>JARFIX010000008.1:6415357-7714285 GCA_036346125.1 Lycocerus yunnanus
CCGGTGAACAGACCATGTAAGAAGCATAAGTCGGCCGCAATTCTTCTGTCCGCCAACGATTTTGTATTACAAAACACAAGACAATTTTCATCCGAGAAGTCTTCGATTAAAAGCCCACGTTTGAAGTGCAAGTATTTGAAAAATTTGTGTTGTACTTTCTCAAGTTGCCTGATATACACCTGGTAATGAGGAGTCCAAACACAAGACGCATACTCTAGCTGTGACCTAACCAGAGAAAAGTACAGTAGCTTCACTGTGACCGGGGAGAAGTGGGTCGATTGTCGCTTAATAAATCCTAAAGTGCGATAGGCCTTACTACAAATATTTGCGATGTGATTTTTAAACGTTAGACCAACATCCAAACGTACGCCCAGATCATCGATCGTAGATACTCGTTTCATTTCCTTATTGTTTAAACGGTACCGAAATAAAATTCTTTGACGTTTAGTAAAGGAAATAACCGAGCATTTATCAAAATTTAGATCCAACTTATTTGCTTTACACCAGATACTCACTTTATCCAGATCTTGCTGTAATTGTACACAATCGCCGATCGACTCAATTGCCTTAAAGAACTTAACGTCATCGGCAAATAATAAGTGAAAGCAACTTAACAATTTCCCAATGTCGTTGATAAACAAAAGAAATAGAATAGGGCCACAGTGTGAACCTTGCGGAACGCCAGATGACACCCCAATATCCCAGGATACAAAATTACCTATCTTAACTCTTTGAGTTCTTCCAACCAAGTAGCTGCTAAACCATTTAACGACAGTTGAACTGAATCCGAGAGAGGACATTTTGTTAAAAGTGCCTGATGCGAAACTCGATCAAATGCTTTAGCAAAATCTGTATAGATGACATCAACCTGATTGTGCTCTTCCAATGTAGCTAGTGAAAACGATATAAATGATAATAAGTTGGTCGATGTTGATCGACCTGAGAAGAAACCGTGTTGGTGTTCAACAATAAGATGCTTGCAGGCCAGTTTTAACTCATCGGAGACCAATTTGTCTAAAATTTTGGGAATTGTTGACTGAATCGATATCCCCCTGTATTTAGAAATATCGCTTCTATCGCCATTTTTAAATATTGGCGTTATGAAGCTTTCCTTCCAAATTTGCGGGAAGCAACCACTATTTAGCGACAGTTGAAATATTTTAAAAATGGGATTACACAATGAGTACAAACAATTTTTGATAAAATATGGTGGAATTCCATCAGGTCCCGAGTTGCATTTGTCAGGCAATTTGCAAATTTCCTCAAAAACACTAATTTCGGATATATTCACTAGATTACAATGAATCCCATTTTCTAGCGAGTAATTGAAATTGGAGTTGTCATGAGCATCATAAACGGTAGAAAAATAATTCGCAAAAAGGTCGGCGCAATGCTGACCCGAGGTAGAGACCTGATCACCCAAAACATCCGAGTTGGATAACCCTTAATATTTTTGGCGTTATTAACGTGTCGCCAAAAGGAACGAGGGCAAGCATGGATATCATTTTCCATTTTGACAATGTATTTGTGATACAGTTCTGCCTGTAGCGATTTAACCTGTTCACGAACCATGCAGAAAATCAAGTAGTCCTCATTTCTTCTAGTGCGCTTATAAGATTTGTGCGCAGATTTTTTGTCTTTGATTAGACGACAAAGCTCCCTGTAAACCAAACAGGATAATTTGAAACCCATACCTTTTTTAAGGGAACAAAGGTATCAATTGTGTTCCACAATATTGCGTAAAATTTCTCGACAATTGTGTCGATATTACCTAAGTCCCAGGTACTAGCCCAGTCAATCGATAAAAGGCTATCGTTGATTCTGTCAAAGTCCGCAAAAATGTCGCAAAGTCCGCAAAAAAATTTTTCAAAAATGTGAACCGACCGCAAATTTTATTTTTTATACGCTAATTAGACCGCCATCTTTCATAATCCACTTCAAAAATGGTAAAATCCCGTTCCGGTAATTCGAACCGCACCCTTCTTTAATATACATGGTGTCCCCGTGACCGTGGAGAACTTTTAAGGTGGTGATAAAAGACACCTTAAAGAAACCCTTGGGGGTACCCTCTTTAAAGCAATTTTTGAATTTCTGCCTTCAAACGGCCATATCACCGTAACTATTGATTTTATGGTATTAATAGATTAGTTATTTTTAAAGAAAATTTACTAATCTACAAATTAGTTTATAACCTTCCATAGTCTAGGATGAACAAATTTTGAGTTATGAATTAAATTAAGAAAACAAATGTCAAAAAATTCCAGGTTTTCTTTTTCGTTTCTGTTGCAAACCCTGTATCTTTTAAACTAAACTACTTATAAAAAATTGGATGTGGCCATGCCCATGACTTTATCATACTTTTATTAAATATTAAAAATAATTTTTAATAATAAAAGAAAAAATATTTTCCATTAACCAATGTGATTCAAAATCTAATCAGCTCTAAGTCTAAATATAAAGATACAAAATACCAATTTTAGTTTTGAAATTCTCATTAGTTTTGAAATATTTAATAAAACTAATAATAAATAAAAAGATTTAAAAAATTCCTTCCATGAACCAATTTTATCCAAAATTTAATCAGCTCTAATTCCTGCCATAAACATAACAAATTTCAACTTTAGTTTTGAAAATCCCTTTTTGCTTTTAAAATATTAAATAAAGGCTAATATTAAATAATAAAATTTAAAATAATAAAAACAATTGTTTTATAAACAAATTTTAACTAAAATTTAATGAGTTCTAAATATCGATTAAAATATGCGAAAACCTAAATTTAGTTTAGAAATTCGTATTACTTTTCGAAATATTAATTAAAACTAATATTAAATAATAAAACTTAAAAAATAAAAAACAATAGTTTTCATAAAACAATTTTAACTAAAATTTAATCAGTTCTAAATCTCGACATAAGTATGCTAAATCCTAAATTTCGTTTTGAAATTCGTATTAGTTTTGAAATATTAATTAAAACTAATATTAAATAATAAAATTTAAAAAATAAAAAAATAGTTCCGTGAATCAATTTTAGCCAAAATCTAATCAGCTCTAAGTCTCAACATAAGGATACAAAATCCAAAATTTTGTTTGAAAATTCCTATTAGTTTTTTCTGTAGGTCGCACACAAAATTTGACCACACACACACAGACACACACATACACACACACACACAGACATTTTTGGAAATGGTCTTATTTTACTCAGGGACCTCAAAAGTGTAAATCCATCAAAATCTCAAATTTTTTTCTGCACGAAAACAATACTTTCTCATATTACATATGATAAAGTAAAACTAATGGCCTAATTCGAATAGCAAATTTAACGGGCTATAACTTTAGTCTACTAATTTTTTGGAAAATCAATGCATTCCACAGAAAACCTCAAAATAATGAATAAGGTCTGTACAAAAATATTATGTAATCCATAAGTATTATGGATGAATGAATTTGTTATTTGGCTTAAAACAGTCATGGTGAAGTAAACCTTCACTGAAATCATAAAAGGGGTCATATTATTTGGCATTTTAATTAAATCTTCTGCGAGACATAATCATACCTGCCAGAAAACTATTAATTGATAATGATTTTAACTATAACAAGACAATGGTCCTATTTACCGTACTAAAATTGTTTCGAAGTATTCACAGGACAATTACATTAGTGTGTAGTCAAGTGACCACTCCGAAGTCTAAATCTCGTACCTACGAAAAATCTCTGAGCTTTACTAAAAACTTCAAATATCGTATCTCATAAATTGGCAGAAATTTATGCAAACTGCAAAATTTAATTGAAGAAATTTGATATGGAATAAGTCCGTGTGTATATAGTTCGTACAAACAAACAATACTCTCAAGATTAGCAACTCTATATCGATAATAAATTGTGAACAATTGTGAACGCCGAAATTAATTGCCTTAATAGTAATTTTTTCTTTAAAAAATGCAAAACTAAGTGGGAATAACGCATTTATAACGAACATACGTAAATTTTAACCTTTTAGGAGTTACTGTATACACATAGTAGTATATACAGAGATTATCTTGCTCAAATATTTAATACTATTAATTTTTAATAAAATCAACATTTTCAATGTTACATTGTTTTAGAACTTCTTTAAGTGTTTTTAATAATTTTATTTTGTTGAGTTTCTTAATAGTTTGTTAGCTTCTGTTACATGTTAACTGTTCAAGAAATAGTAGTATGTATACATGTTATAAACGTACTATAATACATAATTACCTACCCATATCAAATGGCTATTACTTATTTCTGGCTCTTCAGAGTTTTTCATCGAGAAGATAATTAAAATAATAAATATGCGGTAGAATAGGAAGTTTTTCATTTACTCTTTTTGCGTCAAAACCATTCAACGTTCTTTTACAAAAATAAAATTAAAAAAATAACTTGTAAGAATCTTACAAGTAATTCTTACAGTAAGATGACAACTAGTAAAAATTTGTTGATAATGCAGGAAAATATATAATCAATCTCTTAAATATATGCAACGATATACCTAACAATTCAATTTAAAAAAATCGTTTTTCTATAATGTTATTATGAGTATAAGTTACTAATCTCAAGTTTTTGATTGTGCCTTTGTAATTTCATTTGCATTGGACTAGTATTTATGTATTAAATGTGAGTATTAATGGTCAATATTTTAAGTTGACCGGATTTTGTAAATTTTTTATAATAATAGTAGCAGCATTTGTGTGTAGCAACATCATCATCATCATCGGCACGTGATAGACTTGTAGTCCGTTACGCCACTCTATTATCTTGGTTTGTCCATCTTTTCTTTGGTCGACTGACGTTACTTCAGCCTCAAGGTTTATATTTAAAATTTTTTCTTGGTATACGTGTGTCATCCATTCTTTCTAGGTTCTGTAGCCAATAGTAGCAACATTATATTATATTATATCAATATTATATCAATATCACTTATCGTCAATATATATTTCTTTTATTCACAATTCCAACCACAATCTTTTATTTAATAATTGAAATTATCAAATGAACACAAAACTGTAAAACTAAGTTTATCTTCTTTAGGAAAAGATAATTAAAATTTAAAAAAATTTTCTTTCTTAACATTTTTATGGCAATTAGAATAATGTACTTATACCGACATTATATTGAAAGTCACTATAATCTATTTGAATTTCAGGGGACGGTCAATAAACCTGAATTCGGAATTTCATGATTTTTGAAGTGAATTATGAAAGATGAGGGTCTAATTAGCGTATAAAAAAAATAAAATTTGCGGTCGGTTCACACATTTTTGAAAAAAACGGCTTTAAAGTTAATTTGGAATGCAACTTTATCATTGGCTCTTTTGAAGTGTAACCCCGCCCTCAAAATTGAAATAGGTTGTGGCAACTGTAAATATACTAGAATCTCTGTTTCTACAACGAATTATGATAGATATTGGCGTAAAGAGCTTGTATTTTTGTGTTCTTTCGTTTGGTCAAGCCATTTTTATAGGAAAAAGTGTACTTTTGAATTCGGGATTCTTGACTCTACCCCAAAGAAGAATCGGATAGCCCGTCTGAAGTTTACTAAAATTTACTTACACTGGCAAAAAAAAAGGTCCAAAATTCTTTGGAGTGACGAAAGTAAGTAAAATTGGTTTTCCTCGGATGGTATTAAGTATATCCAACGCCCAAATGGTAAATGACATGATATTAAATATTGAAATTTGAGAATATTGAAATTTGAAAAAATTATTGCAAAAAAACTGTTTGACAACTTACTTTTGATTGCCACTGTAAATGCATTTAAAATTTTGAGTATTTCTTTCTAAAAAATTTCTACCGATAAAATCACTTTAATTTTTTAATTATAACAAACAGGAATGTGTCAGCAAATATTCATGCACTAGTGAAATACTCGGGTAAATACCCTCGGGCAAATACCCACTTATGTTGCCTAGTATAAATTTTTATTATAAAATTTTTTTTTAATTTTAAGTAAGTGTTTTTACGTTTTTACAATTTAATAAAAAATATGTTCATTAAAATTTCATTTAGCTTGTAAAAATTAGAAAAAAATTTTAAAAGCATATAATAATATCACAAGTTAATAAACGATTTATGTTTACTAAATTTATATTGTAAAATGAGAAATGGTAAACTGATAATTAAAAACTTTAATTTTCACATTTTCCACAATTCGAAAGGATTAAGAAACTTTTAAATGAAATACTCGTTTTATATGCGTTATTTAGGTAGGGAGAGGGAGGCAGGTTGTTACAATTTTGACGTTTGAATTTTTTAACGAAATGCATTAATTAAAGAACAAAACAAAATAAGTCATATTATAAAACAAACATTTAGCTTTAAGTGGTTATTTTTATTTATACACTAAATATCATAAAAAAAATTTTATTTTATTTTAAAGGAACCTATCCGTACTGTAACAATATGCCCCATAGTGGGGCATGTTGTTACTTTATATGAGGTAGGTTGTTACACAACTAAAACAAATAATTAAAACAATAATTCTAATCTATAAAAAACACTGTAACATACAAAATTAGTCATTATCGGATAAACAATGAACACACACATAAAAATCATCATTTTCACCACATTTTACATGTGCCCATCTCTTGCACGATGTGCATTGAATCCATTCTAAATTTTTAGTTTCTGAAAAAGGTTTTAAACACACAAGACACAATGAATCGTTTTCGTCTTCTTCAGATTCATCAAAATCTACAAATTCCTGTGTTTTTTTCTTACTTTTTTTGTGGCTTCTATTTAGTTTCCCTACAACTTTTCCGCTTTTCCTCTTCCGGTTTTCTTTTTCTTCAGCTTCTTGTTCCAATGCATTTTTTACCGGAGTATCTGTGAGCACTGCAGATTTACGTTTTCGACGATTAACTCCTTGCTTGCGTGGAGGGGCTTTTGGAAAAGGTTTTAACTGTTGTGGCGTGGTATAAGTAACAGTCAAAACTGTGGATAATACAGCAGTAGATGTTGAAGGTTCAGGCGAAGGAGTTTTATGGCGAATTGTGACAAAATCAACATAGGGAGCATACAATTTCCCGTTGCGTTTACTGTTAAAGCCATTGTTACTAATATCCCCTTTCTCCTGACGTTACTGCCCTACTTGTTTAGATCCTTTTTGCAATTATTTTTGATGGTTTCTGAACCGTGGTGAGTCCCGTTTCATCCATATTATAAACATCGTTTGGTTGAAATCCATATTTGTCGTATAGTTTACCAAGATTGTCAAAAACAAATTAGTATTAGCACGATTAAATGATGTAGCTCGTGAAAGACTGGTTGATTCGGGTGTACGTAACGATAAATTTGGGTGTCGCTTTAAATAACCCTTTAACCACTTTTAGATGCCATTTCCTGATTTTTCCAGGTATTTGGAAATGCACGATTATTTGCAACGGCTAATTCATAAGCTAATTTTCGTACATCTCTGGTGTTTAATCCATAATATATTTTAGAACAATCTTCAATATGATATCATTTTGTTTTGGTTCCAAGGGTTTGAACTAATTAATCGGTTCTCTTCCGAATTGTTTTGGAGGGCCCGTTATTTTGGCGGTTTCAAATTTTCTCCAGCCGTTTGTGGGTTTTGAACCCTGGTGTGGTACGGGTTTCTGGTTCCATAGTGCCTCACTGCGTTTCTAAGGTTTTGTCGGTTGGTTGTATGGGTGTCCCACCCTGTGTCAATTCCCTTGGAAATTTGTTTTTTAAAACCGTTAAGATTCTATCCGTTAGGAAACTATATTTCCTTGCGTTTTAATTTTGTTGATTTTTTTTCGAAATTCCTTTGGAAACCCCTTTTGGTTTGTAGGGTTTCAATTTATTTTGGCTCTCGGTTTACTTCTATTAAAATTCGAAAACATTGTTTGCATGCCTCCCAATAACCCTCCTCCATTTGCGGAGGTTAACACGAAATTGAGTACCGTTTAAAGAAAGTTTTGTTTCCTTTTGTTTAGGGTTTACAAAAACATAAACCGCCTTCCGTGGATTTTACCCTTAACATTTTGCCTCTTTTTTGATTTCCCTTGAAAAGGTTAAAGAAACTTAACCCTTGGGTTTTCGTTAATAATGGGTTTTTTCATTGTTTTAAAATTTTAAATTTACTTGGTGTAATTGTATATGGCAATACCTTAAATTTTTATGTGAAACAAAATGTTGTTGGAAGATAGCCCTTTAATTTTTCCTTGGGAAGTTTATGATTTCGGTTACCGGTTTTACCTTCCTGTAGGGGGCATTGTTTTGCGATCCATGGGTTTTACCAAATTTTCTTGTATTGAGGGGAAAGGGTGGCGCATTCCCGTTTGGGTTTGTCCTTGGAAAGAATAACTGTTTTTTTTTTGGTGGGGTGAAACTTCAATAAATTTGGCAATCCTTTTTTTGAAATTGGTCCCGGCAGGGGTTTCCCAAGGGGAAGGAGAACCTGAATTAAAATAATTTTAATTTGATCCTTTTGGGTTGGGTTGGCTGGGTTTCCCTTTGGGTTTGGGAGTTGGGGTGGATTTGGATATTCGGGTTTCTTTAAAAGCTTGGGGGGGGGGGGGGGGGGGGGGGGGGGGGGGGGGGGGGGGGGGGGGGGGGGGGGGGGGGGGGGGGGGGGGGGGGGGGGGGGGGAAAAAAAAAAAAAAAAAAAAAAAAAAAAAAAAAAAAAAAAAAAAAAAAAAAAAAAAAAAAAAAAAAAAAAAAAAAAAAAAAAAAAAAAAAAAAAAAAAAAAAAAAATAAAAACAATAATTTTTGGTTTTAGTATGTGGTAAATAGAATTTTAAATTATTTCAAATGTATTTATTTACAGATAAACTAATTAATAGTCCAAAGTAACAGAATAAAGTTGACAAACAACTAAAATTACAACTTGATGTTGGAATAAAATTAACCGTATATTATTAACATCAAACATATTTAAATAGGTCACAACAATAAAATGAAGGGTAGGGTTCGATTTACCGGACTCGAAAATACACTATTTCCTATAGAAATGGCTTTACCAAACGAAAGAAAACAAAAATACAAGCTCTTTAAGGTGATGATCAATCTTGTCGGAGTTATAATAAGTCGACAATTTAATTTTGAAAATTACAATTTTCCCATAAGAAATACATGTAAATGTATTATTGCGCAATATTACGCAATAATTTTATGCATTTTGTAAACGGTGCTTGTGGTTTCATACTAGCGGATCAACCTTAAAGCTGCACGCGCACTGAATCGACTCGGCACAGACCGCTCAGAACGGCACGGTCGGATCGGAAGTGTTTGCCGCGCACTGAATCGGAACATTCAGTTTGCCTTCAGCAGCACTTGAGTAGAGACGTGAAACAATACGTTACAAACAAAGTTTTAAATACGCGATATAAAAAAATGAGTTCTACTTCATCAGAATCTGACGAAGATGTTATGATTGCCTTATGCTGCGAAGAAATGGAAAAACATAAACCACGGTTCTGGATCCATAACACTCCAAGCATTCTCTTTCCGAACATTGTCGTGGTAATATCTACTTTGCGGATCGTATAATATTGTAAATTCACGCACACTTTCAATTAAAAGTTCGTCCGACATAGTTTTTAGTTATAACTTATCTAAAATACTAGTTAAAATATGTCACGACCGTAAGAGCATTCGGCAGTTTTTGCCTCTTCTATCATTCTCTGCCGATGCCGAGACGATCCGACCGGTCTGAGCGGTCCGAGCCAATTCGGTGCGCGGCGATGCATTTAATTTCATGTATAGCAAAACCTGCCGACCGTGCCGTTCTGAGCGACCTGTGCCGAGTCGATTCAGTGCGCGTGCAGCTTAAGGCGGGGCTAACTAAAGCAGCGTTGGGGAGGAGTCAGTCGCTCCCTGAGATCCGCCGGGTCAACTTTTAAACTTTTCGAGTTGCGGCCGCTTGAGGGATGTTTTTAGTAAGTAAAGCGCGTGTCAAAACCGTTCGGAGCCCACTCCGCGACCCAGGGGGGTGCGAAGAATAGGTTTTGACAGCGCAACCATATCAGAGACGGGGTAAACGAATTTACACAAAAAGTGATTTTTTTTCGGAAATTTCTTGTCCGATCACAAATTTAATTCTTTTTATTAGCTAATTACACCATTATCTATCATAATTCGTTGAAAAACGGAGATTCTGGTATATTTACAGTCGCCACAACCTATGTATTTCAATTTTGAGGGCGGGGATACACTTCAAAATAGCCAATGATAAAATTGCATTCCAAATTAACTTTAAAGCCGTTTTTTTTAAAAATGTGTGAACCGACCGCAAATTATAATTTTTTATACGCTAATTAGACCGTCATCTTTCATAATCCACTTCAAAAATAGTAAAAATTCCGTTCCGGTAATTCAAACCGCACCCCTTCTTTGATATACAGGGTGCCCCGTAACCGTAGAGAACATTTTCCTAAGACAAATTTTTAAATAAATTTTTTGTCCAAGTCGAAACCCTTGGGGGGTACCTCTCTTTAAAGCAATTTTTTGAATTTTTGCCTTCAAACGGCCATATCACCGTAACTATTGATTTTATGGTATTAATAGATTAGTTATTTTTTAAAGAAAATTTACTTATCTACAAATTAGTTTACAACCTTCCATAGTCTAGGATGAACAAATTTTGAGTTATGAATTAAATTAAGAAAACAAATGTCAAAAAAATTCCAGGTTTTCTTTTTCGTTTCTGTTGCAAACCCTGTATCTTTTAAACTAAACTACTTATAAAAAAACTAATAACCTAATTCGAATAGCAAATTTAACGGGCTATAACTTTAGTCTACTAATTTTTTTTGGAAAACCAATGCATTCCACAGAAAACCCCAAAATAATGAATAAGGTCTGTACAAAAAATATGATGTAATCCATAAGTATTATGGATTAATGAATTTGTTATTTGGCTTAAAAACAGTCATGGTGAAGTAAACCTTCACTGAAATCATAAAAAGGGGTCATATTATTTGGCATATGCTCTTATTGAGCATATGCTCAATAAGAGTTGCAGAAATTTTAATTTTTGAAACAAAAGTTAATATCACAATTTAATTAAATCTTCTGCGAGACATAATCATACCTGCCAGAAAACTATTAATTGATAATGATTTTAACTATAACAAGACAATGGTCCTATTTACCGTACTAAAATTGTTTCGAAGTATTCACAGGACAATTACATTAGTGATCTCAAGTGACCACTCCGAAGTCTAAATCTCGTACCTACGAAAAATCTCTGAGCTTTACTAAAAACTTCAAATATCGTATCTCATAAATTGGCAGAAATTTATGCAAACTGCAAAATTTAATTGAAGAAATTTGATATGGAATAAGTCCGTGTGTATATATGTAGTTCGTACAAACTAACAATACCCTCAAGATTAGCAATCCTATATCGATAATAAATTGTGAACATTGTTGTTTTTGTTAAATTTTTGTGAAGATTTATTTATATTACAAACGCCGAAATTAATTGCCTTAATAGTAAATTATTTTTTCTTTAAAAAATGCAAAACTAAGTGGGAATAACGCATTTATAACGAACATACGTAAATTTTAACCTTTTAGGAGTTACTGTATACACATAGTAGTATATACAGAGATTATCTTGCTCAAATATTTAATACTACAGTCAAACCTGAGTAAGAGAGAACTGGGTAAGCGAGAAAACTCTATAAGTGAGAATAATTCTCAGGTCCCGAACTTTGACCCTCCAAAAACCTCTATAAGTGAGAAGTAAAAACCTGTATAAGCGACAGTCTTTTTCTCGCCCTGACCTCTATAACTGAGAGTCTCTCGTGCCTGAACCTCTATAAGCGACAATTTAATACTAGCAATGTATGACTCATTCTTTATTTTCAGGAACTGTGTGTGTTTTGTTTTCTTATACAGTTATTATATGTAGTTCGAAGAATATAATCAACTATCCTCACTAATTTGTAATGCTAAGTACAGTTGATAAATATTACTTGCACATTTTTTTTGCATATTTTGCATATTATTAAATAACCTCTGTAAGTGAGAGAGACTTCTCTTGTACCTCTATAAGCTAGAAACTCGGATTAGTGAGAAACCTCTATAAGCGAAAAAAAATGACGGTCCTTGAATTCTCTCTTAACCAGGTTTGACTGTATTAATTTTTAATAAAATCAACATTTTCAATGTTACATTGTTTTAGAACTTCTTTAAGTGTTTTTAATAATTTTATTTTGTTGAGTTTCTTAATAGTTTGTTAGCTTCTGTTACATGTTAACTGTTCAAGAAATAGTATGTATACATGTTATAAACGTACTATAATACATAATTACCTACCCATATCAAATGGCTATTACTTATTTCTGGCTCTTCAGAGTTTTTCATCGAGAAGATAATTAAAATAATAAATATGCGGTAGAATAGGAAGTTTTTCATTTACTCTTTTTGCGTCAAAACCATTCAACGTTCTTTTACAAAAATAAAATTAAAAAAATAACTTGTAAGAATCTTACAAGTAATTCTTACAGTAAGATGACAACTAGTAAAAATTTGTTGATAATGCAGGAAAATATATAATCAATCTCTTAAATATATGCAACGATATACCTAACAATTCAATTTAAAAAAATCGTTTTCTATCTATAATGTTATTATGAGTATAAGTTACTAATCTCAAGTTTTTGATTGTGCCTTTGTAATTTCATTTGCATTGGACTAGTATTTATGTATTAAATGTCAGTATTAATGGTCAATATTTTAAGTTGACCGGATTTTGTAAATTTTTATAATAATAGTAGCAGCATTTGTGTGTAGCAACATCATCATCATTGGCACGTGATAGACTTGAAGTCCGTTACGCCACTCTATTATCTTGGTTTGTCCATCTTTTCTTTGGTCGACTGACGTTACTTCAGCCTCAAGGTTTATATTTAAAATTTTTCTTGGTATACGGGTGTCATCCATTCTTTCTAGGTGCTATAGCCAATAGTAGCAACATCGTCAATATATATTTATCGTCAATATATATTTCTTTTATTCACAATTCAACCACAATCTATTATTTAATAATTGAAATTATCAAATGAACACAAAACTGTAGAACTAAGTTTATCTTCGTTAGGAAAAGATAATTAAAATTTAAAAAAATTTTCTTTCTTAACATTTTTATGGCAATTAGAATAATGTACTTATACCGACATTATATTGAAAGTCACTATAATCTATTTGAATTTCAGGGGACGGTCAATAAACCTGAATTCGGAATTTCATGATTTTTGAAGTGAATTATGAAAGATGAGGGTCTAATTAGCGTATAAAAAAAATAAAATTTGCGGTCGGTTCACACATTTTTGAAAAAAACGGCTTTAAAGTTAATTTGGAATGCAACTTTATCATTGGCTCTTTTGAAGTGTAACCCCGCCCTCAAAATTGAAATAGGTTGTGGCAACTGTAAATATACTAGAATCTCTGTTTCTACAACGAATTATGATAGATATTGGCGTAAAGAGCTTGTATTTTTGTGTTCTTTCGTTTGGTCAAGCCATTTTTATAGGAAAAAGTGTACTTTTGAATTCGGGATTCTTGACTCTACCCCAAAGAAGAATCGGATAGCGCGTATGAAGTTTACTAAAATTACTTACACTGGCAAAAGAAAGATCCAAAATTCTTTGGAGTGACGAAAGTAAGTAAAATTGGTTTTCCTCGGATGGTATTAAGTATATCCAACGCCCAAATGGTAAATGACATGATATTAAATATTGAAATTTGAGAATATTGAAATTTGAAAAAATTATTGCAAAAAAACTGTTTGACAACTTACTTTTGATTGCCACTGTAAATGCATTTAAAATTTTGAGTATTTCTTTCTAAAAAATTTCTACCGATAAAATCACTTTAATTTTTTAATTATAACAAACAGGAATGTGTCAGCAAATATTCATGCACTAGTGAAATACTCGGGTAAATACCCTCGGGCAAATACCCACTTATGTTGCCTAGTATAAATTTTTATTATAAAATTTTTTTTTAATTTTAAGTAAGTGTTTTTACGTTTTTACAATTTAATAAAAAATATGTTCATTAAAATTTCATTTAGCTTGTAAAAATTAGAAAAAAATTTTAAAAGCATATAATAATATCACAAGTTAATAAACGATTTATGTTTACTAAATTTATATTGTAAAATGAGAAATGGTAAACTGATAATTAAAAAACTTTAATTTTCACATTTTCCACAATTCGAAAAGATTAAGAAACTTTTTAAATGAAATACTCGTTTTATATGCGTTATTTAGGTATTTGACGTGCACTCGGGATATAACTACTGAAAATTGAAGTAGCCGATTTACAAAAAGGTCTACAAGTTTTTAGTTTTGCTTTTAGTTTTAGTTTACATTTTTAACAATAATTTACGCGCTTCTGTAGTTAAATAATAATAAAATCTTATCATTTTGCTCTTTATTGTAGAAAACTTCTCAACTATGAATAAAGTAAAATAAAAACAAATTAAAAACACTTTTTCACGTAAAATTTTTCAGGTTGCAAATAAATAGTAGGTACATTTATTTCACTTATATTTGAAATTTTAAATTCACTTGTGTAATAAAGAAAATATTAATGAGCAATAACATAATTAACCTAATTTTTGGTTAATCAAAATCGTGAGTTGTAAGATAGCATTTAAATTATTTTTTCTTGTGATAAGCAAAATTACTGATTTCAGTTACTACGCTCTTAATACATATCATTGTCATAGGAGGTATAAAGCATATAATATTTTATAGAAAAATGTAAAATAATGCGAAAATTATTCATGTATTTTAAACAACATTTAATTACGTGCAAACTTATGTAACGAACTAATGAGAGTAGGCGACATTGACGTATTGAAGGTAGTAACTTGATAACTTAGCTTATAACAAACAATGTTTTTTAATTAATTATAAAATGTGAAAATGCTTACAAAATACATCAATAAAATGCAATCACTAGATTACTTTTTAACACGAAAATCGATCGGCTACAGAGCTATAAAAAATCCCAAGTGTTTAACAGAGAACAATGCAATAAAAAATAATTTATTAATTTTGTACAAATACTTTTAGGTTGTAATGATCATCGGATTTCCCAATGTTTGACGTTGCGATGAGTTGTATAATATGACAGATATTCAAGAAAATAAAAGCTAATGAAAAAAAAACTAAAATGGTCGGTGGACCTACTGTCCAATTTATATGGATAACCCAATCAAGTGTGCAATTCATATCAATAACAATTTAAAATAAGTGCAATAATTATTGATTATTGCAAATTTTATTTTTACCAACTTTCTATTTCTGTAAAAGTGCAATAAATAATAAAGTATCAATAATAGCCTGGTATATAAGGTACTCCTATTTTATTTGTACAAGTAAGCACTAAAATAGATATTCCACTTTTGCTATATTTATTATTTTACTTAACAGCCAAATGAAAAGTAAAATTTTTAAAGCTACGTCAAAATCCTAGGTCTGCAGAGTTATAGAATTACTACAGAATCGTCCATTTTATAGATACAGAAGAGGTGGTGAACTGTTTAATGCTTTCATCAAATTAGCGTGCTTCAACTTTCTTGCCCAAATACCAAATAGGCTATTTTATGAAACTTTTGCATAGACGAAAAGTGGAAAACTTGAAGATTTAAGAATTGCTCTAATTTTTAAAAGTGCCAGTTCAATATTAAATCAAAAACATAAAAACTAAATAATTATTTATAAAAAAATTGGTTATGATGGATGAATATTTATTATATTATTATGATTGTATCTAAGGTTATATTTTATGTTTTTACGTTCAAGTTAATTCTACATTAGCAATTTTGCCAAAATAATGGAGAGAATTAAGTTTTACGTAATGCCAAATTAAAAGAATCGGATGTGTGGATTGACGCTGTTACGCTAATCTTTTTCTCCTACGGATTAGAGTTGGGGACGTTGGTCGCACTTTGAAATTACAAAATAAATTTACCTACAATGTCTATGAGTAAGTTTTAAATTCCCAAAAGGATAAAATTGTTGTAATTGGTTTTTAAGGACGCGGTAATTGTTTGTACGAGCATGTTTGCCGGATTTGTTATATTTTCCATAATCGACTTTATCGCTCACGAGCAGTAGGTATAAACCGATAGTTAAAGTAGCCGTATTAGGGTTGTTTTATTACCAAAATTATTGGCGATTTTATTAACTTTTCTTTGGCTTACATTTTCAGTTGTAGGACCTGGTTTGGTAATTTTAGCTTACTTTTCGGCAGCTATGCAATTACCAAGAACTCTATTATGGGCATACTTAGTTATGGCATAATTTTAGAGCTTGGTTTAAATTCAAAATTTTGTACAACGAAAAGATTTATAACAACAGCCATCGACGAATGGCTTAAAGAAAAAATATTTATTACAATCGTATGCACTTTGTCGTATTTGGTTAGTTTGTCGTGTATAACGCAATTATCGTGATAAAAAAGTAAAAAAAGTAAACCTTTTTAATGGCATTTTCAAGGAGGAATATACGTGTTTCAAATATTGAATTTGTATGCAGTTAGTAGTTTTTGTTTGCTTTTTTTTAAATTTCTTTCAGTGCATCATTATTTTGTGGGTATTTCGCTGCGATCGATTTTGCAATGGTTTTAAAGAAATGATTACTTATTAGTTATTACCATATAAAATAGTAGAAATTTGCTGAACGATAACTGCCCTGATAATTGGGAGTATATTTAGTAAACTTTAAAATGTTAAGTTCTATTTTATTTCATTACTGCAATGAGTTTGTGTTTAATATGATTCAACGAACCCCGGTTAAATACTTCAATTACAGAATTTTAAATATGATCTCATTTGTTTGGTTGGTTAACAACACAATGTCCGGTTTCACAAACAGTGATTGTTTGAGGAATGTAAACATTGATTAAAAAGAAAATAATCGTTTATTAATAAATTAGATTTTGGTTGCAGAAACCTTAGTATAATATTTAATCAGTAATTAGTTTAATCAAAGGTTAACTCTGCTGTTAAGTGACAATTTGGGTTTCACAAACGACAATCAGCGCTTAACATGTGTAGGTACATATGTTAACAAGCCAAAATATTTAATCAACTGAAAACCAGTGATTAAATTAACCTAACAAGTGATACATAACCTAAAAAGTAATAAAAGTATGCACGATTTATTATTTTAAAAAGCAATAATTGTTTAAAATGGCTGATAAATCGAAAAAAACAAAAAATACTGGTTTATGAACAAAATACTTTTATGTAAATTATTTAACTAGTTTTCTAAAACCAGCATAACAAATTGTCTCGGTTTCATAAAACTTTTAACAAGTCGTTAAAACTAATCAATGATTTATATCGGTTACTTTGTAACAATTTTATTTCTAAAGGGCATTTTTGAGAAGGTGTACTTAGGTATAGCCGACTCATAAACTTAATGGTTTTATTAAGGGTGGTCCATGTCTTTTAGCGAGCGGTGTGGCTTATTTTAAGAAAGGTAACAGGTATGTTCTTTGTACTTGGGTGTCCGACAGCAGACATATTTTCCACTTTATGGTGTCTGTCGCCTTGGTGACATATTGTTCTTTTCTTGCGTAAAATAAGTTGCATCCGGCTCAGGCTCGAAAAAATTAACCCTGGGATTCTTTTCTGAGGGCAGTAAAATTAATGCCGACGGACCGGCGCCGTTTTTGGAAACGGCATGGTTTCAAAAATAGAGCCAGGCGGGGAAAAGATATAAAGAGGTTGCACGAGAAAGAACGGGGTTGTTTGTTATGGTGGTTGTTTTGAGAGAGAGTGTTAGAAAGTGCGTGGAATTTAAAACCACAAAGAAAGAGTTTCGATCGATAGAGTGAATGAGCGAGTATCCGATTAGCGTGTAATCGGAAGCTTAGAGTTTATCAGTAAAGTAAGACCGAAAGAAAATCGGCCAAACATAATACGGTACTAGGCTCACAGCAAAGTAGTGCAGCGGTACAAGCTAAATCCGGCTCGCGCTAGTGTCAAGCCCAACTTAGTGGAAAAGCAAAAGCAGCGGCAGTTAACTAAATCGCCGGCCCCGCAATCAGGAGGTTTGCTGACCAGCAGTTCCCAACTTCAACGTGTGAGCTAAGTACTCTTTAATTATTATACTTTTGTTTTGTTTGTCTTTAATACTATTTAAGTTAGTGAGTGTTGGATAATTTAAAACGACCTACTGTGCAAGAAAAGTACGGTCGTTTTGTGAGGTCACTTGTCCCAATTGGCGGGCATCAAAGACTTTTTCTTAAAATTGAATAGTTGTTAGTTTTCTTTTTTTTGGATTGATTTAAGTATTTGTTTAGGTTAGTTTTTTTGTTTTTAGCTGTAAGGTTTTGTTCTTTTTGTAATAATTTTAGGTAGTTCGGGTGTTGTGGGAGTTCCCGAAATTTATGTTTGTTGTCAGTTTTGATTTATTCTGTCAGTAAATTCGACTTTGTAACTATAAGCTGTTTATTATTTTTGTGTGGAGACTTAGGCGAACCAAGAAGTGGAAAGTTGATTGGAAAACGCCTGATTGCGATTCGCCGAGAGAGAGGAAGAAGATCCCACCGGAGGCATTCCACGTTAGGTCTCCTGTGGTGATAGTAGGATAACGCTGCCCCTTTGTTTCACATCCCTTTTAATAACGTGGTGGCGCCCAAATCAATTCCCCCTACGATTTAATCGTAGGTTGTTTGTAGATATACCGCGTAGTATAGCTGCGATGCGACTCACTCCCTACTGAGCAAAGCCGGCGTGATCGCAAAGAGTTTTCGCGATTAGTCATTTCTTTGTTTCCGAATACCGGAAATAAAATTGTGACAACTTAAAACTAATTAGAGATTTAAGTAATTATAGATTGCAGGTAGTATTTGCTACCCATTCAAAATTTAACAAGAGGTTACCTGTTAACAATTGTTAACTAACAATTATAACAAATAAAACAATTGTTAACAAATATTGTTAACTAATAATTTTTAAAGTGAACTTTTTTGCAACCGGGAAACTGAACACTAAGAAGCATAATGTGCATTTCTGGGTATTTTACAAAAATCGTATTTTAAATCAAAACAATCTCAAAGCAAATAGATCTGGCATTAACTAGAACCAGAATTACTAGTTGTTGTAAACCCTGTACTGTAAGCAAATTAATTGTTTGCCATCATCTGAGGTAGCTTTCTAGACTGTCGTATTCTTATGCTATTGCTAATAATTGCAATTCATCTAAACAGGCACCGCCGACTTTACGTGCCCTCCGAACCACGAAGACGGTCATTATAAAGTTAGTTTCTCTACGGATTCAAACTGGGTACCTTAGCGTTAGCAGTAATTGATAAATAACCATTTCTCCTTAAATGTTACGTTCATGAATGTGAATGAGCGTTACTCTAATCAATTAATATTTCATAAAAATTTTATAACGCCGTTTCCCGGTAGGACAGTTAATGATTAAATTCGTAATAACTTACCTAGTATACTTCCCGATATTAGTGTTATAATTGATTCAACAATAAAATATTTAATTACGCTCTAAATAAGCTTTTAATTCTTCTAGATAGGGTGTTATTAATAAAATATCTAATAAAATATGTTTTACTAACAAGGATACTCAACCTGTCTTCATAAAGAATGTGATATAATATGAAAGGTTAGAATGTGAAACTCGTAATGATTTTAACAAAGAATTATTAAATTCTAAGCGCATGTATAACCGATATATCTGGGTGGTCCTCAATTAAAGCGAAGCTTCGTGAGGCGTCCCAAAGGGCAGTTGTAAATCATTGCAGAAAAGGGCAACGGTATCGTGTTGCGGGTATGTTAACACTGTTAACACTAAAAATTGTTAACTTTAATATAAAACTGCTGCGAACCCCGATTGGAGTGTTAAAAGTATCGTGATACAAAATTTATGGTAAGAACATATTGAGCGAATTTGAATTTATGCCAGGCGATATTACAAAAAATCAATAAAATTAGACAACATATGAAAACTTTCCCACTTACTAATAAATTCATCGACTTAAATATCCATTTAAAAGTATAATCTCTGTTATTTAAAATAAACATAAAATATATTATTTATGATTAAATTTGATAAACCAGGCTGTAATGGCTGGAGGCTTTAGGCTGTGGAGAACTTTTTATAAATTATAAAGTTAAAATCGAACATTTTAGTAAACTCTAAGATAAATAAATTTTTTTGCAATTAACAATTATTTTGTCTTAAGCCCATAATGAAAATACATAGTTGTACCCTAGACACGCTAACGCAAATGGTCGTTTCTGTAAACGATCATTTCAGGTTTTGCGCAAATGAGTGGACAATTTACAATTAGTTGAACATTTATATGTGCACCTGGCATTTGCAATTATTATTTACCTTTATTTTTACGTTTATCTATTGACATTTATCTTAACCATTAAGCTCTCGGTATGCCTAGAGTATTAAACTCTGACTATGCAACATATTGAAGTAATTATGTAAGTCATCACAATAAATCTATCTCGTATTATTTTATATCAATTTCTTTTTCAACTGTTATTGCTTGCTTTATGGAATGTAATTTAGTATGAGTAATTTGTAATTACTGACGCAGAAACTTAGCAAAGAGATTACTAGCAAAAATATTTTAGAAAGGGTATATCTACATTGAGGAGCACAACCCTGCTCCGTGCTTTTTACTTTTTTATTAATAATCCCTTAAGTTCAAATGTAAAGTTTTTTCCAATAATGTGCTTCTGTTCAAAACTTTTAAGTTTATGTTTAAAAATGAATTATTTATATTTTTTATTAATTTTTAATAATTTCAAATAATTTTTAATTTTTACTCTTGATCTTCTTTATTCTCTTTATCTAACAAAAAAAGTAAGATGGCAAAATGAGAATTACATAGAAGGTAAATTACTTGGATTGAGTATAGACTACCGCCTATAATGAAAGCAAGAGGGAGATACGATCACACAAGGAATCCAAACATGTTTTGATTTTTAAATAGTTACGTGAAATTCCTTCAGCGTACAGAGTATGGCGAAAGGATTATGCGAGGAGTATTGGAAGAATACAAAATAAGTTTTATAATGTCACGTTATTATACTATTGTAAGGTAATGTATTATAGTGTTGAAATAAATGAAATAAATACTGCAAAAGTAGCGACGTACAGGAATGTAAATACCCGTTTTTGTCAGATCTCGTCAGATTGCTATGCTATTCACACAACTTTTTTGTGACAATACCGTTTGATGTGTTCTAAGCGCTGACAATTCAGGCAATTTGGCATTTCTTGTTTAAGGTATGGAATCTCACTTTAGAATAATATTTCACCACTAACAATTAGTCATCTTGTAATGTCATTGTTGTATAAATTAGCAGTTACTTCTACAGTAAGCTTTGCTATTTGACGAATATTAGAAATATTTTTCATGGTGACGCAATTTCTTAATACCTTCTTTAATGAAATTCTATTTTGTTCACTGGTAGACTTTTCGAATAACGCAGAAAGTACGATTTTGTTTACATCTTGGACCTTCTTACAATCCTAAAAAAGTTTAAAACTTTATACCAAATATAAGAAATATAACCGAAATTTAATTTTTAATGGGTAGGTTTAGAAACGAATTAAAGAATTCTTCTTCTTCCTCTTAAATTAGGACTAGGTCCTGTTATATCCAACAGTAACCTCGACAAAGATCCAAAGCTACTGCTGGTACTTTGAGCATATTATTTGTTTTACATCTGAAGTAGTTTGCTAGACTTGCTTCAGATGTGCCTGTTACCCTATATTATCGTTAATGATGGCAATTCATTATAAAACAAACTGTGTACCCCGGCTAGCATTCGGAGATGTACAGAGGTCGTGAGCCACGCGATGTTCTAGACTAATGCTAATAAGTATAATTAAATAATCAACGATATGTTGAACAGGGGTTTATTTATAACTATATTTACAAAACCCAACCTTAATTAAATTGTAACAAACAATAACTTAGTCTAAATTAAATAAATCACAAAGACAATCCTTTTTACAACAACTAAACGGCTTACCGCCAATTACCCGTTAATGGTCCTTGCACTTGATGCGGTCCTTAGGTTGACCTTGATGATTTCTTGAGTTGTGGTAGGTAATGAGGATAACCCTCAGGTATTAAGACAGATAATTACAATTGATCACCAATCACCGTTTTACGATAAAGTACTAGTCTGATACTTATCTTCATTTATCACGAAGAAACTTATTATTCACCAAAACGTGCCAAAGGCTAATATTGCACTAAATTATTTAAAGATAACGATAAACTGTTCAAAAGTAAAACTAAAACTCACAAGGGCCACGACAAGACAAGACTCCACGAAGGTACCGACAAGACAAGACTGCTACGAAGGTAAAAACAAGACAAGACTCTCTTCTTTTTCCAAAAAACACCGCTTATATAGCTTTCCTCGACAGCCTGGTGCTGCCATCCTTTTGTTAGATAATATTGGGTTTTTCCTCAAAGCAAAAGATAAGCTGGGTTAATGTTACCACTAAATAAATATTAATGGGTTTTTGGAAAAAGGAAAACTCAAAGAAAAGACGATTAGGTAAATTCCCAGAACCAGATAATCCAGGCCAGACAGGCCTATTGTTGCTGAGCGCCGCATTAACTTGAACAATACATTATTCTTTGGGCAACAGGGCAGTACTAGGTAAATTTATCGTTTGTTTCACGTTTTGATGATTGTGCAACGGACGTTTTGTTTTTCAATTAAAAAAGGTGCATGCAGCCCCCATTCGAATTTTGTTTCAAAAAGGGCTTTAAACGTTTGTGCATCGTTTGTGCATGATTGTGCATTCTTTATTTTCGTTTGTACCTTTTTGTTTTAGAATTATTTGAAAATTTTTGGGGGCTGGAGACATGCTAAATTCAGAATTTTGTTTCGGGAAAATAGTCTTAATCGTTTGTGCATCGTTTGTGCTGATTTTTGCAATTTTTTTTCGTTTGTACCTCTTTTGTTTCCCCGTTATTGAAAAAAGTAATTGGGGCGCTGGAGACATGCTAAATTTGAACTTTGAATTTCGATGTTCAAAATTGTCCAGAAACGTTTAGTGGTGATAGATGTACTTTTGTGCAAATTTTTTTTTTGTCCAAGTTTAAACCCCCTTTCGGGGATTTTTAAAACAATACAAAAGTTTGACGCTTCAGCAAGATTAACCCAGATTCTCATTTTTTTTAAAGGGAATAACGAATCTTTAGATATTTTGATGTACAGGGTGTCCCCGTGACCGTGGAGAAGCTTTGACGTGGTGATAGATGATACTTTTATAAGACAAATTTTCAAATAAAATTTTGTCCAAGTTTAAACCCTTGATGGATACTCCTTTAAAGCAATATTTTAAAGTTCTGCCTTCAAACGGCAATATCACCGTAAATATTTATTTTATTGAATTAATAGATTAGTGATTAGAGATTAGATAAGTATAATATACCGAGTGGGTGCTAAATCTGTGGGGAGTGGCGAGAAGAGAATATACAGGGTAGAGTAGAAGATGGGGAGAAGTCGGTGGAGACAGCGGGTGGACTATGAAAAGGAATAGAGGCAGAGAAGAAAAGAAAGAAAATGGGGGAATTATTCTAGAGGAGGGATTGGTGTTGCATAAGTTATGAATCAAAACAATTCTTACATCACGTACGATACCTTTATAGACGCTTAATACTTTGATACCTTAATTCGGCTATTTCATTGATAGTGAAGTTTTGTTTTTTGGGTTTGGGAATAAACAAATGAACTAACCAATCAGAAGGGGTAAAGGATACGTACACACACACAGTTTAAGAATTATATAAATTAGTCGGCGGGGGAGCAGAAAACCTGCTAGTCTCCCTTTGTAAATTTTAGATCGAAAATGGCTAAATTGTTATTATATATACTAGGGGCTCTGCCTTGACTTTACAATTGTATCTTTGGCCAATTTACGTTGAGCCGCTCACGTTTTGCCCGCTTGTAATTGTATATAAATGAAAAATCCTTCAAGTTATAAAACTTCTTTCCTTACGACATTTATATTGTATATTTTACATTTTTCTATTGTCGTACTATCTGTTGACGATATTTTCTTTTATTTTATTATAGTTGTACAATCATTTGATTGTACATTATTAAAGTTACGTTCGATACAGTCAAATAATTTGTAATTATTTAACAATTTCACAGGAAGAAAGCCGTATCTCTGAGATACGTCTTTATTCTATGGAATATTTTGATTTAACGTTAAGTCGTAACTCAGAAAATTCGTAGTTCTAGACTGAATTTAGCTAAATATAAATAACGACAAGAAAGCCTACTAAAATCTACATATAATCCCATTTAAAACAACTATTTTACTTTTAGATTAAATCCTTGAGAATTTTTAAACTTTCAAATTGCGCTCCTGAAAAATAGGTAAAAGTGATTACGCTTTGTTCCTTGGGAGTTCGATTGTTAATCATAAATCAACCATATTCAGCAAACATCACCTACTACTGACTTTCACCGCAGATGTCGCCATCCATGCCACCTTTTGAAATTTATTTATTAATTAAACAAAAATAAAGAAACAAAATACCAATATAGAAAAAAGCGAAGTGTTGTTCGCCGGTGTCAAGTGCTGTGATTAAGTCTTGTACAGGATCGTCTTTGGTATAATTTCGGTTTTTTGTGAGGTTGATCCAACGGCAACGCTTGAGTGTTGGATCTTGTTTTGGTTATCCTGATTGGTTCTAACGTGTCATGCTTGCATTGCGTCTTTCTGGCGTATGGAAGATTTACTTTTCGTGATTTGTTTCTTCTTTTCGTTGATTCTGTCCTTTTGTAGTTTAATAGAAGTCTAGTGGATAACCTTTCCATATAAAGGAATAAACCTTCGAGTTACAAAACTTCTTTCCATACGACATTTGTTATATTGCTTGTACTTTGAATTAGTATGCCATTTTTTACTCGAGATCTTGATAACGCCACATATAACTGTCCATGACTTAACAAAGGCCTATCGATATAAATACCAATCTGCGTTGTATCTGCGCGTTGACATTTTACGTTGCAAAAACCCTTACCTTTATATTATAGTAGCATTATAAAATGCGGTTGTATCTGCGCGTTCATTTTACGCGTTGCATAAACCTTCCATTTTATATAGGGTGATAAATAAAATCTGCGCGTTGTATCTGCGCGTTCATTTTACCGTTGCATAAAACCCTTACCTTTTATATTATAGGGTAGATAAACATAATATAAAATTGCGTGTATCTGCGCGTTGCATTTTACCGTTGCATAAAACCCTTACCTTTTTATATTATAGGGTAAATAAAATAATATAAAATCTGCGCGTTGTATCTGCGCGTTGCATTTTACCGTTGCATAAAACCCTTACCTTTTTATATTATAGGGTAGATTATAACATAATATAAAATCTGCGCGTTGTATCTGCGCGTTACATTTTACCGTTGCATAAAACCCTTACCTTTTATATTATAGGGTAGATAACATAATATAAAATCTGCGCGTTGTATCTGCGCGTTGCATTTTACCGTTGCATAAAAACCCTTACCTTTTTATATTATAGGGTAGATATAACATAATATAAAATCTGCGCGTTGTATCTGCGCGTTGCATTTTACCGTTGCATAAAACCCTTACCTTTTTATATTATAGGGTAGATAAAATAAATAAAATCTGCGCGTTGTATCTGCGCGTTGCATTTTACCGTTGCATAAAAACCCTTACCTTTTTATATTATAGGGTAATATATAAAATCTGCGCGTTGTATCTGCGCGTTGCATTTTACCGTTGCATAAAACCCTTACCTTTTTATATTATAGGGTAGATACATATATAAAATCTGCGCGTTGTATCTGCGCGTTGCATTTTACCGTTGCATAAAACCCTTACCTTTTTATATTATAGGGTAGATATACATAATATAAAATCTGCGCGTTGTATCTGCGCGTTGCATTTTACCGTTGCATAAAAACCCTTACCTTTTTATATTATAGGGTAGATACATAATATAAAATCTGCGCGTTGTATCTGCGCGTTGCATTTTACCGTTGCATAAAAAACCCCTTTCCTTTTTATATTATAGGGTAGATATATATAAAATCTGCGCGTTGTATCTGCGCGTTGCATTTTACCGTTGCATAAAACCCTTACCTTTTTATATTATAGGGTAGATATAAAATCTGCGCGTTGTATCTGCGCGTTGCATTTTACCGTTGCAAAAACCCTTACCTTTTTATATTATAGGGTAGATATACATAATATAAAATCTGCGCGTTGTATCTGCGCGTTGCATTTTACCGTTGCATAAAACCCTTACCTTTTTATATTATAGGGTAGATAAACATAATATAAAATCTGCGCGTTGTATCTGCGCGTTGCATTTTACCGTTGCATAAAACCCTTACCTTTTATATTATAGGGTAGATAATATAAAATCTGCGCGTTGTATCTGCGCGTTGCATTTTACCGTTGCATAAAACCCTTACCTTTTTATATTATAGGGATAAACATAATATAAAATCTGCGCGTTGTATCTGCGCGTTGCATTTTACCGTTGCATAAAACCCTTACCTTTTTATATTATAGGGTAGATATATAAAATCTGCGCGTTGTATCTGCGCGTTGCATTTTACCGTTGCATAAAACCCTTACCTTTTTATATTATAGGGTAGATAAACATAATATAAAATCTGCGCGTTGTATCTGCGCGTTGCATTTTACCGTTGCATAAAACCCTTACCTTTTTATATTATAGGGTAGATAAAATAATATAAAATCTGCGCGTTGTATCTGCGCGTTGCATTTTACCGTTGCATAAAACCCTTACCTTTTATATTATAGGGTAGATAAACATAATATAAAATCTGCGCGTTGTATCTGCGCGTTACATTTTACCGTTGCATAAAACCCTTACCTTTTTATATTATAGGGTAGATAAACATAATATAAAATCTGCGCGTTGTATCTGCGCGTTACATTTTAGCGTTGCATAAAACCCTTACCTTTTTATATTATAGGGTAGATAACATAATATAAAATCTGCGCGTTGTATCTGCGCGTTGCATTTTAGCGTTGCATAAAATCCCTTACCTTTTTATATTATAGGTGATAACATAAATATAAAATTCTGCGCGTTGTATCTGCGCGTTGCATTTTACGTTGCATAAAACCCTTACCTTTTTATATTATAGGGTAGATATAAAATCTGCGCGTTGTATCTGCGCGTTCATTTTACGTTGCATAAAACCCTTACCTTTTATATTATAGGGTAGATTAATCATAATAGTTATATATTATGTTTTAGTTATAATTGCTTGTGGTTTTTTCGTGAAAGGACCCTTTCCGAAATTCCGTTGCAACACCATAAAAAATTTAACCCAGTTTCTAGGATTAATCAGCGGAGAGCTATGAGACTTACCCAGTAGTGAGTTCTAAGGTTCGCAGCTCTGAAAATGAATAAATGTTCGGCGACCACAGCGCAATTAAAACTCGAAAATTTAAACGTGATTTCAAAATTTGCTTTATTTCCAAACCGATTTTGGGACAAAATTCCAAATATGCCAGATGGTGTAATTGTGTTTTGCTTGGTAATTGAAATTTAAATTTAAAATTTGAAATCATTTGCTGAAATTTAAACCACCAAACAATTCTGTGTCTTGTGTAAATCTTTACAATGGTAATAATTTTTAAAGTAATTATTCAAAATGTTTTAACACAAATAAAATTTTATTAAACTTAGCGCACAAATGTTCTCAACGACTGACCTTATCAACGCTCCAGGTGTTGCCTAATGCTGACGCCTTCAATTATCCAATTCAAATCCAAAACTCGTTGACTCGTACAAGTAAAACTTTGATAATTCCAAATAGCTCCTCTTTTCGACTCCAATACAAACTTAATGACTCGCTGCACAAATCAAACTTGAATAATCAAAATGGCTCCTCTATAAAATTTTCATTTGCTATCTTTGCAGATTCGATAAATCCAACCAAAAACTTTGATCAATCGCAAATATAAAACAGACGACCCGTCTTCAGAAGGCACTATCACAAACTCAAAAATTTACCGCTTTCACGGCAACGCAAATCAAAATCTCAAAATTCACGTCCTCAACTGACGTGCATTCAGTCTGAGTTCTCAGACCGACTCTCTGCTTTCTGCTCTCCTTTTCCTTCTTTTCAAAATTGCCAACATTCAAAAACATTATTTTCGTTTCCAAATTTTAAATTTTATCTTGCCATAAACAAACGCGCATTTAACACTAATGTCAAATAATCACATTGTCAAATTCATCAAAACAAATCATAATTTTGTGTAAAAAAGTGTTGAAAGTAACAATTTTTGGCATTCTTGTTGGCACAATAAAACAAATTAATTTTGTTGATCTTCAAATTGATCAATAAATCGAAATTCTAAAAAAAAAACATTTATTCTTTCTCGCAGTGGCGACAAACCCAACACTACTGGTAAGTAACTAGTAAAAAACCATTTTTTTGCATTTTTGAAGTCTAACTTCAAAAATATCACCACAACTTTTGCCCCTCTGTTGAATTGGCTCTTTGTTGCTCTTTGCAAAAGAAATCAACAAAAGTCAACTTCAACAAACTCTCTAAAAATGTGTTTTTTACCCAATTGAATGTTATTTTAAAGTTTAAATTGTTTTGCAGTCACTGGCTTCTCTTTTATTATCAAATTTACAAGTTTAATTAAATTAAATAAAATTTCCCATTCAAATAAAAATCTTCTTTTTTCAAAATAAAAAATAACTTATAAAAATTAACTACTAAATAAAAACTTAAAAACTGGCATAATTCTTTGTTATTATTTTTCCTCTAACTCAGAGGTGTCTAAATTAAGTTCATCATCGTATGAATAAATCATATCGAGATGAAATTTCCCACGAATTTTCCTGAATCTGGATATTTTAACAAATACGTGTTTTCGTTTACGGATTCTACTAAGTAGGGACCCTCAAATGGAAGCTGAAGTTTTTGACATTGGTCTTTGGCTCTGTTGCCAACACGCAAACTTTTAATTATGACTCTGTCCCCCACTTTGAATTTACATTTTTTTTTTATTTTGGCTTTACGCAAGTATCTTTCGTTACGTCTTTTTAATTTCGCTTGTGTTTGTTTTAAAACCTCATGATAACTAATGTTTTGATCAAAAACCCATGGTCTTTTTGGTAGCTCGTTAAACATCAAAAATATTGGAGATTCCTCCGTTACAGAACTAGGCGTGTGATTTATAAATTCCTCAACCATCGGAATGTATCCGGCCCATGACGTTTGATCTGATTTTGTTTGCCAAAATTTATTTTCTCCTCCTGTTAACATTTTACTAGCCTCTCTACCTTGTACATGATTTCCTGCGTAGCTACCTATTTCTTCACTAACATAATTAAACTTTTTACTAATCTCTAATCTGTTAATTTTATTACCTACTAAATTGTTTTCAAGCCAACTAAACGTTTCCAATCCAATAATTACTGACTTGTTTTGTGAATCTATTATCATTTTAAATTTCCTTATCAAATCTATGCCCAAAATGCAGTTCAATGCTAAACCTTTCATCATTAAAATGCTATCGGTAATTGCATGTGTTCCTATCTGAAATGTGGCCATTATGTTTTTGTTTATCATTGCAAACTTTTTGTTGTTTGCTGCGACTAAATTAACCTGTTTTGATTTGATAACGTGACCCTTAAAATTTTCAAAATTACTTTCAATTAAATCCTGATTTATTAAAGACAACTCAGCTCCCGTTCTATTGTAATTGCATAAGTCTTTTGTGGATAGTATATCTGACCCCATCAAAATTTTTTAAATTTTCCTTCCTTTACTAATCCTCAATTCCTAAAATTTGTGTTTTTGCATTTTCAATTCTTTCCTCCACTCCCAATTCAATTTTTTGTTTTTGTTTTTAACTTTTATTAATTCTGGCCGTTGCACTAAATTTGCTTTCAAAACTTTTACCTCCACTTCAACCTTGTCTACCCTTCATTAGTAGTTTTAAATCATCCCGCAATTCACAATTTGTCCTCCTTTCTCTCTTATTCAACTTTTCTACACCATCCAAATTTTCATACACCCTAGTCAAAATTTTCACCCATCCAAATATCGTTTACCATTGCTTTCGGTTGCTATTGTAATCTTATAGTTCGAAATCTCTGATTGTACTGATACCATCATTGTAAACTTTACAGATATCGTAAGTCGATTGCAAGTATTTCAAATAATCTATTGTACCCCATTTCGACTTTTCATTCCAATGTTCCCATCCATCTGTTGTCGCTAAAACTTTCAATTAGTTTGCATTTTTTATATTTTTTACAATAATTGATCAATTTTTACAATTAATTCAAAATCCAATTAATTTGTATTGCGAATTTAAACGATTTCAAATATCTTAAATTTCAAATCCATTTGCTGAAATTTAAATTCCAAATATGCCAGTTCGGTCAATTGTGTTCTTTGCATGGTAATTAATTTTAAATAATTAAATTCAAAATTCTTTACACAAATAAATTTTATTAAACAGCGCAAAAATTCTGGATCTTTTAAACCTCTTTCAATGTAATTCAATTATCAATCAATTATTCAAAATGTTTTACTGGACAAATAAAATTTAAATTAAATTAGCTCAAATTTTACGACTGACCTAATACAACTCTATGTCTCGCTGCACAAATCAAACTTGAATAATTCAAAATTCCATAAAATTTATTCATCTTTGATTCGTACAATCAAAACTTTGATCAATTCCAAAATAGCGTTCTTTTCAAGGACTCACAACTAAAACTTTATTTCGGCAACAAATCAAATTAAAATAGTTCAAATGGCGTCGTCTGATAAAATTTTTCTTTGCTATCTTCAATTTCGATAAATCCAACATTCAAAAAAATTTTTTGTTTCGCAAATTAAATTACCCAAACACCCGTCTTAAGCACTAGTCAAAAACTCAAAATTTATTTCATGCAAGCAAATCAAAATTCAAAATTAGTTAATACGTGTTACAGTCATTTTTCGAGCATCTTTGCTTGCAATACATTTTTTCATTGCCAACATTCAAAAACATTATTCGTTTCAAATTTTAAATTTTATCTTGCCATAAACAAACGCCAAATACGACTAATGTCAAATAATCACATTGTCAATTGCATCAAAACAAATCATAATTTTGTTAAAATGGCTGTCTAAAGTAAAATATTTTGGCAGTTGCTAAAGTTGGCAATATAAAACAAATTAATTTTTTTGATCTTCAAATTGATCAACAAATCGAAATTCTAAAAAACATTTATTCTTTCTCGCAGTGGCGACAAACCCAACACTACTGGTAAGTAACTAGTAAAAACCATTTTTTGCATTTTTGAAGTCTAACTTCAAAATATCACCACAATATAGTTATTATATTATCGTTTGTACCTTCTTTATTTTCGCGTAATTGAAAAAAGTTTTAGGGGGGCAGGTGGCGGATAGGGGAATGCCTCTCAGATATGAGTGGTAGGAGTGAAATCAAATAGCTCCCGCGGACCAAACAGGTACTTCGCAGCGTCTGTCCCATATTGGGCGGCTGCAAACAGCGTCTGTTCCCCATGTTAGGGGCGGCTGATTTAACGGGGTCATTGACCCCCTCCTAAGTCAAGGTGAGGGAAGTCGCGCCGATGACTGCATGGCGTCCGGGAGTAAGCGGACGTCTCAGCGATAACATCTTGTAGCACCATGATGAGTGATGTTAAAGATGAAACGTTTACGGTGCAGGGGCTCGGATCCCCAGTACCGGTCGGGTGTGGTGGCAAGCGAGTGGGCTCCCCCCGACCGTCATCCAGCGACCGCTCAGATGTCCCGGCGAGCAGCCAGGCTGGGGCATCCGGTAGTGCTACTGGCGAGAAAAAAAGCTCGGTACAGCAGGGGACTTTAAAAGTCCCAGAAAGTACTGTAGGGGTTTCTAAGATCCCGAAAGAAACCCCAGACAGTGGTCATAGCGCCCGTCGGAGGAAGAGGTCCGAAGTGATTCCAAATCCAGGAAGCCAAAACCCTTTCGACGAGGCGTTCAGAGACACGTGAAGAAGGCCGTACCAGTGGGGACGTAAAAGCCCCACAAGAAACGGCAGAGGAGGTGGCGGAGGAGCTGGAAAGCTCTGAAAGAGCACCCCGAGCCAGCCTTCAATTCGGTCGGCGGCGGAAAAGCCGTCAAAATCTTGCGGCGGCCGTCCTTTAGGTGTGCGCACCTCGAGATGAGATCAGCAGATCCTGCAGCTCCGGCAGGAGATGGAGAAGCTGAGGGAGGTGGTCGTGTGCCAGAGCGAACATAGGCACGCCAGGGAGTCGGCAGTCGCTGCGGAGCGTGATCGAGGCTGCGGCCATACAGGGCGGAGGCGCTTATCGGTGCGCTCTGCCGATTAGATCAGAAGATAGGAGCGCTCCCACAGACCTCCAAAAGTCCAGGAGGTCCGGGTGCAGCGATTGATGAGGTCGGGGCAGATGAGCGAGGCGGTTCGTCGGCCCCATCCAGCAGGAGGAAGGGTCTGGCGGGGGGGCCTGGCTGCTTGGCGGTTCTACAGCTGCCGAAAACCGCCTCGCAAAGAGTTATTTGCGGCCGTGGCGGCCAAAATGCCGCCAAATCTGCGCCCCGAAAGGATGGGGGCGCTTCCGTCGATGGGGACGGCTTCCAAGTCGTCGGAGGGAGGAAGCGGCGAAAAACGCCTATAGCGAAGGCCACGATCCCCAATGCTGCTAACAAAGCACGGGGGAATCAACAGCGACGGCCCGAAAAGCTCTCCGGGAAGGACGTGAAAAAGCCTCGCACTAAATGCGAGGCTGTCCTGATAACCACCACCCCGAGAGCTATAAACGGCCTATCAAAAGGTACGGGGCGTTTTAACCGCCCCTAATTGCGAAGCGCGGATACGCGCGCTTCGCAAAACCAAAGAAGGGCACCTCCTTGTCGAGGTAAACAGAGGGGGAGGCAGTGCGGAGCAGCTTCATAAGGAGCTCCAGCTGCAGACCTCTCTTCCGGCGCGTCTCTTAACTCGGAGGGCGACGCTGGAGATAAGGGGCCTCGACGAAGAGGCCACAAAAGAAGAAGTGGTCGCTGGCGTCCGCCAGGTTCTTGGCGACGACTCGGCGGCGGTCACGGTGATTTCGGTGACACGTGATCGCCGTGAGGGAAGGAAGGCGGTCGTCCAGGTCCCGGAGGACCTGGGCAGAAAGGTCGTAGCTGGTAGGTTCCGTATCGGACCTATCAGCGGGTGTCGGCCGTGTATAGGCAGCCCTCGAAGCAGAAATGCTACAGGTGCCTACAATTTGGGCACTTCTCGAGGGCGTGCAAAAATTCGGACGTGTCCGGGAATTGTTTCCGTTGCTGGCAACCCGGGCACAAAGCAGGCTCCTGCAAAAATCCCAGGCGGGAGCCAAAAAGTAGGCCTACAGAAGCTGCCCCCCTGCCATTTCGGAAAGGGGGAGAGGATGAAAGGGCGGGCAAGTCAAAGCCCGCAGCTTCGTTAAAAACGGGTAAGGAGGCCGGCGCAGGAGGAGGACCTGTTAAAAAACCCAAGGGTGGTTAAGGTCCTCCAAATAAACCTTAATAATGCGCGAGCGGCCCAAGACCTTCTCCTGGCCACCGTCAGAGATTGGCGGACTGACGTGGCCATAATCAGCGAACCAAATCGCGTCGATCTTCCGAATTGGTTCGCTGACACAACGGGCACAGCTGCGATCTTTGTGCCCCCCCCGCTGCAAATCAGTGACAGCGGGAGAGGAGAGGGTTTTGTATGGGTCGAGGTGGGCGGCGTGCGGCTGTACAGCTGCTACTTCTCCCAATCTCGGGAAGAAGTACTCACGGCAGGCTGGACCGGCTCCAGGACACCATGGGAGCCGCCCCGCCGCACCATCCTGGCGGGCGATTTCAACGCCAAGTCGCCGGAGTGGGGTCCCCCGCACGTGCCCGCGAGGGGAATACCTCACGAATTCTTTCGGCGTTGGACATGGGGTGTGCAACCTAGGCACAACTCCAACTTTCTCCAGGCCGGCCACGGTCAATCGTGCAGGGTCCGAATCCATCGTGGATCTGACCGTGGCGTCTTCCGACCTACTCGGAGGCGTCCAAGACTGGCAAGTTTTGGACGCCGAATCGCTAAGCGACCACCGCTAATATCTTTCGTGGTGGAGGCGGCGAGTAGGCCCAGCAAGTCACCTAGAGGCTGGGCAGTCGGCAAGACTGAGCCTGGATAGGTTGCAGCCTCCTGGATCGAGAGATGGAAGGGTTGGGGCGGTGGACGCCCGTGGGCTTACGGAGGCGTTGACGCGCGCTTGCAATGCGTCGATGCCAAAGAGATCGACGGGCGGCCCCGGTTTACTGGTGGAACGACCACATCGCCGAGCTGCGAAGAAAGTGCCAGGCCGCAAGGTGCAAATACAGCGCATGCGTGCCAGGCACGGCGAAGAGGGAGCTGAACCTTTACAGCTCCTGAGGACCGCCAGAAGAGAGCTGCGCTACGAGATCAATAGTAGCCAGCGCGCAGCTTGGCAGAAAATCATCGAAGATGTGGATGCCGACGTGTGGGAGTGGGGTACAAATTGTACGAAAAAACTGGGAAGAACAACTATCCCGGGCCTCACTCCCAAAGGATCAGACACGTGGTGGAACGCTCTTTCCAAACCACCACGGCACGTCGGCCGAAGACCAACGTGACACCAGCGAGCCGGGTATCCCCACCTGGACTCGGAAGATGTGGGAGACGAATTTGCTCCGTCACCCTGGAAGAGTTGCGTGCGGCAGTCCGAAAGACGCCCGCAAATAAGGCTCCCGGACCAGACGACATCCCCGCGGAGGTCGTGAAAGAGGCGGCCACCAGGCACCCGGAACCGTTCCTGGGCTTTTCAATCAGTGCCTGAGGGACGGCGTTTTCCGGGTTGCTGGAAGAAAGCCAGGCTCGTCCTGATTAGGAAGGGCAAAAACCTTTGATTGCCCTTCGTCCCTACAGGCCCATATGTCTCTGGATCACTCCTCCAAACTTTTGAGAGAGTGATCCTGGCCGATTACAGGACGAGCTAGAACGGCTCGGCGGTCTATCGCCGAGCCAGTACGGCTTTCGCCGAAAACGATCTACGGTGGACGCCTCACGGCCATTAAAGGCCATCGCGGAGGATGCCAGGAAGGAACCTGGAGGACGCGGCGTTTATGCGCGATGATCACCTTGGACGTAAAGAACGCGTTCAATACGGTCAGGTGGGAGCGCATAAACGAGGCGTTGAGGAACTGGGGTGGCTGCGTACCTGAGGAAAGATAATCGCTAGTTATCTCTCGGGTCGCAGCCTCCAAATAGAAGAGGCCCTGTTACAGGAAGAGGTGGCGATCGCTGTGGTGTGCCGCAGGGCTCGGTGCTCGGCCCCACCCTCTGGAACATCTCATATGACGGCGTGCTGCGCTTACCGCTTGCGCAGGGGTCAGCACAGTGGGTTTCGCCGACGACCTAACCTCGTTGGGCGTCGGTAAAGAGGTGGCCGAAATAACATCTTCGGCCAACCGCTCCATCCAAATCAAATTTCGAATGGATGGAGGAAAGAGGCTCGCACTCGTGCCGGAGAAGACAGAGTTTCTGTTTCTCCGGTAGGAGAAAGCTGGACCCAGCCGTCATCCAGATGGGTGGAATTTCCATCTTTCCGGCCGACACCGCAAGTGCCTTGGTGTCACTTTTGACAAGGCACTGTTTTCGCCCCACATCTGCGCGGTCGCCAAAGAGCCGAAGAGGTTCTCGGCGCTCTGACCAGGCTGATGCCTCAACATCGGGGGCCAAAGGCCAGCAGTAGGAAGATCTTGGGCTCCGTAATCCACTCCATCTCGCTTTACGGAGCCCCGTGTGGGCGGATGCGCTGAGGTACGATTCGTACCGATTGCAGTTACAGCGCATCCAGCGAAAGGTGGCTATTAGAACCATCAGCGCCTATCGCACTATATCAACAGACGCGGCGCTGGTGATAGCTCCATGCCCCCATACATCTGCTGGCCGCAGAGCGCCGAGACAATCACGGGTCGACAAGGCCCAAAAGGCGAAAACCGGCGCCTCCTTCACGGAGGTGGCAAGACGGTTGGAGGAATCCGTTGTGGGGAGGTGGACTACACCTCATACCGGATTTGGACGTTTGGATGGGGAGGACCTTCGAGAGCTGAATTTTCATCTTACCAGGCCCTATCCGGCCACGGATGCTTCAACGAGTATCTACAGAGGATGGGAAAAGCAGCAACAACAGCTGCTTTTACTGCGGTGAAATCGACACCGCAGAACATACCATCCTCCGTTGTAGCGAGTTCGTGGCCGAGAGATCCGAATTGAGGCCAAGCTCTCCGAAGGTTATCTCCCAAATTTGGTGGGGCTCATGCTGCTCTCCAGCGAGACTGGAGGCTGTTGACCACTGTCAACAGCATTCTCTCCAGGAAAGAGCAGTATGAGCGAGGGTCTGCAGCGGGCCGAGAGGCTGCTGCAGAGCTGGGCTGCATTTGGGCAGCGCCCCTTTGGGGTTACACGCGGGCACGTGTTAGTGTGAATAACAGGTACACGTGCCCCAAGCGTGGAAATAGGGAGGGGTTTTAGTGGGTAAAATCCCACACTACCACCCCAATAACATCGGGGTGGTGTCTTTGAAGATTTCCTCCTCTAACAAAAAAAAAAAAAAAAAAAAAAAAAAAAGGGGGAGGAGACATGCTAAATTTGAACTTTGAATTTCGGATTCAAGTTAAATTGACGCGCAGACGAGATTCCTGTTATATTTATCAGTACCAATTATAAATATTTAAGTATTTTATTTAAACACATACACATACAGATCTGTAAACAAAATAGTAACAAGTGAAAGCCGTACTAAGATATCAACAAAGTTTAATTTAGAAAATAGCCGAAAATATCAGAAATTAATTTCGAAGAGTTATTTGAAATCATAAATAAATTTAAAACAAAAATTTACGATGAAGTAGAAAATGAATTTGCTAAAACAACGGATCCGATTTGGAAAGAGATCGCAAACTGTGTAAGTTTTAATATCAATTCGAAATATATCTACACAATAGTTAAAAATAATCGACATAATATCAGAGAAAACTAGGTATACCTTTACAGCACAATTTAAGAAATGAAAAAGATACTTTTAAAAAAATAGATCAAGATGATACCTCGGATGATAATAGTTTTATAAAAAAATTAACAAAAGAATTTATGTTTAAAATTACTTTGTCAGCTAAAGAGTGGTCAGAAATATACAACGAAGAGCATCAAGCGGTATATAAAAGGTCAGATCGTCAAGATTGTAGATATTTTTCAATCCTTGAACCAAATGAATGGACTTCACTTATACAAGAACATTTTTTTGAATTAACAAGAAAACCGTGTTGCTTATCATTTAAAAGAAATAAGGTTTTACCAAACGGAGCAGTATTTCTTAATATAATCGGAAAGTGCACAGTTTGTGGAAGCAAGTTTAAAGGTGTGGTAGAAAATCCTCCAATACCAAATTCAAGAGTTATTATCGATTGCACCTTTACTGGAGATTTTAACTCGTGCAGCGGAGGGAAAAAAAGACGACTTACAGGTAAAAAGCGTATAGAATACGAATCAAAGATGTTAAATGAAAAAATGTCGCCTGCATTTGTTCAAAGGAAAGAATCGGCCAAATGTATGAATTTTGGAGAACTTGAACCAAGCCATTTGCCATCAGCAAACGCTTTGCGAATAATGAAATACAAGGCTCTAAAAAAAACTTGCTTAGATTGTGATCCTATATTGGCAATTATTAGAATGAAAGAATGTTCACCCTACAATAATATAATTAGAGATATTTCGTACGATCGATTTAAAGTAAATTACTGGACACCATCAGAATTAGATGCTTATAGAATTTATGCTAAGAAAGCAAAAGTTCCTCGCATTTCGATTGATGCAACCGGAGGAGTAGTTAAGCGGATATCATTGCTTTCTGGAAAACAAACTGGCCCAATATTTTTATATGAAATTGTTGTAATGGATAGAAAGCACAGCCAAAGCCAATTTTCAGTGAGACGTATGTTATCCGAACAACATAGCAACCGTGCTATATCCGCATGGCTTAGCGAGTGGGCAAACAACGATTTGCCTTTCCCAAAAATAGTTATCACAAAATTTTATTTGAAAATTTGTCTTATAAAAGTATCATCTATCACCACGTCAAAGCTTCTTCACGGTCACGGGGACACCCTGTACATCAAAATATCTAAAGATTCGTTATTCGGCTTTAAAAAAATTATGAGAATCTTGTTAATCTTGCTGCGCGTCAATTTAGCTTTTGTATTTCTTAAAAATCTCGAAACGAGAAGAAGTACAAACGAAAAAAAAGTTTGCACAAACGAGTACATACTAAGAACTAACGATCTGAACAATTTTGAACCCAAAATTCAAAGTTTAAATTTAGCATGTCTCCAGCCCCCCCCCTCCCAATACTTTTTTCAATTACGCGGAAACAAAAGAGGTACAAACGAAAATAAACAATGCACAATCATGCACAAACGATGCACAAACGATTAAGACTATTTTCGAAACAAAATTCTGAATGACTAGATGTCTCAGCCCCCAACTAAATTTTCAAATAATTCTAAAACGAAAAAAGTACAAACGAAAATAAAGAATGCACAATCATGCACAAACGATGCACAAACGATTTAGACCTTTTTGAATAAAAAATTCGAATTGGGGGGGGCTGGCGACATGCACCTAACATAGGTGGACCACCGGCTTTACGTGCCTTCCGAAGCACGGAAACGGTCATAGATAGAAAGAGAGTCAGAAAGAAAACTTTCCTTTGTATACTCCTCCCGGGTTCGAACCGGGTGCCTTAGCATCAGTAGTCGATCGCTCTGACTACTAGGCCAGTGACCGTCTCGTTAAAGAATTATAAAATTAATTATAAATGAGAAAAAAAATTAATTATAAATGAAATTCGAACAATCCCTAACCTGGGTACATAAATTATTAATACGTACATACATAATGTACATAATAACATTTTTTCCACTACTAGCCATAAACACTATCATTTCAACGTAAGTGATCGAACTGTGAACCACGCCTTCTGTCACCTGAGGTGAATAATAATATTTTATTATTCACCTGAGGTTAATAATGAACATAAATGCGTTTTCCGGAAACTTCGGGCCATTTTGAAAGAAAATTTATGTGTAAAACAAATTAGCATAACCAAGAAATGCTATCAATAGTGTTTAAATAATTAAAGTCAGTCTATAAATAAGATTAATTTGATATTTAAAATGTTGATTAAATTGGAATTTTGTGACATTTAGCAATTAGGCGAAATGAGAAAACGAATTAATTATGACAGCTGAAACTGGAAACTTTATAAATCGATTATTAATAATTATTACAATCAATTATCGTTACAAATAGTACATTTTTTGACAAAATAGTTTTTGTCAACATCTATATACTTGTATTCCACGTTCACTAGTTTTTATTCGATATTTAATGTAACCTTTATGTCAAAATTAATTAAACATTTTCAAGCAAGTGTCAACATCAAAACAAAAAACTGTCATTTGTTTTATAATTTGAAATAAATAATTAAAACGATTTACTTTATTCATTAACAATTATTATTATAAGAGTAAACAATCCTAGTAGTGGAAAAATTGTATATAAACCACGGTAGTGAAGCGTGTTATAACCGCGCTTTTAAATCCGCGGTGCTACGCACCTTGGGATTTAATCTGGCGCTAGGGTTATAACACTATGCTTCACTACCTTGGTGTATAATATACTATTATGCTTCTTTTTATTAATAGGTAATATTGTATTTATTATAATCTTAAAACTTTAAGAAAATATTTTCAAACATTTGAATAAACCAAAATTTGATATTGATTTTATCTTGAAAATCTATTTTTGCGATGTAATGAAATAAAAACTTGTTTTTTCTTTCGCATGTAATATACTATCTTTCTTTGGTGCACGCATAATAAGATAAATAATTTTACAATATATGTACATACGTTCGTATTGTTTACATAATGCCAGTTTAATTGGTATATGATATTAAATTTCCGACTTGGATTTTAAAAATTTATAATTATATTTATTTTATTTCGTACAACTGCGGCAAATCAACGGCTTTTTAACGTATTATTCAAAAAGCATAAAAAAGACGTCAAATTAACGTGATTATAATTCCTTTATGAAATGGGCACAACTACCATGTGTTATCAACGTCACTTACAAAATCACGAAATATCGACGTCATAATGACGAATCTTTGCTACCTGAGATTCCAAGGTGAACTGTGGTATGGTGAACAACGCAGTGAGCCATAGCAACTATCACCCTTGATGAAAACGTAATATAAAATAAATTACAAAATATTTAAAAAAAATTATCGTTGAGGTAATAGGTTATTATAATCGACTAAAAGTGCACCAATAACTACGGTTTTCTTCTAACGTGAAATTAATCTTCATACACCTAGAATAGCGTAGAAAATTATAAATTTAACTAATTGTTTTTATTTTCAAAACTTAATCTAACCTTAACAAACTTCATTTACAAATTTCTTTAGCAAATTGATAAAAAAAGACACCAAAATGTGAATTTCACAAAAACTGAAAGAAATATTGACCTTGAGTGCATTACATAAAAATTTGATTCTATTCATGAGTATCATATGACGAAATGAAAATTATCATGCAAATAAATTTACTGGTAACTCGTAGTTAACAAATTGGCTGTCACTATAAGAGCACTTATGCACAGTGATCACATGACCACAGTGATCAAGCCCAAATGCACTACCAATCTACCCAAAACCATATGACATGTTAGGGCGATTTAGTTTTTAAATTAAAAAATTAAATTCTAAAAATCATAAAAAACTATTTATACTTACTTGTGTTTCTTTCCGCAATGCCAAGATTTTATATTTGTTATTGCACGAAATGCTTCCTGTGACTCACAGATAATACTCAGTACAGGCGGAAGGTTTATTCATATAGTGCATAGTAGTTCAAATGTTTTAATAGCTAGTTATCAAATCAATCACGGTTTAAGTAAAATCAAACTAATCAAAAAAAACTAGTCACTTACGCGTAATTTTTTGTTTTCCAGCAACAAAATTTGAGCAAAAAAGTTTTGCAATAATCAATCCACTTACTTACATAGTAAAATATATTGAAAATAAGTTTAAGTAAATTGCGAATCTATTGCTTGTAATTTAGCGAGTTTCGGTAAACGTAAACCAAAAAATCTTTACAATTATCAATCAAGTTAAATAGTGAATTGAAAACAAGTTCAAATGAAACATTGCGATTAAATCGAATCAATTTGACTACGGTGGAGTAAAACCTCGTATTAATTAGCACGAACTTGATAACCCAATCAAGTTTTTGGATTTAATTTTTATTTGATTTTAAAAAACTAAATATTAGCAATATACGCAAATGACATGAGAAAAAATCTCTTTCAGTTATTTAAAAATTGGTTTAATATTTTTATTTTTGTGATTTATTCTGTTGGTTTCTTGTAGATCTTTTATTCTAGCAATAAAAATATTATTATTTTTAAGGTCTACGTACTTGTATAGGAAAAATGCAATAAAAAAGGTTTTGGAAACCCTTCATACATTTTATACTTTTGGAAATAATTTAATTAAATTGTTCAAGTAATTTAAGTTTAACATTGTTTAGCCAAATTAAAAATTAGATCAATGAAAATTGATTTGGAGTATTTCAGAATCTTGGACAAAGGATTCTTGAGCAAAACATCAACCAGTTAAACATCGTTTTATTATAATCCTTCGTCTAACATTCCCAAATACTCCAAATTAATTAGCAGGGTGAACGAAAATCTTGGGTTAATATTAGAACAAATGAAAATTTTAGAATTTCAGAAACAATAGCTTTAAACATAAAAATCTGTTTTGTTCTCATATTTTTTTCTTCCAGATTATAATAAAAAATTAAAAACCTTTCAACTTACATAATATGTATACGCAGTCAGGATCTTCAGAAAAAAATTTATTTTTATATTTTATTTTACATGTATTTAAGTATTATCTATTTACATAAAGGGTATTCACAGTCTCTGGTATATGTAAGTGTGAACACACCTATTTGTATTGTGCCTGGTATTACTTTCGTCACAATCAGCTGTTACATTATTTGTGAGTAGCATATGTATTGTTGTGGTTTTTCGTGAAAGGACCCCTTTCCGAAATTCCGTTGCAACACCAAAAAAAAATTTAACCCAGTTTTCTAGGATTAATCAGCGGAGAGCTATGAGACTTACCCAGTAGTGAATTCTAAGGTTCGCAGCTCTGAAAATGAATAAACTCGAATATTGATTTCAAAAATTTGTTTTATTACCAAACCGATTTTGGGACAAAATTCCAAATATGCCAGGTGGTGTAATTGTGTTTTGCTTGGCAATTGAAATTTAAATTTAAAATTGGAAATCATTTGCTGAAATTTAAACCACCAAACAATTCTGTGTCTTGTGTAAATCTTTACAATCGTAATAATTTTTAAAGTAATTATTCAAAAATGTTTTAACACAAATAAAATTTTATTAAATTAGCGCACAAATGTTTAACGACTGACCTTATTGTCACTCCAGGTGTTGCCCTAATGCTGGCACTTTCAATTATCCAATTCAAATCCAAAACTCGTTGACTCGTACCCAATAAAACTTTGATAATTCCAAAATAGCTCTCTTTTCGACTCCAATACAAACTTAATGACTCGCTGCACAAATCAAACTTGAATAACTTCAAAATGGCTCCTCTATAAAATTTTCATTTGCTATCTTTGCAGATTCGATAAATCCAACCAAAACTTTGATCAATTCGCAAAATAAAACAGACGACCCCGTCTTCAGAAGGCACTATCACAAACTCAAAAATTTACCGCTTTCACGGCAACGCAAATCAAAATCTCAAAATTCACGTCCTCCAACTGACGTGCATTCAGTCTCGAGTCCTCAGACCGACTGCCTTTTGCTTTTTTTCAAATTGCCAACATTCAAAAACACTCTTTTCGTCTTCAAATTTTAAATTTTATCTTGCCATAAACAAGCGGCGCGCAAATAACACTAATGTCAAATAATCACACTGTCAAATTCATCAAAAAAATCATAATTTTGTGTAAAAGGTGTTGAAAGTAACAATTTTTGGCATTCTTGTTGGCAAAATAAAGCAAATCAACCCTGTCGATCTTCAAATTGATCAACAAATCGAAATTCTTAAAAAACATTTATTCTTTCTCGCAGTGGCGACAAACCCAACACTACTGGTAAGAAACTAGTAAAAACCATTTTATTGTATTTTAAAATCTAATTTCAAAATATCACCACAGTATGTATCTCTTAAAATGCCGCGAGAATCCGAAAAAGAAAATTTAATTAATGCCTGCTGCACGCAAGCTGCATTAAATTTAATCACTGCAGATTCAAGTGAATGTTTGACTTGAATGTTTAATAAAACTTTACATTTTCAGGTGACGATGAAGAAATAGACAACATCGAAATGTTTAATATCAATATTCTTACGTTACTTTCTCACCGTAGAAGTGTGCATTTATACGTTCTCAAAAGCAATGACTGGGCTGAGAGAGTTCTTTGGAAATTTGATAAAGGAAGATTTTGCAAATGATGCGGATGAATATAAATAAATTTGAGTTTATTTATAGTTTATTAAAAGATGATTCATTATTTTATCAAAATTATGTACCTTAACTACCGATAAAATTACAGTTACAAATTACTTTATTTCGGTTGGGCTCTTATGGCGAAGGAAGATCCATAAGAAAATGCATAACTTTGTGTGCAGGAGATGGTGGTACCATTCAAAATTAACCAAACGTGTTTTCAATATTCTGAAATTGATCAGGAAAGATTTTATTCAGCTGGCCAACAATAGCTAAAAGATCGCAAATAGTGGAAAACAAACATGAACGAACTTCCAGGATGCATTGGTTAATAGAATGGAACCGAATTTAAACTAGCAGAACACTGCGAAAAATCACGAAATTTTTTTTTGACAGAAACAATACTCCATAAAATGCAAGCAGTTTGTGATACAATCTAAGAATTAGGATGCAAAAATCGGATATCAAGGATGTACAACGCAAAATGTTTTCTCAATCTTCAATTGGACGTTCACCTGAAATTTTTTTTCCAATATACAGTGGATTGCTGGTGATTCTGCATACCCCCTTAGACAAAATAATATCACACCATTTCGAGGAAACAGCAATGAATTGACAAAAGAATCTAAGGATATGTATAATAAATATTTTTCAAGTTACAGAGTGCGTATAGAAATTTGTTTCGGAAAATTAAATGAGAAATTTTCGTGTTTGAAAGAATTGAAATTTCGATTAAAAAATGATAAAAATTGCAAAGACTGTTGCGAGTGAATTTTAGTATGCTGTATTTTGCACAATGTAATAATAGATTTTAATATTAAAACCGCGGTCTTACACGTGCAGTTGATGATGAATATTAACACATCTGAAAATAATCGAATAATAATAAATAATTACCCAGAAGAATTTCATAACAATGAAAATGTAAGAATTGCATTAGTGAATTTCATAATTAATAAAAACAATTGAGAAAACTAAAATTTATTTTATTTTTAGTATCGGATACATTTATTTTTATAAAAGTTCCCAAGTCCACTATATCTTGAAGCACTATGCGATGTAGTTCTTCACTGCAGCATGCAGCAAATACTCCGACAATTAATATAACCTGAAACATTAATCAATTTTAGTTTCTCTTCTTCTTCTTTTCAGCCTTTTTTTTTAGCCCACTGCTGGGCCATAGCCTCTTTCTCTCAGAGAAAGGTTTAAGCATTAAGACCCCACGGTTGCTAAATCCGGGTTGGGGAATGTGCAGGTAACCTTTTTCATAGTTGATGCTGGCAGTCATCAACTAAGGGGGACCGCCGGCTTTACGTGCCCTCCGAAGAACGGGAAACGGTCCTAGATAGAAAGAAAGTCAGAAAGAAAATTTTCCTTCCTAGACTCCTGCCGGGATCGAACCGGGTGCCTTTGCATCAGTAGTTGATCGCTCTAACTACTAGGCCAAGACCGTCTCATTTTTTTTTTAGTTTATCTGTTGTAAAATACTGTGTTTCAATTACCTTCATAATTAAATACGTATGGTGTATTTAACAATTTTTGTTATTTTCTAGTTCTTTCATTGCTATTCTTTCTTTCATTTCCAGTTCCTTCAATGTTAGTCGTTCTTTCATTTCTAATTCACGCAACTAAAACTTTTCTCGGTTTTCAAATTCTTTCTGCTTCAATTCAAGCTCTTTCAAAACCCTCGTTTGCTCTAATTCGCGCTTTTCTTGTTTTATTTTCATTTCTTGTTCTTGTAATAATAATTGTTCTTTTTTTAATAAGAAGTTCTTTGTTCATTCTTTCGTTGTCGAAATCCAATTTTCGTTTTTTTATTGCCACAATCTCTCTATGAACTTGCAGAACATCTGAAACTGCAGTGCGAAAATAAATGCCCTTGTGACTACTAAAAGTATTTGTTTTTCTACCGCTAAATGATGGACGATCTTCAGTTGTGAGCGATGGAAAGATTGCATTTTCATCAACGAAACTTTCTGAATTACCTGGCGACATGAACCAAAATTTTCAGTATCTACTGTGATGGGCTGAAATGCAGTTTCTAGTTTACTGCCAAATATATCGTCCAGATCATCAAATTTCATCAAAAAAAATTATACTATAATTTTACCTTTAATCTTTATTATCCGAATTCTTTAAATTTTTAACTTTATATTTCACAAGACACCAATCTATGTACTACCTCAATTGGATGTTCGTGTAAAAAATTTTATAAAAAATTTTAGCAGTTGGTTTCTTTAAAACATAAACAAATAAAATAATCAAAATATAACTTATTATCCAACAACTTACCTCAAACCCGTCTCTATTATTTTTGAAAAAATTTAATTTCGGACTCGTTCTATTTTTTATTAGGCCCACTTTTTCTAACCCGTGTTCTAACTTAGAAATAAGACGGGATAATTTCTCCAAGCACTGCCACCATTCTTTCGATATTTTTCGGGTTACTGCCTTCTTTCGATAAAATTTTTATGACGCTTCTGTGTTCAGTTTCTATATCACTTATTTTGGCCTCTTTAAAGTGATATTATATTAATGACAAATGTTAAGCGATTGGAACTAAACGTGGAGATGACACTATAGGTTTGTTCGTTGTACGTGTTCTGAACTGCTCTGAATAGTTTTTGATTACGGCACACTGACAGCTTTTTAGAGCCAAAATCCGAGCCAACACTTTTGGAGCAACTTATCGTTGATGTAAATAAAAATATTTTATAAATAAGTTGTAATTGTGGTGTCTAATATGAATAATTTAAACTACAATATATTGCAATCTAAGTAGTAAATTATTCATATTTAACAATACAATGACAACTTATTTACAAAATATTTTGAGGTTAAGCTATTTACATCACCTAAAAGTTGTTTCAATAGTATTCTTCAGACATTGGCTCTGAACAGCTGTCAGTGTGACATAATTAATAACTGTTCAGAACAGTTCAGAACACGTATAACAAACAAATCCCATAAAATGTCACAGAAACTTGACGTAGAAAAATTGTTACGATAGCATATTGTTTTTATAGCTAGGTAGATAACATAAAAAACTCCCCTCGCAGTAACAAAATGTTTTTGGTTTTTTTCATTTTAGATGATCCGACCCAGAGATATTTTCCTCACCGTAAAACACCTTTTTTAGAGCAGCTCTCGGAGATCGGCTATAGCGGCTTTGAAAATCAATATTTTAACAAATAAAAAAACAAACTAGAGTTAAAAGTTACCACAAAATGTATATTAAATTTATACGTAAATTAAAATGTCTGTCCAGGAAAACTTCTTGAAAAATTGCTTTTTTTCGACCTCGTGACTATGTATAATCCTTTAAGGCAAATTAAATAATTAAGAAATAGGTGAAAAAATGTAGTAAATATTGTAATAAAAAGTTCTATTATTTTGGATGCTTTTTGATATTCGTTTACCAAAAATTTTGTCTTAATTTTAAATGTTCTGTATTTATTAGTTTTTCCTTTTAATTGATAAGATTGTATTGCGCAAAATGTCACTTTAGCTGCGTTTCATATTCTGCAATATCTCAAAACCCTTTGAAGTTGTATATTGACTATGCACCACTCTACATACACAAAATTGAAATTCTTGACAAGCTCACAATCTTGACGACGACGTGTAATGCAATTCTGTCGTAAGAAATTGGACAGTTTGATCTATTTTTGGAGCATATAAATGCAATCATTTGCTTGTCTTAATACCTTTGGATTAAATTGGTTTTACTTTTCGAATATTGATCATCTTTAGTTTGATACGTTTTTTTACTTTTGATATCGCAAGATAAAATCTCAATAGTACTTACCTCTCAATTTAGTAATGGTGGTTAGCCGTATTTGAATTGAAGCATTGAATGGAAAACAGCGTCATTTAAAAAAGTATGTTTTAAGATAATTAGATATAAAAATTATCAATCACTGCATATACATAGTTATCGCGTTGATCAGATTGTTACCTTCATCAGTAAACTACAAGTTGTACCATTTAAAATCTCAAATTAATTTTTACATTATTATAAAGATTTTTTGATAACAAAGGAAATAACGTTGTTTTTAAAAACTTTCCAAGAATATCTCGTTATTGTAAAGAACGAAGCGTTTATATTGTTAAAATAAAATTCTTCTCTCATGTGCCTTGGCCGGTCTCCCTGACGTTGGTGATCACTATGGCAAAGGCCTCTCTGTTTTCCACCGCGCGAGACAGCTCTTCAACGCCCCGCATGCCAGTCCAATCGCGGATATTTCGGAGCCATATATGTTTCTTCCTTCCATTTTCATTTGTCACCTCTCAAAATATGAGCCAAATAAAATTACGATACATAATTTATCAAATAATAAACATCCAGATAAAACTAATAATGATTTTCAGAATTGGTGTGCCATTCAGAATGTTCATCAGCGCTACTTTTGTGTGACAGAAAAAAATGCAAATTTCTTATTCTTCAGTATTTTGAACTGAAATTTTGGGACACTGTACTAGGCGGTGATTCAATCATCTTAAACTTAAACAATCTTAATAATTTAAAACAAAGTTAAGAATATATCATTGTTTTTGCACCCAATGCTTCAATTGTTCTATTTAATCAAGACAACATTATTGTTATTATTATTATTATCATATTTCTCTCAGTACAATCGTTAATCGTGAGTTGTACTCATGGCCACACCTGTTGTACGGTTAGTAAGTATACTCTAAAGAGACATTTACATTTAATAAGAGAATATTGTCAAGCCAATGGTGACATTGTTAATGACAAATTACATGGACTTAACCCTCAACCTAATTCTGCATTTTTATACAGGTAATGAATACTAGAGTTAGTCAATTTTAGGTAATGTCAATACCAAGATAACGTTTTCTAAAATTTTACAACACCATATTATTTAATTTTCCAATATCAGTTACTTAATGCAAGGAAATTGAGAATTTTTGTTGAGTTTGCAAAATTAAAAAGCAAGGTTTAATCTTTAAGTAATTGAACTTTAATAAAATTTGATATCCAATAAGTAGTTTTCGAAATACGCACTAAAATGCTGCTATTAAGAAAATGTAGCTATATCCGAACCGAAGGAAGAACCTATGATTGAATATACCTAGATTTGTTATGCTATTACAGCAATCCCTTATCAGAAAGCGACTTACAGAGCTTCGTGCTTGATCTTCGTTGCTTATATTAATAATAATAACCATAACGATTATTTTCGTTGCGTTAAGATTGTTATGATTAGTTATCGTTTATATTACAGAATAATTACCAAGAAACATGTACAATAATAAAACATTCGTATGTTTATTTTCAACATTTTTGTACAATATTTATTTTATTATCGTGAGTTCATATTTTATAGTAAGTTATTGTGTGAGAAATTATAACACAAGCTTGCTTGTGTGCCATAATTGTATTATTCTAAAATTGGGATGAGCTGTGCAACAATGAAAATTATAATATTACATCCACAAAGCATAAACCAAAACAATTAAGTAAATATACTATGTACATGCAAGAATAATTAATTGAATGAGAATTGCAAATTGCGTTTCTAATTTTAATAGTTTTACCAATCCTACCCCAAAAAGGTACAACGTACATATGTTGACATAAGTTTGGGTTTATTCAACAATAAAATATTTTTTCAGAAAATATATTTAGAACAAATCTAAATATTATCTATACTAGTATTTTCATCTTACCAAAATTGAACACACTCGCATTCGCAAAGTTTTCATAATAATTAATAGTTACTTAAGCTACTAGGAATGTAAGGACTTTATTAATATTCAAAGAAGGTTAATATAATCCTAGGCGGAAGCTGAGAAAGTTTCCGAGAAAGTTTCTGAGACATTTTATAGTGTCATCTCCAAGTTTAGTTCTAATCGCTCAACATTTGTCATTTTCATGTCCGTTTAAAGAGACTAAAATGAGTGATCTACAAATTGAACACAGAAGCGTAATAAAATTTTTATCGAAAGAAGGCAGTAGCCTGAAAAATATCCATGAGAAAATGGTGGCAGTGTTTGGAGAAAATATCCCGTCTTATTTCCAAGTCAAATATTGGTGCAAGTAGTTCAAATGGGGCAGGAAATCCATTCATGATGACCCAAAGTGTGGAAGACCTCTGGAAGCACGAACTGACAAATTCATCAAGAAAGTTGAAGATTTTGTGCTAATTGACCGCCGAGTAAAAGTTTCGATTATTGCTAGAGAAATAGGAATATCAGAAACAAGTGTTTTAAAATTCTACATGTAGATTTGGAAATGTGAAAAGTGTCGGCACGATGGATTCCCAAGCTGCTCAGTCCCGAACAAAAACTGTGTAGACGACAAATTTCCGAAGAGAATTTGCATGCTTTATCCAAAGATAAAGACATTTTTATAAAATTGTAACTGAATATGAGGCCTGGCTAAACACTGGGACCCTCTCATAAAACAAGAGTCTATGCAAAGGGTTCATAAGGTTCTCCACCACCAAAGAAGGCAAAGATGCAATTTTCTTGAGAAAAGTGATTGCCACAGTTTTCTGGGAAGCTGAGGAGATTCTCTTAATTGAGTATATCCAAAAGGACTACAATAACAAGGAATGTCTACAAAGACACAATTAAGAACTTGAAGACGCTATACACGAAAAAAGACCACAATTATGCTCAAAACTCTGCTTCTCACGACAACTGCAGGGTGCATAAAGCACAAATTGTTCAAGAAGTAATCAATGAATGCGGCTTTAAGGAATTACAACATCCACCTTACAGTTTCGACCTTGCCCTCTGTAACTATTATCTTTTTTCAAAATTCAAAAAACCCTTGAGAGATCGCCGATTTTTATCGAAGGACAACTTGGAAAACGCTGTGGAGTCGTATTTTGCAGAACTACCAACAAATTTTTTTTTTTATTGAAGCATAGCGTTATTATAAAAACGTTGGAATAAGTGTGTTACTATCAGTGGTTCTTACATTAAAAAATAAAATTTTGTTTGTTCTCTAACTCCTTGTTTTCATAGATAGGTAGATAACGTAAAAAAACTCCTCTCGTATGTACGTGTAATTTTCTTATTGCTTTATTTCCCTTAAGATTTTCTTCATAACAATTTGAACTGGAAGTATCGCACTTTACGTACCCAAATATTATTTAGTTACAAGTGGTTTATTTATTATATTTTTAAATCGGTTGATAGAAATATCAATGCTGAATATTAGGTTCAAGTAAATGATTTGGATTTCTTGCTTTTATTTTCTCAAAATAATTTTTGATCATTTACAAAATAATATCAAAAAGATTTGAAAAACTTTTGTACTAACTCAAAAATAAACTATAAGCTTTTAGGTTCTTAACCAACCTTGGTGTCCGTTAAAATTGTGCTAAAAGTTATTTTTGTAATGAAATATTTTTATAAACTTAAAAGTGTTTGTATTTGCTGAAATTTTTGTAGAAAAGTCGTCATTGAATATTTTTAATTACACTTTCTTTTCCTGTGTAAATAAATTGCCGAATTTTTCATAAGCTGTGCTTTATTTAATTTAATAGTTTTGCTTTCTGCACTTTAATTACTTTTAAGAAAACTATATTGACTAATGAATATTAATAATTATTTTGCTCTTTACCGAGACACTCGCTTGTACTTGTATTGTAAATGATGAAAATCGACTCTTTTTAATTGATTTATAAACAAATTATCTCACCTGGCCATTTGTCTTATTGTATACAATTAAACCTTCAAAATTGTGGAAATTTTTCAAAAACTTAGATAAAATAATAAGGTAAACTAAGTTGTAGTTGTCCATAATTTGATGTTTTGATTTTTTCTGTAATGATAACGAATGCCTGACTCAATCCACCTGTCTGCTTTAACCTTAATGTGCAAAGCATAATATTTATTCTGTAATTCCTTTTTTTCTTCTGCGTCAGGTACCTATCCGTTCCGGATATTGGCTATCGTCATACTTATTTTGATATTGTCACTATTGTGCAAAAGAGTTCTGTAGTTATCACGGAATGCCATGTCCTGATGTTTTCCAGCCATGATAAAAAAAAATTGGTTGAGATTCAACCATGACATTTTGTTTTTGCCTAACTTGCCTGGTAAGATTCATTGCAATAGTTGGTATCTTCTTCTATTTTGTATTTTGTGGCCGAGATATTATCTCAGCTTTCTGTTCTTTATTATAAACAATACAGATAACCCCTACATAACACGGCATCCCTTCAACATGGTTTCCCTTTAACGCGATTCAATAATTAGGGAATATTCCCATATACACGCCATTTTTACAGTACGGTTTCACTGAAGTACAAAATTTAAAAGAGTACTTCACAAATGATTGGTTGCACACAAGGAAATTTATAAAGATCTCTTAGCCAAACGCAAATAACCTAGAATAACAAATTTTTTGGAATACATAGAGAATGAAACTAAAGATGTGGTAAGCAAAGAGCAGAAAATGAAGATATTTTGTAGAAAAAACTCACTATCGTGATAATTAGTAGTGATAGAAAAAACATTATGTAATATGTATAACTTTTTATTAATCATTGTTTTAATATACAAAATAAAAATTTCTTTTAGTTGTATAATTAAATTAATTCAATTTTTTGTAAATTTTGGAGCCTAACCCTATTTTTTGTATTAGTTCTTTGCTTCGTATAACACGAATTTGCACAACACCGCATTTTTTAGGAATCTAACTACCTTGTTATACGGGGATTACCTATATTTACAGTTTTTTCTTCATTCTTCCTAGTATTTTCTGGTTTGTCACATGTTGTACTCACGGGGAGCCTTAGCGTCATTTTTAATATTCATTAAAAATGATCAGGATATTCAAAAGCATATTAAAATCTGTCCTGCTCGTATGAGTCACCCAGTATAATCGTTCACATTACAGCTGTTAAAATCAATCATAGTGTTAGCTAAATTCTAATCTATTTAAGTTGTTAACTTTTAACTTTCCTTAATTTGATCCTATAAGCAACTCGATGGAGAATATTGCAAAGTTTTATTTTTATATAAGAAAATTCCGACATACAAATAATTTACAACATACAATGATATTAATCAAAAAATTTCATTAGTAACGAGTAAGTTCAATTTATGATCAGCATATAAATGTACCATGTATCCAATTTTCCACTGCCAATTATCCTCAACTGCATTATTAGTTTACTTTAATCAGATAAGATGTTCGTGATCAAATAGTATTTTCATGTTAAAAAACTTTAATATATTTGATTTATTTATTTATAACGTTTTTTTTCATTTTAAAAATAGCAAGAATTTTTTTTCAAATATATTTTAATTGCAGATACAGAATATTGTAAAAAATTAGGGTTGTACTTAATTATGCAAATTATGGTTTGTACTTATCAAAGCAGACCAAAACAAAAAGGAAATGATCTATACTCTGCGTAACAAATTAAACATAAAAGTATATAGCTCTTAATGTTGATTACTTGCATCAGGTAAGGTTAGAACTCTGCGGTCTTTACCTTTACCATAGTAATTTAAAACCGAATTTGATCAATGCGCTAAAAATAAAGCAAAGGTTTAGCTTAATCATTATACATGCTAAACGACAATTATGTATGTTTGCGTTCGTCGTTTCATTAAACAGACACTATCTGCCAATACTTTATACTTTATAATAGATGGGTATCCAAAATAATAACATTGTTATTTGAATTCTAACAAAAACTTATTGCTGAAAGCTTTATTGTTTAATTTAACCTGTTAATTTTTAAAACTTAAATTTAACATTCTAATTTTATACTGTGAATAGTAAATTTTTAAAATGTATTACCAATAAAATATTGTAGTTCAAATTCCTTTACCTACAACTCGATAATGTTGCACGTGAAAATAATAATTTAAAAATCAAAAATTCAAATCTACAAAATGTAGATTTTTAAGATCAGCAATTAGCAAAGCACGTAGAGGAAGCGACAGGCAAAATCAAAATCAATGAATGAGTTAGTTGCGTGTGTGCTCTAGAGTCGAAAACATCGAGTACAAGAAAGGTTTGCAAAGAAGGGTTGCAACGTCGAGTTTCCCTATGGTGATTCTTATAACTTTAGGGTAAGAAAGGTTTAATTATATTCAAGACGAAATTGTAGGCAAATAATTTCATTGGGTTTAGTTTAAAAATTATATTATATTAAATTATAAATAAAATTAAGAGTAATTATTTCTACCAAGAAATTTGAACTACAACCCCCACGCGACATGATGGTAAGTTTAAAATAAATCCTACCCGCGACCCAATGTGGTAAATGACTAGTTATTCCGAAAAGTGACCAATTATTCACCAGACATTATGCAAAATTTCTGGCGATGTAGCAAACTTTTTTTTTAAATCAACACAAATTAAACGTCTTGTTATTCATCTTTAAATTATACCTAGGCAATGTGGGAAGTAAGCATTTCTAAACTTTGTATTGACTATTACATCAGATATTCTGCAGATTGCCAAAAGTGGCCTAGTAAATTTGCAGATTACCCAAAGTTGTAGTTATTTTGCGTAATATCTAGTGAATTGGTCAGTTTGCGGAATATCTAGTCATTCCGCACATTGCCGGTAATTATATAATATATAATTTGACACTCCCAACGAAGAAGAACGTAACTCACTTTTACCAATTTTCGGGAGAGCGATTTGAAAATTTAAAAAATTCCAGAAGTATTATTTTAAGCGCAAAAAAAATATTATGAATGGGTGGCGGCAACTTTTAAATTGCTGTTAGCTTTATTTTTTTCTATTTGTTTTTTCTCCTACTACAGATATGCTCATAACTAAAATTGGACGTAACTTTAGAGTTACGTCCTTTTTCGTTGGGGGTATCGAATTAATACATTGATAATATTTATATTAGTTATGTAATATGGCTGATTTTATGATAATAGTAATGTTATTTTAGAATTAACTAATTGAACTGTTTGTATAATAGAAAATATTAAAATAAATAAACTGAGTTACATAATTGCTTCTAATAATGAGTTTTAAAACCACACAATTAATTATTAATGTAGCAATTAACCCTTAATTATAATAATTATATTAGAACTTGAAATGTAAATATTAACATAATCTAGATTATTTAGTTTGACATTAGTATTAATGTGAAACTACATAAACAAATATTTACATTTGCATGTATAAAATATTCGGATTTTAAAAAAATCTGTACAAATTGTAATTTTACCAAAGAAGTACTTTTATTATTAAATAAAGTCGAAAACTTAAAAAATATTGTAAAGGAAAGAGTATTATTGAAATAAATTGAAATATTAATTTTAAGGGAAACAAAAAACTATCGTTTAATAACAACAAATATTCAGGTGTATTATGTATCACAAAACGTTATTTTTTACATGGTCGTTATGAAATAATATCAAGGTTTACGTCAAACTGGTGACACTTTAAAGGTTAAGAAAACTTTTATTATCAAGATTATAATATGATGATTATATTAAAGGTTTTTTTAACGTTTAAAATGTTACCAGTTTGACGTAAACCTTTTGTTATTTCATAACGATCACGTTAAAAATAACGTTTTGAGATACTTAATAGACCTGATTGTTACCAGAAGTGAAAGTCGTAGTTGTTTGGCTTTGGGCCTGACTTAAGAGAATTACCTTATACTATGTATGCAGACTATAAACAGATTCCTCTAATAATAATTTTTATAAAATATAAGAAGCCATAAAAAAAGACTACCTGGTTACTTACTACAATAAAATATTTTCATGTCTCGTGTATTTTGGCGTCGTCTCTTTCAAGTGAAATAATTTTTACTAAAACACAGTTTATTGTTTGGAAGTCGAATAATTTGATAAAATTTTCTCAATTTCCTCTTAAGTTTTTCTTATAATGTGAGCTAACAAATAATGTAAGTATGTTATCTTTAGTATTTTATTCATTTTAATTATTAAATTGGCTCTTACTTAAAAATCTCTTTTTATCTGCCAGTAAATATTTTGAAACTGAATTGCTATAACACAAATATATGAATTTAATACCCTACAACTTAATTCTTGCGGCAGACTTAACAAGCCTAATGTAATAGTTGAAATATTTACCCAGATTTCCCTCACATTACTTTAAAAACCAAACTTGAATACAAGTAACTATTCGGAGAAAGTTACAATATTATAATCTACTGTGCATGATGCAAACGTTAATGTTAGCTTGAAATAATTCTTACATAACTGCAGCCATCAAAAGGGAAAATTGAAATAAGCTTGCTATAGCTTGTTTCCACGATTTCCTACCATTAGTGCACTTAATTACCTTAGATTGTGGTATCTAGAAACCAAAATGCATTTAGAGCTTATTGCTGCTTCTACTTATAATTTTCTCTTATTAAAGCGTATTATAGTAAAACATTTAAATGTAATTAATTTGCTCCGGTACATCCATGTTTATGGGGCGATTCTGGTCATTCCTTTAAATCTTAAAGATTTAGGTTCTTTAAACAAACGAATGAGAATTAAATGTTTAATTTAGTTACGACTTAAAAATAAAAATATAGATTTGCATTATCCACTTCAATTAAAATTAATGTTAAGATATTTAAGCTTTAAGCGTCGTGGTCAGAATTAAATTGACATTAGTTCAATAAAAATAAATTTGTATTTTAATGTTTTTACTGCAGAGCATCTTTGATAAAAACTGCTGATTTTTTAAAAAAGATTTTTGTAAACATTGCGCGTTTAAACATTGCGATTTAAAAGAGCATTTCGATGTTTTCAGTGAAATAAATTGTATATAGTATGATTTTATGTAAGTAGTATAATATAGACAGTAGATTGAATTATATTAATATATTTTTATTCTAAAAGCCTATTATCTTTTAGGATATCTAAAAAGATGTTTTTAGGTTTACTACTTTGTAAATCTATATACACATATCGCTTTCAACTGAAATGGATAAACCAATTCTAAGTAAATTTGGTATATAGAGGTTCTGTAGTTAAGAAAAGCTACTCTTTTGTATTATATTTTTCTAGATCACTTTAAGAGTTTTCTAAAATATGGTTGAAATTTACATGTATACTAATAAAACTATTAGAAATTAAATTAAAAAGGAAATTTTAATTAATGGATCAGTATCTATTGCAATATTATAAAAAACATATTTCTCAATATTTGAATCAAAATTTTCCTAACTTTTTGTAAATTATCTCTTTACAAATTAAGCACGGAGAGAAATAAGGTCGCAAAATTAAACTTTAAAGTTTTTCAGCTAGAATTAATTTTCATTTATTATCAACCAATTACATTAATGAAAAGGATCACGAGCACCCTTCAGAAGCACCAAGCAAAGTTTGTTTTTTATACTAGCTGTTACATAATTGTTTTGCTTTTAGCAATATTTTATTTTAAAATCCTTATTGTGTATTATTATGTTGGAGCATCAAGGTTTTCAAAGGCGTCTGACACCGGCGATTTCAACGGAAAAAGTTGACCTTAAATCTCGGACGCGACATAAACATTTTGAAATTTTAATCAGAAAGAAGAAATAAAAGAAGGGATCTTACCTTTTATTGTGCGCTTTGCTGAAGTAGATTAACGAGATTTTTGTTAAACTATTACTGAATAGAGGTGATTTATTAATTGGGGCAGAGCAAGTGATTTATTAATTGTGGAAGTCAGTGATTTTTTTCCGACATTTGCATCATTGTTGATCGTGGTTTTAAAGGTATAACGAAATGTTTAACTCCCAAAACTTGTGTTATGTTGTAAAGAAAAACCTACTAAAGAAGTGTTGCAATTTTGAGAATTCACGTTAAAGGGCGAAAGAAGGGTCAATTCTTGAAGTCACATCTGGCATCAAGCATTACCTAATTGCTTGTATTGATGCTACTATGTAAAGGGTCTACCAATCAGGGGTTTGTTTTAAATTTGGTTGAAATAGGTCAAGTAGGCAGTTCTGTTATTCAGTTTTTTATCATATGTATAATAAAAGGTCAACATTTAATATAATGCCTTTGATTTCGCTCGAAAATCGTGTTAAGATAATTCAAATCCATTATGAAAATGGTCGATCCGTGAAGACTACATTTCGCAAAATTCGCGATATTTTTATTTGTAACGATCGTCCATCTGAGACTACAATTGCGAATTTAGTGCGAAAATTTGAGTCCACCGGTTCAGTAGTAAACGTAAGCACAAAAATATGTGCTCGTCCATGTCGTTCAATCGAAAATATTGCTGCAGTACGTGAAAGTGTCACAGAGGACCCAAATTTATCGGTTTCACGACGTTCTCAACAATTAGGCCTGTCCACAATGACCACATGGCGAATTTTACGGAAGGATTTAGCTCTAAAGCCTTATAAGATACAACTGGTACAAGAATTAAAGCCAGCAGATCATTCTCAACGTCTTAGATTTGCTGATTGGATCATTGAACGTGGTGCTTGTTTTTCAGAAAAAATCATCTTTTCGGACGAAGCACATTTTCACTTAAACGGGTATGTTAACAAGCAAAATTGTCGAATTTGGGCTTCTGAAAATCCAAAAGCAGTTGTTGAACAACCACTACATCCATCTCGTGTCACTGTATGGTGTGGTTTATGGGTAGGGGGCATCATTGGTCCCTATTTTTTCGAAAATGAGGCTGGTGCTTTCGTTAAAAGAATCGACGTCTGCAAACGTAGTCGTGGAGGACATTTACCGGATATTGTTTTCCATTCATAAATGTTCAAGCCCCTACAACATATTTCAGTAGAGAATTAGAAAATTTTCATACAAAATATGTGTTTCTTTTAAAATTTAAAACAAACCCTGATTGGTAGACCCTTTACAATTTAAGTAGAATACTCAATCAGTAAACAAAGTATGAGCGTAATAATTTTTAGCACTATTAATATAAATGAGTAACAATAAACAAATTAAGTCAAATATATAAATCAGGGAAATTGTTTCAATTTTTCTGAGTTGACCAGATGAAATTAAAAATTGTAGTTTCTCAATATTTCTAAATTCAGTGAATTAAAATGTATAAAGTATAAAGGTGTAAAATGCATATCACTTTGGATCGGATCCACATTAAATAATTATGTATTTAATTTAGATTGACTAACACAAAATAACAGTCACTTTTATTCTAGGCGCCATTTCGTCAAATCCAAAGGAGCACAGCCTCTGTATGCCTACAGATTCTGGGAGTTGGTGAACCACTAAAAGTCCAGAAAAAAATAACAAAGCAATTGTCCGTAGTAAATCAAAAGGAAATCCTGGGCTATTGACAAATGTAAGATAGAAATTGTGAGAGTAAAACTTCTAATAAATTCAGTTGAACTATTACAAACTTCTAAGATAATAATTAATACTGAAAAGAAATGGGATAGCCTATCTCAAATTTACAAAACAATATTTCAACCGACGAAAAACAGAGGTCTAATATTAACTATAAGTTCTTATCTACCTTCCCGAGAACTAACAATATTCGTATTAAATCCAATATATTTTCCTGAATATTCAGTTTTGTGTTCAATCAGCGGTCATAGCAAACTATTACTGTGATCGTGATGAAATGAAATAAAATAATAAAAAAATTTTAAAGCCATATTTATTATTAGAAAATTATTATGATAAAACATACTAATTTAATTTAAATTGGAAGATTTTGTTTTTAAATTTGGAAAACCTGAGTAAAATTTAATATGGAATTTACACCAGCACATAATTAAGCATAATACTACATAATGAGGAATGATCTCACTGGATATAATGACCAATTCAAATAAAACAATGTTTATTAAAAAACGTTTATTTAAAAACTGGGCGTAGCTGCATTATATTTGAAATTCATTTTACAAAACGAAATTAAATAAGCTGTCATGTTGAACTTGTTTACGTTCCAATTTATCATGCATCGACAAGGATAATAATTATCATTCTTTTTATATTAGGAGTAATTATGTTGACAAAATTTTTAAAAATTATAGTATGAATACTACGTGTATGATACAAAAATAATTAACGTGCTTACAGTTTTCATTTATTTATACACGAGAAAATAACTAGAACAATAGAACTTTACACCGCAAAATTGCACAATAATTAAGGATAAATAATAAACATGTGGTTCCTGCTCATTAGTTGTTATCAATGCTTTAGATAAACAGTTCATCAAGTCTTCACAACATTTGTAAAATCCCTTTCACGGGTAAAATCATGACTACTATATTGAAACAGGTCTTTTTTACAAAGAGCTTATGACAACAAAATTAATTTAGTATAAATGAAATAGAATTTGATATACAAACACGGGACTCAAACCGATTTTTTTGCAGTTTTAGTAAATCAAAGAACATTTTAAACATAAAAAAATTTTACTTTGATAAAAAATTAAATTATAAATTTAGAATTGTTGTAAACCACGGTGAATGAGAAGAATTTCTACATGTGAACAAGAAAATGCGCAAGAGCTCGGGAAATGTTCAAAAACGAATAGTAATACAAGTCTATCCCAAAGACCATGTTATTCCAAGTTATTCAAAACTAATGGTAATCACAACATAAAAATGTAAAAATTTGTTGAAAAAAATATTTGAAACTTACTTTGATGCTATATTAGATCAAAGGTGGCCAAGCTATGGCTCTCTATCCGCATACGGATCTTGGAGTACATGAAAAATTGTGGATTAACAAATAAATGAAAATTAATTGTTAATTTATAAGTTTCTAAATCTTGTAAATATACCACAAATACATTACGATTCAAACAAAACTTTTCAATTTTTATACCAAGAAATTTAGGTGCGTCTCCCAATATTTTCAGTAAGGTAACTATTGAATAGCAGAGTAGCAATAATTGCATAAATAAACAATTTTGCCACGCTTGCCACTTGCTTGATGGAAGACCGACCCAGAAGAGGAAAAAAATGTTTTGCCAACACTCGCCGGAATTGCAATATTATCAAACTTCGGATTCAAAAAACCGGAGACTGTTGATGCGAAAAGTAGCTTGTGAAACCGGAATTACGCGAGAGTTGGCTTGACGAATATCTAAAAATGAACTTAAGAAGAAGCCTTATAAGCTGCAAAAAGCCCAGATGCTAACTGATGAAAACAAGCGAGTACGACTTCAACAATGCGTGCTCTTCTATACCGCACGCTGCTCAAACATGGAAAAATTTCGTTTTTACTAATGCAAAAATTTTTACTATTGAGCAACTTTACAATCGTCAAAATAATAGGTATTGGCCAGAAAAAGCACTCGGACTTTCTGCCATGGTTGTTCATCGCCAATACCCCAAGTCTGTCATGGTTTGGAGCGGTATTTGTGCTGCCGGTAAAACATCTATAGTTTTTTTGAAAAGAGTAAAAATTAACAAGGAAATCTACCACCGGGGTACAGAAAAGTACAGAGGCGGTACTTCTTCCGTGAGCCCAATAGCACTTTGGTGACTAAAATTAAACCTTTCAACAAGACTCTGCACCTGCCCACAAGGCAAGAACTACGCAAGAGTGGTGCCGAATCAATTTTCCTGATTTTATCAGCTCGGCTGAATGGCCACTACACTCACCAGATCTCAACCCAATGGATTACACCATATGGTTAATTTTAGAGGCTAGAACCTGTGCAAAACCTCACAAAAGTTTGGAATCACTAAAACAATTTTTGCGTCAGGAATGGGACAAAATATCCCTAGAAGAGGTACGAAAAACAGCCGAAAATTTCGTTCGACGTTTAAAGCTTTGTATCCACGCAGAAAGAAGCCATTTTAAAATTTTATAATTTATGATATACATAAGGTTGTTGTTAATTGTTATACATTTTTAAATTTTTGAATTGCTTTGTTTAAATAGGGTTTTTTTAACCGTTTGTCCGAGTTCTTGTGGGTCACGCTGTACAAACGGTGTAAATATTTCTGTTATTTTCTACAATCTAAGCTATTATAAAAAAAAGAACTCTAGTTTAGATAAATAAATGAAGGTAGCAGTTCGAATTCCCGGAATCGAAAATACACTTTTCCCTATAGAAATGGCTATACCAAACGAAAGAACACAAAAATACAAGCTCTTTAAGGTGAGGATCAATCTTGTCGGAGTTGTAATAAGGCCACAATTTCATTTTGAAAATTGCAATTTTCCCATAAGAAATACATGTAAGTGTATTAAAATGAAAAGGTATCATTTATTCTGTTGGCGGTACGTGTGCTGTGCCTGGGTCGACAGTGACTAGTGGTGGGGTGATACCAGTCGCTCTCAGAGATCCGTCGCGTCAACTTTCAAAATTTTCGAGTTGGAGCCGCTTAAGGGATGTTTTTAATGAGTTTAGCACGTGTCAAAACCGTTCGAGTTTCGGAGCGACCCGGAGGGTCGCGTAGGGGTGCGGAGAATAGGTTTTGACAGTGCAACCACCTCAGAAATGAATTCACACAAAAAGTGATTTTTTTTCGAAAATTTGTTGTCCGATCACAACTTTAATTTTTTTATTAGCTAATTACACCATTATCTATCATAATTCGTCGTGAAAACCGAGTTTCTGGTATATTTACTGTCGCCACATCCTCTTTCAACTTTGGAGGCGGGGTTATAGTTCAAAAGAGCCAATGATAAAATTGCATTCCAAATTAACTTTAAAGCCGTTTTTTAAAATTGTGTGAATATTCCGCAAATTTTATTTTTTATACGCTAATTAGACCCTCATCTTTCATAATCCACTTCAAAATGGTAAAAATCGATCCGGGAATTCGAACCGTCACCATAAATGAAATATTTTTTGAGATTCGGGCAAGCTTAGCAACATCTTTATAGCAAAATTTGGTTATTCCACTTCCAAGAACTCTTTTTATAGAGAGGTTTTCTGCATGTCTTTGACATCCAATAGTGTGTCTTAGATTATTGGTGATAATTAAAGAAATCATATTAGTGAGCATATTATTTGTTTTACATCTAAAGTAGTTTGCTAGGCTGACCTCAGATGTGCCTGTTATCTTGTTTTATATTGTTAATCTGGAATTAATAATTCCGAAGCACGGTGACGGCATTGCAAAGTGAGCTCTACCCGGACTCGAACCGGGTGTCTTACATTAGCAGCTAATCGCGCTAACAACCAGGCTAATGACCATTTTATATTCAAATAATACGATTATGAATTAAGACGTAAAAATCTAAGCCAAATTTGCATCTAATTTATATTTGTTATCGCCACTATAAAATTTTTTGTTTACGTTGGTTATAATTTTGATTGGGGTATTTATAATATTTTGAGGTTAGGACAGATCGTCAAATTTAAAAAAATTAATGGCTAAACAATGTAAAATTTTGCAATTTTGCAATATAGCAGTGATAACATAATCCTAAATCTCGGTTAAGCTACTTTAGATTTTAATTTTTCTACGTTTCTTTTTATTTCCATTTGGTAAAATAAAATGTTAACCTAAAACGAAATGACTTGAACCGCATATTATGAATTTAATACAATTTATTCTGAAAGATATTAAAGGCTTCAAATTATCAGTAATCTTGTGTAACAAACTGTTTTTAATTCTTTATTATATTGCGTTAGAAGGACCAAAAACAAATATAATGCTGTAGTTAATCGCACTGCGAGAAATTCCAAAATTAATTACACAATTCTGTCTTTTCGTTGAAACAAAGCGAATGTTATATAACGCTGTTCACGTTATATTACTCTGCAAATTCCGCAGTTCGAGATTTTGATATGCTACGCGACAATGCAAGAAAAAGAATAAAAATCGAATTAAAAAACTAAAAATAAATTATTGTAATATTATAATGTTAGGTTACCTCAAGGCTGCATGAGTTCAACATTCTATACCTGTTGTAGATTAATATGTCGTAGGTAATATTTTTTCTATATTTGTTCAATTTCATTACAAACTTTCAGATTAATGAAAATTATTTTAGGTAAAAAAACTAAGCGTTTATATTATTTATCGAAATGTTTGTGTAAATTATTGCGTAAACTAATTATTTTTTCTAATAATACGTACTTCAATTTAAAATTTTTATAACCACTAGAATTATTTGTATTGTGTACAAATGTTATATTATATTTTCAAAATTTTGTTTAGATGTGTTTGTAGTTGACAGTATTGAGTTACAAAATTTTTTGAGAAACCATTTCTTTTTATATAATACCTACCACATTAGATATTAATATATTCTGTAATCTCTTCCTTCACACCTAAAAGTAAAACAACATTCTCAGGATAGTCAATCGTACGTATATCAAATAAAAAAGTGCATCACCATAAAAGAGAGGATCTATTAAATATGTACAACACTAAAACAAAAAATTTCGAAAGAATTTTACTGTTGTGGATATAATTTAAAAGAACTCTGCAAAAAGTGTCATTAATGAAACCGATGAAATTATTGTAATATGTACTAAGCAAAAAATGGAAACGTCATTTTAACAATTTGTGAAACTGATGGAAAGTGTTAAAATCAGTTCAACGGCCGAGAGGTAGTAAGTTGGTAAAACCTGCTTAGAACACTTTATCTGACTTTAATCAAGGCATTCGGTGCTTTGTTCAGTTTTTAATTTGGTAAATTATAGGGCTTCTCAATTTTATTTTATTTCTGTATTGAATCGATATTATTAGAAATATTTCCAGCTTTCAAAATAAAAATAAGTTAACTTGAAAACGCATCACCAGGTTTTATTTTGTTGCGTAATGCACTTCTAACCACAAAATATTTTTGAAAGTAAAACCAATTTTATTTTTGTAAAAATTAATAATTTTCTATATACATTTGTTTTAATCAACAGTGTCGACTTTTAATATTTTAATAAATAACTATATACTGCTATAAATTTGTTACAGTTTCATTTTCCATGAAATTCCAACCAAACACATCGCGAATCACCTGACACGACTATGCTGGCTATGCTCAGTAGGGGAGGTCCGTTGCGGTTGACCTTAGCTATTTGCAATAAAAATAAAAGAGGTTGGGCGCCACAATGTTCCAAAATTAAGGCACACCATATGTATACAAGTGTAACATTGAAGTTCTCGCATGCATGTCTTTCGTCATCACGTTATCCGCAATCATCTTCCATTAGCCTTAAAATACCTACTTCCATGCCATGCCTCTGAAATATCCAAAACAGTAATAAAACTATTATTTGGGGGCAGAATAGTTATTTGTATATCTCGTGCGCGAAATAATGCTTAGGTGCACGAGAATAAAAGTGTTTTGGCGAGGCGTCAGCTGACGAGAGGAATACTATCGTAAAAGTATTTCTTGCTTTGACTAATTATAGGAATTCCGTAACTAAACAAACGTATTCAATTTATCTTCTAAACCTAATAAATGTTGAGTTTACTAGTTTTCTATCATACAGTTTTTGGTTCCTTTAAAAAAAAAGTTATAGAAAATTTCATAAAAACCGGCCATCTAACAAATTCACCAAATTTATACAACCAGGACTACGAAATTTATAAAAACGGGGTATTTGTACTTAAAGCAGTAAATTTAAAATTTATTACAGAAAAATGTGTAACAAATTTATAATTAAAATTACATGTACGATATTTATATTTAATTATCTTTGCTTTCAGTGTTACTAAGGTTTCAAATCTACAGATGTTCAACGCTTTTGGTATTTTTAACATTTTATATGAAAATACACTTTATTGTAATGCACTGCCGCACCGCATAATGTATGGCACTTGAGAGAAGAAGAAAACTCCTTATTATTGAAATCAAAAAAAACATACACATACTTTCATTTTTATACTACCTGCTAAAAGATTACTTACAGTACAAAAATATTATAAGGCAGATACAAAGAATTAAAGGAGCATTGGAGTTCTTTACGCACCAAAAAATTTTACTACAATTATTGTTATTCTGTGTTGGGCCTTTGAGGAGCCGGCTAAAGCGAATTTAACCATATTATAGCAAATCTTTAACGTACGGTATACTTAAATGTCTTAGCAAAAATGCAGAGAATGTTGACTGCAGTTCTGGAAGTACTTCTGAATTGTCTATTCCATCGTGACGAGATTCAAGAAATCAGTGCATTATCTGCGGTGAGAAGGCCGCTGTAAAACCCATATAGAATTGGCAAGACACTCTCACCCCGTTCTCGAAGGTGACAAAATTGCAAGCGTTACTGGAGGTGATAAAGGATGTGTTGTTATCTACTGTATGTTGTATGTATGTTGGTTATCTACACCCAATACGTTCTTTTTGAATTTTAAAGCAATCGTTCTAAAAGTACCTACCAACCTTCTATGTGAGAATTTAGTTTTACTACATTGGAAATCTACGGTAACGTTGGTTAAAACTGTGGTGTATGAGCCGTATACGGCTCTTTAAAAGTTATATTATGGTTCAACTAATAAATAGAAACTATTTGTTATTAATCAAAATTTCCGAATCTTAAAAAGTATATCTTAATTATGAATTCTACATTATGAATCAGAAAAAAATAATTTTTTTATACCAAGAATTCTAGATGCGCCTCCCAACATTTTCATTAGCATTGTTTTCCAGTCCAAAGATTTTACGATATCGATCTTGACATGTGTACAGAAGAATTTCAAATAAAGATTGTTTAATAAATAGTTATTATTATTTTATTAATTCAACAATAATTATTTTAATATAATTTATCTATCAAACAAAATTTAATAAACACTTGAACATTTTTAGATAATAGCTACGTAGCAGGTACCTCACCGGGTGTTAGTTATTTATTTTGAATGTAAGAATTTGTAGAAAACCCAAATTGTAAATAAAATGCCTATTGGTATACACTACTACGACTGTTTGTTTATATTTTAACTAAATACTATAACTCAATGGTTCGCGTAATAAACGCTTTTAAAAAATTCGTAGTATTTTTAAGAAATTTAATAATACATACGTTGAAGACGAACAGTTTTTATTAATGCACGAGATGGCTGTAGTAGTCGAAATAAATGGTTTGCAATGGTCAATGCGGAACCTAGCTGCTTGATATTCTATCCGTAGTCGCAGCTAGTGCGACCAACCCTCAACTCTAATTGCCTACCACCCCTGTACTAAAGTGCTATTTCACGGCCTGCATGCGAAACCATTTAATTGAAGTTTAAATTAAGTTTTTACTTAAAAAAAACTTTAATAAATGTGTTGACTAAGGAGTTTTATAGTTACCGTATTTAAAAATTGGACTCAAATAAAATATTTTATTTGAGTGTTACTTACTTTGAAATAAAACATCCAAATACTTATTTTTATAATTAATTTAAAAAATGTATTGCCAGAAGTCGAGTTTGTATAAATGCATTGTCGAGAAATTTAATGTCAACGAATAAAGCTCGACAAGCGAATATTTGTTTAGGTATTACTTTTCACAGTAATCTATTATTTCAAAGTTACTAACAAAATCAAATAATAATAAATAAATTAAATTACGTGTTTGTAACAATAATAAAACCAATGAATTCAAAAAATGGAATTTTATAATGACTTTTATTATTTTAGTAAATCAATAATAACAATCTACTTTTACCACAAACAATTTACTTGTTGTGCTTTATAAAAGATATGCCTAAAAAATAGTTTATAATGTTTAGTGTCATTTTGAAATACTAAAGAAGGATTTTTAGTAGATTTTACTTTTTATGAGTGACAGAATTATCCTGACGCTTCAGCCCTACAACTTGAAGAAGGGCAGCGGCAATGTGTTCTCGAAGCGATCATTCATCTAAGTATAAACTGCGAATTGTGTTGATTAACTCTCGTGATGTCACTAGAATGAATGAATGTCACTACTTAATCGCATTTATTTCTGACTATCGACCGACTGACAACAGACAACCAGGAAAATCTTCCTAGTAGAAAGTGGAAGAAGTTTTTGAAATATAAATTTTTCCATTACATATTAATTGTATGAACACTTGATAGTAGTAGGTATAACATGTTCTACATACTATAGCATATCATTTAGAATAGAAGATGTAAGTTTTTTTAGGAGTAGTTCAGTATTCAAATTACTATTATCAACATAGTACAAAGGTAGTATTTTAATTTGTTTGTGTTAATTTAGTATTTAATTTGTAATATAGGTAGTACCTATTTTAATTGTATTAAACTTTACGTTGAATTATTTTCAAAAGTTGATGCTGTTGCAAAGTTCTTATTGTTTTGTAATTATAATTAAAATTTTTAAAACTAATTAAAAAATAAAAAAATTTGGAATGGGATATATAAATTTGAATAATATTATAAATTCAATACTTAAAATCATAATTAACATATAAAGAGATGGTTTAGTATAATTACTACAGGTGATATACTATACAACATATTATTACAGCAATCCTCTATATATTTTCATTACAAGTTAGTAATTTACATGAAAATGACGTAGTACGTATATACTCGCATATACATAATATGCGCTACCCTAGGTACACTGTATGCTTAATAAATAAACCAATATTTTACTTTGCATTAAGTTATTACATAATTTTCAAATAGAGAAAATCTATTTTTATTATTTGAATTTTATATTTATTTTATGTAAATTTCAAAAGCTATAATTTATTTTTAAATGTAGGCTTAATGATACCGCTGAAAGCACGCGGATTTCTAATATTTCAAGTTTAATAAAAAGAAAAGGTTTATTGTGATACACTTACATAAATCTAATGAGTTATTTTTGTAATTACGTAGTTACACTTTGACTAAATCATTTAAATATGATTTAATTTAATTTACACTTTTTGACGGTCAGCTTAAAATATAGAAATCTAATAGAAAAAATTAAACTGTTATTGAAATAAATATAATAACACTTATTTACTATTATAGTATTGACTGTTCTATAGTGGGTTGTTATAGCAATAACACATAATTAGTACATCAACGAACATTATTTCAAAATACGTACGTTGTTCCTTACCTTATTTCTTTCTACACCTTATTCCTTTAGTTTTTTGATTTTTAAATATTATTGCTATTATGGTGGTGTGTTAAGAATATAAATAAAACAACTATTTACTTTTTTAATGATATTTTAATGTCATTCTGAAATATAAAAAGCAATTATTTTTTTAAACGAAAAATCTAAATTACTTTTTGCCATTGCATGTTTGACAACCACCATTAGAATGATGTTGATGATGATGGTGATGATATCCATATCCATAGCCTCCATTTCCTCCATTTCCTCCGTTACCTCCACAAGTGTTGCAGTTTCCTGGTCTATTTCCACCCCCATTACCACCTCCAATTCCGGAACCACTTCCAGATCCCCCACCCCAACCCTGCCCACCACCTCCGCCTATCCCGCCTCCTCCCCCACCTCCACCCCCTCCACCTCCACCCCTCCACTTCCTACTCCATTACCAAGTCCCAAACCACCTCCCCAACCTTGTCCGCCACCCCATCCTTGTCCTCCACCTGCTCCTTGTCCTCCACCCCAACCTTGCCCACCTCCCCCTCCTTGGCCGCCACCACCACCGACTCCTTGTCCAGCTCCCCAACCTTGGCCACCACCAGCTCCTTGACCTCCACTCAAACCACCTCCAGAGTTATAAGAGTACGCCGATTCAGCAGTTTCAAATAAATCTTCAGGTTGCAAATTACTGTCTGCGGCAATATTAGTGAAATGTTTACCTTGTTTTTCAATATTATTCACAGGATTAGCACTAGTCAAAATCATTGCTATAGCAACAACAGCAATTAAAATCTAAAATTTAATTTAAATTAATTTAAAATATTTTAAATAGTAGTAATAACACTTACGATCCACATTATAATGTCGTTAATTTTATATTACTTTTTAAGATAAACAATATAGCACTGATGTTTACAACTCCATGTAAAGTAACTAATAAGATGAAATTTTTTGTTTTAGAATCTTTATATGTTGTATTAATGTTAGGGATTACGTCACAAAATATTAGCTAGGTACTTTGGGTTTACCTAATACATTAAATTTAATAAGTGTCTGAATACAACTTCATAATAATTATATATTATTCATAGCAAAGCAATTTATGATTTAGAAGTTTTATAAAAAATTAAAAAAACTACATAAAAAATTGTTGACAATTGCAACCATTAATTTATTTATTTTAATCAACTTTAATAAACTAAATTATTTATACCAAAGAAGCTATACATATATGTACATACACAAAACGCGATACTAAACAAAATACGTGATGCAGTTTCCAGTTAATGTTACTGACTATTACGTTCATGTATACATAATACTATGCGACAAAATATTAACCAATTTACGTACTCGATTGTAACAAACACATTAAACTCATTGAATTTAACAAAAATTTTACACTAAGAATTCATATTATTCAAGGCGATTTTCTCGTAAATTGAAGAAAGTACTTTGAACTTGTTTTAAATCATCAAATTGATTTCTGAGAAATTGCTCAAAATTTCAAGGATGTAGAAACTCAAGGACAATGTTCAGAACTAACTTGGTTAACTAAAAAAAGAAAAAAATAATTGTTTCAAAATAAGGCGTAGAGAAAACTACAGTGTCTTTTGGAAATTAAAAGATAGATTAACACAATCATAGCACAATCTAGTGCAATTATTAAAATTTTTAAATTTAAAAAGTGTAAAAGCAATTTATTTATTTTATTTATTTTTATTTTATTTGATTTAATATTATTGATATATTAAATATATATTCTCAAATTTTTCAACGGGAAAATAATCCAATTTTCTGAAGCTAAGAATTTTTTAGTACATACCTTTCAAGGATCGGTTAGATTTTTCATATTGGTGAGTTAAAGCGGTCGGATTTATTTGGGCAACATTAATAACGTCAAACGATCTTATGAGACCAAATCAGACCAACTTGAATCTGAAGCGAAAAGTTGACAGATATTCCTATACTATACATGCCTTCTCTTGTCGGATCACATAGAAATGTGTACTGAAAACTTTTAAAATGTATGCCAGGAATTGAAGACTTGAAGAAGTTGGTACCAGAAACTTGTTAATAACAATTTTTTTCATCACCAACACCAATTCCCTTTGGAACACCCGATATATAAATGTATTTCGCATTTATTTTAAATTTATCTCTCTCTTCGATCCTTACTCTTAAAGAGTGTAGTGGCATCTTTGAACACACAGTACATCAAATTACACTGTTGACTATTAGCCGCCATTGCTCCCGGTCTTGGGCACGCTGTGATACTCCGGCAGGTTCTCATCTATCAGCGGTTTTGCCTGATCCACCCATCGCGTCGGAGACCGTCCTCTCGGTCGTCGTCGTCCATCTTCCCTGTACAATGAGGTTTTCCATTTTGCCTGTTCTTCGGGCAACATGTCCAGATAAACAAGATATTGCTGTCGTATTCTGGTGAGTAGTCGCTTGGTTATATTTAGTTCTTGTAATATAGAGACATTGGTTCTGTGTGCCATCCAGGATATTCTCAACATCCTCCTATAGCACCACATCTCAAAGGCATTTATTTTGTTACTATCTGCTTTCCTGATGGTCCACGTCTCTGCAGCATAAGTAGCAATTGGAAACACCAGCGCATTAACAAGTCTGAGTTTTGTGTGCTTGCTTATTGTTTGGTCTCCATATTAGAGTCAATTTACTCATAGCTGATCTTGCAATAGCTATTCTTCTGCGTATCTCCATACTGCTACCCCTCATTGGTGATCATTGATCCCAGATATTTAAAGTGGTCTACCACATTAAAGCCAGATATTTTTCGTATACGGGGCTGATTGTTATTGGTTATATCTACTATCATTACTTTAGTTTTTGAATATTTAATTTTAAATTTAATAAAATTAAAAGTAGCTAATTTCACCAGACAGCCCGGACCTGTGCTGGCGCCGATCGCCAGTCGGTTTGTCCGGCAAACTATTATCCGTACTTGCGTTCATCATATGCGCTCATGGGAAATTAATCGAGTGGTTTCCGTTGCCTGCTCGATCCTGCCGTTGACCATAAATTGATTCATTCGCCTTTGAGACGATTTCTCCTCCCTAGGACTGAAGGTAGCCCTGCTCCATCGAACAATGAAGTAGAACGCTTATCCCGACGTTCGTTCGGTCCCCATCTACGTTAGCCTTATAAATACGTTGTCCGTCCTTTACCACGAGGAGCTGTAGATTGGGATTTTCCTTTATCAGACCCAAGACCAAATGGCATTTCTTGGTTCCTCCAGTACTTTAAAGGACGTATTAAATTTATACGTGAAAATTATTCGTTAATATTGAATCAAATATTGAATGTTATCAGTAAGGTCAAAGCAAATTTTAATTAGCTAGTGAAACTAGTGAAGAGGGTGAAGGCGAAAAACTGTTATAATTTTTAGTTCTGAAAAATGTTTAGCACATTTTTATGAAATTAATTAAAATTATGAAATTAAAAAACATAATTATGAAACATTGAAACTACTAATATAGAGTTTAACCACATAAACCATGAATCCATTATGTATATTATTGATTATCATCCAAAATTTTGGACACTTCCATTCAGTAAAAAGTTACCTTACTCCCGATTTTCATTGACTAAAGAATCAATTTCAATTACAAAAGTTCATCTCTTTGTAATTTATTTGACGATGTATGTTTTAAAATTAACTCTTAATTTCTAGTTCCTAGTTGTATTATTACCGTATTCCTATTGTAAGTTCATTATTTTTAAATTTAATACCATGCATTTAAGCCAATAGTGGATTAACACAATCATTAAACCAATTTCAAAAGTGTTAAATTTTAATAATAACTTGTTGGAATTTAATTATCTAACAATGAAGAAATAGCTTATAACATGTATAGTTAATTTAACAAATTACATACCTACGTACTTTCCTGTAACGAGCATATTTTAATGAAAGTTATGCACCACATTATCAAGTAGAAATTGGAAAAGTTAAATTGCTAAAATAATTTTACCTTCAACTTGATTTACAGCAAAAGTTATTAATTCGAGAAAAAAATGTTAAAATCCGAACTTATTAGAAATATTCTTCCGAATCAAAGAAAATAAAGTAAGTGTGAATGGATCAGGTCATTATTCTTCCTGCGATTTGATAAAAGAAATCCTATCAGATATGTCAAACTGAATTAAGGGACAACAAAACGCACACCGACACGTTCATCTCTGTGAGTAATGAAGAGATCGAATTGTTCGGTATTTGATGACAAGTGGTTGTCCTGGTTCGCGTTTAATAAACAATTAGTAATATAAATATAATTTAAGAGGCATTTTATGAATAAATAAGCATATATTTTGAAAGAGCTGCTTTTACTTTTTTATCCAAATTATGATAATATTATGCTAATCAAAAGAATTTGAAAGTGGGTAGTAGTGTAGAAATCAGTAGAGTTATGGTTAGAATTGAATTGACAAAACGTAGGATAAATCAGTATTTGCCAACTGCGTACAAAAAAAGGTCCTGAAAGATTGTGAAATAAACGAGATTTTGCTGTATACAAACGTGACCTATCGGGATGGTTTGGACATATTGAAAGATCGAAGAAGAATTTCATTACAAAGCAAATATACTAAAAAGTGTTAGTTGATTAAGACAAAGTGATACTTTTGTTTATTTATATTATAAATAAATTTCAATAAGTTATATTAACTTATTTCAATACCCAATTAGAATCGTTTAGTAATAATTGAGTACCTACACTAAAAGTACATACGTGGTCGTAAGTATGCAATTTATAACTTCGATAACTAACCAATATTAAAAAATTGGTGGCTAATGTTTCACGATAAACTTATAAATAATGCTTTGTATAGTTTTCTTTCCTATTTAAACAGCATAATATATATTTAGCTTAATATTAATAATATTACCGAAAGAAATGTTATTTCAAAAAATTTAATATAGCTTGCAAACAGAAATGAACGTTTTAAAAATATCAATTCTTATATGGAATTCTAAAAGATTTCATCTTATCTTCTAAATGTGCAATATAAATTTTATGTCTTTCTCGTATTATCTCGACAAAAATAATACGATTTCAGTTTTTAACCGTAATTTGAAATTCGTTCTCACGAGGCTTACTGCAAATTGGTGGAGGTATTTCAGCCTGCTAGTATGTAAGTACAAAAACTCCTAAGTACCTACCTATAGGTGGTATAATTCTGATTTATAATGAAAACGCTTGCCACTCTGATTGCAATAATAATGTTTATTAATTTATATTATAATACTATATTAAAAAAGTTCATCCGGCGGTTTTAATTAAAAATCAAGATTAACTTGAATTTGTCAAGTCATTTTTTTGTATTTTTTATCATTGTTGTGGTACTCGGACTGAAAAAGAAAAGACTGTACAATGCATCTAGGGTGTAATTGGTTTTGTTTGTTTGTCCATTTATGACCTCATAACTTGAAAAGTACTATTTATGCTACAGAACATTTTCAGTTATTATTAGTCTTCTAAACAACGCAATACCAATAAATTACTAATTTAACCACTCAAACGCCAAACTAATCAACTCCATGAATTAAATTGCCGACTAACTTGATGTTGTTTAATAAATTTATTTATTTAAATTTAGCTTGAAATACTTATGTTAATAATGTGCTAAAACTAAATTGCATAATGTCGAAGACAACTGTGATAATTCACGTTTTTTCTAGTAGCTTTCAGCGTTTAAATCTCGCTGCTGATTGCATCGCATTTACAAATTGTATACGATTAATTATTGCATTATTTTTAATTTTGCTTGCTTTTTGGTAGAAGTCAAAGCTTATACCTATTTCCAAATCATGAATTGATCGCTCAACCACTGGGCTAACCGCACACTTCGATATTATTTTTACTGCTATTGTCCCTTTCTATATTTTTGCTGTGATTATATTATTTATCCAATATTGACATCATACCAGATCTAAACTATAAAGAAATAAATATTTTAAATATAAATTTTTTATATTTTTAAAAAATGTATGGACTTTCCGAATAGTAAATTTTTTAAATATAATAATAATAAGGAAATACTTAGACAAGATTAATGAACTTATGGTACCGTTAAAATGAATGAGCTTGAAAGTAAGAAAATAATTAGCGTTAATAACTTTGCAGACGTTCACATAAAAGTTGAGATAACACTTTGGAGGCATATTTACTTTAACCTTAGTTTAAGGTTATATTGATACCTAGTATTGTTGGTAAATGAAAATATTATGTTTATACTACATCCAACATGGAAATTTGCATTACAATAAAAGGAGTAGTAAATAATTAAATTTAATTTTTTAATTTCATTAGAAAAAAAAAATGTAAAATGATGTTTCTGTGATTTTTCATTGGATTTCGTTAAGTAATTATTAATTGTCCATATTTTAATGTAGTAAAAATCACTGCGTCCAGACCGTGAGCTTCCTACCGATTTCTGAGTAGAAAATAAAAATATTAGATTAAAATTTTTTTAATTTAAAGGTTAAATAAACAATAAAACGAAATATTATTTGTAAGCTTTCAGCAATGGTTACTGCTGTCATCAGACGTTTAATAATAATAGTGTATTATGTAGAAACGGAATATAACGTATTGTCATTTGATACGAATTCTTGATCTATAAAGTTTGAAAGATAATCGCGAGTTAAGGAACAACCTACTTAAGAACTCTTTAAATAGGAAAAACTTAACCCCAATACGTTATTTGTAGCTTAGATAAGCAAACGGCTGTAGATATTACTTAAAATTTGGTTTTGGTTTTTCTATTCATTGCTTTCTTTTAATTCTTGATGCATATCTTTTCGTGAAGGAGTCGCTCTTTATAATTGGTGACTGATTTGATTATCTTGGTAATTGTAAAGGCAGAATTATGTTCATCAATTAAAAGATATTTGGCAAACGTGTAGTGGTTTCTGGTTTATTCCATCTAATACTTGAAACATGTTTACTCATTCGTTTATGAAGCTATTGGTTAGTTTGCCCAATACATACAAGATTACAATCTTGGCATTCAACTTTGTATACCAAATCTGACTTCTTTTCTTGCGGTACAGAGTCTTTTAATTTGGCATATAGTCAACAAATAACATTGAACAACAAGTCGTTTTAGTGTTAAGCTTTTGAAATTTTTAATTACTTATTATATATTTGGTTTCATGTTTTAACATTAACTCTTTGTTGCAAAAATAGTATGTAATCCACAGGAATAAAGTGTCTTTAAACAGCTTATGAAACTATTTTATTTGATTTTGTCTGAGGTAAACTTCACACTCGGTATTGTCAATTAGGCTTAAATATCATAGGACTAATTAATATAATCGCAATTTAAATGTTTGTGAAACCGGGCATGAGTATATAATAATATTTATTGCTTACTACATACATAATAATATATTTGTGTCTAAACTAATGCAACAAACAATAACTAGCGGTTTAGCAGTACCACTAATAAGTAGTCAAAATAATGATTTTATGAACATTCAATAATGCAAAGATGACGTTCGAGAATAATTTTTTCTTTCCGAGTAAAAATACATAATTAAATAGGGTAAAAGTAAAGTGGGCTTTCATGATAAGTCCTCGGACTGCAATCTTGTACTATGTTGTTGAAACGTTGAGAGTATGGCTCTGTGCTACACAATTACACCGCGATGGCAATGTAGCAATATTCTGTTCTATTAAAAGCTCTTGCTATTGCATTGGCTAAGCTCCGACGGTATGCAAGGGCCGTGAATCCATACAAATAATCTAGAAGACGAATAATAAAACACAAGATCTAAACGTTTTAATTCGTTCTCCACAAAAAATGAAAAGCGTGTGTAATCATCAGAATATGAGACATACAAAGCATAAAACGTGAAACAAAGTAAGTATAAGTGCACCTAGGTTGAAGACCTATAGTTCACCAATTCAAACAGCAATCGTCGCTTTCTATTGAAGATGAAGAGCGACCCAAAATCCAAAAATAGAGTTTGGTTTCCCTGAAGGGGACAAACAAACGATTAAAGTAAGCTACCCTGCAATAAAGAAATGCTACGTAGACATAATTTTACAGTCGACACCAAAAATTGAATGGCACAATGCCAACTCCGACTTTGCATAAGTGCAGAATTCTAAAACTAAAGAACGCACAAAAATCGCATTAAACACATCAGAAATACCTGTAATCGATCTTATGCATTTTATTCGTGAAATCAGAGCAAATCGCAGGCAGCATCAAACATAATTAAATTACGATGCCCACGTCTGATATTGGTCAACCCAACAATTACCTTCCGGAAAACCAGAAACTACGTTCAGGGTCAAATCATTGCGCAGCTCATTTTTACTAATTTTTTTCCTAGGTCACTTGGAAGATTCTATTATTAAGCATATTATTAACCATGAGCATGGTATGACTCCCAACGGTTTTTAGATCACACTCTCTCTGCTGTCAAGACTGTCATAGCCCACAATCAAGTCGATGAAAACCACAAACGCTTTTAATATATGTTTTGGAAGCTCGCTTAAATATATAATATGAAAACCTTACCAACCTTTCGCTGAGGTATAAAGCCACCTTGCTTCCCTGGAAAACTGTTTAATATGATTGGATCTATTCTGTTGCGCATCCAAGATTTTAGAGAAACCAAAAGTCTTATGTTTTTCTAATTTAATAACAACGCAAATAATGCGACTTTGGGACACCTAATAATCATGCAGTTTGGCATATTACCGCGGAACACTCCTTATCCTCTGAAATAGTCCCTTTAACAAATTTTTAATTTTATATTTTTACTTGTAAAGGGTCTACCAATCAGGGTTTGTTATTAAATTTTAAAAGAAACACATATTTTGTATGAAAATTTTCTAATTCTCTACTGAAATATGTTGTAGGGCTTGAACATTTATGAATGGAAAACAATATCCGGTAAATGTCCTCCACGACTACGTTTGCAGACGTAACGAAAGCACCAGCCTCATTTTCGAAAAATAGGGACCAATGATGCCCTACCCATAAACCACACCATACAGTGACACGAGATGGATGTAGTGGTTGTTCAACAACTGCTTTTGGATTTTCAGAAGCCCAAATTCGACAATTTTGCTTGTTAACATACCCGTTTAAGTGAAAATGTGCTTCGTCCGAAAAGATGATTTTTTCTGAAAAACAAGCACCACGTTCAATGATCCAATCAGCAAATCTAAGACGTTGAGAATGATCTGCTGGCTTTAATTCTTGTACCAGTTGTATCTTATAAGGCTTTAGAGCTAAATCCTTCCGTAAAATTCGCCATGTGGTCATTGTGGACAGGCCTAATTGTTGAGAACGTCGTGAAACCGATAAATTTGGGTCCTCTGTGACACTTTCACGTACTGCAGCAATATTTTCGATTGAACGACATGGACGAGCACATATTTTTGTGCTTACGTTTACTACTGAACCGGTGGACTCAAATTTTCGCACTAAATTCGCAATTGTAGTCTCAGATGGACGATCGTTACAAATAAAAATATCGCGAATTTTGCGAAATGTAGTCTTCACGGATCGACCATTTTCATAATGGATTTGAATTATCTTAACACGATTTTCGAGCGAAATCAAAGGCATTATATTAAATGTTGACCTTTATTATACATATGATAAAAACTGAATAACAGAACTGCCTACTTGACCTATTTAACCAAATTTAAAACAAACCCCGATTGGTAGACCCTTTACTAATAATTAGGGAAGAAGTGCGACTCGTTGCGAACAAGCGGAAAAGGATAGATAATCCTCGAGGTTTGTAGCTATACAAATATTTCCTTTTACGTGACTATTGTAAAAGTGAATTTAACAAAACGTCAAACAAATTTATCCAGACTTATAGTACAGCTTGAAATTTGACTAATACTAAGCAACAGAAATTATTTTTGAAAAGTAAACATCATTTTATAATTTTAAATTTAATTACTGAATGACGTTCTATAGATAATTATTATACATTATATTAACTTAAGATTTTCCAAAACAACTGAAGATGATGCGTTCAATTATGTAAAATACTATATTGACATATTTAATTACATAGTTGTAGTCAACAGTGCAATAGTCCTAGGAAACACTTATAAATTACTTTGTCCCACAAATTCAAAGTATTCTTTTATAAAAATAGTTCTAATACTATTTTATGTCGAGTCACACTTTATTTTTGCATTAGATAAATGGTCATCGGAAACAAATTAACGACCTCGGATGTTGACCCAATGGATTTTAACTAAACTTCTCACTCCTAACAATTACATTCCAGTTAAATAATGAAGCAAACTTTAACCCAAATTTATTTGAAAAGCCTGCTATCAACAAAAAGCGATATGTTACAAACTTGTTTCAGTTAAAATTTTAAATTACTTTTGACTGAAAAATTTAATTATCAAGAACTCTCAAAGAACAAAAGCCTTTAGAAAAGTTTAACTTTTTTCAAATTATACTTTGCAATATAGTTTTAAAATATGTTAACCATATATATATATTATATATACATAGTATATAATAATCCCAAAACTTTATTAACAGTTTAATTAAATTAACATGAGTAGCGTTAGGAACTGTGTAAAACTTGAAATGAAAAATGAAAATATTTGTGTAGGCTTGGATTAATTTTAACCTAAAACTTTTTTAAAATATTGCGGTTTTACATTTCGCATTATGATCAATTTGTAGAAAAGCAAACGTTGTTATCGAGTTCTTCTTATTAAATGGATAGCCGTAGTTAACCCTGTCAACTCAACTCTTGTGCTAGAACGCCCCTGATAAAATAAATACGCGGTCACGTCCGATACGTCGGAGATATTGCATTCCATAAAATCAATTCTGTTGTTTTGTTAGTATACACCATCTGAATATAACAAAAGTTAGAAGCAATTTAAAAACTTTACTACTATTTGTTATAATAGAATCTAAAGTGTTTTCTAAAGGCCAAAGAAAATACATTATTAATTACCAAATATTAATCAAGTAAGGTAACTTTGCTGAAGACAAGATTATTTAATGGGATTCTGACAAGAATAAATTCTTTTTGTCTGAGAAATTTGCGAAAATGCGATCCTTATGATGTTCTTTCCAATTTAACTTTTTCTTTTCCGCAACTCATTATTAAACAATTAATTAATTATGTGCAATTTGCTACATTTTGTTGCAATTTTAATACAACAAAAGCTTGTTCGAATGAACTAAATTGAACAGAGTACCAATTTTTTTTTAATTTTGCATGGATCGCTGAAACGTCACATAATCATGTTCCTAATTACTTACTTAATAATAAGTCCAGCGAAATACATAAAAAAATTTAAATAGCAAAGGACGTGGTGAATAATATAGTATTTTTTATAACTTAATTATAATTTAAAATGTTTATTTGTAAATATTAAAATTGTTAAACTAAACTAAAATAAAATTAAAACAAAATTTTTATTCTTAAAAATATAATTCACAATAGGCATTGGTTAAAAAGTTAAATTCTAACTCTTCTTTTAGGCAATTATTGGTCGATTGTTGTTCTCGAGATATTTATTTAAAGTAATCGCCGAAGGGCGGCTGAAAACATACGTGCCTCTTTATTTCAAATTTTTATTAACTTATAGATCTTTTTAGGTTTTTCTAAACTAGCTTCTATATTGTTTTGTTATTTTTATTTATAAGAAACGTTTATATACTTACATCAGCAAGCTGTGAAGCTAAAAACGCGGTTCCATGTCCTAGAATCAAAAAGAATATTTCTGAGAATCTTGTCAGCTCATGGCAACACTGCTATCATTTTGTTTTTTAAACACGGTAATACTTTTCCCGTTACTAATTTTATTTTTCTGAAACCGGGTCTAAGTAATTTTGTAGGAAAAATTAAACAAAACGAAAGACAATTTTGATAAATTTTCTGTTGATAGATTCAATCGGTTTTGAGGTTAGGAAGCGTGAAGTATACAGGAAGCTTTTTGTTCGTGTTTTATGTAATTTATTATTATTTCTGGCTTTCTGCTGCAAGGATACAACTTACGTCGTTTACCCGTTCCCCAAGAGATTACTCGAGCATTTAATACCTTAAAGATGTTGCTAGTACATTGTGAGAGGACTACCGTCTTTACGTGCCTTCCGAAGCACGGAGATGGCCTTACAAAGTAAACCTCCACCCGGAAGCAAACCGGAGCGCCTTACGTTAGCAGTTGATTGCGTTAACAACCAGGCGAAAGACCATTTCATTCTACGTAATTTCTAAATTAAAATTTTAAAAAAATTTAAATTTTTAATTTCCAGATTTAAAATTATTTGCAATACAAAGTTGATGAGATCTAGGTAATCCGAAGGTCATCTATTGTAGTATTTGTGGCGTGAGTGAGCACCTCCGCTGCAATACTTTACTTTTGGATACTTAGAATCTACTGTATGTCTGATAATATGGATATGCTTGAAATGCAAACAGATGTAGAAAGAAGACCAAATCCTACCGTTATGTATGCACCACGATTTGTACCACCACGTTCGTATTCATATTCGTACCACTACGTTCCTCATATTGTACTGGAGCATACATAACGGTCGCATTTAACAGCGGCGACTTACCTGGGTAATCAAGAGAGGCAGTGCTTTATCAAACCACCAAACCAAATTTTTAAAAATATAAGTAAAATATTTTGAATAATATTTAATGAAAAATATTAACTTTTAAACTTTGGAAAATCAAAGAAAAAGATTTTTAAGAAAATACAAAGAAAAATTAGTATTAGATTAAAATTTTTAAAATTAAAAGGTTAAATAAACAATAAAACAAAATCATTTTTAAAAATTAGATAAAAATAGGCTTCTTAACACTAATTTTTAAAAAATTTATTTTAATCTATACCCACCAAACTCCTCGATTGCCTGCCTCTCCACTGTCATTTCTTAAAAGCCTGCCGCTGGCATTTAGTCTTGTCATGGCACTGCTGACCCAATCATCTGTTAAAAATCACAGCTGAAATTATTTTTTGTGACCTTGACACATAACTTAAGTAAAAAAGTTGTTTGTGTTTGTAAAATATTCTTGCCTTTTAATTTAATTTGTTTTAGTTTTAAACAGTGTGTAGTAAATTATCATTTACGTTATTATTTGATTTAGTTTTTTATAAATGTTTAATTTACAATAAAATATTGATTTATAAACATTATAGTTTAATTTGAAAAAAAAATATAGTTGAGGTGATAGGCCAATGAAAATCTAACAAGTAGATACCGTTTAACAACACATTACCAACGCAAACATTCAAAAAAGCAATTTAATGATTCATTTTTAATTTATAATTCAGGTCGACTATGTTTGTCTTTCTTTGCAACAAAATTTTCAAAATTGTTTTAAAAATGTTTCTTTTTAAATGTTTTAATACAATTTATATTTTATTATCCAGAAAAAAACATCTTATCGACAAAAAATTAGTTTGAATACCTTGGAAGTTCTAAATTGGTATAATACCATTTAATTAATATGTACCTAATTAGAAATTAACTACTACACGGCAAGTGCTGATGAAATTCTATTGTGCATTCTACATCACGCCGATTTAATTGTGGTAAATTTGAATATAAAATCTGGTTCTATTGGGAGGTGGCCTTTGTTGTGCTACAGTCGTGTTTAGAATTTTTATTTTGTTATAACTGTCGCATCTTTATAACATCTAATTTAAGCATGCTTAAAATTTATTAAACTTAATATAATTTGAAAATAGGAACTTGTATTTGGTAGTAATTTCAATATTTCACTAAAAAAAATTACTTGAAGGCAGTCCGATTACGTGAAAAATTTAATCTCGTTTTCCAGTATTTAATGGAAGAATTAATTAAATTACTGAAACAAACCTGTGAAAATCATCAGTTTTAATTAAATTATTCCATTAATTTTTGAAGATGGTTTAAAGTTTACTATGAAATGCGGCCGAAATAACTTTTTATAATTTATAAATATCCAAGAGGAATTACATTACTAGATCTAATTTTCAATTATAATAAAATAGAGATTCGATATTCTATACGTTACCCATATCTATTGGTGATGCTGTATCACGCTTTGTTGACATTGACATTTATTTCCCAGTGAAAAACATTAGTATGCATAACATACGCATTCTACCTTTTGTATCTCGAACAAAAATAACAGTCATTTACTCAGTAACTGAAAATGTAATACGTTACTTTGGAAAGCACCTACTTCTAAAAGTGATGTGGTTATTTTCGTTTAATAGTGCAACATATTAAAACCAGAATGACATTTTAAAACCATTAACTTTTGGCACACACATATGTGTTTTCAAGTAAAACAAATTCTTGAAAATGAAAATAAAATAAAATTCTGTGTAGTATATAACAGTAAAACAAATCAGAATAGAATAAATAAGATAATCATTTATGCCTTTTTATTAAATTTCTTTAAAAATAACGCTATATAATCATACAAAACTATTTTGTCCTATAAAACATAAAATCGTTAAATGAAATAAGCGCGTTAATATTATAGCTATAAGCACTTGAAATAAAAAATTAAGTTAAATAGAAACGAAACCTATCTTCCAAAAGAAAATATCAGGATTAACTAGTAAATTCATTTTATTTCTAATTTACGGTAAAAGTAGTGAAGAATATCGTGTACACATATTATATAGACAATCAAAGGATCTCAAATGTCAATTACTTAGAGGTTAATCCTTAAAGTTGGTATTATGATAAAAAGACATAATGCTATAAATAACACTTTAATGACGGGCGACCTATTGAAATTAATTGCTAGAGATACCTTTTGGATTTAATTAATTTATTGTCAAATAGCTACATCAAATGTACAGAATCACCATTAAACGCAATGGCAGTGGTATCGTCTATTACATATGTTTACTAGGAACCAACACTTTTGTTAAATTATTCATGTATGGCAATAGACATTGGCAACAGAACAACCACCAATGATCCCTGAAGGACATAATATTCTAATGATGTCACATCAGATACAACTGGTACGTTGTTGATTGTCAGAATCCTTGTACGATATTAGCCAAAAAAACGGAACTCCCCTTATGCCATAATTCTCCAACTTGCTGAGTAATAAGTTACGGTTTATGCAAAAGCTTTAGTTATGTGTTGGTATTTATTGGGTAAGTATTTTTATTAATTTTTTATTAGTATTTTAAATAAATGGTGAGAATTTTAAATAAATAAACAGCATTTTAAACATATGGTCAGCATTTGAATGGATGGTTAGTATTTATAATAAAACATCGATCACTTAAATTCCTGATGTTGCTCATAGTACATTTTTGATTGTTTGTTGGATATTTTCTTTAAGTTTTGCTTTTGCCAAACGTTGACTTCTTTTATTATAACGAGAAGATCTCCTGGGGCAATAATAACTAAGTATGTACTATAATTTAATTAGCTTCCTGCTGATCTGACCAAGTGCAGATCGCTAACATTGTTTAAGTCTCGTCTGAGGCACTTTCTGTTAGAGTGCTATGTTTACAGCGTTGATGAGTTTTTAGGAGTAATTAGAGGCTATGGCCCATATTTTATAACTTCTTTGTCATTATAATAAATTCGTTAAGCTTGTAAAATTTAGTGTACACCTAAAATAAACCTCAAAAATTGAGATTACAAAATATTACCTATAAACCAAATTTCGTTAGAAGACGAATTCGGTATAATAACGAAATAGTTGTTAAAGAATGCTTTGTTTTAGTGTGTTTTATTTACCTTTCTATTTATTATTTTGTATTTTACTAACTTATCCTGTATTAATGTTTAAATTAGCTCAATAAAGATTATTATTATAATACTAATGAGCAGCGAAAAGTTAAATTGAGCGTTTAAACTAAAAGTCAACTTTATTTGGATTTCTTTATAATTCTACTACACTATCAGTTTATGTATTGATTTTCTCATTGCCTTAATAGTTTTCTTAATCAGTTCATGTTTAATGTTCTTAGGCTAGCAGTCGATCCCTATTCTGTCTAAATTGATTAGTTAAAATGGCTTTTGTAGCAGTATTTCCTTTGAAATCAAATATAAAATAAATTAGCAAAAATGGATATTTTTTTAATAAATATAAACATGAACAGATAAAATGTTATTTAATAAAGAATGTGTTATAAATGTTAAAAACACTTCTTTAATTTTATTCTATTAAATCTTCTAAAATTTTCCGACTTTTGCATGATATTACCGCTTTAAAGTGTACTTGTTTAAATAATATAATTGATCAGGTAACATGCAATTAATAAACATGTGAATTATAAGCAAATTATTAAAGAAATAAATAGACTACTTACATTTGTCAATTTATTTGCTTAGTTAGGTTTTTCTCAATTTTCTATTTTTAAATTAATGAATAAAGTGATTTTGTTGCAAATGTGCAAATTTGCAATTCTACCATTAAAATAATTAACAAACTTGGTTAACCAGATGCCCCTATCAAAGCTTCCTCAGAAAATTGAATAGCAATTTTGATCTCTATTCATAGAAGTAATTTCAATTTAACAGAGAGAAAAAATAAAGATTTCCAGGTCCAATCTGATATTGAATTTCTAATACAATTATAGTAATCAAAAGTGCCTCGGTTTTAAAAGAATCTATTGAATGTCTATTCTATTATAATAAGTTAAAATTATAAAGAGCTAAAGTATATTAAATTGGTGTTAAAAAATCGTTTTAAAAATATCCGAATTATTTAAGAATTTAAACTTTCTTAGAAACTCATCTCTATATTAAATTAGGTGCATTTGGCTTATTGCTAACATTTTAAAGTAAACTCATTTCATTAATTACAAACAAACTGTGTAATGAGCAAATTGCGTGTAAATCTGTTCTGAGTACTCTAACTTTAAAATTATGTCGCAACTGAAATTAATTAAAGAACTTCCTTCGGTTGAACTTCCAACTTGGTGTGTATAAATTTTCTTTAAGTGCGCACTCAAAAAATAAATAATGTACTACGCCTCCGTGTACACTAATTTTATTTAAAGCTTCAGATTTAATGAAAAAATGCTTAATTAGACAAATTTACGTTTATCAAGTATGCATAAAAAGTATTATAGTCTTTATGGCTACATTTGCAAATTTATGAGCAAAGTTGGAAGTAAAGAACTTCGAGTCGGGAGCAGTTCAGATTTAGACATTTAAACTTTTGGGGGATTCCCACACTCAATTTTACAGAAATATTAAAGGTTTGTTCTATAGAAACATTAAAAACGTGTTTCCAGTATTTACAGTTTAGTTCTTAAAATTCTTAAAATTTATCAGTTTTCCACTATTTATAGAATATCTTACAAAAATATCTACATATTATGTTACGAGAAAAGCTGTTCAAAAACTCGAGCAATAATATTTACACTATAAAATCAAGTTATAATACGAAAAAACCTCTTAATTATAGTTCAATATTTTTGAATTAAAACATATATAAAATATAATAATTAACAGTTAATATGCCATAAAAAGTATAAAAAATTAAATTTTTAGCTTAAAATTACAAAAAACAAAATACTTACAAAATTTCGCCAACTATTATTAACACTTGCATAATTCTAGCTAAAATACTTATTTTTATAAAATTAATATTTTGTAGGATATCTTTTAGCATCGATTATTGCTTGTAGATATCTTGGCATCGATTCCATCCATTTTGGGTAATACTTTTGTTTATTTTTCCCATTCTTGCAATAATACCTCTTTTAATGTTTTTTACTAAAAATGTGGTTTTCAATTTTCCTTCTAATTCTTGCCACAATTTTCTAAAGATTTATGTCCGGTGATTGGGGTGGAGTATGGAGTTGTTTGAAACGTGATATAAAAGCTATTCCTGCACAAGATACGAAATAAGTTTCAGGTCGTTATCTTGTTGAAACATATACTCATTTTCAACGCTAATTTTTGATACTGGATCTAAATTTGATTATAGAATATTCAGGTAAGCACACTTAGTCATAATAGTTTCAAAAATTGCAACTTTCAACCCATAAGCAGATATACCCCAGACCATAATATTTCTGCCAACATGTTTAACAGTTTCACATAGGTTTCATTATTAATTTATGTATTAGGTTTTGTTTTATTAACATGGACTTTAATTTTTGGAAAAAATAATATTTAGTGATGAAAACAAATTTAATATTTTGGGCCAGATGGAATGCAAAATTTTGACAAAACCTAATACATAAATTAATAATGAAATCCTATGTGAAACCGTTAAACATGTTGGCGGAAATGTTATGATCGGGGTGCATATCTGCTGATGGGTTGAAAATTGCAATTTTTGAAACTATTATGACTAAGTGTGCTTACCTGAATATTCTATAATCAAATTTAGATCACAGTATCAAAAATTAGCGTTGAAAATGAGTTATATGTTTCAACAAGATAACGACCTGAAACTTATTTCGTATCTTGTGCAGGAATAGCTTTTATATCACGTTTCAAAACAACTCCATACTCCACCCCAATCACCGGACATAAATCCTTTAGAAAATTGTGGCAAGAATTAGAAGGAAAATTGAAAACCACATTTTTAGTAAAAAAACATTAAAAGAGGTATTATTGCAAGAATGGGAAAAATAAACAAAAGTATTACCCAAAATGGATGGAATCGATGCCAAGATATCTACAAGCAATAATCGATGCTAAAGATATCCTACAAAATATTAATTTTATAAAAATAAGTATTTTAGCTAGAATTATGCAAGTGTGTAATAATAGTTGCGAAATTTTGTAAGTATTTTGTTTTTTGTAATTTTAAGCTAAAAATTTAATTTTTTATACTTTTTATGGCATATTAACTGTTAATTATTATATTTTATATATGTTTTAATTCAAAATATTGAACTATAATTAAGAGGTTTTTTCGTATTATAACTTGCATTTTATAAGGTGAATTAATAATTGCTGGAGTCACTGTACATAATCTATCTTGTCATCTACTATGTTTAGAAAGCACTATACTCTTTTTTTGACGATTATCCCTTGCACTTGCAGTCAATCTTGTTTCTTGCATTCTTGTTATGTGTTTGTTATATAGCTGTTAGCACTGAGTTATCCAATAGCCTTTGCTTTGCATATGAGAATCAGTTTTTTTATGTATATTAAACTCTTGTATATAGATATTTCACTGTCGCATCTATTTGTAAATTATATTTGCTTTATAGTTTGTTCTAAATTTGCTAATAAAAAATAAATTCATTTGTTCCTGTTTACAGATAACCTATTCACTTTTATGTTTTGCTCACGAACCTCATTTTGTATTTACTTGTCACACATTAACTTCACTCCCAAGTTAATAATAATCCAAACGAGAGGACAACTTCAGGGATTCAAGAACACTGAAAAGAAAAATGAAATAATTACTGAAATAATGCATACGTTCGTAGGAGTAAATGAGTGTAATGGAAGTCTATTATTCGGCTAGAGAAAAATAAGTTTTATTTTTGATTGATAGAAAAACCTCGATATAAAAAAATAAAACTCAGCGATTAGCAAATATCAATGAACGATGGGACTTTTAATGAAACAAGAGCTTAGAAGTTTAATTAACACTAAGTAAAGTATTAGGCCAAATTTGAGAAACAAAACATCAGCAAATCAGGCACGCATCGTTTTAAAATAGGTGAAAAAACTGAGTTCATCTGTTGAAAAACAAAGAAAATACCGCAAAATTTTTTAAATATTCAAAAAATTCTTATATCTTGAGCAGAATTAAATATTATACAATTTAATATTACAAATTGAAATTGTTAAAAATGTTGTATATATGTAGTTGAATACAGCTGAGCCGGCAATAAGATGCTTTTACAAGCAGGGATTTTTAAAATCTTACACATCATGTGCTACATCAATAATTATTACAGAAAATCCTATGATGCTGTTTTGGCTTTATTTAGCTATAAATCAACTGCTAAATGAATGGTAGCATTTAAGTTCAATTTTCGTATGTAATCTCTCTAGTGCATTGAAAATTTGTGAGGAATTTTATTTATGGATTACATAAATGTGGTTTTATTGTGGAAATCGGAAGAAATCGAAAGCAAGGGCCAATAAAAATATTTTGACACTAATTTTTCTTATCTTTTGCAAAGGTTATCCTTTTGCCCTTGATGTTGGCTTGCTATGGTGTCTTATGAACAGATAATATAATTAGAAATTCACTTTTAATTATTTAAATTATAAATTAGAGAATATTTTGCATATAAACTTATATGCTATGCGCATGCCATCTACGAAACATTTTCCAAACTGCAAATAACATTAGTAACATAGGAACTAGAAGAATCTTGATTAATTTTGTACCTAATGAGATTAATAATAGATTTTCAAGAGTAAACTCCTCTGTAAGTGCTCTTTATTGATATAATATTGTAAATATAGCACGACGATGGTTTTACTATTTTCACTACAATAAATTTAATAAAAAACTTAATTGTTCTGCAGGTTTGTTTTCATCATTATTTCGTCTTAATTTATTTCGTCATTAACTATAAATACTTTTTCTTTGTCAGCCCTTTCCGCCCACTCCTGAGCATCAGCCTCTTTCTCTAATAGAAAGGTGAACAGCATTAAGACCCCACGGCTGCTTAAGTCCGGGTTGGGGAATTTGCCTGTAACCCTTTATTATTGTTGATGTTGGCAGTCATCAACTCAGGGGACCGCCGGTTCTACGTGCTCTCCGAAGCACGGGAGACGGTCACGGATAGAAAGAGTCAGAAAGAAAATTTTCCTTACTAGACTCCTCCCGGGATCGAACCGGGTGCCTTTGCATCAGTAGTTGATCGCTCTAACTACTAGGCCAAGACCGTCTCTTTTTAATACTTTTTATACTTTTTACCTCTAATTAATTATCGACAAATGATAAAATTTTTTTTTTTTAATTTGCCCAGAATATTTACAATCTGTCTTACAACAATAAGTAAATGTTTTGACGATTCCTAAAGGTGACAAATTTAAGCAAAAACCCAGTGGTTTTTACCTTTATAGCATTAATTCATATAAATTAAGTTTTGTACAGGGCAATTAAAAGTTTATACTACCGAGTATACATTATTGTCTACTTATATCTGTTTATTAGGTCTTGAGGTTTGAATCTCTTCAGTCTGTACTTGTCTTCTTTGTTCTGTTCTTCCATCAAGTTTGCTGCCAATTGATTTGGGTGTGAGCCGAGTCTAATTTTATATTTGCTGCTAAAAGCTACAATTTCTTCTTTTACCATAGGTACAGCCAGATCCTTTCGTATGATCTCATTTGTGACAAACCATGGTGCGTTGACCAGTTTTCTGAGCACCTTTGCTTGAAATCTTTCGAGAATGTCAATGTTAGAGTTGGATGCAGTGCCCCATAGTTGTATGCCATATGTCCATATGGGCTTGATTATGGCTTTGTAAATTAGTAGCTTATTTTGTAGGGATAGTTTAGAACCACTACCGATGATCCAGTATAATTTTTGGAACTGTATGTTTAGTTGTTTGCGTTTTGTCCATATATGGGTTTTCCACGTTAGACGTCGGTCCAGGTGCATGCCCAGGTACTTCACCACCTCTGTTTGTGGAATCTGTTTGCCATTCAGGGTTACTGGAGGACAAGTTTCTCTACGCAGCGTAAATGTAATATGTGCGGACTTTGATTCATTTGCCTTTATTCTCCACGTCTTCAACCATTTTTCGATTTTGTGAAGGTTTATTTGTGTTATCTCAGACGCAAATATAGGATTGGTGTGCGATGTTATGATGCCCGTATCATCTGCAAACGTAACCGTCGTATTTTGTTCCATAGTTGGCAAATCTGAAGTGTACAAAAGGTATAAGATCGGTCCCAGGACGCTACCTTGTGGCACTCCAGCCCTAACTGGGTAAATTCCCGTGTATGCTTCTTGACATCTGACAAGGAAGTGTCTATTACTGATATAAGATTTAATAAGTTGGTATAAATCATAGGGGAGCATCTTTTTTAGTTTATACAGCAATCCTATGTGCCAGACCTTGTCAAATGCCTGTGATATATCCATGAACACCGCCGAACAGTATCTTCTCTCCTCTAGATCCTTACTGATTTTTCAACCACTCTATGAACTTGCTCTATGGTTGAGTGCTTTTCTCTAAACCCAAATTGGTGGTCTGGTATTAGTTTTTTTGTTTGCAGAATTGTCTTCAGATGCTTTGCCAATAATTTTTCGAACACTTTTGATAATGCAGGAAGTAGACTTATTGGTCTGTACGATGTCACTTCTTCTGGATCTTTACCTGGTTTTGGTATCATAATTATTTGCGCTACTTTCCATTGCAGTGGAAAATAGCTGAGTCTTAACGAAGAATTGAACAACGTAGTGATTAATCTCAGTACATTCGTTGGTAGTTCTTGCAGAATTCTACCGGTTATTAAGTCGTAGCCTGGTGATTTTTTGTGGTTAACTTCTTTCATTATAACACTCGTTACTTCTTTTGTTTTGAATTTTTTCATAGGAAAATCCATCTGGTGAGGCACTTCCAAAGATTCAATGATTTTGTTCTCTTCTTCGTTACTTATTTCGGATGGGAAGGGTTGGAAGACTCTTTCCAGGTGTTCCGCAAATATTTTGCCCTTTCCTCATCAGCTCTAATCCACCTTCCGCCTTCAGATCGGATTGGGGGGTAGTGAGTCTGTGGTTGTTTAATTTTTCTAGTCGCCCTCCACAAGGAATATTCAGTGGCTTTTGTTGCTGTTAGATTTTCCAGGTGTTGTTGAATAGCTAGATTTTTTCTTCATTAATTAGGTTTTTAAGTGTTTTAATGGCTTTATTAAACTTAGCTTTGTCGTATGGAGATCTTGTAGTTTGCCAGGTCTTGCGCAGTTGACGTTTTTCTGCAATTTTAGCTTTAACCGTTGTAGAGCATGTCGGTGTTTTTCTTGTGGTTTTGTACTTTGGGGTGGCCTCCCATGCGGCTTCCTGCAAATTCAAATTTAATTTTTCCACTGCTATTTCGAGTTCTTCTTTGGTTTTTAACGATACATTAAGGCCGACTCGCTCGTCAAGGATGTTCCTGAATTCAATCCAGTCCGTTCTTTTGCTATAGAGGGATGGGGGTGTTTGTTTTTCTATTACGGATGAGCTGAAAGTAACTATTATTGGTGAATGATCTGATGACAGGTCTAAACAGGACTCGGCCTTAATGTTGTTTGCATTTATTCCTTTAGTAACACAAAAGTCAATCAGATCAGGGATTTTTCTTTGGTCTGCAGGCCAATATGTGGGTTCTCCAGTTGACACCGTTTGAAGATTATCTTTTTCCAGAGCTAGATAAAGCTGCCTACCCTTTGGCGAGGGATTATGTGATCTTGAGCCCCACCACGGGTGTTTAGCATTATAATCACCTCCCGCGATAAACCTATTTCCGAGTGTTTTGAAGAATTGTGAGAATTGCTCTTGTTTGATGGCATATTTTGGTGGACAGTAAACAGCTGTGAATGTGATTGGGCCAATATAGTCTTCCACGCTGATGCTGGTTGCTTGTAGGTGTTCTTGTTTAAATTTTTCTTGTTCGTTGTGCTTAATTGATGACTTGATTATGATTGCAGTGCCACCATAGGCCGCACCATCCGGGCGCTGTGTGTTATATATGTTGTATCCTGGTATTTTTAGATAACTCTTTTTTGTAAAGTGTGTTTCAGAGATCATCATTACGTCAATGTTTAGGTTGATTAGAAAAGATTTAAGTTCTGGTACTCTTTGGACCAGACCGTTGGCATTCCATACTGCGATTTTTAATGTGGGGATCATTATGGCATTTTGGAAATAAGGGTTGTGAGGAGGTTTAATATGCTGTCCATTTTACTCATTAGATGGGTCAACATTCCTTCTAGGGCATTGTTAGATTGTTGCATTGGTGTTGTTGGCAGTTCTTGGGTGTACATATTTTCTGTTTGTTGTTGGGTATTACTAGGTTGTTGATAGTTTCCTTTTAATTGTTGCGCATAAGTTCTTCCTATTGTAATGTTTGGTAAATTACTCTGTTGGTTATTTATAAATTGTTTATTTCTAAGTGGAGGGGAACATTTTTTGTATCAGTTGTTTGCGTACTATGCAACCTTTGTAGTTGGCAGGGTGTTCCCCACCGCAGTTGCAGCACCTGACCTCTGGACCTCTCACCTTTCTTGGACATTCTTTAGTGTGGTGTTTTTGTAGACACTTAACGCAGTTAGGGGTTTTGTAGCAGAATGTTTTTGTATGTCCATATGCCTGACATCTGGCACATTGCGGTATGTCCCTTTTTTTTTGTGTGGTTGCTCAAAAGTTATTATTGAACGCAGGAGATTTCTAATGTTGTAGATGTCTTTATTATTTTCTTTTGATTCTAGCTCTACTAAATAGAGCGGTAGTGAAACTTTGGCAGAATTTTGCATATTTGTGATCCTTAATACTTTGTGATTATACGTCTCTATTTCCTGTTTTAACTCCAGTATGTCGGCACTTGCATGGATACCATGTACAACCACTTTAAAACATCTGTCTTGTTTTTTTGGTACGTATGAAATTCTGTTTTTTTTAAGTTTTAGGGCTTAGACAACAGGTAACTACTTCTCCGTAGTATCCAGTTAAATTTTTACTTGGTTGTTGTATAATACTTTTAAGTTATACTTGTCTTTTGCTACTTCATTGAGTATATTGTACAGTGAGCCTATATTTTCCACTCCACTTACAAATATTTGTGGTGCTTTTTTAATTTTTTTGGGAGCATTGCTTGCCTCACCATTTATAGGTTCAACTTGATCCTGTTTCAATGGGTCAAAGCGATTAGAGGTACTCACCGGTTGGCTCAACCAATAATCCTTCATAAAGGTTTGTCGTTTAGCTTTATTATGCATATCTGGACTGCCCCCTTAGACGCTTTCTATTATGAAAAGTAACACTTTCCCATTCCACTAGTGGTGGTTCGGTATTGGAGTTCGATTGGGGAATCTCTACATTATTGACATCGTCGGGAGTAGTAACAGAATTGTTAACTTCGGCATTTGCGGTGGGTTTGTTAGAGGTTATGTTTCCTCCTCCGCATCTTTGGCAATTCCACTGATCGATTTTTCCATTCATATTAATTTCGTTAAATGTATCCAGTGACATCTCGATACATCTGATATGATAATGCAATCCACATTTTTGTTTGCATTGAATGCAATCTTCGTATCGCGTAACAGCACTTTTACACACACCACACGTAAACATCGTGCAGGGCCGGACTGAAATGATAAAATAATGTTATTTTACTTTAAACACGAAAAGTTATCTGCACTTTATTTTTAACTGTCATTTGTTCTTATGCCAAAATAGCATTGGAATTTGTCACATTTAAATGGTAGCGCGCGTCACTAAATTTGCGGTTTACTGCGCAAGCAGTAGTTTATCTAAACCATTATCTTTTACGGTTGTAATAACAAATTTTGGAAGTTTCTTTATAAACAAAGAACAATTATTCAATTTTATTTTTAACAGTTACATTATTCGCATAAGCACAATGATGGTTAAAAATGCATGCAAAATTCTAAAAAAAATAAGGCGGCAACAGGCCCAGAGAGAATATTGGCTGAAATGTTAAGAAATGGAACTGATAACTTGATTCCAAGACTGCATAAATGGCGGGGAGATCACAGAAGAGTGGAAAAGTGATTATATTTCTACAATATATGTATAAGAAAGGAGATAGAAAAATTATGATAACTATAGCGGAATATCGGTAACGAGTACATTTAGTAGACTATATAGACGCATATTAACGGAAATCTTGGAAAATCAATACAAGGACATGGAAGCTGAAAACAAACTAGGTTTAAAGAGGGTAGATTAACAATAGATTATCTATTCTGTGTCACTCAATTAATTAAAAAAACCGCATTTAACCAAGAGGTGCACATGCTCTTCGTGGACTTGAAAAACGCGTATAATAGCGTTCCGACACATAGATTATGGGAAACTTGGGAAAAAACCAAAATAAATATAAATAAGATCAAAGTTATAAATAGGTTGTATAAAGATTCAAAATCTTCAATAAAAATCGGAAAGGAAACAACAAAGGATTTTCCAGTAACAAAGGGATTGCGGTAAGGTTGCTGTTTATCTCTTACATTATTTAAAGTATATCTGGAACAGGCATTAAAAAGATGTGTAAAAAATGCAAGAAATGGGCATCCCAATAACAGAAAACACGATATTATATTTGCTACATTTTGCAAGACTTCGAGAACATGGAGTACATGACAAGAAAATTAATAGAGGAGTACACAAAATGGGGCTAGAAGTAAATAACCGAAATATATGTATGTGCGTAAGTGGAATACAAGAAGACCTACAACTAGAAAATGGCAAAAGAATATAAAAGTGCGAAGAATATAATTAATTACCTGGAGGTGATAATAAACCAAGACGAAAGATTTCACTCGGAAATCCGAAAAAGAAATCAATTAAAAAAAAGCGATTGCCACGCTAAATTCAATACTGTGAAACCAATCTGTATCTAAAGCTAGCAGAAAGAATATACAATAATTATAATAATTAAACCTGTAACAACCTACCGCTGCAGAGGTATGGAAAATGAAAACAAATGGAAAAATACACTGCAAGCTACAGAGATGGTTTTCTGGAGAAATCTGCTGGAAGAAGCATATTGGAAAAATTAACAATACCTGCAATAAATTATGCAAGTAGAACATACAATAGCAGAGGACATAAGAACAAAACAACTAATATGGTTTGGACATGTACAGCGCCTGTATATAAACAGAATATCAAGAAAAATCATGTTTTGAAATCCCAGGAAGAAGAAAGCACGGAAAACCCAGACTAAGTTGGAAAAAGGGCGTTAATAGGGAAATGACAGAGAGGGGACTTGAAGAGATGCAATGAGAAGACCGTGAGGAATTCCGTAGAGGAATCGGAAGACGTCATAGAACGTTATAAAGACCGATAGTTCTTTATTCGTCATTCATTACTCGTCAGATACGTTACATTGTTGACACATTATTCGTCAATCTTATTGAATTAAATTTAACTGGCATGCAAATTATTTTAAAATTGAGTTTATATCCTACGATCTAGTGTATGACAATGATCAACCTAACATCTGGCATTCCGTCTATCACCATCGAAGGTCCTCGTTTGGTCCAGAACTTCACCAAAAGTCATCATCATACAGCATTCCTACAAAAGAAAGTGATCCAGTGTCGTGCGTGTGATTGTTAAGTGTTATTATTGCTAGTGTCTCGGTAACTGTTTCTAGGTAGTTTATCTGTTTTTACACTCTTTTTTTACGATTTATGTTAAATTAAATTTTTGAGTTTTTTATATTTTTAATGCATTTGCAAACTAAATAAAGTAATTTCAAAATTATTTTATTAAAGTACTTTTTATGTGAGATGCAAAATAACGCCGAAATTTGTTAAATAAAATTTGCAATATGGCGGACACGAAAAATGCCAATACTATAGTTTTTTAAATCTTCTTATTCGTTGTGTTTTCTCGTCAAATATAGCACGTTATATAATTAATAATCGACAATATTTCTCGTTAAATTCTAGCACCACATTGTATTTCACCTTTAGAATAGTTGATTTTGCAACTCGGTTTCAACTTAATAATAATATGTTAATTAACGGATGAAACCTTTCTACAACTACACTATTTAGAAATCTAATCGCAAATATATATAATAAAACATCTAAATATCGCACATACACATTATGTAAACATCATAAACTTTAACGGATTTCTTAAATATGTTTTACTGTGTGACAATGTAATTAATCCACAATTATAAGTTAAAAGTTTTAATTTACAAACCAAACGTTATAGTATAGAATCGATAGTTTAACGTGTAATTCCAGCCACGGCACAGATAATTGGGGAGTAATTATACCACTTATAACCGAAATTAATTGTTTTTTCTTTGCTAGATTGTTTGCTTCGTATTTTAATTGCTACACTACGTTTACAATTTATGAATATGTTGTAGGTTCAATTATGTAGATTTAAAGCATTAAAATTAAATTTTGTGTTTGAGACAACACCGAGCTAACCTATAATTAATAAACGTTAAATTAAAATTTTAAAAATTAACAGATTAACTAAACAATTAAAGAATTTATTTTTCATAAGCATTCAGCAATGGTTATTGCTGTCATCCGATTTTTAATTTTGATATTGCCAAAAGCTTATAAAAGATAAATTCGTTTAATTGTTCATTTAACTCGTAAATATTTAAAATTTTAATTTATTATTAATTTAACAGGTTAATAATAATTACATAATTGTAATTTATACGATAAATAAATAAAATCATCACAAATGGAACACTCTGTTTACTTTAAAAATATACTTTAATTGTTAAGCACCTCTTTTCGACCCACCGTCCCTACGAGGTAGGTAATCTTTGATATTGATTTTCAATACATTTGTTTTAATGCACACAGATTTCCTTTTAAGCTTAAGCTTGCACAAAATAATATTTTAAATAATCACTCTTCATATATCACGTATAAATAGCGTAGGTACTAACAATTTAATTTAAAACCATGACCTAACTGGAATTATAAGTCCGCTTTCCGTTAACGGTTAGCATAGTAGTAACACGCTCTTGCGGTTAAATCGGCGCTTGATAACGAAGAGAGATTTAATTAAAACTGTTGGATATCTTCTCTCTGCTTTTCACGTTAAGCGGTTTATGCCAGACTACATCTGCTTGCCTACTTTTCGTTTTATTGTTTACCTTTGCCTACCTCGCGCTACAAGTCATCTTGATTTAATCCCTAAATTGCATTTGTAGCCATGGTTCCTTATTAAAGACTAAAGTAAGAAGAGATAAAAGCAGTCTAAAGCCTTTTATAAAAGATTATGATTATCAGTAGCCATATAGCTATAATATGACATACTACCAGTTATAAATTTTAATAAATCTGAATTTTAAATAAAGCTTTAGTTAGTTTTACATTTTTACGTTTATATTAATATTAATCATTGGCACAAGCATTTTCCACTTAATATTTCGTCGAACTTGTTAACCATTAAATCCCTTAATATGCGTATCGACAACATTTACAACGTTTTTCTTTAAGCACTGATATTGTTTTTAATTAATATAAATTCGTAATCCCGCGTGAAAAAGGGGATAATTCTCAATTTTAGGGAAATCGAGTTAAGTCAACAGCCAGCATTAACATACCAAGCTCTAGCTTATGGCTAAAGGCGTAAGTCATTCACTGCATATAAACTAGTTTACTACGTTGTGTATTTTTAAATATCAAAGGGTTTTTACATTTTCTGGCAGGTAAAACCCAAGGAGGAACATTTCAAACACATGAAAAACCCTTTGAATGTCAATAAGTTTTCTAAAATTTTACATTATAATGTTGTCTCGTTTAAAAATGTGTGTGCAGAGTTCAATCTAGTGTTTGTAATAATAATTATTATGTTACAATAAAGCCTACTAATTTTTAAATAACTTATTCCTTTGTACTACATGGTTTTATTCACAAATTTACAACTATTTATTTAATTTTCAGGATTTCTGGCTTACAATAAGGAATGAAGTAATCTATCGCAAGTATCGATCGACAAATTCGTTTATAAATTTGCAAGGGTTCTTAAATTTATACAGATAACACATTTTAATTATTTTGTTAATTAAATAACAATATTATATTGCCCAGCAGTGTGGGCGCGTTGGAAAATGTCAGCGGCTACAAAATAGTAGAAGTGGGTTCTAATTCCATATATGTGGCTGTTTGGTTAGCGTAATAGCCTCAATAGCTCAGCAAAATTAACGCTTAACAAAATAATAAAAATATTCATTGATTATACGACAATAGTAAATGTCGGTATTTATTTTCAAAAATTTATTTTACCCGCTTGATTAGTTAATACAGGCTGTCAACGAGTGATCTATTACTGACTTCATCTATCATTTCAATTTTAGTTTTTTAGTCAAGTTAAAAATTTCTCTAAATAATACAATAAAGCTACAATGCATAAACTAGAACAGCTAATTTTTTCGAAATAATTATAAAATGTTCTTAATCAATTACTAACTTCAATAAATAACTTAATAAAGCGACTTAATAAATAAACAAAACAAATATAATAAATCGACAAAAGATCTAATTGTTTTGTTAAAACCGTTATTCTCTGAATAATACAAATGACTCTTCTTGAATTTTCTTTAAATAATTTAACTTAATTTTATGCATAGACTTTGTTAAATTAATTATTGAACAGTAGCATCTTTTATCAATTAATGAAAACACTTTAAATTACTATTAACAATAACTTTGCGTAAAAGTTTCTTTATTATGAACATGATCTATTTGAAATTTAAAAATCAAAATGCTTTTAAATTTGTTACCGTAATAGGCAGAAATGTTAATTTAACGAGTGACAATTAAACTGTAAATCTGTACTAAATTTTAATGAATGTCATATTTCAGCATTGACTCTTGTTTTACTTTTAGTGACAACCAGAAATACCAAATTTATGTATTGAATATAAATGACGCTTAATAATCTCGATAATTCCACGATGTTAAATTAAAATTTCATAATAATTATATTAATGGAAATTGAAAATTATATATTTTAATATTTCAAATATTTTACATTTCAATGTGTCTCGTTTTGAAAAATATACTTAGGTATTGAGATGAAATCCTGAAGTATTTTTATATGCAAGCAACATTAATCATTTCGCGTTCTAGTAGTAGGTACCTACTGATAAATAACCTTTCAGTAATATGTTTTCTGTTTAGCTTTATTTTACTATTTTGAAAACACTTTACTACATTTATCAACATCTTCATTGCATTATTACAGCTTTTAATGCACCTGCTGTAACAATTACAGTTATACGAGAAAGTATTTATTATTTATCAATTAATTCCGAACTATTTCAGTTACTGTATTAAATTTATCTATGTATACACATTATAAGATACATTTATTATAATTATTGTTAAAAATTAATAAGCTGAGCAAATAATATAATTCAAATTATATCATAAACGCAATAGCGGTAGGTTATTTGCCTTTCGTCTAAGAGTTTACAAATTAAACATCTAAAGAAGGCAATTATTTGAAATCTTCTAACATAATTTGAATGTGCTTATGTAACTTATTAATTTAAAAATTTTAATTTTATATCAAATTTCATTGAATTAATAATTTATAGTTTAAATTAAGACAAAGCTCATTGGAAATTTTCGAGCCATATCTCCTCACTTTCTGTGCTGCCAGTGACGTCTTGATTTGCACCTCCTTATTTTACCTGGTTAAATATATTAAACATCACAAAATCACTACAAAATTTGATAACTAAATTACTTGGAATTATTAAAGGAATTAAAGGATTCGATCGTGGTATTCAAAAAATCTCACACGAAGAGAGAAAGAAAGAGCCTGCAATGCACTAGATGCCTCAGATTTCTCAAGAAAGAACCCATGTTATATAATATGCACTGAAAATCGTTGCACAACTGATGCCCGGTTTCATAAACATTTAAACTGCGATTTCGGATTAAATTTAGGCTTAAATATTATAAGCTTAAATAATTTAATCGCAGTTTAAACGTTTGTGAAACCGGGCATAAATGTTTCAAAAAAAGAAAACAAAACTGACAGGAAAATTATTCGGCGAAATACGGAGGTTGCGTAGTGCATAAACAGCTGCAAAAAATGTAACCAACTTTGGCGGAAACGAACGGAAAAATCCACATGGACGACCAAGTATGTAATATCGTATGCACAAAAAGTTAGTCAAAATGATCAAAGAATAGGTTTTATCAATAAAGACCATCAAAATAAACCAGCCATAAAAATTAAATTATAAAAAAACAAATGCGACAATTGCTAGAACAAATGGAAGCAATGATGAACCTAAGGACTGCGTTAGTTACAAAGTCAAATCTTATGTGTGCCTAAATCAATATTAACTTAGCCATGTAATATTTTAAATAGAATTCTAAAAGTTTTTGCGTGCAAAAAAATTTGCTTGGTACATTTTGGCAGTGTTGTTACCCTAAATAAGTTACAAACATGGTCATTGATAGTAGGGATTTGGTTGGTGGAAGTTGGTGGTTTCTCGCTCACCGCTTCCTTAAAATAATACCTTGATAGTATTTATTGGGTCGGGGTAAGAAACCAGGCTTCAAAAGTACACATTTTCCTATAAAAATGGCTTTATCAAATGAAAGAACAGAAAAATACAAGTTTTTTAAGGTAAGGATGAATTTAGTCGGACTTCTAATAAGGCCACAATTCAATTTTAAAAATTACAATTTTCCCATAAGAAATATATGTAAATGTATTATTGCGTCATATTATGTCAAATGTAGTATACATTCTATCACAAGTCCGCGTGCTGTAGGTGGGTCGGCAGTGACTAGCGGTGGGAGCTACCAGTCGCTCCCTGATATCCGTCGGGTCAACATCCACACTTTGGCGAGTTAGACCGTTTTTGAGGGATATTTTTAATTAGTAAGTAATGAGCTTGTAGCGGAGCGGAGGCTACGGAAAGTAGGTTTTGACAAACGCAACTACGTCAAGACTCGAATTTACCGTAAACTTTATTTGCAAATTTTATTTTTTTATACGCTAATTAGACCTTCATCTTTTATAATCCACTTTAAAAATGGTTAAAATCGAAGGGCGGCTTTATTGTCCCGTCCCCTATTTATTTGATCGGCTAAGGAGTGTAAAAGTCATGTAAGTAGTAAATTTATATAATTATCAATAATCAATAAAGTGGGTTGATCGAACGAGATTTTCCTTTGCAACAAATTGAAAATTATGAACAGGTTCACCTTCAAACACATACTAGTGCAATCATAGGTAATTCATAAGAACTATGTACATTATCAGCAATCTATTCCCTTCCGAAAACAATAATAAAAGCACTAGTGTAAACAATGCTTTACAATAACGTTTGAAAACTGATTCATAATGGTAGGTGACTATAATACAAAGCATCTCCAATGTGCGAGATGAAAATTATTGATAGTAATAAAAATAAAAACACTAAATGTAATATGTAATGGACTTCTATATTGCCAAGGACATGATTTGTAAAAAATATAAGTGGAAACGTGCTTGAAGATTTCATTTCATCATACTCAATAATAAAAACCAAGTAATTATACGAGATTACTCTAAAATACTGAAAAACTGAAACAACCTTTACTGCATAGTAAAAAAACAGATTGGAAATTTAAGTAAGTTTATCAACCTGAACTCATCACTGAAACGAAAACACACCTCACAGGAAAGCATATAGAAACAAGGTGGAACTCGGATAACCGCAGTTTTTAGACTTGTATGTAGCTATCTTTCTGGTTTACAATTAATTAATATTTAACCATTGCTGAAAGCTCACGAATAATTTCGTTTTATTGTTTATTTAACTTATTAATTTTGAAAATTTTAATTTAATATTAATATTTAATAGTAATTTTTTATTTAAAGTCATATTTGTTTTTGTTAGTAATAACAGCAACTCGGATAATTTAATTTAAAATGTAAGCATTTCAGAACAGGAAACTATGATTATAAAATATATTGACTATATAAGTTACAAATTAATATGTTATTTTTAAGAGTATATACACTTTTTTTGAAATAATTCTCGGTATTCTCGATATGACATTTTTAAAACTAATGATCACGATATATCAAAAACTACTGCATTGGTTTGTTTCAAACTTTATATTTTCTTTCTAGTTTTTTATGCTCTACGTGATTAGCAACTAATCCTTTATTATTTCGATTAGAAACTTTCTATATAAGAAAATTATGTTGCAATTTGTAAGTATAGCATTTTCGTTTGGCTCGAATTAAATACATGGCTCTACTAGTAAATAAATTTTAACCATTTTTAACACGTTTTTGCTTATTGAGTAAAAATCTAGATAAAATCTAATGCATTCTTACTCTAAAACAATTTGGGAAGCATAAATGAACAGGTGTATCCAAATCTTAACACAAAGCTATGGCAGAGACAACGCCGCTTGCATATGAACTGCAGCTAGTAACCATCATAACATGAAGCGATTAGCGCTACGATATGGCTACGTGTTAATCTTTTTTCTTTTGAGTTTTTATATTTTACTGTGGTAATTAAAATAAAATCGTAAAGTATCTTTCAATTTTTGTTATTATATTTTTCGTTTTTATTAGGTGTACCGGAAAGTAATGTCGGCTTTTTAGATTAAATTCAAACAAATAAATTTTCAGCAAGTTTTTATTTTTAATCAATGATGTAATCGCGGTCATTATCAACTACCTTTTGCCATCTAGTGTGCGAATTTTTAATTCCCGATATATATATGAACATGAAAGTCCAATAAAAATGGTCCATATTTATACAATTGGTTGATCTGAAAACCCCTGTAGAATTTTTTTTAATTTTAAAATTATTTAAGTTACGCCCGACAGCTAACCAATGATAGTTAATCACAGCTCTGCAACGTTGTCAGCTATCATGTCACTTATGTTTCGTTATGACAAGTGATTTGTTTTGAATTTAATTATGAAGCGTTCTCTTATTTGGTTTTTTTTAAATTATTTATAAAATTTTGAATAATCTGTTAATCAAATTAATATTATTTTAAAGTGGCAAGTATAAAATATTATATAATCGTTTTTATTTAGAATTTTATTTATATGTATTAGAGGTTATATGAAGCAATGGTAAACGTTAAAGCGTTATTTTGTACCATCTTGCCATAACGACAGTTTAAAAATCCTCTTCAAATATTTATATTTATGTTCCAATTAACATTAAGTTAGCTTGGTAAACATTTAGATACGGCAACAGCGTTGCGTTATTATCATCTAATTGGTGATTTCAAATAGGGGGACTGACGTCACAACCCTATATTTTTAAATTTTAAATAATTTTTTTCTTATATTAAACGTACTCAAAAATTTGAAAAAAAAAACTGAAATCTCAGTTTAACCTATACTTTCATATAACAAAATAAAAAAAAAAGACCTAAACTCCCTCATTGAATGTCTTTAGTACGACTTTGGACCAGTTGCACAGTAAGAACTTAAGCTGAGCTCAGCTATAAGCGGAACATATAAGCTGATAAATGGTAAACAAATATTGACAAGCGCAAAAACAACATTACTTTCCGGTACACCTAATATTTTTTTGCGAAGATTTTTCGGGTTTCTTTTATCCGAATCCTGATTTTCCATCTGCCCTGAATAATTAAGAGTCCAAAGTTTTGGAGATGTTTTGAAAAACATAGCCAATATAGAAAACAAGACCAAAAATATTTTCTTAAAAATTGAAAAACATTATATCGCATTTTATTAATTAATTTTTTTGCGTGTGCATTATTTTTAAATGCCCTTTCTGATGCTATTGTCTTTACACTTAAAATGCCTGTAAAAATTGCAATATATAAAACCCTTTCAATTAAAGGAGGTTTAGCCACACTGTAATCTACCACAAACTAAGTCATAATTGATAACAGCGCTGAATTATGTAGAATTTGAAAAAAAATTAATTAATAAAGAAATTATTTAAAAACAAACAGTTTTAGAAATTTTTAAAATTGCAAAAATTAATATTATGTTGTACAAATATATTATATGAATAGATTACGGTAACCTATCACCTCGATTATAATTCTGTTTCAAATATTAGGTACTAATTTTTAACTTTTCAAATATAAACTATTTATTTTTATTCGTAGGTTTATTTCTACAAATAAATTTAGCGTTTTTGGTAAAGCAAAACGTTATACTTATACTACGTGGTTGATATAATAATGTGAAAGTTAATATTAGCATAGATAAATGTAAAACAGTTGTTGATAACGTCAAAGTTTTAACATTTTCTAAATGTTCTGGAGATCGCGCTATGCATATAAACAAATATTTTAATTACTTGTTTTTTTATAAACAGTAAATATTGAAACCATTGTAGATTAGTTTAAATGTAGTAATTATATTTATTTTAATGTTAATAATTAATATGTGAAGTGTGAAACATGCCTTAAGTGAATGCATTAAATTGCAGTCAAAGTATTTTGCTGATGGGACATATACATACCCATAAAACGGAAGTTTAGAGGCAATCAACCCTGAAAAACGCTGTACACGTTATTTTGAGTTGACGTCAATAAACTTGCGTATTTTTGCAAATGTAGTCAGTTGCAAGTAGTAATTCTTAGTCTTAGTTTGTTCACGGACGGAATAATTGTATCCCGCCCAATCATTTAATTTGTTAATTAATAAATAATTATAAACCCAACTGGCATTTTACTGAAGGAACCACAAATCTTCTGATATTCAATGGCGATCCAAATATTTTATTAAACAGTTCATATTTCACCATTAATACAAAATACAATAAGTTACACTTATACTACACCTTATTAAAAAATACAATAAAATTTGAAGAAATAAATTAAAAACTTATTGGGTAAATTTGGTTCCAAAATATCGCAAAGTGGTATATTTCTTTGAACAAAGGCTCAAGTATGGTGTTTATTTCTTTGACGGAACTACAGCGTCAACTTTTATTATAAATTTCTACTTTGTCTTAACAAAAGCTTAAAACTTGAACAACACAAGAAAGTTGGAACAAAATTAGTTTAGTTAGCTAAATAAGTCAAATTGGAAAAAAGTTAAGTACATAACGTACATAAATACTAGATGAAGGTATTGTAAAACCTTACATTGCACAATGCTATTACAACAACTGTATAAATGCTATAAGTATACAACTTCTTAAACGGAAAATTTGTAACTTCTAACTGTTATTTTCCTTAAACTAAAAGCACGTTTACTAGCAAAATATTATTATTTCTTTTTCAAAATTTTAATTGTTTGCACTATTGTATTCAAAATAATATTAATGTCAATTATCACATCGATGATTTGAATCTCAGAAACAGAAGTTAACGAACTCAAAGTCTAATATTAAACAAAATTAAATCGATAAAAACGAAGGTTTACGACCCATTTTAAATTAAACTCAAATTTTATATAGAATATATTTTATATTATACATAGACAACATTAATTTAAAAAGTCAGGGCGGCCTTTTTTTAAGATATACTTATTTAAAATTTTATATTAAATCTTATTGTAAAATTGTCGCTAGATGAATTGCTTCTTTACACAAGGGCATTTGTGTTCACACCAATTTATGTTGCTGTTATAATATAAACACCAAAGAATAAGAAAGAACTATGCAAGAACGGTTTAAACTTTTCACACAAATCCTATAAAGACCGGAAGATGCTAAGAGGGCGTTAAGGGAGCTGCATTTATCAACGTCGGTTGCATCTGACAAGCTACGGCCTTTTCCTTGTGCTTACATTTCCTTCCTTCAACTTTTAACTACTGCTAGAAATAAAACTGCAAGTTTCATCTTAAAATTTACTACTTATCGATAATTAATTTTTTTAATTAAATTTAAAGTTTTTTTTTCTACTCTTCAATGTAATTAATTGGTAGCACCTAATTGGCATCGTTTATAACCGGGTTTTACTCAACTTCACACTAAATTAATGTTTAAGAAATATTTACTTTTTATAACGAGGAGGTTGTATTAATAAAATACAGTGCAACTTTATGATTACGAACTAATTAGTGCGATATAATTATACAATTTCTACAAACAACAATAGCTGACAGCTACTTGGCAACCTGCTGGTAACTAATTTATAGCAAAATATCAAATAATGTTTGTAGAGGTTGCTTTTACAGGCAAAAAGTTCTCACAGTTTAGCAAATTTTTGAAGAAGAAAAGTTATCAAAGCTCAACTGTGATTGTGAATACGGCACTCCTAATACGATTTAATAATGAACTTCGGGAGTTTGAACAGTAAATTGTACTTATTAATAAATTACAATAAAATAATAATATTATGATCACTTTTAACTCACAGATTATAATATTTTTAATTGTTTAATGTCTTAAATTTTAATTTACGTAGAAAAATTATAGTACTCAACTTGCTTATAAATATTTTTACTTTCTCTAATGAATGGAGGCATTCGATTATCTGTTATATCGCAAGAAAATTTTTGGTAGAATTTCATCCACTATCCGCTTATCGAATAATATGCTACTATTTATAGTTACATAAAAGTATGTAAACCAGATTAACTAAAAATGAATTATTTAGAAATCAAAACTACTTCAAGTTATTAATTTAGTATGAACTCCACATACATAGTATTATATAGATATAAGTTACTTATAATGGGTGTCATCAAATTTTAAATGCATTAAGTTCTCATTAAAGCAACAAAAAACTATTTCAAACAGCATTAGTCACAAACAATTTAATTACAATTATAATAATTCAAAATTTAGTTCTGGACATTGCTTAGTGTATTATTAATATTGATTAATTTACGTTTTATGCAATATATTTTAAAATTGTAATAAAACATAACATAACTGCTGTTTAATGTTATTCGTTAACTTTTGTTTATATATTAATGTCGAGTATCCATTCTGATTTACTCATAGGATCATTGCGTAAAAAGAAACTTGAAATATGCTAATCTACTTGAGGATTTTTAAATACTAAATTTTTGTACGAATAAATTAAAATTTTCCTGTATATTTAGATAAACAAAGTTTTAGAAATACAGGGATTATTTAGATTTTTGTAATATTTAGAAAATAAATTTTGTAAAAGTCGAATTCTTAGATATAGCACTAAACAGTGCTCTTAAAAGAATATTCCAGTATTACATAGTTGTGCTGATCATTAAACTAGTATTTGATAAATTCAAAATTATGGTGACTAATTTATGATATCTATTGATATGTCTATCATTTCAATTATATATGTATTTCATATTCTATAGTTTACATGAATGTGTACGTGTGTTAATTAACATTTTGGTGATAAGGTTCCAAATAATTTCATTTCTGAATACCCTACATAATTTAGTTATCCATTTACTTTATTTCCATATTATTCTACATTACATTTCAAAATAATGTTTACTACAAGCACCATTATACTGCCTTATTAGCTTATATTTTGTGCAATAATATACATGCATTGATATATGAAAATACTTTGTGTTTATAATGGAAACGACATAGTACACAAAGGACAAATCCGACTTTCATTCTTAGAAAGTAAACAATCTGTTTTAAAATATTTACGCACTAGAATACTAAAAACTTTATGTTGACGTAATAATCAATTACATATATTCTAAATTTAAGAAAACTTGAATTAGAATTTGATGTAGAATTGAAAGGCTATATCATTTTTTTCATACAGCTGATATGAATCTAATATTAAGCTCTAAAACGGTACCTAGAATTTATTCAACTATTAGTATCATAATATGTTGAATAAAATTTTATTCAACATATAATTTTACAAGTTAATAAATTATTTATAATTTTTAGTATCATAATATAAAATCAGTATATAGAAGTTAATAATGTAGTTTCTGAAAAAAGCTATTGAGATATATTGTGAAATTATTGTGATCCTGTAAAACATAGTAACCGACAAAAGTATAGAACTAAATTCATGAAATTAAAAAAAAATTAATAGTGGTAAATAAATTATAAATTTATATTGTTTAGAAATAAAATTACTTCAGTCGATAGATTTGTCGTAGATAAATACATCTTTCACATTACATATCCAAAACAGTGGCATGATATATCGACCGAGGACGCACCTTCTGCATAGGATACAAATATAGGTACCAGTATGTAATATGTACCCGTTTCTGCATTAATCGAAGAATTTTTCATCTTCAAACATGCATTGGTTCAGCAGTACATACTATTGAACTCTTAGACTTCGCGCACTCGCATGGCTGCTCGTGCTGAAATTTGTCTGCTCGTTCAATAATTTATCTTTTTCTCACATACTATGTATGTAAACTACTATTAAATATACTCGTATTTAAATTTAATTCTGAATATTATTTTAAATTTTTGTCTTTTAAACATATTTAATTTATTATAAATAAATTTAAAATTACAATAAATTATTTGGATATTATTTTTATAATATTTTAGTTATTACATTACCTGATATTATAATTACTTGATATATTTTGCTTATCAATTACTTCAAATTACTTGTAAATAAAATTGTAATGCGCAATCAATTACAACTTAAATAAAGCAAATAGAGTTTAAAAAAGTTACTTCTGAAATTTATATATCTTCAAAAAAGCTTTCTCTTTTTGATAATATTTTAAAGCCTTTTATATTTATTATTTATGAATGCTTACAATTTAATAAATTATTAACAATTTAAAACGAAGAAAAAGTTAAAATATTTTAAACAAACAATATGTATGCTCTAGTAAATTTCTGTGAGATAAATAAAAATATATCAAAATGATAAATGCAGCTTTTTCCCTGCATGTGCGTTTAATACCACATTCGCTACCCGTCTGTGGTCTAAGCTATCTCGACCAAACATTCACCCCGTTATTATTCCACTTAATCGAATATCTTCCTGCTGCATCCTGGCTTCTGTAGCGTTAAACCTCTAGTTGTGTGTAAAATAACATACCAAAGTAGTTGTTAAACTGTTTTACTCTAACTTAAATTTATAAATCAATGCTAATTACCGCAATGATATAGTAAATAAATGCTAATTGCCTATAGTAAAAACGTATATATTTTTCATTTCATAATATAATAGGTATATTAAAATGCTTTAATGCTTGCTTCTCTGCAACTGAAGTACTTCATAACTTTTATAAAATAAAATTTTTAGTTCTTACATAATATTTTATATAAATATATGTATTATAAATGATATAAAACGATACAGTAAGTAGCCGAGAAAATTAAATTGCGATAAAAAAATATATAAACGTATCTTAAGCAAACTTGAAAGAGGTGATAAATTGTATTCAAGCATTATTATACAAATTATTTAAAAACTTTTACGAACATTTTAATTTATACAAATACTTAATAGTAAAAGTAAAATATTCAACAAATACGGTTTAGATTTATTATAATAAATTTTATTTCAGGATTCTTAATGAAAATTATTTAAAAATAATGTTTAAATTATAATTTCTTAATATGTCAGTTTAAGCAGAGATCAATTTCACGTACATCATAAACGACATTAAAAACGCGGTTATCCAGTAGGGCCTCTTTAAAATTTACAATTTCTGTTGGTGTTTTTCATAAACGATCTTTGTGAAGATTGTTCAGTGCATTGAATGCATAAGCAGCATATATCGAAATATAATATTTTATAGTACAACTATTTGGTATCTACTTGGTAGATTACAATGACCTATTTTTCAAATACTTTATTTCTTTCAATAAACAACTAAATTTTTCTAAAAGTGTAATTCTTACTCTTTTTATTATACTTTGCAAATTTATAAATTCGTTACGAAAATGTTTTATGTCTGTCTCATATTGCAGGTTTTTCATATACTACGTACTATATTATGTACATTAAATTTGACGTTCGATTCGATGACGAATTTAATTATTAATGTAAAAATTCAATATGAAAAAAATTGATAGTAGATACGAGTAAGTAAGTAATAATTTCTAGTAATTATTCCGTAGTAATTTGAATCAATACTTTTTTTAAAAAGAGAAGTTTTGCACACCTTGATTAAACAGATCTTGTCGATACATACATACCTTTTCTTTTAATTTTAATATAAATGCAACTCTTTAAATATAATTGTAAATTTTTACTTTCATGACATTGTACACCAAATCAAAAGCTATGGTATTCATCCTGTGTTGTTCGATACATTACTCACTGTCGTTATAGAATTTAGGTACAACTGCGTGTGGTGCTTGATTTTAAGTAGTATTTTGTTCTCACCATTGCCGATTGAATCACGAGGAAAAAGTGCATTATCATTTGATTTTTAACAAAGTGTTCTCACACTTAGGCTAAATTTTCACTTCTTTAAAAATTTTATTTTAAGAAAAGAAGGTTTTATTAATTTATAATATACCATAACAGTTTATAGTATATTAAGTTATAGTTTATATCGAAACAACGCGTTTCGATATAATATAATCATCTTCTTAAAACTGCATTGGTGAAAAAAATGTTTTGCATGCTTTACTAATAAAATTCTTCAAAAGTAATGAGTACAATGTGAAACAGTGGCAGTAATAGGGTGCCATCCCCGGATAGACTGGTTGAAATGTAAAGTCAAAAATACAGATTTTTACCAAATATAACAATTCAAGAATTTGATATTTGTTGTAATAAAGTTAAATAAATATAAAATCTCGAAATGCATGTTTTGTTTGACTTACACAGGTCATCTTACCAATATGCTATGTAATATATTTTGTTTGTACAATTATATTAAAATAGATTTTATAATAATAAGTTTACGAGTCTATACCTATTGCGTATACTTTAAATTAAAATAATAATACTTCTCTCATTCTCTCCCTATCGATCACTGCGCGACAGCATGGTTAAAATATTTAATTATATAATTAGGATGCATGTGCTTAGAATCCAGCTTCCTTTTATAAAAAAGGATTAGAAGATTACGGATATATAATATAATATTATACAATAAAAAATAATTTTATTTCTAAAATGATAAACCTCCACGTTATAGGAAAAAATCTAATGTACTGAGTAATTTAGGAAGTTAAATAAACAAAAGCAATTGTTATAGTTTAACAACTTTTGTAAGGGTATTCCGGTACTAAATAAATTTGTTAATATATAGAAAATCAATATCTTGGCTGAATTCTACCCATATTTCAACTAAACCTTTTCTTGAAAGAATGCGTAAGTATTTTCAAAGCCTTAATACTTCATATAAGTTACACTTCGATAGTATCCTAAAATACGCATTGCACTATTTTTCTAACAAATCAGATGGAATAAATTATTTACTTTCTACATAAAAATAATATCAATAAAGCATATAGTTACACGAATGATCTAGATATGTTTTCAAAAGAGTGTTCATTCATCAAACTCAAGTATGGGCGGATGGTAATAACTTCAGTTTGATTTGAAGCATGAATTTGTAAAATTTATTGAACAAGAAAAAAATTGAAAATTAGTTTATCGTACCGGTATGAATAAGTAACTTTGAGTCTAAATTAACTATGATGGAAAGAAAAAAAATAAAATTTGACGGATTATTATAAACGTCGTGCTTTGATTCCTTTCTAATTAATTTTCCTCCATCCTAGAGAGCTGAAATTTTTATATCGTAGATAAACGATAAATTTTTCAATCATTAAAATGATGTATTTTAAGATGGCGGTGCTAATTAAAATTTTAAAGTAGGAGTAGCTGGTGAGAAGGGGGTTTAACTTGGAATTTAAATGGTATTAGTTTTGAACGTCTCTCTTGCCATGTAAATACATGTGTTTTTTTCTCTTTTGAAATAAACACCCGGTAGATAACTTATTGGCTTTAAAAAGGTTTTAAATTTGTTCTAAAATGTTTGTGAGCTCAGGCAAAATCAAAACTCACAAAGCTATTCGAGATAGCAAAAGCACTAATGAACCATGGTTCATACAACATTTTTCCTAATACCGGCCAAAAATCTAAATTTAAATACTTATGTATATTATATTAATATTCTTATGTATTATAATGTCAAATAATTAATTAATTTTTTTACATATTAGGAGGCACTCCACCTTATTACTATAGTGTTGGCTCTAGAATATTTACTTATTTTCCTAGGGAAGAAAAAGTAAATCATTTTTACCCGCTATTTACAGCAACTTGTAAACAATAGAAAAGTTCCGCTTACACCGTTTACATAATAATATAATAATAATGATGATGCAGTTACAATGACGATATTAAGAAAATAATTTTAACAAATGCAATACAAGCTTCTTAATTTTATAAATATTTCCTCAAGCTTTCTGCATAGCAATAAATCGTGTCTATTTAATAGAACAAATCTCGCTGTAAACCGTGTGACTTTTTTTAATTTCCCAAGCCCGATACTTATCGTTGCTATGCAAAATTTATCGTTAAATACTCTGATAATTCCAAAGCTCTTATAAATAATTATTGTATTACTGGTAAAAATTAATTTTCTGTATAATATTTATTTTTGATATTATTTAGATAATCGTTTATAATTTGTAATTAAAATATTTGACTATAATAATTCTCATTCATCATAGATACGATTGGAGCTTTGCTAAATCGTTTTATTAATCCCGACTTTAATAATATGAGATAATACAGCCACAAATAATAATGTTTATATAATTGAAGAAAATTTTTTCCTTTTCTTTTAAATTTGATATTATTATCTGGCATCAGGTAACATAAAATAATTTTAACAAAAGAACTACGTACTTTTTTTTAATTTTTTTCTGTAGAGAGATATTATTTAAACATACATAATATTTTAATTTTGTTTTCTTAGTATACCATGTATACTCTAATCATTATAATTTGCAACTATCCCAATTAGGTAGAAACATTTTTCAGCTTTTAAAATAATACGTTGGCCTATTCATGGGCATATTTTAATAATTTTTTAGTATTTATTTAATTCTTGTAAGAAATAGTTAGTGTTACTAATAAAAGTTGGAGCTTTATATATTTAGTAATTATATTATTTGACAAAATACTTGTTTTGAGACATAATGTGGCCTTCATGAAAACATAACATATGAAATGTACCTAAAAACAAAGAAACAAATACTAATTTCGTTGTTTTCTGTAAGTACATATTATACATACTATGTATACGCTACATACATATATATATTGTGAAGACCTACATAAATATCTAATGAGCACTCCTGCGCTAGCAAAGCACGGAAATTGAATTTGATACACTATAGCAAATTGAACTAATGTAAATCCTTTCGTACTTATTTTTTTAAATAAAAAAAGGTATTTTATGAATTTATTAAAACCTTTTTTAATTTAATTCGGCATTTAGATGGTTATTTAGGTACACTTTTTAATATAAAGCAGAAATAAATTATTTTTATTACAATAATCCATTACTAAACCCATCTACGTCATCATAACTATATAACTTGTTTGGCGTCATTCGAAATTAATATCTTTAAAATCTTTCATTTTTCTTTATTTAGAACTTATGCCATCGAGCTGCCAAGTTGTCAGCTGAAACATTTCTTTGTAACGTTTTATTTTTTCTTTGTAAATTACTTATTGAAAACACCTCTTATTCCTCCTATAAGTTGTATTTCGGCGTATTAGCATAAATTATAAGTTTAGCGCAGCAAATTTTGTTGCTAAAGAGATGTGCTGCCATATGGGTTAAAGAGAGCGATTTTGATATCTAATTTTAGCAACGAACTAAATTTTTAGTTTTCGGAAAACGGTGTTTTTAAGGGAGGAGTGTTGATGATGGAAGTGATTTCAGCAAACAGTGGCTTAAAAATTATATTTTGTGAACTGGCTATAAGCAAGCTAATAAGATTTAGATAAATGATGAATCGTATGCGATATTTAAAATATAAAAAAATAGAGATTTAAATTGAATTTGAAAAGTTTCATTATGATGCTAAGTGCCAATATACATACGGGTTAACGTTATCTGCATATAAGAGTTTGCATTGGCCATGGAGTGTGAATTACTGTAAACTAAGATATCATGTTTTTCTTGTCACCCATATTATGGTGATGCTGTGAACTGTGCTTTGTGTATGTGAATAAGTTTGACTATTGCACGCGTATGTACACAGTTACCTATGAACCAATAGAAAAATTCGGAATAACTCAAATGTCAAAATTAGAACCAATCCCATGGTAATTAAACGATAAGTTTGCACAAGTGCACTTATCGATAAGTTTATAAATTTTTCTTATTACTTATGCAATAGTTCGACAAAATATTACGGTCTGGAAAATCCCGACAAATTGCTTGAAAGCAACACTACGGTAAGGTCAGATGTTTATTTTTTTAATTTTTTTGCGACACCAAATTCTTGCGCCAATCACACATCAAAACGTCGAAAACTAATCATAATTAAATTACCAATTACCTACCAGCACCATCACTCAGATTTGTTTAATTTAACAAGAGAAGAATCTTTGAGCTATTTTTTTTTAGGTTATATGCACTTCATTTTATTATAAACAGGTATATACTACATATGTAGCTATACATATACATGTAAATAACTAGTTAATATTATAATAATTATTTATATATACCATTACATCAGTAATACTGTTTATTTTCGATTTTTATAAATCACAAATAAATTTGACTATAAAAATTTTGATTAGTAAACTTTTGTAATTTTTTTTAATTTATTAAAAATTAATCACTTAATTGGTAATATACGTTTATTTAAAAACTTCTGGCGCTCTATAACTATATAATCATTTTTTTTTGAGTATTTAACAAAAGTTGTAACAATAATTGCATAAATATTAATTTTGCCACGCTAGCCGCTTTCTTGATCGTAGCTGTTATTACACGATCAGCTAACTCTTATACATTTAAGTATTTAGTCGGTGTGCGAGGGGGTGGTTCGAAAACCGTCGTGGATTCGTAATTAAAATGCATTGCTCAGTATGAGGAAAAATGATGTTAATAGGGCGCCAGCTAAAGTAAATAAAACGTATAAGAACGAAAGAATTGTTTAATTTACCAAAAGTAAAGATAGTAAACAGTTGGTGTGACATTTATTTTCAATTCCTTATCAGAACAAACACATAATAAAAAATAAAAAACAAAGCAAGTAACATTAGCAAGTAGCTGAAGGGTACAGGCTAAAATAATAAAAAAAAAACAAGGGTTAAGTAAGTAAGTTTACCTGAGGGGTAAACTTCTTAAAACAAAATACAACCACACTAGCTGAAGGCTAGTGATGGTTCAAGTCGACTCCCCATTACTATGAATTGTTCAACAATTGAATTCTTGTTGTGAAATCGTTGACGTTAAACCAAAAGTCCCACCTGAAGCGCAGTTAAAACACACATCCCCGAATCTTTACTGACATAGCTCACTTACCTAAAGACTTCCAAAATGATGGATCGATTCTTTAAAATACCTTCCATTTTGGGTTACCTTCAATTTCAGAGTAAATCACGTCATCGTCCCACATCAGGTTATCTCCGGAAGCTTACTAAAATCAAATAAAGACACAAGAATGGATTAAACATAACTTCAGGTCGACAACGTCAACTACCAATGTTGAAAACTGATTAACAAACTACACAAATTCATAGCAATGGCTCGTTACAACGCTTCGTCCAACTTCAAACGGAGGGGAAAATATGGAAGGAACCGCTGCCATCGTGGTAAAAATAAAGGCCTGCTAAAGAACAACTGGCATCTTGACAGGAGCATAACAGAAGCTCTCTCAAATCTTCAAGAATACCATCGTCCCAAAATAATGCAAGGATCCCATGACCCACTAAACGCAACAGTCCAAAATCCAAGAAAATATGAAAACTAATTTTCCGAAACAGCTCCAATATAAAAGTTAATTGAACGAAAGTCGACTTTTATCGGTGGGCTAAATTTTCCTTATCAATCCAGGTGTAACGATTGGCATAGATAACGTCTTGACGACATTGCAAAAATTCAACTAAAATATGCGATGAAAATGCAACCAAACAGATTCTTAAACCTGACATTAAAACCCACTAAAAATAAGTGGTAAGAATTGGAAAAATAAAATTGAATGTAATTTACCTGTGATATGAAGGATGAAATAAATCACAGTAGGTTTAAAACACGAAAATTTGCACCAAATTAAAAATACATACATGCGCGCTCTTGAAATGTTGGTCGAGCACTGCCTTTATTAGGAAGCGAGATATCTAAGTCGGAAAACATAGTGCCAACGTAGATGATCGAAAACCCCTTTTCTCTCACCTTACATGTAACTTAACAAAACTCAAGGGACTAAACTTAACAGGAATTGCTAAAGTTACAATTTCCTGTTATAAAGTATTTAACATATTCTAAACTCTCAAATACATAAATAAAATCTAAAACAAATTTTAGCTTTAGTTCAAATATGTACTGTATATATGTAGATTTTTGTAATTTCTCTATTCAACACAATCAAACTTTTTAAGAAGTCATAAACTGTAACAATCGTACGAAGGTACTAAATCTTATTTTGATAAGATGCATAGCATCTGCATTTAGTTTCGGGATTTCCTTTTTAAGTTTTCGGAAAACGGTGTTTTTTAAGGGAGGGAGTGTTGATGATAGAAGTGGTTTCCGCAGATTGTGGCTTAAAAAATTATATTTTGTGAACTTGCTATAAGCTAGCTAATAAGATTTGGATAACAGATGAATCGTATGCGATATTTAAAATATAAAAAAAAAAGATTTAAATGGAAATTGAAAAGTTTCATTATAATGGTAAGTGCAGCAGCGCCAATATACATACGGGTTAACGTTATCTACATATAAGATAACGTCGCGGAGACGGAGAGAGAGAGAAAAAATTAAGAGACGGTTGCGGCTTGGCGCTTAAGTGCGTCAACTACTAAGCCGAGCGGCCCCGGTTCAAACCCGGGTGGAGTAAAAACTTTATTCTCCCCGTCTTACCTGGCAATAGGTATAAAACGCACCCGCCAAGACGCTTGGCCGGCGTGGTGTTTTATGGCTAATACTATCAAATGTCTGTAATGGGGAAGGCCTTTATCCAGCAGTGGATGGAAACAGGCATATAGTGAAACTATAATAGTAGTATAGAGTAAACCATATAGTAAACTAAGATATCATGTTGTTTTTTGTTACTCATATTATGGTGATACTGCGAACTGTGCTTTGTGTATGTGAATAAGTTCGAGAATTTCACCATTAGAGAAATATCGACATCTATTCGTTCCGAAAAAAAAGGCAAACCTAATTGATAATTTTCTAAATAAATATATAGTTTTGATTTCGTTAGCAGCGAATTAGTGTATGACGTTTGGATGTCATTATGGTAAACAGAACAGAAATTTATTTTTACTTGACGATATTTTGTTACGATGGCATATCATTCTGTCGAAGTATTCTGCCCCTTTCAAGTAAAATAATATTTTTGTAGTTACCGTTTAATTAGATTAAACTAGTGTTTTAAACTTTATATGTACAAGATTATCCTAGTACCTTTGTACTCAAATTTGTTGTATGTATGTATTGCTTTAAACGTATAAACAAAAAATTCGGTTTATCAAATTAAGGTAAAACTTTTAATAGCATTTTATAAATATTTAAATTGTTTTAATTTGCTCTAATTTTTTTAATTTAATAATTATAAACTTTTTACTGCTTTCATTAATTATAATGTTACTTGTTTACATTTATTCAAATTTAGCTGTTTCTGAAAATATCTTCTAAAATAATTACATTGAGAACATAATTTTAAGAAGTTGTACACAGGTATTAAAATTTTAAAATTATCCTTAGTACATGCAAATTTATTTTCAAGATTTCATATCTGGTAACACAAAGAATGGCATAATGTTTCTTTCACCTCTGAAGTTTTTAATTATGTATATTAACGCTTAAAGGCTGTTGTTCTTGAGATCATTAAATTCAAAATAATGAATATAATATATTGCTATGTTTCAAATTTGAACTAGTTCAAGTTTGCGCACCTCAAACAAAGATTTATGAAAAATTTCCAACTTTTTATTTTCCTTGTTGAATGCTAAAAATAATCTAGTTTAAAATTTTTAACATGAGACTATTTAATGTAATCTTAATCTTAAATAAAGAAATTAAATCTTTTTTGAATTTTACACAAACTAAACAATTTTAATTTTTCAATACTGTACAATTTGAAACTATTATTCAAATATCGTGTCAGAAACCAATTTTAGAAAATCTAAGTATAAATATGAAGTAGTACTCTACAAAATCAAATATTAAATATTATTATTTAATATCAACCCTCTTGACATTTGCCGGGTAAACGATTTGTTGTGTTTTCTTTTCCTTTTTTCCATACACTGAATAAAACAAATAAATATTATAATTATTGCATAACTAACTACATTGCAGCATACATAACATTAAATTCAATAATATTGCTCATATAGAAACATTTCAGAACCAAAATAACGAAACATTATTTTATAAATATTTTTGCAACATATCTTGTTTATTTTACATTTCAAGTTCTTGTCGATTGCTAAGAAATTCATAATTATTTACTGCCAAGTTTAACTGTTTATGCTTTCTGAAAATTACAATTTGCTGCTTTGATAAAATCAACAGATAAATGATATTTTATACTATTGACGTTCTGCTTCAGAAAGAAAATTTTATAATGACTTCTTCAAATGGTAATAATACAGAGCAGTTTTACAAGACAGGAAAATAAAATAGAATACCAACCCCTCTGGTTTTTCTTTGATCTGTATTCGGTATTAACAAGCTGAATAATTTGTACTATTTGATTAGAATTACTCATTGTACTTGAATTGCTCTTTTTGCTCAACCAAAATCTAAATATTATATTATAATTCCTTCATGAAGGTTTAACAAGTTATATATTTTCTATCAACTATTTAATATATAAATCCTTTATTTAACATTTAATTCTTTACACAAATTAATGTTGGCAAATAGCAGCAAAATTACAATAACTAATAGTTTAAGTTGTATACATCAAGTAGTACGCTTACTACTTTCCGCATTACCAAGAGTGATCATTTATAACACCACATTAACCTCCATAATACCTCTTGACATTTTATAATGAGGCTTCAACTTACCCAAGAATCCTTCTAGTAAAATATTTTTGCTTGTACGTGGGTGTGCTATATATATCTACCTATAGAAAAAAATATGCAGTAATAATTTTTTTAATTTAACTTACGTTATGGATGTAATTCACCATTTCATAACGTAAAATGGGATTTTTATAAATAAAAATCCAATAATAAAAATCAATTATTACAAAAGTGTTAATTGGAGAAACTGTAAATAAATTTGAATGCTTCAAATGAAAGTAATTAGATTTTGCATTTTTTAAAAATCTAGCTTTTTGTTAAAAACTGGCATTATAAGTTTAGCGAATCTTAAATGATGGTACTCGAACAAATGAATAAAACTGCATATAAATATTGATACTACTGGTCAATAAATCAACAAACCATGCCGACTACCTCGGTATATTTCAATTGCCTTCCTAGAGGAAATAGTCTGATCCAAGCTTGTGATTCGCTTGGAGTTGAACCGACAACGGTATTAGCAGCTAATCCTGTGACTGACGACTATTTTAGAATAATTGATCATATAAAATAACTTAATAACTTTTCGAATGTTTTCTAAATTTAATATAATTTATAAAAAATATTCACAACAAACTATTGATTTTGTATTTGTTGAGAAGAATTTCTTATATTCTTCGCAACTCTAATGCAAAATGTAAAGTTTATATAACGTATTGCTCCCTGTACGCAGAAAGCAATTTTACGGAACAAGTAACAGAACATCACAAAGTTACATTTAAGATGTCGTGACTAAGTAATTTTTAAAATTTTTCTATAGCCATCAATTTTAAAATTTGTTTGATATAGATATTGAACGTGTCTTTAAATAATTATTGATTTGCAACCGTGTTTTAATATTTAAACCTATTAAAAAATATTGACTCAAAAAATTATCACTATAAGGGAAACGGTCGAACAATTTATTTGCAGTTGAAATATATTTCAAATAAATGACTGTAGTGATTTAATTTAACGGTAACATGTAGCTGAAACACAAATAGCAATGCATCATTACTTCTGTATTTGACAAACTTTAACACAATGTGATAAAATACAAAATATTTTTTAATGTTTGTATTAAATTAATATAGTATTATTATTTATGTACAATAACTAGGTTTCATAATTTTTACAGTACAAAAACATAATTTTACAAATCATTTTTTTGTTAAAATTTACTTGATTATTAGGGTTAAATTTAATTCTACAAACTTTTTTATTTACTCAATTCTCTTTAACAGTAAACTTTTGGTAAATACAGCAATCAATCACATTTGCTTTATCTGTTTTTGTAAAGAATCCTCTCGAGTGTAAAATCACCAATTACCTAACTATATTTCGGCTAAAATATTTCTTAACTAATGAAAACTTTTGTTAATTTTGTATTACAATGATATTGCACAAATTCGATTAACAACAGCAATATAATTTTAATTATAACTAATTTTTAGCATCGACAGTATGTAGTATTCGAATATTAGGTTATTTTATCTCTGATAAAAGTGATAAGTATTTGATAATGCTGCAAAATCGGATATGATCATCGACATGGCTATTCAAACCTTATAATTGGCGAATAAACTACGCTTAAATTTAACTAATATTATCTTATATTGTCCTTGAAGCGTGCAGTACTGGGATCCTGAATTCATTGGCGTAACACAGCGTAACGCAGCGTAGCGTATTTTTGCTATCTGCACATGGTATCTGAAAGTTTCTTTCTTTTCAATACAATTTAAATTTTGTATTTAAAAGAAAACTCTGAATTTTAATTTAAATTGTACGAAATATGTACAATATTCATATGGAAAACTAATTTATATTCTTTATACATCATAGCACAGCATAATATCTCAACTTTAATATTGATGCTACGTTACGCTTCGCTAAGACTTGTTAGAGATAGATAGCGCACGTTACGGTTACATGGAGGATACAATATTTTCAAAAGTGCAAAAAGGGGAAGAACGTAGAAAAGTATTATAGAAAAAAAGCTTAGCTAACTAAACCAATTTGTAACAAAAAGAGGAGAATTAAAATGTTACTGTTTGAAACAGAACTATTTTCTAAAAATAGATTAAAAATGACATACTTTTCATGGCAGGACTAGAAAACCTAATGTGTGTACCTGTATATATGTATAAAATATTACACATAGATTAATGTGACTTTGTTCTACATATTAGTATTTGCCATTACAATATACCATAATTAACCTTTCATTATAAATATACATAAAATGTATGTCATTACTTCAAGTTCGGTACTAAAGACAGTGTTTATTACACTAACACTAATAATTTTAATATTTTTTGAGTTTTGTAACGTATCATAAATTAAATTAACCATGTTTTTCTAAAAAAGCATGCAAATTTGCATCGGTTCAAATAAATAGTGCGCATTGAAATGAATACAAAATTTCAAATTGGCTATAACTATCAACAGTATATTATCAGTAGCAAAACAATTGCTTATAATTTTATGAAAAAAAAGTTTATTAGTTTTTTGAGCTCAAAAGTATTCACCCATGATGGAAATTATATTAATTTGTATTCCTAATATGTTTGAACCAACATGCAACATACTCGATAAGATTTCTTTATTTTTCTTTTCAACTTTTGAATGAATTAACCAAACAATTATTTAAGCCATAAAATATTGCGGTATAAGTTCGACAAAAATTACTAAACGGCTCCTAAGAAGCAATTACCAGTTTTGCTTAAAAATAATTGCATTCTAGCTAGGTATTCAAACATCAATTAGAAATGTAAATTTCAAAAGTCTTGAACTTTCATGAGATGTAGTTCCGTACTTAATTTCCGGTTTATTCGGAAACGTTTCAAATTAACGCAGGGTTAGCAAATAAACAAAAGTCTCTGTAACGAGGTCTAACTCGAAATTCTTAATTGACAATGTGGTTTAATTTTGCTTACTAAAGTAAATTTATTTTTATGTAAGAATTTTAAAATTGCTCTAAAGATCGTTAATAATTCATTCAGACAGTTAATACTATTAGGTAAAGCTAGCCTGTTTTAAATACGAATTTTAATTATTTTTACTTTTGGTTTTCATTATTATTAACGTTGCTATTGAATGTGGCAAAAAATGTTTGCCTATCTATAATACGAATTTAATATTTCCTAGTTGATTAGGTCAGTTTCGAAAAATATCTGCTTGTTGGTAAACTAAACAATCAAAATTTAAAAGTGAAATATATTAACACAAATTTAACATAGCTTAACAAAAATAGTTTTTGAACCTTAATTCTTTACATTGGTGGCAGTGAACTTAAAATTTTTAACTCTAGCATATATACATACTATACATATGTAGTATAAAATTTATCTAAAATAAGAAATTTGTAAAGAGATACATTTTCTTACACCTTTTAATTTTAGTATTACATTGAGATATAATATATTAAAATTGGGTCACGTTTACTATAACGATTCAATCAAACCCCGAACATAGTTTAGAACAATGTCATTTTTAAGTATGTGCATGTTATAAATTCATATACACCCGATTTAATTTCAGAATAAATATTAGGTATTTCTGCTGCCAGTGACGTCGCCGATGCGGCAGCAGGAAAAGTGAAAAAGTAAACTAGTTTATTGGATGACAAAAAATTGCATTTTTGTGACAAAAAATAGAACAATTTTTAGAATAAAATACGTTAGTTTTCAATATTAACTTAAGTTTTGTTTATTCACAAATATAATAAATTGTTAGGAACTATGTATTTAGTATTTACCCTGATGCTACAAGTACTATCGGTAATAAAATTGAAATATTGAAATTGAAGTTTGAATATTCCCACTTCAAATATACATACGTATCCAAAAGGCAATTGCTATATTTGCTTTAATATCTAGGACTACTTAATGTAACAAGTTCAGATAGATTGAAATAGCTAAAGATTAGGAAAGTTCAAAGCAGTTTAAGGCGACAAACAAGTAGATCAAGATTGCAAACCCTCAATTTTGACCCTAGGCGGTTTGAATCTGCGGCCACTTTGCTTGTATTGTATTACTGAAGTCGATAATTTTATAGTATTGTATATTAATCAAAAATAATGTGCAGCGGGTTTAACTTGTAAACAGTCTCGCAATTGAATGTTTAGGTATATACTAATTGCTTTAGATTTATGTGTACCTATTATTTAGTTCAATCAAACCTTATTAATTGAGAAATATTATTTTCTCTCTGATATAAATTAATTGATTTAGAGTGAAACAAACACATTCAGTATATTTAGTACTTGTAACCTACATACATTGTAAAGTCTGAAACTAGCTAATATTACAAATCAAAACTACATTTTGTGATTTGCAAGGCAAAATTAATTATGAATTACATAATATAATTACTTATACTTTCCCATCTACGTTTATTTTTAGTTTTTCTATCCGTCTTATTTGACATTCTGATTTTAATTTGTTCACAGAACCACACGTTGGATTACATTTCATACTTTTGAAATCACAATGTGAAGTTCTATTCTAAAAAAGGCATCCAAAAAACATTCCATAGCAATTCATCCGATGTCAATGCACCGATTCATAAATTTTAAAAATCTCGTCTGAAGTAAGTACTGAAACATTTTTAATCATAAAATTGACTATTTTTCATTATATTACATGTACTATTAATCAAGAATGTTTTCATGTTCTTATAGCAATTTTTGGTTACATTCGCTCAACTAAGAGGAACATCTGATTGACTACTAAGTTTTGCTACAACGAGAAATGCAATCTATGAATCAAAAATTCAAACTGTTCATTATTTAACTAAAAGTATTTACTCAAAGCGTTCGAGAGTGACCAGGAGGACATCCATTTACCGTTGCATAAATATTTACTTTGTGTACATAATACCATTAGTTAATGCAGTTGAAGTTGAAACATTTATTTATGCAATTCACGCAATCGTGCTGCAGCCGTTAAAAATTTTGCATGCCGTTTTTGATAAAATTAACCGCTACAACTTTTAATTTTTAAAATCTTTTATTTCCACTACAACTTTACAACGATTACGTTTTCTGTAAAAAAAATCACTTTTATCAAAATTTGATCACTCTATACCTACATATATTATAAATGTAAATCATATAAACAAGAATAGTCAAATATGAGTAATAATTAATGCATAGGTAAAATTGGTTGTAATTGATAGCAATTGCAAAGCCACCCGTTAATTATAATTTTCCATTGTAAAATTAATTTATACTAACATACTAACGGGCAACAAAATTTATTGTTCAACTCGAGGTTCAACTTAAAGAAGGCTTCATGGGTCTCTCCCATCTTTTCTAAAATTGATTAAACCTGGAAATTTAAAAAAACAACTTTTTAAAAATAGCAGATGCTTTTCTCAATAACTTCAAAAATATTACCTTTAAATTTCATTGTAATATCTTAAATGACTACGAAAAATAAAAATAATGGGTGTATTTTTATCTTCCGTAGTCGTTTTAGAAAATCCTTAAAATATCACTATGCAATTTAGAGTAATATTTTTGAAATTATTTAGGAAAGCATCTGCTATTTCTAAAAGTTGTTCTTTTTTAATTTGTAGGTGTAAAATCTACAACAAAAGTTAGATAATTATAAATCTTCAGGCGCTACAACGACTTTGTTATCTTGTAAAAAAAGGTTTTGCAACAACTTCTTGTGAAAACATCAGCTGTAGATGTCGCAAATATCAGATTTTACAAAAGGTGTGATACTAAACGAAATTATTTAATAATTGAGGTATAGTATCAAAGGCGGCTATATCCATTTTGGTAAAATTGAGATAGATACGTCATTTTGTCAAGAATTTTGTTCTCTATGGAACCCAATAATCCATCCCTAACAAAACCGCTTACATCCAGTCAAATTTTATACTTAAAGTTGGCCCTTAGTTTCAAAGTCGGCAATATCCAATGAAGCAAATGAATCAAAGACGGCAATATCCATTACAGCCAATCAGGTAACATCATGATGTCATATGGTATCTGATTTTGATTTGGATCACAGTCTTTTTATCTTAATTTTGTGGTTTTGCTTACTTATTTTTTGTTTTATTCTAAATAAAATTTAACTTCTAAAGGCAAATTAATATTCAAATATATACCTATTTATACATTCATTCAAAATAAAGATTACTGTTACTCAATATTATGGATTTTGAGAATCAAACACGGCAATATCCACTTTTCATATTCAAACACGGCAATATCCAATATTGATTATCGAATATATCGGAAACAGTAGAATTTTGTTTTAAAATGGTTATCGAATTTTATTTTATTAGTTATTATACAACAGAAAATTTATTTATGGGCGACTAATATCCTCACAATTAGCTGAAAACAGTTTTTCATCTATACTGAAAAATCGCAAAAATGGATATAGCCGCTTTTGATTCTATACCCTCAATTGTGCCAATAATTGTGAATTATGAGTGTTTAGTAAAGTTTTACTTTACATCTACTCTGTTGAGGAAATAATTCTTAAACAACAACAGTCAACTGGATAAGAATTCGTCATTGCAATGGCACAAAAATGTGTTTAGGATAAGCAATTAGTATTGTTGTACTTGTTTATGCGTCAGCAATTTATTGCAATTAAAGTATTTTCTCTTCATGATTTAAGAATTAAGTTTTGAGAAAAAATGTTGTATTTTTGATTGCGACTCAAGAAATAATTACTGCACAGACAATTCAATTTTATGTTACAAAAAAGTTATTTGATATAAAATTTTTATGATTTAGTTTTTGGGGGACGGTCACAAAATCCGAATTAGGATTTTCATGATTTTAGTGATAAAAGAAAACATCGTTCTCTACACATTAAAAAAAATTTGCGGTCGGACCACAAATTTTGAGAAAAAAGGCTTTAAAATTCGAAATTGGCCGTCGTTGCGTTAATCAAAACTGGCTTTCCGCATCCTCCGCTTTGCTGCGCTACGGCCGCTACAAGCCGTTTTGAAAACCGCCTTACTCATTAAAAATATCCTTTACACCGGTCCTACTTGAAAAATTGGCGATGTTAACCCGACAAAGAGCAGGGAGCGATTGCAATAAATCGGTGTGGACCTACCTATAGTACACGCACCGGTGATAGAATGCGGACAATTATGACGTAATATTGCGCAATAATATATTTACATGTATTTCTTTTGAGAATTTGTTAATTTCAAATTTAAATTGTGGGCTTATTAATGGACCTACCGAAACCTACCTCACCTTAGAAGTCTTGTATTTATTGCTCTTTTAATAGGAAAACGTGTACTTTCGAGTTCGGGTTTTCTGACTATCCACTTTTTGTTTTTGTTCGCGGAATGACATTTCAAATATTTAATGACCAACTCGCTTGTAATAAAAATTATAAGAATTTATCAATCCATTGCACGACTTAAATTTGTTTCAGGTATTCAAGTGCACCTTTATTGTTCAAATTATGAGCACCGTCAATCCTTGTGGTTAAGTATTGTCCAGGTTTATCGTTGAGTAAGCTTAGTACATGCATCAATAGGGTTGTTTGTGACTTGGTGGTAAATAATTTTTTACCTCATGAGTTAAGATTATTGCGAAGCAATGAAGTTAAAACGTCTTTTAATCCCATGTGTAACCCTCGACTTGGCCAAAAGCAGTAAATTTCATACTCCGTATTAATAGATCTTATTTAGTCTCTGGATGTATAAAATATACTATTTAATCGCCAAAAATATTGCAAGGCAAAATGAATCCCACTTAAAATACGCCAAATCAAAGAGATTCATAGTGTTTGCCACATGGAAAACTTAATTGGAAAATTCAGTGTCTAATATAACTGGCCTAATTAATTTTCTTTTGGGATTGAAAAATACACAAGAGGGTAATAATAAACTTACCAACTTATGTTTAGTATTGATAAAATTTTAATTAACAGTTTAATTAACGTGAGTCGTTGTAATTAAACTGGGTTAATATTTTATATTTTTATGAGTGCCTATATGCAAACATAACAAAATTTTGCAATTAAAGTAATGTGCATCTAGCTAAAAAGTAATTTAATATCCAATTCGTAACTGCAGTTTCCAACATCAAGTTAGTTCAATATCTGTATAATTTTAAAGTAATATTTGACATTTGATGTTTGTACAATTGCAATTAAAAGTTTTTCCTTAATTTGTATTTTTAGTTGAAAAAATTTACATCGGTTTTTATGTTTTAAACTTTTGCTTCGATATAAAAGTAAATATTAATTTAAAATTTTGCAAAGAAAGAGTCTTGATAATTCACTATCAATTTTTAAAAAACCGACAATTTATTCAATATGTGGAAACCGTAGAAGCTGCAAAAAATGAGTTATGCAAATTTATACATGAAACAGGTGCATAGACCCTATTTAAACGTCAAATGCAGAGAAACAAAATTGTGTAAGCTAAATGCAGAATATAAAAACATTGTAAAACTTTTAAATAAGATTGCAGATAGCTAGCCGAAAATCAAGTAAATGTAAATTAGTTTTGTAAGTAAGAATAATGAAATGATAATTTAATCGAGAAGTTTTAATAAGTGGAGAAAGATATATTTTATGAAATATTTAATGCAATACTGAAATAACAGTGAAGTAAAATGAAAAAATGTAAAATTTTGAATATATCCTTTAGCACTTTTATGACTTAAGCTCGGGACAAAATCTTTTAACGTCAGATTGAACGTGTACTACCCAAAAATGCTATATAAAGCAAAGTAATATAAATGGACTAATATATTTTACTTTTATTAAGAATTATATACCCTTGTGAATTGCTTACTTTTCTCTTAATATATTTTTAAGGTTCAATTTTATTATACCAATAGAGTATTTAAAATACATTTATGCAATTTATTCATCTAAAAATAATCCTTACATACTTATTACTAATTAATAAATATTATTTATACTTATATCTATGAAAGTGCAGTTAAATTAACATTTGTGAATACCACAAGGATTATTTTTCATAACATAATATTACTTCAACGCTAAATGATGCATATCTGGTGAAATAGTGCTTTACCAACCCATGAACTAATCAGCACCTTCTGGTTCTTGACGACGTATCGGCTTAGTTTATAGGGAACAATTTATGGTAGGAACAAGTCATGGTTGAAAATCTATACTAATAAAAGTGTTAAAATAAAAAAAGGCGGTCTAGGACATTTCGACGTCTCCATTTCGTCGCAAGAACATTTCGACGCAAAGATCAAAATTAAAAAATTAGATATTTTTGTGGCGACAAACCAGATGGTAAAATTATAAATTTCCTGAAGAAATTATTGATGATGATAAAATGATGACGCATATTTGCGTAATAAGGTCTCTTCTAAACAAAATTTTTTCCTAGAAAGTCACATAATTCGGCACTTATTTCGGAACAAGTACCTACTGGTACAACACTTTTTTGAAATACTAATGTGGTAAAGAAAATTAAAAATCATATTTTATTAAAATATGAATATTCCATGACTGGGTTTAAATTCGGATATAAACAAGTTAAGAACCATTTTAAAACAAGGTACATGCATACATTTTAGTTGCATTAGTAACGTACATAACTAACAATAACTTCTTCATATCATTAATTTATAAATAACAAAAGCAATTAATTAATCAGTAGATTTTTCAATTATTATCGTTTGAAAGCTCAACGGCCCCTAAGGATAAGTAAAAAAAAATAAATATTGTTATCGCATGGCTACGCAAACTTAACGAATTTATTCAACATTGAACATTCAAAATGGAAAAAAATATTTCTGTTTTCCAACCTACATAATTTCCAAAGATAGCATTTTTATATTTTGTAAAACAATCTGACGAATTCACAAAATTAATTATTCAGTTCCTGCGTTTACATAAATTTACAATGAAAAGATTGCTTTAAAAGGTGACAATGACGTTTATACATTATTTAAAAAATCTCGTTAAATAAAACAAGAACCCCTTATTGGCGCACTTTAGACGTTGACTTATAAAAACGCTGATCTGGCGATAAGCTAAATTGGGTAGGTCTGACGTTCGCTACGGTTGACGGTTTAAGAATTCCCCAACGAGTTACCACTTTTTAAGATAGTGTAAACTAAAAGCACTGATTGATGATTATTTTAAGCAGTTCAAGTAGTTTAATAATACGAATATCTATTTTAAATTTAGTCAATAACAAAACAAACTAACTTCAATTACGATGTATTGTTTGCTATTATAAAAGAGCTTTCAACTTACCTTTACAACAAAAGGACTTCGTGTAAAAAAGAGAATTTATATTATATGTACATATGTAGCATAAAAAATTTATTCCTGCATTTAAAATGCACTGGTATGTTTTTATTTAACTCCTATGAGATCCATGTATACAAATAGTTATTTTCGATACTAGTACTTAAATAGGCTACTTTTCCATTCGAGGTTGATTTTGCTGACGAGCGAAGGCGAGTCACAAATCAACGAAATAAAACTATTGAAGTACGTGTAACGAAACTATTTTTGCAAATCTGAAATTCGGTAAATAACGAATATTTTAACAAAATTTACGCAATCTGGATAAAGCTGAAATGAAAATAACTCGCCAGTAGTTTTGAAAAGTGCAGATAAAGTCGTCTCGCGAAAGATAAGATTACGAAATATGATCAAATAACATGAGTAATCGTACGTGCAGAAAACATGCCGCTTTCAATGTCATGTAACGTGTACGAAATGATAACATTTCACAACAGAATTGCAAAAAATAATAGCCTTTCTGTCGCCATCATAATTAATATCATAACGATATTAAGTAGCAACGTCTATATTTTATAGCGGATAGTCAGTTTTATTTTTATTTTTTATTATTGTGCATCTCATATTAACAAATTATAATTGTGGGTGTATCAATCACAGAATTTCTTTTCGCTTCTGAAGATTTACAAAATCTGTTATGACAACACTTGAGTTTTCTATTTACTAGATTTATGAATGCATTTCAGATTAACTACATTTATTGACATCTAAACATTTTTATAAATTAATACATTAAAAAATCAATACAAGGTCACAATTTAGTGGACAAATTTCAACGAAAATCTAGTGGTAGTACTCTATGACTAAAACTGTGTTCCCCCTAAGGGTTACATCCTAATTTGAGTGTATAGAAGAATTCTTGAAGTAAGGAATTTCTAAGAATTCTTGAGAATTTTTAAGAATTCCTGAAAATTCCGAGAGAAATTTGAGTGATTAAGAACAAGAATTCTCGATTGATTAACCTCTCGCTGTATCCGAGTCACGTCTCTGTCGCATTGAAAAGACACCAATAAACAAATTTAAATATGAACACTTAGAATGAGAGCGTTGCGTTTACCTTGCATAATAATAAAAATATTCATCTCACTTTGTAAAGTTCGTAGATATCGTACTTCGTAAGCTTCGGTGGCACACTTTAAAATCTGATTTTTCGTTGATTCTTTCATACTTGTTGATTTTAATTACCTATTTGATATTTAACAGAAGCACAGGTTTATGATTTTACAATGGCAAATAAAAGTAAAAAACAAAATCTATTAGATTTTACAATAAATTTATGAAATGGCATGACCTTCAATAATAATGTATTTGTTATTTACGCTCAAAGTGATACGGTACTCGACGAGATTTAAAGATGTATATTATAAAAAAATTTTTCTAGTTTATAACGTAAATGAAATGTTTGAAAATTTTCACGTTTAGGCATTAAAAGATCAAAAATTAAAATACGTTTTTGTGATAGGCTAAAATCGTAACTCAAACCCCGGCCATTTTGAATTTTTCTTGCAATTTTACTTAAATTCATGTATTTTATCACTTTTGTGATGCAGCCGCCGTATATGTGACATGTTATTTAAATAAAACATTGAAAAGCGTTAAATTTGTGATCTGACAACAATTTTCGGAAAAAATTCACTATTTGTGTGAATCCAACTCTTGGCGTAGTTGCGTTTATCAAAACCGCTTGTAGCGCCCAGCGACAAGCGCTTTACTTACTAAAAACATCCCCCAAGTACCTCCAACTCGAAAAATTTGGATGTTGACCCGATGGATGTCAGAGAGCGGCTGACTCCTCTAACGCTGTCCTCAAATCACAAGTCCCGTTAATAGAATGGAAATTTTCCCATATTTTATGACTTTTAAAATCGATTTGTGACGATATTATTGAAAATATCGACTTCCTCCTCACCTTAATAAACCCAATTTTATACCGTCCAACTACCTGTAAAGAAATTTTGTAAAATCTCCACAGACGGCGAGTGGCACTTTAGTCAAAATTTGTTGTACAACCACGTTTGATGTACCACTCCTGTAGGCATAAGGGCATTGAAGCCCTCATTGAATGGATGTTAAACCCAGCAAATAATCAGCAATTTTAAGACCTCTAAAATCAATCACTTCATATCGTTAGAGTCTATTCCATGATAGAACAAAACATGATAGAAAAAACATGATAGAAAAGAACATGAAAAGACAAAACAGTAAAAAAGCAGAACAATAAAAAATAGTACAATGATAAAACAGAACATTGACAAAAGAGAACACTAAAATAATAGAACCTTGACATAAGAGAACACTGAAAAATGGGAATAACCGAACTTATTACACGGAAAATAACTTATTTTAACAATTTTTTTGATCCAGTTGACACGTAAGTGTAAGAGAATGCTGTAATTTGTATAAAATATTAAATAGCGACGTTTTAAGAATTATTATTAAAAAAATATAATGTAACGTATTTTTAGGATGAAGCCAAGACTTCCGTGGTTGCGTTAGTCAAAACTGATCTACCGCACCATCCGCTCCGGTCCTCCAGTTCTCCTTACCAACTAACGAATGAGTTAATCTTTGAAGTTGGAATTTTGAAGAAGTTATCTATTTGGATAAATTTGCACTGTGTTATATTTGCAGAGTTAAACTAGAATTGCTAGCTGCGACTCTAGCGGCTAAGGAAGCAAAAAAACTTGTCATTTTAAAATGCCCTTGCTTTATCATTTGTGTAAATACTTTAATTTTAGTGTGTTCTATACTATATGTATTTATAGATTACTCAATACAAATTTTCAATTCTTTTTTCGTACGGTGAATAAAGCATTGGTAAATATATTTGCTTTCTATTGCCGTACTGACGCCCGAAACCTTTTCTACTATTATTTTAGTTCAACTAAGCTTTTGTTTGAGCAATCAACGCAGGTAAGGCACTTTAGCAGTTGTATAAGTACCCACGAACCGCGTACGCGCGATCCACGCTTTTCGATGCTGTATATGAAAAATACACAGCTTGCTACTTAACATAACATCGAGATCAAGCGGCACTGTAAAAAGCGATCCAATTCAAATATTGCGCTGCACGGTAACTCTAATTGCGTTGTGTATTCAACCAATAACTAACGAAAGGCTTAATTAGCAAATCATCTAATTACCTCGCGGAATGCCATAAATCAATTTTTATATCAATATAAACTCGCGTAATCAATATACCTTGCGTATAGCACATTAATCAATAAGTATCAAATTGGCGGAAGTATTTTAATTATTTATTATATAAATTTCTTTTAAAAATATAAATTTGAGGTTCAATCCGGAGATTAATCTTAACCAAAATCTCGATTAATCAAGTTCAAACCTAGAAAAGTTTCAATCAAATAATTGAAACCTAGTTGCCGTACCACAACTGGGTCAACTCCAACTCTAAATTTGTTGATGACATATCTTTATTAAAATTCTAATATTTATCGATAACAAATTGATATAGGTACGAGTAGATTTTAAAATATATTTTTTTTATTAAAGCTCTTTAGTTTTAAATTGATTTTAAAGTAAAGTTTATTTTTAATTTTCTTAATAATTATTATAAGGTTTCATAATTTTATTTCTCTTTTTTGTAACTTTGTAATTGAGTAACTTTGTAATTTTCTAAATAAAAACTTAGTTTTCATTTATATTTGTTTAATAATATTGTATTTTTATTTTTTTGCGTTTAAAACTATCATTTCAATTTAAATATAATAATTAAATTTTAAATATACTAAAATAAATATAAATTTACCATTTAAACATTGAATTATTGTGCTACTCTACTTGACCGATTTCTAGCCTGACAGCAGCGGTTGTCAACCTGTAATCCGCAAACCCCAGGGAACCAGGTTAATATTTCAAGAGATTTGCAACGACATAAGAAAAAACTTAAAAAGCTTTTAAGAAGATTTTTAATTATTTTTTATAATATATTCTAGTAATGTAAATAACTGTTAATCATGATTTTTTGTTAATTATTAAGTTCAGGAGTTCGCTGCGGCACCATAAATTTTTAGAACGTCCATCGATGATAAATAAAACCGCTGCTCTTGAGTATTATGTAGTATATCAACCATGTCCTATGTCAACTATTTATGTAGTTTACTGTGTTGATGATTCGTTAAAATTTAAAATTGTTTCGTGAAATCATTATTGGACGAAATTAGCATTAAATATTGCTTTTTCCGTTGAGAATAAAATCAAACTTCTTTTGTATTAAAATGCGTGCAACTTAGTTTTGGAAATGTTTCCACAAAACTTCTGTTACTCTTGAAAAATTGATTGATGAATATAATTTTTGCTTCATGCAATTTTAATTTATTTCTAAAAACAATTGTTAAAAACAACAAAATAAATACTAGCTGACGACAAGCAAAGCAACCCAAAATTAATTCAACTACCTTTACCAAAATAACTCATTACGAATAACTAAATATGTAAAAATCCTCACTCAAGTGCGAGATTTTAAAAAATATGTATGTTTTAATTATTCGATTATAATAATATAATACATATATTTAGTCTTTAATTAAATAAGCAAAACATTTAAATTGTACTATTGCAATTTTCATTTCGTGTTTAATATGATAAAATCGACCTTTAGTTAAACTTCTGTTTTATCTAAAAATTTCTGCAAAAGAGATTTTCAAAATTGTAATTAATAGTAATAATTTAAACATTAACAAAATGATACATATATCAGCTTCTAAAGTTTGTTTTAACAAATTGTAAATAGATTTCAAACTTCTAAATTCGCAGTAAAATTTTAACGCCACTTTAACAAAAAATATGTTTTATCATAGTAATAGCTATTATTTTCAAAGTGATTTTAATTAAATCATTATAAATGGTCGATGTAAATAATTTGCAACTTCGGTATTTTTTATTTGTAGAATATGAGACTCAATTGCGATTTTTCAATTGTATGTTGAAATTATCTAAGTACAAGCATTATTTAAATTGTATTTAATATAATAAATTTAATTAATTATTGAAATGTTAATGCTTGCCTTTTACGTCGTATAAAGAAGTGCTTTAATATTGAACTAAAGGGTCTACCAATCAGGGTTTGTTTTAAATTTGGTTGAAATAGGTCAAGTAGGCAGTTCTGTTATTCAGTTTTTATCATATGTATAATAAAGGTCAACATTTAATATAATGCCTTTGATTTCGCTCGAAAATCGTGTTAAGATAATTCAAATCCATTATGAAAATGGTCGATCCGTGAAGACTACATTTCGCAAAATTCGCGATATTTTTATTTGTAACGATCGTCCATCTGAGACTACAATTGCGAATTTAGTGCGAAAATTTGAGTCCACCGGTTCAGTAGTAAACGTAAGCACAAAAATATGTGCTCGTCCATGTCGTTCAATCGAAAATATTGCTGCAGTACGTGAAAGTGTCACAGAGGACCCAAATTTATCGGTTTCACGACGTTCTCAACAATTAGGCCTGTCCACAATGACCACATGGCGAATTTTACGGAAGGATTTAGCTCTAAAGCCTTATAAGATACAACTGGTACAAGAATTAAAGCCAGCAGATCATTCTCAACGTCTTAGATTTGCTGATTGGATCATTGAACGTGGTGCTTGTTTTTCAGAAAAAATCATCTTTTCGGACGAAGCACATTTTCACTTAAACGGGTATGTTAACAAGCAAAATTGTCGAATTTGGGCTTCTGAAAATCCAAAAGCAGTTGTTGAACAACCACTACATCCATCTCGTGTCACTGTATGGTGTGGTTTATGGGTAGGGGGCATCATTGGTCCCTATTTTTTCGAAAATGAGGCTGGTGCTTTCGTTACTGTCAATGGAGTTCGCTATAGGGATATGGTAACCAATTTTTTATGGCCTATTTTGGATGATATGGGTGTGGAAGACTTGTGGTTTCAACAGGATGGAGCTACGTGCCATACAGCGCGAGAAACAATCCAACTATTGAAAACTAAATTTAACGGGCGTTTAATTTCGCGAAAAGGTGACGTCAACTGGCCAGCAAGATCCTGTGATTTAACGCCATTGGACTTCTTTTTGTGGGGCTATGTGAAAGATAATGTTTACGCGAATAATCCACAAACAATTTCAGAACTAAAAACAAATATCGAAGCCGTCATCCGAGAAATAAGTTCGCAATTATGCAAAATGTATTCGAAAATTTTGTTAAAAGAATCGACGTCTGCAAACGTAGTCGTGGAGGACATTTACCGGATATTGTTTTCCATTCATAAATGTTCAAGCCCCTACAACATATTTCAGTAGAGAATTAGAAAATTTTCATACAAAATATGTGTTTCTTTTAAAATTTAAAACAAACCCTGATTGGTAGACCTTTATTAACAGGTACATTATTATAATTATAAATACATACTACATTTACGATTATTATTCTCTGTAAAATTCTAGAAGTTTAATTTCCTACGATTTTTACCACAGTATATTTTAAGCAAACTTTAGAAATTTAAAAATTTATTTAAAGCAAATTTTGTGTTATTGATTATTATTACTTCATAAAATAGGTCATTTGAAAATTCTTAATTAACGAAATTTCCACTCAAATTTGTAATATCTTATCCCTTGTGTATGATAATTATAATAACTAAATTTTATTAACCCATGACTTAAAATTGAGTTATATTTAATTGCTTTATTTGTGTATTTCAACTTGATTCTAAAAATTTTAAATATTGATTTCACTTTTAATATTTTTTATTTAAAAGTATTTTCGAATGACTTTTATTAGGTCATGGCGGACGTACAAGTATTAAATTCCCTACGGTTACGTCAGTTGTCTTCTCATTTTGTTCGTATCTGGATACATTCACTTGCAGAATTAAATGAAATTTTAGATTGCCTTTATTAATAAAAATTTTACTTAATGGTAAATAAAGAAAAAGGGTTACTTTTGTTACCGAATTTTATTCACTAAAGTAGTCAAAAACTTAGTTTGTGTACTACAGTATGAAATAATACGAATACATTCTATATTCCGAGCTGCATTTTATAGTTGGCAATTTTTACATTATCATAAAAATGTTACGTTTAAATTCACTCTTAGCATTTTTCTCTATCATTAAATGTAATAATAATAGTAAAAGTGAATTTTAAATTTAATGCTTTATATCTAAGATCATTAAATCCAAGTAATTATGCACGTACCCATACAAAAATTGTTATAGTTTATTATATTATATTATATTATATTATATTATATTAAAGTAATGTAATTATTTCTATTCTGTATAAATATTTTAATTGTTATATAAATAATAATTCATTAAACTACTAAATTTAATAATTTAGAGAAATAATTGTTGAAACATGATGTGATACTGGCAAAACCCGATTTCAGGCAAATCTAGTTTGCTAAATTAATTATTGTATTATATTATTATAAAATTTATTATTCTCCCTTTTCTATGCTGTATTTTATTTTTTCATTAAATAAATTTATTTTTATATCAACTATTTAAATTTTTTTAAGTTAATCATTGCAATAAAATTAATATATTATTCAATAAAGAAATAATGAATATTTTTGCGGCACCAGTTTGCATATTGAAGTTCGCTTTCGAAGTATTAATGACATGAACTAAAGCAATGAGGTTTATACACGATATTGCAAGGTCAATGTGTATCTGATAACAGTGAATCTCTTTGAGTAACACCAAAACCGCCCATAAAATTGGCTTATGTGATTCATGTTTTCAATTGTTACATGCTTTTATATTCCATGCTGGAAGCGCTGCCTCCGCTAGTACTTCGTGATAAATATTCGATACGTATTGCGAAAGACGTATCTGTCTTCTTAGACAGATCACTCGACCAAAGCCAATTTTATTTACTAATTTTACATAAAAATACGGCCGTGGTTGGATACGTTATAATTTTAACCTTAAATAATTATAATTAATTTGTTAGTAAAATCGTATCCCTTCAAAATGTGAAAAGTGTTCATTATTTTTACACAAAACATCAAATGCTTTTAGATTTAGAGCTTTAAATTCTGGTTTTCTAGTAACTGCGAAATTACAAACCGCAATGAAATAAATCTGTTCGAGTATCTCTTATTAATCTTAAGGTGTTATTTCAACCGTAGTGGAGAGTCAACCATGGTGGATATAAGAGATTAATGTGTGGCTCTTACATTATATCGTTGAAAAAAAGCAGGAATTTATCTTAAGTATTATTTTTTTAGAAATATTTTTGTTGAAATTAACACACGTTTATTTTATATTATAAGCATGAAATACATTTTCATTACTACGGTATTGCCGAAAAATAGTTTTAATAATAAATGATGTACATCTGACTATCTAAATAAAATATTGGGTGTAGTTCGTCTTAATAATTAAAAAGAAACAAGCTTTAAATGTTTCTCTAATTAAAAAGAATTAACTGCAAACTTTGTTTCCTAAAACAGATATCTCATTTGTATTTGTAAGGTTGTAATAAAGTGTTACAAGCAAAACAAAAATTGTTAAGCTCATCGGTTTTGTTCAAGTAACTTGAAAGCTTAAAGCTTATAACTAAATCGTATCATACACGTGGTGCATGAATATAACCTAATTAACTTTCCGAAATGCGAAACAAAAAACTTGGACCGGTATTGAATTGCTATATCATGCTGTATGTAGGTTATAAATAAGGGCGTCCTTATCCTATACTGAAAGCTGTAAAGCTCCTCTTTAACTTGGTATGCTTTGCAGGTATAGAAACATAAGGTTCGGAAAATGTCAAGTTTTATAAAAGACAAGTAAAACCAACACATATAAACATATTTTTACAGAATACTTTTGTATTGGTTTTAAATTTCAGAAATGTAAAACCCACAGAATTTATTATATATTAAATTATTTAATTTAAGACAATTCTTTTTTGTTTTTTTACCATTAATATCAGGCTCGTCTATGTTAATGTAGGGCTAATTCCTTGGTCCTTCGCCGAATGACCAAGGTAATTATTTTCGTGCATTTCCTATTACTTGTCTTTTATAAAATGTATTTAAAATTTTTTATTATTTTTTTGCTTGTACGCAGGAGAAAATGTGGAGTAAAATTTACATCATGTATTATACGATATGTTGTACAAAATTGACATAGCTTTCCAAGTATAACTAAATTTACATTATATAAACGTTTACATTATCTGAAGACTGAAAAGTAATATTATCTAACATTAATCGAAATCTTACATATTCTTTGTGTGCCTGTTTATGTTGTTTTATTACATTGGTCATTAATTACGAGTAAATTATGTATCGATTAACTGAAAAAAAATAGCTTAGTTTGTTTATTTGAATGGAAATTTCTATTTTTCAGCTCTGTTGACTTTTAAATTATGCTGGAAAACTTAAACAATTTTTTTAATTTATCTTTACTTTTTGGCATAAGATTAAAGTTGGTGAAAAAATATACACATACTGCTAATTGTGGTTACCTTGTTCTATGGATGCTAGTGTGAAAAATAAGCCCTTAACAATGACGGCTGGACCGCAAGTATTTCTGTAGTGTTTTGATTGAATTTAACTTTAGTTTGTCTGTTTTGTCGTTTGTCATTACCGCCGCAGCACTTGAGTTTTTGATTTCCGAAGCGTCGGTATAACAAAATTCACTATTACCGTATTTTTATTTAATTTCCAGATAGAGTTTAGTGTTCACAATTTCAGGAGTAGCGTTTTTATCCAGTTTGCAAAACCTTTTATCGACAGTCGGTTTGAAATTACTCCAAGGAGGTTTTGTGCCATTTATTAGTGTCTTTATGGATTTTCTAAGATCAATGTTATTACTAGTTGTGGTTTGAAGTGCTTGTAAGGATATTGTTTTTGGAAATTTTGGATATTTCTTTGGGGTTTGTATGTATACATTAGATCTGTAGGACTATTTTGTTAGATGGATTTTCTTAGTCTTAGCTAACTTGTATAACGTAGTCATTGAGCAGTAGATTTTGTATTCTGCTGTTTAAGGGAATTATTCCTACTTCACATTAGACTATTTATCGAACTTGTTTGATTGCTCCGCTGGTCAGATTTAGTATTGGATTCCATGTTTGAGGTTTTGCGCAAGCATGCACTAGATTTCGGGTAATCAAGAATAGGGCTTACGATGGTATTCAGTAATTTTGCTAGGGTTTGTTTGTCTAATCCATTTTGATAATTATTGATTTTTTTTAGTAGACTCACCGCTTTAATGCCTTTTGATTTCAGTTTTTGGATGTTTTTCTTCTAGGTCCGGTCTTCGTCAAAGATTAAGGTAAGGAATTTAGCAGTTGTTGATCTTTGTAGTAGAAGATTATTTCGTTGGGTAAATCTTTGTTTTCTGAATATTATAAATTTTGTTTTCTCTGGGTGGAGAATTTTAGTTTGTTTTGCCTGATCCACGTTTCAATTAACTTTAAACATTTCTGGATAATCTTTTGTGCAAATTTCAAACTGTTGGCTTTTAAGAAGATGCTTAGATCGTCAGCAGATAAACGTTTTTTTTTTGGTCCTGGTATGTAGTTAATTCTATAAAATATTTTAAAAATTACAAGTTTAATGAAATTTGCAAATATTCCAACTTACATTTTTGTCTAAGACCCCCGTTGCGCATAAGTAGTTTCGTCTTTTCAAGAACTCATCAGTTCATTTACAATTAGTTAGTTATTATCGTTGAAGACAATGCTGTTAAATAGTTGGCAGTAAAGTACGGAACTCTGGGAGAGACAGGCGGGCAAAGGAGCAAATGCCCGGTGGGCCGGTTTTTTTTTAGCACCAAAAGACCGTGCTCAGCTTTTAAAATGTTAAATATATTTAATTTTAAATATTTAATTACAATTAAATAATAATGAAATATTATAGTTGATACAATATTAACCCCTTTGGAAGTAATTTGGAAGTAACAAAATAACCAATAAATACAAACAAATGTTTTTTAAATTAAAATTAGTTATTTTAATCTCTCTAAGAAATTTTGGAAATTTCTACTATTCATAGTAGTAAATGGGAAAGTCATGTGATGTCACATCAGATTTTTTAATTCTTGTAATTATTTTTTTGAAGTCGGTTTTTTTTTAATTAGTTATATTTATATTTCCGTCACATAAGAATACCAAGATGTCGCTTTGACATCTTTCAGTTCATGAAGTCTTTATCCAAAATTTTGATCACCTGTATTGTGGATTATTGAAATTAAAAGTAAACTTTAATTATAGTTTCTTATGTATAAATACCTTAATTCAATATTTGATTATCATTCCGCACTTAATTTAATTTAGTAATTTGCATTTTAACAATTCTTAAAATTACAATGGAGTATGCCTAACGATATTCAATTATAAAGTATTAAGCAATTTCTAAAATGAAATTAGTTAAATGGTGGGTTTGGGATATCAGCGGTAGCACATAAATAACAATGTACCTACCTAGAAAAAATTTTGATTTTACTTTCTTTTAGACATTTTGCAATAAAAAACAACAAACGCCCCTAAAAGAAACTTATATCTTATTCTGTTTGCAGCTGTATATCATAATAACGAGTCACATCACGTAATTCATACAAAATCTACTCTATATACATCAAGAAAAGTTTTGCAACTTTGTTGCTTAAAAATTACAATTTTTTTAGATTTTTTACGTGTCTAATTAAAAGTACTAAGTATTTGTAGAAAATCGACGTTTAGTTAAAGCCAAACTATTACGAAAAGTTGTATATTTTAAGTCAACCTGTTTATTTTCCTTTCATCGAGATTTTCTATAAATAGACTTCTAAATAATTTTCGTTTAAGCACTAATGAATTTTTTTAATTTACATAAAATTAAAGCGCTTGAATTCAGAGTCCTATGAATTCTTCTACCGCTGTATGTAAATAATATGTACATAAACAATTTATGAATATACTTGGAAACAAAACAAATTGCTAACTACTTGTTCGTGTATTTTTGTTTAGATTCGATCAATTTATCTCATGTAATATATGGCTGTCTGAAGAAAATGTTGTTACAAGTTGATTTAAACAATTATTTGATTAACTTCACTACAATAGCAAAATTTATTTATTACATGTTTAGAAAGGAAAAGTTTACTGCACGAATGGGTAAGTATGACTATAAAGACGAGTGAACTCAAGTATTTCATTCTAAAGTTCAGTTACCAAAATCGTATTATGAATAGTCCTCTGTGAGATAGTCTACTATGAGTATTTACATTTACATTTTACAGCATTTTCACTATTATTATTAAACGTCTGATGACAGCAGTAAGCATTGCTGAAAGCTTACAAATTATGTTTCGTTTTATTGTTCATTTAACCTTCTAATTTTAAAAAATTTGAATCAAATATTAATTTCAAAGGTTAATAATATATAATTTCTATTGAGTAAATACTTGTTTTCAGGACGATTTTCGTGCCATCATAAAAACTTTTCGTTCCATAATTTCTACATCAGCTACAGTAGTTTTCAAAACTGGTCAAAATTTGGAAAAATTACTTTCGCACATCGCAGCAATTTTAATTTCTTAGAATAGTTAATGAATTAGTTATTAGCTTATAACTTCATTTCTATAAAATATGCTACCCTAGGTATCTAGTCACAAGCAATAACAATATCAATAACTATAGTGCATGTGGAGATTTAGTATGTTTTCGTAAAATTCATTGTTACTTATTATATGTTAACTAAATTCTTAATGTCCAATTTATTGATGCTTAAATTTCAATTTTTTATCATATTTCATTCTCGAAAGTTCTAACAGTCAAGTTTTATTTTAGTTTCTTAATATTAATTTGCAAGTTTTTTTACTAAAGTAAACTTCTAGCAACTTATTAATGTTAATTTGTTACCAATGAAAATCATCGGTTTTATTTTAAAGTTGACTTGAAAACTAAAATGGCTTTAAACGAATTAAACGAATGTTCTAATATTATTAATGTGTAGAAAGTAATTGGTGATTAAAATTCTGAAGAAAACCAAATAAAAGTTAGTCAAGTAAAATATACCTTATAATAAAATAAAATACCTAGTCAAAATTTTTTTAGATACATAATAAAAAATTGTTGAAAAAAACTGTTAATTTTTTATAATTGTTATGACAACTAAACAGGCGTATATGGAATTCGAACCACTAATAAATAATTATTATTCGTAGTCCCTTATGTTTTCCAGCATGCCACTCTGTTGTATAAACAAATTTATAGTACGAAACGTAATAAAATATTATTTAGAAAAATGCAAATAATTTAATTGAACTCGACGAATAAACCAGCTGCAGTGAATAATAGAAAAAAGTTGCACATTTTGTGTAAAACAATTGAAATTAATTAAATTGTTTTATAAATAAAATGGTTTCGTAATATAATAGAGATACTGGCATACACTGAATAAGTGTACAAATTAAATGTAAAATTTATGCACAAAAAAAACTTCAGAATTTAACATATTTGCAATTAAAACTTATTTAATATTAATAACCTCTGTTTGATTTTAAAGGATTAAGAATTTCAATATGAGTATATGCTTTTATACAATTATATCTAAATATATTGCATTTTATTTAATTATTTCTAAACTAGAAAAGAATAAGTTACTATCATGACATTTAAAATTTAACTCATTATGAATTACTCCATTATTTTCTAACTGTAGGCATTTAATAATAATCAGACAAGCAATGAAAGTAAAAGATTAAGTAAAGGTCAGTTTTATAAAAAATTAAAAAAAAAATAGAGACAAAAATAAATTTTATAAACATTTTTGAACAAATGTTAAATTGTAATGGATCTTTTAATAGTTAATCTTTGTGACTTTTCAATCTCCCTTTGTACAAACGGGGCAATTAATTATTTTGGCATTAACATCATTATTATGAAATCGGCCTTAGGTAAATAAATTTAAAAAATTAAAACAAACGTAGTAAAGCAAACTAATTATTTATTATTAACATGACAATAATGTTCAGCGAATTTTACATATTTGCATTTTCAAAGTGCATCTTCTGAATTTTCGCTAATATTTCTGACAAGTACGTATAATATTTTAAAAGGCCACTTTGTGGAGGCAGAAAAAGCATGCCAAACAGCAAAAACGTGTAACTAGAGTTCGGTGGTTTTAAGATTTTAGTGTATGCAAATATAACTAAAATATGTATGCAAATATTATGCAACAGTACCGTAGTGAGTTGTGTGCAACCGCATGGGTAACAAATACCTGGTGCGCCGGTATTATATATTCAAGTCACCCATGAAAAAAGTACACAATATGCAAAATTACATAAGTAATAATACCCATTTTATTCATGTGTATTCATTCCGTCAACTGCTATATTTGTGCCATTAAATAGGGAATTATTTTAATTAAATTGTTATAATTGTATATTTTCATAACAAACACTATGCAGTATTTCAAGATGAAATTTCCTTAAATTGTCTTGTTATTACTTAATTTGTTAGTTAGAAATGCTGTGTGCAATATCTCTTGTGTAGACACAAGCTTTAAGCTTCAACGTGAATATGATAATGCAACATAACGACTGGAGCGCATTGCTTCCCATGAACAATAAGGACACATGGTGTCGTCGTAAAATACACATGTGCTATTTTGTGCATTTGGCCCATTTATGACTTGTTATATTTTAAAAAAACGTTCAGCTCTAAACTATTTAAAATTAAATAGCCATTCAAAATTTTATTAAAAATTGTATTCAACGTACTACTTTATAAAACTACATAATATTATATACTACATATATTTACAATACAAATAACAGTAAGTACCTACCTTCAAGGAATAAAATAAAATTATACTTCTCACAAACGTTATCAAAAAACAAATTTTCATTTTTAACTTTAATTTCAAAATAATATTCTGTGCCCAAAAATAAGTATAGTCTAAAGATAATTGTCAATTTTCAAGAAATATTTATATAAATGGATTGAGCCCTAAAATGATAAATGCTGACTCTCTCACGTCAGTTCAGTTGTAGAGTCGGTTAAATAAATAATTTAATTCATAATTTAGTTCTATCTGAAGAGATTAATTTCAGGAAACTGAAGCTATCATATAGTATGAATCTAAAGTAGCTGAACAAATTTCAATTGCATCAAAACGCTAGTTATAAAAGAGAAACCTTTTTTTTTTACTGCACCTTCTTTCATTTCTTTAATGTCAAACGTAATTAGTTTTGTTTTATTTGTCATTATGAAAGTGTGCAAACAGAATCTTTTTAATAAACGCGTTTTTAAAATGGCGAGCAGGATAAATGCTGCGTTTTAAAGCATTTTGTAAACGAAGGCTTTAGTCGAAGTACCACTTTTTCGATAATTTCGAGATTTGCTAAAATATCGGTTCCGAAAATAAAAATTTGGAATAAACTCAATTCTATAAAAATTTCACCTAAGTTCCTTGAAAGAAATTGCTGAGAACAAAATTGAAGTGAGTACTCGCATACTATCGAGAAAATTTAAAATTTCACCAACAACAATTTGCCGAAATTTGAAAAAATTAAATATAAAAGGTACAAGAAAATGTTAAACCAAGATACACCAATAAACAATTAGTGGAAATACCCGGAAGCTGTCGTACTTTTGCGACAACATTTTTAACAGGCGATACTGTGATAATTATTATGGACGATGAAAAGTACTTCACTTTTTCCAACAGTTGTGATGTTACAAATAATGGATTTTATACCACCCATAAAAATACAGTTTTGACAGTGTAAAATTTATAAGAAAATCAAAATATGAACCAACGGTATTGGCCTGGTGTGCGATATCAGTGAAAGGAATTCCAAATTTGTTTTTTTAAACTCAAGCCGATGTTGCTGTTAACACAGACACTTATATTACAAAATGTTTACCAAAAATGGTTAATTTTGTAAATAAATACCGTAAGGATAATAAAATCATCTTTTGGCCAAATCTCGCGCCTTGCCATTATGCAAAAAAAAACGTTAAATTGGTTAGACGGTCAAAATATTTCTTTTATTCCAAAATATGCAAATCCGCCCAATATTCCCTCTGTTTGTCCAATTGAAACTTTCTGGTCAGTTTTGTTATAATTAGTTTATAAGAATGGTTAGGAAGCAACATCGGTCAATAAATAATTACAAAAACGTATTAAGTCCTGTGGCAAAAAAATTAATGTGAATATGCTCCGGAGAAGGTGTTAAAAGCGTAGTTAGAAAAATTAAAGAAAATGGAAAAGAAAATTGAAGATATTGTGCTTTTTTAATAAAAAATAAATTTTATATTTTTAATAACGTACTTTTTTTTATTTTAGTTTGAATTTTGTCCAGCTACTTTAAACTCATACGTTATATTAAAGCTTTTTTAAAATTTATTATTTACATTGCTAGGATTTTATGATAATGTTCATTAAAAAGTGAGTATACTTGTAGTTGTGGAAAATTAACATCTGAATCATGTGATCAGATATTGCAAAATTCAAACGTCAATAACTATTAAAACGTGCAAAATATTTTATTGAAATTTAGAATATGTAAGTTATTAAAATAACATTTAACTTTCAATTCCGATCGTAACCAGAATCGACAAATTAATTTTCTGCATTTTTTGATCAATGATTAAAATATATTTTCCAAAATCGTAAAATTTAAAGTTCATTTATTACTTTTTTAACAAACGCATTTCTAAAACTCTACTTCTGAAAATTCCATCGGAAAATGTAATAAAATACAATTTTTAACATGTTGAAAATTGCCTTCAATGGTTATAAAATACAATAAATAAAATAACATTTTAATGAAAATAAATTACTATCTGAAAAGTTTCACTTGTGGAAATAACGTATAAAAAAAACTAATATCTACACAAATAATAAAAAATTGTTTATTAATTTTTACCTAGAACAAATTTTTTGGTTCGAAAAAATTTATAACATTCGACGAAAGGTTAAAAGCAAGAATAGTTGACGTAAGAAATGGAAACGGAGTCATAAAAACAGATTACTGCAATTGATCCGGAGCAAATGAACAATGGAATCCTAGGATATTAAGCCGACTGACAAAGACCCATCTGCTCCATTGCTCACTAAAGGTTTCATTTAAAGATGAACCTTTTAATGAAGTAGATCTTTAATTCATGAATAATTACATATTGCTCTAATAGTTACACTTGCGTTGCTTCATCTAAATGCAATTGTTATCGTATTGTGAGCATCAACTTCGCCATTTAGAATGCAAATAATTCAAACTAAACTACGACATCCTTCGTGGCGAATATATAAATGATAACCTAAATATACGCCGTAGGGTATCAAACAAATAATTAAATTCACTGGCCAGTGTTGTCGACACTATGATTTAGTTTAAAGAAAACTGCTAAAATAATATTACTAGTTAGCTGAAATCTATGTAAATTCAATGATGTAACAAAATATGTTGTTGTATCGATAAGCAGGATCCATATTTTCGTGCATGAGATATTCTTTTTCCAAACATGAGAGCCGATGAAACTTAAGGTGTGTTTGTACAAAACGCCGACATGCCCTCGACGGTATCTAAAAACTGAAAAAATTTACAAATGCAAAACAATAATAAAGTCAATTGGGATTAATTGTAAGTAAATGAATAGGTACAGCTTAATTTCAAGTTATTTCAATATTGAAACGACTTGAAATTTTTTTTAAAACATACGTACATACATATATCTGGTGTATTATTATTACCTATATTAACAAACGTGTAATTGCATAAATTGGCTCTCGCATTGAATTAGGAGTATGCTCTTTTAAGCATGAATTAAACTGAAACTAATCAATTTAAAAAAAAACTCCAAATAAAGCAGTTTAAATTTTTTAAATATTTCTTCAAGAATACGGTGTAAAGTTACACGGTTTATAAAATTTAAAATAATATAACACCTCGTGTATGTTCTATAAATCAATATTTGTAAATAAAATACATGCACGTAATAGGAGGCAGGAAAGAAAAATAATTAGATGGTTCATCATCCTCACCTAAATGCTGAAACGTTTATGTAATTTTCTGTAAGAGCCATTCTTCAGTCACCAAATATCTACCTGCTGACTCAGGGTAACACTATAAATGACCAAAATACTTATCTTTCCTATAAAAGTTAGGTGAGAAGATGTTAAACATTATAAAACTGACGAATATAAATACACTAATAAATGTAATAATTTACGTCTTTCGCACATGATCGGTTAAATTGAAAAAAAATCTTGTGATTGCTTTGGTATAAGTATATAGTAATTAATTAGTTTTTTGAACAGACTTTAAAATCAATCTGAAAACTAGGGAAGCTAGCAGTAAACCGTATTTATTCGAAAATTCCAAGGCTTGATGTTCTTAAGAAAGACGAAATTTAATATATAAAACCTGACAAATGACTTAGTCAGTTGAAAATTATTGTTCAAGTTGATCCAATATAAAAAAAACTATAAAAACGTATTGGTAATTTTTTGTATCTAACACTTGATGTATTACAGAGGGACGCCTGGTCGTATTAAACGTTTGGATCATGTTAGACATCGATATTTGGAAATAAAAATAAGTGCCTACACTTTTTTACCGAGTATAATTTTACAAACGACTTAACTCGAGCTTCCTGATTTTTATGTTGAAACGAATTTGTAGGATTAGAATTATTTGTAACGATACTCCTTGTAGATCAATTTGTACGAAAACAAACGTTATCGAGTTCCTTGAGGTAAACAGGTAGTAGTAGTTAACATCGTCAACTGAGCTCGTTACACAATGATGTCCCTCATAAAATAAACGAGCGGCTACAGAGTGTGCCGAAAGTATGTCATTTAAGCACATCAATTTCCCTTTTTCGTACGTATTATGATTAACGACTTTAATTATTTAGTTTCGAAGCCAAATAGTTTTGATAAATTAATTATATTACAGTCAATTTCACTTAAAATTTAATGATAAACTCTTTTTTTCGCATAATTCACGTTATTAATTACCCATAAAAACATCTTTCGCTCTAAGAATTTTTGATAAACTATTAGTCGCATTAATAATTTACTATAAGTATTTTCGTTTTAGTTTTATTATGTTATGATAAAAATATACGTATAAGAAATATATACTTACTATACTACCTATTTACATAATATCTAAAAATTTTATCTCTAATATCATAATTAATTTTTAACAATCACACTCTACAGTCTCTTGCCATTATTGCATTTTGTTTTAAAATCAATCAAGATTTTATTAATTTCAATTAATATAGTTTTTGCTATCAATAAAAATTCCCAATTCCGCTTATTTAAATGAAAGTTCGCAATAATTCATTAAATTCAATTTAAATATAAAAATTTGCTTAGAATGTTTGTAGCAGTGAGCAATAATTGAATGTTTACAAACAAGATTTCTATAGTTTTCCGTTTCTGTTAAAAATGAATCTTTACTATGAATTGCTTTTTTAGTAGCTATTTTCCGTTTTCTTTACGTTGAAAAACTCCAGTTTGGTAAATTGTGCACAGTAGTCGTTTGATCTTTAAAGGAGGAAATCATTATTATGTTCATGAAATTTTTTACAAATTCACTGCTGTTACTCATGGATGCCTAACAGTTATTTTATGTCTTGCCTAGCACGCATTAATATTTTAACAATTTACATGTTTGTATTAAATTAAAAGTCTTAATCAAATGGCTGCATTATATTTAATAACAAACAATATTATAACAGAGATCAAAGATAACACTTTTATTTGCACGAAAAATTGTCATTCTTTTTTTTGAGAAATATTCTCTACTTTTAACATAAAATAGAATTTTTTAAAACGTAAACTTTAAAATTCTGAATGTTAATCCAAATAAAGATAAAGTTTGTCTAATAATAAATATTAATAAAAGAGGCGGTTATATTATCGTCCATTAAGACTTAGTTTTCTAATCACTGTCAGTTTTTGATTGTTAATAATAATTGCATCCAAGGAAAAAAAATTTAAGTTAAGAATGTCTTACACAATAATAATAAATAAGTGAAAGTTAATAAAAATGCCGATTTAAAAGATCAAATTAAATAATTATGAGAACGGATGAATTTGGCAATTCGGATTGTCAAGAATTTTTAGCATTGGTGAGATAATATTAATAATATTTTTGAAAGTGGGGAGTAATTTCAAAAGACTGTATAGACACAATCTAAGTGGAAGTCACAAATACTATCTGAGAGAAATCTACAATTGAGATATTTTAGTTTAAAACCAAAGTTGGGACCGCAACAAATGAAAAGCACATACATATTTGCATAAAAGACTACAAATTTCTTGAAAACAAACAGTGGTATAATAACGGCTAACAGATCATGTTGTTTCCAGTTATTCAAAAGTAATAAATTGTTGGTATAGCAAAGAAAATATTTGAGATGTAAAATTTTAAAAAATTTACTGACAATATAAACGTTGACCCGACGTCAACTGTTACTGGACATTTCATTCGACAGTTTACTAATAATGTACCGAAAGTGTAATATCAAATAGGTAGCTAAATCCTTGAAATCATTTTACCGAAAAAGTTCTAATTAATCAATCAATCATTGGCTTCCATTCCTGTCGGAATATAACCACTTCCATTCTGGAAGTGCTCACAAGCCGTTTTACGAGGTGGATTACTCCTCTGTTAAAGCTACTTCCACTATAATTTTCCGTATGATTTTGCTTTATGGACAATTTGTCTCCACGTCTTTCTACTTGTGCACTTCAACTTCCAATCCATGACCCCCATCACGTTCAAATCTCTTATCGCAACATCCCACCATCTCATCCTCGGTCGTCCTTTGCTTTTTTCCTTACCGGAAATCCGGCTTCCACTCCGTCACCAGTCTTCTTACTTCAATTTTTTCTCTTCGCATTATATGTCCCAACTATCATATTCGCTGTACGTTTATAAACCTCACGATATACTATTCGTTACCTAAAATTGCGCTATCTCTTCGTTATTTCTCACTTGTAATTCGAAGTCATTGATTCTTTTGGTCCCATAATCGTTCTAACTATTTTTCTTTCGAAAACCGTCAACCATTCCTCTAGAACCGAAAAAGTTCTAATATTCAGAATAAATGTTTTAAACTCTGCATGTCTGTTTGTAAAGTTTATAAATATTATTAGAATCTATTATTTACAACTAATAGAAATATCAATTTCTTCTTTTTTTCAAGGTATAGGCAGTGTTTGCCTGTTCCGACTTCACAGATCGCGCCATCCTTTTCTTGGGCGACGTCTCTTCTCCCTTCGGGCTATACGAGAGGATCTTCTTTGGAATTCTGTCATTCTCCATTCTATTGATGTGCGACTTCCAGTTTTCTCTATATTCAGAGATCTTCTGATTAATGGAAAAGATATGTAGTTCCTCGCGTATGTCTTCGTTTCTTATTCTATCCATTCTTGTGCAGCCTTTAGTTCTTCTCATGAATGTCATTTCGGTCATATCAATTTTAATTGGTAATTTAATTAAAACAACAATTAAATGCAATTTGATAAATTTGAATAAATTATGTAAATCACAAGTTGAATAAAATTTGAAAATTTTCAAACTTACATTTTAGTTTAGGACTCCGTTGCGCATAAGTGGTTTCGTATTTTCCAATTTAAGGTTATTTTACTTTATAAGTAAAGCTGCTTTATACACCATCTAATTTTGTTGACTATGAATAGTAAAGTTCTCTTAAATTATTTTTTATGATTAGAGAATTCGGTTAAAACTTTAAGTTGTGAACTTGTTCAGGTAACAAAATATTGAAGCAACGAAAACTGGCTAAAAATTTGTTATCGCAATTATGTGAAAATGCACTTACTGTTTAATTGGGGAAATACACTGTTTATCTTCTTCTTAAAGACCATACACTTTACAGTGCGTAGACGATCAACTGAGTCGAAGCCAAGCTGACCTTACCAGGGAATATAATTAATGGGATGGTTTCCCATTGTCTTCCCTACAGTCCAAAATTGATATCAGACCTTTGATCACAGCAGGGTATCCGACACGACTAGGACTTGAACCGCGGTTTCCCGCTTTCTACACTATTTATACAAAAGAAAATAGGAATTGAAGTCCAATTTTGCCATCATCTACCAATACAACATGCAATTTTACTACCACTTCAAAACTGGTGGTTATAAAAATTAATCGATTAATCAATTAATCGATAAAACTTTAATTTCACAATTAGAGAATTAACAAGCAATCAAAATCTTGAACAAAATTAAAATAAAAGTTTCAAAGTGTCAACAAATTTAATTCAATGCTATAGAAATCGCCACATGTACTTCTTACAGTTAAAATGTCCTAAAACCCGCTTTGCTTAGCTACTCTTAGTTACTTTCTAAAAGTACTTTTTTCCACTCAGATTTCTACGTTAGAATTTTTGATTTATATATTAACTTAATGTAAATATTATTTCTAGAAATGCGTAAAATTCGATTCAATTATAAGCATGAAGCGGTTATAATTTGAATTATTTTATATCAAACGAAAATATCTTACACAGGAGACGTATAAAACTTGGGTTTCCTTGTTAAGAATCTTCTTATATTGAATAAAACGCTCGTTTGCTGAAAGGAAATTTGATCATACGTTTGACTGATGGTAAAATACCTATATAAAACCAATATAATATAATACAGAAACCTGTACAATTTTAATATTATCGGTTATTTTTATTAATTCAATAAATTATTGCACCGTATAGAAAATTTTACAAAAAGAATTTGTTTGCGATTTTGCTTGAAAAATATTCAATTCGTATTAATACACTTTTTACGTGATGTTCAGAAAAACATTTTTTGAATGCCTACTATTTTTCTTTATTATATTTTTCGATATTAAACATTGAAATTCTTTTATGCACTCCCGGGACTTAAATTGCTACTTCAGTCCCTTTTTTTCAAAGACCAAAGTGTCTCTTTAAATCTCAAAGGATTTTGTATAAGTTTAAATCCCAAGGGACTTAAAAAATAAACGAAATGCTTCCATGACAACATGCAACTTTGTAATGCAAATAAACGTCAGACTGACGTTTACTTGGACAAGTTTACAAACAGGAAGTTTTACTAAATTACATAACATAATATATTATTATTATTAAAATTGTTAAATAATTCATAATTTATATATGGAATAAAACTTTATATTTCCCAAATCGCCATTTTAATATCGCGAAAAAATACACTAAACACTTTTTAGAATCAGTCATGAAGTTTTCACAAATTAAATACACTAAAGACGGTATTCTGTAACCAATCCCTTATGAAAGGATCCTTTCACGAAAAGAAAAGCTTGGTTTTCATTAAAATTACGTCAAAATGTGTCAAAAGTTTGGGTGCAAACTAAGTTTTGCATTTTTTAAAGGATCGTTACGTAAAGAAAGAGTTAGAAAATACCGGCTTTAACATACATGTAGGAACATAGGTATAATTACGCCACCTTTTTTACCATACCATGGTAACACCAAGCTACACTTAATTAATTTTCCTCCTCGATTCTAACTAAAGCTTTGCTTCTGCACAGCTACGAGACAGAACCTTTTCGGCTGGAAGATGATGTGGTAAAATACACGACAAGATCTAAAACATGGAAAATAGTTTGCGATATTCTTTTATTTAATACAAAAATATGTCTTTAACTGTTTGTAGTATATCAAGTAGGCTAACATACCCAAGAAGTCAGAATATTGATATTTCGTAAAAACTATTTTCAAAGCGGTAACTTTAGATTTCAATTTATTATATGTATAGTTCTTGGCCTATCTACGGAGAATTATTAATTTTAATTGTAATGATATCGTAATATAGAATAGGCTTTCCAATTTAGTTTCGAATCAAACATATTCATAAATTATTTGCAATAAAAGTTATGTTTTTAAATTACTAAATTGTCAAGAGCTTTGGAGTGAATAAAACTTTATAATTTCGAAGATGTAACAGTACTTACATTTTATTTACTTACATATAAATGGGTAATGAATATGAAAATAGAATATGGAACACTGTTACAATATTGCAAGAAGTATCACAAACATCCAGCGTAAATTAATGGATAATATACCTACCTGCTATTGTATATTGTACTCATAAAATCTTTTATCTCTTATCAAATTGAAATTTATACGAGTTTCTCATAACATTAATTTTTCCGTTTGCTAAATTGATGTTGGTTTTCTTATTACCTTTTATGCTTTATTTTTGCTGTAATATCATTTCTTTAATCATATCAAACCAAAAAAAGCTTGATAAACATTTAGAAATCAGATTACTTTATAAGTGGCTTAATGTCGTAGATATATTTCTCTTATTATATATTAAACTATAATTTAATTATAATTTAAAACATATCACAACGATTAGGTACTAGATACTATATAATATATAATTTATTTCATAAGTTAATAAACATTTACAATTATATAATTATAACATAATATTTAAGTAGATATTTCTCCAAGTCAAATTTCTAAAAATTGAAAAACAATTTTCTTAACAAAATGTAAAAAAATTACACCGATGTGTAAAAACTTGTGCGAAATTTTACAAAGTAAAGCATGAAGAAATTTTGATTCTAAGAAAAACAAATTTAATAATTAATTATTTTGAAAATAAAAAAATTATAAATTAATTCAAGTCAGTAAATTTAAAAATTTTGCATTAAAAAATAAAGACAAATTTCTTTGATCAATTGAAATGAATATTATAAAATTTCATTAAACCGTTTATAAACCAATTAATCTTTGCTCAAGAGAAAAATCAATAGAGAACATGAAAATACACTTATTCAATTTTTATAATGTAATTAAAATTATAGACTTAAAAAAAGCGATATCAAGCTTATTATTAATAAGAATGTATTTGTTAATAAGTAAAATCATAATAAATAAAAATTTGTTAACAAGACTTGATGGTGGTTGGAAATAATTCAGTATTCGATTTAGCCTAGGGTTGTCAGATTTAATATTCTTAAAGATACAGTAGCTTGCATGTAAATAAATATATTCGTAATTCGATAAAAATACTATATCTATTTTTTTAAATTCTATTAAAGAAAGAAGTAATTCGAAAATATTTTTCTAAAATTATAATTTTTATTGCCAACCTAAATTTTAAATTCAAAATATTTAAAAAAATGATTTTTTTTATAAGTGCTGTAAGTTACAATGAACATTATAAAGTCGATATTCTGTCACTCGTCTCTTACGTAAAGATCTTTGAACAAACAATAAAATTTAGTTTTACGCTCAAAATTTTAACACATTTTTGGCATAAAATCCAAGCTTTACCTTTCGTGAAATAATGATCTTTTTCATAAGGAACAAATTATAGAGTATCGGGCTTAGTATTACATACATAGTAATTTAAAATTGTCGATATAAAAATAATAATAAATAAAAATAGAATATAAATAAAAAATAAAGTAATGAAAAACTTTTGACTTTCTGTCAACTTTTTATATCCAGATCCATCCAGCCACACAGCAGTTATTTTTGGATTATAATAAATTTGCTTTTATCCATATTTAAAAATGCGATGCAAACTTAGGATTGCTTTGACATAGAATATTTTGCCAGAAGCTTTACTTGTTCTACGTCAATTCTTGCTCAAATTTACAACAGAACATAACAGCATGAAATTTTTTAAATACATACGATATAACTGAAAAGGAAAGGGATTTATATTATACAAAGGAAAATTGATGTTATATTTCGCGAACTCAAAAAACTTTCCTTTGTAGATAACAAATGTATTATTAAACTTACGTAAATATTTGTAATGCAAATGTGATTTAATGTGACCACCCTGATTGATGTATTGCTTTGATATTCTCTAATTATTGCATGCACGTTACCGTGTATAGTTAAACTGTTTCCGAGTAAAACATAATATGCGTATTCTTCATTTAAATGTAACCATTGTAACTGATTACTTTTGTAAGCACCCACTGAGAATTAGTCAAATTTAAAAAAAAAAGTATTATACTATTACGTAGATTAAAATCACATCAAATTTTAATTAGTTCATAACTCTAAATGATGCCCGTTATGATTAATTTGGGGTTTGTGCCAGAATGTTTTCAAAAATATTTACTAGCATTTTTTTAGTTTAGTTGCATCAAAAATGTACCAAAGAGCATTATACTTGTGTTATGTATAAGTGAGTAATCTTTTTCGCGTATTTCTCATGGTTTTTAATTTATTAGGCCAAAGGTTCTTAATCTGTGGTTTGAGGATCACTAGGGGTCCGCGGTGTTATTTTAGGAGGGTCCACAACAGTACCCAGGTAACACACAATAGTATATTCAACGAATAAAATACGTTTATACCAAACGTTACAATCATCTTTAAATTGAGAATTACGAAATCAACTGTTGTATTTTTCCTTCAAATGCCATACACTTTACAGTGCGTAGACGATCAACTGAGCTCGAATGCTACAAGCTTGACCTTTCTAGATAACCTATAATTAAGAAGTATTTCCTTTGCCCTTGCCCCCCAGATCCCTAAGATTGTTATATATTATACGACCTATTAGTATATACATTTCAGAACGTATCCGTCGCGACTAGGACTTAAACCGCGGTTTGTTTTACACTATTTATACAAGAGAAAATAGGAATTGAAGTCCAATTTTGCCATCATCTACCAATACAACATGCAATTTTACGACCACTACAAAATTGGTGGTTATAAAATTAATCGATTAATCAATAAAACTTTGATTTTACAATTAGAGAATTATCTAACAATCAAAATCTTGAATAAAATTAAAATAAAAGTTTCAAAGTGTCAACAAATTTAATTCAATGTTACAGAAATCGCCACATGTACTTCTTACAGTTAAAATGTCCTAAAACCCGCTTTGCTACTCTAGTTAGTAACTCTTAGTTGCTTTCTAAAAGTACATACTTTTTCCAACTCAGATTTCTACTATAGAATTTTTGATTTATATATTATACCCCTATTAACTTAATGTAAATATTATTTCTAGAAATGCGTAAAATTCGATTCAATTATAAGCATGAAGCGGTTATAATTTGAATTATTTTATATCAAACGAAAATATCTTACACAGGAGACGTATAAAACTTGGGTTTCCTTGTTAAGAATCTTCTTATATTGAATAAAACGCTCGTTTGCTGAAAGGAAATTTGATCATACGTTTGACTGATGGTAAAATACCTATATAAAACCAATATAATATAATACAGAAACCTGTACAATTTTAATATTATCGGTTATTTTTATTAATTCAATAAATTATTGCACCGTATAGAAAATTTTACAAAAAGAATTTGTTTGCGATTTTGCTTGAAAAATATTCAATTCGAATTAATACTTTCTTTACGTGATGTTCAGAAAAACATTTTTTGAATGCCTACTATTTTTCTTTATTATATTTTTCGATATTAAACATTGAAATTCTTTTATGCACTCCCGGGACTTAAATTGCTACTTCAGTCCCTTTTTTTCAAAGACCAAAGTGTCTCTTTAAATCTCAAAGGATTTTGTATAAGTTTAAATCCCAAGGGACTTAAAAAATAAACGAAATGCTTCCATGACAACATGCAACTTTGTAATGCAAATAAACGTCAGACTGACGTTTATTTGGACAAGTTTACAAACAGGAAGTTTTACTAAACTACATAACATATATTATTATTATTAAAATCGTTAAATAATTCATTATTTATGTATGGAATAAAACTTTATATTACCCAAATCGCCATTTTAATATCGCGAAAAAAATACACTATCCACTTTTTAGAATCAAACAGTCATGAAGTTTTCACAAATTAAATACACTAAAGCCGGTATTCTGTAACTAATCCCTTATGAAAGGATCCTTTCACGAAAAAAAAAACTTGGTTTTCATTAAATTATGTCAAAAATGTGTCAAAAGTTTGGGTGCAAACTAAGTTTTTGCATTTTTTTCAAGGATCGTAACGTAAAGGAAGAGTTAGAAAATACCGGCCTAAGCATACATGTATGAACATAGGTATAATTACGCCACCTTTTTTACCATACCATGGTAACACCAAGCTACACTTAATTAATTTTCCTCCTCGATTCTAACTAAAGCTTTGCTTCTGCACAGCTACGAGACAGAACCTTTCCGGCTGGAAGATGATGTTGTAAAATATAGGACAAGATTAAAAACATAGAAAATAGTTTGTGATATTCTTTTATTTAATACAAAAATATGTCTTCAACTGTTTGTAGTATATCAAGTAGGTTAACATAGCTAAGAAGTCAGAAAAAAATAATTAAATATTGATATTTCGTAAAAAAACTATTTTCAAAGCGGTAACTTTAGATTTCAATTTATTATATGTATAGTTCTTGGCCTATCTACGGAGAATTATTAATTTTAATTGTAATGATATCGTAATATAGAATAGGCTTTCCAATTTAGTTTCGAATCAAACATATTCATAAATTATTTGCAATAAAAGTTATTTTTTCCACTACTAGCCATAAACACTATCATTTCAACGTAAGTAATCGAACTGTGAACCACGCCTTCTATCACCTGAGGTGAATAATATTTCATTATTCACTAGTAGTTAATAATGAACATAAATGCGTAGTCCGGAAACTTCGGGCCATTTTGAAAGAAAATTTATGTGTAAAACGAATTAGCATAACCAAGAAATTCTATCAATAGTGTTTAAATAATTAAAATCGGTCTATAAATAAGATTAATTTGATATTTAAAATGTTGATTAAATTGGAATTTTGTGACGTTTAGCAATTAGGCGAAATGAGAATTATGAATTATGACAGCTCATGCCAGCATGAAGTGACAACTGAAAACTTTATAAATCGATTATTAATAATTATTACAATCAATTATCGTTACAAATAGTACATTTTTCGACAAAATAATTTTCGTCAACATCTATTTACTTGCATTCCACGTTCACTAGTTTTTATTCGATATAGAATTTTTTGTTTGGTAAGTGTTTTGTTACATTAATATTATTAAAAATCTGTATATTTTCAATTGTAGGATAACTGGATTGTGAAGATATTAAAGAAATTAGTGGTCGAAACAGAATCATGAAAAATTTATGCGATTCGAAGTAGTCGTTAGTTAGCAAACTTGTATAACCTTTACTCCATTAGAAAATTTACAATCTCCGTGCTATTTTCAACTACAGTTTAAAACACTTCAAAAGGCTCAAAATTTCTTACTAGTTGGAAGTTGTTTGAAAAAAGTTTTATGACGATAACTAACAACTTGATTGATTAGTATTACATAAATGATTATAATAAACACAAGATATTAAGAAAATTTATTTATAAAATTGTAATTGATGTTACAATTATGGCATTCCATTGATATATTTATACCTCCAACATTTAAGGAACTAGAAGAGGTAGGTACATTAATAACAGAATTATTGATAATGTGCCCCTCTTCAATTGTAGAACTGGATTGTACAGGAACTGGTGGTGTCGAGGAATCTTCAATTGTAGAACCGGATTGTACAGGAATTAGTGGTGTCGAGGAATCTTCAATTGTAGAACCAGATTGTACAGGAATTGGTGGCGTCGAGGAAGCATCGACATGTTGATTAATTGATGTTGATTGGCTTTGGACCATACGAGCTATGCTCGTTTTAACCGAGAGTGAGTCAGCTATATAGCCCTCGGCTACCGTAGATGACTTCCAACCCCCATGTTGTTTCAACTGCAGGATATTTCCACCGCTAGCAGCTAATATTGTGGCTGAAGTTCTTCGGAAGCTATGACCCGTGTAAGACGCAGGGTTTTGCAAATTTAAATACATTGCAATTTTGTTTGGTACTTGCCCTATTGTATTATGACCAATATTTTGCTTTGTAGCTTTTCCATTGCGTATACTAATAAATAATTTTTGCATGTCGGAAGTTGGTCTAATTTTTAAATATGTTTTACAATTTTCATCCAAAGGGGTTCCATAACAACAAATTTTCTAGATGAACCATTTTACTATTACGAATGTTTATAATAATCATATCATCTTTTATGATAACATCAGAAAGAAGCAAATTGCAAAGTTCATCGCATCTGCAAGCCCCAGATAAACCAATTATAAGAATTGCCTTATTTACAATATGACATTCATCGGTGCATTAATCAGAAATTTTGTAATTTCTTCTTGACTGAAAACGGAAGACTTCTTAGCACGGTAATTCACATTTTGGCGTTTTAAGAACGCAACTAATTTGAAAAACTTTGAAATGTCTATGTTGTCCTTTAAAGAAAGAGTTGATTTTAACATAGAATAATGTGCCCATAAAGTGGAAGCTTTTTATCATTGGCATAACTTTGGAAATATGCTAACAGTACATTTTCAGATATTATAACCACACTTCGCGCAGTGCACCAATTTTAAATGTTACATAAGCTTTCATATAAAGAGTCTTGATTTTTCCGGCAGTAGCTTGTCTGCCACTGATTCAGCAATCTCTCTCATTTCGGGTGGTGTACAACTTTCACTCATTTTTAAAAACACTGCAAAACTTATAAATATCAAAATATTTAATGTAACCTTTATGTCAAAATTAATTAAACATTTTCAAGCAAGTGTCAACATCAAAACAAAAACTATCATTTGTTTTATAATTTGAAATAAATAATTAAAACGATTTACTTTATTCATTAACAATTATTATTATAAGAGTAAACAATCCTAGTAGTGGAAAAATATAACAGTTTAATGCGTAATCCGCGGATTTAATTGGGTAGGTTATAAATTGTTATCCTTGGTTTATTATATTTTTTAATACAAATGAAATTTAATAAAACTTTATTTTAAAAATTAATTTATTTATTTAATTAAGTATAATTAAATAAATAAATTTAAAATTAAACAAATAAGTTTAATAAAATTTACAAATATTATTTAAAAATTTATAAATTTATAATTTTAAATTTTAAATTTTTAAAATATTTTTAAAAAACCCTTTTATTAAAAAATATAAATTAAAATATTAGTATTTATTTTTTTAATATTATAATTAAAATTAATAGTTAAATATTATTATAAATTAATAATTATTGAATTAAAATAAAAATTTTAAAAAAAAATCAAATTTAAAATAATTTAATAATAAATTTTAAAAATTAATTTTTTAAAAAAAATAAATATATAATTAAATTTTAAAAAAATTTTTATAAATAAATTTAACTTTAACATATTAAAAAAAAATAAAATATATATAATATATTATTAAAAAATTAAAATTTTAAATTAATTAATATAAAATTTTTAAAAAAATTTTAATTAATAAAAAAAAAATTTTTAAATATTTTAAAAAAATTAAATTTATAAAATTATTATTATTTAAAAATTCAAATATTTAAATTCTTATTTTATTATGTAGTATGAAAAAAAAAAATAAATAAAAAAAAATATTTCCAATTTTAACTTAAGTTTATTCAATTTGTTTTAATAATTATGATAAAGATTCATATTCTTTAAATAATTTTAAATTCCTTTTTAACAATTAAATTAAAACAAATAAATCCATATTAAATATATAGTCTATAAACATTGTATAATATACGAATATTTTAAGTTTGGTATATAGTGTGTATATTTTAAACGTATAATAAACTAATCAAAATTAAACGTATCCCAAAAATATACTATATATACCAGAAATATACGTATAATATCCGATCGTGTGTTACCTGGGTATAAGGAAAACTTAAGAAGCCCTTAAGAAATTTTTAATTAAAAGCAGTTACACAAATCAAACACAAAATATAATAAATATATAAATATAATATAAATATAATAAATATAAAATAAAACTTAATTTACTCATTAGAATAATGCGCATAATAATAAATTAGAGTTCTATAAACCTAGAACTATAATTTTTACTCCTATGAGTAAATTAGATTTTTGCTTCATATTTGCACATACAAAGGTTTGAAATTGAAAGTGGTCATTTTTTTAAAATATAATTATCATACTTACGAGGTGTCTAATTCCTACTGTTGTATTGTTCCATTTAAAAAAAAGTACGCCTTGTACTACTACATCGAAATTTTAACTTTCGGCCTTTTTCTACTAACTAAATTCAATCTAATAATTTTTAAGTGCAAACTTCTGATAGCCATCCTGTGTTCGACAAGTAAGTCGTGTTTGTCTAACTATAAAAAGCATACCCCATGTTGTGAAACTAACCTAATTTGCAAATGCTGGCTCAAAATCGTTAATGGTTCATGAAGAGAAGCAAACACTAATGCATCTATAAGATCTATTGATGAGATAGCGCTAAAAGAAAAAATGCAGTTAAGCATATAGCACAAGCAAAATTAATTTTTGAGATTTCATTGAAATCAATATAAAGTTTACACTTGAGGGTCATTTTTGTATTCACGACATGGTTAATTATGCATAAAATATGCATAACATAAAAAATTTTACCGTCAACAAAATGGCTACCACACAAAACCCAAAAATATAAAACTACCGTAAACCGGGGCTACTTTGCACCACAGGTGGTTACTTTGCCCCAAAGACGAAAAATGTTGCCGCGCAACATGACAGCAAACCAATGAACTGCAAACGCCTTGTTTTGAGTTTATTCGATAGGTAGCACCACTAGGAGGGTGACACATCATTTTCAAGCCATTCCGCCATATTGGACAGTTGATTTGTATGGCTTGTAAAGTTGAGTCACATTTTGGTGATATTTTACTTTAAAAAAAGTGGTATTTTCAACCCGTTTGCAGACATCTAAAGGTAAGCAAAAGTGTTTATTTATGGAGTACAACTATTTGTTAACAAAATTACATTGCTAAGATCAACCTATTAAGTGTTTTTCACAACTTATAAATTTTTTAGTTTCATAGGTTAGGTTTCTGGTGAAAATGAGGTAACTTTGCCCCAGCCACAAAAGTCCCCTCATTGCTTAAAAAACTTCTGGAAGACTTGGAGCCCAATATGAAAAAAATCTTGAAAGCGGATTTAGAAAACTGGGATACTTCCATGTGACATACAGCCTCTACTAGACAGAATAGGCCAAAAGCAGTTGAACCCTCAGCTGTGAGCTCAGCATTTTAGAGCTTGTGCAAACAACCAAATCTCTAATAGGCGATAAGCCCACAAACCCTACAAGAAGGAAGAAAGTACAACTTCCAGCAGGTAAAAGCCTGTCCAATGAAGAAATGCTAGATAACACTCTGATTTCTCTCGCTAGCACAAGTAAAACCTCTAATGAAAGTGTCAAATCTAAGATTAAGAAGCCCTCAGAAAGAAAAGCCGCAGATGTTATGATGACAGCGATGACATTTTAAGTGAAATGGAATTAAATCTCAATGAAAGTTCAGATGAAGACTGGGAATCGTTCAGTAGAAAACAAATTGAAATGATGGCAAAAGAAAACAAGGAACCAAATAAACCAACCATTCAATCAATAAAAAAGGAAGTGGACACCTTCGTTGTCGTGATTTATCAAGATGAATACTATCCTGGCGTCATTGAAAGTCTGAATGAAGAAGGTGCTGTAGTGAGTGCTATGTTTAAGACTGCGAAAGGAAATTGAAATGGCCAGAAAAAAGGACTCAATCCATTACTCTTGGGAAGAGATTGTTGGTAGTATAAATCCGCCAAAAAATCAACAAAAGGGGCATGTTCAGCATCCCAGAACTTATAAATGACATTAACTAACCTTTGATGTTCTTAACAAATATAATTCATGATTTAATAACATGTTTTTGTATTCTTTTCATGAGGTTTAATATAGACATTTCTACAGATACCACCTATGATTTTGTTTTTCTTCCCAAAATGCATTTATTGAAAGAATACACTTCTAAAGAGTTGTACTACTCAAATCAAGTGTGTTACTTTACTCCAGTTCATTTTACTATGAGAAATCATCTATTTTTACGTGGGGCAAAGTTACCCGAACCCCGGGTAACTTTGCTCCACTTTTCAGAAAATAAAAATAAATAGAAAACATTGTAAACTGGTCATTAAGGTACTTAAACGTGTTCTTTAGATAGTTTTAGTTGATTAAAAACGTTCCCGATCATTCTCTCTGACAACTGTCGTAACAATTATGATTTTGTTCAAAGAGCCAAAAGGGCAAAGTAGGTTTACGGTACTCAAAGCAATCTAAAACACATTCTTTGTCCTTTCACTTTGACATCCCTTCAAAAAGAAGGCGCTAAAACTTTTTATTTCCGTTGCTTGTCTTTACGACCACCATCTCTATGGATTCTGTTTAACTTCTTGTCCCGCATTTTATTCAAATTCACAATCTGCTGTAACAACCTATTTTTTTGCTTAAATAATAAAAATAGCGGACTTTTTAAGTCTTACGTGCTGCAGTTTGCACAGAGCTGATGTAGACTTACATATAATAGCAAACACCAGTAAGCGCCGCTTTTGCAATCATTATAAAACTTAACTAAAACTTAACTTTATCTTAGTATTATTTTTGTTGCATAAGAAACTATTTTCATTTGTATCGATTAGTTTTAGCGGAACTTACACACTGCACAATTAATTCACTTTATATCATAGAACATCAACCAACAACAATATAAGTTACCCAGCTGTAGGAACCGCGGTTAGCTTATCTGTATGTAGACAATACATCAATGAACAAGTTGCATGAAATTCAAATAAACCCCAAAACAGCAATTATTTAGATATTAAATTTCAAAAATTTCTATTAAATATTAACCCACAATTTTGCGGTCGGCACTTAAAAGGTACATATGTACATATTTTTTGACAAATTAAAATTTTTTTTTAATAAGTGCTGTAAATCACAATGAACATTATAAAGTCGATATTCTGTAACTCGTCCCTTACGTAAAGATCTTTGAACAAACAATAAAATTTAGTTTTACGCTCAAAATTTTAACACATTTTTGGCATAAAATCCAAGCTTTACCTTTCGTGAAATAATGATCTTTTCATAAGGAACAAATTATAGAGTATCAGGCTTAGTATTACATACATAGTAATTCAAAATAGTCGATATAAAATAATAATAAAATAAAATAGAATATAAGTAAATACATAAAGTAATAAAAACTTTTGACTTTCTGTCAACTTTTATTTCCAGATCCATCCAGCCACACAGCAGTTATTTTTGGATTATAATAAATTTGCTTTTATCCATATTTAAAAATGCGATGCAAACTTAGGATTGCTTTGACATAGAATATTTTGCCAGAAGCTTTACTTGTTCTACGTCAATTCTTGCTCAAATTTACAACAGAACATAACAGCATGAAATTTTTTAAATACATACGATATAACTGAAAAGGAAAGGGATTTATATTATACAAAGGAAAATTGATGTTATATTTCGCGAACTCTAAAACTTTCCTTTGTAGATAACAAATGTATTATTAAACTTACGTAAATATTTGTAATGCAAATGTGATTTAATGTGACCACCCTGATTGATGTATTGCTTTGATATTCTCTAATTATTGCATGCACGTTACCGTGTATAGTTAAACTGTTTCCGAGTAAAACATAATATGCGTATTCTTCATTTAAATGTAACCATTGTAACTGATTACTTTTGTAAGCACCCACTGAGAATTAGTCAAATTTAAAAAAAAAAGTATTATACTATTACGTAGATTAAAATCACATCAAATTTTAATTAGTTCATAACTCTAAATGATGCCCTTTATGATTAATTTAATTTTTGCGTCAGAATGTTTTCAAAAGTATTTACTAGCATTTTTTAGTTTAGTTGCATCAAAAATGTACCAAAGAGCATTATACTTGTGTTATGTATAAGTGAGTAATCTTTTTCGCGTATTTCTCCTGTTTTATTAATTTAATAGGACCAAGGTTTTTAACCTGTGGTTTGAGGATCCCTAGGGGTCCGCTATAAGGAAAACTTAAGAAGCTCTTAAGAAATTTTTTAATTAAAAGCAGTTACACAAATCAAACACAAAAATAAAACTTAATTTACTCATTAGAATAATGCGCATAATAATTAATTAGAGTTCTATAAACCGAGAACCATAATTTTACTTGTAATGAGTAAATTAGATTTTTACTTCATATTTGCACATACAAAGGTTTGAAATTGAAAGTGGTAATTTTTTTTTAAATATAAGTATCATACTTATTAGGTGTCTAATTCCTACTGTTCTACTGTTCCATTAAAAAAAACGTACTAAGGTACGCCTTGTAGTATTACATCGAAATTTTAACTTTCGGCCTTTTTCTACTAACTAAATTCAATCTAATAATTTTTAAGTGCAAACTTCTGATAGCCATCCTGTATTCGTCAAGTAAGTCGTGTTTGTCTAACTATAAAAAGCATACCCCATGTTGTGAAACTAACCTAATTTGCAAATGCTGTCTCAAAATCGTTAATGGTTCATGAAGAGAAGCAAACACTAATGCATCTATAAGATCTATTGATGAGATAGCGCTAAAAGAAAAAATGCAGTTGAGCATATAGCACAAGCAAAATTAATTTTTGAGATTTCATTGAAATCAATATAAAGTTTACACTTGAGGGTCATTTTTGTATTCACGACATGGTTAATTATGCATAAAATATGCATAACATAAAAAATTTTACCGTCAACAAAATGGCTACCACACAAAACCCAAAAAATATAAAACTACTCAAAGCAATCTAAAACACATTCTTTGTCCTTTCACTTTGACATCCCTTCAAAAAGAAGGCGCTAAAACTTTTTATTTCCGTTGCTTGTCTTTACGACCACCATCTCTATGGATTCTGTTTAACTTCTTGTCCCGCATTTTATTCAAATTCACAATCTGCTGTAACAACCTATTTTTTTGCTTAAATAATAAAAATAGCGGACTTTTTAAGTCTTACGTGCTGCAGTTTGCACAGAGCTGATGTAGACTTACAGATATAGCAAACACCAATAATCGCCGCTTTTGCAATCATTATAAAACGTAATTAAAACTTAACTTTATCTTAGTATTATTTTTGTTGCATAAGAAACTATTTTCATTTGTATCGATTAGTTTTAGCGGGACTTACACACTGGACAATTAATTCACTTTATATCATAGAACATCAACCAACAACAATATAAGTTACCCAGCTGTAGGAACCGCGGTTAGCTTATCTGTAGACAATACATCAATGGACAAGTTGCATGAAATTCAAATAAACCCCAAAACAGCAATTATTTACATATTAAATTGCAAAATTTCTATTAAATATTAACCCACGATTTTGCGGTCGGCACTTAAAAGGTACATACATATTCTTTGACAAATTCAGGTTTTTACCCACATTTTAATAACAGTCAAAACATCAACAACAGCTAAGGTCACGATACTCGGAATTGAGTTAACGACTAAAAAGTGTCACCTTTCCAACGATCGTTTATTTGTTTTACTGCGATCTGTGTTTTGTGAGTTATTTGCAATTGTTGCCATCTATTCGGAAAAACCCCACGAACTTTTTCCCAGATCTAATATTTTTAGTTTATCTAATTATTTCTTTACTTTTATTCATTTTCTAGATTAGAACATTATATTTATACGTGTTTGCGTAACATAAATACATTTAAATTAAAAAATTGTTTTGACTCATATCTTTTTCACATGCCTATCCGTTACCGAATGTTAGCGATGGAAACTTGAGCCGAAAGGCCCGTTGCCTTTCTCATAGTTCACAGATCTGTAATGGACTTTTTCACAGCAGTATATCGAACGCGAGCAGAATTCGAACCCGGAAGCTTACGCTTCTTAGTGGATCCGTGTATGCTTCACGCCATATTGCCGGTCTTATACTGCTCACTTATACAGAGCGCTAAATTTAAAAATCTAGCACTGTTAATATATGATCTTCGAATGGTATACAATAGTTCTATATTCCACAATTAATTAAATAAAAGAAAATAAACTTTAATTTTCTGTTATGAAACTTAAAAATAAGCAAAATAGTATTTTTAGTTATTTTTAATATTATTATACAGCACATAAAGAAAGAAATGTCTACTACCCGAAATTGAACATACATATTCTTTGACAAATTCAGGTTTTACCCACATTTTAATAGCAGTCAAATTTTCATTCTATTAAAAGGATATAATTCTATAAACAACTTTTAATGATAAAATAGCAAGTTTAAAAATCAGCGAAAATAATAATCTTCTTACGTAGTTCCATATTTGTTAAAATTAAATAAATATTATAATACATAGGCACAAAATAATAGTAGTAATAGTCTTCATTGAAAACAATAAAGATAACTTAATAATATGTAGGTACGAGAGAGATCAATAAGTTTGGTAAAAACGGTACAAGGAAAGGAGTTATAGTAAAAATTTCAAAAGTAGTTTGTAACAAAATCAAATAGAAAGCCAGTTTTCAAAAATGAAATAAATCCAACCAACCGTTGGACTTTTATTCAATTTTTAGTGGTGGTCATTTTGGATAATTGTAAAATGGAAAATATTCGAACACCGCGCTTATAACATATGCGCTAAAAGTGTAAAACAAATACCAAATGATATGCTTGAAGAGGACAAGAAATCTTCACCTTCACTAAAAACAATTTACAAGTGGGTACAGTTCTTCAAAGCAGGACAAAAGTTCTTAAAATATGAACACCGCACTGATCATCCTTCGGATGCAGTTAATCACGAAAATGCACTAAAAGTTGAAATTTTATCAATAGATGATAAATGTTTAACTATCTTAAAAATATCTTAAATCATCAATTTATCATTATGATACTATTCGTACAATTCTACATCATCATCTTTATGTATCAAAAATAAGTGCAAGATGGGTTTCACGTTTGTTGTCTCCAGAACAGAAGCAATTTCGAGCTCAAACTTCAAAAAAATTTGCAAATGTGCAAGGCCAATCCGAGAAAAATTTTAAATAACATTGTAACAGGTGAGAAACATGGATTCGTTATTATAACCTCGAATCCAAACAAGAGTCTATGTAGTCGATAGAAAACGGAAAACCGCCACCTAAGAAGTTCAACACTGAACCGTCCTTTGGCACTATTATGCCCACAATTTTTTGGGATGCCGAGGGAATTTTATAAATTGATGTCCTCTTGCAAAATTATTAGAGAAATTAAAGAAAGCTATCCAGGTAAAAAAAAGGCAAAGTGAAACAAAAAATTTTACTTTTTCACAACAATCAGCACTTCACAAGTTGAAAATCTAACAAGCTAATATTCAAAAGTGTGGTTTTGAAAAAATTATTCACCCATCTCACAGTTCAAACTTGGTCCCTAGCTATTAATTTTTATTTTCAAATTTAAAGAAAAAATTAGGTGAGATAAAATTTAACATCTATGAAGAAATTATGTATGCTGTGGAAAGCTATTTTTCAAGGCAAACGAAACAATTTTTTTAATGGTTTAAAAAATTAAAACAAATAAGTACCAAGTGCTTTGAGCTTCAAGAAGATTACGTTAAGATATAAAATTTATTTCTTTAAAAAATATTGATTTTTTATACCGAACTTATTGATTCCTCCTTGTATGTCTACTAGCACACTAATTTAGTTTATTTTAATATTTGTTATAAAATAATAACTCAACGTGTGTCCTATAAATTTCTTAAAGAAGAAATTCATAAAAACATTAGCTAACGTAATTCCTTATTATAGAACAATAAAGACTCACTGATGTACTTTTTACAATTATGATTATAAACATACTTTTTCTCATAAAAGAACATAAGTGTAGCTTAAAAGCAGTTTACTAGTTTAAAAGCATAGTGATAAAACAAATTTAAAGATAATTTTTATTAAAAACTCTTACAATATATTATTACTAAAATCCAGGTTTCGACCAATTTTCCTGATCTGAGAAATGAAGTAATAACAAGTACCTCGGTTTTCTAAAACCTCTAAAAATTGAATTATGATACTTTAAATTCCAACCGCAGAATTAATAAATTATGAAATATGTATTAATGATTTGTTTAAATATTTATTATTTTTTATTATTTAAATTTTAGTTTTAGACTATTAGTATAGTTTTTGGTATTAAAATTTTCGTAATAAGTTTTTATTAAATATTAATTTTGTTTTATTTAGTTTCAAACATTTTCTTTTTACCATAATTGTTATTTATGCTTTTTCTCCTCTTTTAAAATGTGCACTTTTGCTTTAATTATACTTTTTAAACTTCTTGACTAAACTTTATTTATAAAATCGCCATCATTTTTGGCCTTCGTAATTTTCCACTTATGCTTTTTCAATTTATTGAATTTTATCATTAAACATCATCTAATTATTTAAATTTTTTATTTTGCCATGTAAGTCTTTCTTCTATCATTTCCACCTTTCCTACCTAATATTATTGTGGCAAATTCCACTTGAAAGTCACTTTTTCGAATCATCGCAACTGTTTCGCTAATTTGTGTCCATGTGCCTTCCTGGCAGAAATGGTACTGCAAGTCTAGAAAATCGGTTCTTGCGGAGTTGTGAGTTTTTATAGTGATTTCAACTTTTTAAAATTTAAAACCTTCGATCGACTTTCTTCCAAATTTAAATTTACTTTTACAATTTTGTTTCACTACTTTTTAATTATTTCACCTTTTTATTTTAAATTGCACTCCTTAAATCTATGTTCACAGTTTTAAACCTAAAATTTAAATTAAAATTAACATAACAATTTATTCTTTTCTATGGCGAGTAACCCCCACAAAATCAAATCTACAAAATTAGATTGCCGTTATAATTTAGAAATCCTGCAGATTATTTTATAAATTAAAACTTTATGGGTCTGAGAAAAAGTACGTGGCCTTTTTTTAGTAAAATTCAACTGGATTTTCAGTAGTGTGAAAATGAATTTATCTAAACCAAATATGCTTTATTATTATCGACAATGTTTCGTCATTTTTGAGGTAGAGCTATGATACCATCGGTTAAGAAATTGTGTAGTTCCTGGTTGAAAACAGAATGAAGTGTTTTTCCTAGGCTTCTTTTGAAACCAGCTTAATTCTATTGAGAGAGTTCTGCAGAGATCGGAACAAGTGATAGTCAGAGGATACTATGTCTGGACTATACGGTGGATGCATCAAAACTTCCCAACCAGTCTGTCGCAATTTTTGTCGGGTCATTAAAGAACTAACAGGAAATAGCTGATGGTGGACGATTCCCTTCCATCAGAAAGCGAGTGAACCATTTCCGCGCAGCAGATTTTGATCAAGTACCTTCACCGTACACAGCACAATTTTTTTCACAAGCCTGCGCAGCGTTCTTCTATTTGTCTTAATAATATTGCAAAAACCAGCGCAATTCTTCATTACTTTTCTGTATTTTCAAACGCTAACAACTGTCAAACCACTGCACCAATTTCGATGTTTATACATTGAATAAGTTCTCTCGACGGTCTGACGACGGTAATGGTCTGGCACTTGAGTGTGTCGAATAGTCAACCGAAATACCCGGTTCGAGCCCGGGCGGAGTAAACAAATTTATTCTGACCGTCGTCCCTTAGAAAAAAGTGGCTACCCACCGAGGTAATTAGCCAAGGGGTCACGATACTCGGAATTGAGTTAACGACTAAAATATCTCTTCACATGCCTATCCGTTACCGAATGTTAGCGATGGAAACTTGAGCTGAAGCCAAGATGAATTTTCTAGGAAGTATATAATTCATGGTGTAGTTTCTCGTTGCCTTTCCCATAATTCACAGATCTATATTGGACTTTTTCACAGCAGTGTATCTAACGCGAGTAGAATTTGAACCCGGAAGCTTACGCTTTTACGCGTCTTATACTTATATTCTTCTTATACTGCTCACTTATACAGAGCGCTAAATTTAAAAATCTAGCACTGTTACCAAAATATCTTCTAATAGTGTACAATAGTTCTATATGGCAAAATTGAATATAAAGAAAATAAACTTTAATTTTCTGTTATGAAACTTAAAAATAAGCAAAATAGTATTTTTAGTTATTTTTAATATTATTATACAGCACATAAAGAAAGAAATGTCTACTACCCGAAATTGAACGATTTATAAGCATCTCAGTTTTAACAATTTGATTAAATTTACTATATTGTGTATTATTAAAATTTCATTTTGGAAAAAATTTGAATTTTAAATTACTCAGTCGTATAATATGTCTCAAATGTAATTTAGAATGCGACAAATGTACAAATAATTACAAATGTTCCTAAAAGAAAAAAAAAGAAAATCACTTGTCTAAAAGTATTGTCAGCATTTTCACAACAACTGCTGAGTATTTATTTAACGATCGGGGTTAAATCTATATCAAGTCTTTCTAAATATTGCTGGATGCGTTGTTAGTTTCGCAAGCTTGACAATATGTTGTGCACGTTATAAGAGAAATAAAATAATAACCAGGGTTTCTTCGAGCTTTTAATTTAATTAGGTACTTATATTTCTTAAACTTTCATTTTATCCTAAATGAAACGTTTAAACAATAGCAATCAAATAAGCCCATTACTCTTTACATAATATACATATATAGGAATAACGTGACGTAAAACGAGATTAACTTATCCGTTGAGTAGGGGTCAAATTGACCAAAATGTCGAAAATGTTTGTAATATTCATATCATTTTATATATTTTCAGAAAAACAATTATTACAATATTTTTTAATGTTGTCTATAGGTCACATTATGATGCAATATTATAATTCTTATAAATTAAACTTTTCTCAGATTTCAATCTCATATTTTGAAAAAAATTAACAGTTTTAATACAATTCACATTGTAACATTATTTTAAACTGAACAGGCTACTTTCAGCAGAGAAATGATCAGTTTAGACGTAATTATATTTTTGTTTATGTTTACTAAATAGAAGCATTTATGTATTAGTGAAAATAAAACTGTTCAAAACTTCTTAAAATTGAAGATAAAGTTAACCGCCTTACAAGATCATGAAAACGTATTTAGGGTTAGTTGTGTAACAGAAGTTAATTCTCGGATTACGCTGCTCCGTGAATCAAGTTTGGCGATTGGTTGGTATTTGTTTAATGTAAAATTTTTTTAGTTTAGTTTACTCCTTACTATTATAATTAAATTTCTGCGTTTTGCCAACAATGAAATAAAAAAAATATACCATCAGTTAACTGGAAGAGACGGAAGGGAAAATTGCAAGTGGACAGCAATTGTAAGTATACTTTTATTATTTGTTATAAAATTCCTCTATTGTTTATTATTTTTAGTAATTTTCTACTAAAACAAAATCTTTTTTAAAAAATGCTTTCTCGTGATCAACAGCACTGTAAATTTTTGGAGGTCTTTAAACGAGCTTGCCTTACTCGGCTTAATGATAACCTTTAAAGAGATATGAATATAGAATGAACCAACTCGTAGACAGAAAATTCTTGCTTCAATTTAAATTAAACAATGCTTAATAACGTTTAATTCAAATATTTAATTTAATTAAAGCTTATAATTTTAATAAAAATAATAAAGCTAAAAATTGTAATAGTTTGATTTTATAAATTAGATCCTTGATTTGGACGTTCCGAAGGTGAGATAAAAATAAAAATTTCCGACGTCCTTTAAGGACGACCCTTGCACACAGAGTTAGGCAAAATACCTTTTTTTTATTTGAAATATAATTTCAAAATACTCAAATATTGAGTATTTACAATACTCAAAATACATTGTTTTACGTATTGTTCCCAAAAACCCAAAAAAACAGATTCAAACAATTACCATGGAGGAAGGGAATAAAATAAAAATTTATTTAGTAACATAATTTAAATTAAATTAAATGGTAATAATAAAATTATAAATATTATTTTAAATAAATTAAATACAAACTTAGAAGCAAATTTCTAAATTTTACATAAATTGAAGTAAGTTGTTTATTAAAATAATATAAAAAATTTAGTAAAAATACATCAAATTTTTAATCAGTTAATAAAATGCTAATCGATAAATTAAGTTTTTATTTTACCAATAAATTTAAATATTGTTATCAACTAGTTTCATTCAAATACCCGAGAAAGGAATCAGTATTTATTTTCAGAATCTACGTTCTGCTTCAGCTAAAAGCAAAGCTAGCCAAAAACGACCAAGGCTGTCACAAAATAAATTGTCATTACAGGGTATTTGCCCTTATAAGTAAACATTCATTATAAACAAAACATTGTTGTTAGTATGGCGGCAAAATGTAGTAGAAAACATTATGTACAATTTATAAATCAAAAAATTTTTAATTTATAATTTAAAATTGAAAAGCTCAGTCGCGTGATTTGCTTTTGATAAATCTAAACGAATCATAAACATTCTTTACAATTCGTATCTAAAACAGTAGCATGACACACTAGCCGAAGCAGCGTACCCTACATAGGATACAAATACAGGTAGGTTTCGGCATCACCCGAAGGGACCACTGGCGTCGCTAGATAGGATTACCTAAGTTTTACACCGCCTTTAGGTCCATCGTTCTAAGCCTTGCCCAAATTTGTCTCGATCGCGTTTATACTTCGTCTATTCATATTAAATGCAATCTCGCGCTAATGCCCTTGCAAGTTTTAATTTTTATTTTGTTTTAAACAAGCCCCGGGTCATTATCGTAAGGTTATAAGCAAATTGATAAATCGGTCAGTTAATTTCGTCTAACTAAATCTGCGCAAGCTGATGAATGGCTGAGCGTAGATCTGCCGAACCAAAACAGGTACGATAAAGTAAAGTCCTGGTATCCCAATTCAAAAAATGACTTGCTTGCTTTTAACACCCGAAAAACTTGCCATCTTCAGACATGCATTGGTTCAGTAGTACCACAATCAGGCTTGATACCACCGTTATGTCTGCATCACTGTAACATTGTGAGCAAAAATCGACATATCATGCACCGTAGTGGTACTAATGTGAAGGTCATAATATGGAGAGATCATCATTTATGGCGAAGGTAGCAAGCGTCGCTTATTTCTGTAATTATGCATAGGAAACTATGCCATAATTATCTTGTTTTTAAATAAACCCGCCTCGGTATTGTTGAAAATATTTAATGTTAAAATTTGTAAAACAAATTTAACATTTTGTGATTAGATAGATCAAAAAATTTTATTTTAAAAATTACAATTTGGATAAAATGTTAAATTTGTTTTACAAATTTTAACATTAAATATTTTCCAAATTACAATTTTATTGTGTATTTTTTTTAATAATATACCTACTCATACTAAATAAAAACTCATCAAAAATACATTTTTATATTTGAATTTTAAAAACATCCCAGCCCTGTCTAAACGTAAAAATACATAATTCGTAAAAATAGGTTTGTTGTTCGTAAACGCTCACAAAACAAAGAATATACATTTCTGGAATTGGGTCTCACTTGACAACGAATCTCTCATGATGAAAGTTTTTTTATTTCGGTTGGGAAAAGAAAAGCCAGGCGATAATCCAACCAAGAGCTAAAATTTAAAAATATGGTTTTTGTACTGAAATATGGTGGTGTTAATGGTCACAAAATGGTTTCAAGGTAATAAACAGCATCGGGAGTTGAAACATTATATTTTATTGTGAATAATGAATGGGTTTGGCTAACTTGGATATTTTACGAATAAATTCTACAAATTTGGGTCCTCCTAATGACTTTATATTCCAATAAGATGGCAACGATCTGAAAATAGTTGCTCCATAACGTACAAAACATCTGCACTTTCCACAAAAACCTTCTAGCGCAAAGAAATCCATTCTTGCCGTTCTTGAAATCGACCCAAACATGACAACGTTCTTAAATTCAAACAAGCATTCTTAAGTTAGGATTTGAGATTACTGATTGCTTCCTGCAATTATTGCAATTCAATAAGTGAACTCAATTGAACACCTCAATTGAGATCGAAACAAAAAAAACTTATACTAATTTGAGGTATTGTATTAAGGTGGCAAATACCAATGTTATTTGGCCATAAGAATAAACCACAATTAAAAACCGAGTATATATAACGTACCGTGCTCAAATTTGCAACATGATATATTTGAACATTTGTCGATAATATATTATAATTACAAGTAAAAACATTTATAGTTAATGAATAAATAAATAAACAAAACATGCCTGCGGAACGGTTCAGTTCTTTTATTTATTGTAGTGAAAATAGTAAAGTAATCATGCTGTATTTACAGTATGTTATTACAAATTATCTATTTGAGAGTTTGCAGTTTAAAAATCTGTTATTAACCTCATTAGTAACGAAATTAATCGTGGTTCTTCTAATCCCTATCCTGCTTATGCTATTTGCAGTTTGGAAAATGTTTCATAGATGGCACGCGCATAGTACAGTATATTATCTTATTTTATGTCGAAAAGATTTACAATTTAAGTTGTCAATATAAGCATTTTTTGTGCTCAAAACTATTTTCTGAATAGGTAAGCGGAAAAAAAGTACGAACTAATACAGGCGTCGATAAATTTTGCTGCTCGCATTATCTAGTGATCAATCGATATCAGAGTCATCTACCAGTAGTGTTTGAAAATAATTGATACTTTTGCCACCTTAAACATTATTTTAATTAGATGCCACGAAGCTGGAATAAAGTACATATTATTATGTACGTGTTAAATGTTGTAGTTTAGAAGTTAGAGCAACGCAATTTTTTATTTAATTAATTACTCTACAATTTTTCTGCTGTATTTTCTGCGTCACGTTTATTTATTATATTTTGTTTCACAAAGATGTATTTTATGTTTTCTGTTTTAACATCTATTTTTTCAAAACCAACAACTTTACACCGTCATGAACAAAATATGCTTCTAGCTATACGGGTCTCCCCTAATAATTATTAGTAGACATTTTCGTTTTCGTAAAAACGTCAATTTTAATGTTTAAGAAATATTCTAATTTTGCCCCTTGTATAAAAAGCACAAATCTATTTACATAATACATCTTAATCCTTTATTGCACCGAGTTGCATATAATACATATGTATGCATCGTAATTTAAAATCACCGCTAAAAATTTTAAATTTCGCATATCTTCCGTGTACTTTATTTAAACAAAGCTTCGATATACTATGTATGATCCTTATCAGCACTTGCAAAAGGTCTCAATTTCAAAAGATAATCAGATTTCAGCAGTAAAACACAAGAAATCACAGTAAGTACAACAAAAAATTTTAAATTGGAAGAAAAATCAGGCATCGAAGGGATTCCCAATGATCCTCTCACACGTAAAACTGACCACGAGCCGCAAATAAGTTTTACAAATTTAAATCTTCTGATACATTAATAAATAAAATAAATTAAATTGTAATATCCTAAATTAAAGTTTGTTACAATGGCATTACGAAGCACTCTATGCATCTATTGATTTTCGTTTATTTCTTTACTGTGCTACCCTCTTTATTTAGAAATGCGTAGTAGGGATTACACATGGGTTAAATAAGCAGATTCCTAAGATTTTTACTGCGCATGCGTTTATGATTAACGAAAACTTTTTACAAAGTTTCAAAAGTTGGTTGCTTTGTATGGGTAACGTATTTTTTTAAATTTGTTTTTTTAAATTACGCAAAATGTCAGACCACACCAAAGCTGATTATACGATAATTAAAGAAGATCCTGAAGTTTTACGAGTGTTAATTAAAAATACAGTGGAAAAAATTGTAACTGATGGTTGGAGGTAAGAAACAGCAACTACCAATTGAGTGTCAATGCCCTGCCTTTGTTGTATTATATAACGGCACATTGTGGTGAATTTCAATTGCAGTTAATAAGTTGTACTTTTTCTTTATGAAATATTATCGACGTTGCCATTAGCTTCCCAATCTATTGGATATTAAAATTGGTGGTTAGGTTGTGACTAGTGCCTATATGTTACTACTAATCATATTGCACCAGTCCCGGCCTGATCACTATTTTTTTTGCGTATATAAATCTTTTGTATATTAAATTTTAGATAGTTTTAGAACATGTAACGGTTGTATTGTTGCAGTGATAACTCTGTGGCACCTCGTTTGAAAGAATTGTTCTTAAACTCATCGCTTATCAAAGATGTAAACAAAATTATCGATACCATGTGGACCGAACAGAACATAACAGACAAATTAAAAACCCTACATAAGGTGGAGAAAGAAAATCCTGCAGATTTTATTGCTTGGTAATGTTATAACATTTCTAAAATATTTATTAAGAACTTATTTTCTAGGCGACCTGCAAAAACTGGCAGTATTCCAAAAACAAATTTGAAAGGTGAGGAATTAGCTAAAGCAAAACAAATACTACTTAATCAAATCGAAAAACAAAAAATTTATAAAGAAAAATTAACAAATGTTCTTAATACAAACGAAGATTTGTTGAACAAATATATCACAAAATTATCAGAAGCTTCTGAATATATAAATAATGATACCTTCGTAAAGAGTTCACAAGTTTTGAAGTAAACTACAAAAAATAAACTTAAACTATGTCATTGATGGTATATTAACTTTAAGATTATTTAGAATTTCTTGAATTTCCTTCATTTTGCTATTATTTTTTATATTATTCTCTTCCAATGCAACCTTTTGTTGCATCAAATTGTCGTGTCTTGCTTGTAATTGTGATATACTGCAGGTTTCCATATCTGCAGGTATATTGCTTTGAAAATTATGATGCAGTTGCTCTTTCATTTGTTGGATATATTTTTTGTTGCTGCAAGCTTCTAGTTCGGTTTTATTTTTATTAAGTCTAGCAATTGCAGTGTTGTTTTTTAAATCCTAAAACAGTTTTTGAAACATTGTAATAAAAATATACATTGCACTTACCAAGAGTAGATTTTCATAATATGATGCTCGATTTTTACTTGCGGTTATATCGCCTTGCAAAATTTTTTTCTTCGTTTCAAATTCGTGTACTACATTTGATATTTTCTGAAGTCTTGAAATTGCTTGCAAAAAAAATTTAATTTACTACTCAATTGTGTTTAATTATGTTAAAATGTATGTTAATAATATTAATAAATATAAACAGTTATTAGTGTATAATATTTTGTAGGAAATATGAGTGCAAAACTTTTATTTATATTTTATTTTCTTCAAAATCATTACGCTTTCAAAGATTCTACAAGAATAATTTTTACAAAAGCAAAGTACTGAACTACCAAATTTTCGTCTATGGGAAGACGTATTTATGAAATTTTTAGCACCATTCTTTCCGTGCTGGATTAAATCTCCAATTACGTTAAATAAAGATTAAACCAAAACGTTTTTCTTTGATTAGATTTGATTGTTAATTGCTGATTAACGTAACTGAATGTACACCAAATTTATCCAAGCATTGATAGAACAGCCCTGTAATGGATTGTTTAACAATGTTAGAACATGAATGTGCCTGTTAGCTTGTTCTGGTCCTAGGCTATGAAGGATAAAAATTAAATAAAGTAAATCCATAAGACATATTTTCAAAACACATTAATAGTTTTGGACATTATACAATACTTGCTAAACATATTTTAATATTTTTGTAAATAGTAAATATATGAATTAAAATTGTAAGAATAATAACTGACATAATCCAAGAGTGTTTTGTGATTCTTATAAATTTTTAAAACTTTTTAAATTGTTAAATTTTGATTTAATGAACAAGACTATGTTTCGAAAGAGTTTTGCAATTTACACCAACAATTTTGATTAATAAGGTGGGGCCCCCTGGCAAATTCTAAATCATCAATAAATTTAAAGAAGAACAGGAAAAAAGCGTTCATCATAAAAAGGAATTCTCTGATAGGATAGAATTAATAAAAAGAAAAAATTGAAGTCGTATCGTAAGTAACGCAGAATATGAGAAACTTATGAATTCAGAGAAATTGAAAAGCTGTTTGGGCAGACACGTCTAAATTAAAAAATTTAACCCTGCTATTTTGTCGGGAGAATTCTAATTTTGCTTATAACAGAAAAGCTGGTGCCAGCCCTGCATTTGATCACTGAATGTAAAGCTAAAACCTTTGTGCTTGCTTATAAATCTTGTTTTCAGTTGTACTGTTTGTTTCTTAGATATTTTAAAAGTTTGTTGAAGAGGTACTGAAACATACCAAATTATGGATCCAAAATAAGCTACTGTTCCTGCTTAGTTTCCGCTGTTTTGTTAAATCTTTGGTTTTCAAGATATTGATAAGAAAACGAGATACTGACGGAAACATATGTTAACGAGATTCTCAATTTCTATGCATATTTGAAGTTGATAAATGCGTTATAAAAAGATAGCTTTCTCATTGTCATTTTAGTAACGGCAAAGAGTATATTTGGTAACGGTCTTATTTTACACTCTAGTGTCTAAAGGTTGCAAAATTTCTTTAAAACAACCGCAAACGCTTTACGAGATATGAGATAATCAATAGCTTAGTGCCGTTGCTAAATTTGTATTAATTTTTTTAATTATAATAATTATCTATTAAAAATGGAATTTTTTCAAATAGGAAAAATGTCAACAGGTAGCAAGTATAGAAAAGTAACAAAATAGGAAAAACAAATAAGTTTAACAGATGAAAATCTTTTTAATATCTAATAAGATAGAATTTACATAAATTCATAGAAGCCAGATACATATTAAGCAATAATTTATTTACAAAAAGGGGTTGTTTAAGTTGTAAAAAATTTCTGACAAAAAGTAATTAACAGATTTCAACAAAACTACGTCGATCCATGCTTTACTAAATACAAAGTTTAATACTAGAATTTCAGGATTATAATAACAATATTTGAAAACTGTTTATGTTAAAATTTGTAAACAAATTTAACATAAATTTTATCGGCTGTGATTAGATAAATCTAAAATTTTAATTTAAAATTAAAATATATGCAGGCCTTCGGTCAAGTGATTTGTTATAGATAAATCTAAACAAATCATAATAATCCTTCACAATTTATCTACGACAAATCACTTGACTGAAGGCCAACATATATTTTAATTTTAGATTTAACCAAAATTTGGTTTCTTATAGTTTTTTGTTTTCTATTGCCACGCCATCTATTGACGACATTATTCTTTGTTGAGAAAAATTACCCTCTTAAAATCAGGAGTACAAAACAATAAACGATTTATTAAAGTTTAGTTATTCAAATATTTGCCAGATCTCCTCTATTTAATGTTTGTCATTTATTTAGCCCATTTTTCCTTTATCACAATATTAAAGCATCATATTATATAGGACAAATCTCATATATACATATTATTGCAGCACTTATTAAAAATGATAATAAAAAAATAATTTTAATTTGAAATTTAATAATTTTATGAAAATATTTTTGGGTTATTTCTTACGTTTTACTTCTTTGTTTAATGAAATATACTATTATATTTTCGTGCAAGCTATTGTATATTTGAGAATATTATATCCGGCAGCCCTAATTTCAGTTTAAAACCTAAAATTAGAGAGGCGGAGCTAGTATCAACTCAAGAGGGTAGGTAAAATTATAAATGTTAAAATATGAAAAATCCAACTTTTAACTAAAAAATCAACCGTATTTGAGACAAGGAAGAACTTGGGTTACTAATTACTAAATTAAACACTAGTAATTCGATACAAAATCATTTAATATTTTGAAGTTTCCATTCTCAAGTGAATTTAATTTGCTTCATTATACTAATTAGCTATGGGGGACCATCCCTATAGATTCGCCACTAAACCAATAGATATAGTATTATATTTATAATTACATATTATAAACAATAAGACCCCCAACCAGTAATTATCTTTTAATGTTTTGTTTAAAAATGTACCAATTTTAACATATTTCATTTTTCCAGTATATCAGTTGGTCGGCTGACCACCCTAACATAGAAAATCGTTTTTTTTTATTTCTTCTTCCTATTATAACGGATTTTAATGGAAAATATATCAATCGAAAGGAATTTTTTCGTATCTTAAAAAAATTTATTTAATTACTACTAATAATTCCTTTTCACATTGAAAACCTCTTCTTCAACAGAATCAAGACTATTTACTTTGTCGTGTCAGATGACAACATACAGTTATATTAAAACGTTCACTTCAGTTTTATTTGTACCCCAAGTTAAAATTTTTGAAAAAAGAAAAGTAAAAGCTTTACTTCTGAATGATGCTCCATCGCATGCCCCTGAGAAGGAACTGAAGAGTGACGATGGTCAAATAATCGCCATATATTTACCACCAATGTAGCATCGCTCATCCAACCAATGAACCAGAATGCAATTAGACTAAAAACTGTATTACAGAAAAGGGTCTTCGGGAAAACATTGTAGCAATGCAATGGGTTATTGGTGAAGCATTTAAGCAAACAACAATTAAAGATGCTCTTAGCTGCTGCCAAATAGCATGGAATTGCCTTGATCCAGAAGTTATCGGTAAGTGCTGGCATAAGATTTTAAATGTTAATGATGAGGATAGTATGATGAGGTGCCAATTAAAAAAAACTAAATGGAGAAACACGCCAACTCTAGAATTGCTCAATTCTCTACAATCTCAGGTAAATTCACTTCGAAGTACTTTTCATTATTATATGATATATTTTGGGTCTTAACGTTCATATTTTCCGCTTTCAAAAGGGTTTTCCTCTATATTTTTGAAAAGTATACTACCTCTCGTATACGTGAACAGAGCTTGGCTGATTTTGTTCACACTATTGGGTGTCTACTGTAATTCAATACTTAATTTTACAACATGTAGAACAATTGAGGATAGATTTACTCTGTCGCTATTTAACCGGCAGCCGATACCTTAAAACGAGAGTCGGTTCCGATAACTTATACAATTTAGACCTAGAAGCAGGCGTCCGCATCTACAATTATTTATTCAAATAGGCAAAAGTTGAATTAATGTGGAAGCGGTATTAGTTGGCAGAGACAATTTTTGCAAACTGCTAAGGTCTGAAAATAGATCTTGTAAAACTTATAAATTGTTGCAAAAAGCTTTATAATAATTTTAAGCTCGAATAGATTACATTTTTTTTTCTATAAATTATGCTCTGTAAAGGTACCGCCAGTAATTTTTTAAAACGAAATTTTTTGTGTCAGTCCGCCCCTGACTGAAGGGTGACTTGCCTTTCAAATTGCATTTGTTTAAAAACGTCAAGTCAATTTATCTTATGAAATAATATTATGGTTTTGAAATTACGACCTTCAATAAATTTTAAAAAACGTCTTGTGGAGAATGATATAAATCTTATCAAAGAATAATGTTGATTTTTATCACGAAATGCATTCTTATTATGTAAATTTTTTGATGATTTAATAGATGTCAAAGTGAAGTGTCAAAAATAGTTTCGTATTAAAATTTTAATTACTAATTACTTACAATCTCGACGTAATCGTTCGGCAATTTCGAAATCGTTTAGGGCAGTATTTAAATCCGGCAAATTTTGTGTCGCGTTTCCTGTGTTCGAATACATAATTATCAGTAGATGTCGCTATTTGAAATTGTCAAAATGTGCAAATAACTCCCCGATCATGCGCCGTAAACTATAAGCTTGTCCACTCCATTTATTATTTAACAGCAAGTAACGCCATTACAGTTTGTACAACTTTTCAGTGTTTTCTTGATAAGTTTGTGATTTATTTTCAAGCACCTTAGGTAAGTACTCAAATTAGACCCTTATTTATTATTACAGGTTTCAATTGTTATTTGAACCGAATTCATTTGTTTGAACACTGTAATTGTTGCTAGATTCTTTTGATATGCCGGTATCGCATAAACCATCATACACCACGCTTTATCATAACAGATATCTGATTGCAATAATTATTGTAAATTTTTGTATTCGTCCCGTCCTAATAAATATAATCACCCAATTTAGATATTTATGTGTCGATATCAATTTATGGTCTCGTGGTTTGCTTGCTTGCATGCATGTTTGTGTTGTGTTTTCCTAGAACTACGCTTTCCTCGATGGTCGCTAATAGTTGGCATTATTCAGTAAATTTTTGTCTGCCTGGTCGTTTCTGTTTGGTGAATACAAACAATTTCACCTACTTCAGTTACTTAGCAACGTGCTTTTGTTATCTATACAAATTGATTTTTTAAGTTTTCATCAATCGATAATTTCATTGTTAAAATTTTAAAAACGCCGACAATATTATTTACAAGGTCGATGACGAATTTGATTAGGTATATGTGTAATTTAAATATAGATACTGTGGGATTTGTATGTATGTGTGTGTGTATAATATGTATTGTATTACCCCAATTAATATTTAATTAGTGAACCATTCTTGAACTGTTTTTAGGTTAGTTTATAGCCATTTTGCTAATTGCAATAATCGAGGCATTGACTCTAATTTTACATTTAAAATTCAAGTAACAAATTATTTTGACATACCATTGGTGGTATTTATTTCAAAGCGATAAGCATCATAATTGAACACCACGTTATCATGGAACCAATGACCTTTTTTTATTTGCCCAGTCAAATTAGATCATCCAGTAGTGATTGGCACTTCGATACTTGTTTAATGTAGGCAATTCATAAGTAAAGTACTGAACATTGAAATGCTGTTTTGAACTAAATGTAAGTTCGAAATGGTTGCATTCACCCTAATTGATTTTGTAGGATATTAATTTTCTAAAATCAATTTTTTTTTCAAGACCAATCTTATTTATAATGGATGAACTCGATAAGCCACCGCCAACCTTGAAAACTTATTTACCTCAAAAAACTTAGTAGTTCTGACTCATGTCTATTAAGTACTTGATAATCAAAATCATGAAAGGAATTTCAATGGAAATTTTTAATAATATTATGTTCCACATAACCAACTCTCGATTAGTTTGCCATCGTTAATTGTGTATTTTGACTTTAGATAGCGATGAATTGTGTCCACATTCCAGAAGGAGTCGAAAAGCTTTATTTTTAAATCAATCTTTCATTCCAATAGTATTTTAATATTAATATAGTTTTTAAAGAACAAGTTAAATTAAAAATCAGCTTGATAAGAATTCTAGATTTCCCAAATATCGCTCATCCATAAACGACATAATTGATATCAATTCACATTCTGCTTTTTATTATTTTTGGTTTTCAATATGATGGTATTATGTGAGCTGTTGCACAGATTGCGATTTGAAATACATAATAATATAATGAATAAAAGAATTGACAGTTATTATTCTCTCAGACATTTTATAGATAGAAAATCTTTTGTTTCTTCGCGATACAGTGAATATATTATAATTTCTTTTGATAAATGTGACATTTAAAATTTTACTTTTTATTAAATTTAACATGGTTCTTCATTGATTGGATAAGTATGCTGATGGCTCCTTGATTAAAAACAAATATTAACGTATTCTTTCTTTTCAAGTGCTTATTGTACAATAATTAAGACCTTGCGAGGAACACCGATAATTGTAAATTTTATAATGCGACCTTAATATTCTGAATTAATGGATTATTTTGAACGATCCATTTGCTGATCCAATATTTTTACCACCTTTTAAACATAATTTTTATAACATCAATTATTTGTAATACTACAATAGGGGTACACGTAGAACAACTTCACAAGATCACTCAAATATTATACGATAAAATATTATTATTTCTAAATTTATGACCCCCCATGTCGCAGTTGGTCACAATCTTTTATCCCTCTCCGGAACGTTCAATGGTCATAAATCAAAGACCCCCCTCTTATTTATCATCATATTTTAAAATTATTTAAAAAAATACTGCACAATTTTTTTTAATCTCAAAAATTTAATTTTTATGCGGACGTCACATTTGGCTAACCCGCCTTCTCCTTGTCACATTTTGTCCCCCCCCCCTTCCTTCAAGGCAAGGACATCCTTTATGGACGATCCTTGGGCGCTTCTTTTGACCACACGACAGTTCGTTTTTTATATTGGCATCATCTGTTAAAACATACAAAATCACAAAAATTCTAAAACACGCCCAGCATATACAAAAATAACAGAAAGTTTTGTTTTTTAACAATTTATAATTAATATCGTTAGAAATCTCGCCCTTACAATGGTAATGTATTCGACCAAAATTTAATTACCTCTTTATGGATGATCTTTTCATGCTATGTTTTATTAGAAAGCATTTCAGCTCAAAAACGGCTTTGCTGTTCGACTTAAAATTTTGAAACAATATATCGTCGGTTTCAAGGTAAAACTCACTAGTGATATAATTGATGTTATGAGATAATCGAGTTCAAAGATATTTTTTTACTTTAAAAATCAGTTTTGCATTCGATTGAGCTGATTTTTTGGGAAAACCTGTAGTTGAGTAAGTTATGTCAACCCTATTATAATCTCATATTTTGTTTCTTTAGTTTAAGCAGAAAATGGAGAAATGTTACTTAATTAATTTTACTTCTCGGACGTTTAATTCTTTATAATTACTTAGTATATAAACAAAACATTTTCATTAATTATTTTTACTTTATTTTTATAAATTTCTGATTATCAAAATTCATTCTCTTCGTCATCAGTTTCTTCCATGTCTATTAATACTAATATTTAAAATGGCATAGCAACTTTTGTACAAAAACTTGACATATAACATCTATTTTTTAAAATACAAAAATTTGAAATAGCTTCTTGTGTTCCCCTAGGATCTTTTATAGGTGCATGATCTGAAAATTTTAGCACTAAATTTTAAAGTGGTTTAACCTGTTTTTTTTTTATGATAATGACTACAGCAATTTTTAGCCGCCAGTTCAAAGATCCATTCTTCAGTAACTGAACACCTATAACAATACACATCAGAATGGGTTTTCTGTTAAATATTTACCTTTAGGTTTCAAAGAACGTTTAAAAGCGTAAAGAATCTGCTGCACACAGCTTAATATCGCGGAATATTTTGATTTGTCGAATTTTCAAAAAGAAATAACACGAAATTACAAGTTTTAAACTTAAAATAAACACTAGGATAATAAATATTTTATATAATTTAAAATAATATAAAGCTGCATAGATACCAAATGTTATCATTATACAAAATGAAATGACTTCCTGCTGTTCAAATTAAGTTTTTATATTTCTTCGTTTTCATTTAAAAACTTTAAATTGTGAGATATTGGTGAAAGAAATTTCGGTAAGTTATTAACCAAATATATTTGTAATATAATTTATTTCTTATATTGGGTTGAAACAAATAAGCGTCATGTACAAAATTACAATTTAACTGTTACTTGCCCACATTTTGAGGATCATACTGTGTAATATTTATATTTTTAACTAATTTAAAATTAAAATAATTTCACAGTACGATTAGTCATTTACATATTCTGGATCATTTTGAAAGCTACAGGTTATAAATATGTATGTACCTATTATATTAGTTATATATAGCAGTAGTTTCGTTAATTTTTGACTCAACTTCTAAATCCCTAATTAATTCGTTTACAAAGAAAATTATCGTTTTTTAAAAAGAGTTTTAATTTGTTTTCAGTCGAAAACCAGACCGCACTTGGCCATAACAATAACTTTTTTGTATATAAAAAGAAAGACCGCCTCAAAAGAATATTGATACAATTTCATTCCTAAATTTCATTAATAATAACTTATTGTATAATTTTATATCACATCTTGTAAAATTTGAATTCGTTTTTCCGGTTGGGGTTGTTGAACTCGCCAATCTCAAGTTTCTTTAATTAATTTGTAAAAGCGAATAAGCACAATTTTATATAGTGATTTCTAATTTAATTAGATCATTTTGAAGAGCAACTATAATAATTACATCCGAACTAATTATTATAAACTTAAGTGAATATGCGACAATAGAGTTGGTTTCAACCAACTGTCGCTTTTATTGAAATAAAATGGACACTTTATTTAAAATTTGAAATCATTTCGTGGTTATTTTGCAATGTATCTCACCAAAGGAAATAATTTCAATATCGCCATTTTTTTCACACTTTTAGTAAGGATTACTTCCTAGACATCTCGTAATTTCCGGTAACATAAAATGGTTGGCGATTTCAATTTAGTTAATGCCGCCGCGGTGAACCAATTTTCAATCGACTACTTTCGAGTAATAAAAAGTAATTTGAATTCTTAGCAGATTGTTTGCGAACGATAATATGTATATAAATACGGGTTACATAAAGTGTCCTTACTATATTTGTATGAAATAAATTTGGAAATGTGATGAATATTTAATAAAATTGAATTTACTTTGTTAGATTCGATGTGTGATAGGATTTAATTTAATATTGAAAATACTAAAAGGTCGCTCACAGTCGTGTTATATATTAGTACCAGATATCGATAAACATTACAATTAACAAATTCAAAATATAAGTAGAGAATTGCGTGTATTGATGGACATGGGTTTGTAAAAGTAAGCCCTACTATTACCTTTCCGCTCATTTTTATAGAGCGAACAAATACAAAACAGAAAGTTTCCAAAGAGTTGTCTGTACACGCAGAGTCCACCCACTAATCATTTTAGTACTGAATAAATGATGAGCAAGTGCATTAAAAATGTAGGTATTGGGGTTGAGGGTGGTGGGCGCCTTGTGGCGTTGTGATAGTCCTGTTGCCGAGCAACGACTCGTTCGACACGCGATACCATCGTCAACCGATGCCACCGATAAACTGATTACAAAGTGTACCATCAAAGAAACAAGCGAAAAAAAGTCTCATCTCTTAAATTATGTCCATGCCTGTCAATCATATTATGTTCTTCTTATAGGGGGCTAGCGGTATTTTTCCATAGGTGGTTTTCCTATTTTTTTTTTACATTGAACCCGATATATTATGTATAATGCACATCATGGTTTTCTCAGCTCGTGCAAAAATATTCGGGAAGCGATTCTCCCAAATCATCTCGTGCCAGAAAAGTTGATGATGTCATAATTATTATTCTAAACACCATACTTTTTAGGAACACCCTGTATGTTTATCTGTATCTATTATTTATTTTCATCTAAAATTCAAATTCACCTTTAAAATAGTGTGCTTTTGACATGTTATTAGCTTCACACACAGAAATATATTACTTAATAGGAGTAGTATTTTTGCCCATAACGTGTTTTTATATTATTTAATTAATTTCATTCTCTTAACTTGCATGATCGTTTATAATTGAAATTCATAAATTATTATTTTAGTAAATTCCTTTCATTATTAAATGACCTACTGTTTTGTTACTAAATTAGGATTAGGCTTGTCGCATACTTTATAATAGCATATATACTCCACAAGTTGGCTTCGGTGCTGCTACATTAGCAAGGCTTTTGAACTAAATATGAGGTCGTAATTTGTGGGATTTTAATTAACATTTTTGGTGCTAAATGAAATGGGGCAAGTTATTATTAATTAGAAATGTATTTCTTTTAATATTTTGAATATCACGAAAGATACATTATAAATTATGAAAAGCAAAAAAATAATTAATTATTAACCATAAGTATTTGTATTGCACGACAAAAAATTTATATCGAATCATTTTTGTCCAAGTGGTATTCCCTAAACCATAATTATATACTTTTCAATGTATTTCTAATATGAAATATTGTAGTTCCATTCATGATTGATTAATATATTATCACTTTTTCACTGCTTCATATTTTTAATTTTACATAAAATTAAAATAATTTAAAACTCAACATGTCGAAAATACAAAGGCCTTCGAGCTTGAAAATAATCCATTATGTAAACTAACTGTCACATCTATAGAAATTAATCCAATATATTAGGTACGAAATTTCTTGAAGGAAATCTTATTTGGTGCATATTATTTTACTGATTGCATCTGTTGCTTCCACGTGCTTATGAGCGATATACAGTACAAAATTCGCTCACTTTTTTCTTTCTCGCAATTCCAATACAATCCAAAAGCAATGGAGCGTTCGCAATAGGTTCTTCCTACGTAATGTGGTCCAGCAAATTCCTATGGGCATTAAAAAATAGCATCTCCCTCTAGATTATTATCGCATAAATAGTTGAGGGCGTAGGTAGTGTTCTTTATTTTTGACATATCAACAGGTATGTATACTCTTCGTGTTATTTTGAAATTATTTGAAAATAAGTGAACGATGGTAATAATTTCAAGAATTACACGTTATTTCTCTAATGGATTCTTAAGGAGAACAATTTAATAGAATTCTTTAATTTCAGAATGGGCTAGCTCATGCCAACTCATAAAATAAATTCAAAATGTAAAGAAATTTATTTACAAAAATAGCTAGACTTAATAAAGAAGTCAACAAGTTGATTAAATTTTATTAGAATTAAATAAACTTTTCTGAATATATTATTCATTAAAAATAATTTTGAGTTGGATAGGAATGCTCGGTTTCGCTTATTTGGAAAAACAATATTATGTAATATCAATTTACGACTTATAATATTTTGCAATCCGTAAAGATTTTCAATGAAATTGTTTTCTAGACAACTTCTTTAACATACGAATATGAACAAATTATCTCTAACGTCTAATATAATATTTACATTTTGTAGGTATATGGGATTGATTCTTGAATCCTACATTTTTTAATTGTTGCATAATTTTTATATTTCTTTTAGTTCTCAAAACTAACATTTTATATTATGTATATTCCAACAAGGAATTCAAGAATTCACACCATATTATTTTAGTTTAATTAAATTGCCTGATGGTTTTGTGTGCTGTAATGCTTGTTTCTAAATCATAATTTTTTTGACATCTAAAATATAATTATAATTATTTGACGAAATAAACATTGTAAGTGGCAAAACCGTCCGACTATTTACATAATCTGCACGCTCCTTAGATCCATCTCTTTTTAATTTGGAGATGCATGAGTCATAAGTGTGCTATAACATAGTACCTCCATCACTGGCTTATTATTTAAAACTAAATATGTTTTAAATTTGCTTAAGTGTTGGGGAACATTAATACAGAATCCAAATAGTGAGTACTTTATTTAGTTTAAAATTTTTAATTCCCCAGTGTAGGTAGATCTTACTGGGTTGCTTTTTGCTTATAACAGGAAGCCTACTTCCTGATCCGATGAATAGGTCAATACATTATATTGTTATATATAATAAATTGTAGAATTAATCATTCAATATTGTAGAAACAAAAGTTTTTTGATAATGTCAATGTAAAATTTAATTATAGTCGCGAGTCACTAATGCAAATCATTTCTTATGATATGCAATTTTAGAAATTTGCTTTGAGGGCTTGTATTTTTAAGATACTAATATGTAATTGTAAGGCATGTTTAATTTTTCATTGTCCTGAAAATTGAAATACTGATTGCTGTTCATTTGCGCAACACCACGTCATAATTATTATTGCCTTAGTGAATATTTGATGGTTTCTATATAAATTATAGGATATCATTTGATATTGACATACTGTATGAATGTAATGAGTACTAATTATGAAACATGTACAATCTGAATAAGTTAAAAGTGTAATTGTGAATAAAGGGAATATTTTGTATTTATTGAATTGCATGCCGTTTTTAGCTATAATTCTTAGTTCTTAACTTGCTTATTATAATATTAATGAGGGAATACGACCATACCCTGAGTCCCATATTCGCGTGACTTCAACTACGTTAAGTATTGGAAATTGAAAAACCACGTCTCCTCGTAGGTCAGAAATACCATGTTGAAACCTTCAGATGAACTAGTTGTTCTAACTTTGTATTATAATTATACTTTTACTGTAATTTAATAAAGAGGTAATTATAGTCTTTATTAGGAGAATACAAAAAAGTCCGATAAAACTGAGGAGTAAAGTAATTTGCTTTAATATTTATTGAATTTAAAATTGGTTGAATTATATTTCTAAATTTTTATTTAGAAAATGTACTGTATATTAAAATAAATTATTTGTATTCCAGTTTTTGTACTCGCCCTGCCTCTAATTTAGAAATTACGGCAATTTTCATTTTTCTGATAATTACATTGAGTACATAATTTTAGCTAACATTACAATCGATTGTTAAATTTTTAAAAACACACATATGTTGATACTTTGATGTTGCTGAGTTTATTTTTACTCCACTCGTACCATAAAAATACTTGCATTTCATTGAAGTTACTCTTTTCAATTTAAACTTTATTTATAACATTTTTGAAGAAGCTCGAACCAAAAAGAAGAGAAGTTTTGTATATAAGATGTCTTTAATTTTAATTTTGCTTCTGATTTTGTTATTTATATATTTTATATAAAAAATCTTGAAATTTCTCGCTATATACAAAATTAGACTCTGGATTCAAATCTACATGCCATTTTTTTAACAAGTTATTTTTGTTTACAAATAAATTTTAAATTTTTTTTATTTGGAAAAGCACGTTAATATCCAGAATATGATAAATGTGTGACAATCTTGATAAATATCCTAGTTTTTGCTTTTGGTGTAATTTGTTTTATGAATATCCAAATATTAAAAAGTAATTTGGTAAAATTGGATTTTTATGATATTACTAAATAGTTATCCTAAAATATGTCAAGGGAGTAATTAAAAATACTTTCGTTTTTATTGGCCACTTACACCTAAACTAATAAATAGCAGAATGCATTGATGGGCTCAACGTTAACCAGTTAATTTTAAATAGCTAGATTTGCTTCGTGAAAGCTAGCAGTGCAGCCGCTTGTATATATTTTATTGAAATAATTCCATGTTCGGTACCTCGATGGCTATCAAACGTAAGCACCTTTGCCAAAATAATGTTCCTCCTTTTGTTACCACCATATTGTTTTCGTTAGATTCCAATGGATAATTTAGCAATTAGTTAATGAACACATCGGTAGGTATTTGTCCCTATATCTATAGCTATTAAAAAACTTTTGTAACTGTAACTTTTGTTTGTATTTGAAAATGGTCTCTATGACAACTCTCTAACAATCAATTGTGGACACGTAATACACGTACTTGTCGCTTAAGCCAATGGGATTGCTCTTGGGGGAGATCTTCCACAGATAAGTTGATAGTCTAGTGGTCACTGGTCAGTTTGTATGTGTCCATTGACTTGAAAAGTGCTTGCAAATAAGGTTTTTCAATTGAAGAGGTACGAATGTTTTATATGTTCAAGTTTGATTTAACGCGGACTTCATCACAAATACTCATGTAAGACTCTCTTCAAATTTGTGGACTCTTCAGTATTTGTGAATTTAATTTTTTTTAAATTCATTTAATTCTTTATGTGTTTTAATTTACCGTTTATAAAATAATTTGATTAAAATTATTTATTATTTCTCGGAGCGAAACTCTTGCGATCATGCTCAATTCGATTTGGTGGTGCTCCGATATTTTCGATTTTCTCATTGGTATAATTGATAAATTGTTAAAAGTTTGAATTAGTTTTTTTTTACATAAGATTGTGGCGAAAAAGGAATTCAATATTTTCGCGTTTATTTTCATTAGTGTCGTTCGAGCCAATTTGCGCTTTCGGGAAGAAAGTAATGGCTCAACTTTTTCTACCCTTTCTTTTACCTACCTACAGCTAACATGTTGTTTCAGGTCCAGGTTCCGAGCAGCTGAGACGGGAACATCTCGATCCTCGCTGATCTAATCAAGGGTGAGTGAGTGCAATTCCACTTTTCCAGCATTTAGTCAACTAAACAATTTTATTCACTTTATTATCGCCGATATTTATTCTAGTAGATTAGTTTTCCCTTTGTTATATTATTTTAGCTGTCGTTAAATTTGTATATTGTTTTATTACCTTATCAATTTTATCTACAATTATCCACAATATTGATTATCATTTATGAAGTGAATTTTTATGAATTAGTAACCTTAATTTTCTATCATACAATATTCTCTTTGACTAAGTTGTTGACAGAATGATTAATATAATTTGAGGCACTTACGCTATGCATTAAACTTTGGTGTATTTACATACCAATTTTCGGTTCTACAAAAAGGTAAAATTTCTACTACTTGGTTCAAGTTTCATTTATAATTGATGGTAAACAGAAAAAAAGCAGTTTTCTCGTTATAAATCTAAAGATAAATTATACAAGCAAAAAGGGCGATCTAATGGTTTTTTGACGTCAATTTGTGAATTATAGTCGTTAGTATTAAATTTTGGATAGAATACAATGCGGGAGTCAAATTGCAAATTATAAAAATAACGATTTTATCCTCCAAAGTATGTTCTATCTAGATTTTAGACATTATTTTTATATTGGGTTGATCATAAAGAAAACATGAACATTTTGAATTCTTAGAAATTCGAATATACATATGTAATTGTAATAGTCAAAATCGATCAATTTTTATTAACATACATGCCAAATAGCACTGTAATCACATAATAATTATTGTATTAAAACATTAGTGTACCATTGGTATAGAATATATCTCATAATAATTAAATTCATACCATAATAGGATTTATATAGCAATTACGTTAACCATTAGATGTTGATTTTGCACACCAATGGGAGGGTAGCCTAATTTGTTACATTTACAAGCAACAGGGTAGGGTTCCTTTCGAGACGTTGCACCTAGCAATTTAACGAAAACCTATTTTCATTATAGATAAATATTTTCAAAATATCTTGGTATGTATGTGGAAGTAGTTTGGGAGAGACATTCTTTTACTAATTTGTAAAAGGTGTTTTAAAAGTCAAATTGATATACCTCCAGCATAAACACAATACGAAAACTTGAAACTTGGTAATTGCCAACTACTTCAACAAGTGGTTCATTATTAAACACCACATAAAATTTGCACAAGTATTAGTAAACAATAATTTGACTCACAAATAGATATTTTTTACAATTTGGTTTGTAAGGCGTACTGCGGGAAGGACTAAGTGCTTATTATCACATTATTAATTTTTTCCATTCTTCTTAACTCAAGGACTTCGATTTCATGTAGTACTCCTCCTTAAAATGTACCGTGTAATTCTTAGCTTATAACTCATTGGTAGTTTAACAGTGAAATGTAACTGGTGGTTTTAAAAAAATATTGTAAATTAGTTTGATGTGTAGTTTTCTACAATTTTTTTGCACATTCGGTTAATTTTCAAGTAAGAACTATGTTAAATTAATAATTGGCTTATTTAATCACACGCACGCTCCTTAAATCCATCTCTTTTCTGTAAGAGATGCTCGAGTAATAGTAAGTGTGCTAAAACACGTTACCTCCATCATTAAGTTATTTTTAAGAACGAATATTTGTTTTAAATTTGTTTAGTGATGTGGAACATTATTAATAAACTAAAGGGCTTTCCAACTATTCTCAAAATATAATTTTTTAAATACAATATTATGTTTTCTTATTGAGATATGCTCCAATTATGGTCAATATCTAGATGAACCAGTTTTATGTACACAGACCTTGAATTATTGAATAATATAATATTTATGAGATTTTTTCGTTGAACCATTGAATTCATTAGATAAACTGATTTATATACTCGGATATTTTACATCAATTTATTAGCCTTATATCAGCCTATTAAATTTTACATCTACAACTCATTTTAAAGCATTCTCTGTAAATTATTATAACCAACAGGTTTTTCTTATGTTATGATTTTCTTGCTAGTTTTTCTATACCCCGATTCTGAAGTTTATTTACATAAAATATAATTCTTTTGCTTCTGCAGGGGTTCTTTTACTTCAGACTGTTTTTTAATTTTGTCCAATTTAACAAAATTATTGACATGTAACTCGAGTTGTGTTACCCAGCGGAAATACGATGTTCGAACTTAGCAGGGTTTCTTAGTTGGGGTTTCCGGTTGACAGTGACCTTCTGTGATCCAAATAACTTATTTAAAGATACCAAAATAAAATCTAAAAAAGCGCACCTTCAATGAAGTTCCACCCCCCTACCTCTTCACGAAACCATCTAGTTTTAATAGAAATCTCAGGTGCTTTTATTTTATTCAAATAAAAACTAGTAACTAACAATTGATTGGTTATTTACGTAATCTCTACACTCCTTATGCTCGAGTCATAAGTGTGCTATAACATTGTATCTATCTTCATCACTTGGCGAATATTAATCAAGGTGTAGCAATTTTAGATATCGAATGTACTAACTTTAGATTAGAAAATTTCGAATTTTATTTCGTATTTTTATTCAGCAGTATGAAATTCGAAGACTTGGTGTGTGTGATTTTAACAGACTGTTTCAGATCTTGGTTTGTGTTTTCAAAACTAACCAACTAACTAATTGAGTAGTATAATTTTAATGTACTTACATAAATTATGTATGCATTATCAATTTTTCCATAAGTTCTATAAGTTATTTTTATATTTCTGCATTCATCTTGTATTTGATCATGCATTCATTATATAAACAAACATCGGTGGAAAATTTACTATTGATTTGTTGTCGAAGGTAGGAAAGTATATGTGTGAAGGCAATCTCATCACGTATTTCTTGTACCTACGTGAGAAGTTTGCAAATTCAACAGCTGTTGTAGTTATTGGTTCTGTTTTCACTATTATAACTCCATTATCTTTATAGTAATAATGTTTCATAATTCTCGAAAAAAGTTAAATAGAAATAAATAAGTGTAGAATTTTCGCCCCTCTCGATCTGGTTTTCACAAGATCGCTAGAAAATTGAAATGTAATGTTATAATTACGTAGTATTATATTATTTTAGATTGACAAATTATAGTTTTTTTTTTTTTAAAAAAATTAGATTATACTTTTTTTACAATTTTACATTACATTTTCCAACTTACATTCATTTTAGCGATCAGGCAATTGCAGAACTACGTATTTTGTGTGAAATATTTTCAATTACCTTTATTACACCTAACTAGTTGCGAGATTTTCTTAAAAAATAAATACTTTTACTTTTATTGGCAATATTGCAAATCCAAATGCAATGCACTTCTTGGAATGAAAAAAATTGTAGTAATTATAAGAAAAATCGATAATTGATTATCATTTTAATACATCGTTGGTTGTTAGGCGTTATCTAGTGGATTTAATCAGCATGTTTGTTGATATATTCTGCGATCAATACTTACTTCGGTCTGTCCCGGTTCTGTCTACGAATAGAACTTTATTACTAAATGGAAATGCCTTGTCAAAACTTGGGCTCTCACATTCTAATTAATAAAACTGCTTTTAAAGCATGTGAAATAACATATATCTAATTGATTTAAAGTAATTGATTCTTTGTTATCGGTTTTATCCTGAAAATTTATATATCCATTAAATTTTATTTTACTATATAGAATCATATATACAAAGTAAGTACAATTTTACGCTAATGACAAAAAGTAATTACATTTTTTACATTGTTGCAACTCAAAACTTAATACAGACTGAAGGAAAAATAAACGATTTCGGTACATCCTGGGGTAGATATGCGAGTGTAAATTGGACAAATTCCCACCTCTGCGGTAACCAAAGTCTATTCTTGAAAAAAACACCTCCACAGACAGTGATCTAACGTGAGCTTTTCTCTAATACCATAGCTTCTACGATAAAATTTCATATAAGCAAGTGAGTGGTTTATTAATTTCATACAAAAAGGTTTTAATTCGTTAACTCATTTATATATGCCATCGAGTATGCAAAATACAGAAGTTAAATCCTTTAAACATTGGAGCGCATAGATAATAATAGAAATGAATTTATTGTGGGAAAGTGAAAAACCAATTGCATATTTTATTACATTATTTTTTGCCATGAGCAGCCTAGTTTCTAAGAGAGTTGCGCAAAACTCTCAAAGGTGTTTTTTATTCAATGATTAGTATCATAAGTGTTTCATTACAGAATTTCGTTCTTACCTTCCTGATAATTACTTCAAAATACTTCACAGAATAAGCCGTCAGTAAGTTGAAAAATTTGGATTTTTAATATTCCAATATTTGAACAATCTGGAATCCTTCGGAAAGCTAAAATCCAAAATTTGCTGCTATCGGGTCTTATCTTAAACGGAGTTACCGTTTGAGAAATGTGACCATGCTTACAGATAGAAATATTGCAACGGAAAAACATTTGTTCACTTATCCTTTTCAGTACCAGTAATTTCAAAATGTTTCAAAAGATTTTTACCAATGTGATAGCCTCTATAACGCAAAACCATGCATTTTTAGTGGCAGTTAAGACTCATCAACTCCCTTGGGACTCAACGGTTATAAAACGCCGATAGACGAAATTAAAAAACTTAATTAAATAGAATTGATTTTTATTGTTTAGTAATAATTCGATGGTTTTATTGTTTGTAACAAAACAATTATAATATTAACAAATCATATTTCCGCATTCCAATTTACCTTTGAAGCCTGATGTTTTAACATAATCCTAAGGAATAGATGAAGACATTGTTACCTTCAAATTTGCATCGATTTATTTTCCAAATTAGCAACCGAAGGTTGTTCTAATTATTGTTTGCATTACCTTGATACTTACTAGTACGTTAATATATGCGGATTGGTAAATTTTTATGTGTAACAAGTGCGTATTTATGTTAATTACCTCAATTTCTTTTATGTGCATGTGGGATTGATTTATTATAATATATTTATATTATATAACATTGCAAATATCGTTAAAAACGTTTCTAATATTAAGGGGGTTATGCCTAGTTAGAAATTCAAAATGATTTTTCAAAAGGGCATTTTTTTTAAGTATAAAATGTTGGACATAATATTCTTTGCAAGTTTTACGTTGATCTGCCTTTTTTATCAAATTATACGAGTATACCTTTGTAGTTAAAACCTTTTAAAATTTTAAATGCGCTTTTCTCATACTGCGTTTTCGATTGCGTACGATATATCAAAAATTAATGTACCTATGTGTACGTCTATTTCAAATTTTGTGTATGTATTTTAAATATCAAAATTTAGGACTTACAAATTACTGAACAGTTCGTTTTTTTGAAATTTCATTCTTCGGAATATGGCTTCGTTAAAGACTATACTCGATTCGTTTTAAAAATAAACCTTGACTTTTGAACTAAAATATCATCTTGAAACGTGATTGGTTGGTTTTCACAAAGTTGTCAATATTTTAGTTCCAATGTCACAATGGAACCCACCAATCACGTTTCAAGATTATATTTTAGTTCAAAAGTCAAGGTTTATTCTTAAAACGAATGGAGTATAGATAAATTCATAATGTGGCAGTTATGTTACCCGAACTTCGATTTTGATGATTTTTAAAGCAAATTAAAAAATAAGGGTCACATGAAAAAGTAAAATTTGCTGTTTGTCCGCACAAATTTTGAAAAAAAAGGGCTTTAAAAATTAATTGAAATGCATTTTTCCCATTGGCTCTTTAAAAATTGAAACTCCGACCATCAAAAATTAAATTTTAGCGCATTTTATAATATTTATAATGTATTGCTAAAGGTTAACACCGCCTTTGGCGTCGCCCACTTGAAAAGAACATCCTAGTGCGGGAAGAAAACTCGAAATAGAGAAGGGCGACTGGTACCTTCTCGACAATTGTGTGGTACGATCCGGCCTGGTCGTCCGAATCGTCGGACTGGTAACAGAATGCATTAAATTATTACGCAATTTCTTGTTTCACAAATTGTTCACCTTTCATGCGTTTGTTATGGGAATTTGGTGAACTTAAAATGTAAACTGTGGGCCACTAAATTCATCCTCGCCTTAAAAGTCTTTTAAAAATGTTCTCTTTCATTTGGTGTCTCTAATCAAAATTGATCGCTATTTAATATAAATAGTGTATTTATATAATATATAATTTTATATTTTTATCAATAATATATTCTATTTTCATAAATTTTTTCCCGCCAGGAGTTTACACTGCATTACCAGGTCGATATCACAAAAGATAGAATATCTCTAAGCATGGCTAGCTCACCTATTGAATGATTTTCGTGTGAATTTTAAACATCGTTTGTGTCGGCGATGATGTTTAAACATGCCACAGTATTGTATAAAGTATCGAAACTCAACTTTAATTCAAGATGAGAATAAATTTATATTAAAAATCTTACTGTATTTCTTATGGGAAAAATTTCAATTTTCAAAATTAAATTGTGGCCTTATTACAACTCCGACAAGATTGATCCTCACCTTAAGAGCTTGTATTTTTGTTCTTTTGTTTGGTATAGCCATTTTATAGAAAAGTGAGCTCCGAACCCGGAATTTTAATCTACCCGGGTTTTTTTAATATTTATAATGTATTGCTAAAGGTTAACACCGCCTTCGGCGTCGCCCACTTGAAAAGAACATCCTAGTACGGGAAGAAAACTCGAAATAGAGAAGGGCGACTATACCTTCTCGACAATTGTGTGGTACCGGTCGGTCGTCGGACTGGATGTAACAGAATGCATTAAATTATTACCAATGTCTTGTTTCACAAATTGTTCACCTTTCATGCGTTTGTTATGGGAATTTGGTGAACTTAAAATGTAAACTGTGGGAGTCACTAAATTCATCCTCGCCTTAAAAGTCTTTTAAAAATGTTCTCTTTCATTTGGTGTCTCTAATCAAAATTGATCGCTATTTAATTTAAATGTGTATTTATATAATTTTATATTTTTATCAAATATATTCTATTTTCATAAATTTTTTCCCGCCAGGGGTTTACACTGCATTACCAGATCGATATCACAAAAGATAGGAATATGGCTTGCTAAGCCACTTGGCTAGCACACCTATAGAATGATTTTTCATGTGAATTTTAAACATCGTTTTTGTCGGCGATGATATTTTAAAAATGCCACGAGTATTGTATAAAGTATCGAAACTCAACTTTAATTCAAGATGAGAATAAATTTATATTGTAATGTATATTTTTATATCGTTTACATGCAACAAGTTTCAAAAGATCGAGAGAGCTTTTACATTTCAATATTACTCAAATGTACATCTACTTAACATGTAGGAATTTAATTCATTGCTTATGCATTAAATTGTTATAATAGAAAATTTTTATGGTATTACCAATTAACATTAATTTGCTTATAATTTAAATAATATTAAAATTCTAATAATTACTTTTTGTCAAATTATAAAACATCTTTTATATAAATAAATCGAAGGTTACTTATTAAGGGGGGGGGGTTCCATGCAAGAGGTTAAAGAATTTATCACTAGTAAACCGTTTTAAAAATAATATATTTCAGTATCACAACAAAATTGGAAGTCGAAATGCCAAATTTTCTAACATAATACTTACTTGAAACTTGAATTACGATTGGAAAATTGTTGGGCACGATTACTCAAAAACTGCAAAAGCAATTAAAAGTGCACTTTATGGATTCAAGTAAACTTAATTCGATCGTCGATGAACCTAATAAATAAAATCAACCATTTTTCAAGTTAGATAATGTTTATAGCACTTGGCATAAAGCACTTGGTAATTAGCGAAAGCAAACTGCTAACGTTGTGGTATCGGGTTGAAATCATGCAAACCTAATTTTTTTGTGATCGTCTCCATGTTTGGCCATTGAAGTAGATTCACTTCGTTATGAGAAGGTTGGCTTGGTAGTTCATACCTCGATGATTTTCCATTGCCTTCTCCTCAGGGGAGACGATAAGAAATAAAGTTCCTAATTGCCTCGGAGCCGAACCAAGTACTCCCGCATTCAACCGCTAGGCTTCCGACCATCTCTTATTTTAGGCTTCTGTACACAGTAAAACAAGATGCCTTTTTTTTATTTATTTTATGCGTAAAAATTTTATTGCAGTGGTTTTAGTTTTAAATCATTTTTATTAATATTCAAACACGGTCTAAGCTGCTGTTGGGCGAGAGCTGTCTTGAGGGGGGATTTATAAAATTGGCTTATCATAAATATTACATTCTTATATTGTATTCTTAAGCCTTTTGTAAAGATGAATGTTCATGACATTGGAGACTTGAGTGAAGTTAATTTCGAAACATCCAGAATCAATTAAATAAAAAATATTTTTAAAATGAATTTAATATAATATCAATGTGATTTAAATAAAATTGTTGTCAATTTTTTACTTAAACGATTGGTTTATTGATACTTCGTTGGGAATTTTCACATTTTTTATATTATTCGTACCTGATAAAATTCGTAGAATCGAAATATTTATCCATCAGTATAAACAATTATCAACTATAATTTTTTCTTAATCAAATAAATTTTGGAAAAATTTGTAATTAAATGTGAAAAATTTGCAGTTAAATGTGAAAAATTTGCAGTTAAATGTGAAAAATTTGCTAAGAATTTTATTTAAATTACCCAACTTGATATTATTAAATTCAATCATTCGTCCTCTTTGGTTTGTGCAAACTTTTTATTCAATAGGTATCAGATAAGTAAACCCATTGTTGTGACTGGGATTTTTTTTTAAAGCGTTGGCAACAGATGGTTTTATGAAATGTTCAAAAAACTGCTTTAGCACCAATACTAACAAATATCACAATAGCGTGTTTGTTTTTGAAGTTTTCCCGCTGCAACCCGCGCAGATTGAATGGGGGGGGGGGGGTTGTAGGCTGGTACTAGAATCTGAAAATCCAAGTAAGGCTTGGAACGCACGTTCAATTGTTATTCGCAAAAATACAAATATTTAAAATTTCACAATCGTAAATACTTTCCGACCCTAACATCTACTTTTATGAGATCTCCTGCACGAATTAATCAATGTTAAGCCGGTATTCTGTCACTCGTCCCTTACGTTATGATTCTTTAAAAAATGAAAAAACTTAGTGTACGTCCAAAATTTTGACATAATTTTATATGGAAACCAAGCCTTTCCTTTCCTTTGGTAAGGAAAAGCTTGGTTTTCCTTTCGTAAGGAATTAGTTATAGAATTTAATAAATCAGTTTATTTTTTCGAATTTTATAGTCCCATCTGTTGATTGTCTTTTCTGTATCGAAAATAATTTGTCTATGCGACACTATTATAATCAAAGCATCTACTCAGTTAGCTTACTTAAAACAGATACCAAATAGTGCAATTGTTCACACCTCTAACGATTATCACTTGGCACTTTCGAATAATGCATTTATACTCTCACAATGATTAATGACTTGATAGTTATTTTTGGATTGCAAGAGCGCCGCCAATGGGGCAATTGCTCAAAATCATTTTCGATAATTTTTCATCATTAATGGATATCTAAGAACCTTTTAACGTTTATTAGAAAATTTAAAAACCAACCAATTACCGAACTTGATTCGCGGATCGGCATAATCCGAGGATTAACTTTGCTATATGTACTATTAATTTTTTTGTAATAATTATCAGATTTATGAAAGAGAAAAGACGGATTATTTTTGAAAGAAAATTCAAAATTAATGTGGGTCTTAAATTAGATTGCGATCTGCATCATGATTGCACCAATAAGCTCCTGCCCCCCCCCCTTTTTGGCGGCACTCACGAATGGGCGGAATTCGATAGTAGTAAAAATATTAAATCATTAATCGTTACAACCTATGAAACGTTTATTTTTGAAATTAAAGTTTACGGTTGGTAAGCAATAAAATTTTAATCTTAACCGTAAAAAAACTTGCAGTTGGCAAAATCAGTTATATTATATTTGCAATATTATACAACCAGACTTGTTATACTAAATTTTTTAAAAGTACTCAAAAGTGAAACATTGTTCTTTTCATTTTGTCCCAGTTAATATTTGGTAAGTTGTAAATTGTATTGATTTTCTAAAGATTATTCATTCATTCCTTGGTGTTTTAAAAGGTTTTTTTCGTCTAAAATTTCGTTCTTTCCCATAATTCATTTTGATCTACGCTGAATCATATTGATTCTCCGACGACGTATCATTTCTTATACAAAATTTTATTCGTAACCATATTGTTAGATTGATTTACTCTAATTGCCCATCTTTTTTTTCTAAACAAATACGAATAACGCGTATGATTACTTCGTGGTAATCACGTTTGGGTGAAAATACGCAAGGAGATCATAAGGGCCTAGAAGGCACTTACGATTTTAGTCGCACCATTCGATATGTATTCCAAAAAAGTCAGCATTTGAGCCGATTTGTATTTAAAACTGTTCTATTTTTTAAGTGCTTTTCTCCCCTGCAATAGTTGAAAATGCAATCACGTTGAGGATCAAATGATATATTCAGGGAGGCGTCAAGGATAGCCTGGGATTAGGGATAAAAATTGTTTTTCCACCATATAGCCCACACAAATTCTTCAATCAACCCTTTCTTAAAAAGTACCGCATTTTTGTTCGCCCACTAACTATCTTTTTGGCCAATTTATCTAAGAAACCCTACTAGATACTTTTATTCGATCTTGTACTGTCAGGTTATTTTAATTTTGACCGTACAGCTGGTTCTATAGCCTGAACTACAAGAGATGTTGAAGATTTTTGATTTTCCAGTAAATATTACTTTCAGACAACAAAAATTTGATAATTTTGTGGCATACAATTAAATAAATTAGGCGATGCGTGATGGAACATTTAAAATATTATATTTGAATAGATTTTAATACTTCTTATTTAATTTATAACTTTTTCATGCTTTGTGATTGTTACAGTTAAAAGGATTTCGACATGAAGCGAGAAGCTGATGGTGACATGGGAGCTCCATTTAAACGTTCTCGTCGTGGAGATGAGGAAGTTCGTATTTTAATACCTAGTAAAGTAAGTGTTGCTTTAATTTTTTAAATTTAAGAAATAATCACTACCTTTGTTTATTGAAAACATACTGGTTTAATTTTGCATATTTCTACATTATTTGATGTTTCCCTGTTAATCAATTTCTAATCATTTCCTAGTTTTGATTTTATTGGTATAAGATAAGTATTAAATTTCACAATTTATAAATATTTATTACGCGTATTTAACTAACAATAAAATTTATCAGATTAAAATTACTCCTTCAAACTTGCAATTTCTTTCTCATTTTTGATAAATTTCCTTTTGATGCTTTGCCATGTCATGTGAGTCATGCATAACATGTCATGACTCAAGGTACATTGTACTTTTTGCTACTTTATTTTATAATTTTTGTATCTCTGATGCCATTCAGTTTTTATGGCAGAACTACCGTCAGGTCGACTGACGTCAAGTACAGCAGCTCGTAATGATAACATTATTTTGCAAGGAACTTTTTACGAGAATCTTTTATATACAAATGAATACAATACAAAAGTGTAGCTTTTCATGATATTCGTGAAAATATTAAATATGTATATCAAAAAAAACTTTTCGTTATAAAACAACATCAATAGTAGTTATATTATCATATAATACTCTTAATATTCAATTATTGTTTTTATAATCACTTTTTGCTCTAAATTTTAATAATTTATTGTAAGTGTTATAAATTAATTATTTATTCCCTTTTAGGTCGCTGGCGCTATTATTGGAAAAGGGGGACAAAATATTACTAAATTGAGAAGCCAGGTCAGTATTTATTATTTTGTGCTCGAGTTTGTGGATGGTAATTTTTTCCAAACTAAACAATATTGATTAACTTTTACTATATGCATACTTTACATTTGGAAAATGTTACAGTATCCAATGTTAATAACAGTTATAATATTTGCTTTTTCGTACCAATAAAACATGGATAGATGGTTCTTCAAAATTTAATAATTAAATCACTATTTGAAGCGTTTACAATGATTATGTATTTGTTTCTATGCAAATAGTCACGCGGAAAAGTCTTGCATCCAATTTATATCTCTACATTAATAATATTAAGATGCCTACACATAGTCTATTTAGCGAATATACCAAAAACCATTGAAGATGAGACAAACGTTTCTTATCTAATACTATTATATTGATGGCAAACTTTCATTTTCCATAAGTCTGCATTAAGACTAGATGAAAATTTGTGTTTCATAGTAAAGAATTATTGTAAACGTTGCAAATTGTTTTTAATAAGCCATAAACATAATCAATATTAATTTGCTATACTGTTAATAATCGATAATACCACTAAAGCGAAGATTAATAGCCAAGGATTATTACTGATGCTTTTTTAACGGCAAATTAACTTTTACAATTAAAATAATTATTAAGGTTTTAACATCAAGCATAATTCCTAATTGTTACGATTACAAGCATCATGTTACTACCACCAACCATAAAATACACACCAACTGAATAGCTTCCATGTTAATGCACCGATTTTCGTGGTGGCATTTGTATATAGTACATACTTCATCTTCAAATTCGAGCATAAGGAATGTTGGCGTACTAATTAATTCAGGATATACAATCCCTCGATAACGCCATTAAGATTACTTTGCTGTTGAATGTTTCGTGTTAATAGTATTAATTTAATTTGATTTAACATAATTTAATTTGACATGTACATAATCGTAGTTTTAAGCTTTTAAGTTTTTCTTTTTTACAGATTCTATTTAATTTTTTTTTCGTTGTTAATTTTTTCACCATGAACGTTAGTGATAAAAATAGAGCACCCTTATTGATAGCATTTTTCAATTTTATTACATCCTGACTTGTAGGGAGCTTCTCAATCTTAAACAAAGAACTACCAACCTTATGTGTCCTTCAAAAACTTATTAATATTTTTGTAAAAATATCGATTGCTTTTTTCCATATAATAAATTGTATTTCATTTAACAATTTGAATCAAACCGTTTCTCTTTGTATATAACTTTTCTCTAAAATCTACTGCAAAATCAGCTTTGTGTTGTTAATTTCCACATGCCTTAATGTAGTTTTCGAAATTACATTCTAACAAGAAACTTTCTTTTTAGTTTTTCATTCTTATTCATTTTAACTTGATAATTTTGGAAGACATATTCTTCCAAAGTAAATCGTTTCATCTTGGGAATGTTATGGGATACGTTACATTGCCAATTCATAATTCCTTCTAAAACATCGCCAAAATCATTTCGCATTCATCATCATTGCAATCTATTTAATTTTTCGATAGTTTACATAATATAATTTTTTGATAATTTGAGTATATTATTAATGTATCAGTTTAGAATCATTTTGCTATTGTGAGGGTGCTCTATGTTCAACTTAACCATTTAAAAATTATACGTACAAGGTTTCATAATACTTCATGAAGTTCATGTATAATAAAATTATGTATTTAATAATTTTAAATGGCTAAGCTGATATCTATCCAAATGTAAGTATTAACTCAGGACCCCTGAGCACATGCAAGTGTTAGTCACTCGCATTAGCCCATGTCTATAATTTTAAGATTACAGCGTTTGTCAATATACCATTATGTTAACTTATTGTCTTCTGTCCCGGCCCGGCCCACCCGACCACGCGCTCGCTCACCATTGATTGATTGCAACTGAAATTGACTTTGCCATGGCCCACCACACCGACCCACTACAGTACAAAGCCTCGATTACTGTCCCTGACTGTCCGGGTCCTGAACGGTAAAATTAATTCCACTCTTATTTAATTGTGCTCACTCCGGCCCTGGTTGCACTGCGTTTAAATTCACACTTAATCCAACCCCCCAGCCGGTTGATAAATAAAATAGTGTTGATTAACAAAGTTATTCCTTAAATTAACGGCGGTGCAACCAGTTCAACGCCGGCTTGTCCCAACAGGGTATTCGCAGTTGTACTCCCTTAACCTAGAGCTCTTTTAAAATAATTGCTTTGCCTTAGGTTGAGGAATAATTTTTATATAACTTTTTAAACTCATATTAAAATTTTATTTCAACTAATATTGCTAGTCAAAATAAGCATTGTAAATTTTTCCAATACATTCACTTTTGCATTTTAAATTAGTCACTTTTTTTTGTTAACGGACATTTTAATTTCAAGTTTATTTTCTTTTATATTTTTTCATTACTACTTGTTAATTTTTTTTTTTTTTTTATTTAAAGTAGCAAATAAATATACTTGTCCGATTTAGAATACAAAAGTGTAACACAATAATTAATTCATTCACAAATAAAGAACTATTTTTGTTTTAAGAACTGCCAATCAATTGCCCTGAATTATGTCCATTACATACATTTAACTTTTTGAAAGAAGGTAGATTCTCTCTTTCATCATTTTCAACTACTAAATTTAATCACACCTGATCTTCAAATTTGTCTCCATTCTTATTAAAATTGCAGTACGAGAACATTTTGTAACTATGTTTTGCTTCCAGAATGTTAACACTATCGTCGGATCTCGATACCATCTGCAATATCGTTAGAGATGTTGTGCCAAATTTAGAAGAGGTAAGTTTCAAAAATGTATTTATTTTCTTCCGAGTCTATTTTTAGTATAAATTATTGATGACATTTCGACGATCGAAATTTGGTCAATAATTTAGACTAACCTTGTTCGAATAAACAAATAATTCGACAGAATTTATATGAGATGTATTGTAATGAAGAAATATGATATTACATTTAGATATCGTTAAATAAGATACCCAATCAATCATTTTGGCCCTTTTAGCTATTCCACGTCACCAAAAGCATTATTAATAATAATTTTAAGGAGGCACTTTGTCAGCATTCCATTGCTAACGACATGTCTTCAAAAAATATTTTAAAATTTTAATTTTTTCATAAATTCGAGAATATTGTAATGCGGGCTTCCTCGGCATTAGGGACATATTATTCAAAACTTTCAGGATTATCACTAGTTGTGGCATTTTGAAATTTGTTTGTGTTTATATTATAATAAAATATAGGCATGCTAATTGTATTTATTTTATTTTTTAACTCTTAATAGAGAACTAAACTACACTTAGAAATTTGTATCGAGGTGGTGCGCATTTTCAAGTAGTCCATATGAATTAAATTTGAAATTATCTGGATTTTTTTTAAATCTCTCTCAATATGCAATTTCAAAATATACATTTAAAACAAAGTCGCACTGAAAACTGATGATTTTCATTAGTTTGTTTGAACTTTCATTAAAGCGATTAATGTTCGTTTAAATTAAGGTGACTTTAAAATAGATGTTACGAAATTGGCAGTCTGTTTCGCACTTTTCCAGTTTCACTTCTCTCAAAGAAACTGTTGCACTTCAATAAAATATCTAAATAAGTCAAAAACAACTACTAACTCAAATGTTAAAATTAAATTTATTTTAACGCAAATGCATACAAATTTTAATCATAAAATATTTAAGTTAAACTTCATATAAAAATATGATCAAAAGTGTGACAAATTACAATGAATACTGAATCAGTCCACTTTTAAGGGGACATACTGTGTAAAACTTAAAAAAATTGTGATAATTTGTCGGTGAACCAATAAAAATCGAAATATTCAGGTAGAAAATATATTTTTTAAATGTTTAAATAGCGAAATTTTAACGAAAAGATCGTATTTTCGTTTCTCAACTTGCAAACGACTATTTTAATTTTTACACATTTTATTGGTTTAACTACGAATTATTATTAACAAATTTTGTTCATTGTTTTAAATTCAAAAATAAAGACGAAAAAATGTACGCAGATTAGATGCTACCGACAATAGGTACATCAACACATTTTCTCGAAGGTGCTCTACAGCGGGCATTTTATTGATAAAAAAAATATTTTTACTTACTCTCAAAGCTACTTTGTAATATCTAGATTTTGTAATTTCAATAATTTAAATATATAGTATATACATAAAAAATTTGCGAAAATAGCTTTATTTTTCAGAATGTTCAGCACAATAATAATCAGCACAAATTTCTGAGATTGTATATAATATTGTTTCCAAATTGTCAAATTTAATACATATTGAAAATCAATTTTTATTTATTAAATTTTCAATATTTACCTAATAAAATTTTTTTGTTAAAATAAAAGTTATATTATATGTTTTTATTCATTAGAACGGTGGACGTGTCAATGGAGGAGAATTAGATCTTCGCATGATGATTCATCAAAGCCAAGCAGGTTGTGTTATTGGTAAAGGTGGCAGTAAAATCAAGGAAATTAGAGATGTAAGTAATACTTTTAGTATAATTCATTTATTCATTTAACGGTTAAAATAACACTGCATTTGCCAAATGTTAAAAGAACCCACTGCTAAAACTAAAATTGGTGCAATTTTTTGTTGGAATAATAACGAAACCGTTGCATTCTCATTTCTGTATAATTATTCACTTCAGTGAATTTGATCGGAAGTTTTAAACCCCTACACTTTTGCACCTGGTCACTCGTTAACTACTTCGCTAGGATACTAGCTTGGCATAATGTATGTATTTTGCATATGACACATTATATACCTACAAAATCAGTCATCGACATACTGACAGGCTACCTACCAATTTTGTGGTTACGGAAAGCGATCGCGATTTCGTGGTCCGCATTTTTTTACACGATAAATATAGAACCACAATATGGACGTTTTAGAACAACAATTTTTAAATAAATTGTGCAATAAATTAGACCGACCATAATATTATTATTATTATTTTACCGAAATGTGGTATAAACCTTTTTCGAATTTTATACGTACGATTTATTTATTTATGAAAACTACATTTTAACTACCCTTTGAAACGTTTCTAAAAATTACGAATGAAATTAAACCAAGAATTTGTAGTTATAATCCTGAAACTCTGGAATTACATTTTAAAGTTTAGTGAATGAATCTATTAATTGCTTATGTTTGTGTTTTTCAAAATGAATTCATCATAGAAAGCGCAAATAACCTCATTTCGTAATTTAATTATCACTTATTTATACGACTTGTGTGAGTTTATACGAATTTTATCTTGGCAAAAGGATTTTCATACCTAAAAGCTTGTATTTTGTTGCTTTTTTTTATTGTTTTCTTTCTCTATAAATAAGTCGCTTATTTGTAAAATTCTTTGGGTTCGTTATTATTAAAATAACCCAAATTATGCATAATCGTGGTTATCAATTTGGGTAACTTGCTCAATTCTCTCAAATTGAAATAATAGTTTTTAAAAAAAAATTCGATTACTCAAATTTAATCTATTGATAGATATTGCAGTTTTGCTTATTTAGGCTGGGTTTTTGTTGTTAGTGCCTCCACATTACCTGATTTGGCCGGGTCTTCGAATGCTCTATCTTGTTTTATTCAACGAATATGAAAAGTTACAATAAAGCAAAATAAAAAAAATTCGCCTGCCCAAATTAGGAGGGCCTTTTAGCCAAACGATTTTTATCTGCAAAACTTATTTGTTTGATTTTCTCTTGACCAGCCGCTCGTTGACGATATTTTTCCTTATTGAAAAAAAAATTCTAAATTATTTTTCCGTATTTTTTATAAGTCATCTCGACTCGGACATCTACATACCTTACAATAATTGAAAATAAATAGCAGGTGCATTTCAAAAATATTACTGCTAAATTTCAAAGCGGTATTTTATCGGGGTTTCTTATAACTACGAAAATTAAAATCACACTTGTGCTACTGGAAAGTGTAATGTTATTAATTTAAAAGAAAATTGAACTTAAATGGGTGCTATACAATAATTGTTATTAGCATGTCAAATGTGGCAAAAGCCGTCCCTGAAGTACTTGACAGTATTACTTGCAAACCGCAAAACATAGTACATAATACACGTCCGCGTCCATGAATACTTAGCAATTTCTAAAACCGTTCCTCAGATTTAAATTTTTAAATAATAATTACGAAGGAATTTTACTATATTCAATTTATTTATATAATTCATTCATATTGATAATTTATTATCATCACATCATAATGTTACTTGGACAAAAATGAATTTTAGAGTGCTCGTTTTGTTTAGGAATATCCTGACGTCACGACTACTGGCGAGTATTCGTTGATGTTTTGTCACTTGATATGTAAATGCGATAGTTATTATTATTCAATACTAAGAGAATTGAAAACTTCCTAAAAACTATAAATAACTCGAAAAATAATGAAACTGGATATCTGACGCGATCGGGACTAGAACCGTGGTTTCCCGCTCTATAACATGCCGGTAAATGGTTAGCACTGCTATTCACGAAGTTCAAGAAATATTTTTTGAATGTCATTATGTAGGGCATTTATAATAAATTGCTAGTGGTTCGTTATTTCAAGATCGATAAAGATTTTAAATGAGAAATTAATATGAAATGAACATCAGTACTACGAAGTACATTAACATAATTTATTATGCAAAACCGAACACCATTTTTTAATGTCCAAACTTAAAATTTCATTTTGGTCAGATGTAATCTGTAATTTTTGAAATCATACATCAAGAATTAAGAACAAAACATTTAAATGGCTTTGAAGTACCCCGGCCAATGCGGGTTTTCTCCACCTGACCAGTCCTCTGGCTACGCTGCTATATCAAAGAGGTGTATGGAAAATAGACTCGATACTGGCGTTTTCACTTTGGCGCAACTTGGGGCCTGTGCTCACTGTAGTACCACAGCTTCACAATATAAAATTTTCATTTAGCGATGCTGTAAAAGTGTCAAATTTGACACGAAACTAACCGGCTAGGTTAACTACATAGAGCATTGGCATTGCTTCAGTGAAATCTGTACAAGCCGGAATTGTTCGCGTTCGAAAAATTGTTTCGTGTTAAGCAAGTTCTACCTTTTTCAGATCCCCTGCCTAAGGCGGAAACAAAATCTGCTTAAGATGATATAAATTTATAATTTGTATGGGTAGAGTTCGATTTACCGGACTCGAAAATACACTTTTCCTATAGAAATGGCTTTACAAAACGAAAGAACACAAAAATACAAGCTCTTTAAGGTGAGGATCATTGTTGTCGGACTTGTAATAAGGCCAAATTTCATTTGAAAGTCAAATTTCCATAAGAAATACATGTAAGTGTATTAAAATGAAAAGGTATCATTTATTCTGTTGGCGGTACGTGTGCTGCCTGGGTCGACGGTGACTAGTGGTGGGAGATACCAGTCGCTCTCAGAGATCCGTCGTCAATTTCAAAATTTTCGAGTTGAAGGGATGTTTTAATGATTTAGCACGTGTCAAAACCGTTGCCTACGACCCCGGAGGGCGGTGCGGAGAATAGGTTTTGCAGTCAACCATAGAAAGAATTAGAAAGTGATGTTAATTCGAAAAATTGTGTCGATACAACTTTAATTTTGAAACGGTAGAAACTCTATACATCCGAATTTGACTCATTTTGAAGTGGATTATGAAAGAGATGGTCTAATTACAGTAAAAATAAAATTTCGGATTATTCACAAATTTTGAAAGATTATGCTATTAAAAAGTTTATTAAAATGACAAATTTCAAAAATCATTTTTGTGTGAATTCATTTTGAGTGTATGACTGTAAAACCTATTCTCCGCCCCCTAAAGTTCGGGTGTCGGACGGTTTTGACATGTAAATCATTACCAAATCCTAAGCGGCTCTATCGAAAATTTTGAAAGTATGACGCGAATTAGACTGATATACCAAATAGTAAATGTTCGTAATCCGGCACAAATACCCATACAGAATAAAATACTTTCTTTATAATTCAGATTTCTTTGGGAAATGTTGCATTTTCAAAATTAAATTTGGCCTATTCAAGTCCGCAACTTTCATCCTCCGGCTAAAGATTCGAAGTTTTATGCTTACGTTTGGTGAAACCATTTATAGAACAACTTAAGCGGTTCAACTCGACAAATTTTGAAAGTTACACAACGGATCTTTTGAAGGACTGGTATCACCACCCTAGTCATGTGACCCAGGACAGTCAAGACCGCCAAAGAATAAATGATACTTTTATTTTAAACACTTCATTATTTCTTATGGGAAATTTGCACATTTTCAAAATTAAATGTGGCCGTAATTCAATCCGACAACTTTATCCTCACCTTAAAAGAATATCGTATTTTATGCTCTTTCGTTTGGTTGAACCATTTTATAGGTAAAAGTGTATTTTCGAAGACGGGTTTCTTACCTCGACCCTAATTTTTTATTAGCTAATTACACCATTATCTATCATAATTCGTTGTAAAAAATGAGATTCTGGTATATTTACGTCGCCCTTCTTTCAATTTTGGGGCGGGTTACAGTTCAAAAGAGCCAATGATAAAATTGCATTCAAATTAACTTTAAAGCCGTTTTTCCAAAATTGTGTGAACCGACCGCAAATTTTATTTTTATAGCTAATTAGATTTTCCCATCAAAATGGTAAAATTCCTAATTCAAGCATTTGTATATTTTCCTCCAAACATCTAAACGAATGAAATAATCGTACTTACATACGTCACAGTTTTTATAAATAATAGTAGTTTACATAATGTGTGGGAAAAAGAGCAGTTATTGAAAGAGTAGACAAATTTGAGCGCGAGCCGCCAGTCAATTATCTGCCTTTTTCACAAGTTATGTACAAAGTTTTATTTAATTTTGCGTGGGAAAGTCGTTTATCAGAACAATAAAAAATCGATTCAAATTTGTACGCTTTTATAATTGAGTTACTAAAATTACTAAAACAACGAATTCCATGAAAACTGTTGTGTAATATCCATTACACAACGTTTACTATAAAAACCGTTGAATAAAGGAAACTCCATGACGATGAATCGGTTTGCACACGAGTTTTGATCCAAAAAAAAACGATTTTCCTCACAAAATTAGATAAAATTAATTTATGTAGGCAGTACATAATATTACTGAATTTAGTTTAATTCAGAATTCAATTTATTACCCATGGCACTTGGGAGTTACGATACCCTATCCGTTTTCGCGTTAAGCAGATTTCGGCTTATGCAATTCATTTTACCTGGTAATGTAAACCAATAATTCGGACAACAGAAAATTTCCGTGATGGACACGATTCTGGCTTTTGCAGATTCCGGCCTATACAGATTTCACTGCATATACATTCATCTCTGTGTATTATATGAAATTGCACCAGACTGGCTTAACCTGTGAATTTTTGGGTAATGTATATTTCGGTAAATCCTTTTTATAGCATTGAATAAAAGTTCGTGCACTTGAAATATTTTCTTTCTTTTAAAAGTATCTAAAAACTGTTTCAAACAAGAAAGCGTAATAATTTTACCATTATCGGTTTGCTAGCTCTATTTTATACACGCCCAATACGCTCTGAAGACTTTCCGCTACTTTTCTAATTCTCACAATTTACTGGGCAAACTGTAGAAGAATTATTGTCTTTTAAGAAGTTCTTACAATAATCAATGAACCGGATATTAAACTCGTCGATTCAACTTCCCTAAAACTTAAAAAAATTGCAACAATTATTTTTCTCTGCGGTTTTCAAAGATAAAGTTTTTCTCCCTGCAATAATTTCGATACATACATAGTAGTGTACCTGCTATGGATTGAGTGATATTTGAATTCTCAAATTGTGATTAATAATTAATCCTGCAGCTCTCTTGAGTTAATTTTAAAATTACTTGTGTATGGAAATAATACAAACTTTTTGTACATGGGAACTGTAAGTGCGTGACCTTTTTGGTATACGGTCCCGCGAGTGCTGGTGACAGGTGATTCAGGTGAAACGCACGCGCCACCGTCGCGTGTGGAGTCAGGCCGGCGCGCCGAGTTCTAATCAATACAGACTTTGCGAGTATATGCACGCTGCTCATTGTGACACCACGCTTTTAACATACTTTAAAAACCGGTCGGCGTTTCGTCCTAAATTTTTCGAAAAAACAATTTCAAATCGCAATCGTTAATCGACGACAGTTATGGCAAAAGCCACGATTAAAATGAAAGTGCTGTATAAAATTGGTAATGTGTTCTTGTAAACTATAAATTTCAATTAAAACAAAGTTACTTATAATAGGTTAGGTGCCCATTTTTAAATTCGAATACCGGGGCCGACTACCTGTACTTGATTATTTTTTTAAATCTTTTTAGATCAGTCTTTTTAGTACTTGGAGTTTGCGTGGAAATAACTAAATTAATATTTGATTCTATCAATTACCCAGAGTTGCTATCCGTTCAAAAGGAACTCAAACTACATGTACACATTAATTAATTTTCTTAATCGATTATAACCTTCAACGCTTTAATTAAATGTAGTTGATGAGATCGATTATTTTTAAATTTTAATATTTGATTTACCCGCCCGGTTTAATTTACGTGTTAATAATAATACTAGTAATGCCATTATGTTAAGAAACCTGGATGAATTTAATTAATGTAACTAATAGCAACTTCGTAATTAGCGTGGACTGCTTTAGAATAATTCTATTTAGTATTATTAAGCTAATTTGTTGAAAAATACGTTGTTCGCGTATAATGAAAATTATTCTGATATTAAAAACGGTGTTTACCTGTACCCTATACAAATTAATTAAAAAAAGAACTTTGTAGGTTTTATTGTCGATTAATTTTGTTTTTTGAATGGTCAACATACTTCTTACACGCAATTTCTCAAAAATTATAATTTTATTATAGAATTCATAATTTTGTCTCTTCCAAAAATAGAAAAATCAACCTGAACTTTAAAATTTTATTTTGATATTGTTTTGTTTTAAAAAGTCTTTATTTACAAAAACCTTCTATTTAAAAAATAAACGACAATATTTCAAATTTACTCTAAGTGAAGGCTATCGGTAAATTTAGACATAAATTTTTAAGTCATAATTTGTTTTTCTTGGTACAAAATCAATAATTAAAATTGCTGGTACATATTACTTTTCTATTTACACATTTTCTTTGTATAGGCTAATTAATTTGTCGTTAATTTATTGCTTCGTATTTACTCCAAAAGAGTGCTTTGACATTATTTTAATTTTAAATTGAATTTCTAAGTGAATTTTTTTAAAATTATTGTTTGATTTCAGAAAACTGGTGCTCGCATCAAAATATTTTCCAGTTGTGCTCCACAAAGTTCAGATCGCGTCATACAAATTGTTGGTCAACCCATCAAGTGTATCGATACCATCAGAGAAGTTTTGACTTTAATAAAAGCTGTATGTTATTTTCAATTTCATTTTGGTTAGAAGAGTTACAATAACTTTTTTAACAGAGCCCAATTAAAGGACCAGTTTCACCATATGATCCTCACAATTTTGATGATTTCTACGCCGAAGAGTATGGTGGCTATGGAAACTCTCAAGGAGGAGGAGATAATAGAAGAGGAGGAGGTGGTGGCGGTGGTAGCCAAGGTGGAGGTGGCGGTCAAGGTGGAGGAGGAGGGCCACCACGCGGTGGCCCCCGAGGAGGTGGGGAGGCGGCGGTGGTGGAGGAGATCGCGATGGAGGACGTTTTAACAATCGCGGTCCTCCACGAGGTGGTCCCTCGATGGGGTAAGCTAACTTATTATAAACTTTTAAAATGTACATTTTTAAATTTCATAGCGGTTTTAATGATCACGGAGGAATTGGTGGAGGTAACAATGGTCCTCCATCTCATAGGGGAGGAAACTTTGGCGGTCCCTCGGGAGGTATGAATGGAGGAAGACCAGGAGGTGGTGGCTTTAATCGTGACAACAGTTGGGGTGGTGGAATGAATCATAGTCCCAACTTAATGTCTGGAGGAAATCAAGGACCACCACCTAGGATGGGTGGTTTATCCAACAGAGATGATGGTCCTGGTGGTGGCGGCGGAAATGGTGGCAACTCTACCCAAGTTACAATACCAAAAGATGTATGATGACTTGATTTTATTAATCTTGAAATTGTTAATGTTTATATTTTTTCTTTAGCTTGCTGGTGCTATTATCGGAAAAGGTGGTGGACGTATACGTAAAATCCGGCAAGATTCTGGTGCTGGAATTACTATAGATGAACCATTGCCAGGTTCAAATGATCGCATTATTACAATAACTGGCTCTCCAAATCAAATCCAAATGGCACAATATCTGCTTCAACAGAGGTAAGCTTTTACTATTCAACTATTACTATCTGCATAATTTTTTACAACTATAACAATGATTCCATTAATTGAACTTATCTTGAAAACAACTTATTCAAAAACAACTCTCATTGTACAATGCTTTCTATTTAATTATTATTAATTTAATTATTTATTTTTTATTTAAAATTTGTGTTACTTTCTTAGTGGAAAGCTTGCTATGGATAGCATGCAACAACGGGAAGAGCCGAACTATGATGATGAGGAACAGTGGTAACTGACATACAGAATGTGAAGATACTTAATTTGTTAGTCGTTTTGGATGCACTTTTTGTTAAAAAAATGTTTTTAATAAATTATTAATAATTTAATAAATATAACTTTTTGATTCTTATTTAACAAACTAATAAATTACCAAAGCTTGAGTAAATCAAAAAGAAACTATTTCAATAATTATGAATACAGAAAGCATTTTATAAAAGTTGTTTTTGTAAAAATATACGTAATTTGCTTTTTAAAAATAATGTTGTATTTTTGTAAGATTAACATGGTGTGTGGTATTTCATCCAGATATTAAGTTAAAAAAAGGGAAACTAATGGTGTGAAGTGTATCTACTAACAAGGTGAAGTTGTGTGGAAGACTAGTGATTTTGTTGTTCTGTTTTGAGTAACAAGGAATCACTAATCATCCCACAAAGTTGCCTTTCGCTTCTTCATGAGATTTAACACAACATAAGCTAATCATGGGTAAATGCTTAATCATTTATTTACAAATCACTACGCAATGTCATACCATTTAAATTTGTTTAATTATTGTTTTAGTGTTCACAATAACACCGAAAGAGGAGGAGGAGGAGGAGGAAATTTTTAAATTTCTTATAATCTATCGAAGAAAAGTGGATGCATATACATATTACATTTAAGTTGTGTTTTGCTCATTCAAAAACAATTTGTAGTGTTAGCTCTAAATATTTTTATAATCATAGTACATTCCAACTTTTTTAAATCTTGGGCATTACTTTTTAATTTAGAAAATATTCTTCCAGATTATTAAATATAAAATTGCAGCAGCAATAATTGTGTGTATTTTAATTTTATGATATTGATGTACTCTTTTTTTTGCTTCTTTTCCCCCCCAACTTGTTTCCAATTGTTGTTAGCCAGATAACAACTAAGTACAAAATAAATATTGTTCATTGAGAACATTTAGAAACATCTAAACCAAATATTGTTTAAATTTTTGTCAATTGATTATTATTAAAAATAAAAATGTTGCAATCAATTTTGATATCTTGGTATTTTGTTTCTTGCTTCTATAAATGTAAATTGTATAATGTAAATAGAAAGCAAGAATGCAATGTTAAGTGGGTGACTGCAACATAATATTATTTATATCTAATTGTAGTTTTCGGTTTTCAGATTTTTTCAATCAGCCTAGAATTTTAAGCAAATGATTTTTCTATATTTAAGTATAATTTTGAATCTAAAAGTAATTGTAGTGTTGATTGATACAATATTAATAATTAAATGTAACTATATTACATTAATAAAGTACCACAAAATTTCATTTTTGTTTTTCTTGTTCCGTAGTAAAAAAAATTTGTTTTAGAGGTTCTTCTTTTTCAAACAGTAAAAAATACGCCTTCTGTAGATTGGATTTTTCAAATTTTAGTCACTTGCTCCGATTCTTTTAAAATTTTCAGGAATATTTGATTACCACCTCTTACAATTACAGCAAATTTTTTTAATACCCTGTTTGCTATAACGGTTTGAATTTTATTATTTTACTTATCATATTAGGTTTTCCTTCAAATTTGATATTTAAAATTTTTTAAATATGCAAACGTCAACAAAATAAAATTGTTTAAGAGTGACGGATCACTGAATAATTCTTCAGTCTATCAAAGATTCAGTATTTCGGAAGAAAAGTCATTTAACAATCTTCTCTTGTCGTATGTTTTACAACCTATAACATTTTTATTTGTAAGGTAACCACAGACGGGCTAATCAAAGTTTTGGCAGTTGCATTCTCTATAACACCAATTTCTGTATTGCAAGTATCGGCAACAAATTTATGACCTACCAATTAAGGACTTCAAAATAAATATTTGTATTGTTAGGTAAACTGTAGTCGTGTATTTACCCCAAATTAGTTTCCTTTCTTCGTTTAACTTCTCCACATCCAATAAGACATTCCACAAACACTTAGCAGTTTGGTTAGCAAAGCAGCTAATAAAATAATTTCGATTAGATTTCCCTTGTATTCCAAGCAGAATGCACCAGCAACTAACGACCTGTGCTAAAAACGATCGAAATTTATCGTCCGAATTTCCATAATAAACATTTTTGAGTTACACGATCGAAGTAGAATTTTTTCTTTTCCCAATCGTGTTTTGTAATTTATTATTATTATGCATTATGATATAATGACCAGAGCGAAATCCCTATCCAAAGGAACAGATCTAAAAGTAACAAAATTTATTTTGTAATTCATCAATACTTTTACATTTCTATCGGGATATAACCACTTCCATTTTGGAAGACCTCACAATCCGTTTTACCAGGTCTCTTCAAACTTGCCACACTGCTGTTTTTTTGTAATAAAACATAATAGAAACACGAAAATAGTTCAATCTTGAAACTCATATTGCATTTGTAGACTTCACAAAAGCTTTTGATAACATCAACCATCGAAAGCTCTTTTCACATATCCTCCGAAAGACCATTTCAAACTTTTCTTGTGTTATTGGGAAGTGTTCCGCGGTTCTAGCCTTGAAATTTTCACGAAGCAGCTTTAGATGGTGTCCTGGCTATCCAAGTTGAGAGCAAAGAGGCAAAACAATCCAATGGAAGCAAATGGTTGAGTGAAGAAGAAAAATTGATACAATAAATAAAAAATAAGCACTATAATTTTGATGAATATTTTAATATAAATGCAGTCCATTGTGCGGTATTCTCGAACCCCTCACCATTGTAAATGTACCGATGAGAGAATAGCGCTCATTTTGTTTCTGAATTGCTCTAATTTTAAGTTGATTTTGAGGATTTATTAATTTGTGATTCGCGTTTTGATGATTATTTAGGAATCTAAATACTAACAAATAAACTAATAACATTATTTTGCGTTCAAACTTCGAAATTCAAAATAAGCTTGTCCCCAAAATTTTTAAATAACTTGAAAGCAAAAATACCGGAATTGCTAATTGTTCTCACACTTATTTACCTAAGGGAATGTTCATTAATTACTTGAGGTGTTTTTCTTTAAATTTTAACCCCCTTCCTCCTCCTTGGTGAGATGTGGTGGGACTCCTCACGTGAGATTTGCCCTACAATTTTACCACACCAGAGACCAGTAATTTTTATAGTGTATCTGTTATAATGTATATTCTCTGAATTACAAAGTTGACATGAGATTTTCATTGAACCCTCTTTTAAATGAGATTTCGTCGGACCCTCCGCATTGAACTCACGTAATTAATGGATGTCCCCTAAGGAAATGTAAATATTTTAACGATTTATAATGTTACCTGAGATGATGACCACAGAATGTTATGCAATCCAAGTCCAACACGTAAATAATATAATAAAAATAACAGTGATCTGCCACTGGCTCATCCTTACTTTTTTTAATTCTGAATTTTTTACGTAAACTTCCTTTCCACAATAAAAAAAAGGTTTTTGGAAAGAACCTAAATTAAACAATTGAGACTATTAGATTGTTGAAATTGCATATATGTATTAAAATATCTTATATTTCTTGTTCTTTCAAACATTCCGTTCTATAGTTAGGGGATACTTTTTCGGCCAAAGGATCATAACAATTTTTTCCCCTTGTCCTAACCACGTGGTCGTCCAGAAGAAAGTTATTAACAAAGAGGTGGGCTCTTTTATTTCAAAAAATACGTTTGATCTCCTGCCAAACAGCTAAACAGTTTTCAATTTATTCTCTCCCAAAATAACAAATGGGGTGAGAGTTCGATTTTCGGTTTTCCGGAAAAGCCAACGCACTTTTCCTATAGAAATGGCTATACTAAACGAAAGAACACAAAAATACAAGCTCTTCAAGGTGAGGATCAATCTTGTCGGAGTTGTAATAAGGCCACAATTTCATTTTGAAAATTGCAAATTTCCCATAAGAAATACATGTAAGTGTATTAAAATGAAAGGTATCATTCATTCTGTTGGCGGTACGTGTGCTGTGCCTGGGTCGACAGTGACTAGTGGTGGGAGATACCAGTCGCTCTCAGAGATCCGTCGCGTCAACTTTCAAAATTTTCGAGTTGGAGCCGCTTAAGGGATGTTTTAATGATTTTAGCGCGTGTCAAAACCGCTCGAAGCCCGTAAGAGTCCCGGAGGGCGATGGCGGGTGCGGAGAGTAGGTTTTGACAGCGCAACCACTCTCGAAACGAATTCACACAAAAGTGATTTTTTCGGAAATTTGTTGTCCGATCACAAATTTAATTTTTTTATTAGCTAATTACACCATTATCTTTCATAATTCGTTGTAAAAACGAGATTCTGGTATATTTACAGTCGCCACATCCTCTTTCAATTTTGGGGCGGGGTTACAGTTCAAAAGAGCCAATGATAAAATTCATTCCAAATTAACTTTAAAGCCGTTTTTTCAAAATTGTGTGAACCGACCGCAAATTTTATTTTTTTATACTCTAATTAGACCTCATCTTTCATAATCCACTTCAAAATGGTAAAATCCCGACCCGGGATTTCGAACCGTCACCAACAAATGGTAGTCGTGTATAACCAAGTGAACAAGTCCCGAATCCCACAAGTTCAAACAATCTTCAAATTTGTCCCAAATGTAAATCTGTTTTCATTTGTGCAAATCTACTTTCATTCCCACAAAATCTGTTTTCTTCTTTTTTGCCTTATGTTAGCTCTGGTTGTGTAAGGTGACCTGTTTAAATCTGATTTTTCTTGTTAGGAAGTCTTCCAGGTTTAGTGCGAGATTCCATTCTTACCGATTTTTCGAAGTCGATTTGCTCTAAATAAAACTAAAAGATTTACAGCTTCAACTCGCTGCACGAACTCTTGTTTTGTGGGAGGGCTCCAGTGGTGTACCGAGGTCTCGTCTCCAGCTACAATTCTGTAAAAGTCTTGATCTTGGGATAAAGCAGTAAAATTATTCTTGAAAATTTGTTTAAGGACTGAGCAGCTTGGGAATTCATCGCACCGGCACTGCTCATTAACAAATCTGCATGTAAAATTTTAAAAGCACTTGAAGACTGCACGATATAGCAACGCATATCTTGTAACTCTTGAAGAGATCGGTAGTTGTACTTGTTGTGTGATACTATTCAGAAGTGGTGTAAATAAATAGTTTTAACAAATAAATTGTTTTACACACAATTGGTCCTTCGTCAATAGACACAAGAAGACAATTTCGGTAGCAATACACAAAATCGATGTTCAAGGCTTGAACACCATTTGATGATTATGTGTTATCTGGGATACAATTAAGCACCTGCAGTGTGTTGGTAAAATTTGCAAGAGATTTGAAAAATAATTTTAGCAAGGTTTTGACAGAGGATTTTCACAACAACCTTAATTTTTAAAATTGTTATGTTTTTATGGTATTGCCATTTCTGAGCTGTGGTGTGATTGGAGATCTGCTACCATTAACTTTATGATTGTTTACATATCAAAAAATGGCAAAGTAGGTTTGTTTAAAATGATCACAGAAAAGTTTAGTGACTATTCACCAAGGTAATTAGCCAAGAACCCCCCTTATAGAGAGGGGTCATGGCACTCGAAATCGAGTTAACTACTAAGAAGAGAGAAGATATAAAAAAATACATTTATTCATTTTAAAATCTATCACATATCAGTTCAATTAAAACAATATACATACTACATAATTTTTTCAATGCAAATATTAAACAATAATAATTTATCAACATACAGAAATGTATTAAATTATAATAAAAAAGCTTAATATTTTTAATAAATATTTTGTTTGTACATAAAAAAATATAATCAATAATCAACAAAACAAATTAATGCTAGATTGCTAATTTTGCTTAAAAGCTTTCTTCCCTAATTTTATTGAATTAAATTTAAATACATTACAAAATTAAAAATATGTTTGTAAATAATTGAGAGCCATTGCTTTAAAAGTTGACGATACCTTTCTTTAGAACATTCAGTTGTTTACTTACTGAAATATTAAATCAAATTATATACCTAATCAAGTTATAAATTCACAACCAAAACTAGGTACTAATGAAATCATATCTAGAATTTTATCGGAAACAATACGATGCTGAGATTTATCCCAAAATTTTGCGAAAATAATTAAACAAGTAGATGCCAAGTTTTAAAAACTTTCCTTAATTATTGCTTTTATAATTTGTCATTATTTTGGCTTGAATCTTATAATAGTTTTTTAATACAACCTTTGAATTCTTAAAACTCGAATATTCTTCAACCTCAAATGAAATTACTTGAGACCTAAAATGGTCTAGATAATAATTTTCATTAAATTGCAGGTGGAAAAAGAAATTAATTGGGATTAATGCCAATAATATTGACAAGAAATTTAAGTAATTTGTCTTACTTCTTTCTTATCAACTACAATTCAAACAATGTTTTTTAACCTACAACATTCCACTACTCCAGTAAACACTAAATAATAATTATTCTTGTAGAAGATATAATAATATTTTATGAAGAAACTAGCTGACACGACTCAGCCTCACTGAGAGAATAATGTGACAAATTCAAGTCAATATGTTTTACAAACTCCCTATCTTGTACTGTCCATCTGCTTTTGGCCTCCTGAAGAGGGACGTACTGAACACCGAGTAACTTTAGCACAAGAAAGCGCGTTTAAAAGCACTACTGGTAAACATTAGCCACTTACAAAAATGAAGTTTTTTAGGCAAATTAACTAGGTATCTTATAAATTGTTCACAAAACTGAAATTAATTTCAACGGTGTAAACTCACATAAATTTCAATTAATCACACTGCAAGGTCATCGATTTGGTACAACCTAGTTCTGTACTCTAAAATCAAATTGTCTATACTTTCCTATCTACCTTTTATTACTTATATTTGGAAAAACCAAAACATGGTAGCATAGATAAAAATACTTTTTTCTTCAAGAATTATAGCGCTCAATTTCAGCAAGATCTAACGTTTAAATTATCTAAGAGATCAGAAAAATTGTTATTAAAAATCAAAACTTATGAATGAAAAAAAAAGATATAAAAGAACACAGCGGTAAAATAGCAATAAAAAAGCTTGAGAAGCAATTACAAGAGAACGTAAGAAAAGAAATATGTAAAAACGTCACACAAATATTTTTCAGAGATCCTTTTTTTGAAATCAGATATTTTTTTTGGGCAGAAATAAACTCTAAAATACGAATTACAATTCAAACTGTATGTTTCTAAATTTATTTTGTTTTTGTTGCATCAATCTTTGTATAATTCACTTAGGGCCTTTGCACAATAAGAGCCTAAGCTTAAAGGGTTATACACACTCAGGATTTTCAGAAAAAAATTCATTTTTTTATTTTATTTTCATAATGTACATGTATTTAAGTATATACACAGAAAATTTCATGTAAAGACATCTTCGAGCATTTGAACCTAGAACGCTGTTCCTTTTATTAACCTTTGTATTGTATTCAGATACATTGAGTGACAATGTAGTAGGGTTCATTTTATACCTACGAGCTAAATTTTGAAGTAAAAAGTATTACTATTGATTTTGAAACTTTGAACGGGTTTTTCTCGAAGTGCGTCTTAAAAGTCGGTGAGTAAGATTTCTGGAAACGGCCCAACCGATCAGTCTCAAATTTTTACACAAGCTTTATAAATAATTTTTAGTAATTAATCGAAGGTTTTTTCTCGCCGATAAATATTTCCCATTTTATAAACAATTTGAGGCCAAAATTTGTATCGAAAATCGAAATTTTTTTAACAAGCCGCCATTTTGTTAAAAACTAATATTTTGCTTACTCCTTAGATTAATTACTAGAAAGCTAATACCTTATATTAACAAAATATTTTTGGTTTTTTCATTTTAGATGATCCGATCTAGAGATATCTTGCTCACCGCAAGATGCCTTACTTTAGAGGAGCTCTCGGAGATCGGCTTTAAAAATCAATATTTTTACAAATAAAAAAAATCAAACTAAAGTTGAAAGTTACCACAAAATGTATAATAAATTTATACGTTAATAAATTAAAATGTCTGTCCAGGAGAAATTCTTAAAATTTGCTTTTTTCGGCCTCCTGACTGCGTATACCCCTTAAGCTTTACTGTGCAATTCGTCCTTGATGTAACAACAGAAATACCTCTACTAGGAATTTTTGTAAAAAAATAATTATGGAATGAAAACAATTCTAATTAATTCAACATTTCAACTTACCAAACCAAGACACGTTTGTAAAAAATATTTAAAAATTATTTTTTTTATTAGATACATCAAATGTTAACTGCAACTACAAACAAATTTTTATCTGTTGAATTTTACGAGCCATTAACTACAATTTGTTTGACATTTATAATTTAATTGCAACTACAGATTATTTTGATATCGGCATCTTCCTATAAGAAGGTATTTATGAAGACATTGTCAATATTAAAAATAAATATGTAAGCAGAAAAACAGGTAAATAATATTTCATATGCAAAATAGTGATCACATGTTAAAATGAAACAGAAAATACTATTTTTTAAAAATCACATACAATGTTTTATATCAAGAATTTTCATGGTGATATTCCTCTGGATGTTCGTAAATATAAAAAATATAAATTAAAGGTAAGGCCACTATTAAAATTACTATACATACAATTAATGCAATCCAAGATATATCTGCATCTGCACCACTACATGATATTTTAGTCACAACAGTCTCTTCGGGTAACACCGATGGAGGTAATAAACTAACACGCTCTTCATTTTTTTCATTAACAATTGAATTTTGAACCACACTATCACAGATTTTTGGCGAGGGTTTAATATTACTGTTAAAAATAACTTCATTGACAACTTCAGTTGTACTATCGCTATTTGGATTGCTACTATTAGAAATTGGTGAACTTAACAATTGACTAGAAAGTTTAGTTTTTAACAGATTTGAATCAATTTCTTTTGTTGACGACGTAGATGCTACATTTTCTTTGGGAGAATTTGATCCGCTTCCGTGCACTGTTGCTAAAGCCATCGAGAATGGTTTCAGAGGCACTTTAATACTTTTTCTTGCAAAAATTTCATTTTCGCTATGAATATTGTTCAGCCTTTTTAACTCAAACACCTAAAAAGTGTTCATTAATCTAAATTTTAAGAAATAATAAATAAAATTCTTACTGGACATTGATAACGAACACAAAGTGCTTGCAAGCTGTCATCAGCTTTGACAAGTATATCTACGGTGGGCACCTCTTTATATTGAGCTTTTCTAACGAACAATTCAGTTTCTTCATCGCTAGAATTTTTAATATCCTTTATTGGTTCATAAGCTATGTCTTTGCGTCCTTTCGACCTAAAATCGTAATTATTTTAGATTTAATTTCTTAAATATTACAGGCTTACCTCTGACGTTGTTTCATTGCCATAAAGTAAGTAGATTTGGTAGTGGATTTAAAAATTTCATACGTAAATAAAATTTAGCCAGCTGTACAAAAATTAAGACGTCAAACAATTTTAGGTTATGTCAAAAAGAGAGAATGTTTGTGACATATTTTCGTAACCTATAAGTTTTTGAAAAGTTTTAGAAAAACGTGAGAAATTATGGAGTACTACGAAAGTTATGAAAATCTTGAGGTAAGTTTTTATGAATAATATTAAATTTAATGTGGAGGTTAAATTTTTGGTAACAATACAGGGATTGATATTATTGAAGGTTACAATAAATGATTTTCATTTATACGCGGATGCATTTTATTGATAGGGCATAAATTGTTCAATCAACAAAACTTATTTAAAACTATGTTTCGTTTAATTTTGATTAATATAACTTCTCCATAAAGGCTTCGTGTGTAAACTATATATTATTGTAATACTTAAGTTATAAGTTGTACTTTAGGCAGTGGCGTTTCTATCACGAGGGTTGGATTTGGTTGTCAAATCTTTTAAAAAAGGTTAAGATTTAAAGAGTATGGAGATCGGGGTTTTAGATGTTACCATTTTTAGTTTTATTTTATTTCCTAACATAGGCGAATCTAGGATCAACTTAGGGTGGGGCGCGATAAAATTACAAATGTTAAAATTTATTTAAACAATAAAGGGGGTACTGTTTTGATTCAGCGATATTTTTAATAATTGTAAAACCGCCTACCTTCATCGTTTATATTATAAATATAAAATACTTTAATTTAAAATTATTTTGGATTCTCATATTATTTTATATTATATTAAAATTTTATTAGATTAAAATTTTTAAAATTAAAAGGTTAAATAAACAATAAAACGAACTATTATTCGTAAGCTTTCACCAATGGTTACTGCTGACTGAACAATTATTATTATTAAACATCTGATGATGACAATAACCATTGCTGAAAGCTCATAAAAAATAATAAAAAAAATTACTGCATTGAAAACAGCCAATAATATATTCGGATTAGCTTTTTTTCAAAAATTTATTAACAGTCTACATTCTTTGGTTGAAGTACGCCAACTGGGACTTTTTCCCTGTGATTATTTTACAAATGTTTTTTTAGAATTAGGTAGAGAACGTTAATACGAGTAAAATGTACTATGGATGAATTCGATATTTGCAATAATAACGCCAAAAATCGATTTTAAAAATCACAAAATTTGGCAAATTATTCATTTTCATGACAGTACGTGCATTTCAATATGCATGAATTGGTGATGGGGCGGGGCCTACTAGAGCAGCGAAAAGTGGGGATTAGTCGCTCCCTGAGATCCGCCGCGTCAACTTGGAAACTTTTCGAGTTGGAGCCGCTTAAGGGATGTTTTTAATGAGTTTAGCACGTGTCAAAACCGTTCGGAGCGCCGTACGAGCCCCGGAGGGGCGAGGTCGGCTGCGGAGAATAGGTTTTGACAATGCAACCACCTCAGAAACGAATTCACACAAAAAGTGATTTTTTTTAGAAAATACTCCTTAAATGGATGCAATTCCATGTTTTATTCAAATAACAGTACACATATGTGACGTCTGCATCAAAAATGTGATAAAATACGTAATTTTTTGTAAAATTGCTACAAACAATTCAAAATGGGCGGGGCTTGAGGTTCAAATGTAGCCTATCATGAATACGTATTTCAATTTTTTAGTTTTAATGCCTAAACGTGAAAATTTTTAAATCATCCATAGTTTATAATATTTCTAAATATGTTCTTTTTCATAATATTATACCATTTCTATAGGGAATTTGCGATTTTAGAGTCCCAGTTCGCGTACTCTACCCCATTCTTTTTGTTTATTTGTGTATAATATTTTATTACAATACTTTCTTAATACATAATTTCTTTAGGAAATTTTTAATTTCGCGGTTTTGGTTATTAACTATATTCTTTTTGATCTAATTGATGGGGGGTTAAATCCTATAATAATTAACTTATCTCTTTTATCACCATCATTTGGTTAGCTTATTTTCGAAAATACCGACAGAGGGAGGCTTCCAAATGCGCATTTCCCAGTATGTTGCTGATTTACGAATAGCTCAGCAGTCCATAGAATGTTCTCAAACTTTGACAACTATTTTGCACGGCGAAGGCACAGATTTACAATAGTTGAACAACATTTTGCTCTTGTCGAATATCGAAACACAGTTTCCTAGCATGTAAATAACTCTAGTTCTAGTATCTTAAATTTTTTAAATGCCTTTGAGAACGATTACATAACCAGGTCACTGCACTACCAAAAATGTATTTTCCTCGTCTCTAGGGAACGTAAAAAAAAGACTGAAATGATCTATGAAGTACTAGTGTCATTCAATTTCGGTTCTCTTTACGAAGAGCTCTACGCGATGCCGTTCGTAGGTTTTTTTGAATCTTTATTTTCTTTAATTAATCAAAAAATACATGTTGCCATTAGAAAAAAAATGGATGTACCCTCCCAGTTGAGTTTGAAGTACGAAAAATATACCTCAGCAGTTTCTAATAGTAAATTTTGGGTTGAATAAAAAACTATAACTATAAACTATTTTTTTGTATCTAGGAATACATAAGAATTATTCCCTGTTACCATTATCCGTGAACTCCTTCCTCCCTACTCTATATTCGAAGGTTAGATCGCAACCGTGATTCAATAATATATTGTTGTTGTTGTTGGTTTTTACCGTTGATGGCTTCCGCGTGACAACCTTTATTTCTTTATTCCTAGCTAAAATAAAACACTTGTGGTTTAAGGTTTACATGATGAATTAATTTTATTATTGACTAGCTGGATACCCGGCTTCGCCCGGGGTCTCCCTATAATTAAAATACTTTGCCTTTGTGTGAAGTATTTAGATTTTTCCGAGTATCCTGCTTCGCTTAAGGTTTTCTTCTCGACGGGAAATCTTGCTTCCCGTTGCTAGAGCGTTTCAGAATGATTTTTAGTGTTCCCGTTGTCGAGTGTTTCAGAACGGTTTATATTGTACTCTACAATTTTCTCTACAGCTTTTCTTCTCCAGTATTTCAAATCACTTATAATAGTGTAGGTACTGAATGTGAATATACCAACGTAAAATTACCATATATCAATTACAGGTATTGGCGATGGAAATCTCGTTAATCCATTCATGCTCGTCCGCAATTTTTCACTTTTTTTTTAAATTAAGCTTTTCGGTCCCGGTTTTTAGCGGAAAACCTCTTTAGGGTCCTAGAGAGTAACTGTGCAAAATTTGGTTGGGATCGGTCGAACGGTTTAGGAGTTATTAAAAGACGAACAAACCAACAAACATTCAATTTTATATAATAGATGTTATTTCCCTATGTTCTGATTTTAGCCGGTCACCCGGTATAATTTTTCCATTGTCGCGCCACCTGTCGGCGACACAATTGTCACCAGATTTCCAAAATTACGGGAAATCTCTCTTACCTCTCGCATTTTTAACGATATTATAGCACAGAAACCTTCCCCAAGTCCTACCGAATCGTTGGAGTACTCGTCGATTAAAATCGGTCAAACGGTCTGGGAGTTATTAAGAGACGAACAAACCAACAAACATTCAATTTTATATAATAGATATACTTTTTATCAGGTATACAAACATGAACTACTATATTACCAACTGTCAAAAGTTTTACATTTTAAAAAAAAACTTATATACAGGGTCATTCACAAACAACTGTAAACAATAGAGATTGGTTCACATTTTTATAACATAATGTTGCCAATAACTGACAGTTGTACCTATATAATATATTGTATCATAGATCACAACTTGGTAACTAATTTTGAGTCTAAACCAAACTTATCGGTTTTTTTTGCATTCTGAAGTTAATAGTAATTTGAGTAAACGAATAGGAATATTTAATTTTGGTACATGATGCGAAGTTAGATCTTCATCAAAATAAAAAACATATTTATTAAAAATAGCTTTTACAATAATTATTATTCTGATTCATACATTAGTGAAGTGTAATACGGTCAAACCTGTTTTTAGGCGGTGTTTTTTAAAGCGGTTTTTATGGCGAATTGTTTATGAGCGATTTTTTTAATTTTGTTTGTGCAATATATCATAAAATTCCATCAAATCCATAGTATGAATAAAAAATGAAATATTTTTTTGAAGAGATTCCTTTATGCGGTCCCTATTCTCCGCGCAAAAACAGGTTTGAGTATGTATATTATAAATTGAAATTATACGTTGTATGTATTAGGTTTGAATCAAAATTTATTTTTGATTTTACAATTTAACAATGGATGTACCCAAATTTTTACCTTCCAAGGTATCCAGAAATGCATTAATTGTGTTTTCAAATCCTACTGTAGTACTTTCTTTATATTTTAACTTTCCTTCGTTAATCCATTGTAAATTTTGCTTAATTCCATCTGACCAAGAGTTACGCCAGCGTCCAACATGTACTCCTTCCATCTTAACATGTTTTATTTTAATGGGAGTTTGAACTTCACAGGCTACAAAACATCTAAATTTTATACTTTGAATAATTTATTGTCGATTGTATGATTTTGTTAAAATGTGAATTTGAAGACACATTTGCTTTGCTAATATTATTAAAAGTTTATTGAATTTTGTGGTATGTGCAAGTCAGCATTTCTTGTTTTTTATTAAATTACAGTTACCCCATTTGTGCTTGGTGGGGTTGGGGAATATATCTGTGGAATATTTTAATATAAAAATAATTTTTCTAACTTAAAAATGGAGTTCTTATTCAAAGGGTTCAATGCTTCAAATTGCTAATATGCGATATTCTATTTTTTATCTTAATCTTTTTCAAAGTTGGAACCCCTAATGCTAATGGTAGTTTTAAGAAAAAGATATTTATTCTCGAATCTTAACATCCTAATTTACATAAATGCGCACTTTTTTAAACTAACCTGAATATTTTCGTTGTAGTACAAGGCAGTTGCTCCACATACGCATACCCTTCCAAATTTATTCATTTGGTAAATTACACTGCTGCTAATTTCACCACCCACCTTAAAATTGCCAAGTTAGTATTATTTTGAAATTTTTTATACGTGATTATACAATTACATTATCAAAATAGCAATCAACTCCTTTTGGTGCATACTCCTTAAGTTTTTTGGCTACGTTATCAGTTTTATAGTTAATGTAATAATCAAATCCTAATTCTTTCGTTAGCCACTTTCCTTTTTCATCTGAACCTGTTATACCAATAACTTGACATTTCTTAATTTTGGCAATCTGACCGACATGATGTCCTACGGCTCCTCCAGCTGCTGATACAACTACCACATCATTCTCTTTTGGTTTGCATATTTCCATGAATCCAAAATATGCAATCAGCCTACGACATTAATAATTTATATTTTCGAATTTTACGTTCATCTCAATATTTTTGTACTTACCCCGGTATACCTAACGTTCCTAACCCTAGCGATAACGGCAAATCTTTTAGTTCGGGCAATAAAAATGGTTGAAATTGAGAATTGCATAGTTTCTCATTAACTACCGTTAAGGTCCTCCATCCAAAATTTCCTATTACGTGCTTCCCAACAGCAAAATGTTTGCTTTTGCTTTCAACCACTCTGAAAAATAATGTGCAGTTTCCGAATTTGTATTTAACTATAATAATTTTTTACTTGGCAATTTGTATTCCACTGAAAACATCTCCTACTTTATTTTGCCCCGTTGCCACTTGTGACGTAGGTCCTATTTTCAAGTATACCGCCTCCACCAAATATTCTTGAAAATATTATAGTTTGAAATAAGATAATATTGTATAATTAAAAATAACCTACCCCCATCTTGTAAAGGTTTTAAATTTTCTTTCACTAAATTGAAATTTGTTTTTGAGGCAACCCTTTAAAGGGGTTGCTATAAATGTAGGTTTTTGCAAATTGAACCGACTTTGACATTTTCGTGTGCTATTTATTAAATTAATTGCATAACCTAATTAAGTACAAACATTTTATGCATGTAACACAAAAATTTGAGATAAAATTATTTATCAAAAATTAATTTCTCTTATCATGCTTACTTGTTGTTTCAAATGCTGATAACTTATAGCTTTGTAAACACATTATAATGTGTGGTATTATCTTTGTACTTGTTCAAAGAACAGCTATAAAATTTCAAGTTTGATTTTTTATCTCCTCTGCGCCGATAAAATGTTTAAATTTTAATTCACACACCAACACTGCCACTTATTTTACTTGTACATTTAAATTTTAATTCGAACATGAAATAGGATTAAAAGGATTTCGAATTCGTAAAAGAATACATAATAATCATAAAATCCTATTTTCTTTTCTATATTAATTTATTATTTTCACAGTTTACATTATTTCATTATCTTCGTGAAGTACACGTATTACTTACACTTGTTAGTATATCTAATAATATAAACGGTTGAAGTGGACAAAGGAATTTACTTGAAAGTCGTTTTATGTAAAATAAATAAATAATCTAGGGAATCGAGGAAAAAATGATGATAATAATAATTTACTTACGTTATAATATTAAATTTTTACTTAATACTGTTGTAAGTTCTATAAGAAATCATTAAATTTTGATTTAATATTTCTAGAAATTCTTTAAAAAGTAACTCGTGTTTTGTACTGACTTGTTTGATATGTTTCAGTTTATTTTCTTTTAACCATTTAAAATTCTCGTCCATACTTTCGTTCCATCTGTATCTCCAATTTTCTAATTGAAATCCTTGAATACGTACTTCCCTGCAGGGTGGTGCGTCTTCTGTCAATTCAGCTTAAAGATTGTTTTTTTAAGAAAGTAATATGAAAAAGTTACTTCGACTTAAAGGAATAAGTTACAATTTGATTTACCTATCGGTGTGTTCGATATAATGCAACAATAACCTTCGATGTAACCATAAGTACATATCCTTCCGATCGAGTTCATTTGTTTAATCACGGCACAACTTATTTGGCCACCTATCTAGAATTACTTCGTTCTATAACCAATGTGTTATCTGAAAGTACACTTACCATGTCAAAATAGCAATCGATTCCTTTGGGTGCATATTTTGAGAGTTTCTTAGATGTGTTGAGTTTTTCATAATTGATAAAGTGGTCGTATCCAATTTTTTCCACCAACCACTTTCCTTTTTCATCACTGTTAGTTATTCCAATTACTTTGCAATCTAACATCTTTGCTATTTGACATACGTGACAGGCTATTGCTCTGTGTGCATCCGATATAACAACAGTATCTCCATACTGAGGTTGACAAATTTTCAAAAATCCAAAATATGCAGCATTCCTATAGAGCTAGTTTATATTTGGTGAATGCAAAACAAGGTTAACATACCCGGTTATTCCTATCATTCTAACTAATAACGAAACTGGAAAATCTTCTATAATATCTGGAAGAATATAGGGAGCGGGAAATGTGAATCCGGTTGGGCAATCTTTTAATATACTACGTTCTCGTATTTTGTGTCGTTCAAATTCCCACACAACATATTTTCCAACTGGATATTTTTTCTGATTTACTTTCAAGTATCCTGGTGAAGGATTAAATTTTTATAGCGAGATACAGGAAAATTATAAATTTTAAGAACGAATTTAATAATTTTAAGTTCTGTAAATTTTTTAAATTAATAAATTTTATAATTAAAGTACAGGTTTCTCTGATGAGATTTAATAAAACAAACTGTAAATATAATCTAAATATAATAAATACAATCTATGTTATAGAATATAGGCTAATAAATATTAGTGGAAAAATTTACTAATTTAAAAAATTCAATTAAAAGTCACTTAATTTGAAACTATTAAATTTTTTCTAAAATACATTTTCACAAGTTAATAAAACAATTTATGTAAAATTGTCAAGTGTTAATAAACAATTAACTTACTTGGACACTTGTAGACATAAATTTGATCCAGCTGTATAAGTCTCCACTGTGTTAAATATATTCTTCACTAAAATTTCTGAAAGTCAAGAATTAATATTGCATAATATTGAAAATATGATAAAAAACCTCGATCCTTGAGTGGTCGTAACCTTTTCGTAAAATTCATTTTCTAAACACAATTTTGAAAATTTTGAAACAATTTGATGTTTCACTTGATATCTCCTTTTCTCATTCATTATATTTCTGGTATAAACATGAAAGGAATTTACTTTTATTTTGTTTTCCTAAAGTGTGATAGCATATCATTTTTCAAATAGTTGTATTAGAAGTAACAAAGAATAACTTACGATTAGTTAAATTTTGAGTCATTAAAATCAATGTGATTAACGCACTGAGCACTTTTGTGTTCCAAATAACATTATTTTAGTTAGGTAATTTATTCTTTTGTAAGGAAAATATTATGATGGAAAGTTTTATTACGTTTTTTATTTGTATTTTTCCTGCAGAAAAGAACTTATAAATAATAAAAACTTGTTGGTAAATAATAGGCGTATGATGGCATAAAATGTTGAATTTTATGCTTTGAACTCGTACTTATCTAAAAATAATTATTTTGATAATATGGAGCATTGTATCTACTTACATAAAAATTAATAATGTGGTTGCGTTATTAATTTTATTTTACATTATTGCATGTATAATTTTTCATTAATTTTGGATTATTTTTGTGGCTGTTTTAAAATATTCCCGCTTTGTTGTTATTTGTAAATATTTACTGACAATTGATTTTTTAAATAACAAACAAAACTTATCAAATATTTGATAAAAATTAATAATTATAAGGAAATAGGTAATTATTGGAAGTAGCACTGAAAAGTCGACTTTATTCTTTATTAGCTGTTTTCGTAATAATGGTTTGACCGATACCCTGACCTACGTATTAGTCAACAATTTCGAACTATTTACATTAGAGAACTTATACTAAATCCAAACTAAAGTTTAGGTTCATTCACTGATTATGTATCTATTTAAAGTCAGTGGCGTGCCGAGCCTTCCGGGTGGAGGGGGTACAGCATTCTTAATTATTGATTCTAAATGAAAAATGGTTTTTATTTTATTTCTTAAGAAGTAGGTTTCGAAATATACAAAAAAATAATTGCTTTTGTTTTGAAGGGGGCATGCTTTATCTCTCTGATCTTAATATTGCACCGTCTCATTTTTCTTTTAGCTTATGCACCATTGTTTCAACTACTTTTCGATTATCTTTTCCAGTTCTCATATTTTTTTTTATTTTCGAATGTTTTTGTATTCAAACTTTTTGTATTATTGTTTTTTGTATATCTTCTAATGTAAGTTCTTCTACATTTCCTACATTTATGTAATTATACATTTCTTTCCTTATTTCATTGCCATTGTTTTACCTGTTAGTACGCTTTCAAAGTGTTTAATCTATTTCTATATCAGTACGTAGTGTAAAGTTTCCTTGTTTGTCTATGTATAGTGGTTTTTGACTGATAACTGTTTTAATCATTTGATAATTGATAAAAATTTCTAATTTTCTTGTTTTTGTATTTTGCATGTATCATAAAAATTTCAAAAAAAGTGACTTATGTAGTTAATCACTTATGACTCTTTCTACATAAATAACTATTACAGGTCCCTTTCTAAATTTCGATTTTATATTAATTCTTTTATTTTTTTTTTTTTATTTTTATTTATTTAATATAAATTAATGTAAATATTTTTATTTACTATTATTACCGAGGTGATTTAATAGTTACCATCACGGAACTAGAAACTTAAATCTGAGTAGGCTAGCGTAGGTAGGCTTAATTTTTTTAGATGAACCAAAGAATATTCAAAAACGCTAGTTTTGATATTAGTTGATAATAAATATTTGTTAAAAAAATTTTCCTTTCATGTTTCGCAAGGTCTGAGGGTGAACCTGGGCCCATTCTGACTCTACCATAGTTTCGTCCTTGAACAGTTAGGAACCCAGATAACATTTGTCATAATAATTTATATAATATACCAGGGGTGGCCAAAATTTTTGCAGAAAGAACTCTAGTCATCACCTCCCTGAAAATGTCGAATCATAATGTATTTATGATATATTTAAGATTAAGAAATTTGCGAGTTTGCGGGCCACAGTTTAGTCACCGTTGTAATATACAATTTAAAAAAAAACGTAAGTACTTGGGCTTTGGACCTAGAAATTTCTATAAAATTATCATTTTAGTGTTTACGAATAAATAAGCTGGCCAACAAAAATTTCATTCATCTGAATAATATACGAACTTATAGGATTTAATTCAAATCCAATACGTAAAATAAAACATTTTTAAGAATATTTCTATTTATATTAAACAATTATATTAATTTTTATATTATTATAGAATATAGAATACTATAGAATATTTTAAACAATTTATTTATTGAATATTGGAAAAATTTTACACTTTTATTATAGCTTTTCCTGTATTGGCACCTTGTAACAAATCAATAAATGCTTGAAAGATATTTTCAAATCCTTCGGTCACTGTTTCCTCATATTTTAATTTTCCTTCAATAATCCACTGCAAATTTTGTTTCATACTTTCGGGAATCTCTGCGCCCATCTGGAGACTACAAAACCTTCAATTTTTAATTGTTTCTGTACAATGAACATTTGCATCACCGTTGCTAAAATTTAAGTGTCAATTAAGGAAATTTTAAATTTTGGTACTTTGTTTAAATGCAAACCTTTGGGTAAATTTGCAGGATCACTATTGTATGTTGTAATGCAACCACAAACTGATATTCTTCCCATAACATTCATATGACTAGCCACGATACTGCTAATTTCACCTCCCACATTATCGAAATAACAATCGACACCTTCTTTTGCGTATTCTTCCAGCTTTTGATGAATGTCATCATTTTTATAATTAATAAAATGATCAAATCCTAATTCGTTTATTAACCACTCGCCTTTCTTGTCGGTTCCGGCTATTCCAATAACTTTGCAACCTTTTATTTTAGCAATTTGTCCAACGTGACTTCCAACCGCTCCACCTGCTGCAGATACAACTACAGTTTCTCCTTTCTTGGGTTTACAGATATTTAAAAATCCAAAGTACGCAGACGCCCTGCAAATTTGCGTAATAATTAACTTACATTTACAATAACATTATTAGCCGAAGTTACTAGCTGTATATGTAATAAAAACCACGAGAGCTGAAGTTTTTTCTCAACTCGGTTTTTTTTGTGATATTTAATTCGAAAACGCTGAAAGATAACAAAAAGTATTGAATACCAAAAAATATTCTTATACTAAACATACTTTAGATCTATTCGATATTTTTTATATTATTCTTTATGGTTTTCGAGCTAGTTTTGTGAAATTTCATACTCTCAAGTTCATACTCTCGTGATTATGACTACAACAATATTGATAAATATGCGTAATTAAGATGGTAGTCGATTATGAGATTATAAGTGAAGCCAAATAACTTTCACCTTCATGTACAATAATTAATTAATATTTAATTTGTTACCCTGGCATTCCTAACACTCCCAAAGCAAGCGATAATGGCAATTTTCCAAAATCTGGTAGTATTAGGGGAACGGCTTGTTCAGTTTTTTCCTGTTTTTCACTTGCGTCATAGATTGTATGTGTTCGCCAACCAAAATTACCAAGTACATGTCGACCAACGGGATATTTTGGAGATTTGCTTGCGGTTATTCTATAAAATCATGTTTTGAACTGAATCTATCATTAAAAATTTATTAATAATATATCCTACTTTGCTACTTGGCTTCCTATAAAAACTTCACCTAATGGTAACGTTGGTTCATAAGCCCGCATGTAGGGATCCACACTAAAGTATACAGCTTCCGCCAAGAACTCTAAACATATGAGATATTTTTTAAACTATTTAAGATTTTTAAACAAAATTTTATGACTACTTACCATTATTTTTCAAAGGAGGTAATTCTTCATCTATGCAAACTAAATCATCGGCTTGAGGTAAACCTTCGAAATGCTTACTTAAAATATATTTTTTTGCGGATACCATTTTAAGCTTGCTTATTGATTGTAGAATGTTAATTGACTAAAGTATAGTAATTTTTTTATTGATTTTATCTTATATAATATATCTTATCGAATAATGGCTTTTGTTCAAATTATTGAGTAATTTTCAACTTGAAATTTTACTAAATGAAAAGTTATCTTAAGTGTAATATTACTTGGCAAAATTTACGATTATTGAATTCAATCAATTTAATAAGTAACTTATAGAGCGAAATAAGTTGTAATGGAGCGTGAGATTGCATAAAAGTCGCTTATTTCAGGATTAACCAAATATTGACCTTAAAATCTTCATCTTGAAGTACTGATTGTAAATCTAAAATTACGACATCTGCTGTTGGACCTGACAGAAGTTATAGGTCAAAAACTGAAAAATAATTATTTTTTTTAACAAATTGAAGGAATTTCTTATCTCCCTCATAGATACTTGAAAGCCGTTATAATTATTGACATGATTTTAACATTGCTATTTAGTATAAAAGGTCTACTTTCCAACGACACATAAACATACAGTAGCGGCAACCTAAAATGCCCGGTGTAAAATATTTGCAATATACCTGCAACGATTGGCTTAATTTTAAAGTTGGTAAATTTTTGTAAAACATACTTTATAAGGCAACCCTTCTTAACCATTTGTATACAAAATTCATTCATTATAGTTTAACAAGTCTTCAAATATACAAGAAATGGCAGGTAGAAAGAATTTAAGCGAAAGTGACAAGCAGAAAATTTTAGTTTTGCATGGTGAAAATAAAAGTTATACTTATATTGGTGAAAAGTTGGGTATGATAGACGTACTATAAGTAGATTTTAAAAAATATGCTATTAGTGGCAGTACAAAACCACTTGACAGAGGGAATTCTAAAAGAAAACCACAAAATCGCAAGATCGAGTTCTACGCAGATGGGCATTAAAAATCGCTTCAAATCTCGAAGACAATTGAGAAAAGACCTAAGTGATCAACTTGTGTGAATGTTAGTGTTAGAACTGAGGTAATCGTTTGGCTGAATTTGGATTACGTGCATACACTGCTGTCAAGAAACCGCTTTTGATAAAAAATTAAACAAAACGGCTAAAATTTGCCAAAAATATCGTAATTGGTCAGTCGATGATTGGAGTAGAGTCATCTTTTCAGATGAATCAAAGTTTTTACTCCGTGGGTCGGATGGAAAAAATACGTGCGACGATTTCAAACCGAACGACTATCGGACAAATGTACCGTTAAAACAACACGCGGATTATGATATGGGGACTAGGGATTATGATATGGGGTTGCTTCTCCCAGCGTGGATTAAGCAGTTTACATATCATTGAAGGTCATGTAAATGCTACCAAATACATAGACATTTTAAAACCAGTTTGGAGCCATCGATTTCAAATTTATTTGCTGAAAACGAAGAATGGTTTTTCAGCAAGATAATGCACCGTGCCATACTGCAAAAACGGTAAGTAATAGTTTTGTAGATAATTTTTTTTCAAAATGTATTAATCAGGTAATGATGGCAATACATTTAACTAACAAATAATTAAAAATTATAAATTAATAGCTTTTTTTTTTGCACAGGTGTCGAATTATTTCGTTAATAACGGTATTAATGTAATCGGTGGCCTGGAAATTTGGCCGATTTGAACCCAATCCAAAAACCTTTGGGCCATTATGAAAAATATGTGGTGGACAAAAGTCCTAAAGGTCTACCTGACCTAATAGAAGCGATTAAATTTGTTTGGGACAATAATTTAACCCCCGACTACCTGCAACAGTTAGTACGATCCATGCCATGCCGTTTAAGGGATGTTCTTAAAGCAAAGGGAGGCTCTACTAAATACTAAATGTATTCTATATATTAGTAATAAACATTTTTCTACATTAATTGTCTTTTGTATAATTACTTTACTACATAATTTATGTAATATTCGAGCAAAAATATACCTGAAAATAGGGGTTTATTTTCCAGAGAAGTGTTTTGTTGGTTATTTATACAATATATCATTAAATTTAATAATTTTCAATGTATTATAGTTAAACAATTACAAAACATAAGGATTAGTTCTATGTTAATGAAACATGTAAGAAAAAATAAGAATAACTTAAAATTTTTCGACCGGGCATTTTAGATTGCCGCTACTGTATATGTCAATTCAATATTAACTAACCCTAATTTAATATTCTATGTGTAGGGAGCAATCTGCATCAAATGGATTTAGCCTAAGTAGTGGAGTCAATAGAGACTGAAAACATGCATTATTTCGGAATAATTAAGGGAAGCTTCGATTTTGCTAAAACCTTTTGCTATCACTTTTTAATAGCTTAAAGTAAAAAGTTATAAACATATAAATGTGAGGAAATTGTTTATTTCTTATTTAAACAAAAAACGGTTTTTTAAAACCAAATGATTATACGTTGAGAAATTTTAAGGCGATTCAATTCCAATTAACTTAACAGGGGTTCTCGGGTCGCTGAAACAGATTATAAAGTCAAAAATAGGTTATTCAAAATGGCTGATTCAATATGGCCGACTTTAAGCCCGGATTGATACTGTAGGTGATTTTAGGTCGCTGAAATATATTTTAATCTCAAAGAATAATAATAATAAATGGCGGATCCAATATGGCCAACTTTTCCATAAAATTTCATTTAAAAGATGGAACTCGAAAATTTTATGGCTCATGCCTCTGTACCAGGTGAGGGTCTAATTTATTTTTTTTGTTTAGAATCTATATGCATTGGTTACAATTGTCTCAGAGAGGTACAATTTGTTTAAAATGCAATTGTTTAAACAAATACAATAATTTACAGATTTTGGTTCATATTATTTTTTTTTCTAATAAATTGATCCATTTTTTTCGTTAAATGCTTCTAAAAAAAATTATGAATTTTTGAAGTTCGAAAATCAAGCATTTTTTATCAATTTCAAAAATTCATAACTTTATTTAGAATCATTTAACGACAAATTAATATGAAATCTTTTTTTATTTAAATAGACCAAATTACTAGAAAAAATAATTCGAACCAAAATTTGTAAATTTTTGTATTTGTTATAACAATTGCAATTTAAACAATTGTTCCATTCTGAGACAATTTTAACCAATGAATTCAGATTCTACACAAAAAATTGATTAGAGAAACTTGGGTTTATCCATGGACCTCTTGGTACACACAGAATCATAGCGGCTCCAATTTTCTCAATATTTTGTGAAATGTATTTGTTTATATTATATATTCGAAAAAATTTTACACTTTTTTATAAAAGTTATTAACGTTTATTATAATTCAAATTTCACGAATTTTGGAACAAAATTTTTTTTATTTTTGTAAAATAAAGAGAGTTAATTTAATTTTAAAATAAATCCTTAAAGCATCTTAAAGTACACATTTCAAGCTTTAAAAATCGCAACTGTAAAAACCCAATAACGTGATTTAAGCAAGAGTAATATGTGGTTAGAATTGGATACATAATTATCAAATTTTATTACCTTCTCAAAATTTTGAAATTTTGGAAGTGTACAATATTTTGGCATACTAATAATTTGGCTCATTTTAAAAAGAAACGATCTCTTGTGTTTTTCGTAAAATGCTTCTAAAAAAAATTATGAAATTTTCAAGTTCCAAAATCAAACATTTTTTACCAACTTCAAAAATTCAACTCTTTTTTTAGAAACATTTAACAAAAAATTTACATAAGACCTTTTCTTTTTAAAATGAGTCAAATTATTAGAAAAAAATAGTTCGAACCAAAACTTGTAAATTTTGAATTTATTTACACAATTGCATTTCAAACAAATTGTACCATTCTGAGACAACTATAACCAATAAATTCGGATTTTACGCAAAAAAATGCTTATTTTTTGCTAAAGGAAGCGCCCGTTTGCCCTTGGCACTGGCCCTGATAATAGAAGTATTTTTGGAAATGTTAATTACTTAACTTTTTTTTATTAAATGTTATTAAATTTATTTTTATTATTTAAAATTATCTTTATTTAATGCCCAATTTCATAAAAGTTAGTAAAATTTAATTTAGGTGCCATAATAACCAATTAGTTGCACTTTTGGGCGCTTTTTTGGTTTCGAGTTGGCGCCACAGCTTTTTAAAATCTGGCAACACTGGGCTCTAGGACGACGCCGCATATTTCGGCGCAAAGATCAAAATTAAAAAATTAAGTATTTTTGTGGTGACAATCCGGATGGCGAAATTAAAAATTTCCTTAAGAAATTATGGATGATTATGATAAAATATAAAAAATATACAAAAAGGAAGATCACAAACTAACCTAACGCATAAAATCCAATTCGACAGCATATCATACTCGAATTCATAATCAAAATGATAAATATTTTTGGAAATCAAAATATTCAAAAGGACGGCGTCGAAATTATGTTGTGTCGATATTGATTTAAACTTGACTTTAAGAAAAAATTAATTTTTACTTTGGGAAAGCCAGGTTCTGCTTTATTATATTATATTAGTTATTATTTTATAAAATATCATTTTATAATGTAGCAATGTACATAATATGTATTTAGAAAACATTTTTAGACTTTTACAATAGCTTTTCCAATATTTTTGCCTTCCATCATCTCAATAAATGCTTTGGGCATATTTTCAAATCCTTCTGTTACAGTTTCTACGTATTTTATCTTTTTTTCCTTTATCCATTGTTGAAGTTGATTTATACCTTCAAATTTTTTGTCTTCAAATAAATATTGTTGGAAACCTTCCATTACCAGTTGCTTATTGAGCATATGCAGTTGCACACTCGATACTAAAATACGATAACTTAAATAATATCTTGGAAAGTGGATCGTTGTCAATGTGTGAAAAATAACGCTCACTACAAATAAATTTACCTTTTGGTGGATTATTAACATCTGTATTGTATGATGAAATAGAACCACAAACTGATATTCTACCATGCATATTCATATACTTCATAACTGTTGTACTTATTTCCCCAGCTACCTAAAGAAATAATATTTAATTGCTATTCAAAATATAATAATAGTAATTATACGGTATTAAATTAACATGTTAAGGATAAACCGTTTTTAAACAGGCTAAAATAAATATGAATGAAATGAAAAGAGAATACTCACGTTATCGAAATAGCAATCAATTCCATTTTTAGCAGCTTTGGAAAGCTCTTCATCAAAATTTTTGCTTTTATAATTAACACATTCATCAAATCCAAAATTATCAATTAAATATTTTCCTTTTTCATATGATCCAGTGATACCAATAACTTTACAACCTTTAACTTTGGCAATTTGTCCAACTATACTGCCTACCGCACCTGCTGCACCTGTTATCGCTACAGTTTCTCCAGCTTTAGGCTTACAAATATCCAAAAATCCAAAATAGGCCGTTACTCTACAATTAAACTTTACAAATTTGTCTATTCTTATTAACCTAATATCCTACCCTCCCGTTCCAAGTATCCCAAGTGCTAGCGATAAAGGAAGGTCGCCGAAATCTGTTATTATGTAAGGTGATTGACCGGTAGGATCGTTTTTCACTCTCTCCCCTTTACTTATAAAATGTGTTTGCCAATGATATTTTCCCACTACGTACTTACCTACAGGAAACTCTTCATTTTTGCTTTCTATTATTCTATAATAATTTTAATTTAACTTTAAAAAAGCTTCAAAAGTTATTATGTACTACGTACTTGGCTACTTGAGCTCCAACCATAGTTGCTCCTAAGGGCAACATATGTACATATGCTCTCATAAATGGATCAACACTCAAATAAACCGCTTCAGCCAAAAATTCTAGAACCCACAATAATTTATACATAATATCTGTCTAATTTTGAAATTTATAATTACCTCCTTGTTTTATAGGAGGTAAAGTTTCTTCCACCATTTTAAGGTCGCTTTCTTTTGGCGGACCATCGAAGTATTTGTCTATAATGTACTTTTTAGCAACTACCATTTTGTTCAACTGCCGAATATTTTTCATTTTAATTTATAAATTCAACGAGACACTTGCTATCTTATGTAAATGGTTTAGATCACGTGGTGTTGTTTTCACTTGTGTAATCGGGAGATATAATTAATTGCATGATAAAAATTAAAGGTGATAACAATATTCCCTGTCATGTTATTATGTTTAAAACTGCATTTTAACGTTCGTTTGGTAAATAAATTTTAATGATAAATTTTAAAATATATTAATGATAAAACGTTTAAGCAAATTGCTGGAAGCTCCTTTCGGCAAGACACAGAGATTAGTCCTCCTGGAAGGTCGGAACTTTCTGTCGTTTTGACAGGACTGTTTAGCTTTCGCCAGTATGTACTTTAATTTTACCATAAGCGTCGTAGGTAACATAAATTTGTTGACGTGGATGTAAGTTTTTTATTTTGATAACTTTTTAGTAACGCATATCAGCAAACTGAAATTTTCGCGTTGGGTAGGCAAATTGTAAGTCTTGTAGTGATTGTAAATCTTTTGAATGGTCACATTTTGTTCTGCTGGAGGAACCGCAATATGGTTAAAATCACACTATTAATTTTAGGGCCTGCCAGCAGGGCAGGGTATCCCGCGGTAGGTCCATTGGATGTTTTGATATTATAGTAAGTTAATTTAATCTCCACTCAAATATCTAGCGATCGCAATATTGGCCGGGCATTATAGGGGTCTAGAAGTTGCTTCTTTCTCAGCCCTTTCCGCCCACTCCTGAGAATCAGCCTCTTTCTAAGAGAAAGGTGAACAGCATTAAGACCCTACGGCTGCTTAAGTCCGGGTTGGGAATTTGCCTGTAACCCTTTATTATTGTTGATATTGGCAGTCATCAACTCAGGGGACCGCCGGTTTTACGTGTCCTCCGAAGCACGGGAGACGGTCACGGATAGAAAGAGTCAGAAAGAAAATTTTCCTTACTAGACTCCTCCGGGATCGAACCGGGTGCCTTTGCATCAGTAGTTGATCGCTCTAACTACTAGGCCAAGACCGTCTCTTAGAAGTCGCTTAGTCGAGATAAAAAATAAAATACCTAAGGATAGTTGTTGTTATTTTACCATTTATTGGAGGGTATTAGTGATTTTAGTTTGTAGAAGCCCAAAAATTTTTGGTTGAGATCTAAATTGCAGATTAACCGACACTTTGATATTTCAATATTAATTAAAATTTTTAATTAAACGGTTAAGTAAACAATAAAACAAATTATTCGTAAGCTTTCAGCAATGGTTACTTGTCATCAGACGTTTAATAATAATAGTGTAATTACATAAAAACGGAATATAACGATACGATTTCTTGATCCGTACAGTTTGAAAGATAATCGCGATTTAAGGAACAACTACTTAAGAACTCGTTAAATAGGAAAAACTTAACTCCAATACGTTATTTGAGCTTAGATGAGTAGATGGCTGTAGATGTTACTTAAACCTTCGATGTCGATTTTTCTGTTCATTGCGTTCTTTTCTCTCTTGTCACATATAATTTCGTGAAGGAGTCGATCTTTATAATTGGTGACTGATTTGATTATCTTGGCATTTGTAAATGCAGCACTTATGTCCATCAATTAAAATATGTTTGGCAATCGCAGTGGTTTCTGGTTTATTACATCTGATACTTGAAACATGCCCACTCATTCTTTTATGAAGTCATTGGTTAGTTTGGCCAATATATACAAGATCTTGGCATTCCACTTTGTATACTAAATCTGACTTTTTTCTTGCGGTACAGGGTCTTTTAATTTGGCATATAGTTGTCCAATGTTATTTGTTGATTTGAACGTCATATTAATCTTGTAAGGTTTTAAAACTTTTTTTATTTTTTCACTTAGTCCTCGAACGTATGGCATAACTGTGTAACTAGTAGTTGGACCTTTATTGAACATACTTCCATTGTATAGTTTGTTTACGCGATCTTTTATAATTTTATTTATTAATGACTCTGATTATCCGTTCTTGTTTAAGGTTTTTTCACTGTTTTTTAAGTTCCTTTTCTGTAATCGTCATGAGTTAATGTTATAGCTGTTCCTATTATTTGACTTTTATGGTGATAGGAATTATAGTTTAAATATCTTCCTGACCACGTTGTTAGTTGGATGTCAAGAATATTTTCTGTTATTTCTTTCGATGGCAAATTGAGCTGAAATCGGACTTCCCATAGCAGTGCGAAAATGTGTTTATAAAGCTTTCCATTATATTGGAAGTAAGTTGTTTACTGCTGTCACAGCAGTAACTATTGCTGAAAACTTACGAATAATTTCGCTTTATTGTTTACTTAACCTTTTATTTTTAAAAAGTTTAATCTAATATTAATTTCAGAGGTTAATAATATATGTATACTATTTTATTTTCAACAAATAACGTATAGTCGCTTACATTGGTGACAGTTCGAATTCCCGGATCGGGAATTTTACCTTTTTAAAGTGGAATATGAAAGATGATGGTCTAATTAGCGTATAAATAAATAAAATTTGCGGTCGGTTAACAAATTTAAAAAACGACTTCGAAAAAAAACATTCGAGTTTAAAATAATTTGGCTATAATTAGAATATTTTGCTGGACTGCACTATGATATCGTCAGCCGACAAATTAAACCCTGACCCGATAAAAATAAATTATTATCTATGAATGTAGTTCTATTTAAATATAAAACAGGATTTGCAAAATTCACTATTATAGCAAATAATGCATCCAATTAATACTTATTGCAATTATTATTCTTGATTATATTTCTGTTTAATTAATCTTGTAAGTTCAATATCTACATCTCAAAAATTACATCTATGTACTAATAGTTACGTTATTTTTTTTATGCCAGCAACAAAAAACGTGTTTTCTTATTTAGCAGAAACGTTGAAAACCTGACGTAACAATAAAATAATCAAGAAATTTTTATTATTTTTTAATAACTTGACAGTATTAATTTTCCTGATTAACTTTTAATTTAGTAGCAAAAGTACAAAAATGGAAAAATGTGATTTATATGATGCAATCAAACATTAGGTTATAAATAATTCACAATAAACAAACGCGTCAAACTTTTACGACAGCTTTTCCAATATTTTCTCCTGCAAGAAGATCAAGAAATGCTTGGAACATGTTTTCAAATCCATTGGTAACTGTTTCTCGATATTGTAATTTTCCTTCTTTTATCCACTCGGCGTTTTGATTAATTGCTTCCATCCAACGATTTAACCATCTATTCACTACAAATCCTTCCATTTGTAACTGCTTGAAAAGAATAGTTGGTTGAACAATAGTTGCTAGAAGTAATAAATGTTTACTATTAATTTTGCTATTAATAATAAATATTTGATATTACATCAATGCATGATCAATAATTTCAAAATCAATATAACCAAAAAAATATTTACCTTTTGGTAGACTTTTTATATTACTGTTATAAGAAGTAATTGATCCGCACACTGAAATTCTTCCAAATTCGTTCATATGTTGTAATATCGTACTACTCATCTCTCCTCCAACCTGCATAAAAGACAATGTTGGTTTTGAAATAATCTAAATATCAAAATGTGAAATACCCACGTTATCAAAATAACAGTCAATTCCTCCGGAGCTGCTTGAGCCAGTGCTGTATGTAAATCGGCAGTTTTGTAATTAATTGCATGATCAAATCCTAAACTTTTTATCCACTCGCATTTTTCATCGGTTCCCGTAATTCCAATAACTTGGCAACCTTTTAATTTTGCAATTTGCCCAACGTGGCTTCCTACTGCACCACCAGCTGCTGTTACTACTACAATTTCTCCAGATTTTGGTTTACATATTTCTAAGAAACCAAACAGTGAGGTAACACTGAAATAATAATTGTTTAAAATAGTAGTTGTAGAAGAAATTGACTTATTACCCCGGCATTCCCAAAACTCCTAATGATAATGATATTGGAAGATCGCCTATATCCGGTAAAATATAAGGTGCATAATAGCGATCTTTCGAACCATTGGAAATGGTATGGGTTCTCCAACCAAATTGTCCAACAACATATTTACCAATTGGAAAGTCTCGATGTCTTGATTGAATAATTCTACAAAATTTAATTTAATTTTTATAAGGAATTATGAAAAAATATTATTATTTACTTGGCTACCTGACTTCCCAACATTGTGGTACCTGGTTCTAGTTGATGAGCATAAGCACGCATATACGGATCTACACTTAGGTATTCCGCTTCTGCCAGAAATTCTATAAAAAATACATATTTTTTACTATTTATTATTATAATATACGTAATGTGAGTTGCGCCGACTTTAAATTAACAGTATAACCAAAGTTTATTAACAATTAACTTAATTGTATATCAAATTTGAACCACTACGATTCTTTAAGTATTTTAGTGGAAAATACTCATCTTATTAATGGTTTGATGATTTAATAAAAATTTAAGGTTTAAATAATTATTATTTTATTTAATTGTAATTATTTGGGGTTTAGATTTCGATCTGGATGTTAATTCTATGCATATTCTGAGTAGATATAATCAATTAATCTTTATAATAGTAATTTGTATCAAAGTACGTGGTTGACTTAGCTGGTTGAAGGTTTCTTATTTTTATAATAATTATAATATAAAATTCATAATTGTAAATGTTTATTATTACTTGTTGAAAATATATGTTGAATAAAATATTTTAAAAGGTTTGTCAAAACACATGTCAATTAATTTTATTATAAAAAATTTTCCAATATAGTTTTTGATTTTAATTTTAATGGATTTTAATCCATTTAGTTCATTAGTTCATTTAGGAATAGTTTAGCTGATGATATCTTGAAAAGACGAAACCACTTTTACGCAAAGGAGGTCCTAAACTTTAATGTGAGTTGGAAAATTTTTAAATTTCGTTAGAATTGTAAAAAAATAATAATTTTTTTTTTCAAATTTCATTAAACTTGAAACCTTTTAAAATATTTTATTCAACATATAAAATTCATATGCATGGGTATGTGGGGAACATCGCGGCGTTAGAGGCAACTGACACCGATGATTTCAATGGAAAAGTTGACCCCGAATGTCTAATCTCATATTTATAGACATTGTAAAACTTTTAATTGCCCTATATGGAAGGAGGAGGATTGGCCCCTCCAACGATACGCGTCGGAGTAGATTAACGAGATTTCCATAGTAAACTCATAAGTTTGGATAACGTTCCAAGAACGGGCTTAACTTCTGGCTGTAAATAATTATTAATTAATTTACAATATTTACATTGTGCTTTAGAATTACCTAGTACAAAACACGTAATGCTTGCGTAAAATCCTATATTATAATTATGTAAATTATATTATTATTACTAGCTTGTACATTCCACGGAATATAAGCTATCCTGTTCAGGATTTACAAATCCTTTTGAAGGGGTGGATTAGTCCCCGTAAATACATATCATATAATACAACTACTCTGTGTCATACCTCATTTTTATAGTTCTGGGTGTGTGGCGCACTCCGCTACGATTCTTCTCCAGTTCTGCCTATCAAGCACCCTCGCCCTCCAGTCATCAATACCCATTACCTCAAGTCACTCACCACCTGATCCCACCACCTCACTCTTGGTCTTCCTCTCGCTCTCTCCTCATATGGCTTCCATAAAGTTATTCTTTTTATTACTGCGTTCTCACCGCTTCTCATAATATGGCTCAACCATCTTATTCGTTGCGCCTTAGCAAACTTTGTTATGTCTTCGCTCTCAAATTCTTCTTCTATTTCACGATTCTTCCATTGTCTATATTCACCATTTTCAGTAATTTTTAAACCCAGGATGGTTCGTAGCACTTTTCTTTCAAAAATCTTTAATGACTGCATATCTGACTGGGTTAGACACATTGTTTCCGCTGCGTACATTACAACCGGCCTGATTATTGTTTTATAAACCTTCAACTTTGTGTCTCTCTTCAGATTCTTATCTTTCAACAACACCTTATTCGCATAGTACGCCTTGTTGCCGGTTTGTATCCTTTTTTTAATTTCTTGCTCTCTACTGTTGGTTCTACTTATGTGTATTCCTAGGTAGCTGCAATGTTCTATTTCTTCTATGCATTTTTATCAAGTATCAGATTTCTTCTTTTATGCTGTATGTTTTGTCGCACTTCATGTATTTGGTCTTGTCGTAGTTACCAGCAATCCCATCGTCTTTGCTCTTCTTTCCATATCCTTAAATAATTCTATCAACTTGTTTAGTGTTCTAGCCATTATAATAACATCATCCGCATATGCAATCAACTGTCCTTCCTTTGTCGCTATTGTTCCCCAATATCCATTCCATTAATCACTTTCTCCAGTACTATATTAAATAAGGTTGCCGACAGTGCATCTCCCTGCCTAACTCCGCTGTTCACCTCAAAACAATCCGTCTCACCAAATGATGTTCTAATGCAGGCTGTAGTGTTCTCAAGGGTCATTTTGTAAGCCTTATAATTTTTTGGTATATTCATTTCCTCCATTGCTCTGTACAGCTCGCTCCTGTTCACCTTGTCGAAGGCCTGCTGGTAATCAACAAACATCATGTATAAATCTATATTATGTTCGGAGGCTTTTTCCATTGTTTGCTTAATCACATGAATCGCCCCCACCGTCGATCGACCTTCTGTGAATCCAAATTGATAGTCGCCTATTTTGTCTCTAGTAAATTCTTTTAATTTTCTGTGGATCGCTGCCGACAGTATCTTGTATGTTGAGTTGAGCAGGGATATTCCTCTGTAGTTTCTACACTGTTCTGGGTCTCCTTTCTTTTTCAAAGGAATTATAACACTTTCACTCCAATTTACTGGCATGCTCTCCTCGACCCACACTTTTGTACCAATTTACATAATCTCTCGCACAATTTATCTCCACCACTCTTAATCATCTCAATTCCTATTGCGTCTTTTCCCGGTGCTTTACCATTTTTCATTTTTTGAATGATATCCATTATCTCTTCACTGGTTGGTGTTAACATTTGTTCATCATTGTCTCCTTCGTCTATTACATATTTTTCCATTGCTTGCTGGTTGCTCAGTAATTTTTTAAAGTGCCTAGTCCATATCTGTTTAATTTTCTCTGGATCGTCTTCTGTATCTCCCTCCTCATTTTTCATGTTTCTCGCTTTTGATTTGTGTTCTTTTTTCTCGTTTCTTATTAACTGGTAAAAGATTTTCTTGTTACCAACTCGATTACTTTCTTCTATTTCGATCATTTTCTCCATTACCCAGTTGTTTTTCTTTCTTCTAAATAGTTTATATGCTTCTCTCATGTCTTTCTTGTATGTATCACGATCTTCCTGTTTTCCCGTTTTAACCATTTCAATCTACTCTTTTTTTCCTTACTAACCTCTTCACATTCCTTATCGTACCATTCCTTAAATCTTTTACTTTTTTATATCCTATTACTTCTTTTGCGCAAGATTGTATGATTGTTGTTATGTTGTTAATTTCGTGGTTCATGTCTTTGCATTCTTTGCTTTTGCCTAGTTCTTCGTCAATTCTTTCTTCGTATCGTCTTTTTGTTTCGCTGTTGTTAAGCTTTTCTGTGTCTATTCTTTCACTTCTGTTATCGGGTGTGATATATTTAGTTGATTTCTGTCTTATCTTTGCCATAACCAGGTAGTGATCCGTATCTGCATTCGCCCCTCTATACGTTCTCACATCTTTAACTGCGTTTATATCCTTCCTGGACACTAATATATGGTCGATCTGATTTCCATCTTCCGTTTTTCCACCTGGCCAGACCCATGTTACCTTGTGTATCTTCTTGTGTGCAAACCTCGTACTGCAAATCATGGTGTTTAATGCTTCCGCTGTATTGCACAATTTCTCTCCATTACTGCTCGTTTTTTCGTGTATAGTTTGTTTTCCGCTTACCGATCTTACATAGTGCTCCTTTCCTATTTTTGCGTTGAAATCTCCAAGCAAATCTCCAAGTAAATTATATAATGTATATTATAAACCTGTGAAATTAATATTAAATTGAAATTTTAAAAATTAACAGGTTAACTAAACAATAAAACGAAATGATTTTTCGTGAGCTTTCAGCAATGGTTATTGTTGTCATCAGACGTTTATTTAAAATTTCGTTGTATTGTTCAGTTAATCTGTCAAATTTTTTACATTTTAATTTAATATATTATTCAGTTCATTTTATTCTTCATTAAAATCTAGTTCATTTTAAATCACAGTAAAATATTTGACAACTTCGATACATACCATGACAGTATAGATGGCATATCATTTGCCCTCATGCAAATCACAATTCAGATATTATTTGTGAAAAAAGATTATATCTTATCGTAAGGTATGATAACCAATGTTTTAGTGCAGCACATTACTTGCAAAATTATTCTGATCTTAAATATTGAAGGTATATGGCAAAGGTGGGCAAGTGCGGTTCTTATGCTCACATTGAAAATTTAAATCGGTTTTTATTATTTCAAAAATAATACGTTTAATACTAGGTATGTACATACATATGTAACTAGGGGTGGCTCTTTATAATATATGAAAAACCGGAATGAGGTTTTCATTGACCCACCCTGTATATGGTATGATCGTATAAGTTGGCACCAGATATAACTCGGACGATAGGGCCAAGCCGAGTACTAAAGCTAAGTAATTATTAGCTAAGTAAATAAAAATGAGTGATGAGATATAAAAAGTAATTTATTTTGTTATAAATAAAATGACTATCAATTTTTATAACTTCCTTCATAATTTCTTTATAATAACTTCTGGTATTAACGTATGATCGGATCTTATCTCGCATAATTCCATAAAAATACCTCTTGCATTGTTTTAGATTTAAACGTTGTCATTAATTCTTACTATTGTGTGATTACTTTTTAATTATTAGTATTAAAATAATTTTACGAATTTTTATTAATTTTAATATTCTCACCTCCTTCTTTAATGGAAGGTAATTCTTCGGTCACTAATTGAACATCAGAATCGCGAGGCGAATTTTCAAATTGCTTCAGAATAATAAATTTTCTAGCGAGCACCATCTTTATCAATTTATTTGCAGTACGTACAACACTAAACTGAACGAATTGAACGTGTACACATTTATGCGCTCACAATTTTATTTTTCTTTATTGATGGCAATGAAGTTATCTTCAAGGTTAACAATCAAAGCTCCACGGTTATATTAAACGTCGGTGTCACATTTAGTTCGTTAATGTCATTGCTAGAGAAATTAGGAAACGTTTAGAGTTGAAACAATACAATTGCAAGCAGTGTCAATTTCTTTTGGTTTTATTTATCAAAATTTTTGATTACCTGTTTAGTAATTTGAGATCGACATTATTTCGATATTTTTATAAACATTTTTTACTGACTTGACTTTCAATATTAGCTACATACTACATAATATATTTTCAATAACTTATTTGTAGTTTTTTGTCGCCACTGATAAGGCATCAAATATCTAGGTCATTCAAGAATAACTTGATTACTACTGGTTTTTTGACTCCAATCAATATTGTTTATGCACTTTTTAAGACATTTTTTTTGAATATCATCGTGTAACATTTAATTAAATAACAAAATTTAGTGATATAAAAGATGTTAAACGCAAATATAATTAATTAATCAGATTGTACTACAAAATCCGATTGACCGAATTCAATTTTTCTTTGTTTCACTGTGACAAATAGAATTTTATTCAAATATTTTGCGTTATATTTACTTCAAGGTTAACGATAACCGGTAAATAAATTAACTCCTTAATTTGTATCTATTAGCAGTATATTAACTTACTTATCACCATTTACCCAACAATGATATTTATCTTGGTGAAGAAAAATTGTTAGCAGACTTCACACATGGATGCATTAAAATTTTAAACAATTTAATTAACAACAATGTACAGTTCTACTATATTCAGTAATATTATAATGATTTGAAATATAGTTTGTCCCACGAAAGCTCGAGTATGACTCATGAAAACTATCTGAACGCTAAAAAAATAAAACGTTTGTCTAAATGTAAATTTAGTGTTTTCATTTACTACCTGAACTATTGATGTTAACGGTGTATTAATTTGATCCACCGCGATCGCGTTTGTTTTCAAAATATTTGAGTAGGTTCATTAACATAATCTGCGATTGACTTTTTAACGATTTATAAAGATTTAAAGCAAATATAGGTTAACAATAACATTCAATTTAACAGCTGACACTACAATAATCGACGTACGTTTACAGAATACACATTGGTCAGTTTACACGACATATTTTTTATGTTCGTTTTTTTTTCTACTAGGTACTTTTGTGTGGCAAAAACTACTTAATAGTGTGCGTCAATTCACATAGAAATAACCAATACGTCACACTCGAGCTCTTGGGGGACAGATTATATTCGTTCATTTCCTACAATCTTAAAATAAATTTTTATTGCAAATACGATGCATTTTCACTACCGAATTTGTTTTAAACTTGACGACCTTACTGTATATTACAGCGTGACCCAAATAAGACCCCGGACAAACATGTTTTTCTCTTTTCGCGAAAATCACTGAATTTTTTTGAAAAATAATCTAGTAATCCGATTCTAAGAACTATGAAGATCAGAAAAACAAAAGAGCCAAAAAATTAAACAATCACTTTATGAGTTACAAAATGGCAAAAAGTCGCGCTGCAATTTTATCGTTATTTGAAGCTGGAAATTGTCAATGTGAAATAGTTCGAATGCTTAAAATTCCTCGACAAACCGTTTCCAATGGAATGGAAGACCGACCCGGAAGAGGAAAAAAATGTTCTGCCAAATCTTCAAACTTCTGATTCAAAGAAATCCGAGACTGTCGATGCGAAAAGTGGCTCGTGAAACCGAATCACGCGAAAGTCGTCTCGACGAATAGCTAAAAATGAACTTAAGACGAAGCCTTATAAGCTGCGAAAAGCCCAAATGCTAACTGATGAAAACAAGCGAGTACGACTTCAATGATGCCGTGCTCTTCTATATCGCACCGCTGCTCAAAAATGGGAAAATTTCGTTTTTACTAATGTTAAAATTTTTACTATTGAATAATTTCACAATCGTCAAAATGATAGATATTGGTCAGAAGAAGCACCCGGACCTTCTACCATCGGTGTTCATCGCCAGTGCTCCAAGTCTGTCATGGTTTGGGGCGGTATTTGTGCTACCGGTAAAACACCTTTAGTTTTTATGGAAGAAGGACTAAAAATTAACATAGAACTTTACCACCGGGATATTTTAGAGGCTGTAGTTCTTCCGTGGGCCCAACATCGGTTTGGTGCCCAAAATTGGACCTTTCAACAAGACTCTGCACCTGCCCACAAGGCGAAAATTACGCAAGAGTGGTGCCGAATCAATTTTCCTGATTTTATCAGTTTTGCTGAACGGTCTGCATACTCACCAGATCTCAACCCAATGGATTACGCGATATGGTCAATTTTAGAAGCCGGAGCCTGTGCAAAACTCCACAAAAGTTTGGAATCACTAAAAACAATCTTTGCGTCAGGAATGGGACAAAATATCCCTTGAAGAGGTACGAAAAAAAACCGAAAATTTCATTCGACGTTTAAAGCTCTGTATCCACGCAGAAGGAAACTACTTTGAAATTTTATAATTTATTATGTACATAAGGTTGTTAATTGTTATTCATTTTTAAATTTTTGAATTGTTGCGTTTAAATAAGTTTTTGTTTAAAACGTTTGTCCGAGTTCTTGTGATTCACACTGTATATACTGGTAGATAGTTATGCTGTAAATTAATTTATTGTTAATCAATTTTTACCGGTTATAATAATTATTATAATATTTCTAGTAACAAATTCGATACATTTTTTTTTGAGAGATTTTCTCGAAAAATCCTTGGACACGTCAACCTAATTTTTTTTCAAACGGTATTTTATTTTACCTTTGACGGAATGTCAATGGCCTACCAGGCAATGACAGGAAAAGTTACATTTAAACAAGATTTAAGACTTTTATTTTATGATTAATTATATCCAAATGTATTACAGTTCAGTGATGAAGCATACATAATATTAGACCTTAACTATTGCTTTTCCAATATTTTCTCCGGTAAAAAGATCAAGAAATGCTGTAAACATATTTTCAAATCCATTTGTAATAGTTTCTTTATATTTCAATTTGGCTTCTTTTATCCATTCGGCATTTTGATTAATTGCTTCTTCCCAACGATCTGCCCAACGACTTACCATAAACCCTTCCATGCGTAATTGTTTAAATATAATTGCCGGTTGAACTATGGTAACTAAAATTGTGTTTTGTAAATATTTTGATTTATATTCTAATAATTATTAAAAGTTTTACTACCTTTAGGCAAACTTTTTGGATCGTTATTATAAGAAGTGATTGATCCGCATACTGAAATTCTTCCAAATGCATTCATGTGTTGTAGTATGGTACTACTCATCTCTCCTCCAACCTATATATACAACATTAGTCATTTTTATTATTAGTTTAATTTTAAAATACTCGCATTGTCAAAATAACAGTTAACTCCTTGAGGAGCTACTTCTTCCAATGCTGTGTGAAGTTCGGCAGTTTTATAATTAATGGCGTGGTCGAAACCTATACTTTTTATCCATTCACATTTTCCTCCGTTCCTGTTATCCCAACAACGGTACAACCTTTTATTTTTGCAATTTGTCCAACAAGACTTCCTACTGCACCACCTGCTGCAGTAACAACTACAGTTTCTCCGGCTTTTGGTTTGCATATTTCCAAAAAACCGAATAATGCTGTAACACTGAAATAATTAATTAAAGTAATAAGAATAGTTTAAGTTGGAAAAAGTGTTACCCAGGCATTCCCAAAACTCCTAGTGCTAGTGATTTGGGCAGATCACCTAGTGTATCCGGTAGTACATAAGGTGTAGCAAATTTATCTTTTGTACCATCGGATATTGTGTGAGTTCTCCAACCAAATTGTCCAACTACATACTTACTAACAGGAAAGTCTTGGTGTTTAGATTCGGTTATTCTACAAAATTCAATATTATAGAAGCCTATTATATAAATACAGTTCATTTCTTACTTGGCTACCTGAGTTCCAATCATGGTAGAACCCAATTCCAGTTGACTAGAGTAAACCCGCATGTATGGGTCGACTGTTAAATATTCGGCTTCTGCCAGAAATTCTATAAAAAGTAATTATGCTTAGGAACAAGGATAACGACAATTTGGTAAAATTTACTTAAAATTTTAGATTAGGCATAAATCTTACCATAATATATTTTTTAAGATATATTTGCTAGTTTGTAATATTATAAATACTTAAGTGATTTAATTCTGTTAGCAAAACAACGAAGCGTTGCTTGAATGATTCAAAATGATGTAAAAAAGTCAAATAATTAATTTATTGACATCTCGATTAATAAATACCTACATGTTTTCTATAATTTACAATTTAAAATTCAATTATGAATCCAGGTTCATTTGACGAGTTTCCTATAGAACGAAATGTAAGTGATCATCTAAATGGACTCAATAAGTAAGTGTGGGAAAAATTCACTAATCGTCAAATTTATTTAAAATTTCATTAAACCTGTAATAATTATTAATTTAATACTTAAAATATATTTCACAAGTTAATAAACATTTATAGATTATAATCTCATCCTGTATAGAGTAAACAAATAATCATAATAAACTAAAAGGTAAACTTGTTTGTTGTGGAAACTTCTTATTGCGGTGAACTTGTCATTGAGGTTAACGTGAACAAACAACACCCAACTATTTAAATTGCGTACAAAATATGCTTTTTGTGTTATTTACATGGTACATAATATTCATTTGGTCGTGTGCATTATAAACAAAAAAAATTAAAAATACTCTCAGTCTTTAAGAATATTTTACATGTTTTATTCAACATTTTCCTCTCAATGATTTTAATACTTATATCGTAGTACGTTTTTAAAATGATAATTTTAATCCTAACTTTTTTTAAATTTGTAAATATAATATTTCACGAACGAATGGAACGGATCCTATTAGTACGGTATACAAACCGCAAAAACTACTTTTGGTCCTAATAAAACATAATATTTTTTCCTCAAAAGTAAAAATAACTATTAAGTATTGTAATGATGTGCTCCGACGTTGTTAATAGTTAATAATTGCAAAATATTTGTTCGATAAATTACCTCGTAACCGCATGCAAAGTTTGCTAAACGATAGATAAAACGCCACCTGTGATGTACTTACTTTTATGGCTCTCAGCTGCAATCTTGTAATGAAGTTCCTGTTACTGTGAATAAATTTTTTAATAAACTGCCGCAAAACTTGGCCTTTTGTATAGAAATCTGTATTGACTTGAATAAAAATTTTTTTAATGACTAAAGATGTCACCAACATAACTTCCTTCTTGTTACAACTTTACTTTCTAACCTTATTTGTAATAGTGCGAACGTGTTTTTAAACTAAGCAAGCAAATGGTTACTTAAAATTAAAATTTCTTAAAACTAATTAAACTAAAAGTGTTGGAAAATCGTTCATGTTACGAGTTTTTAAACAAAGAAACACTAACCAATGTTAAGTAGCCGTTACACCAGGTCATTGATCCTCTTCGCAGACAGTGGTTCCAAAAATGCAAGATCGTCTTGGTTTCGTGTAACATTTACACAGGTAAATACGAAATTTTCTTATTATTAACTTTTTCTTCGTTGTATTTTCTTGAAAATCACTTTTTGTTACGTTAAATATCCATGCCGTCACTAATGGCTATATGTTGCATGTCGACAAAATTATTTTGTAGGTTATCGTTCATTTTAAATATTTTTCAGGAACGAAATTTTCACATGTGCACTCGGCAAGTGAAAAGGACCTATTAAACGTATTTTTCGCATCGCGAAGCATATTAAATTGAAAATTTCTACTTTATCTCTGGGTTTTTCCAACAAAAACTCGATTCCAATTGGCTGGGTGAACTTATCTACCGGATCTTCTTTAAACTTTCACGAAAATTAAAGTCTTCAAAACCGTCCCGCACAAAATTGTTAGAAAAATTCTAATTACACTGGTCGTTCTACAATCGACTGTCAAAGTACGAATTCTTTCTTTGCATCCCATGTTTATTTTCACATAATTTGCCTATTCTAACCACTTGCGTAACACTTAGTTTTTTAAATTTCCCCATCTTACAATACTAATCTCACTTAAATCCTTATCCTATTAACAAATCTATTACTAAAATTAAAAATCTGACATGTTTGCAGGTTACAATTTCACATTTTTCAATGTAGAAGATTCAATTTTGCATCAACCATCCTCACTTGGATAGCAAATCGTTCTACAAATTAATCCTCAACTTTTGGTATGCCTTATGATCTAATTACAATTTTTTATGTTATCTAAATCTCTCTTTTTTAGATTTTCCGAAGGATGAAATTTTCTTTTGCTCATTTTAGCTTTATTTGAATCTTTTGGATTTTGGATTCACTTACAATAGTGCCAAGAAATGCGGACGCTGCTATTGGATATGCAAAACAATTCCAACTTTTATCTGTGCTACCCGTAGGATAGATTTTAATTTTTAGAATGCTAACTGCTCTGGCCAGCTTATGAAATGAAATTTTGTATTCAAAATGGCTCTAATGGTATGCCATGAACCTTCTATAAATGCTACATGCCAAATATTAACAACCCGTTCCAACAAAAAGTTCCATCCGAGGTTACACTTTATCTATCGAAGCTGCGGTTTTTTAACCGGAAGATGCAATTTACTTTATTAAGGTTATTTATCTTAGTTTTAAAGTTGATAACATGACAGTATATTTAATTAATTAAAATTACTTTTAGTGCTGGTGCTAAAAGTTACGCAACAAGATGGCCGGCGGCACTAAAGTACTTTATATTCAAGTGTTAGTCATTATTATCATACTCGCTCCATTCGTCCGTTAACTTTACAGACTTGTCACTAAAAGTTCTACTTTTCTCCCCGTGAAACAATATAGGTACTATTTTTTAACTTTTTTTAATCAAAATATTATCTACATACAATATTATGTAGTTCTATAATAATATTATAAATGCAAATAAATTATAATTATAAAATCCTACTGAGCATTCTTAAAATGTTGGATCACTGCCTAAAATTTTTATAAAAATAAAAAAAATTATTACAAAATTCAATTCTCTAATAATAATAGTTAGATAATTATGTGCGATTTTTAAAAATTAAAAAATAATGCATTTTACTAGTAAAAGAAAATTAGGAAGCCTGAAGTAATAAACTTGTAACAAATAATAATTTACCTCCATCCTTAAGGGGGGGCAATTCTTCACTAAGTAATTGAACATCGGTTTCGCAAGGTAAACCTTGGAAATATTTCACAAGAACAAATTTGCTAGCTAGCACCATGATGCTTTACAGTTTGACTTGACTACGTGCAACACTAAACTGAGCGAAATCACAACATGACGATGTTGACTACTGAAAATGAAATTATCCTCGAGATAATCGAACTAAATAACCTCTTGGTGGTTTCGGTGGTAGCTGTAAATAAAATCGTGACAGATTGATAGGAATTGTACCGAAACTTACTTTTCTGTAGTGACACACCTCTTCAACAAGTGTACATGTCAAATAAAATTATTTATTTTTGTTTTAATTGTTATTATTTTTTAGCATCTTAGGATTAGGTGTGTACAAACAACTTTTTACTGAAATTGACAGATACAAATTTTTGAAACGAAATTTGCTTTATTGTTAAGCAATCTTGATTTTTTAATGAGTGAGTGAGAACTGATTTTTTATTTAGTTTTATAATTATGTAGGTACCTACTTATTAAAGATTGTTATCAATAAGTTACACATAATTACATATAATATAATATAAACACAATATTTTATACAAGTAATTAAGCTTTCACGATTGATTTTCCAATATTTTCTCCAGTAAGGAGATCAAGAAATGCTTGAAACATGTTTTCAAATCCATCATAAATTGTTTCTCTGTATTTCAATTTGCCTTCTTTTATCCATTGAAAATTTTGGTCAATACCTTCTAACCAGCGATTTGCCCAACGAGGTGCTATAAATCCTTCCATTTTTATTTGTTTAAACAGTATAGCCGGTTGTAGTATAGTTGCTAAAACATATTCATAATATTTTTATTGATTTTGAAAGGAGAACTTTGTGTCTTAACTTGTTTATCTTACCTTTGGGCATATTTTTTGTGTCCGTATTATAAGAAGTAATTGATCCACATACCGAAACTCTTCCAAATTCGTTCATATGTTGTATTATAATGCTACTCATTTCTCCCCAACCTGAAAAATTTATATATTAGACAAATAATTAGGTATCGTTTCAACTTGAAACGTATTTAAAAACCTACGTTATCAAAATAGCAGTCAATTCCTCGAGGGGCAGCTTGGATCAATGCCATACGTAAATCAGCAGTTTTATAATTAATTGCATGGTCAAATCCTAAACTCTTAATCCAATTGCATTTTTTGTCCGATCCGTAATACCAATAACATTACATCCTTTTATTTTTGCAATTTGTCCAACATGACTTCCTACTGCGCCACCAGCTGTTGTTATGACTACAGTTTCGCCTGCTTTTGGCTTGCATATTTCTAAGAAACCGAAATATGCTGCAATACTGAAATAATTAATTGCAGCCAAAGTGCTATATACTTAAAAATTTACCCGGGCATTCCCAAAATTCCTAATGCTAATGACATTGGCATGTTTCCAAAATCAGGAATAATGTATGGTTTCAAAAATTCATTTCCGGAACCATCAGAAATAGTATGTGTTCTCCAACCAAATGGTCCAACAACATAACTACCTACAGGAAAACCTCTGTGTTTTGATTCGATTATTCTACAAATTATTCATTAGTTTATTATAGAAATTACATATTTTGTAATTGAATAATCATTACTTAGCTACTTGAGATCCCATCATAGTACTTCCTATTTCAAAAGTATGAGCATAACAACGCATATATGGATCTACACTTAAGTATACGGCTTCTGCCAAAAACTCTACAAAAATGATTTGATTAATATTTTAATTGAAACCCTGATTAGTACTTGCAATAATATTGAATTTATAAATTATTATTAGCATAACAAATAAGTATTTTATTTATTAAATATTATCTATAAATTATACAAATATAAACTTTCATTTAATGGATGAAGCAGACCACCCATATCAGGTTTTTTTTTCGAAAATGGTTAGTCATAGAGGCTTGGGAAAAAAATTATTAATCGTAAAGCTAACATAAAGAATTGAATGGTGTTACTGGTATTCTCCGGAAATGTTTCTACAAAATTTGCTCCAAATTGTCGAAAACTACAGATTTTCAAACTTGCTTATTTTTGAAAACCTTTTAACGATATCGTTTTCGACCTTTCGCGCTGTTTGAAAATTTGGAGTTTTCGACATTTTGGAACAAACATTTCAGGGTACCAACATTTGCTATGAATACCAGTATCACCATTCGATTTTTCATGTGGGCTTTTGTGATCTAAATTTTTCTCTCAAAACTAACCGTTTTTTTAAACAAATTCCTGATTACGGGTGGCCTGCCTCATCTACGAGTATATTATGTATGTAACATGTCTATCTATCACCATATTGTTATCAATTTATGATAATGATTTTTAACTGTTACTTATAACTTTTTCTTTTTCGTGCTATTTTATCTTAAATCAAAGTTATAGGTTCCTTGAGGACAATTTAGTCCTTCCTTTTTTTATTTATTCTTCAAATTCAAAGTTATTTGAAATTGTTATTTGAAGTTTAAATTGAAAGTTATTCTTATTAAGTTTCATGATTTTGATCATTGCAATTTGTTTCTTATTCAACGAATACCTAGTACATATTTCGCTTATAATATGTAAAAAATATTACTTACCCCCATCCTGAACAGGAAGTAATTCTTCAGTGATTAATTTAAGATCAGTGTCTCGAGGCAAACCTTCGAATTGCTTTACTACAATAAATTTGTTTGCCAGCACCATCTTTTCATTAATGTATTGGAAGACGTGCTAAATCAAACTGATAAAGTTCGATTTACAATTTAACTACTTAGTATTACCGATTAAGTTATCGTTAAGGTTCAAAGAATCATGTTTTTCAATTCACAAGTGCTGTATTGACTTGTTAAACAGTAAAATCTAAGATTTTTAAGTCAACATAAGAATTGACGTTTTTCTTGATTTTTCTAGATAACTATTTTAAATAACCAAACTGAAAAAACCAGACATAATATTATTTAAACGTAATAATAACTTAATCATTATGTTATTCTTTTGTTCATTGTTTTATCTCTAATCAATGGATAGAGGGTGCGACAAAGTAACTAAAACTTATAAACATATTTTTAAGTAGTATAATGTTTTGTTTTCCTAATGCATTCACAATCATATCCCTTCAGTTTGGTACTGTTCAATAATTAACCAAGTATACATACATGTACCCATTTTAAATGTATTATAATATTATAATAAAATTTATAATAATTTTTATATTTATTAATATGTGTTAAGGGTCAACGTGCCGATCGTCGGCAATTTAACAGAAAATCTCATGTTTGACACGTTGAAAATAAAATTTTTATACTTTTTAGAAATATTCTACCATTTCATTAATGTTTCATCAAAAAACTCGAAAAACTCACGAAATGCCGCAACACAAATAAAAATTCTAATATTTTTTAGTAGGAAATGTTGTGTTGGAATTGTAGGAACGTGTGCTGGATTTCAAAATATATTTTTTTTACGAAAGTTGTTTAGTTTTTGTTAATACAGGTCATCCATCATATTGAAAAATTTCATATCAAATTTTGCTGAAACACATTTTCCTAAATGTTTGTTGTGAAGTAAAATTTTACTTTTAATTTTCTTAGATATTATTATACATAGGTATTATAATTTTATCTTTTTTCTAACTTTTGTTTGTAATTAACTTTTATTGCGTTAGTTTTCATTTATTTGTGTAAAAATACAATATTTTAGTTTTTTTGTAATGAAATGAATGAAATGTTTATAACCATTTCAATTTAAATAAAATATCTAAATAAATTAAAAAATTCTAAAATAAATATAATTCGACAACAATTTAATTATTTTAATAAAATCAAAACTAATAAAATATTATTGTGATTGCATAACTACTTAAGGGGTACTGCTGCATGGGTAAAATAGGATGTTGGTAATATCGATATTACTCGATTATTTAATGAAATAATTAAGTTATTTAAAAAACATAGTAACTAGGAAAGATCATTGCAAGTACCAGTACATTTTATAAAATAAAAATAAAATATTTACTCATAATATAACGGGTTAAAACTATACTAACTTCCGTAGTTTATTCTCGGCTTAATATTAAAGATATCAAAAAACTGAAAGAACTGGTACCCTGCAAATTTATTTAACTTTCCGTAATGTGTCTTAAAACTTTTGTAATCAAAAGGGTTTTTGTGCAAAACTGCAAATACTAAAGTCAAAATTCAGTAATTTCTCAATACACATTGCCTAACCTGCAGGAATCTGTCAAATGTTTTAAATAAGCAAATTAAAATTTATTACTTACACCCGCCCCATATTTGCTACACTGTAAACTTCTAAATCTTATAAACTAAAACCATAAATAACTGAAGGGACACTAAAATCACAGCTGGCTTTTGGTAGAAATAGACCATTATAAACCTTTTGCTTAAATTTTTATGTTTTGATTATTTACTTGTGTAAGTTATAAAACACTTGAAGAATAAAAACTTTTGGTACTTTTGCTTGAAGTAAACTGAATAATGAGTAAAAGTAATAAAATGTAATATTTTATTATGTTATTTATTAGCTATTAGTACAAAATTTTAATTAGTACAAAAAAGCTCTCTTGTTAGCTGTAATAATTATTAGTAATTACATAATATATTGTAACAAAATAAAACATAATATTATACGAAAAAGAAAATCTCAAAACAGAACTACATACTAATATCAAGTAAATACAAAAATTTTGGTTTAACATATTTGTACACAATACGCAAATGTACCAGTCTCTTTAATCTTTAACTACAGGTAGTAATTGTGGTAGTTTTCTTAAATCCTTTATGGGTAATTTTTTTGGATACTGTGGAAAGTACTCAATAAAGTACTTTAAATTTTGTTTTAAGTGCTTTTAATAATACTTTATTATAAGCAAATATTTCCTATTTTGTGATTTTCAAATTTTTACTTGTTTATAAAATTTTCCAAATAATTTTAATTATGTGTTATAATTCCAAGGTATTTAAAGAATAAATTTTAAAAATTTAGGAAAATTTCTTTGAAATTTAAAAAAGTTATCACAAAAAACTAAATGCAACCATACTTATGACCGCTACTGTAAAAGACCTTTGTTGGAATCCAATAAATAGTACTTATATTTATGGTCCAAAACTAAAACCACTATATGTTGAATGATTGAGCCGTGCAGTGATATGGGTAACTATAAGGGGTAATTTCTTAATGGTCCATGAAATGTAAATGAACTTCGTAAAGGAATGTTAAAAAATTCTTATTAAACGAAAAGAAAACTTATTAGAGTTTTTTTTATTTAATTTTATTCACCTATCCATAATTCCAACAACCTTATTATGTCTTAAACATATTTTCAAATGAAAATTTAAAATTAAAAAACGATTAAAATTTTTAATAGTAAAATACAAGCAAAATTAAATAAAATTACCTAATACTCCCATAAAAATTTTCGGTATTATGCATTTTTATTTCATTCAAACAAACATTTTAGGAATTGTTATTCTTTAGCATATTTTTAGGTACCTGCTATGGTCGTATAAACACCCTCCAACATGGTATGAAATTTAACATTTTAAACTTTTCAATAACAGTGTAGAAGTTAAATATCATATTTCACTTGGACAGTTTCTAGACTTTTAAATGAGTATACGTCAGTATATTTTGTGCTACAGCACTTATGAATTTTAGCATTGTCTGTCTTATTTTGAACTTTCCAATCGCACTGCTCAATTTTGTGAGCTTTGCAGCAGTACACCCTTAACTGAACACCAAGAGGTTATCGATTTACGTAAACTTCCAAAATTCCCAAAAACCCAAACTTTCCAATATGAGGCTAGAAGCAGTGTTACTCCAAAGCACGTTTTTTACGTTACTACGAATAAAAATCTTCATAAAACTTATTTCTCATAAATGGAGAATTTCAAAACTCAATCGGAAGATTAAGTTCATTCATAAAGATTAATGTTCATTTAAAAAAACATTCCGTATACGTTATTTCCTTTTTTGTCCCTTTTGCCTTACTAATCCTTAATTTGTTTAGTTTTTTAATTTTAACCTGTCAATCGTTTAATAGTTTAACTGTTTTATCAATTTATTCAAACTATATTCAAGACGTAATTTTTTAATCAACAACTTACCTGTACACTTGGTTTTGTAGTCAAGTTAAAAAGTAAATAAATGATGCGATAATACGTAAGTACTTCGGAGTGCACATACGAGAAATAAGTACCTACCTAATATAATATTAAGTAAGATGTACTTGGCTAAAAAAGCAACATAGAATTAGGATAATAAATAATGCAATATTAATTATGTATATTTACATTATATTGTTGAAATTTGAAAACTAAAAAGTTTATTTTGTAATTTTATAAAAGAAATAATCAATTTTTATTTATTATTATAGGTTCACAAATGTATGTTAGAAGATACACCCAGAAATGAAGCCTACCGACAAGCAATTTTCGATAATAAAGATGCATTTCAGGGAAAAACAGTTTTGGATGTAGGGGCTGGAACAGGAATTCTCTCTATATTTTGTGCTCAAGCAGGCGCTGCTCGAGTTTATGCTGTAGAAGCAAGCGAAATTTATAAAATAGCAGAGGAAATTGTTCAAGAAAATAATGTAGAAGGTGTTGTACAGGTATGTAAATTTTCAATAATTACACATTAATTTATTTTACAATGAAATTTGGAATATTGTAAAATAAGTTTTTTTGAGGAATTTTTGAGTGAGCAATTATCCCCAAACGTAGAATAGTAACTTGAGATATACTCAGTATATTTTAAAACAAATTAAGATTTTTTTAATTTTTAAGATGATTTAAAAGTTCTAAAAAGATAATATTATGGTTTACATAAATTGTGTACAATAATACATTTAAAATCTCTGAATTCGTTTTCTTCAAGTTGAATTATTATAGGTTTTAAATTACGTAATTTTTTAGGTAATTCATTCGACAATAGAAAACGTAACATTACCAGGAGATGAAAAAGTAGACATTATAGTATCTGAATGGATGGGTCACTTTCTACTTCATGAAGGAATGTTACATTCCATTATATTCGCAAGAGATAAATTTCTTAAACCAGAAGGATTGTTATTTCCTGAAAATGCTACATTATATTCCTGTCCTTGCAGGTAAATAAAACGCTATTTATTATTAAACTTTACAACTTCCAATTAATTTCAAATTTTTTTAGTCAAACCAATGCGCTTTTTGCGTAAATTTGAAATCAATCAAAATATTGGTATTTCCGATTTAAATTAATTTTTCCGCCAATTGGTAAATATTTTTCAGCCAATACTAAATCACGGAAATGAAAAAACGTAGGAGAAATCTTCTTCTATTTGACGCCATATCCGTGATTGAAAAGAACTCACCATCTGAGGGAAAAATTAGTTTGAATCGCGATCGAATAGCAACAACTAAAAAGTACTTTTGCAAGTGCATTTTAATTCAAATCTCTCGAGTTTTGGTTGCAATTATGAATTTTGTTGTTGTTTATATAAATTGCAAATTGGATTACAAATTAATGCATACATTTATCCGAATAACATATTATTACTAGAAATAATACTATAGTATAAGTTGAAGATTATTTTTTAATTATCACTTTTATAGCTTACCAGCCCTTAATGAGTTTTGGCAAAATGTAAGTGGTGTATCCATGAGTACTTTCGGTCAAAAACTGAAACAGCAGAGTGCTGAGTCACCAAGAGTTGCAGTTATTAAACCAGAAATGATTTTATCCGATCCTGAAGTTATAGCATTTTTTGATTTACGCGAAATAACCGTTGAAGATATTAATAAAATTGAATATCGTCATCTTACAGTGGTAGATAAACCAGGAAACTATCAAGGCATTTGTCTTTGGTTTAATTGTAGTTTTCCAGCATCCTTAACAGAGCCAGTTGTTTTATCAACCGCTCCTGAAGAACCCGAAACTCATTGGAAGCAAACAATAATTACTTTACCGTCTACTTTAGAAGTTCATGAAGGCATGGCAATAGCATACGATATATCCATGCAGCGGTCACCACTAAATAAACGAAGATATACAATTGAAGTAGCAATGCTAGATCCTGATGATATTGAACATCCAGTAAATTGTTCTTGCTATAAAACTAAATGCATACTTATGAAGGCAGTTTTAGAAAGATATGAACGAGAAGCTTTTGCCACTGAAGTGATATCTGCCAGTGATGGTTCATTATAAAATTGTGTTATATAAATTTTTTTAATAAAAAAATATTAAACAGGTGCCTACCTCTAATATTATTCTTCAACTTATTTGCGTTTTTATTTTATAAAGTCCTAGTTGTCAGAAGGTCACCATAACCTTCTACTGCGTAAATGCTATGGAAATTTCTTTTTGAAACAAAGAGCAGGTGTATCAGGAAGATTTTGTGAATTAAATTTTTCAGGATAGTTTACGGCCTGCATATTTATACATATAAAAAAGGTCCTGCCTCACTGTAAAGAAATTGTTATTTATTAATAATAATTATTGAAAAATAAGCAAACATCTATGCCTAAGTAGTATCACTAATGTCCGATTTCTTCACCTACAGCTATCTATTAGATAAATTAACGAATCATTAACGAAGTTACTTTGTTAATTTATCTAATAGATATCTCTAAGTGAAGGAATTGGGCATAACTCAATCATTAAAAATATCAAGATTGGTTTATTATATTATGTAAACCAATCAGTATAGCCACAGTATCCCAATTCTAACTATGCAGATCATCACAAATAAATTTAAAACCAATTATCAGATTTGATTCAGCCGTAGTGATCCTGTGCTGAAGCAGTATCCATATAATCTACGCCTTTCTAGGGGGTTGTCAAGACGTCTAAAAGCCCCTATTATTTATAACGGAATCGACATTTAAAAACCACCTCTTAACTCTTATAAGCTGCTAAAACAATAGCATTGTTCAGTTCATCCAATAAGTAGGGGATGACTGCATCTATACTTGAACTTTAACAGTTTAAGTCCCTCTTGAGACGGCAGGTAATATTTTTCTGTAATCTTCACAAATAAAACTGTTATTTTTCAACCAGAAAATTATTACCACGGATGTCTCTTCAAGTTTCATTAAGAGCTTCAATTTCGTTTTTGTGCGACATGGTGCACTCGTCCCAAATAACGTTACAATTTAGAAGCACTCAAGCAATGTTGCTTTGCTTTGAAATATCGCATCGAGCATTTTAAGCAAAATTTAAATTGATAGGTAAGTTAAACTTATGGAATAAGTAGTTCTATTACCTTCCAACAGTGTTGTTACAATTGTGAAAATGCTACAGCGATTACATCATTGAATAACGACAGAATCAATCGAGATGCTGAATTTCTGGCCTATCAACTTGCACTTGGATTTTGCTCAATTCTTGAAATATTTTTCTGAAATGCAAACTTTATATTTTTCCCAGAGCTGCAACGGTTTGGAAACTACCAAAAATTAAAAGAACGGCGAAGAGTTCTTTCGATTTAACCTGCTTAATTGTTAAATTTAAAATTTTTTGCAGGTTAAATTTGTTTTGTTTCAAATACAATATGAAGGAACTTCGTGGTTTAACAAGAGTTTTGGCAAATCATCATTTCGACAATATTCGGTAATAAATTGCAAACATGTTTTCTTTTTCATAATTTTGTATTTTAATAGATAGCAGCGCCAAAACTTGAATTTGGAGAAATTAGAAAAATTAATTAAAAACAAAAATTTTTTCAATAATTTTGGAAATTTTTAGAAATGCAGAAAAAGACAAACATAGTCGACCTGAATTATAAATTGAAAAGAAAATATAGTTGAGGTGATAGGCCAATGGAAATCTAACAAGTAGATACCTTTTTCACAACACTCATTACCAACACAAACATTCAAAAAAGCAGAGTCGCATTTAGCAACATTGTCGAATAAGACCTAGATAAAAACGAAACCTAGGTCATCCAGTAAGTTGTAGAAAATATGATTTTTGTTTACTATTTTTTTCATTCGATGATGTTGCTGAACGCGACTTTGCTTTTTTAAATGTTTGTGTTGGTAATGTGTGTTGTGATTAGTGTGGTGTGTTAGATTTCTATTGACCTATTAGATTTTTAAATTTTTATTGTTAGGAACTAGTTCTAAGGGAGAGAGACGGTCTTGGCCTAGTAGTTAGAGCGATGCAAAGGCACCCGGTTCGATCCCGGGAAGAATCTAGTAAGGAAAATTTTCTTTCTGGCTTTTTCTATCTATGACCGTCTTCCGTGCTTCGGACGGCACGTAAACCGGCGGTTCCCCAAGTTGATGACTGCCAACATCAACAATAAAAGGGTTATAGCACATTCCCAACCCGGACTAAGCACCCGTGGAGTCTTAATGCTTTAAACCTTTCTCTTAGAGAAAGAGGCTAATGCCCAGCAGTGGGTGGAAAGGGGTGATGAAGAAGAAGTTCTAAGAACCGGGAGCCTGGTGAAGTACCGGGGTGAATTTAGTGGGTGAAACCCACACTTCCTAGCAGTGATCAGCTAGGAGTCTTTTCAAGATTCTCACCTCCTGCTTAGTCTAAAAGAAAAGTTCTAAGGGAACTGATTTTGATTTTAAGAAAGCCTGCTTAACCATGTGGATTATTCTATTTCTAGGTACTTAATCTTAGCTTTGACTACGTAGATAGCCAACGTTCGCAGATAAGAAACTCGAACCGGTCGGAAAGGCATTAGAAAAAGTTTGACAGTACAAAGTAATGTAGTTTGCCACGAAAATAAGGAGATGGTGTTTTGAAAATGTGGAATTCGTCCTAAAAGTAATAGATTCTACCACCAAAAAAATACGATAAATGTAAATTCAGAAATGTTACCTGCGCTATTGTAAAAGAAATAAACTAAAAGTTACTTCTTACATTTTTAAAGTATTCAGGAATTTTAATGCATGTATAGGATATTGCATACATTTGTTATTGAAAGCAAAATACTTATACATTATGAACATTTATTTTAATAGTCCATTCATTGCAGGTTTCGAAATAGGCATATTTTTTAAATTGTTTTAGTAGAATAACTAACTTTGCTGAAAATTTAGTATTTGTCACGTTTCAACTCAATAAATTATAAAATAATATGTGCAAAGCGTGTTAAGCGTAAACTATGGTTAATTTCAGTCATGGAACCAAAATTTATTAGCACGTGATTCGTTCTAATAACAACACGTTATTATATTTTCTTGTAAAAAGGTAAGGAATAATGCACTTAACAAAAATTCTGTGTTATAATAATATAACATTAACTTTAAAACTAACTTAACTTTAATATAAAATTAACTTTAAAGCCGTTTTTTTCAAAAATGTGTGAACCGACCGCAAATTTTATTTTTTTTAATACGCTAATTAGACCCTCATCTTTCATAATCCACTTCAAAAATGGTAAAAATCGCGATCATTTTAAAAATGATTGGAACATTTTAAACCTTTGGAAAGGAACTAGCGATTTTTCCTACATAGTTTGTTTATACATTTGGTAATAACATAATTCAATTTACCAATCTAATATATTTCCAAATTTCCATAATAGAATCTTATACATTTATAATTATATGTATTACAGTAATACGTGAAACTAAGCTTTTACTAGGCAGTCTCTCAATTGGGTGCTATAAACATATGGGAAAACCAGGCACAGAGCGGGAATAGGAAGAAATGCTCGGTAGGCCGGTGTTTTTTTAAGAACTATTAACTTGTTCTTTATTATGAATGTAATAAAATAACTAAAATAATAAAACATAAAATGTTAAATACGATATCTACGTGAATTCTTTTCACGCCAATGAAATTTTCTCATCGAAATGTATTAGAAGCAGTCAAAGATTAGTTGTTTTCAAACTTTTGTTTTTTGGGGTCAAAAAGTCAAAAAAACGCGGACTGAAAAATGGGTTTAGTGTGAAATTAAAAATTGTTATTTTTCTGCTTTTTTGCTTCATACTTTCTTTTTTATATTTTATACTTTTGTTACAAAAAAATGTCGTGAAAACTCTCAAAAGCCGGTAACTAAATTATTGCTAGACCGGACCTGAGTAAAACTAATAATAAATGAGTCTCTCACGTACTCGCGTTATAATAGATGCTATGATACATTTAACTAAACTATAATATCCGTAGCCAAATCAATTATTTAAACTACCTACTCTATAATGAACTCGATAAACTCCTACGTGTATGGTTGATCTAATTTTTTTTTACTTGTTGGCAATTTACTACTTTTCCAAGTTAGTGCCTATTTACAATAGCCGTAAGATTATAACAAACTGCGTAACCACTAGCCACCAATATTGAAAATAAATAATTAATGTTGAAGATTATTAAACCAATTATTCATATTATTTAATCATGTTATTTATTAGTATAATATTAATATTTTCTACCTGTCGGAGTGATTTTACTGTGTTTTAAAGTATTAAAATTCCTACAATTTTTGTTACCCAAAACATTTCTTTTCTAACATGTACAGGGTAGGGTATAATAATGCAGTAGCCGAAATTGCTATAAATACTCACCCATTTTATAGTAACTAAAAATTTTATTTTACGCACCGAAATTTATTTCCGAACTCGAAATTTTATTCCATGCTTTATTTAATACATGTTTTCATTCTCTCGCATTTTTTATATTAAGCTGCAATGTTGTAAACTTTACGGAGGAATATTCCTCAATGCTTTCAATGAAATTTGGAGAAGGTGTTCTTGCTGTTTAGATGTTAAACCCCTTTTTGAAGTGCGAAACAAAATGGCGACATTTATTGTATTTATAGCTTTACATTCTATTTGAAATATAGCTGTTCTAGGAACTTACAATAGTTATTTTTCTCCAACCATATTAAAAGCAGTACATTTTAATAGCATTACCTCTACTAAAAGTTGACGTTTTTGTTATTAGTATAAAAACCTTAGCAACACTTTTTTACGTGCACTAAAAGTACTTTTTGTGCTAGACCTAAAAGTGAATTAAATCACTACATAGTATAAAACAAAGTCGCCTTTTCTGTCCCTATATCCCTATGTGCGCTTAAATCTTTAAAACTACGCAACGGATTTTGATGCGGTTTTTCCAATAGATAGAGTGATTCAAGAGGAAGGTTTATATGTATAATACATGCATCATATACTAAGGCAACATTGCTAATTTTAGAGGTTTCTAACGTGATGTCGTAATTTTTGGGCTTATTTAGCAATTTAGCAAAACGCTGCCTAAACCCTACGAGTTAGATCAAATTAATGTACTACAGTATTGTACACCATAAAAGGTCTACAAAAAGTCCGCGATGGTATATGTTTATCTTTTAGGGATAACCCACATTAACCATTTTTATTGTTTACTTTTACGTGAAAAATGGCTTATTTACGAAGCTATTTTAAGCAATACGGCATTAATCCTTATCGAATTAAGTACCTTTAATACAGTGTGCAATTAATATAGATCAATATGGTTCCTTACAGCATGTAAATTAAACAAATATTTTCGGAGATATTACAAATTTAAAATTTGCGTTTGCGGCGGGCGGTACCGGTCGGACGGGGCATTGCGGGAGGCATGCCTATAAATAGCGCGTTGGAGGCCGCGGTCCTCCTATAGCACTTTGAATTTAGCAGCAATCGGACGCGTTTATTATCGGAGCTCTCTAGCGAGGAAAATAACAGTACTTGATAAAAACCCGTGTGTAAATGTGTAATGTAATAAAATTGTATGAATTTAGATATTCCAAAGATAGCAGGAAATCTTCATAGTAAGTATAGGGAAAGAGGAATTGTTTTACTCCAAATTTAATGCGTGCAGGCCAAGGGCAGTAATGAATGAATCAAAAATACTGGATCGATTTTAATCATGTTTTCATTGAGTGACATAGGCATATATATTTTATGCCCGTGCAAAGTCGGAGCGGCCGCTATGTTTTATATACAACGTTCATAGTTTTTCTGTAGTGTATTTAATTTAGTATCAGCATTGCACCCGTGCGAAGCCGGGGCGGGTCGCTAGTATTGTATAATTTTAATGTCAATAATTTAATGGTTACCTATACAAAATTTTACACAATATTTAACATGAATAACTATACTAATCAAAAATACTTTCTATAAAAATTTAAATAATTTTCACCCATTACCGTGAAAGACCGAAATTTGTTGGTTTTAGTTTTAAAATTTTGATGATGAGCGCAGATTTAACATCTTCGACGTCATTAGTTGTTAAGTGAACTAATTCGTCGCAACGGCATGCGCCGGCAATTCCAAATATTAATACAACCTAAAAACGTATATAAAATTTAGGTGCTATTTCAAATTTTAATATTTTAAGTTTACCTTAATCATTAAAAATTTATCATCATTTGCTTTGATTAGAAATTCGTCCACTTGTTCTTTTGTTAAAACTCGAGATTTTTTAGGCGTGTAACCGTTATTTTGCTTTTTTAAAAACGCACGTAATTTTGAAAATTTTCCAATATCCACGTTATTTTTTAGGTTCAGTGTTGCTTTAACCATGGAATACTGTGACCAAAGTGTTGAAGATTTCATTGTACTTGCCAAATGCGAAAAATATACCAATAAAACGTTTTCCGAATAGGATTTTATATTTTTTTCGTTACACCATCGCAAAAAACGGTTGTATGCGAATTCATATACTTCTCTTGACTTCGAAGGCAATAAGTCTAAAACCACATCTTTCGCTATTTCAATTATATCTGCAGGGTTAGAGGAATCGTCTTCAAACATTATTAAAGAAATTAATTAAATTTTACTTTGCTTAATAATATTATGTTGTAAACAAAACTATGACAACTTAATATAAAAAAACGAAAATTCCGGTTACTGGATTTTCATTTCACGAATATTTAAACAAAATGTTTGAAGTAATTTAAATTTTGAATTTCGCATTATTAATGCGATAATGTATTTAATTTTTGGTTGGAGAAAAAATAGTATGTCTCATTTGGATTAGTGTCTTTGTTTGACGTGCAATTTTTGCATTCGCTCGGCTTCGCCTCGCAAATGCAAAAATTGCTTGTCAAACAAAGTTTCACTTTTAATCCGTATAAGACAATATACTATTGTGTATCTCGTGCGCGAAATAATGTTAGCATTTTGCGCATAAGTTGCACACTATTTTTCTATAACTGTAGATTAATACCAAAAAAAGATTTTATAAAATTATTGTTCTATATTTTATTGTTTGATTTTGGGAACATTCGCCAAAGTATTTTGCGCACTTCGCAGCGGGCGCAAAATACTTTCGCACTATGAATAAATGTCAAATTTTGGACACTGTTACTAATGTGCAAACTTCAGTTTTCTATCCGATTATAGAAAAATCCATTCTTTGAGGTGTATTAGTCGTCATATTTACATTATTACACTGTATTTACAAGTTTCTTGCCCGTTTTCACCAATCAATTCCTAACGTTAAGAGTTCCTTAACTTTGACATAAGAAACTTTATATCAAATTTGGTTTCACCAAGCGCTAAGAAGAATTACCTAAGGTTAGATTTCTTTACTTGAATGTTAGGTCAGTGCCTACACATTCGGTACGCATTGAATCGATTAAATCTCCAGTAGCTGTAACCTCTGGTTTGTTTTGATCATCGTTATACATTTAATTTTGTTTACGATTCAATTTTGCCAGTCCGCCTTTGTTCATTTTAAATAATATTATGTCAAGTTTTCACTTTTATTCTTAGCGACCGATAAGAACTTGCATTTTCTTATCAGGCTTGTATCCTTGATTCATGCGACGCAGATATCATTTCTATTCCTTTCCCATGCAATGTACCATGGGAATGTAGTTCAGTTGGTCTCAAGTTCTGATAGTATCTGGATTGCCGTTCCACCTTTATGGTGTTAAAATTTTGTGATCTACCATTTGGCTTGTAATAGCCATTTTGTGTTCGATTATTGGAAGTGGGTTGAAATATTTTTGAAGGTTTTGTTAACCTTGGTTATTTTTGCCTTTTTCGTCCACTTATGCCCGATTTCTTTACTCATAGTTATCTTCAAGTTAGCAAACTCCAGGTTAAATTGACAATAAACCCATCAGACGATTGATTTATTTATTTTGTTGTCATCTGATTGGTTATTTCGTAAATTTAACCTGAAGTTTGCTAACTTCAAAATAATTACAGTGAAGAAATCGGGCATTAAAAAGACAAAATGTAGCGATTACCTGCTAAATGCGTCTCACAGTAACAGGAAAGTTCAACTGTTGCTGTATTTCCGTTTCCCGTTGCCTTCTATATTGAAACGGTTTGACAAGTCGATTTTTCTTTTTTTTTATGTGGGGTTCTTTGGGAGTGCATCAACAATTAGGTTATTAGCACTTTACATTGTATATATGAGTTTTCTTTTAAATATAACTTAAATTCGAATTTCCCACATTTATACTTCTTTGTGCCACTATTGTTCCATGTTATGTAAACATTATTTACACCTTTACTAGGTTTCAAGTTCATGTAAGATATCGATGAACTCTTGTTGCCATAAATTACGAACAGGAAGGAGTTTATATGAACTTGTATAATTGTTTTAATAATAATTTCTTAATAATGGTTAAGTTAATTTATAAATAATTATAAACAGATTTTTTTTTAAATTTTGAAAACCGTAAGTGAAATAATCTGCTTAATAATAAATTAACTTGGCTATGTTTAAAAATTAAATCTTAAAATAAATTACGAATAAGTAACGCATATAAAACTTAATTTTTTATAAAGGTTAGTTTCACCAAATTACACTTTTATACCTTTTTAATGGTACTTTATCTCGAAGATTATTCATGGTTTTGCTACTGTTTGTCAGCGGTCCGACAAAGGTTTTACAAACTTACATAATAGTATATTATAAGAAATTTCCAAATTAAAATGTCTGAAATTCTTTCATATTTTTATTTAAAAATTTCCTATGTAATATAATTTAAGTTAATTTAATAATACATAGTTTAAGGGAAAAAATTCTTAAAAGTCAGAATTCATTTAACAAATAGGAGTAAAACCGATTTGTGAATTATTGCTACTAAAATGATACTATTAAATAATCCAAAGATCAGATGCAGTATTATCTTCGAAACATGAAATGGTTAAAATAGATTGTTGGTTTTCCATGTTGGTATAAAACTAGAATGGGATACACTACGAAAGAAAAATTTGTATTTGGAAACTGGATTGTTTCCTAGGAATCATTTGATTAGAAAGGATTTGAAGAGTTTGGAGGTTAGTCTTGTTTCAAGTTTCAAACCAACGATCATCTGGTAACGCATTTATTAGATTTATAATTTTTTTCGCTAGTTTTTCATTCGACAATAATTTATTCTAAAGACATTTCCGTACGTTGATTAGTTTTTGGGAAATGTGCATAGAAAAACTTATTTATTTTGTATTTTATACTAACATAATTCATAAGTATAATTTTACACAATAATATCAATATCTTCAAACTACATCTCAGCCCAATCATCGTGTAATTTATTGTATATAGTATAGTTTGATGTACATTTATATTTAAGATTATTAATACTCTATATGATTATAATATGTATGATTAGGTTAAATTGTAACTTTGCTTTAATTTACATTTAATAGCCGTGGGTTGAATTAAACAATTCGAGGAGTGTTACTATTCAAATAACTAATGTATGTTATTTCATACATACAAAGGGGTGAAGCCATCAGAAATATTTATTTTTATTCCCAACCAATGTAAAAAACGTTGCAATTATTTATAACCCTAAAGTTTAAAAGTAATGAATATTTTATAGCATTTTTAACTAAAAAATTTAAAAAGAGCTGTAAATGACGTTTAAGTTCAAATTATACCTACCTACTTTGTAGAAATGTTTACGAAATTACAAGTTTAAGAATAATTAACTAGTACAACAAAAATTTAATGATATTTCGTATAAACCATATAAAAATTGGCCATATACTATTATATAGGTGAATATGTTAAACGTTACCTATACTTTGTAAGTTAATATTTTATTAAATGTATTATGAACTTTGATGATCCATAATACATAATATAATATGTTGTGCATCATATAAAAGCTTCAACTTAAGTAGATATAAGTAGTTTTATCCGTAAAAGCTTTCATTTTTATGTCTAGACATCTTGCAGGGCGTCACTTTTAAGATACATTTGTCTGAGTATCGGTAGAAACTCCTCCAAAATTCTCACTTTATCATTAGGAAAATTTCAAAAAAACGTTCATTAAACAAATTTTGGTTGAGATACATTCTTGTTATATATCCTAATTAGATGGGCAATTAAATAGACTTGAAGAAAATATAAAATTTTGACTTTTCAATTGAAAGAAATGAAAAACTTCAAAAGTATATAAAAAGATTGTTTCTTTTTTATATACGGCTTCCTTACTGAGTATAATGTTATTTTCAAACGTTTTACTTGATGAATGACTATTTTTACAAGCCTATTTGATTTAGACGATAATTTTACCTCTTAATGTGGCTCTTAACAACTTTTAATTTACATTGGTTTATTAAAATTGTTTGCGACATACGTATTAGAATAATCATCGTTTTAATGCATATGTGCAGTTTCTAAAATAATAATAAAATAACAATTTATTATTAGAACCGATATTTATAAATTAGAAAATTGGAAAAAACGATTTGATAACTAATTAAGAAATTTTAAAATAAAAAATACAAGAAATTCGTAATGCTTTTAAGTTTTAAATGACCTAAAGTGTTTAAATTGCAATGGAACGAACCAGCAGATTTAGCACTGCAACAAATTGATTAGTTTGTCATTTCAAATCGTTGCAATCGTAAGAAACAGAAGCTTATGCCTAAATTGACTTAAGCCAAATCACCATGAAAAGCAATATTGTTCCAAAGAATATCAATAATATCTTTAAAAAAAAAATAATTTAATTTTACATGGCATCACAGTGTTTAATACAATGATTGGTGAACGAAAAAATAATGACTGAAAACCACAAGAGCAGTCAGTCACGTAATGTCAGTAGGGTATATACTCAACAAAAATACAAATCGCGATAAACGATTAGCATGAAAAACTGTGTACTGTGTAGGGTTGTATAGAGGTGGTTAGATTCAGGATCACTTAGTAATTTTATAACAAACAAATTACGAAAAGAAATAGATACATATAAGAACAGAAGAATAGGGATTGCATTATAATCAAGCAATACCCAAACTATCTGTAATGGTACAACAAAATTGATAAATACGAAAATATTAAAGCCGAGTTTATTTTCAAGATCTGCATATTTCTAGCTGCATAAAGCTTACTGACCATCAATTGAACGTAACTAACAAGAAAATTAAATGTGGAGCAGAATATTTCTGTGATAAATTATTGCATGGAGGATTGAAGTTGGGAAAGGAAAAATATATTTGCTTGGGTAGTGTCAGAATCGTTAACAAACATTAAAGATGTTGCATAATTATGTGGTATCGTGAGCAATTCTGAATTGAGTTTTCAACAATCGATAGTTTAGCAATCTAAAAATGGTCAATTTATTCAAAATGTCATACAAAACCGGTGGAAAATTCTCATTTTGACAGAAACAAAAACATGATAAAAACACAAAAAGGAGGTGTGTTTATTCAATTTTTAAATTTCTTACGAAACCAGAAAAGTGTTTGACTCCTAATTAACACCTAATTCTGGTATGAACCAGTTATTACTAATTGTTAGGACCGGACAAACATGTTTTTCTCTTTTCGCGAAAATCACTGAATTTTTCTGAAAAATAATCTAGTAATCAGATTCTAAAAACTATGTAGATCAGAAAAACAAAAAAAATTAAACAATCAGTTTGTGAGTTAAGCTCACCTCACACGAGGCTTGATTTGCTTGCTGGATTATCTGCTGGCTTTCAAGCGGCTGGATATTCGGGATGGTTTTTCAGTGCGTTGGCTTCACACGGTAGTTTCAATGCAAGGTAGTTTTAACGCGCACGCGGTTTAAGCTCGCCTCACACGAGGCTTGATTTGCTTGCTGGGTTTTCTGCTGGCTTTCAAGCGGCTGGATATTCGGGATGGTTTTTCAGTGCGTTGGCTTCACACGGTAGTTTTAATGCAAGGTAGTTTTAACGCGCACGCGGTTTATTGATTTCATTGTCATAGTGACAGTTTGTAGAAATGGACGCGGTTATAATATAAATTCACTTGACAGCAAACAAACAACAGGTTAGCCTTGTCGTAATCTAGTAGCGCTCGTATTTACGAAGACGACGCGACTTTGTCATTGGTTAGCGCTTAAAACCAGCAGAAAAACCAACAAGAAAAATAGCACCCGTTCTATCACAAAAACAAACACGAAAAACCCAGCACGTGACGTCACTTTCCAGCACGACCGGCCATCACAGCGGCCAGCAAGCAACCCATCAGCAAATCAAGTCTCGTGTGAGGCGAGCTTTACAAAATATCAAAAAGTCGCGCCGCAATTTTATCGTTATTTGAAGCTGGAAATCGTCAATGTGAAATAGTTCGAATGCTTAAAATTTCTCAACAAACCGTTTCCGATGCCATCAAACGATTCAAAGCACTTAGTAATACGGACGACCGACCCGTAAGAGAAAAAAATGTTCTACCAACACTCGCCGGAATCGCAATATCATCCAACTTCGGATGCAAAGAAATTCGAGATGGGAAAAGTGGCTCGTGAAACCGGAATCACGCGAGAGTCGACTCGGCGAATAGCTAAAAATGAACTTAAGAGCCATATAAGCTGCGAAAAGCCCAAATGCTAACTGATGAAAACAAGCGAGTACAACTTCAACGATGCCGTGCTCTTGAAAAATGGGAAAATTTCGTTTTTACTGATGAAAAAAATTTTAGTATTGAACAATTTCACAATCTTCAAAATGATAGGTATTGGTCAGAAGAATCACCTGGACTTTCTGCCATCGTTGTTCATCGTCAATACCCCAAGTCTGTTATGGTTTGGGGCGGTATTTGTGCTACCCGTAAAACTTTAGTTTTTGTAGAAGAAGGAGTAAAAATTAACAAGGAAATCTACTACCGGGATATTTTACAGGCTGTAGTTCTTCCGTGAGCCCAACAGCTCTTTGGTGACCAAGAACCTTTCAACAAGACCCTGCACCTGACCACAAGGCGGAAACTACGCAAGAGTGGTGCCGAATCAATTTTCCTGATTTTATCAGTTCCGCTGAATGGCCTCCATACTCACCAGATCTTAACCCAGTGGATTACGTCATATGGTCAATTTTAGAAGCCGGAGCCTGTGCAAAACCCCACAAAAGTTTGGAATCGCTAAAGCAATCCTTGCGTCAGGAATGGGGCAAAATATTCTTAGAGGAGGTACGAAAACAGCCGAAAATTTCATTCGACGTTTAAAGTTCTGTATCCACGCAAAAGGAAGCCGCTTTGAAAGTTTATAATTTATGATGTACATAAGGTTGTTGTTAATTGTTATCCATTTTAAAATTATTGAATTGTTGCGTTGTAATAAGTTTTTTTTAACGTTTTTTCCGAGTTCTTGTGGGTCACGCTGTATAATAAAAAACGAGTGTTTGGTAGACAAAAAAAATTACTACATTTTTGTTCGCTCGGCGCGCACACCAAAAAGTGTGTAATCCATTGTGAAACATTGAAGTACCTAGCTCTAATTTTTTTTGATTTACTAAGCAATTCCAATTTGTATTTTTCATAAAACATAACGTAGAAAAAAATTGCAGTGCGTCAAAGCATAGTTTTAACTTAAATATTAGCAACATAACGTTTAATAAGAAGTCTATACATTATTTAAAATTTTTCTAATAATTTTTTGTACTTCTGGTCGTTCCGGGAAAAACATCATGTATCATTTGGATTAAAAACATCATCGTTTGACGCGCAAATTTATGCAAGTGCTCGGCTACACAATCTTTGCCTCGCAAATGAAAACATTAATTTGCTTGTTAAACAATGTTATATTCTTAATCCACATAAGTAATACAATATAAGGGGTGGGTAGATGTGGCTCTTCGTCGAGTTTTCCCATTATAAATTTTAATCCGTTTGTGTTTATTATTTCAGAACTTTTTTTTTATTAATCTTGTGAAAAGATACTACTACTCGTATATTATGTATGTAGCTCTTGATAATATATGAAAAACCGGAATACGGTTCCCATTGACCTCATTCATGCCCACCCCTGCAATATACTATTCAGTAGTAGTAGTAGTAAATCATAATATTATGCACTACTACAGCTGTAACTACATAGTTTAAACAAGATTACATTCTACGTAATTACAGCAAGTGTCGATTGATGCCGTGTGCAAAGTGTTAAAATGTGGTTTCAGTAAAATTCGGCAAGTCGATATATCATCGCGATCTAAAATCAAAAAAAGATTTTTTCCTGTAGATCCGTATTTACCACATCTGCGGTAAACAATATTTAAAATATCAATTTAATTCAACCTATTACCTATTTCATGAAAAATATAATATATTAGATCAATATTATTTAAGTTAAAAATTTTTTTTTTCAAAATTCAAACACTGCATAAAAGTCACCCTACTTTTAAAAATAACTATAAATATGCGCAAACGTTACACACATTCCTTTAAAGGTAACTTTACTTTACTCAAGGCTACAACAATGTGTCGAACAGCTGATCAGAGAGGGGTGACCCATTCAACAATGATTCTATCTTAGGTAGTGATTACAATACTGGCGATTCCGTGAAGCCGCGAATGTATAATCCCCGCATTGCTGCGGGCGCCGCGCTGGGTGGTCCTCGGTGTGGCCGACGTCGTGTGTGGCACGGGCCCCGGCTCCCCACCTGAATACTCCTACCCTAACTTTCTGTTTATCACCGGCCCTACCTTGCAGCCTGTGCTTGCCATGTGCTTTCTATCGCTCTAGATTTTGAATCCTAGTTTTTAAAATTAATTAGTTTTTCTTGTGTGTAACAAACAAACTTGCAAATTAATCATTGGAATCGTTCACTCTAATTCATGTTAAGAATTCAATTTAAGAAAAAGAAATTGTTACCGACACCCACATTATAGGTTCAACTTTTTTTTACTAAATCACGTAAAATAATCTTAGGCACAGTTATCTTATTTTTGATCCACGGTCGGGCCACTATAATGCGTAGTATAATAAAACAATAACCATAATAATACGACAATACACTTGAAAGTTTTACGGATAGTCGTACCCAATTTGAAAGTAACAATGTCGTAAATGAAGCATTGTTATCTCTTGATTACTTCTGTTGATTGCTTCAACTTGATATACAATTACATTCCAAAACCGAATATTTTACGCTAGCTGGTCGAGTATCATCAATTTCTTAATTAAATCCACTGTTATATTTTAATAAATTTTTTCATATAATTCTAGGCAAAAATATATTTGCTCAAAGAAACTTTCATAATAAAGTAATTAAGGCGTGGAAGTGCCCACAACCTGTCGAAGAATAACTGGAACTGGCATAGAATGCTGAAATGCACTTGGATAATGTCGTTGATAACCAGAACAACACCGGTCTTTACAACCACATATTTTTTATATTTTCACCTTAATTCGAATAACACACCTGGTTCTTTTTTATACACAACTTCTTATGTTGCTTCCATCTTCCTACAATAGGCATCAACATAAAATATCTTTTAAGCATTAGTTTTATCATACCAACAATAAAATTATTTTATTTGAAGATATTTACAGACCAAGTTATAGATCCATTTTATATTTTATTAAAAATACCTCGATGCGGCCATCATAATTTAGCGGTAAATGTAGAACAGACTATAGACCACACAGATCGTTATTATGGGTACATTTGGCATTTCATGACTTTCTCGGTAAATATCATATTATTTAATCACTTATATTACAACGTTGGCTTTATATTATGGATGTAGTTGAAATGTATAAACAACTTTCCTGAAGAAATGTAATTTAGGTACCTAGATCCAGTTTTCTTCCTACATGTTTCTATTGAAATTGAACACGGTGGTCTAAGTGTACCTCACATAAATTAAAAAGCTCAGCGCACAAATGCGATCATTTTATTGCCAAATACTAGGCAACTATGTATTATTGGTGTAATTAACCGGCAATTGCATTAATTTCACTGCACGCAAAATGAATGGTGTGGGTACAATGTTAATGTACATGTTATATACATGTATTAGTTAAACCACAAGCGTTATCGTCTTATCAAACTAGTGGATTAAATTAAATTTCAAAGTTTGTCATTATACTTGCTACATTTTACAAAATTATGGTAAGCATAGCAAATGGATAGAAAAGTAGAATTGCGACTTGGTTGTGCTAAAAATAATTACCTACTTACAAATGTACTATTATGTTTCATTAAATAACTTATCATATTTTTTTGAATATTAATCCACGACTATAATTTTTTCTATAATGTAAACCATAAATGGTGAAGGACCACCATGAGTGCGGCATCAGACTGATGAAGATTAAAAAACATAATATACATTTCAACTAACACTACTAATAAATAAAACAAAAAGTGAAATAACAATAAATTAATATGCTTTAATTGTTCAGTTTGAAGTATTTCCAAATTTTGGAAGTGGGTAGTATCTATCTGCACAATTTCGCAACGTTTTACATTTTTTTGTTTTTGATATCAAAGTATACGTCAAGATAGTGGCGATTAATTGTATTTGTATTTTCAGTATATTAATAGTAATAAATTTAACTAACACTCATAAATAAAAATTTATATATAGATGTCATAACAGTTTGTACATTTTATAAAAAAAAAAATACTTAATTATTACTTTCTACAAATTCATCAAGCATTACTTCTCGGTCAAAAATACATAAAATAATCCGACTGATTAAAACGTTTCGAAAATTTTATATAATAATAATTCGGCGATTCTTCGAAACACACTTTGTCACAAAGCTGATGGGTACTAAAATTATTGTCAGTGTTATGTAGATTAATCAATGATCGAAATTTTTTTATGTATTTTTAAAATTTGAATAAATAATAAAGAAGGGCCAACCTGTATAAAACAATTTAATAATTTAAAGCTATATACAGCTTCAAGCGCCTCTTTGGTCGAGTTTGCACTAGTAAAGCTCGTTCACTTCGGTTTTTATTGTCTAAAATATAAGCAATCCTAGGGAATAAAAATTTACATTTTTGTACAGTTTATAACATCTTTTCACGTTACAGCTTAACATTATTTTTTCGTTGGTAATTCGTCAAGTTTTAGGAACTATATTATTGACATAAGGCTGTAATAATTGTATTAATGACTTTGGCAATACTTTTTTCAGTTAATATTAAACATATCACATATGTTTAAATAAAAAAATCAATACTGAAAGGTGAAATGAGGTAGATAATGGTAAAGTAAATATACATAAGGTATCCAATCACGTAACCGCAAATGTTAATATATTGGTAGCTATTAATGACATCACACCAAACCTTAAACCACAAGAATTACTCAACGAATTTGTTGGATCTTTTATCACATTTGTATCAACGTCTCCCGCACTTTCAGTTGTTTGTATATGCGTCTTTTTTATGGAAGCATAATTTGGCCATATTATTTTGAATTGTTAAGCAATCGTACTCTTCGTTTCCGTCACATTTACATGTTTTTAATTTTGCTGCCTTCTCTTGTCGTCGAAGGATCGATATTGAGTTTAAACAACGGTGAGTGCACTTTTTTCCGTGAAACATTGATTTACAATATTTGTTGTAATATTCCAACGCTGTTGAACAGAGAGCGTCGGCAGCACAAATCCATTGGGCAACTGTACAAGATACAATCGTTTCATTTTTGTTCGCTCTCGTCACCTGCGGTCTGCACACCTCCACTCTTGTTTTTGATTCCATACAATATGCATCGCTACATTTGCACTGAAAATAAGAATTAAAACATAAATGCCGATTATAAAAGCATGCCCATATGTTTCCAATTACTTACCATCATTAAAGCTTTCCCTTCTTCGGTCGACGTCAAAGCTATAAGGGCGTGTTGACAGATTTCAGGACAGTATGTTGGTTCTGGACCTTGCAATACGGCTGAACATCCTACCATATAGTTTTGTAAAGCCATTCCACAACCGACACGATAGGCACATTTAATTCGAGCATCTTCACACGACAATGGTTCTACAAATTCTGCTACTGCACCTACTATCGCCGTTACTGACATCATGACCCACCACATGCCTGCAAAAAGTAAAATTTTAAAAATTATATTCTACAAACTCTGGTTATAGAAGAAACTTCTAAGCAATGAGATATGTGTGTATAATATCAAAAACATGGATAACTGACCAATGTTATAGATATTAAAATTATGTAATCACAATAAAACTTTTTGATTATTACTTTCTTTCTACACTACTTATAATCATAATTAAAAGATTTTTTTGTACGTCTATAATAATTAAATAATACAAAGCGCCTACAGGATTATTACAACCTACATTAACATAAAAATCAGTGTTTTCATAATATACAACTTCCATAATTAAAAATGAAATAATCAACCATCCTATAATTAATTATTGATTGGCTATAGTGGTTAACAATCATATTATTATTATTATTTAATTCGTACCTGGTAGACTCTTATTTTTAACAATAAGGGCACATAAAATTCATTTCTTAACACAACATTATAATTCAATTCATAGAGAGTAATAATAACAAATTTTGATAACGTACGTGACAATAATCACATGATCATGAACTTTCATTAATTATTGCACAAAATTAATTTTATCAATTATTGCAATACCATAACATTGACTATTTTCGGATGGATATTTTTTATTTTGCATGAAAATATGATTACCATAAAATTAAACAAGAATATTATTTGATTTTACAGTAATCATATTTTTCCCGACAAATTAGTCTCCACCGATGGAGATTAACGACGTTTATTTTTCATAAAAACGGAAGCACGTGCTTTGCGTGTATGGTGTTGAATAGTCCATTCGTGAATATAGCTAAAAAACTTTAGAAAATTTTAAAATAGGAATGCAAACAGATGAATGCAACAATTGCAAAAGTATTCAACAAATTGAACTAAAATGGTTATCGATAGAAATGAATACTATTCAAGAATTTGAGACGAAATTAAAGGCGCATATATCCGAAAATGTTATTAGAAAAACCTGTACTGAATGCAGAAAAAACAGATTCTTTCGAAAAATAAATTTGGACCGAATGTATATTGCAATAGAACCAATTTCAACTAGTAATATGCTTTTAGAGTTGACTACCAATTTAAAAGATATACCACCACATTTTGCAATAAACGGCGATAAATACGTTCTTCGTGGTATAGTTGCATTTCAAGGAACTTCACAGCACACTCCAAATTGTATGGGACATTTTTTGACCTATGGCAGACGACATAACGGTAAATGGGAAATTTATAATGACTTGTTAAAAAATAAAGAAGATGTGTCGCCAAATCAATTAGTAAGGTGCCATTTTCTTGTATATAGTATGTAAGACAATATCGGAAATTAGTGTATTAGTCATGTAAATTTTATACTCTTTTAAATAAATTTATTTTATTTTATCTACTAGAACTAGATTTTGAGTAAAATATTAACGGGGAGGGGCTAGCGGTACTTTAACCCCCAGTTTTAAAATGGATTTGTGGAAAAACTATAATGGTGCTAGCTCTAATATTTGGGTGCTAGCTGGTGCTAGCTCCGTAGATTAGGAGGTAGCTTTTGAAGCCAAAATATTAACTGGGGGCTAGCGTTACTTTAGCCCCCAGTTTCAATGTGGATTTGTGAAAAACTGTAATGGTGCTAGCTCTAATATTTGGGTGCTAGCTGGTGCTAGCTCCGTAGATTAGGAGCTAGCTTTTGGAGCCAAAATATTAACTGGGGGCTAGCGTTACTTTAGCCCCCAGTTTCAATGTGGATTTGTGAAAAACTGTAATGGTGCTAGCTCTAATATTTGGGTGCTAGCCGGTGCTAGCTCTGTATATTCGGGAGCTAGCTTTTGCAAAAATTTTAACTGGGGGCCAAAGTAACGGACCCTGGTTTAACTCACAATTTTACTAAATTAATTAATTTTATTAAAATTTATCACTCATATTCTCTATAATATTATCTAAGACGTAGCATAGGATTTTTTTGATTAAATGCTAGTTTCGTAAGTTATAAATTTTTTAAACTAAAAAATTAACATGAAAATGGGAGTTTTTTCTTCAAACAGTTGCCATTTCTACAAAAAAACTTAAAAACAGAAAAATGTGGAAGTTATTATCAGAAAACGTGATGCTTGCATATATGATTCAACGATCGGAAAAATTAAAGTCACCAGCCAGTTTATGGTGTGAGTATTCTATGTTGAAGACCACCATTTACTACAACGTAAATGTCGATATTTCAAAATTTACAAAACTAATTGGTTACCTCAAAAGTAAAGATAAAGGCCACATTCCAAAAAAGTCCAAAACACTAAAGAAAGGGATGTCGAAAACTTTTTTAAAAATGCCCCTGACGACATCTACTTGTTAATGAAGGAAAGATGGCTATTATTTTCTTCGCAGTTAAATTTTATAACAATTTTTTTTAGGCAGTAATGATTATGGGCATTGCTGAAGCTTGTAGGACAGACGAGTTTTGTAAGATTCAGTTAACAGATATTACTTATAATGGAAGTTATATGATTATAAAAATTCCTATCACAAAGAATGATTTACCTCGCACTTTCTCAATTGTTGAAAATCCTCACGAAAATATTGATTATCTGAAAACTTTCAAAAAGTATTTGGAAATTCGAATGAAAGTATCAAAATCAAATGCAGATGACTTCAAGAATATTAATTCTACCCCAAAATAATTAATCAAGATAATACTTCTCAAGTGGCAACAATTTTAACATCTCGGAGTATTGCAGTACCATGTAGTGACCAAGGGACTAATTTTCTGGAAAACTTACATGTAATTATAAAAAATTCCTTGTTTTTAAATTGTACATTTAATTTTCACAAATAAATACCCCTAAAATATTAATTTATCATTATTTTATTATTTTCCTAGGAGCGTAAGGGATTATTAAGTTCCGTCGTCAACAAAAATTATATAAACAACTATGATCAATTTACGTCTATTGTAACTATGGACATAAGGCATACTTACGTCAACAGTAGCGGAAAAAAATTATTTTATATTTGTAATAGCTGTGCCAAATTTTTTTTTCAATTTTTATATATATTTTTCCGAGCGTCAAGGTAGTGTAACCCCTTAACAGATTCGTGGTTTATGCAGTGAAGATCGATAGCAACTATTTCAGTATTTTAAAATAACCAAAAAACGTGCTCTTCCTTTAAAATACAGTTTACATTATGTTTTTCTGCAACAAGCAATCCATTTCTAAGAAGTAAGTGCCTGTGTAAACCTGGCACCACCCAAGCATCATGATAATTATTATTGTTGTATATCAAATTTAGGTGTTAAAACCAAAACTAGGTGCTCTTCCGGTTTTGCAAAAAATTGAAAAATAATTACTAAAGCTTTATTACAGCTTTTATGTAAAGTTAGCACCAAGTAAATAATAAATGGACAATTTTTTAAACGAATGCCATAATTAGGTGCTACGTATTTAGGTTATTTATAAATTCCACCACCCCTTCGAATAAAAAAGCAACTTTTACTGCGTAAGAGTATGTGCGTAAAACTTGTTAATCTAATTTGCGCGTCAGCAAGAAGATCCCATGTGGACGATAACGTAAGCTACCTTGCCCTAGCAGTTGTACAATCAAGAGGATTAACCTATACTCCATTTGAAACAAGAATGCAGTAGAAAATTGTAGTAGTGCTTCCGATGCAACACGAAGGAAGTATCACACAGGAAACGTCAAAAAATTAAGCTGAATGTCAACTGGAAAATTTTGCTACACCTCTTATGAGAAACCAAAGAAGAACTTAAATTTTTGTATTTAACTTTTAAAAAATCTACAAAGTGCATGATTTACAATAAAGTCGGAAAAATTAAAATTTTTTATTTCGTTAATATTCGATTTGTGAAATGACAACCGCAGATAAAATTTCACCAGTGTAAACGTGTCTAAATTTGAACTAAGAACGTTGCAATGTCATAGTTTTAGTACTAATTTTTGCTGCATTTTTATTTCAAATGGACTATGAGTTCATGCCAAAATGAATTTTGTAAAATCGATGCTCAGCTCCTTAACCGTGAGTTAAGTTCTATATACTCTGAACCACCGATTTTGGTCAGTTAACTCTGGTTTAGAATAAACGTAGCCTTTTTATGAATAATACTGACGTATTGAGCTAATTGTATAAGATAAGAGTCAACTCAGGGTTGACTCGCTGTTTAATCAAACTCGTTCAAAACGGAGTTAACCTACCGTCAACCGTAGGTTTACAGTCTCACATTTGCCTATATTTTTTATAATAATTAATTATTGTGTTACTAGTTAGGTTATCAATAGTAATGTATTAAGTGCATAGCAAGTTGCCAATAATACTGGCTAAATATGCATGACAGCTTATTACGACGAAAATTTGCACGACGCGAACTTATCGCTTAATTGCCATGGGATTGGTTCTAATTTTGACATTTGAGTTATTCCGAATTTTTCTATTGGTTCATAGGTAACTATGTACATACGCGTGCAATAGTCAAAATAATGAATCATGTAAATTTTTCGCCATTTTTGAACTGTCAATATAAAACTGACATGATACTTGACAATTAAAACTAGGAAGTTTTAGGGCAAGAGTTAATTAAACGTGACTCGAAAGTACACTTTTCCCTATAGAAATGGTTCAACCAAACGAAAGAACAGAAAAATACAAGAACTTTAAAGGCAGGATGAACTTAATCGGACTTGTAATAAGGCCACAATTTAATTTTGAAAATTGCAATTTTCCCATAAGAAATACATGTAAGTGTATTTTGTGTAGTAAAATTTCAATATGGCGGTCATTCTGTTGGCGGTACGTGTGCTGTGCCTGGGTCGACAGTGACTAGTGGTGGGTGATACCAGTCGCTCCTGAGATCCGTCGCGTCAACTTTCAAACTTTTCGAGTTGGAGCCGCTTAAGGGATGTTTTAATGAGTTTAGCACGTGTCAAAACCGTTCGGAGCCCGTACGAGCCCCGGAGGGCGAGGGCGGGTGCGGAGAATAGGTTTTGACAGTGCAACCACCTCAGAAATGAATTCACACAAAAAGTGATTTTTTTTCGAAAATTTGTTGTCCGATCACAACTTTAATTTTTTTATTAGCTAATTACACCATTATCTTTCATAATTCGTTGTAAAAAACGAAATTCTGGTATTTTAAATGTTGTCACAGCCCATTGTAATTACGATGGGCGGGGTTATAGTTCACCAGAGCCAATGATAAAATTGCATTCCAAATTAATTTTTAAAGCCGTTTTTTAACCAAATTTGTGGACAGTCCGCAAATTTTATTTTTATGTCTATACAGCATCATTATCTATCATAATTTACAAAAATAATGGTAAAATCGCAATCACGGTTAATTAACTCTCGCCGTTTTTAGATATGGATCATATTTATTCAAATATGATACTGGTTCGGCCGTTACAGTGACTGGATTACGTTACCGAATGATGTTGACTGATTTTTTTGGCCCGAACTTGACGCTATAGATGTGGATGACGTGCAGTTTAACGTCATTAAAGTTTTTTCTTTGGGGTTACTTTAAAGATAAGGTCTAAGCCAATGTTTCAGCGACGATTTAAGCGCTTAAAGACCTTCCCGCTTTTTTAGGAGAAGAGAAATACTGCGTTTTTCTCTTACTTTAAAATGAAACCTCTTGTTGAGAGAACCTTTAGTACCACATACTCATATTGATAAAAAACATTTACACAGTTATAAAACGTCAAATGCAAAATACAACTTACTATAAATAGCAGCGCCAAAATTTGAGTTTGGAGAAATTAAAAAAATTTTAAAATAATTTTGGAAATTTTTTTGGAAAACTTATTATGGTATGGTATGGCAACTTACATTGGTTTTCGCAAATGTCTAAAAATTACATTAAAGGAAAACATGAAAATGACCAACCTAGAAAAACTCGACCTGGTTCAACTGACCACGGATACTTATTTTATGTTTTTTCTTTAAAAGTACGAAATGCGCTTCTTGATGTTTAAAAATATATTATTATGTTTAATTAAATTTAAAATCTTACTTTTGTGCCGCTTCAACTATTCAAATATTTAAAATCAACTATTACATTAATTATAATTTATTAATTTTAATCAAAATTAATTACTATTTCAATTCAGTGACCATATATCATATAAATATAAAAAAATTGTTTTAATTTTTTTCGTTCAAAAAATGTAAAATATGCAAAATAGTATTATTATTGAAATTAAACATAAAATAATTAACATATCCCGAGATTGAATAAAATCAAATTGAGCAAAACAAATTTAGGTTATATCGTTAGTTACATAAGATTGAATTTATAATAATAATTTAAGTTGAATTATCAATTATATAAGGGGTTTTCCATTTGAGCAACACATTTTTCTTTTTAAATAAAACAAAAACAGTTTGAGATATTAATGAAACTTTTACTGTGGGTTAAAGTGCGATTAAAATCATTAATGATAGAATACAATATCATTTAAATGTCTATCTTGGAAACGCTTCCAACTGTGGATGCGTTGAACCCAATTTTCCATGACTTTTTCGCACATTTCGGCCGATATTCAGCAATTTTGCATTCTATGCTGGCTCTGAGAATCTCTAAAGGTTGTGGATGATTAAAATAGACCAACAACTTGACATATCCCTACAGAACAAAGTCCAACGATGTTAAATCACACGAGCGAGGTGGCCAGTTTACATGGCCATTTTGATAATAACTTTTATTTATTAATAAATAAAATAATTAATTATTTTTTTTAATAAATTTGACCAATTTCCAAATGTTGTTCAAGCGTGTAGCTTTGCATGGTTATAAATGGTATATACCCTTGTGTATTGAAACGTTAAAGGAATTTGACATCAGAAATGTCATCGTATGGCAGAGAAAATCTAGTACAAAATTGAGTCGTCTCTAATGGAAAACCCTTTACAAACTATTTTACTTTATTTATTCGTTTTTTAATTAATCTACGAGGATTCATTAAATCATGATATTAGGTAATATAATTTTTGAAGAATTACGTAAAATATAAGAGGAAAATAATTGGTTTAATTGTTAATTTAACTTGATTACTATTATAAATTAAAGAAATTATTATAAGTTTATAATAAGATAAGTTTAAAAGAGATTATTATAAGTTAAAGAAAACATAAAAAATATTTTTAAAAATCGTGTTTTCATAATTCCTACAAGTTAGATGCGTCTTTTTGTGACTTCATAACTTTTCAACGGAGGTCGGATGCTGATGCGCTTTTTTTAAATAATAGAGTGGTTTGTCAAGAAGATTTTTAACTATGCGGCGTCACGCTAGCCCTTTTTTGGCAATTTAAAAATCTGTACAAATCGACATTGCGTTACCTTGCTTGGAAACGTTTAAAAACACGAAAATCAGAACAAATGCGACAAAATTACAATAATTAAATAAATTTTTCAGGAAAAATTGCAAATCTATTACTTTCTTCATTCTAAAAAAAATCTAAGCAATTATTTGATTCTATATTACAGTGCTTTTCTGGAAATGCTTCTGATTTCAAATAAATAGCTTTAAAAAGTATAAAATAAACCAAAACTTAAATATTGAAAAACTTTGAACTTAAAAGTAAACAGTGAAAATTAAAATGCTTAGAGGAAGTCATTTAAGAAACGAAAACAATTTTATAAAATTTAAAATGGAAATGCGTCTAGTATGTCATGTGCGTTAAGGGGTTAATATTGTCTTCTTAATATTGTTTCCATTTTATATTTTATAAAATTTTTTTCGTAACCCCTAAAGTATCATATTTTTTAGTGTTTAATTTTTATTTCGGTTTTTCTTTTAATTTTATTCATAAATTTCTTTAATAAGAAGAGGAAGCTTTCATAAATAAAACTCCTCGAAATTAATTACCAATAGAAAAACAGTTCCTCTTTCGCTAAACCAAATATTCAAAATTTCTTAAATTTTCAAACTATTGGCCCCTTTTCTTTCACGCATTGAATGTTATTTAAACGGATCTTCTCTATAGTTTTCAATCTACTTTATTGCACAAGGATGCAATAATAAACTATACAATATTGCTGCTTACTATACTATAAACCTGGGTTTGTTCACATTGAACTCGGAATATGCCGAATTAGAAAAACTCCCAATGACAAACGATATTTTTGACGAGATGAATACGATTTTCTTGTGCGGAGCTGGATGAGTTTTGAAACTTTAAGGATGTGCAATGCTTGTTATTTACTGATGAAATCCTGTAAGCATTTTGCCATTCAATTTTGGTGTCGACGTAGCATTTCATTGTTGCAAGGTAGTTTACTTTTATTGTTCGTTTTTCCCCTTCAGGAAAACCATAGGTCTTCAACCTAGGTGCACTTTTACTTGTCTTGTTTTATGTTTTATATGTCTCATATTCTAAATTAAAACGTTTAGATCTTGTGTTTTATTATTCGTCCCTAGATTACCTGTATGGATACACGGCCCTCGCATACCATCGGAGCTTAGCCAATGCAAGGACAGGGGTTTAACGTATTTTTTTAAACAAGAGGACTCCCGCCTTGGTTTAACATTTTTCTTCAGGACTACCTTGTGGTTAGGAAAGGAGAAAAACTGTTATAATACGTTAAATAAAATATTGAGTTATTAAGAAAAATTTCAATTTGCGAGTATTGTATGTAGTATATTATATAAAAGAATTTGCATTCAACCTAAACTAAGCTATAGTACTCAGTAACAGCCATGTTCTTAGATAAGGCATTGCTTATATGGGGTGGTCAGAACAGGAGTCCAAATCAAGTTTGGGATTTTTGGAGTTATGGTTCCTAAACGTATCCTATTTAATTATTTGATAGAATATGATCTAAGGAAAAACAGAACCCGTCGAAAGCTTTTAACCAAAAAATGCCAACAAAAATAATTTCTAACTATATTCAAAGCAATTGTGGATCCTACAATATTATGAAATAATTTGCGCTTTACTATGTTTGCTTATCTTATTAGTTTTTAATTAAATAATAACTTTCGCAAGCTAGTAATTGTTATAACATATATTTGCAAATAGTGAGAAATTCCAATTACAAACTTGATTGACCTCACGCAACCGTTAAAGAAGGTAATTACCGTCACGCATACATAATAGCAATTGCACGTGACTTCTTGTGAATATTAAGTAATTATTGTGTAATTGTGCAAGAAGTTAAGATATTATTAGAGGTTTTAAGTTTTAAGCAAAAAAAATAATCAATCACACGTATTTTTAAATTATATGATGTATATAAAAAGAATATAAGTTTCATGTTAATAATTGGTTTCAGAATCGCGGTTCTGCCGCTGCACCAGGGTTTCGTGAGTCCTAACCAAGATTTAAAATCTGCAATTTTGTACAAGAAATTAAATGTACATATGTTATATTCAAAATTTTGGTAAATCTAATTTTGATGGCACGAAGCAGATTGACTTTACTCTTAAAATTGCTAAAAAATTAAGATTTGAGAAACTATTTTGTTAGTTGGTACTTTATTGTATTTTGTATAAGTTAATTTTAAGTAAGTCAAGAAACTTCAAAGAAATCGTTTAGTTTAAATTTTTACTTGTAGACAACAAGTACCTTTCTTTAGGGAACTATAATTAATGGTACCAATAATTAGGGATCCACAAAATGAATGAATGCGACTAAATTCATTTTAACCTTTTTGGAAATCTGTCAAGAGTTTCGTGTTTATCATGGACTACCTGCAAGTAGTAACAAAAACAAACCCCTAGCAAGTTTTGCTGATTGCAGCTGCTTTGAAGTTGATTTTAAAATTCAGTTTGATTTTAAATTATTCTTATGAAATAATGATATATTGCAGTATTGCAGACTGATTTTATTAACATATTATTTTTAAATTATAAAAATCAAAGACGTACGTATACGGTCATAAAATCGTTTTATTTCTTGATCATTAAAAGATTGTGATACTCCCAAAAGTTCAACCATTTTCAATTAAAATGGTTTCGTTTTCAAAGCAAGTGCGGATGTGTAAATTTACACAGTAGAAGCAAATTGTTAATTACTCCTCGCGGTAATTATTGTAACTTAAAATTACCACCGAATGTTACGATAATTTCAAGATAATTATTGTAACATTCGTTATATACCCAGTTTTAATATAATTACTTCATATACTTATACGAATAAACATTTATTATATATTACACTTAGATATGCTGGGTTGAAATAATATGGAAATGCCGCCATAATATATTAAAGCTAAACATAAAATTTAATGAAGCCACTACAGATCTTTTATTATTTTTAAATAGTTCGAAGAACTTATAAATTTTGTTTAATTAAATTGCTTTAAAAAAATTCCAATATGCATAATTTAAAATTTTAATTTAATAAATAATGATGGACGCCTGTCTGTTTTTTTAATGAAAGTGATTTAGAAAATTACATAAAAATTGACAAATTAATATGGAACCCAAAATCCACCTTACCGAATAAACCCATTACCAATTATTAAAAAATTTAATTCGCAATTATTAGAAACGTAGCAATGCTAATGTTGCTGTTGTGATCTTGCAATCAAATCACTTTATATAATTATAAAATAAATTAAAGATCCCATATTCGAGGAATTTCAAGTCAAGTAAGTACCGGTTGAATTTGTTTTGCATAAAAAATTGTGATTTTAAAAATAATTCAAGTGGAAAGAAAATATAATGTTACCTCTTTGCAATAAACTAATTTTTAATTTCACGAATAATTTTATCACATCGCTTTTACTTGTTTAAAAGAATGTTTACGAGCAGTTGAAGAAGTTGCAGCTATCATAAAATATTCTGTTATTTTACCAAATATCTTTATTTAAAATCATTGAGTTTGTAATCCCTTGAAAAGCTCGATATTAACTGAGAAATAATTTTAAATTTCTCTTCCGCACATAAAATGTAGGTAATATTAAATTTTTACTTGTATTTGTACGGCAATAAATTTTATGGCGCTCTTACGAAAAGGCAATTGTTGCAGTCAAAAGTTTTTCTTAACTTTTCAGTATTGTAAAAATGTCATAAATCTACATTTACCAAGAAACCTTTAGGGGTAGTACAGATTGAAAATTTTTTTTATTTTTCCCCAAAGATTTTGCTTCGATTTTAATATATGATAGGGTAGGCGTCAAACCCCTAAAACCGAGCGTAAGAAAGCATCAGGTACATAATATTATTCTCAATGCGGATCACTTGGAAGGAATTTGCTATTTACATCACTTCCTTTTAAACTTTTTTCTAAATTGACATTAATTTGTAAAATAAAATCGTTATTTTTTAGGGTGGATGTACTCTAAATAATGTAGCTACATAAATAGGTATGTATGTATTAAAAATTTAAATTACCTAATAAGAAATTCTGAAGGTGATACGGATAGGGATAGATCTGTATTATTTCTACATATTATTTTTTTAAAATTTAATCAAGTTGTTAATATTCACAGGAATATCCTAAGCATCACATATTTAGAAAACGAATTGATATTCATGGTGAATATATAGAAACACATGACACATGTCCTAACCAAATGTATTTCCGCTCGTAAAGAAACTAAAAAAATATTAAGCGACTGGCATAGAATTTTTTTCAAAATTTAAAATTGAAAATTATTTTTTGTTTATAAAACAGTTCTACATGAATTTCTATTTTCAGTTGATACACGTTTATAAATACAATAAAGTATTTTTATCAACTTCAGAACCATTCACACAATGATGGTATATTTTTAGTTTTCCTAATCGACCGTTTAGAAAGCAAGTACTGGTTGTTGATATTTTCAAAAATAGTTCATTGCACTTGAAATTTTGTTTTTAAAATAGTAAAATTTGATAAATAAATTGGTCGCACGCTTACCGTTAATTATTAAGATAACCTTTGTCACATTGTTTTCATCCAAAGAAATCAAATTATATTGGGCGAATTAGACGAAAAATTGTACACTATGTAGTTTAGTTATCACTTCACAAACAATAATGGTTATGGTTTTCAAAACAAATTGCGAATTAAACCGTCGTAAAAACAAAACGATTCATACGTCTTACTACCTCGAGAACCGCCACGGGATTGAAAGTTAGGATTAAGTTGTGTCGAACAGAGGCTGACAGCAAACGAAGTACCTACTTTCTGCCTCCTTTTGATTCCAAGAGGTCTTCAGGCTATCCCCTTCTGGTATTAAATATTTACAATCTGCTATTTCATTCTTGTTCAACTGGTTATATTCTTCTTTCATATTCTACATCACATAGTTGCCAGATGCGATAGAATTAGTGAACATCTATGATTCTATGATGGCCCAATTCTTTCTTATTGTAGAACTTCTCACAATATGTTAATTTAAAAAAGAAACCGTCAACTTGTAATCTTACTTTTTTATAATCGTCACGTCGAATTTGGTCCAAAGCAAAAATCCAAAACGTGGACGTGTTTATGGATTTTCAAGTTTTGCAAAGATTACATTATTATTTCAATACCTAGGAATACTTATATTATTATTCTACATTAACGAAAGACGTAGCAGATCAAAACTTGAAACTTTCGAGATAATATAAAATATAACCGTTATCTCCGTTCTATTACATTATAGATATATAATATAGTTATTATTCTTACTTCTTATTTATTACCGTAGTAAAATATTTACGTAAATCAATGTCATAATAATGTTTTTATTGATGGGCACTTCTCAAACTGGTTTTGTGTGTAGGAGTTTAATTAAGTTTTTTCAATATGTGCATTGTTTATGCACGTTCGCAAGTATCGATTTATTTTATTTAACAGTCATTTAATATTATTTTAATTATTAGTATGTAGACTGTATTGTGTTAAGGCAAGTCTATATAATGCATGCAATATATATTTAATAATATAAATGTGGTATTGCTTTGTCGCACAACATATACCTTTCATATACCATACGTTCGATATTATACAAAGTCAATATTTCGTTACGGTTAATGTTTCAATGCACATTATTATATTTATATTATATATTCTAGTATTAATATAAACAAATGTAAGTGCATATCGTGGTTAATCTACTTATAATGAAATAAATTTATTTATTTATTTTTGTATAATCTTAATTATAAAACCAGTTTACTATAGCGTCAACAATGAAGACTTGTCGTGGAAATATAGTACCATGGTTTCGTTATTCACACACACCAAACAATGCAACATATAACTGGTCAACTGTAAGTTTGTCCAAAAGAACGGTAGCTCGTATTGACTTAGGTATTTTGTTGGTGTTTATATAAGTCGCCTGAAACAGTAGCAGCTAAGAATTATTAGAATTTTCAAGTTTCTTCCTTGATAACATACTGAAAGATTTATGCCGTTCATGAAAGCATTAGGTTTTTTAATTTGTTTATTTTTGAGTCATTAAAACATTGTGTTTATTTTATATTAGACGTAGGTACCTACCTGCTACACTTCTGTTCCTTACGGCCACAGATATTCCATGTTTCATAGCAAACAAATCAAAGAATGTTATTTGACTTGAGTTACCGTATCACCACAGTTAAATATTGACTCGTGGTGTTTAAACACCAGTAAGCACTTATAATGTCTTAATTAGAGTCCTGTTTGCTCTTTGTAAATTAATGCCTTACTTTTGCATGAATCCATTCACCAAAATGTATTATCAAACTGCCCGAAAGTAAAATATTACATGCTCGCAAATAATTATCAATGTCGGCACCTTACACCAGCATAATATGGGACGTCATTTGTTAGCAACACAATGTACAAATTTTCTTTTGTACTTAAAAATAAAAATTTCTCTTTGACATACCGAAACTGATGAATAGGTATTTCGAGCAAGCTCTAGAGGCGAATTTTGTGGTAGCATGGTGTTAAGATTATTTTCGAGTTATGTCTCAATAAGCAAAGCGGCTTCTTTGATCTTTCGATTCGATTATATGTGTTGCAATCGATAATTATCTAAGCTTACCTAATAATTACTCTTAGATAATCACAATCTTTGTTGAAACAACGCCAAGAAGATCTTAAATACAAGGTCACAATCCAATAAGTTTATTTTTCCGAACCTTAATTAATAAGATGATAGCTACATAATATATTGAAACAATAGAGAATAATTTTTATTAAAAAGTTTACATGTATGTATCTATTAACTAATTAGTTTATAATATCAACAAACACTCGTAAGATTAATTCACGAGACACTTTAATGTGCATCGGTATTCATAAACGTGCGCTCGTTAGTGATACGTTTTAAAAAATGCATTTGGTTAAAATATTTGGACAAAAATTTCATAATACTGATAGGTAGGGCTGAAGTTTCATAAAAAAACGTAAGAAAACTTCTTGGACTTTCTTTTTATTGAAATGCTATATTTTACGACTTAAATCTTTGAGTTTAAGTTACAGTAATCTCAAAATCCTCCTAATGATGTATAAGTATTGCGTTTACAATGCTTTCAAAAAATTTTCTTGGGTCGTCAGCTTTGCCCAGCTGTCTACATTTTAACCATTATGTCAGAAAGCTGTTAGATAGCTTTCAAAAACCTTTTGTGCTGAAATTTGGACGCATTTAAAGTTTCTTTATAGGTTGTGTACGCATTGTCTCTTTTGTGAAGTAGACATGAATTTGAACTTTTTTGGAATATAGCTCAGGCCATGTCGTTTATAAGCAAACAAAAACTACTGCTTAATTTATTTGTGTTAACTACTGACTGTGTTATTTATAGTTTAATTTAGACAATTACTTCTATTAAAAGTCATTATGTACGTTGACACCACCACATTCTGTAATAAACATCTGTAAGTAATATTCGGAACAACAAAATTTCTTGTAATTAATTTTTAGATTTTATCTATTGAAGCGAAAGTAACCAGCAGCGGACACAGAAATTATCAATAATCCTTGTTATAGTTAATTTATTATTGGTTTTTATCTAAAGATGGGCCTTCTTCAGCAGCTTTCTTCAGATTGCCAGCCCTATTTTCTACTTACCTCTATATAATTATATGATATAATAATTATAAACCCCGATTTTATTCATAATTTAAAGTGGTTTTAAATTTTCTTGTTTTTCTGTTAGGTTTTCTGTTAATTTTTTGTTAGCTTAATTTTCTGTTAATTTTACGTAAAATTGGCTTATAGGTGAAGCAATCTTCTAAACCTTAAGCATCCTATCTGTAAGATTCCGAAATTTATAATCGTTGTTATCGTTATAGACAAGTAATATTTGACGATAGGACAAACAACAATTGGTATTTAATAACACTTAATTTACTGCAACGAAAATTGTATAGATTGACAATCAAACCTTCATGTATTATATTATATTGAAATGCATAAGAAGTAAAAAATATTATGAACTACTGTAGACATTATCGAATGGACATTCGATGCCAGAGGCATCTACTGGTTTCTTTAAAGTAATTAATATATTTGCCAACTTAAAAGTACTACGTCTACTAGGAACTACTCAAAAACTTGTAATCAAAACTTTAAACGTCAATTCAAATTGAAGTGACATGCTGATTTAAGTTGGTTTTGATTTTTTAACAACAACTTTTTTTTTTCTTAGGATTTTCATAATAGTTTATTGTACTACAGCCAAGGGGGTGAAAGGAATTCTGCATTTAAGAGTAATAAATTAATTTTGTAATCTGTTTAGAAAAGACGGCGTACCGCCATCTAAACTAAAAAAAAAATATTTTTCAATAAACTCTTCTTAAATTCGGTTAAAGAATTATTCTGTAATATTTACAGCATACCGAGAATTGTTTAATTTCAGGGAAGTCTTGGGTGTACACTTTCTGCTTTTGAACATCACTTCCAGTTTTATTTTTTTACTACGTAAATTATTTTTTCTTTATTTTGTTCCTACTAACTGGAGCATTGGGATCTTACGTGCCCATAGCACTCTCGCTTGATACGGACCTGGTGCAGACTCTAGAGCCTACAATTAATTTAAAGTATGCAGTGTTCTATAAATTGCTTTATGCACAAGGTACGCACACATAAATTCATCAGTGATGACAGACTGCACGTCAAAATTATACAATGATGTATGTACAAAATCATTAATATTCTGCTTATCAACTTGTTTACTAACATACACACCATGTATAATTCAATTGGCGCATAAGATTTATTACGTTATTGCAGTTATTTTGATCTGCAAAATATAGCAAGTATTTAACATAAATTGATAAATAAAAAGCAATCGTAGACAAAATTAAATACACAATAAAATAAAAATTCATCAATTTAAAAAGTAAACAGTCTGATTTATCAGCCCGATAAAAAGGGTCAAATTGAAAATTTTTTTTTGTTAAATTTTGCGGCCAGGCCACTTTTGATTAGCCATGCATAATATAAATAATTAATCATTTATTGGAGGTTAAGAAAAATGTTGTACGTCATGTAATATGAAGGTTCGTTTGTGAAAATTCTTTTGATTACATACATAAAATGTAGTAGCACTTGAATCCGGTTTGTTTCGGGACGTTGTTTGTTAATTACAAAATTTCTTGGCTGCGAGGTGTGATGGGTAATGAATTAATTTGATTTCCATTGCAATTTTACCATTTGAATTTTTGTTAGCCTCAAATTTGGCTGTTATCAAATAATTGATACTCGAAACAATGGTCTCCAGTAGTAGAATCAAGAAGAGTGTTTACTTTGATTATGACTCCTAAAATGCACGATTCGGATCTACATAGACAAAATATATACAATATTTTTGTACATACCTGGCCTCAAAGGTCGCAAAATGTTCTGCCAACACTCGCCAGAATCGCAATTTCATCAAACTTGGGATTCAAAGAAATCCGAGACTGTCGATGCGAAAAGTGGTTCGTGAATCCGGAATCACGCGAGAGTCGGCTCGACGAATATCTAAAATTGAACTTAAGAAGAAGCCTTATAAGCTGCGAAAAGCCCAAATGCTAACTGATGAAAACAAGCAAGTACGACTTCAACGATGCCGTGCTTTTCTATATCTTACCGCTGCTCAAAAATGGGAAAATTTCGTTTTTACTGATGAAAAATATTTACTATTGAACAATTTACAATCGTCAAAATAATAGATATTAATCAGAAGAAGCACTCGAACCTCCTGCCATCGTTGTTCATCGTCAATATCCCAAGTCTGTCATGGTTTGGGGCGGTATTTGTGCTACCCGAAAAACTTTAGTTTTTGTAGAAGAAAAAGTAAAAATTAACAAGGAAATCTACTACCGGGATATTTTAGAGGCTGTAGTTCTTCCGTGAGCCCAACAGCACTTTGGTGACCAACATTGGACTTTTCAACAAGACTCTGCACCTGCCCACAAGGCGAAAACTACGCAAGACTAGTGCCGAATCAATTTTCTTGATTTTATCAGTTCCGCTGAATGGCCTCCATACTCACCAGATCTCAACCCAATGGATTATGCAATACGGTCAATTTTAGAGGCCATAGCCTGTGCAAAACCTCTCAAAAGTTTGGAGTCGCTAAAACAATCTTTGCGTCAGGAATGGGACAAAATATCCCTAGAAGAGGTACGAAAAACAGCCGAAAATTTCATTCGACATTAAAGCTCTGTATCACGCAGAAGGAAGCCACTTTGAAATTTTAAAATTTATGATGTACATAAGGTTGTTGTTAATTGTTATCCATTTTTGAATTGTTGCGTTTAAATAAGTTTTTTAAACGTTTGTCGAGTTCTTATGGGTCACGCAGTGTAATAAAGTAATTTTTGCCAAATTTCTAGTTGCTGGAGATAGGTATCTAAAACGTATTAAAATATTAATAAAAATAAAGATTAAATTGTTGTTAAAGCTTTGCTGAAATTTTGATTGATAACCAGCAGGGTGGCGTGTTGGAACACTTAAGTGACTACGAATAAGTAATCGCAGGTTTGAATTCCATACGCTCCTGTTGGGTAGAATAACACAGAGGAGTAATCCACCTCGTAAAACGGATTGTGAAGACTTCCAGAAGTGGTTATATTCCGACAGGAATGGAAAACCAGTGATTGATTTGACTGATAAATTAATTTTGTTTTTAAAATGTTTGGTTTGCAAGTTTTATATTTAAATTGTAGGGCCAATTAAATTGCTTTGATTAGGCTGTAATGAAACAATTCATTGATTACTAAGAATTTTTTAATTGTTATGATTTTATTTAAAATTAAATTACGTAGAAAAACCTAAAATTTTAAGAAGTGAATTTACCTATAAAATTTAAAAGTTGCAAATTTGATTGTGTGGAGTGGTTCTGATTGATTGTGGTAATAGCAATTTGTTGCAACAGGAAAAGGCGAGCAAATTTTGACAGTTTAGACCTTATCGTGGTGGAAAAGGTTTCGAAAATTATAAGCACGTCGACTTGCATTCGATTAATAAGTTGTGTAATTTAGTAAATCCAAAATTTAAAAATCAATTAGTAAATAATTGAAGCAAGCAAAGTGAAATTAGTATCGACGTGCTATTAAAATAAAATTAAATGTTAACAGAAGAAAATAATTTATAAATTTTAAAATATGATATTTAATAAAAATTGATGGAAATGGATCTAAAATGTGTAAAATTTTGATTAAAATAAAATGCAACGCGTTTTCGCAATCTTAATAGAACGACCGCCGCTATTTCTAACGCTCCAAGTTGTTCTTGTCGCCATATCTGCAAACATCAAAACAATGAGTACATTTAATCGTTAACTTTTTTATCTATATTAATCTTTACTTTAAAAAACTTAAAATTTTGATAATATGCGTTTACAGCTACTAAATTGAATTCCACATCTGTCGAGATACACATCAATCGAGTTCCACTGTTCGCACAAATTCGTGAAAAAAGTAACTATCAGCGCCACGCTAACATAAAATTCTACATAAAGGTAAATAATTTGGTATAGTGATTATAATATTATAATATGCAAAATATAGTGATAGGATCATGAGTTCAAAATAAAAAATGTTTAACCCAGATATGCCTATAGCGTAGTTTTAAGATTAAAATAAAATTTTTTTTTATACATAATTATTGTTTTTTGGCTTAGTGGACACAGAAAAAAACGTTAAAAGTAAAAAAAAATTTATTTACTACGTAATACAAGCCGTCCTAAATATAGGACATTAGGCACAACTACCACTACCTTGTGTGATATTGTACAAAACATTTAACATGCACTCCAGCATCGCATTTTCTGCATCTTGTTGTCATTTTTTCGTGACACAATCTACATCTTGTTTGACGATTTTGTGGAACTACAAGATGGTCTAAGCGGTCAAATCTTACTTCTTCATCTCTACTTGTAGAAGGTTTGCCTGCTTGGTAAGCATATTCCTTTTTATATTTTGTAAGCAGCGTAACCGCAACACTTCTTCTAAAACCTAATTGGTCTAATTTATCTTGAGCATTTTCCCAGAACATACGTCGTCTAGGAAGAGGTACATAGCCACTAAGTAGCAAAACACCAATAAAACATTTTATTTCCGATAATTCAATCGTATTAGTGCGATTATACTGACGAGCATATCTATTAGATTCATCCGTAATTAGTTGTAGAATATTATCGTCAAAAAACAGTTCAAACAAAGCAGTAGGTTTAGTTTCAGTATCTCTATTTTCATCAGCGTCGTCAAACCCAATTGAATTTTGAGGAACTTGTAAATCTTCTTTGACGTATTCGTAATGAGACTTTTTTCTTCGTTTCTTTACTTGTTTGCATTTTATAAAATTCGAAAGGGGCAAATCATCTTCGGATGACCAGCTTGAATCGTAAGTTGCATTTTTGAAATTTTTTACAGATAATTCAACTTTACTATTCATTGCAGAAGACGGTAAATTGTTGATATCTGTAAACTCTTCATCCCCTGAATCTTCATCTGTTAAATTTCCACATGCAGTAGAAGGAGGAAACAAAGTAATAGTATTTGCATCTGTACTATCATCTTCAATCATGCTTAGGGCTTCATGTAATGACAATCCTGTAAAACAATATTACAATAATTTAATATAATATATGGCGGTACTTGTGCCTGATGACCTACATGTAGGTCGGCTAAGTTTGAAACGCACAGAAAGAAATTTAAAATTGTTATATTGATGATTTTTGCTTTAAATGTTTACAAAATAACTTGAAAGTCGGTAACCAAAAAATTTAAAAATTTTTTACGATTATACAAAAAGCATAAAGTTACTTACCGTACAGAACGAATATCATGTTCTTCCATTTTCAAAAATAGTCAATTTCTAACACTCACAAAATTACGATTTAAAAAAATAAACGTCGCACAACTTTACCAAACTAAGGGCACACTGTAATGATTCAGTTCAATACATTTTTACTAATATTAGGGTGGGGGAGGATTCGTATTTGCAATTATTATAGCCGTCCTATATATAGGACATTAACATTAGGCATATCTGGGTTAAATCTAACTCCCAATTCATGTTAATTCATAAAAATTATTTGTTCTCAAGTAATAGAGTTTATGGATAATCATATCAAAAATGAAAAAGTTGATCGTATTCTTCATATTTTACAACATACACAACTAATGTATCGAAAGGCTTATATTGTACATTCTCATTTCTCAACAATAATTTATAGGAAATTTTGTTATCTTTAAATAAAATATGGTAATATTTATAAGAATAATATTTATTTTCCATAAAAGGATATTTTGTTATGTTAATAATTATAACCTGGGGCCTTTTGCACAAAGACTATTAATTTTCCAATAAGTACTGTGTGCAATCAACTAGTAACTGCGTAGTGCTTTGGCATTTATTAATAAAATATTCCATTTTTCAAACGTAGCAAAAGATATTGTCCAATGTCATGTACCAATTAATTGGTAATTATTATTTCTTGTATTTGCACTTGTCAACTTGAAAATATGCTTTTGTTGTCCAACAGGATTCTATTCAGTATTATTGACACTAATTTTAATTAGAAAATTAATACGAATATTCATATAGGTACGAGTACCTGTATTACGTGAGTCTTCGTCATCAATGTAAAATGCATTAACATACATATGGGATAATAAATTTAAATTATACTTAGGTATATATTATTATAAAAATTTTACTTCATGTTAGCATACTAATAATATAATATATTAACATTCTTACGTGCTGATAATATTATACACATTCCTAAATGTCAATTGCTAAATAATTTCACATACTTACAGAATAATTTATTATATTGATATATAGTACACATTCTAAAGTATTGTTTCAATTTAAAAGTTTCTTAAAAGTATTACAATTGTGAAATGAAAATGATAAGAAAAATAAAGTACGCTTCTAGGTATAATCAGTACTCGTGAGTGCAAGTATAATATGTACATACTATATTATACAAGTAATATAGGATGTTGAAAAATAAAATGAATGTAATTGCATATACCTATCTTAACATTAATTTGAAAAGTATGCGAATATTATATTGTAATACTATTATAACTCTTTTGGCAGTGAAAGTAAATTTTTTCTTCAAATTTCTGACTTTACATTTAAAATTTTTTTTAGATTTCTTCTGCCTTGAAGTTTTGGGTTGCGGTTAATTGATCAGGAAACCAAACCATTTATTGAGTAAATAAAATCATAGTTTTCTCATTTACTTTATATTATAATAAGCAAAACATATCGAGAAGTATATTTTGTGTTGCCTTTTACTTTTTAAATTTTGTAAATAAGTTCTCTTGTAGAGTTAGCTCAAGTACCACTTCGATTAATGGTGTGTGCTAGAAATAAATTATTATCAATAATAATAATAATAATAATAACACAATTTTTAAATTATAATCATCCACTTGAGAGATCCTGTAACTGCTATAATTCTGGTGTTTATTGTTACCGAAAGTGCCTATTATAAATCACAACTTTTAATTATTATGTCCCATTATTGTTAAAATGTGCATATTACTATATCACTAGAAATTTATACTCTGATTGTTTTATAAGTATATGAATTTCGGGTTGGTTACTTTGAATTGATACCCGAGTTTAACGCTCTGATTCTAGTATTTTGCAGAAGAACAGTTTCTGAATTTAAGTTTCTCTGCCTTACTAAGTACCTACTACATAGGTACTACTTACTTGAAAGTTAAGAATAATATATGCAAAGATCCTATTTATAAACCTAGATAGCTAACTGCCGATATTTTCCAATGCAAAATGTGAAACCTGCGGCGGCTATTTTGTAAAAAGAAGAAAAAGGCAATAATAGTAGGTATCTATACTATAAACCCATCTGAATATATGTATTATCATTAGTAATTAAGCCGAAGAATCAATGCATATAAATTTAATTGTACATAAGAATTCTAAAAGTAAAGAATTTCGATAGAATTTCTGTGAATTCCTAAAAAATTCTGAGTGTTGACACAAGAATTTCCAACTTCCCAAAATTAATCTCTCGGAATAAGTCATTACACTGTTTTCTGTATGCGAATTTTGCAAATAGGTACTCAGAAATGTTTAAGATCTGTGTATTTTTAAAATGTAAATATAATAATCATTGGCATGGTTGTTAGCGCGGTGAACTGCTAAGGTAGGACTCCCCGGTTCGCATCCGGGTAGAGTTCACATTGTAATGCCGTCTCCGTGCTTCGGAAGGCACGTAAAGATGGTGGTCCTCTCACAAGATGCTTGCAACATCTTTGAGATATTAATTGCTAGAGTACCCTCTTGAGGGGACGGGTAAACGACCTTGGTTGTATCCTTACATAAGGAAACCCGAAATATATATATATATAAATATAATAATAGGTAGACAAGATACTTACATTATTAGAATAATAGTTATTTATGATACAAATCAGTAATAAACGTTTACTTTCATTTCGCGTGTAGGAAAGTTTTCGAAACGAGAGAACCAAACATAGGTAAATTAATAAAATTTATTTTATAAAATATTTCACAATAAAATGTTTATTCTATGAGAGAAAAATCAGTAAGATGAAATTTAAAATTTGAAAACAATTTCTTTTTGCCACCTAATTATAAAAACATACATATTTCAGTAAACGAAAAGTTTAATGCCCGTTTTTTCACCTAGAGGTATACGAATATATTTGATAACCATTTATTAGATAAATTAACGAAATAACCAATCAGATTTTAGATTTAATTGTTTTGCTGCTGTCTGATTGATTACTTTATTAATTTATCTAATAGATTTTAGATTTGATTATTTTGATTGTTTACTTAGTTAACTTATCTAATAGATTGTTATCTATGGAGAAAAACCTAAAGGGAAATGTGGCTAAAACAAACAACTTTTATATGGAAAGTCATTAAATATAATACATAATCGTTTTTGGACATCAAATTATTAACGGACGTTTTTTATTTAATTGCCAAAATTGTTTAACAGTCAAATTTTATTCAACCGGTAATATTCAGAAAATATGATTTTCTGCTATCAATAAAATATACAGAGTACTGAGGTACCTCGAATGCTCATTAATTAAATATAGCAAACTCATTTCCTTAAATTAACGAGCAACTAAACAAGAATTCCGGAACTAATAAATAAGTATAAGTGACATTTGAATACTCGACATTAATTGACGGCAATCAACGGCATTCTTTTGGACATTGACACGCCAGAAGAGTAGCGTTGCAATCGAAATAAATACAGCAGATTATGTAGCAAGGTTACAAAATTCATTTGGCGTAATAAATAAAATTCATGGTGGAGACAGTCATTGGGGATTTCTTAACTTGTAAATTCTACAACCCATCTACGCACAAACATGTTATCTAAAACTCTCAATTAAATGTAGTCGTCAAAAACTTCGTCGAACGGATAAGATACCCTAATTAAATCCAACGAGATCTCCCCAAACATTTCGAACATTGGTTTAATTGTTACCAATTTTAAATTTGTCACAGAGTAAGATACTGATACTGATATTGAACCAAAAATAAAGATGGTTGCAACCTTGCACTTAAGTGCGTCAATCACTAAACCGAGCGGTTCGAATCTGGGCGGGGTAAGAAATTTATTCTGGCCGTCTTCCGCGCTAACACGTTCGGCAAGCGAGCCGTGTAACTTTCAGAATCTCTTGGGAAAACCAAACCAATCCTTTAGAAAGAGGTTCTGGAGAACTAAGATAGGCCTATGGTTAGGAGTGGACAAATGCAGGCTGATAAAGAAAAAGATACTGATGTACATATATTATTTATCTAAAAGATTTCATAGTTGAAATGAGTGTTAGTTTGGCATAACCGCAAAAATATGTATATTTTCTTTTTGCAAGGATACAACTCACGTCGTTTTACCCGTTCCCCTAAGAGGGTATTCGACCATTTCATACCTCAAAGATGCTGCTACCACCTTGCTAAAGAACCACCGTCTTTACGTGCCTTCCGAAGCACGGAGACGGTATTGCAAAGTAAGTTTTACCCGGATTCAGGGCGCCTTTCATTAGCAGTTGATCACGCTAACAACAAGGCCAATGACCGTCTCATATCTAAAATAACCTAACTCAAATCAAAACATTGCGATTACAAGTGGAATAAAATATCTGCCAAATGTTCTTTTTAACAAAACTGATATAGCATCATTCTTTTGATAAAACTTTCCATGGATTTTTAAAAATGTATCTATATTCTAATCTTTAACTGTTTGGATTTAATTGGATTATTAACATAAACTTTTTTTTTCATGCAGCTCTAACGGAAAATGTTTAAGAGTATTAACTTGCAAGATTATGCCTTAAACAATCTAGGTGGTTAATTGATGTCATCACATTTACCATTTGGAACGCAGCGGTACGATTTTTCATTTTTTTTTCCTGTAAAACTACAAATTCTCGAGATTTATATCATCAACTTTTGGCTGTACAAAATGTTCAATTAGTATGAAAGATTTGGATAGGTATGGATAATATTTGAAGAATTTTTTTAATTTCGCTTTCTTGGGGAAGGTGAAATTATCTAAAAACTGTAGATTATAAACCTTTTTTTATCTGAAATCAACAGAAAAGGGAAGAATATAAGCCTTAGATTTTACAGATAAATTTTATGAAGAAAACTGAATACCCGGTTGTAGTGGCGGAATTGATAATTTAAAAATAAACGGCAAATGTTTTAACCACTAAGGTCCGGTTGCACAGTTAGCACTTAAGTTTCGGTTTAGTAAAACCTTAAGGGCCGGTTTTACAATTGCAAGCTCAATCGCGGCTTCACTGAGCTTGATCTGAGCCGAAGCTTAGTTGAGCCGCTGTTTTCAAGACATACAGGTTTTACAATTGCGGGCTTTAGATGAGCTTAGTTTAACAGGTTCACATTCTGGCAACACAGCCAAACACAATTTGACAGTTCATTTTCAAACGAATTTATAGCGTTTTGTTTGTGTCATTATTTGTTTAAAACATCATTACGTTATTTAAATTATTTTCAATATATTTTTTATATTAAAATATCAATTATTGAGGTATGTATAATTTAATTAGTTAGCTTATGTAGTGTAAACTGCAAATTTCATGTTATAGATAGTGATCGCACGTGGTGATAGTGGTAAAGAAGAAATTTCTATAAAATTCTACTGTGTTAAAAGTATTAATTTTGGTATGTATTATATTAATACTTAGTTTATTTCTGTAGTCCTTCACTACATATTTAAAGTATCGTAGGTGCTGATCTTCTCGAGTTCTGTACACTTTTGATGCCCGGGAATGTTCAATTACAGTTAATAATTCCAAAAAATCCTCATCATCTGTTAAAACGCCAACTAATTCTTCCATTTTTTGTTACACTAAATTTTTATAACCCTACTTATATAATAATTACTGATATTTGGTGCGAAAGCAAACGTCAAATAACTAAAAATAACGTTGAGCTCAGTTTGAGCTCCCAACGCATGAGGGTTCAAGTAAGCTTCAAGTTGAGCTTGGCTCAAGTACTAAGCAGCTATTGTAAAACCCATTTACTGAAAAAGTTAAAGCTTAAGGCATGTTCAAAGTTGAGCTTAGCTTAAGCTATTATTGTAAAACCGGCCCTAAGCTGAAGTTTAAACTAAAAACTTAAACTTCATGTGTTGCACAGTTACAAAATATAAAATACTTAGCTAACTAAAAAATGTAAATATTGGCAGCACTGGTTTTATAACCTCATGCTTTTGTTTTCTGTCAAATTATTAATTTATACGTCAGTCAGCAAAATAATGCAGCAAAATAAACGTGTGGCGAATTTTACGGCAGTAGAAGTGGAGTTATTAGTTACTTTGGTAAAAAAATACAGCGAAATTATTGAATGTAAAAAATCTAATATACTTTTATGGAAAAAAAAATAATATCTGGAAAATTATTCAAGAAGAATTTAATAGTGAAAGTGGCAGTACCTACAGAAATATGGATTGTTTGAGAAAAAAATATGAAAATTTGAAGAAAGATACAAAAAAATATGCAGATAAAAAATGCTCCTTATTGGCAACCGGTGGTGGTCCACCAATTCCAATCTTTATAGATAACGTTGACAAAGAATTGCTGGATATATTAAACACTCAGGTGACAGGATTAGAATCTGAATATGATTCTGATGTTATTATTAATCAAAATTGTAAAATTGGTGAGTTGTTATTTACTAAAATTCTAAAGATAAATAATTATATGATTTAATAATTTTAATAGTAGATTTGCAACCTGACGATACTGCAGCAGGTTGTTCAACAAACGAAGATTCCCAAATGCCGTGGAAAGATTATTCCTCCGATATGTTAAAAACACCAAAAAGTATTCCATTACGAGCAACAGGTAAACAACATTTTTATTTTTTATTATTTTTATTAATATCTAAATAAATTTAAGGATCTCAGCGTAAAACATCAAATAATAAAGCAGTGAATGATCAATGGTGTAACGTAGCTAACACAAAATCGGAGGCTTTAATGTCCATGAAAAACATTCAAGAAGAGAAATGGCAATTGGAAAAACAATTTTTAGTGAAAGAACACAATTTAAAAGTATTAAAATTGTCATTGGAAGTAGAAGAGAGAGAAATAAGAAAAAAATGTGCTGAAAAAGAACTGGAATTATTAAATTTAAAATTTGACAATAAGTAATAAGTTATGTATTATAAATTTGAAAAATACACATTTATTAGATTATTCCTAACTCTGTTGTTTTCGTTGTTCAATCTTCCGTTTTGATTTATTACAACAGTGGGCATATCATTCACAAAATTAACCATTGCCTCTAAATCTTCATTAAGATGTGGGACTTTTTCATTTGCATTAATTGCTATATTATTGAGTACGGCAGTAGCTACAATTACACTTTGGATTGTATTGATATTTAATTTTATTCCTACTGCTAAGATTGGATATCTTCTTTTCCAAACACCATAAGATCGTTCGACTACATTTCTGGTTCTAATTTGGCTTTCATTAAAAAGTTGTTCAGCTCTTGAAACGGGATTGGCCAAAGGTGTTATCATATATTTTGTGTTTTGATAACCACATCACCTAGCAAAGATTATTTCCCATTTGATGGTTTTCAAATCGAGCTCTAATTACCGAATTGCGAAATATATTTGAATCATGGGCTGAACCTGGCCATCGAGCTACAATATCTCTAATACGTAATTGTGCATCAGAAATAGTTTGAATGTTAATCGAAAAAAGATTTTCTGTTTCTAAAAAGTTCTGCATTTTTCCTCCTAAAAATGCGTTCGCAGTTTTTGTTTGGTCTGCCTAAATATTTTAAATAATATTAACCTGGTGACTGTAATCGAACATGTGAACAATCTATGGCTCCAATTACTCTAGGAAATTTTGAGATATTGTAAAATTCTTGTCTTATTGTACGTTGTTCTTGAAAATCAGGCATTTTTATATATTGTTGGCTGAGCGAAGCTATAGCTCTTGAAACTTTTTTAATAACTCTAGATGATGTAGATTTATGACATCCAGTGAAATCTCCCACTACGATTAACATACTGCCCGTAGCATAATAACGTAATGTTAATAGAAGCATTTGTGTAGGTGTTAATGCACGATTCCTATAAATTTAATTTCATGTAGGTACATACATAATAATAACTGGCAATGTGCCAATAAAATCTATAATAAGGAAGTGCATACTCTTTACTTACTAGTTAGTAAGATGACTAATTTTTTCTTCGATTTGAAGTAAAACTACATTGCAACTTTCTTTACTTAGGCGGAATCAATTAAAAAATTCTGCATCATTCCACTGATTAAAATTGTCAAATCTGTGCCTATAGACTGGGCTACGCCTAGGTCGTATAAAATTATTAATAAAAAATAGTTCGTCATTATCACTATTTTGAATGTTGATATCATTAATAACATTCATTTTGACACAAAAAACTTAAACTTTGGTTTAAGTGGTACCATATCCACCACTTAAGTATTTATATATTTAAGGGGAAGTTTAAACCTTAATCCATTACTGCGCAACACCTAAAACTTAATCTAAAACTTAAGCTTAAAAATACTTAAGTGCTAACTGTGCAACCGGGCCAAATTCTACTATCTCACCCTTCGTTAATTTTAATATACACAGTTTATTTGAAACCAAAGTATAATGCTTTCCATGTTTTTTTTTATTTGCATGCTCTTAAAGGGCTTTTTAGAATTTTAGATAATACACGTAGTTACTTCCATATCAATATTCAATAGGACCTAACATGACTTATCTATGATTATCACTGAAAAGCTTCCTTTTTATATTATGAAGAATCCACTCGACAAATTCCGCAGCCATACCTTTCATAATCTCGATTAAAAATCACTTTAAGCTTGAAAGACTTAAAATTATCAGATATAAAATAAAAATTCTTCAATAAACTTGCGTTGTCATCACGATAAATAAGGTTGTATTGAAAACAATACAGTTACGGAAGCGATGTTATCTACTTTTTTTCATAATTGTAAAGCTGGAGAGTTGAAAATCTGACAGCTTTATTCGTCTATTTTATAAGCCATTGTTGAAATTTTAAATCAGAAATTTTAATCACATCAGAAGATTACGGTTTCTCAGAATCAATTTAAGTTAATTAGAAATTATCTTTCGTGGTAAGAAAATTATAAGAAATCTATTAGGTATATAGTTTAAATTATTATTTATGTACATACCTATATTCGTATTAAAACCGCATTCAAAATTTTATTATTACTAGATTACCACCTATAATTAATAATAATTATTATTATTATCTGTTGTACTATTACTTTATTAAATTTGTAGATTTTTACTCAGTTTTACAGGGATTGCTCAATCCGAGTTTGGATTTTTAAATTTTTTTAAAGCAAATATGAAAGATAATTATTTAATATACACATTTAAAAAAATATGCGGTGGGTTTACAAATTTTGAAAAAAAACAGCTTTAAAAATTAATATAAAATGCGATTTATTGGTTTTTCAAACCGTAACCCCACTCATCAAAAATTAGTTTTAGGAAAAAATTTTAAATAGGGTATTTTATATTTATAATAAAATTGCAAATGGTAGCAAAGCCTTCGGCTTCTCAACAATAAAAAAATTCATATCTGGGGCAAAACAAATCTCGAAAAGGTGGATTCTCACCCCGCGCCGTGGATCTCAAAGAGATTGAACCCTATGAGAATAACTGGACTGACTTAAACTATACTTACGCTTAGCATTGTAGACTGGAAAAATATGCGATACCGAATGTTATATAGGTAATTTCGTGAACTTTAAATTGAATTTTAGGCTTATAAGGACCTACAAGTGCATCCTTAACTTAAAAATCTTATTTTAATGTAATCTAACTAAAAGTGAAAGAATTTCTTACTCTAGCCTTGATGCCTAAAATATATAATTATTGATTAATAAAATTAATATTAAATTTATATTTAAAAATCAAGACTTTGTTATAAAATAGGCACTTACCCTCATGAGTCAATTTTCAAATCAAAATAAAAATTTGTCAATATTTCAAGACGAATTTACAAAACAGTACAAGAAAACGCAGTATAAATCGTGAGTGTTTATAATAAACACTTATAAACCAATAAACAACCACAGATTGGCGTGCAAAATTAAATTGTATATAAGTAACAGTTCTACCCTATAAAAGCGTATAGGCTATAGGATGGATTAAGTAATTTATAGCTTGATTCTAATACTAAACATTAAAGCAAAGTTTGTTGTGTTAAATCGAAGAGTAAAATCGAAGTAACGTTCATTTCAAGACAAACTATTGATTATTGTGTTTTAATGCATTGTCAAATTGTAGTATTTATGTTTTTTAATAAAATTATTTAAAAAAATTACAAACATTTTTATTAAAAACAGATATAAGTTCATATCTGTCTTCATAATTAGCAGCAGTTTTTATGTGAAGTTTGAGTACATAAATACTAATAACAATGATGTAAAGTGATAAAACGTGTTTTAATGGGTAGGTATTGTTTTTTTGCTTTATTTTCAATATTTTTACGTAGGACTCAATTTATAACATTCATTGTTATATTTTTTCTAATGCGATAAATTATCTTACCCTTTTTAGTAAAGTGCATTTTAGTTTTTTTTTTATTTTTTAATTCTTTCCTTCTTTCACTTATATTTCATAATTATATAATGTCAGCAGTTTGCTTGGCACGGGATTAATTTTTCTTAGTATCTATCATAATTTTGATAGTACTAAATTGCTAAACGTACTCCATATTCATTAGAAAACGGTTTTTTCGGCATTTTCAGAAAAGAGAAATTTAGAAATAATAACATACGAAGAATTAATTAAAAACATAACCCCGTTAAAATTAATAATAATTAAATTAATTTTTTGTGGAACACGGGGAACACTTGTAGTTGCGCCAATGGGTACAATAATATTAAAAGCAGTAATTTTACTGAAGCAAGAAATTTAAAATTTAGGCTACCTTGATACTCTGCAATAGAATGCTATTAATTTCCGAATTCTAAAATTTTTTTGATCGTTTTACACCTTGAAGGTTAATTTGAAAACCGCAGTTAACAATTCTTCTGAATTAATTAAATCTTATGCTTCTTCGATATCTTATTCATCTATATTAATTATAAGCAGCCAATCTGTCTTAATACTAAAATTTTTAATCTGGATATACCAATCAAGTAATTTTAGACATGTGTCTAAGCAATGCTTATTCTATATAACATACTGTGCTTTTATTTCACGTGTCTGTAATTACAGATCATGATGAGGGTCTGTACGTACAGTGCCTCATTCATCATGCGGGTCTGCACCTGACCTGTCCAAAATAACTAACATATTCTCAAAACTGTCATTTCGTTTTAAACGTATTTAAAATTCTATTGTTAGAACTTGAAATTTGTCTGGTTTAAAGATATTATGTATAGCATTTATATACCATGTTTTTCTTTTGCTGTTATACTGCGGGTGTAATGGGGTTGAAAAAAAAATTTTAATACATTGGACTATGTATTTTCAGTTTCTCGAGTATAGTATAATTTAAAATTAAATTAAAATTTAAAAAATTAACAGGTTAATTGAACAAGCAACTGAATTTTTTTCGACAAACTCTTAGCAATTTTCAATGGTTCAGTTAAACTGTTAATTTTTAAAATTTTAATTTCATTGGTTAATAATTTATATACTTAATCGAAATAATTTAATGATAAATTATTGTTTAACATTATTCTTGATAGGTATACGATATATACTAAATTAAGCACTCCCAAATTATCTCCATGATGATGTTACCTTTGTTATATAGCTGTTCTTAGAACAGTTTGTTCCTTCTTAGTACGAACATTCAACTTCAAAAATACATACACGAATAAAAAATATTTGTGGCTTTCCTGTGTTTGTAAGTCGAGGTTATTTATATTGCAATAAATTTTTTAGATCGGGTAGATATAACAATATTATCTATAGTAATTAAATGTTGTTAAAAACTCGATCCTTCGGATTTTATTTAAGTGTTCTAGTTGTAAAAATTAATGTAATAATATTAATTTTCTTGACAGTTTCTTACTATTATTTTTATTAAAAAAACCTGGATGTTTCTTTAGTTATTAGTTGATATACGGCTAGTAACATCTTAATCAGAAATTTTTAAGATATAAAACAAGTTTGGTAATTAGGAAACATTTTGATTATAGTCTTCCATTAATAGTAGGATTGTAGCTCTACCTCGTCTATAAACCCAAGACATTTCAACTCTTATTTTTTTATATTTCATTTGAATTTCATTTGTATCTGTAAATTTATTCCAAGGCAATTTTAATCTGCCGGCTTAGAAATACCTGGAATAATAAAATCATAAAAATAGCTAACGTAACATATAAAAATGTTTACGGTCCTGGAAACAAATTTTAAATAACTGGTAGAACTATAATATGCGCTGGGTTTAACACGAAGTAGATCTTCTATAGATGAAACCAGTCTCTTACAATAAAGACATATCTGTCAGTTTTTATGGGCGGTGCGAGGCGTCCCGCTGCCCTATCCGTTCTAAAATCTGATTTAAGTTTTACCAGAGAATATCAAAATGTTTAAATCGGCGTATAGCAATTTAGAGCTAACATAAAATTAACAATCCGGAAGGTATAATTCGGTTTATTAAAAAAAACCATTTATTCTAATTCTTTAGATGCCAACGTTAGGTACAAAAAATAGATTAGAAAAATAATAATGTTTTATACTTTTATAGAAAATTATGAAAATACATCACGCTATATTATATTACAACAAAATTACTATTTCGACAAAATAAGCAGTAACAGACCACACAAATGTATGAAAAAATATTTTTTTATAATAACTTTATGATTGTCTAAAAGTTTCAAACTTTCCAGCTAGTCTGCTTAATCACTGTTATTATACTTTAAAACCATAGAAGGTGTTTAAAAATAACCAACAAAAAATTTTGAGACAAAAGTACAAAATAATGATAGCACCGGCTGTTATTTTATAACCTGTAGAAAGAAGACACTTGAAAATATATCAATTATCGTTGAATTATTATATCCCTATAATGGTAGGTAGAGATAGCATGTTGTAGTACCTGTTGAGTGTATGTTAACTCATTTTAAAGATTACAATTTTTAAATGGCAATCAGTTCAGAAAGTTTTAAAACACCCACAAGAAACCGGAAAATAAAAATTATCTAATGCCTACTCGGTGATTCGCATAAAAATTAAAGTTATAATCACCCATCTAATTTGTAAAAAAAGAATTGGTGATTTTGATCTGAGTGGACAATTTTGTACATTTCCATAAATAATTATCTAACAAAATTTAGTAAGCAAAAATGTCTTTTACACAAAATATGATGTATACACGATAGTAAACGTTGTTACATAACGATACAAACAAAATTAGTTTTGATCCTATGTTTTAAAAAATAACAATCATGTCACGCAATAATTAAAACAGAGTGTATTATTGACGGAAATAACATTTAGGTAAAAATTCCAAAAAGCTAACTTAAAATGTAATATACTAAAAAGGTGAATCTTTGCTCAAATATAAACTATAATTTCGAATTTTTGTAATTTGTCAACTTAACTGACCCCAAACTCTTTCGTTCCTTAACCATGTTTAATTTTTTGTAACTATTTTAGAATAACAATTTTTTTAAATATTTTTAATTACGAAGTTAGACCTTCGACACACTGAAAGTTTAATGATCATTAACGCAAAAGATGATCATTTTTTAAACGATTATTTTAGGTAATTATTCTATAAATTTTTTAGAAAAGGCAATGATTTTACATAAATCAGTTCACAATTAACAGTAATTTTTACACGTGTATCTGATAACTGACACTTGCAGTAATCAATATTAAATTAAAAGTTTTAAAATTAATAGGTTAAATAAACAATAAAACAGAATTATTCGTGAGCTTTTATCAATGGTTACTGCTGTCATCAGACGTTTAAATTTTATTATAATTTCAAAATTTTCTAATTAACCTATTTACTTCTAAAATTTCCGTTGCTTTTTATTTTTCCATTTTTTTTTATTTTCATTCCTTTACTGGTAGTAAGTTTTCCGATTAACTTCATTTTCACTTCTTCTTTATCGAGCTTTTCAGTTTCTTAATTAAATTTTTTAATGTTTTCATTAAATTTTGCAATAATCAAAGACTTTGTAGTTCCTTCTTGCATCAGTTAATTTTCTGAACAATTTCCAGCCTTTCTTAACCTGATGCGCATACGCATGATATTTTAAGTTTTTCTTATTTCCACCAACTTCTCAAACATCTGTTTTTTGTCTCCAGTTTAACTATCAATTTAGTAATTTCATTTAATTTAAACTTTTAGATACCAAACCAAGTAACATTTGACAATTGAGGTTAGTATAAGTTTTGGAGTTAGTTGCAAAAATGGTAAGTTGCATTTATGTTTTTTTTGTCAGTCTGAGAGGACCAATTTCACGTTTATTGAGGTACAAGATCATAGCCGCGGCCATGGAGATTTTTAGAATTTATAATTTTTGTTTGCTAGTTTTCATTCAACGATGCTGCTAAAGGCAGCTTTGCCGTTTAGATGTTTTAATGACAGTATGTAGAAACATATCTGATTGGTAGATTACGATAATTTATTACCTCCACAATATGTAATTCTGTTTTCATTAATTTATGTTAAGGTCAACTATATTCTCTTATTTTTTAATTTTTAAAACGTAACATTTTTTAATAAAAAGATGTTGGCGCTGTTATTGATATTATTTCATTTGCACTTTTTTCTACAGCTGGCTCATTTATTTAATAAATTAATAATAAGAGTAGGTGCTATTTTGTTTATAAATAATTGTTTAAATTTGCTAATGTCCTATATAATACTCCTAGTCCTAATATTCTCTATAACTGCAATATCAATGGAATTTTAATTTTATTTTACTATAAATTAATTTTTTTCTAAAATTATTATTTTAAATATTTTTTCTATGCAATAATTATAAGTTGTAATTAATTAAATTTTAGTTTTACCTCATGTCACTATCCTTTATCCTACGTTTTTATATGTATTAAATTAAAAATGACTTCAATTATTTTTTGCGAAACATAGATACGGCCACAATAAAGTAAGTCTCTGCCCGGTTTAGAATCACGTAAATAAAGACTTTTCGCTTTTCGACTTATTCAATCACGACTCATATTTTACTGTGAAAGATATTGAATAGCAGCCAAAACATTATTTTGAGTCTTCCAGTCACAAGAAACCAAAAAGCTAAATTTATTTGTAAGACAAAGTTTCCAGGAAAAGTTTTGTTGTGGTTAGCCATAAGCAAACGTGGTGTGAGCGAACCAGATTTTTTTAAAGGTGGTATAGCTATGAATGCCCAAGTTTACAACGAAAAATGTGTTCCAGCACTTAGTAATTTTATCGAAAAATATCATCAAAAAGGAAAAAGTAATTTTTTGGCCGGATTTGGCGTCTTCACATAACGCAAAATCCACAATAGAGAACTTGAAGAATAAGAAAAGTTTACAAAAACGGATACAGAGCTAAAAATGTTGATTCCTTAATTCTGTAAATAAAAAAGGAGCTGAAAACCATAAATACAAAGAACATTCAGAGGTCAATGAGTGAACTACCAAAGAAAATTAGGAAAACAAATCGCGACGGAGTCAATTTTTTTGTAAGTGTTCTTTAACATAGAAGCATAAAAAATAAATAAAACTTAATTTAAAATAATTTTTTTTTGGCATGTTTTTGGTTATTTTATACTTGTTCGTATTTTATTCACCATACGTTATATCGCGAGCGGGTCGATTTGATATCATTTGACACGTTGTTCTCGTGTGATTCAGTTCAATTCTATTTTACCTTTTCTATTAAAATATTTTAATAGGCAAGAATTTTAATTACCCGGAATAGGATTGGTTCTTACTCTGTAATATTTTTAGAGACTACTGGGGGATTAATATTTGTACCCGTTTATTTTTTAAGATGATGATTTGATGTCCGCACGAGTTGTCCTGTATTGTTGATTTGGAAATTTATGGATCCTTTTTGGAAACATTTTTTTGGATGCTTGTTGGTTTCCATCATAGACTATACAAAGAATGGACATAGCATGTCCTATTCGAATACACATAACGTTTTGATGCCATCGTTCAGCATTGATAAGAAAGGCGGGGAGGTAAACAAAGTCCTGATGTTTGTTTTGTATGCCACAGGCGTGCGTGTGGGTTTTGCAGGTACTTGGATTCAATGTCAAATTAAAATTAGGTTTCAACATGTAAACAACGAATAAAATTTATTTTTAAATAATAAAATAAAATTTTTATAATTTCATATTACCGAGGCACTCAAATTACTTGAAAGACATCTTAAACAAATTGTTTTCGAAATCCTAAAAAATAAATTTGTATTATCTACTTATTTCAAGTATAGGTATTGTGGTAATGGTGGAATAATATGAAAATGATATCATCTATGAAGTAAAAATTGTAATTTAGACACGCCGATGAAATTCTTTAACTTCGAAATGTGCGCCACTGAAATAGTATACATTATAACAATTTACTTACCTACGAAAATAACAACTTCTTCGTTAAGTTTTGACTTTTTACACATTATACACAACATATTCAGCAGTATAAATTTATAACGGAGCTATATTTTTGCAAGATAAAAATAAATTTTCTGAAATGCGGACAACCTAACCCTATTAACAGGCGTAATGTACTGTAGATCATAACAAGCATTTCAAAACAAAAACACGGTTTTGGTCACATGATCATGGTTACACTAAAATATGTAAATAGCTGTGTCCATTCTTTCTAATAGTCTATGGTTTCCATGTTTAGTGTATGGATTTACGCTTATCTCAATCTGAAATGCATTTTCATTTGACATATTTAGTTTGACGCCACAAGGGCGTCATTGCGGGCTATCACCGATACTAAAGGTTGGCATATATGGGAAAGTGGTCTGTATCGCGTATTTTTTTAAAGGTAGTCGAGGGATGGATGGTTGGAGGTCGGACGATGATTGTTTTAACTTGAGACTTTTAGGTCTTCAACCTGAGTTCACTTTTATTTGGTTTGTTTTTTATTAGTGTTTTGTGTTTTTCATGTTCGGGTATTTATACACACGCCGACTGTTTGTTATTAATTGAAAACTGTTTAGTTGTTTGTATTATAATTTGTTGCATACCGTTGGATTTTAGCCTTTGTACTGGCAAGGGATCAAACCGTATTTTCTGAAACAAGAGGACCCACTTCTTGGTTAACAATTTTCTTCTGAACCACCAAGTGGTTAAAACAAGGGGGGGAATTGTTGTAAATGTTTTTGATTAATAAATAACTTAAAATTACCATGATATTTTAATTTGCTTTATAAAAGAATTAATTCAGATTTCAAATTTTCCGATAGAAAATTGAATGGTACAAGAAAATGTCATCAATACAGAATTTGATATCCTGATAAAGTTGGTAAATGCTGCGTGTCAAGCTCGTTCAGATTAAAACTCAAGACGATTAGGACGTTGTTCTGAGATTAAATGAATGTAACTCAACCGTGCAACGATACACAAACTTCTTTTATAAAGGTGGGCTCAAACTTTATGTTACCAATTATTCAACAATTAAAGTTATAAATTAGAACATTATAATAAAAATCTTTAAAAATTTAACTAAATTATAGATGTTATAGCGAAATTAACGTCTTACGTAAGAACTTAGTCAAAGTAATTTATACATATTACAGCAAAAATTTACGTCTAATGTAAGGATAATTTTACTTATATTTAGGTATTACAGTCAGACAATTGCCTGTAAGTTAGTATTATGCTTATTATTCTTGCCGACGGAACATAAACATGTAAGTATAATAATAAATTATGTAATTTATCAAATAAATTATTTATTCCTTTAATTGCAGGCTAATTGTTCCTAACCAAACCTAAATTTAATTTAAAAAACAATACTTGCTGATATGAGGGGTACATAATGATAAAGTAATGATAATATTAAATAATATTAAATAATTCCCAAATGAATTTTATTATGATTAGTAGCTTAATTAACCAAAAATAACCGTTAATTGATATTACACTTTATCTAATCGTGCGTATCGAAACAAGTATAACTGCAATTATTGAACAATCCTGAAGCATCAATTTCTTCTTATATAAGATTCCGTTTGGTTTTACTGCTGATGACGTAGATTGTTTCGCCAGAAACAAGTTACAATTAGGCATTATTATATTTTTTTTATTTGTCTTCGACCACTAAGGCTGTACCGCCTCGAGCGCACAAACTTAACAACTTAATTTCGTTTCAAGATTCAAGTTTTTTTTTAATTTTTATTTATAGATATTTCCAACGTTGCCATTTACTACGCGTGTTTATATTTTTTTTTATAAAAAATAAACGAATACAAAAATTATTACAACAAAATTAATACTCAATTTATATGTACGAATGTGTAATATTTTATGTATGAATAATTGTCTTTATTTTAACGTTTTGACAAAAAACCATCATGAAGAGTTCACCCAGGGTTCATAATAATATATAATTAACCATTCTTCTGTATAATAATAAAATTATAGATGAATGTAGGTATATAATATAATAATACGTTTTAAAATTAAAACAGTTCTTTGTTCTCATTAATGAAGTTGTTTTAAAATTAATACCGAGGTGTTAAAACACTCTCCCAATTAAAATTCCTTCTTACATCAGACAATCTACAATCTCGACAAAGCCCCCAATTTTAATGAAGATGTGTCTCATACTAATGGCAGTTTATTAAGATATGGACTACGACACGAGAATGAACAAGGCACTAAAATAACGTGAAGACGTGAACTCATGATTTCAGACGGTTAAAGATGTAGATAACTAGTTTTAGAGACACTTTGTATGAAATATAATGATAACACGATTTTACGAAAGCTTTCTAAGTTTACTTTTAAGTAATTAGTAGATAAAACAAATAAAAATTCTTTTGGTGCCTAATCAAAGAGTCAATTTTAAAAAAGTGTAAATTACTGCATGAGCGATTCCTAATTTATTTTTTAAATCATAAGTTGATTTAAAATTGATGTGTATGGGGTTATAAAAATACCTGATGGTGGGTATAATATTATGGTCGCGTAAAATAAAGGCAGCGCTCAGTTATTTACATCCCAGCATCAATCGCATATAAATAAGACATTATCTGACCGGTAAGTGTTGTTTATGGCAAGACGTGAGGTGTTTCCGTTTTTTCTTCTACTTCATTTAAATATACATCGTGTACAGTCTTTTCAAAAGTTGTGAATATAGCCGCTTCGAACCATGTAAACTAGTAGGTATAAATAATGTATGTATATACAGTCACACGCCATTATTATATATGTGCAGCAGTTTGACAGGATACATTATCTTCGTTATACGGAATTATTACATTTATTAGATGCAAGAGCATCTCCGCGAGAGGAAAAAAATATGCTGAAGTATAGCAGAGGTACTTAAATTTATTGCAGTCGTCGTAAAAAATAATGAGTGACTTAATGTTTGTATGAAAAAGAGACGAGATCGTTATGGTCTCTTTTCGGTCTGACCATGCATTGCGATGTTTAAAAAATACTATGCCGTATCAATTTTATTGTAATTAAAACATTCAAACAATAAACTCGCACGAATTTAAATGAGCTTTCTAAATCCATTGAATTCAAACAAGTCTGAAAAAATTCACCAGCGTACCTGCAATGGGTACTACCGAGCCTCTATTGTGGTTACTAAAGTTATGTTTTTTATAAGTCCTATCACGTTCAATATAAAACGTTCTTTTTATTCTTCAATTCTCGTTTTTATTTTTAAAAGGCATAACATTTTTGTTATTATACGGAACTAAATCGTCGTCCTCTTGACGAAGCACGTAACTCTATGCAGTTACTGCACTCCAAGATGTATTCCCTCTTTAAAACTTATAACTAAATTAAATAATCACTTAATAATTATTGTATTTTAAAAATTTGAAAGAGTTTTATGTATTATTAGGTATTTTGAAAATTTAAAATTATCCAGTAGCCGATATTATAAAACTATAAAACAGCACACCAACCGTGTTAATGATTTGGTTAATTAATTTAAGATAAATTTTCAATAAAAATGCTAATAATTAATAATAACCAATTAAAGTAACTGTTAATCGAGAGCTGCTTGAAGAAGAACTTGACGTACATGTATATCAATTCATTGGCAATAATTGCTAAGCACTACATGTGCTGGTACTTCGCATATAATGGAGGCGTTATAATTGGATTTAAGTGTCTTTTAATTTATAATTATTATTCTGTAACAACTGTGAAAACAAGCACACTAAATAAATTTTATGTGAATTGCAGTGCCTATATTGGTTTTATAAAAAGGTTTTTTATATTCCATTACTTTCATTGCATTGCGGTTCTTCAAAAAAAAATCTTTCTAATAAGGTTCACTCACCCTCAATATCGCATATTAAAAATAAGGTAAAATGCATAAAGCTAAAGAGTTAAACATTTTAATTTGATTATTCTTTAAGATTTTAATAGGAAGTACATGCAACTAAAAAGTTTTGGGTTCAGATCACACATCGGTTATTGGGTGTACGTAATGAGCTAAGCAATTAAAAACGCTACATGAATTATTAACATTAAATCAAAATTTTAAAAATAAACAGGTTAAATTACACAATTAAATATATATTTTTCAATGTGCATCAGTAATGGGTTTTGTTGTCATCAAATGTATTATTAATAATGACACATCTTAATCTATATATATAAATGGATGTACATATCGAACTCCCAAGGAACAAAGCCTAACTCACTTTTACCTATTTTTCAGGAGCGCAATTTGAAAGTTTAAAAATTCTCAAGGATTTAATCTAAAAGTAAAATAATTGTTTTATTTTTTATTCAAATTGTTCAAATTCATTTTGTTCAAATTCAAATTTTGTTCAAATTCAAATTGTTGAATTTTTAAACTTTCAAATTGCGCTCCTGAAAAATAGGTAAAAGTGAGTTACGGCTTTGTTCCTGGGATGTCGATATGTATGTGGGTGGGTGTGTTGTGTGTGTGTTTGTTCCTTATAGACTCCTAGACCGTTCGACCGATCCCAACCAAATTTTGCACAGTTACTCTCTAGAACCCTAAAGAGGTTTTCCGCTAAAACCGGGACCGAAAAGCTTAATTTAAAAAGTGAAAAATTGCGGACGCGCACGAATGGAACGAGATTCCCATCGCCAATACCTGTAATTGATATATGGTAATTTTACGTTGGTATATTCACATTCAGTACCTACACTATTATAAGTGATTTCATTTCGTAAAAATAAATCAAGTTATAGCAACCAAAGAACAACGGGAAGCAAGACTGAAACCGTTCTGAAATACTGGAAAAGAAAAGCTCAGGTAAGCAACCCTGCAAAATAAAAATACTTCAGACAAAGGCAAAGTATTTTATTTTTAATGAAACCCTGGGCAAAGCCGGGTATCCAGCTAGTCAATAATAATAATCAATGCTTAAAAATTGGATGTGTGAACACCAACATGTTTTCTTTTAATTTTTTAAGTTTTATTTTAAATGTAAAGGTGGCAGCAGAAAGCTGTATTTTAATTAATAAAACCGATTATATTTCGTATGGAGATATTACTTACATTTTACATTTTGATATTCATACATATACATCCAATTATTTGGCAACATCTTCATCAATCTAAAATTTAAATAATAGATGTTAATAAAACATCTACTGCTGTGAGCAAAAATCTATTGGCTAAAGCTTATTAAAAAATTTGTTTAATTGTTTGCTTTAACCTCAAAATTTTAATTTAATATTAATTTTACAGGTTAATAATTTATATAATATTACAAAACTTTTTTTATGGCACATATTTTAATATTACAACAAACAACAATATTTCAATTCAACAATTAAAATATTGTAGTTTTAATATTATTATAATTAAATTATTATTATCCATACACACACTCGCATAAAAGATCAACATCTGAAATTAATAAACTAAGCAGAAGATGTCCCCGAAAATAATGAAGGTTCATTTAGTGGATGTAACTAATCAAGTATGACAGTTGGTCTGGACGGGACGATGTACCCACCAAATAGTTTCTACCCCTCTTTATAATAGTATGTACATAATTTTATTCAACATTAATTCATTTATACATTAATCCAATAATTCGTTACACAGATTTTCCTATGATTTCAAAATTTTTCTACCTTGCTTGCACTTTCGTTGATAATTTCCACAACTCAAGCTCTTTTGAAACTTGATTTCATGAGGCTTTATTCGATTTGTTTAATCTTTACTTGAGGAAATTAAAACCATTTTTTGAATTTTAACAAAATAAAAACATTTTGTAATTTTGGACTTGAGTACTACTATTAATCCTATACTATAATCACCTATAGTACTACAGTAGAACCCCGATTATCCGTGCGCGGATTATCCGTGAAGCGGTTTATCCGTGGGTCCATTATACATCGATTATCGTCAGATTATTATGCGAGCGGAGACTTATCCGTGCGGCGCCAGCGGTTTATCCGTGGACATTCGCAATTTTAGTAGTATACTATGTGAAATCAAATGGATAGAATTTATGCTTACTTCAGAGCTGCACTTGGATTACATACAAAGCTGTTTAGTGTATTTTTTTGTAATAATTTAACAAAAACGTCAATTATTATTATCCGTGTTTTCAATTATCCGTGCCGGGCACGGTCTCGGTCGGCCCGGATAATCGAGGTTCTACTGTATATATGTATATTCAAAATCATATCAAATAAACGAGTTTTAGAAAATCTAAGCGTAAAAGTGAAGTAATCCTTAAAATCAGATTTAAATTTAAAAGTTAGCTTCTAATCATTAAATTATATTTAAAATAGTTAAAAAAAAATTTTGGGGTGAGTTGTTTTGTTTTTTGTTCAAATTATTTGTTTTGTTATCCTCTTATTGGTTATTTCGTAAATTTAACCTAAAGTTCGCTAACTTTAAGATAACTACGAGTGAAGAAATCTGGCATTAATCACACATTGCTAAATATAATTTGTACTTTCAAAGTGAAAAACTTCCTTAAAAGTTAATGACGACGTTTTTTTCAAATAATGCATAGAAAAATGCAGAGAACAAAAAGAAATCAAAAAATTGAAAGTCGAAAACCAACCGGTGAATAAGAAAGTAAAAAAACGGAACCCCTCATAAAAGAAAAACAGGATCTTTTTCGAGCTTTAAAATTTTCTCTTTTTAACGGCCCTTCTAAATGCACCCCAAATTTTAGCTCTCTAGCTCGGCGGTTTGGGTTGTGAAGTTGTTATGATGAACGAAGGAAAGCAGATGAATGTATTATAATAATTATTATACCACTGGATTACATTTTAGTAGTTTTATTAATTTTATCGGCATAACACATCTTTCAGTAGAATCAAACCAATTCTTTTGAAAAGAGTTTGGGGGGAACTGGGAGAGGCCTATGTCCAGGAGTGCAGGATGATGAAGAAGAAGAAGATAACAATCTATTTAAACTTACCTCTTTATGCAAAAGTTCTCCCATTTTCCATATAGTAAGTGCTCTCAAACACACATCAAGAGGAAGAGTATATGCAAGCAGAAATAGAAGAAGACGAAATAGAGGCACTGATACCATTTAGGGAAGAAATAAAGAGGGCAATCATAAAGATGAAAAATGTAAAGGCCCTTGGAATGGATAAAATAAATATTGAGCTCATAAAGTACAGTAGTGATAAAGTCTACGACAGAGTAGGAGAGCTGATAAGACAGGTTTGGAGGGAGGAGAAGATGCCAATGAAGTGGAAGGCGATTATACCAATAAAAAAGGAGGGCAATCCAGAGGAGTGTAATAATTACAGGGGTATAACTCTGCGATGACGGTTCGAATTCCCTGATCGCGATTTTTACCATTTTTGAAGTGGATCATGAAAGATGAGGGTCTAATTACCGTATAAAAAATTAAATTTGCGGTCGGTTCACACAATTTTGAAAAACACGGCTTTAAAGTTAATTTGGAATGCAATTTTATCATTGGCTGTTTTGAACTGTAACCCCGGCCCCAAAATAGCAATAGGTTGTTGCGACAGTAAATATACCAGAATCTCGGTACTCACGACGAATTATGATAGATAATGGTGTAATTAGCTAATAAAAAGAATTAAAGTTGTGATCGGACAACAAATTTTCGAAAAAAATCACTTCTTGTATGAATTTGTTTCTGATTTGGTTGCACTATCAAAACCTACTCTCCGCACCCGCCCGCGCCCGTCCCGGGCGCTGACGGGGCTTCGAGCGGTTTTGACACGCGCTGAACTCATTAAAAACATCCCTTAAGCGGCTCCAACTCGAAAAGTTGAAAGTTGACGCGGCAGATCTCGGGGAGCGACTGACTCCTTTCTAACCTGCTCTAGTTGGCCCCGCCCTAAGGTAGATCCACTAGGTAAATGTAAACGGACGGTCATCAAATGCATAAAATTATTGCGCAATATTACGCAATAATACACTTACATGTATTTCTTATGGGAAAATTGCAATTTTCAAAATTAAATTGTGGCCTTATTACAACTCCGACAAGATTGATCCTCATCTTAGAGAGCTTGCATTTTTGTGCTCTTTTGTTTGGTATAGCCATTTCTATAGGGAAAAGTGTATTTACGAACCCCTAAATTCGAACTCTTACCTAACTCTGCTTAGCTGTATATATAAGGTGCTGTCAACTTTGATACTGAAAGAGCACACAGATAGAATAATTGGCGACAACCAGTTTGGTTTTATGGCGGGCAGATCGACGCCTGGTGCGATACATGTGGTTAAAAGAATTATGGGGAAAACATATGAATTCAAAGAAGAGCTACACATGATGTTCGTCGACTTTCAGGAAACTTTGACAGGGTCAATAGGGAGAGCTTTATAAGGCATTGATTGAAATGGTTATACCAGGTAAGACGAACAGATTGATAAGAATGACGCTCGAAGGAACAAAGGCGTGCTTTGAAACGACGGAGGGTGGATTAACTGACAGCTTTGAGACAAATAGTGGTGTAAGGCAAGAAGATACGCTGTTCGCAACGCTGTTTATCATGTTACTGGCAAAAGAGATAGGAGAGAGCGGATCAATAATAACGAGAGAAGGTCAAATAGTAGTATACGCGAACGACGTAATCATTATAGCTAGATCACGCAATAAATTGATTGAGATGTTTACAGAAATGGAAGAAGCTGCAAAAAAGAAAGGACTTTGACTTGTAAAAAAAACAAAACGAAATATATGAGAAGTAGCAAAAACAAATTGTTCCGGGGGCATAATCTAAACGTAGAGGAAATTTTTAAAGAGGTTGACAGCTTCGCGTACCTTGGAGTACAGATAAACAATAACGGGAACAGAAAGAGAAAAAAAGAAGAGTTCAGATAGGCAACAGAGCCTACTATGCAAACAGAGCAATGTTAAGAGATAGGAAATTGACCAGTGTAACCAAAATGAGAGTTTACAAAACCTTGATACGACTAGCTCTGACATACGCAGCAGAGACACTGTGCTTATCACAAGCCGAGGCCGAGAAAATGAGAGTTTTCGAGAGAAAGTTGTTGCAAACCATACTGGTCCCACTGTCCAAAAATGAAGAAAAACGAGCAAGGACGAATAGCTAAATACTACAGATATGCGAAGAAAAGGATGTGACCTGAGGAGACCATCGGCGACAGACAAAGAGAAGCATCTGATGGTGGGACCAAGTGACCGAGGATCTCGCGAAGATGGGCGTTGGTGACTGGAGGTCCAAGTATCGCGACAGACAGAAATGGAGAGAAATCGTGAGGAAGGCCGTGAAGCATACAAGGTTATAAAAGATCAGAAAGCAAAAGATGTCGAGATGAGAGAAAAACAATTGGAATGATTTTTTTTTAAATAATGAAATTAGACAATGTAATATATGGGGACTAATCCACCCCGTCAAATAGATTTGTAAATCCCCTAAAGGGATAACTATATTCTTTTTGAATGGAACGCTGTAAATAATAATAATAAGTACAACATTGTTTTCAATTTATTTAGAAAGAAATATTTTGCAAAAAATGTACATAATAGAAAAAAATATGAAATTGTCGTCCTGTCTAATTATTATTATTATGTATATTATGTAAAGTTTGTATCACGGATGTACATAGTTCGTATGAGATTTAGCCCATTCTTTGCCCACACATACGTGTACTCAAAATGGGGAAATTTGTGAACCTGTGTTGGTATCCAGTACTTCTGAAATAAAAACGCCTGGGCTGTGACAGTTATTAACGCACATGTTTAATTTTTGTTGGTGTAAAATAACTACATTTCAATTAATTCTTCATTCAGTCTTGTAAAAATGGAAAACCTTGATGTTATATTGAATGGAATGGATGATGAAAGTTTAGAGAAGTATCGTGATGGTTTGAAAAAATTATACGAATATTACAAATCGGAAAGTACGTAGAAATTAAAAATTGGCAAAATTTAGCTAAAATTAACCTTTTAGATAAGAAAATGAATTCGATATTTACAAAATTACATTTGAACCGTAAAGAATTACGCGTAGAAAGTAGTGTAAAGTTAGCTAAAATGAGTATGTGGCAGGATATCTTTAAAACTAAACGGTGTATCAGTCTAGATTTTTCTATATCTCATGCCGAGTATCTAAAAAGAAAGAATGCTCTGAAGTATCCCATAATTCGGATTAGGAATTCTATTAATATGTATGGTGATTTACTGATCAAGATTTTCAGAGACATGCAATCCGCAGAAAGGTATAATGTAAGTTTAGGTAAATTTTTTTTATAAAACTCAGAATTATAGATATTTACAGAACTGCAAAGAAGAATCTGCTGATGCAATATCCACCCATGAAATTAATTCGTTGAAAATGAATATTATTATGTATAATAGTGAATTAAAAAAAATTGAAAATTCTAATAATTATTCTTGGTTAAAAGATAACAACTTGAATGCCGATGTCTTGGTTTGGGAAATTAAAAAATTTGACCTATTACAAGAACCAGAAGAAAATTCTTTTAAAAGAATTAGACACTTTTAAAGGTCTTAGTCCAGATCACCTCGAAGCTGCGAAGCAGTTGCAGGAGACAGAAAGGAAATATAACGAGATTAGGAGGAAATGCATAGAATGTCACGATTAGATGGTTCCAGTAAATCTGTTTAGCAATTATGTACACGTCACATTGTAATAAATCAATATAAATTTAATATTATGTTTTTTTATTTAAATAATTATTTTCTGCTTTTTACTGCTGTGTGTGAAATTTTGTAATCGATTTTAAACATCTTGATGAGATTATGACAAAGACATGTGACAAAATTCAGGTTTATTTCAGTTTATCGTTACCTGATCATATCTTTAATAATGTTATGAGTCTATACTATATTGTCATTAAGCTTTGAGCTACGTTTAAAGTTTCAAGTCTCAAGCTCATCGAAAAGTTAATTTAAAATCGATTGCAAAATTTGTACTAAAGAGACAGTCAAGATTAATAAAAACGTGTTAAAATTGAGCATTAAAATTTTGGATTTTTAGGCCGTTAATTTTGAAAATTCTTTAATGATCTGTTGTTTATCATCTTTATTTTTATATATTTTGTCATAATCATTCATAATATCTTTAGGACATTATCAATTTTGCAATCCGGGATTATGAACAACCCCCATATTGTAATAGCCTAAATAGCTGCAATTTATACAAATTACAGCTTTGACTATAACATGTGAAAGGATCACCAATGGAGTTAAATGTACAGCAACCATATTCTACAATTTATTACTTTGTATACCAGCAGTCAGCTTCAATAAAAACGATTGTATTCCACGTGAAGAACTAATATTGTTACCGCACCAAGCAAGAGATTAACATCCCCACATTTCATCTTCAGGACTCTTTAATATGAATTTTTATATACTCCTTGGTTTATTGGATTCATATGTAATTAATAATTGCTTTTTTTACAAATCTATAAGTAACTAAAGGAAAGGTAAGTAAAGGAAAGTAAATTAAGAAAGCTGGAAAAGCTGATGTTTCACTCGTGAATTGGATTAGCAGAGATTTTAATTCGCTCTCGTGGGAGATGGTAAATAAAATGTGGACGCCATACAGAGTAAATAAAGAATGACTTTAACAAGAGATTTTATTTACTAAGTTACAGATGAATAAAACAACAAAATGTTTGTGTAAATTATACAGTATGTATGATTTACAGTAAAAACTGCGGATTCCAACCCGAGCGTATTAGATGTGAATACGTGTACTAGCCAACTGCACTTCTCGCTGTGTTGTCGCTCCAATGACAAAATGTGTGAAAAAAGATTCCAAAATAGATGTGCAAAATTCAGACTATAAAGAATGCTTCAACTTATGCAAAGAATTACTAACGAATGCACTAATCCTAACTTATCCAGATTTTGAAAAAAGCTTCAAACTGACCACTGGTGCCTCTAACGTAGCAATAGGTGGAGTATTCAGCCAAAACAATAAACCAATAGCTTACTACTCTAGAACGCTAAACTCAGAAAAGAAAAATTACAGTACCATCGAAAAAGAACTACTTGCCATAATCGACAATACAAAACATTTTAGACCATATTTATACGGACGTAGATTCACTATTGAAACTGACCACAACCCTTTAGTTTGGCTCCATAAAATTAAAGAACCAAATTCGAGGCTAATTAGGTGGAAACTAAAACTAGAAGAATTTGACTTTGAAATTGTTTATAAGAAAAAGTAAAGAAAACGTTGTAACCGATGCTTTGTCACGTATCAAACTACATAACAAAGAATTCGATAAATTATAAATGATACCGTTAATAGAAAAATCTCCTAATGAAAGACAACTAGACGACATACTAGAAGACATGTCGAATGATAATTCTCCAGAATACCAAAATATCATTTCTCAATTAGAAAATACACTTCATTCAATAAACAACGATGACGACGGAAAAGTAATTCCAATATCTAAATTCTCCATCAATAATTTTAATAATTGATTAATAGTACTGCCAGGAGATACCAACTACGAAATCCGCCTAAAGAAACCTTTCAAAAATAAATCATTACATCATCTTTATCCTGAAAGATAACGCTAAAGAAGATTTATTTCGAGCAATTAAAGAAATTGTTCGACCTAATATTAGTTACGGAATTTATTGTAAAGAACCAAACATTAAAATTATTTTAACAGAGTTAAGCAAAAACTTGTCGCTTGTCGCCCCTGCTATTCAACATATATGGGGAACATGTCATGAGGAAAACCCTAGAAGGATGGAACGACGGTTTTACTGTTGGAGGCAGAAAGATAAGCAATTTACGATATGCAGACGACACTGTCCTCCTTGCCAACTCGGCAGAGGAACTGACACTCCTTATGAAAAGATTAGAAGACGAAAGCCGCAGTTGTGGCTTGATTATCAATACTGACAAGACCAAGATAATGATTGTGGACCGAGCCAACAATAACAATAACAATTCGCAGATCCAACGGATCTCCAGCTACTCCGTTGTTGACCAATACGTATACTTGGGGGCACTCATCACCAATGAGGGTGGAAGTACTCTGGAGATCAAGAGGCGCTGTGGGATGGCAAGGAGTGCTGTTAGAAGTCTGCTGAGAATATGGAAAGATGGAAATATCAGCATTAACACAAAAAAACTATTGGTGAAAGCGCTGGTCTTCCCCATCGTACTTTACGGCGCGGAATCATGGACTCTAAAGATGCAAGATCGGAGAAAGATAGACGCACTCGAGATGTGGTGCTGGAGAAGGATGCTGCGCATACCATGGACCGCGAGAAGAACCAATGTGTCCATAACCAGAGAAATTGATGAGCCGCAAAGATTGTCTCAGGTGGTGTATCAACGCGTGCTTAGATACTTTGGACATATAACACGGGAAAGTGATGATGGCTTAGAGAAGTTGATAATACAGGGCAGAGTAGAGGGAACTAGACCAAGGGGTCGCTCCCCGAAGCGTTAGTCGAATCAGTTGAAAGAGATCACGAATAGTTCACTGCAGCATCTTTCGAGAGAAGCCAGCAATAGGGAGAGATGGCGAGACGTGGTGCGAAGAGTCGGGAATGTACGGAGCGTATAAGGGTAGTGAATCTAGGATCACGACTCCTCTGTCAAGAGGAAACCGAAGAAGAAGAAGATGCAAAAACTACATGAATAACTCAAATAAAACTTATATTTACAAACCATTGCCACACTGATGTAACAAACGAAAATGAACAAAAAGACATAACAGCCAAATACCATGATGAAACCCATACTGGCATAGTAGAAACATACAACCACCTAAAAACTAAATATTTCTGGCCAAATATGAAGACGATGATCACCAATGAAATCAATAAATGTGAGTTATGCCTTCAATCTAAATACGAACGACACCCTTATAATCTAAAACTACAAGGACCCCTACTATCAAGAAAACCTTTTGATACAATATTCATTGATACATTTTCCTTTCAAAACTGCAAGTTCCTCACTATAATCGATTCATTCTCAAAATACGCCCAAGCTTATTTTATTAAAGATAGAACACGTCTCACCGTTCTAAACAAACTCCGTCATTATTTTTGCCACCATAATTACCCGAAACGTATTGTTTGTGACCAAGCCAAAAAATTCTGTAACTGAAATTTTAAAGAATACTGTCAATTCAACAAAATTGAACTCCATTTTACCACCATAAACAACCCAAATTCAAACTCTCCTGTAGAAGGATTACACTCTACGCTAGTAGAAAAATTACGAATTCTCAAACTAAAATCACCCAACGAGACTCGTCAAAATCAAACAATAACTGCAATCCTTATTTACAATCAATCGATTCATTCAGCTATTGAATTTTCTCCTTTCTCTATTCTATACGGCCCCGGAACACGAAAGTGATATGTCAATCACTAGACATAACTATTTATGAAGAATATAATAATAAAAAACAAAATGAGTTGTTGCCATTTATAGACCAAATTTATCTAAAAACACGAAAAAGAAAAAGTATCTTAGAAAAGAGAAATCAAAATAAAGAAAATCTCTCGCAAATAAACTCAGGTACTGTGTTTATGCAAATGAATAAGCCTGGAAAAACAGATCCATTGTACAGTAAAATCCAAATACTAATAAAACAGAGAATACAATCAAAGGAAAAACAAATTCTCATATAAGAAAAATCAAAAGACTGACAAAGAACATTTCTTTACAGAACGATATATATATAAACGGATCTTTTCTACGGCTGACGCCTCCTCTCCGTTCCCAGTTTCCACTCTCCTCTGTCCAGACAAAGTTTCTCCTCCAGATCTCTTGCCGACATTGCCTCGTCAATTCCTTGTCTCCAACTCAATCTTGGTCTTCCTCTTTTTCCTTTTTCGGGAGGTATCCACCTTAACATCTTTTTTGGCCATCTTTCTTCTCTTATCCTATTTACGTGGCCGAACCAAACAAGTTGTCTTCTTTCGATTTCTTCGACGATATTCGCTTTTACCTCCATAATCCTTCGGATGTCGTCATTTTTCACTCTATCGAGCCTTGATTTGCCAGCGCTTCTAAGCCAGAAGTCCATCTCCATTGCTCTGAGCTTATTTTTACTTTTTATACCAATATCCCAAACTTCTGCTCCATAGGTGACCATATTTTCAATTATGGATGTATAAATCCTTTTCTTCGTACCTTTTCGTATATTTTTGTCCCACAGTACGCTATTCAAAGTTCTTATAACATTCCTTCCATTGTTTATTCTTTTCTCAATCTCTTTACAGCTGCTACCCGTTTTCTCAAATATAACCCCCAAGTATGTATATGCCTTTGTGCCTTTCATGTATTCGCCGTCCATATCTAGATTTTCTACCTCTTCAATTCCCACGCTTAGATATTCTGATTTTTTCATGTTAATATTCAGGCCGGCTTCCTTGTATTGTTCTTTAAGCTTTCGTACCATGTAACTGAGGTCAATTTCGTCTTCTGCAACTACCACTTGATCATCAGCAAAATAGAGGGTGAACAGCGTTTCGTCATCTATTTGTATCCCCATATTCTTGCATTTTTTTTGCCATTTCTCTAGCGCCGTATGTAAGTATATTTTAAATAGAGTTGGGGATAGGCAACAACCTTGTCTTAGGCCTTTGTCGGTGTTAAACTCTTCTGATGTAACTTTTTGGGATTTAACTCGAGCAGTATTTTCCGCGTATAGGTTTTTTGTAGCATATATCAACGCTCTATTTATCTGCAGTTGTTCCATTGCAATCCACAATTTGTTTATTGGTACGTTGTCGTATGCCTTCTCCACATCTATAAATGCCAGATGTGAATTTCGACCGCGTTGTACTTTTTTTTCTACAAGCATTTTCAGGGTAAAGATATTATCTACTGTGGATCTCCCAGCTCTAAAGCCCGCCTGTTCTTCTGCCTCTTTTCCTTCTATCTCTTTTTCTATTAGGATTTTAATATTTTCGAGTATAGTCTTCCTACTGTGCAAATTACTGCAATACCTCTATAATTTGCTGGATCTTGTCTGCATCCTTTTTTGAAGATTGGTGTTATAATAGATGTTCTCCATTGTTTTGGTGTGTTTTCTCCATTTATGCAGCGTTGAAAGAGATGTTTCAACATCTCGTGTAGCTTTTTAGGTCCATATTTCAGTAACTCTGCTGGTATACATGAGGTTTCGACAAGTTCTAATTTTATTTCTATATTTTCCATTTGTTGTGCGCCTACTTGTTCATCCTCAATGTTCTGTCTGGTTTCCGTCAGGAGATCACTAAAATAGTTTTTCCAATCGCTCAAAGAGATACCCATTCCCGGAAGTCGGTCATTTTCTGTTACTCGCATATTTTTATTAATTTCAGGCTTCAGAGCTTCTTGATCCTCCCACTTGTTGATCTATATATTGGCATTTCTTGATCCAAGATGAATTTTTCTTCATAGTGACTTCCTGTTTTACTTCTCTATTGAGTTTCTTATACTTTCTCTCGCTTCTAAGGTCTTGTTTTGATAGCCACTCCAAGTATGCTTGTTTCTTTTCTTTAATCTTTCTTTCTAGTACTGCATCCCACCAATACGGCTTCTTTTCAGAATTATATTCTCCAAGCGCTTCTCTCGCTGCTCCCTTATTGCTTCTGTAATGTGTTCATACTCTTCTTCTACTGTTCTTTCAGCTCTATGCAATTTTCCTTTTAGTCGTGTTCGATACAGGTACCTCGTACTTTCATCTTCCAGTGATTTCAAGTTGTAGATGGTTTCTCTGTTCTTACTATCAGTTTCTTGAGGTGTTATATTTTTGTTCTCTAATTTATCATACGGTAGGTATATTTTTGCTATGACTAGGTAGTGGTCGGATCCACATGTAGAGCCTCTTTTCACCCTAACATCTTTCGTCATAAATCTTGGTTTCTGCCTTACAATGATGTAATCTATAATCATTTTCAAATTTCCCGTTTCACGATGCCACGTGTATTTATGAATGTCTTTATGTTTAAAAAATGTGTTTGCTATTTTCAGTTCATACTGTTCGCATATATTTCTTAGGCGTAGCCCATTATCGTTCAAGGTGTCTTCTCCGTGTTGTCCAACCACTACATCTTTTTTGTTCTGGACGATCCTGGGTCTAATACAAGTCGCATATTCACTTCAGATAACTCCAATTGAGAATAATGGATAATTTAGCGAAAACGCTAAAATTCTATCACATTATCATAAGTTTTATTTTTATTATAATCTCACTCAATTAGAAATAGGTCTTTGACATTTTATAGCAATTAGCGTAATTTTGGAACATAGAGCTACTTAAAATATTTTAATAAGACGTCGTTACGACTAATTAAGATCCGAATTAATATCAACAGAAAACAGTCTAAAAAAATTTATAATTATTAATTATATGATATATGACGACTTGCAAAACATTAATAAAAATATAGAAACGTTATTTTTTTAACAATGAAGAAATTTAAAATACAAAATGGCCGAAATTACTATTTTTGCCGAACATATTACAACCCGTTATCAGAAAGACTTAGAAAAATTAAGAAAATTTCAAAACGAAACAATAAATGCTTTTAAGTCAAATGACTTAATTCAATTAGTTAGACTTAGAATTATACAACATCCAAAATTATCATAAAAACATAAAAATATTAGAAAGAACTCTAATCTAGCTAAATTAGAAACCCCTAATATCGAATTAATTACACTTCAGAATTGTAAGAAATTCACAATCTCTTAATTAAAATTTATCACAATGACCATTTATTATCCTTAGATGATACTCACCTCTTTGAAATACTTGATATGTCGAAATTTACATTAATGATCGCAATAAACAATGGTAATGATATTAAAAATACTAATCCTAAATCCAATCCCATACACGTTAACAAAAATCTATTCAATCCCAGACTCACAATACCAAATTTTTGTACCTCCAATAATGTACAATCTAAGATGGAAAAATGATGAAAGATGGCAAAAACTGCATGTATGGACTAAATCAAATTATTTGCAGAAACCAAGTTATCACCGCATGTAAAGTAGAAAAATTACAAAATTGTTCGATAGCACGAATTGCAAGAACAATATTTCAAGAGGGTATCCTGGCATTTAATATCTCAAAGATGTTGATAGCACCTTGTGAGAGGACCACCGGCTTTACATGCCTTCCGAAGCATGGAGACGACCGTACAAAGTGAACCTCTACCCGAATTCAAATCGGTGCGCCTTACCACCATAACCAAGCCAATGACCGTCTCAACATAAAATGTAAAACATTCTCGCTAAATACTAATACATACATCAATATTTAAGTATTAATTAATTAAATGTATTTATTAACCGAGATGACAATAAATTACTTATTTTTAATTATTATCAATCCAGGTCCATCTGGCGAGTATATTATAGAACGAAATATATGTGATCGATGATCTATATTATAATGAGCTAAATAAGTAAATGTGGAAAAAATGCACTAATAATTGTCAAATTCAACTTGTAATAATTGATAATTTAATACTTAAAATATAATTTCACAAGTAAATAAAACATTTATAGATTATAACATATCGATAGGATATTCAAGAAATTTAACAAAAATACAAATAAATATTTATTGTCTTAAGAACAACATAATACACATTAAATTAAATTTTAAAAATATTTTGTAAATTGTAAACTATATCAAAACATTTTCGTATATCTTTACAATTTATTCACTAAGAGTGCATATATTAAGTACATACATACATATTACTGTAAATCTACATTGAAAAATTTGTTTAAAACAAAATTTTAAAATGTTATGTTTTTTAAATGTACAGTACTGTAACTGTTAAGGGTGTCTGCATTAATATTTCTATTATTTTGGTGGTACTAACTCAAATTTCCAAATTCTGTTTGGAGCAATTTCGGCTACATAAAGAGCTGATCCATTTGGACATGCTGCTATAGCGTGAGGATTACCAAAACCCTAAAAAATATTTTAATGTATTAAAAGGTCGCCTTAATGGTGGTAAGTATATTTAAATGTTTTTATTATTATTTTAAAATGTTAACTAAAGTGTGTGCATTTAGCACTTAACTACTAATTGACCACAAATTCATTAAACAAGTCAATACTAATGGTAACTGGTTAATAATGTTGATACAGTATTTATTATTTTCTACATATTTGCAAAGACTGTTTGTTGTGTAATAATAGCTACATGGCAACGTGAGTTTTTATGTTTTTTTCATGATTGATAATTTTAAAATTATTATTTCCAATTTTAATTAAACTTGCCATCAATTTAAAATACTGGCATGTGGCATATACACTAAACGTAAAAGTTAATTGAACTTTGAACAGTCTTCATAATCAAGTTATAGAAAATATAATACAAATGTTAACTCATCAATTATCAATTTATTACCTCTTCTGGCGCCCAATGATCGATCACCGATTCAGACTGAGGGTCGATGGTAATACCTCGAACAGGCAACAATGAAGATGTGGGACCATTTACAGCGTAGACGATATTCCCTAGAAATTATAAATTAAAAATAATTGTTAACAAGCATTATTGTAATATTTACAGTTTTAAAAAATAACACTTATTGTAAGATTAATTAAAATATTTACGAAAAATTTAGTTATATAATTAAAATAATTGAATTATTGAGTACCTTATTAATCTGAAGATCAGTTTACTGATTTATGAAAATAAGTATTCGTTAACGTTCATTTTGAACTTCATTTTGTTTTGAAATGATGTCCCGGTATGTAATAATTTTATTTTTTATGAAATAAAATTTTAAATCAGTACAACATTATATGGCAGTAAAATAAGCATACATTTCATATTCACCGAAAGACAAAATATTTTGTACATTGACTGCGGATGTTATGGAGTTGTGTTATTAACGGTTATGCAACATATCTTGCACTGACGTTTTAATCAAACTATAACTTTCATCAAAGAATATATTGGACAATATACCTATTATTGTGAAAATAATGTCAAATCAATTGCAATGTGTCCCCTTTAGTAAATACGACACTGAGTTCAGTTTTTAAATATTTTAAAACCCTCTTTAAGTATTTCTGTATTTGACGAATCTTGCTCGGACCATTTTTAAAAGTTTTGAGTAAAATGTAACATATTTAAATAATTTAAACTTTCAAAAATTACAAAGCAAAAATTTTAATCTATCGGAATTGAAACGTAAGTATTTCAGTTCAAGAATAAATTACAGCACTGACCAGCACTTTTGAATGAATTTTAAGAAATTGTTTAGCATTGGAGCTGCGTCAAGCTAACCCTTCAAAATCTTTTAATTTTAATTTTTTTAATAAGAATTTAATGAACCCAGCACTTGCAAAATAAATTATCTCTCGCCAGAACGGAATAGATAAGAAAACTTAAAACCTACACCGAGAAGTAGATGGTTTATTTGATTATGTACTATATTGTGAGATGATGTCAAAATATAAAATTTACTATACAAAATGCACAGCTTTGAGTATATGCTCTATAGATTTATAGATATGGTTCATTAATAAGTATTTCTCGTATAGATTCTCTCGTAAGATTCTCTCGTATAGCCCGAAGGGGAGAAGAGACGTCGGCCGCCGAGAAAAGATGGCGCGATCTGTGAAGTCGGAACAGGCAAACACTGCCTATACCTTGAAAGAAGAAGAAGAAGAAGAATAAGTATTTCAATACATTTTACATTTCAATAAGTAAATTTCTTCAGAATTTTAAAGATAATAAGAAAAAATCGCAATGAAACCCTATACAAGGTGCTTTTGCTTCGAGTGCCATACAATGCGTAGGTGACTTTCTCTCTTATTTCTGAGACGTACATTACATTGGGAACATAGTGTTAATGAATAAGATGAGCCCTTACCCCAAAAATCTAATATTATAACTTTTTTTAAGAAGGTTCTATAAAGAGATTACACCTGGATAACACACAGCACTCTAATTTTTCTAATATGTCAAAAAAGCTACCTTTTCATGTAAAAGAGATAAGTCAAAAGAATAGAAAAAAGAAGTTTATATTGAATTAATTAAAATCAATAATAAGGGTAGTTAAAATTACTGAATAAAATTGCCAAAAAATTATAGCATAGTTAACATTGAAGCATTGAACAAAGACAGAGGTTCAACCATTGCGGAGGCAAAAAGCACTGGAACTGAACCTAAAAGATTGCAATACAGAAAACTTTAGGTTGACCACATTATATTGATATTGATCGAGAGATTGCTGCCCATGATTGTAAAAAAATCTCGCATACCGGAGATACAAGATTCAAAACAAAGAATATTCCTCACTGAAACAGATAATGAAGCTCAAGGTAGGAGGCCGATAGAAGTTAAATCAAATAAGTTCTGGGTCTTCTAGTTCAGTAACTATTGGAGATTGAACGGAAATTAACTTAAATACATTGCTCGGCACAATGTAATACCGAAACGATTTTAAATAAATTATTGTTGCCATCTTTCATTTGTGGACAGAGCAACGTCCGAAGACGAAGTTTGATTGAAGAAACACTTTACAAATTACAAATTCAACTAGTTATTTTTTAATAATTATAAAAATTAAAAACATAACTTCTAAAATTGTTGCGACAAAACTTTAAAGGCATTAAAAATTAAATATAATGTAAATATTTTTGACTTCCTTTGTTAGTACTTCGAATATTCTTCTTGTACAACATTGGACAATCGTTGCCTGAAACTTATTTGTGAATCACCTATGAACGCAATAAAAAAGAGACAAATCCTTACATGACTTCTAGTTATTCATTTGTTATTTACCTTGACTAAACTACTGAATAACTTACTGAAGAATATAATGCAATTAATGGTATGGCGTGGGTTTGCCTTCCTCATAGAACCACACATCGATCGTATTAAATAAATTCAGAACGGGTGACGGTTAAGATTTCTGGATCGCGATTTTACCATTTTTGAAGTGAATTATGAAAGATGACGGTCTAATTAGCGTATAAAAAAATAAAATTTGCGGTCGGTTCACACATTTTTGAAAAAACGGCTTTAAAATTAATTTGGAATGCAATTATCTCATTGGCTCTTTTGAACTGTAACCCCGCCCACCAAAATTAAAATAGGTTGTGGCGACAGTAAATATACCAGAATCTCGGTTTTTACAACGAATTATGAAAGATAATGGTGTAATTAGCTAATAAAAAAATTAAATTTGTGATCGGACAACAAATTTCGAAAAAAATCACTTTTGTGTGAATCCGTTTCTTGATGTAGTTGCGCTGTCAAAACTCACTTTCCGCACACTGCGCGACCCTCTGGGTTACTTCGGGTGCTACAAGCGGTTTTGACACGCGCTTTACTTACTAAAAACATCCCCAAGTACCTCCAACTCGAAAGGTATGGAAGTTGACGTGACGGATCTCAGAGAGCGACTGGTATCTCCCCACCACTAGTCACTGTCAACCCAGGCACAGCACACGTCCCGTCTACACAATGTATAAAATTATTGCGTAATATTGCGCAATAATACATTTACATGTATTTCTTATGGGAAAATTATAATTTCCAAAATGCATTCACCTTAAAGAGCTTATATTTTTATGTTCTTTCGTTTGGTAAAGCCATTTCTATAGGGAAAAGTGTATTATCAAACCCGGGAATCTTAACTCTCACCTTCAGAACATTCCTAAAGTTTTGTCGCTTTGATTTTATGTTTTTCTACGCGTCGTAATTAGAAATTAACTTGATTAATTTATACTTCATTAAGTACCTATTTTAATTAAACGTTAAATATAAATATTCATTTAAGATAGAGTAAACAATTATTAAGTAATTTTCAAAATTGTAGGGTTCCTAAAGTTTTATCGCTGGGTTATCCATTTGTATTTTCATTATAATAACCACAGAGACCCTCTTTTGGTTTACAACTTGGCAACTTTTTATATTTTTAATTTTTGGTCAAATTTTATTTAATCTCTTCAATTTCGCATTAACTGCAAAAACCAACAAAATTTTATTTCAAATAAAAAATTTTAAATTTTGTGCTATAAACTAGAAATTTTTTTGCGGACGTATCGTATAATACGAAATTCTATAAATTTAAAATGAGATAAAATTAACAAATATTGACCGAAACATAAAGAAGAGCTGAAAACGAATTATTACAAAATATGGCCAAGTAATATGTGCAAAGTAGTTCGTGAAATATAATAAAATCATAGAAGTAATATAAATAGAGGGAATAATAATTGACTCAAGTAAATTTTTTTTTGTGAATTACCTAAAGCTGTAACTCCAAAAACTCTTCCCATATCTGGTTGCTGAATAGTAAGTGCTTGATCTCCATAATCTTTATTGCTAAAAAGTCCTGCACGTGGACACGTAACTCGCATATTTTCTCGATCAGCAACGCATATGCGATCAATGGACTCAATTAGTGCCAAAGCGTGTGGAACTAACAACGATAAAAATTCTGAAAGTTTAACATTTTAGCATCTTAAAAGGAAATCTACTGTAAACAATTTAAATACCTGGTGGATTAGGAATAACGCGTAAAAGCCCTCCAGCTGCATTGTATTTCAATATTCTGCTGTTGCAATAACCATCAGCGATAAAAATTTCTCCCGTTGTGGCTATAGCAATAGACGTTGGTTTACAAAGGTGATGAACTCCAGCTCCTGGCTGAAATTCTTGACCAAATGTCAAGACTGGTTCGTCATCACCGGGACGAAACTGCAAAAACATTATGTTATAAAAATAAAATACAATGTTTAAGTAAAGTTCCTATTACTTTAAATGCTTGATGTAGGGCTACGTCAGTTACCCAAATATTATCGTGCCTATCAATCGTGAGTCCATGGGGCATGTAAAATAAGTTATCACCCCATTTTTCTAACACGCGGCCAGTTTGTGGGTCAAGAGTTAAAACTGTGTGTTCTTTAATTGGTCCCAAATGCCTTTGTTGATAATGGTGACTATCGTTGAATGTGCTAAAAATTAATAAATGTAATTTTCAATTTTACGGCAATTAATGATATTAAACCATCAATAAAAGAATAGCAAATATTATATGGTTTAAAAATTAAGAATCATAATACTATTATTAATTTTTAATAGGGAAAGCGTGATGGGGAAGAAAGGATAAATTGAAAATTGTATTCTGTGCAATTCCTTTACTTTTAATATTTATTGTTAATAACATTAGAATGGTTAAATCTAGTCTATAATGACATAGGTATAACAATATAGAGATTTTTTGCACTTCTTATCCAGGAAGGAAGCGCAAATTTATAATGATTGCATGAACGTCTTCGTTAAGCGTGACCTTTTCTTTATTTATTGCTAAGTTCTTTAACACTGATCGCTGAAAGTAAATTACAGCTTGCACTTTAACGTATCCGCTATTAATTATTATTATGGTAAACATATCTACATATTTGGCAAAAAAACTATATGAAAACTCCTAACCGTCAAAAAGTATTTAAACAAAAAAAATATTTTTGGATTTGAAGATCCTGTGCTATAGGTACTTATTACGTTGAATAGGTAGTTGTACAAAACTTTGCGTTCTTATGAATATGACGTCATAAAAAAATCTAATGAATCAATATTTTTTCCACTTACAATTCATTCCAAACTCGATCACTTCGATGAAAAATAACAGGCTGCAAATCTTTATTCACGGAAACACCAGAAACTTGTCCCAATTTCAGATCAACTTCCGGCCAATTTTTGACCGCTCTTGGTACATCCGGTTTGAGAGTAGATTCGGTTAAATAGTTGCGCTTTTCAAAAGCATTCTAAAATAATTATTGTAAAAGAACATAAATAATTTTTGCAAACTGTATTTTGTATGTTTGGTTGCCTATAATACTGCAAGTTTTTCAACAATTGGGAATTTCCCGTTACATTTAAAATCTTCAGTAGCACATAACTTTCATAATATGTTAACAATTAAATATAAATTAAGTACCTTTTGATGATAAGCCGATCTTAATTCTAACAGTTGCCGAATATCGTTATAGAATTCTGAATCTACATTGCTAGGAACATTGCTTACAGCTGCGGCACCAAAAATCACATCAAAACATAAAAATAATAAGAAAACACCGACGACTACCGTCGCCATTGTTGATATAAGGTTTAAATCGATACACCAGATGAGGGCGCGCATGTTCAAATTTTATTCTTGCGTTATCGTTTTATCAATTTTTTGATTTCGTGGTCAAGGTTACCATGTTAGTTAGTACAAGGCTTTTAAATAAAATGACCTAGGTACATTTTTTCTCCTTTTAATATTTAATCTAAATTTAAGATAATCTACTAACAAGAATAAGTATATAATAACTTTTGTATTCACATTTATTGAGAAAATTGATAAATTTTATGTGCTCCATGAGTAGATAATAATTTTGATTTAAAGAAGAATTGTGGAAGAATTATTCAAAATGGCCGTCGGATGTAGATTTCTGCTCCCGACGGTTCATCCACTGCTAGGAATTTTCTTCCCATCCTGGTTGAGTCCAGATGTATCCAGTGGCAGTCATCGAACAGTACGCGTTATAGTAGCGCCCTGGAGCACGGCAGAAAGACCAAGCTGGACAACGACATCGAAACAAACTTTGAAACTCTTCTTTGCAGACTTCGTTCCACCAACATGTTCTCTAGAAGATAATTAAATAGTATATTAATTATAGTAATCAAATTTTATGTGCGAAAGTATTTATGTACTATTATTGGTTAATACTTTTATGGCCCCATAACTTCTTAATGTTAATCATCAGAATGCAACAAGTAGAGTTTCGCTCATTGAACCAAAATAATATTTAAATTGAGACTTTTAAATTATAAAACAATAATATTAAAAAAAAAACTTATTCATTTATTTTTCTGCTTTATTAAACAGATTTATTGAAAAAAAAATATAATAAAAGAAAGTAATTGTTAAACAAATATTTATATCGTGATCTTAACCTCTGTTAAGTATCCATGTATTGACTGATCTGAAAAGCTTCTTCTGTCAAGTGTACGCCCATTTAGTTTATGAATGAATAATATTCCAATAAGTAGGATATACTAAAATATAAATTATTTTGATTATATATGTCACATATTTTATTAGTCATCTATCACCTTAAAAAACATCACTTCGTTTGTGTTATATTAAACATTTATTTATTGATCTAATATAAGAGTTTGCGCTTAACCACTCTCAAGCTTTTAACATAATTTTATCAATACATCTAAAGTGTTTATTGTTAATAAAATTAGCATACTTACATTTCTATATATTTTAAGTGCTAAAATTTAAAAAAAACTGTAAGTCCGCTTGGTTGACTTACTTCAATACACGAATCAGGATAAATCAGAAAATGTGCTTTTTCTCTAAAATATCCAATGAAGCTTCAAATTTTCCGCTTTATTTTCAGATTAACTCAACTTTAAAGATGGCCTTGTTCGATAAAAAAATTCACGCTACTTAATTAATTAAGAAAGCAAAAATGATTTGTTTGATTAAAATGTGTACCTACCACGCATTAATTATTTATTAGGCAAATTAATCTATCATGTTGTGACAAATTTTTTTAAATAATCTGTTACAATTTATCCCGTGACAGTGAAAAAGCTCTTTGTTTAAATATTTTTTGTACAATCATAATATTACAATATTTTGCAAGATTTAAACTTTAATAGTTAGGTTACCTTTGTGAAAGTCAATACTTTTATTTTATATTTTAAATATCACAAATAAGAAGTAAATGTTCTCTAAATGTAATTATTATATTTCCCATATGCAATCGAAAGATCAAATTAGAGATTGTAATGCAATTTAGATTATAAATTAATACAGGATATGGCAGCTTTAAAACCTTCTATTATCTATAGACAGGTCAGGTAGGTAGTTTCTCAAGTGAATTCATCTCACAATACGTCTTCCATTCAATAAAAATAACTAATCAAGATTTTTATTTAAATAGGCACCTGCTTAATTTATCTTGGTTTTAGCAATAACGCTCTTCCTTGAATTTAAGATATCTTTCCTGCATGGAAAAGAAGAACTGATATCATTTCCCGTCGGGAAAATTTTGAAAATGCAAGTGTACTGCGCGATTTTGTTGGTTCATCATACGTCACGTCTACATATTATACCTATAGATAGTTATAAACATTTTTTATAAATTTTCTCCATGCAAATTTATGCTGGAAGCCATATGGTTTTTTATATTGACGTTTTCTCATGTTTTGTTATAAAAAACAAAGACTTTACAGAATGATGTATAGCTCTTACCCGTATACACTATAAATTTAAAAATTTCATCTTCGATAAATTTGTCACCCGAAGCAACAGTAAAAATATAAAAACGCAGATTATCCCATTTCAAACACAACATTAAAGTAGTTAGCATTTGCAATGGAACATTACGTAAAAGATCGAATTTTGACAATTAAATTTTAAATGGTGTATTTAACTGTTTTTACAAAGAAAAAATAAAGTTGCAGTACATCGAAGCTCTATTATTGCAAATGCGCTCAATTGGGTTTTGCGTCAATTCGGTCATACCCGGTTTTCCTAGATCGTCGTTAGCAAAAATAAAGATAAAAAATTATAGTGCAGCAAGATTTATTAACGTCAACAATATATTACGTTTGAAACTAAAAATGTTCGAACATATTATTTAAAAAATGATTCCGCCTTGATTGTTTTTGGCATTTGTTGTTATTAATTTACTATTTAATGTTTAATTTCTACGCATTGCTAAATATCATTTTTAAATACTGTAGAGGTCGCAAAGCGGAAAAAACTGAAGTATATGCTATGTTATTAAAATTTTTCAGTTTATTCTAAAGTTAATGAATAGAATACTGGAAGAGGACCAGATTAGACCAATAAACTAGACAATACTCAATAGGTCCAATCAATAATCTCACTCCTTCCAAAGTTTCCAGAATCCAAAAATTCCTTACTCATACCAAAGATTACTCACTACAATATGTGGTAATTAAATCAGCTGCATGGTGGTCTAAACTTGTTAGATAAATGTAATAGAGATTTAATTTGCCAAAATAATATAGCAAAGAAGTTAAATTCTACTTAGGTAAATTCTAAATGATTCCAACTGAAACATTTACTATTTACATTTGAATCCTTTATATTCAAGTTTAAGGGTTAAAAATTCCAGACTAATAAAAATAATAGCCACCATTAATGAAACACAATACAAAATACAGTCATTACTGTATGTAATTTTGTTTTATAAATTATTCAAATGTAATGTTCGTTATTTAATGTTAGCGTGTAGACGTTCTTTGTTCGCTTCTCAAAAGAGAAATAGAAACTTGTGGAACGCCATCTACAGTACCTACAAACAAATTTTAACTACAATCATAAATTATCGCAATTAATCTTTTAACGGTTTAATCATTTATTTTGCATAATTTTACAACCTGATATAACTTCTAATCTATGTACATATTTCACTATTCATTCACTAAACATCACATCGTTTTCTTTACAATCGTAAGCTTATACTACATACACACCATCATCGGACCTATTATGTTTTTTAAAGAAAATCTGAAGTAGATTAGCTGGTTCCTGAAAAAATAAGTATTCAAATCTTTGCACCGAAACTTGGCAGAACCAAACTGGCTGATCATAATTTTCTCCCTTATATGGCGAGAATTTTACTATACTAGAAGGTTTCCTAGTTGTAACCACTATAATAACTAACTAAATGCTAATTAAATAACTAATCAAAATCTAAATTCATATTATAAATTCATAAGTTACAGCCGGATGGATCAAACAGAAAACGACCCAAGCGCGAAAAGGACAAGATTTTAGGAATCGAGCAAACAATAAATGTAGCAACATGGAATGTAAGAGGTCTCGGGAACAAAGAAGAACAAACTGAAACTAAAAGAACCTCAAAGGAACAATAGAACTTGACGATTTCATAATGATATACAGCGGCGTAGAGCAACAGGTGCGGGCAAGAAGTGGAGTCGCAATTCTAATAAACAAAAAATTGAAAAACCAAATAGAAAGCTACTCATACATAGACGAGAGAATAATAGCCATCAAACTAAAAGTTGACAGAGGTCACCTTACGGTAATTGGCATCTACGCATCAGAAGAGGGAAAAGAAAAGAAACAGAAGCTTTCTATGATAAACTACAAAAGACCACCACAGAATTCAGAAATCACCATCTGATCATCGCTGGAGATCTAAACGCACAAATCGGAAATCAACCTATCCCCCAAGTAGTGGGAACTTTTGGCAAAGTACATATGAACAGAAATCGGTACGAACTACGACATTTTGCGACTTTTAATAGGCTGAGAATAGCTAACTCGTTCTTCAGAAAAGGGACATCCATAAGTACACGTGGAGTGCCAGAGGATTACGTTCTATAATAGATTTTGTAATAGTTAACGAAAATTAAGTTTCAGGTCCAAGATGTTAGAGTATATAGGGATGTGATATATATTCAGACCACTACCTGCTAGTATCAAAGATAGGCTTACTGACGAGATGGAAAAGCATACTCAGCGCCAGATCATTAAGGACGCAAACAATATAGCATACAAAATACATTTACTTCAAGACCAAAGTATCAAATATCTTTACCTAAAAAGATTACAAGAATACTTAGAAATTACGACAACAACGAATGATATTAACAGAGAATGGGACAATATAAGAAAATGCATGGATAGAGCATCCCAAGAAGCTGTAGGAACAAAAAGAAAAGCTCAAAATAAAGAGGTCTAAAGATTTGCATTCAGGAAATAGCTGAAGCCATCAAGGAAAAGGAAAAGCCTACAAGATACACTTACAAAAGAACACACTTCTAACAAAAGGAAAATACAAAGAAAAAGAAACCATGCAATAAGCTTAATCAGAAAAGCACATATGGACTCATGGAAAAATTTATAAACAATATAGAACAGGATATTCATAGTAGACAACAAATAGCGTATAAAATGATAAAACATCTCAATAAAACAGAAAAGACACAGCACAAATACACGTAATCCAGGAAGAAAATGGATACAACATTAAAAGACCAATCAAAATGGCAAGACCAGAGCAAAACTCTATCCAAAGGAACGGACTTAAAGATAACAATAGCTATAAAGGAGACTCCATCACTACGATTAAAATAAATACAGAACTCTCTATAACAAAGAAAATTACAACCAATAAAGGTCTAAGACAAGGGTGCGGCCTTTCGCCTACTATGTTTAATATATACTTACAATTAGATGACATGATAAGATAATAAAAAGGCCGAAGTGACTCAGGAATACGAATACTTCGGAATATATTCGTAAACTGCCCACTGTTTGCGGACGACCTTGTAATAATCCAAAAGATCGAAGATGACCTCCAGAGATCGATATTTGCTCTGCAAGAACTGTGTATCAAATATGATCAAAAATTTCAAAAGAAAAGACGAAAGGGGACGGTCAATAATCCCGAATTTGGAATTTCATGATTTTTGAAGTGAATTATGAAAGATGAGGGTCTAATTAGCGTATAAAAAAATAAAATTTGCGGTCGGTTCACACAATTTTGAAAAAACGGCTTTAAAGTTAATTTGGAATGCAATTTTATCATTGGCTCTTTTGAACTTTAACCCCGCCCCAAAATTGAAAGAGGATGTGGCGACTGTAAATATACCGAATCTCGTTTTTACAACGAATTATGAAGTAATGGTGTAATTGCTAAAAAAAAGAAATTAAAATTTCGATCGGACAACAAATTCCAAAATCACTTTTTAATGAATTCAGATATGGATGTTGATGCTTTATAATTTTAATTAATAATTTTTTTTAATACAAACTATAAAACATCATTAAGCGGCTCCAACTCAAAATTTGAAAGTTGACGCGACGGATTTCACGATTAACACTACCTTACGCTGCTCTAGTTAGCCACGTTTAGATAGATCCGGTAGTTAAAACTATTCTATTTCTTAAAATGCTCATTTAATTGTTAGTCCACTGCCTTTAGATAGACCGTTGTATAAATGTGAACTGAAATGACCTGTCACTAAAGACATAAATTTACCCCCCCAAAATTGAAAAATAGTGACCCGACAAAACCTGAAAAACCCACTTTTTTTACTTTTATAAGCAAAAATTCAGTGTTGTAATTTTTTACTAAATGTCCATTGCTTGATTGTTTCTGAAGTTACAGAAAAAATATGAATACCTTCTTCAGACATATTTTAAGGATAATAAAATTGGCAGAAGGAATTTTGAATCTCTTTATTAGTTTTCGAGTTTATAATATAGAGTTTTTTTTTAATAAAAACTATATGAAATATTTAAATAGAGTTTTTTTCTCTCTTTAATGATTATAATATGTGGGGTTCATTATTTTATTTCATTTCATTTTATTAATAAATGGCAAATAAAAAAAAAACGAAGCTCAAAAAATTAAGTATTAAGAAAACTTACTTTAATTTTTGTTATTGATTAAAATTATATTCTATTTTACTTACAAAATTTGTATTACATTTAATTTTTTGAGTTTCATTTTTTTAATTAACGTTTTGTGATAAAATAGGATGAAACTGAAAAAATGGACCCGCATAGATCAATAAAGACAAGATAAAAAAACATTATTTGAATGGCATAACCAACTACGGTTTCTATTTAAAAAAACATAAATTTATAATATTATAACTCAAAAATCGGATGTCCATGCCCATGACTTTATCATATTTTATTAAATATTAAAAATAATTTTTAATAATAAAAAAAAAATATTTTCCATTAACCAATGTGACCCAAAATCTAATCAGCTCTAAGTCTAAATATAAAATACAAAATACCAACTTTAGTTTTGAAATTCTCATTAGTTTTTGAAATATTAATAAAACTAATAATAAATAAAAGATTTAAAAAATTGCTCCCATGAACCAATTTTATCCAAAATTTAATCAGCTCTAATTCCTCCCATAAACATAACAAATTTCAACTTCAGTCTTGAAAATCCTTTTAGTTTTAAAATATTAAATAAAGGCTAATATTAAATAATAATATTTAAAATAATAAAAACAATAGTTTTATAAACAAATTTTAACTAAAATTTAATCAGTTCTAAATATTGATTAAAATATGCGAAAACCTAAATTTAGTTTAGAAATTCGTTTTACTTTTGAAATATTAATTAAAAACTAATATTAAATAATAAGATTTAAAAATATTAAAAATAGTTCCATGAACCAATTTTAACCAAAATTTAAATAACTTTAACTCCAGCTATAAAGATAGGAAATATCAAATTTGGTTTTGAAAATTCTGTTAGTTTTCAAAATATTAAATAAAGACTAATATTAAATAATAAAACTTAAAAAAATTAAAAAACAATAGTTTTCATAAAACAATTTTAACTAAAATTTAATGAGTTCTAAATCTCGACATAAGTATGCTAAATCCTAAATTTCGTTTTGAAATTCTTATTAGTTTTTGAAATATTAATTAAAAACTAATATTAAATAATAAAATTTAAAAAAAAAAAAAATAGTTCCCGTGAATCAATTTTAGCCAAAATCTAATCAGCTCTAAGTCTCAATATAAGGATACAAAATCCAAAATTTTGTTTGAAAATTCCTATTAGTTTTGCTGTAGGTCGACACAAAATTTGACCACACACACATACAACACACACACACACAACACACACACACACACACACACACACACACATTTTTGAAATGGTCTTATTTTACTAGGGACCTCAAAATTAAATCCAAATCAAAATCTCAATTTTTATTATTGAGTTATTAAAATATTTAACTAATTTAATACCATAAATAATCAAACAATTTTTCTTTAATTCCTCGTATCATAAATATATGTAATTTGATAAGCTGATATTTTAATTACAAGATAATTTTACAACAATATATAATTTATTGGTATTCACTTATTTCCATGTCAAATATTTGACCTTTTGATCAACTAGCGGTTATCGATCTTGATCAATGATTTCTCAACTATTTATCTAAACGATTTCTATGTTCGTTTTCATGATTATGCTTTATACTGACTTTTTATTATACGTCATCATTTTTAACCAATAATTTATAATATAATAGTAATTTTTTTCATGGCTATTCAATAACTAACAGTTATTATAAAATACAAAATCATTTCCATGTCCCTGAACTTTATCATACTTTTATTAAATATTAAAAAATAATTAATAATAAAAAGAAAAATATTTTCCATTAACCAATTTATTCAAAATTTAATCAGCTCTAATGTCTAAATATAAAGATACAAAATACCAATTTTAGTTTTGAAATTCTCATTAGTTTTGAAATATTTAATAAAACTAATAATAAATAAAAAGATTTAAAAAATTCCTTCCATGAACCAATTTTATCCAAAATTTAATCAGCTCTAATTCCTGCCATAAACATAACAAATTTCAACTTTAGTTTTGAAAATCCTTTTAGTTTTAAAATATTAAATAAAGGCTAATATTAAATAATAAAATTTAAAATAATAAAAACAATAGTTTTATAAACAAATTTTAACTAAAATTTAATGAGTTCTAAATATCGACTAAAATATGCGAAAACCTAAATTTAGTTTAGAAATTGTATTACTTTTCGAAATATTAATTAAAACTAATATTAAATAATAAAACTTAAAAAATAAAAACAATAGTTTTCATAAAACAATTTTAACTAAAATTTAATCAGTTCTAAATCTCGACATAAGTATGCTAAATCCTAAATTTCGTTTTGAAATTCTATTAGTTTTGAAATATTAATTAAAACTAATATTAAATAATAAAATTTAAAAAATAAAAAAATAGTTCCTGTGAATCAATTTTAGCCAAAATCTAATCAGCTCTAAGTCTCAACATAAGGATACAAAATCCAAAATTTTGTTTGAAAATTCCTATTAGTTTTGCTGTAGGTCGACACAAATTTGACCAACACACATACACACACACATACACACAACACAACACACACACACACACAGACATTTTTGAAATGGTCTTATTTTACTCAGGGACCTCAAAAGTGTAAATCCATCAAAATCTCAAATTTTTTTTGCAGAAAACAATACTTTCTATATTACATATGATAAAGTAAAAATTTATCTACTATTATTCTTTATTAACAATTTAATTATATTAAAGTAAAATTTAAAAAAATTAACAGGTTAAGAGAACAATAAAACAAAATTATTTGTGAGCTTTCAGCGATGGTTACTGCTGTCATTAATTTTATTGTTCAGTTAACCTGATAATTTTTAAAAATTTTACTTTAATATAATTTAAAGATTAATAATATATATTTATAATTTCAACAATTTAATTATAATGAGTGTATTATTTAACTGTTGCGCTTGGTCAAATTGTAATTGTTTAAACAACTATTGGAATTCTGAAAACAAAAGGAACTTTAAAAATACCAAAGTTATTAATAGTTATCTTCTATATAAGACAAAAATTTAATTTTTCAACGAACGGAAATTGTTTTGTGGAATTTTTTCTATAGTAGATGTTGAAGAACAATGATATAATATAAGAAATACCCAATTTAATTAAATTATTATTTGTCATCAAACACACTTTAATTTTAATTGCAGTGAAAACAATCAAACAAACCGCATTTTAACATCTACTGTAAAAAAATATACATTATTATAAATATCGTACGTCCTATGTCAAACGATATGGAAATATTAATTATAATAATAATTATAGTTGCAGCTTGGGTGATTATAATTATTTACAAGGTAGATAGACAGGTTTGTATACATGTAATATTTTAAATGTAAAAATATATCCAACATAGAGAATTGTCTTTAAAAATATCGTCGAATAAACAACTAACAACAAAAATTACTAATTCCAATAAAATTTGACTCGATAACCAGGATTTCTCACCACCAACCGAAAATCTAAACTAACAAAAAAAAGTAAATTAAACTTCAAATTTTTTTAATCGACTGTAAAATTTGTATAAACTTAATACAACTGCTAATAATAATTATTGCTCAATGCAAGAAATTAATTTAAAATAAAATTAAGCACTAAAAATTTAATTTGAGTGTTCAATCTTCTTTATTTGAATCATTTGAAAATTTTATATACTTGTAAATAAACACGTTTATTTAATAAAAAAAATTATACATTTTTAAAATGGCTTCCATGGGAATCAATATGCAACTTTAAATATTTATTAAAATTATTACCAGCAGTTCGAAGCATGTAAACCTTGACAATGGCAGCACGTAATAATTCCAACTTTAGCTAGCGTGGCGCAGGCTTTAGTCTCCAAGTTTGTCAAAACAAAGTAGTCAAGAAGATTTAAATTCAGAAAATACGATGGCCATTGCATAATATCGATAAAATCTGGAAATTTCTCTAAAATCCATTGTTGAATCAATGTCGCTTTGTGAACCGGAGCAGGATCTTGTTGGAATGTCAATTATTGACTAAAACTCCCACAATTATTAATAAAAGATTTAAAGTAATTTTTAAAGAATTATTTAGGTGATGCTTACAAGTTCAGGAGAGAACTACTTCCTCGAGAATTTTACGGCGATTCATTTCTTGGTTCACTTCGTTCATTGATTAATTTGATCGGTAGCTTTCCCACAGCGGAAACCATATCAGATTTAGGTTTTTGACTTCTGGAAATAATGTTAGCTTCTTCGGAAAATGTTTTCGACCAAATACGGTCATTTTAACAATAGGGATGTTGCATGATTTTTGAAGTACTTTTTTTTAAAACTTTAAGTACTGGTAAACAGCACTACATGGATAAAAAGTTCAGGAGACCTTCAGTTTTCTCCAAAAAAAAATTTATAAAAAATGATTTTGTAAACCGTGTTTTTAGTGCGAATGACGTCACAAACTATTTTTTTTAACAACTGGCAACACAACAAATGCAGTTTGTGTTGAAAATGTAACTTATAAATAGTTTGTGTAAAAATTGAAAAATGAATTTTAATAAAAACACAGAAAACTCGGAATAAACAATTTTTCTTATAATTGCTTGTGACTACAGTTTGTATTAAAATAAATATATATATTGATAAAAGCTACTATTTAAATGGTAAACGTTACATTGTTTACAACTGCCAAATACAACTCAAATATTTAACTGTCAGGTCTTTGCGACGTTGTAAAATTTCCATAAAAACGTTCGGGATCACGCGTCTGACATCAGAGGCGTAATCGGCTGACCGATTCGATTTTGAATTTCAAATTTGATTTTCTCAGAGCAGACCGCATTTTAAAAATTTTTATTTCGGTTATAAATTTCATTTGATATTATTTTCAAGAATTAATAGGAGTTATCACTAAATAGATACCATGCAACATCCCTATTGCTGATCTCATATTTGCTTGTATTAAAACGCTCACCTACCTTTACTGGTCTCTGGAAAATCTTCAAATTGCTTATAAATTTCAGGAAATGTCTTTCTATTATGTAGTTTAGTAGAAAATAAATTTTAAAGTTCAACTTTCAAGACAATAAAACAAAAATGTAAACAAGAAAACTAAAATTTGATAAGTAATAAATAATAAAAATAAATTGTGTGATTTGTATATTGAGTTATTCTAAAATTGATATTTACATTAAATCTAAGAACAAAGTTTGTTTGTACAGGGTGAGCCAATTTCGATGATTCTTATGGGGACCTCGATAACTCGAAGAGATATGGAAAAATAGATAGCGCATCCTCCGTCTTTTTTTGAGCAAAACTCGATGGCAAAACCCAAATTTTTTGTTTACTATTTATAAGCAAAAATTCAGTGTTCTAACTTTTACTAAATGTCCATTGCTTGATTGTTTCTGAAGTTACAGAAAAAATATGAATACCTTCTTCAGACATATTTTAAGGATAATAAAATGGGCAGAAGGGATTTTAAATATCTTTATTAGTTTTCGAGTTTATAATATTTTTTTTAATAAAAACTATATGAAATATTTAAATATAGTTTTTTTTCCCTCTTGAATGATTATAATACGTGGGGTTCATTATATTATTTCGTTTCATTTTATTAATAAATGGTAAATAAAAAAAACGAAGCTCGAAAAATTAAATATTAAGAAAACTTACTTTAATTTTTGTTATTGTTTAAAATTATATTCTATTTTATTTACAAAATTTTTAATGCATTTAATTTTTTGAGCTTCATTTTTTTATTTAACGTTTTGTGATAAAATGGGATGAAACTGTAAAATGGACCCCGCATAGATCATTAAAGACAAGATAAAAGAACATTATTTGAATGGCATAAGAACCACGGTTTTTATTTAAAAAAACGCTACTTTATAACTCGAAAAAGGTAAGAAAATTTTAAAAATCTCTTACGAAGAAGAAGGTATTAACATTTTTGCTGTAATTTTGGAAAACAAACGAGATACTATGGACATTTAGCACACAATTGGATAGCCGAACGTCAATTTTAATTTCGGTTTTTGCAATTGAGTTCTAGATTTTTCTCGTGGATTTGTATGTTTTACGACTCAACTGGTAGATTTTCCTAATCGCATTCTCAACCAATTTTTATATATAGGTAATTTTGTTTCAGGTTATTCAATCAACTATTTTATAAAAAATAATTTTATCTACTATTATTTTTTATTAACAATTCAATTATATTAAAGTAAAATTTATAAAAATTAACAGGTTAAGAGAACAATAAAACAAAATTATTTGTGAGCTTTCAGCGATGGTTACTGCTGTCATCAATTTTATTGTTCAGTTAACCTGATAATTTTTAAAAATTTTACTTTAATATTAATTTAACAGATTAATAATATATATTTATAATTTCAACAATTTAATTGTAATGAGTATATTGTTTAACTGTTGCGCTTGGTCTAATTGTAATTGTTTAAACGACTAAAAAAACTCTTAAAACAAAGGGAACTTTAAAAATACCAAAGTTATTAATAGTTATCTTCTATATAAGACGAAAAATTTAATTTTATCAACGAACGGAAATTGTTTTTGGGGAATTTTTTTCTATAGTAGATGTTAAAGAACAATGATACGAGTATAAATATACTCGTAGAAATACCTAATTTCAATTTAAATTATTATTTAGAATCAAACACACTTTTATTTTAATTGCAGTAAAAACAGTCAAACAAACCGCATTTTAACATCTACTGTAGAAAAATATACATTATTATAAATATCGTACGTCCTATGTCAAACGATATGGAAATATTAATTATAATAATAATTATAGTTGCAGCTTGGGTGATTATAATTTACAAGGTAGATAGACAGGTTTGTATACATGTAGTATTTTAAATGTAAAAATATATCCAACATAAAGAATTGTCTTTAAAAATATCGTCGAATAAACAATTAACAACAAAAATTACTAATACCAATAAAACTTTACTCGATAACCAGGATTTCTCACCACCAACCGAAAATCTAAACTAACAAAAAAAAGTAAATTAAACTTCAATTTTTTTTTAATCGACTGTAAAATTTGAATGAACTTAATACAACTACTAATAATAATTATTGCTCAATGCAAGAACTTAATTTAGAATAAAATTAAGCACTAAAAATTTAATTCGAGTGTTCAATCTTCTTCATTTCATCTTTATTTGAATCATTTGAAAATTTTATATACTTGTAAATAAACACGTTTGTTTAATAAAAAAAATTATAAATTTTTAAAATGGCTTCCATGGGAATCAATATGTAACTTTAAATATTTATTAAAATTATTAGCAGCAGTTCGATGCATGTAAACCTTGACAATGGCAGCACGTAATAATTCCAACTTTAAGTAGCGTGGCGCAAGCTTTAGTCTCCAAGTTTGTCAAAACAAAGTAGTCAAGAAGATTTAAATTCAGAAAATACGATGGGCATTGCATAATATCGATAAAATCTGGAAATTTCTCTAAAATCCATTGTTGAATCAATGTCGCTTTGTGAACCGGAGCAGGATCTTGTTGAAATGTCCAATTATTGACTAAAACTCCCACAATTATTAATAAAAGATTTAAAGTAATTTTTAAAGAATTATTTAGGTGATGCTTACAAGTTCAGGAGAGAACTACTTCCTCGAGAATTTTACGGCGATTCATTTCTTGGTTCACTTCGTTCATTGATTAATTTGATCGGTAGCTTTCCCACAGCGGAAACCATATCAGATTTAGGTTTTTGACTTCTGGAAATAATGTCAGCTTCTTCGGGAAATGTTTTCGACCAAATACGGTTATTTTAATATTTGTAGCATTATTCAATTATTGTGAACAGCTTCTCATTAGTAAAAAAAATTTTTCTGGATTATTTGCCTTCGGACCACTTTTGTAACACTTTGCATCTTTGAAGTCGTGTGAGTCTATTTTGTTCGTTTTGAGTTTCTTGGAGCCTGTACGGATAGTTATTAAGGTCTTTTTTGGCTTTTTTTTAACAGTTTTGCGGTTTGCTTGAAAACTCCGAACTACATAACGCATTTTGATTTGTGAATTTTGGTGAATCCGACATTTTGATGATGTTGCAGAGCTGTAAAGTATTGAGGGTAGGCGAACGACCTCTTTCTGGAAGAATTATTTAACTGCTGGTATTGTGGTATCGCTTTTAAGACTGTTGAACATGGAAAACAAAGACTTTCAATTATGTTTTTTGTTGAATTTTTAACTTCGTACAGTTCCCTAACAGCGAAACGACTTTTTAGACATGATAACTCAAAAAATAAAATGAATAAAAAAATGCTTAATTTCAATATAAAAATTTTAAAAGTATTCTAGATAAGAAAAAAAATTTGAAAACAGTCTTCATATTTTATTGTCACCTGGTAATTGCTAGTTTTAATCACGTAAGGCAGTTACGTAATATTTCACAGTAACAAGAAATCATTTGTGTGACGTTCATGGTAAAATGATTGTATAATTTTTCAGATTATTAAATCACGACTATAACTTAATTAGACACAAGTATAAATTTGGAAGTAATTTTTTTTTTCGAAAAGAGGGATCTGCATAATCATGAGAGAATCACTATTACATTTGATCGTAAAGCCATTGAGTGCACTTTAATGGTATAATTAAAATAAAATATAATTTTTTCGAGGGGGGTGATAGCTGGAAATAAACTTAACATCTTTATTGAAGATTTTTCCTTTACAGCAAAACCACTTGAATATAACATATTAAGTGAATAGAGCATACATATTTCATTTTTGATTTTGAAGAATTGATATATTTAGTACCAATGGTACCGACTTAAATTTAACATTTATTTCAGAAGCAAACATCCAGAAAAAATAATGTGAATTTTGAATTCAGCTATTTTTGAATTCCAAATTTGCTCAAACGTTTAATTTATTTTAACCTTTAAACCTATTGTATTTATCTCAGATTTTAAATATTTATTATAGTGCATGACGTAATTAATTAACTTGTACAACCTGAATATTTTATATAAAACACAAAATAATAATATCTATACATAATTTACAATACTGAAGCGGCAATCTATGATACATTAACAATTAATAATACAATTTAAATGTAGTTCAACAAAGCCTTTAATTTATAATCCCAATTTTGCTGATATTTAATTTTAATTTTCAAAATTTCTGGGAAGTTCGGAAAAGCGATTGTAGGTCAAATGAACAACTGGACTAAAACAATTTTACAAGTTCCTACAACATCATCAATAATATTATTCTGGGAATTAAAAAAATTCTGTACTTTCTACCAAATATTTTGTTGAACGGAAGGTTATATTGACATGTTTAAGATTTATTATCTGCTAAAATAATCTTCAATGGAATTCCATTATTAAGTTTTTAAATTAGAGCAAAAGAAATTTTTAATTTTTTCTTACATAAAAATTTTAAAATTAACAGGTTAACTGGACAATAAAACAAAATTATTTTTTGTGAGCTTTTAGCAATGGTTAAATTATAATAATTAAAAAATACTAGTTATTATTAAAAGTCTGATGACAGCATATAATTGCTGAAAAAGCTCAGAAAAAAAATTTTGGTTTGATAGTTTAGTAAACCTGTTAATTTATAAAATTTTAATTTAATATGTTAATAATGTTACATAACCATTATAACTATTATATAATTTAAAAAATATTTATTACATTTAGTGAATTTTGTGTTCCATTATTTCAATTTTCATGAAATTTGCCGAATCTCGATTAAAATCGAAACTTTTGCAAAAACCAAAACTAACAAAATTTTCAATTGTAAATTTGAATAGAAATGACAATTTACCACACATTATATCATCCAATGTGTTTGCATCGTTTTAGTCACATGGACCAATCAAAACCTATCTGATATTCTTTCAGCGAATATTATGCTGGGTGCACTCTTGCCATCGCCGTTATCAACAATATCTTAGCAACGTACTTACCTATGCTTGTTGATTTTAATTTAAAAATTAATTTTATTTAAATTAAAATTATTGTTCGATAAATTGTCAAAATAAATATCACTCGTGATCTTGATTTTGCTTCGGTATTGAATGACCACTCCTGCTTGTTGCTACGAGAAAAGATGCCCTCGTGCTGCGCACTCGTGCTTCTTTTCATCGCAACAAGCAGTCGTGATCGATTCGGCAAAAATTGCCGGCAATATCATGATCACTAGTGATATTACTGTTGAAAACTTTAAAAACGAAAAACTGGTGCAACATGCGTGCCAAATTTTAAATGCTTTTGTCAATTGAACTACATATTATTTATTGTATTAATCTAGATTTAAATTTTCGCGTTTACTTAACTTGTTAATTGTTAAAAATTCTAATTTAATTAATAGGTACTTACATCAGGAAACAGAAATAAATCAATTTATCGATTACGCTATAATTTATTTATGAACAAGGTTAAAGATATTTTAAGAAAATGGCAATATATTGAATCAACATTATTTATTTTAAGTGTGTAAGTAATATACATTATTCTCATCATACATTGAAAAAAAGAAATTGTGATTTTGGTAATTAATAAATATTAGAAAAACTATTTAATTTAATTAATTAATTTAAGACATTCTAAGCCTGCCATTAAACCAAATCCAGAAGCGATAAGAAAAGCACGTTTCATTCTGCAAGCTCTTCTTTCCTTTTCTCTATTTAAAATTTCGAAAAACGTAATATATAAAATTGTTCCAGCGGAAATTCCTTCTAGAATCACAATTGTTATGAATTTTGCAGCTGGTGCTGATGTAGTGTTTAAACTTATTACAAGGCCCAATAATATTCCCACAGGGCTTGTAATGGCTAAGAAAAGCATATGAATAATAATTGTTCTAGTTTTCGTTCCGGCTAAATAAATTTCCAATCCAATGCAGAACAAAATCGTAGCCGAATGAATAGACATTGCCACGAAAAGATACCAAATGTTAGTTTCAGAATGTTGTAATCCCATAGCCAAACCTTCAAAAATTGCATGCAGCGACAAAGCTATCACTATGACTAGGCATCTAATTATTTGCTGTGTCGTTTTTTCTTCTCTTTCTATTATTTGATCAAATTCTAAATTTAATTCCTCTTCAGAATCTTCTTCTTTTAAATTGTCGGTTTGTTGGTATTCATCTTTGAAGTCATCTAATTCTGATTTTATTGTATATAGGGCATTTGCATTGGAATTTTTTTCCGAGTTTTGGTTATTTACTGTAATAATTGCAATACTTTTGGAATCGTCAATTTTTAGTTTTTTCTTTTGCACGGTTCTGGAGGTGAAATGGATATTAACCAATTACTAACTTCTTCCAGAAAATATATTAAAAAGAATCCAATAGAAACCACTAATTGTGAAATGGGATAATTGGTTTCAATAACACCAAGTTCTTCCAATTCTTTAACTGCGTAGTAAACTTCGGGCATCATGTGCAAAAAGCAAGTTGCAAATAGGATGCCTCCTCCAAACGATTGTAATTTTATAATGGAATGATCTAAGAATTGCCGTCTCGATTCGGTAACATTTCTTTTGCCATCTTTGATATAAATTCCTAACCAAGAACATACCTGTATTGGCAGTGTACCAAACGAAAATCGAATAAGGCCGAACAGTATTGCAACTAACACTTTTACACCAATTATATTCATTTTACTTCTAATTCATTAAATAAAGTGACCTTTAGTTTTAAGTTTTTATAAACTTACGTATGCGCGACTAACACGCAACCATATTTCCACGATGTTTGTATTTGTTACAACTTTATTGTAAAACTATTATTGTATGACGGTTTTCACGTTTGCATTATTTTTGCAATTTTACTGTAATAGTTTTAAAAATACGATGCACCAGAAACCGGACGAATAAACACATGGTTATGTTCTAAGGTTTTGTTACTTAATTATTAATACAGGAAGTTAACCTTGATTATTTCAAGGCGATGAAGTAATGCTAATCTGGAAGACATCTAGCCGACTAACTAAAAATTGATTTTTTAATAAAGGTACAGTTTTCTCCAAACTATTGTTTACGAGCGTATTTCACTATAAAGGCCATTTGTAAATTAACAATTATTTTATTTTAAATCAGTTTTTTACAAATTTTTATTTTGAAAATGTGAGAATGTGTATCCTTATCAAATAGTGAATTCGTTACATAAAATATGAATATTCATTCATTACAAGAAGCGAATATAAAAATATTTCAATATTTTTTTTAATAATGCATAATATTTTTATGTTTAAAATTTTCAAGTTCAGTGAAATATTAATGAATTTTTTAATTGGTAAATTTTTGTAAATGTTTCGATTTGCAAAATCCTCGTCAATTAAACTAGAACCGAAAATTGAATTCAAAAATTAACTTTGATTATTTTACCAATTTAAAAAAAATTATTAATATTTCATTAAACTTGAAAAATATTAAACATAATTTCACAAGTTAATAAATTATAATTATTATAAATAATATTTTTAACAAAAAATTTTATACTTCGTTTCAACTGCGTTTTAGTAAAAGTTACTAAAAGCTCATTATATTACATATCGATTCTAATTCAATGAACACCACGTCACTATTTTTCATTTAAACTACCGATCAACATCCACTGTTGGTGCAATAATTGTAACTTTTAATAATTCTGGAATTCTGATGATTTAATTTTAGCTGTAAATTATCCTGTCAAATTCTAAGATTTGAAACTGAGATAACCTCAGTAGTCAGTTCACTTTCTAAACGAAACATTTAGATAGATACATAATATTTCATTCATTAATTTATTATTTTAACGTGGTGTTAATTCAATGTAAATCGATTACACTAATTACTTCTAAATTACAAAAATATAATAATTTTGGTTTTAAATTAAAATTAACCGAAGGGTAAAATCCATGATGTACCTAAAATTTCAGATCGCTTTTCCCGAAGTATCACATCTTGAAGCACAAGCACATGTTATCCTTGATCGCCTTTTATTTAAAAGTAACTCAGTCAGGTCATTATAACACTTCCAGATTTTTTATCATTTCAGTGATTACGAAAATAATACTTTAGGTAGGCACTGCTATTCTGGATTGACAATGTTTGTATAAATCAATATTGATTTATTATATTGCTATAATGTGTTTTGTTTTAATTTCAATTTGACATTATTACACTTTTAATACAGGTTTGCTAGGAAGAAAAAATGTCTTAAGGTACTTTAAGTGATTCCAAAGCGGCCATCATTACAAATCCTGCAATAATAAAAATAGCGCGCTTAACTCGGCACATTCTTCTTTCTTTTTCTCTACTTAACACTTCAAAGAAAGTTATGTACAATATAGTACCTGCAGATAATCCTTCCAAGTGTACTACTGCTAGCGATTTAGCTTGAGTGTGCATGTCGGTTGTTAAACTTACCGTCAACCCTATCAACACTCCAATAGGACTTCCTAAAGATAAAATGATCGTGTTTATTAATATTACCTTTGGTTTCGAACCGGATAAATAAATTTCTAAACTAATACAAAATAGAATCGTAGCAGAGTGGATAGAAACTGCGATAAATAAATACCAAATGTTGGCTGCAGAATGTTGTAATCCAATGGCTAGCCCTTCTAGCACTGCATGGAAAGATAATGCCAAAACTATAAAAATAAATCTCAACAGCTGTTGTTGGGTTGCAACTTTGGTTTCCATCAACTGCTCCAACTCTTTTTCCTTTTCAATGTCTGATTCATCCGCCAAATTTTTTTCATTTTCAGTTTGGACTTTCTCATCAATCGGTAATTCTACACTAAAATCGTCTTCAAAATCTTCAGTATTTTTTCCTTTTCTCCTCATTTTCTATACTCATCGATATATTATTATCAGTATTAATAATTTCTGGTTGCACTTTATTATCCTTAGGTATTATCCGCACTGTAGATGAAGTTCGAGAACCTCGGGCACTTGGTTTTGCCCATAACGGTTCTTTGGGGATTAGAGTTACTATCCACTGACCGATTTCTTCAATAAAATAAACTGTAAAAAATCCCGTAGAAATAACAAGTTGCGAATATGGATAATTGCGTGCTAAGACTCCAAAATTCTTTAATTCTTCTACAGAATAATAAACTTCGGGCATCATGTGAAGAAAGCAAGTAGCAAAAAGAACACCTCCCCCAAAAGATTGCACTAAAACCACAGCGAAATCAAATACTTTACGCCTTTCCTCGTCAATCACTTTTTTTCCATTCACTTCTTTTTCAATTTTAAAACAAGAAAAAATGTATATCGGTAGAATACCGGCAATAAATCGTATTATGCCAAAAAGCAATGCAACCACCACTTTAATTTGGACGATGTCCATTTTCAAATATTGCGATATAAAACTTTATAATATATTTTTAATTTGGTCTAATCTACTGACACGCAAAATTATTTAGACTTGGTAGCCCGACGTGAGAATTCAATAAATCACTTCATTATTCGAAACTGGCGCGGTTCAGACTGAGGAGTATATAGGTTACAAGTAAACTGACCCCTACAACTTTATATTACCTATATTTATCTTAAAATCGACCGATTTTGTTGTAATGTTTACAACATTTGACTAGCTGTTAACTTTTATATTTAATAATCACATTAGTATACAGGGACATCGCTTAAATATTTATTCTAATCGATGTTCAAAATGAATATTATATTAATTACTCCCATTACTGAAAGAAAACTAATGATAACGCAAGCAAAAAATGATAAATGACTTACAGCATTATAAATTTATAAATCAATTTGATACAAAGTATTTAACAACCATTTGCCACTATTGAAGTAGCAAAGAATAAAACTAGCAAAAATGTATATTGCTTGAAATTTTCTAATTCATTATTTCATTTTTTGAAATTCATTAACGATTTGATAGTGCTGAACTGAAATAATATGTTTTTGATTTCGAGTTTGTAAACTGAAATTATTAAATTATAGTCTAGATAGTTTATGTTAATACATTCCAAGTAAAAGTGGATACAACTAATATTAAACCACTACATTAATTGTCTAAAAAATGCTCCTCTGAGGAATTCATAAAATTATAAGGCATAGCTTGTCATTATCTCATCTATTTATAATGAAAAACGAAAGCTTTCCAGGCCATCTGCACATGAAAGCTTTAAAAAGACAACTTTATAAAATTTGTATTAATGGTCTAAATCTACTTGAACTAATTAAATGCTAGAAACCTGATGAGGTATAAAACCGAAACTAGTTGACATTAAGAATTTTGTTTTATTTGGCAAGAACGACAGAATGCCAGAAAGTGAACAAAATAATATATTCTACAGGACTAAAGTGTCTTAATACCTTGTGTATGATTGCTACTCTCTGTCTTCCGGCAGCAACCTTTATAATAGATCTTCTTTAGAAACGTGCAATTTAATGCACAAGAAATTAAACAATTCCTGCGCAGAAACGAGATTAAAACTTTTATGCAATGCAAAATTATTTTACTACAAAAATTATCGACAATTTCCTTGTGGTCTCGTTTCATACGCCTTTTAGTTTTTGGATGTATAATAAACTATTTTAGTGATAAAACATTAAGTTTTTTACATGAATATTTTTTAATACAAATTAATCTGTTTTTGTCAGTTTTGTTATGTTACAAAAATTAAAAGTTAATTTTTAAATTTACAATTTGCAGTTTTTTACTAAGGTTTTAAAAATTTTCCACACTAAAAAAGCCCAAAAGTTACTAATGACTAAAATGTATATGTATGAGTGCATTATTATAAGAACATTATATTTTATTGATCCGGTTTGCCATTGTAGTTACTAAATTACTTTCACAAATTACCTGAAAACTATTACAATGTGCACCCTAACAATAGAAACGTCATCGTCATAGCAACTTTTAAATAGCCTATTACTCTTGTCATTTGAAAAGTGGCGTTTCCCGAAGTTTATTAAATTTTTTCTATTTTTATACTTGCACAAGTTTACATCAATTTGCGAAGATGTTTGGAGAGGTTAAACTACCAAAAATGAAGACGAGGACACGTCCAGATCCATTGCTGCTTGATATTCAGTTACCATGTACTCAGCCCTATTCGTGGGGTCACGTAAGTTTGTTGTTAATTAAGTTAAACTTTTAAACTGATAGAGTGAAATTAAAATAATCTCAATAGGAAAAATACACTCAATCCGCACCAAATTTTGTATTTTATTATATTTATGAAGGTGGTACGCAAATATTTAAAACATTAATTTTTAGGGTTTAAAATATTGAACCATGAAAAATTCTATAGATATAATAATTAACAACTCCAGAATAATAGTAATCGATTAAAATCAGATAATGCACAGCAAAACTTTGTTGTCAGAGAGGGTTTGATATTATTTAGTCAATAATTTAAATTGGTTTTAAGTGTGAGAAAGTATTCTATTTATAATTATATTTCACATTAATAAATCTACACGGGGTGATATAATTACATGATACCTTTTGCAAATAAGATAACGTAAAGCAATAAATTCCTTTTATTTATTTATGTATATTTAGATGTCAATATAATGTAAATACAATTAAACATAAAGAAATATACTAATTATGTTTATAGTACATTTGTTTCAAGTATATAAATGAGACTAATTTAGGAATTAACCCTCCAATTAGTCTTCCCATGTTACAAACACTATTAATTGCTTTGGGTTTTGCTTAGCAAACTTAGCGAAAATAAAAAAGTTATTTAAAGCTCAAATACATCATTGAACATAACTTTTTTAATATTTCCAAAAATACCCAAAGACAATGTAATCAATATCTACGTAACTTTTTATAAATCATAAAATAATCTCAGCAACATTTATCGTTAAGTTAGTCGTTTAATTTGCATCCTTGCAAACTTGATAAAATTAAAAATATTTTTTTCGGGAGAAACAATAGTCTACCGATTTTATATTATATTAATAATTATCCGATCATATTGGCAGCAAACCGCGTCTGATGACCGTTTTACTTTATTTTAGATGGCCAGAGGAGCAAATACCAATCAGCACGTTAAGCTTTTGGAATACAAACAGAAAAAGGAAGGATCTTACGCAAGAGTTACCGAAGAAGCAGCAGAGCAAATGAAAAAGGACAAATTTAGCTCTAAATTCGATCGTCACACTGAAATGAAAAGATTTCGAAATGAAATTAAAAAGCGAGTTAATATTAAAATGCAAGAATACGATGATTTGATCGATAAAAGAAGAGAAAAGTATTTTAACCAAAGATTTATTTTATAATTTCATATAATCGATATTTTTTCAAGATTAAGAGAACTTTTTGCAACGGAAGAACGTGAGCACTACAGGGAAACTATAGATACTGCCCAAAGAGGAGGAGATACAAGGTCGGAAGAAATGAAGAAACAAATAGAAGCGTTGATTGCAAAAAGGGAAATCGAAAGAGAAAAAGTTGTACAAGAGAAGCGCTTACTTCAATACGAGTAACAACTTTGAAATCATTTTAATCGGAACGTTTAAAAATTTTAATTTTAAGGAATCGATGCGTGGATTTACGTGCCGAAAGAACAAAAAGAATCTTATCGAAAGTAAAAATGGTCAGTTGCAACAAATTAGAGAAAACCAAATACGTAGGGAATCGGAGAGAGAAATAGATAAATTGTGGTACGAAGTAACATTGAAAGACATGCAAGCTAAGGTAAAAGATATAAATAAAATGTAGCAAATTTATTTTAAACGATTAACTAATTTCAGAAAGACCGAGAAGAGCACGAAGCGATCGAAAAATATATTCGAGAACGAGAAGATATTGCAACGTGGGAAATGCAATTAAGAGGCAAGGTACTGTAATAAATTTGCATAAAAAACATATATTTTCATCTATTTATAGGAAATGTTGAAAGAGCAAGAACAAAAATTAATCGAAGAAGATAGAGTTGAACTGGATAAGTTACGAGAGCAATTAAAGAAGGAAGAAATTGAAGGTTAACAAACACGATTACATTTAAATTCAGTAGACTAAATTTTATTTTTAGCTTTATGGGCAAAAGAACGTAAACGGCAACAAATTGAAAAGGATCTTAGAGGGCAATTAGAAATGCAAGAAAAGTTTTTGGCCCAGCGCAAAAAAGAAGAAGATGCGGTAACAAAAGCATACACCCTGCTAACTCAAATGGAACTCGACAGAGAACGAAGTAAAATTGCCAATACCACTATCGTGATGAAAAAGGAAATGGCTCAGTACCGTTCTTATTTGAACGAGCTTCAAGTACAGCGTAAAGAAGAAGAACATCATTTAAACGAATTATTGGAATTTTATAGAAAAGAAATTCAAAAGAAGCAAGACGATGCACGTTGTAAAATCGAATTAGCCAAGAGAAGGCTTAAAGAGGTTTGTTTTGTCGTTTTCTACAATCACCTTTTCCCATCTTTCCATTTTAGTAATTTAATAAATCAATATCTATACTAATTGACTTGGGAAAACTCTAAAACTTTAAAATCGTAATACCTAAGTAGGTACTAATTTTATCGAGTAATTTAAAAACTTGATTGGTAAAAAGTAAAAATTTAATAATAGTTGACCCAATTGTAATCAAAATATCACAAAATGTCGTTTCTTTTAAAACGATTTATACAAACAACGATCAGTTCCTCGGTAATAGTTTTGTTATATTGTACTAATTTAGCAACTACCTTTTAACAGTTCTTATTTGTTATGTAATTTTATGTATACTACATGAACATTGTTAAAGAAGAGAACCGCTGTTTTCTCACTTTCTCACGTATTTTTTTTTATTTTAATTAGCTCAATCTAAAGCATTTTATTATTTACATTTAGAGTTTTAACAATAAGTGCTAATTTATGGTATAATTAATTGGTTACTTGGTGTTCCACTTAGGTTTTGTTGTGTATGTTCAGAAAAATACAATGAGATATAGTAATTGTGTGTTTTTATTTTAGGATGTTATGAAAGGAAGAGCAGAACAAGTCAAATACAAACGTGAACTTGCTGAAGAGCAATTAAAGTTGCAACAAGCAGATAACGATATGACAAGAATAGCATGTGAGACTAATGCTAAACTTGCAGCCGAAATGGGCAGAGCAGCACACGAGGCTCAATTGAAATATCAACACGATCTGTTAAAGCAAATACAATACAATCAACTTTTGCAGGTAAGCAATTTTATTGTAATTTTTAAAGCTTTAAATTAACGAAATTTCTTCAGGAAAGAGAACAAGAAGAATTAGAAAAGCAATTAGCAATTGGAAGGGAAGAAGAAGAACGTTACCTAAGAATGACAGCAGAATTATGTGCGGGTGATATCTCTGGTAAAAAACATCCATTCCGCAGGGTAATTGAAAAGCCTGATTGCCATTGCCCACCGATAGAGAAAAAATTTTAAAATATCACTTCCTCGACAATTTTATATTGAATACCCGCATAATAAAACATTTTTGTATTTTGTAATCTCCATTGAATATATTAATACCCAAGTAGTAATACTTAATTAATAAAAATTTCAATTAGGTTTACAATGTGCAATAATTCAATCGACTATTTGAAGACAACATTAAACTCTAATAACCTACAATTACTTCCATTTTGCAATTATTAATTGTCTACTACTATTACCCAAGTCCATTTTTAGCAATCCCGTGCAAGTGAATTTCTTCAGAAATTTATTATGGGAACAAATCAAAAAGTATTTCTCATCAGCTTAATTTTTGTTATTGTGTTTTACCTACAACGGCCACGTCGTTTTATTTGTTCCTACCATCTTATTATTTATACTAATGTAATAAGTGCGTGCACCATCGCATTATTTCGTAATATTTAAACATTTGTACAAACTAGAAGTCGATTTCTTCCGCCGGCTATTAAAAATCTATTGTTTCAATGATAATGAACTTGTAAGACAATCTCTTCAAACGAAGAAATAATATTTAAAAACATTTCACCTAACTGTCCAGCACATAATTTACAAATACTTAAATATACTACCTAAATTGTTAACGTTTGGTCGATTAATTATTAATTGTAATAACATGATTAACCGGATATTAGGTATGTAGGTACATAATTAATATACAGTAGATGAAAATTAGCCACTAACTTCATAATATAAAAGTAAATTGCCTATTTGAAAAATGAACAAAAAATTTAAAACTGTTACTATTAATTTATTATTTGCTTTGCTCCCAATCCAAAATTTAGGAACAAGCAATTCGCCTGCTAATTACAATATTATGTATATTGTACATTCATATGGAACGTATGAAATAGATATCTACAACTTTTAGTATAGCACACTCTACGCCTAGTTATATTGTTTGATTCGTGCGTTTCTTAATTCATTTTACGCTATAAAAAGACTTTCAAATTTAAGATGCGAATTTCCGTTATTTTAAATTGTTTGCATTTTCACGTACCTACACACGAGAAAGTTATAAGGTCAAACGCTAAATAATTTCTATTCATTCAAAATTCAATATCAAGCTTTATTTAAATTTCAAATTCTGGTCAACTAATTTTACTGGCGACCTCATAATCTTTTTTATTCTTATGTTAAATATATGTGCTAGCTATTTTATTCACTTTAAGGTAAGAATAAACGTGTATCTTGATTTATTTATATAACAATTTACTTACTACATATTTAATTATAATTTCTCTAGCAATTAAAGCTTAAGGTAGCAAAAACGAATTTGTTAGCGTAATAGATCACACGTGTGCGTGTGTGTAAATTATTTCATTTAATTCTTGTCATATTGTTTTCGAAATATAATAATACATTCTAGCATTATTACATGAAACAAGAGTTAAACGTAATAATTAATCTGAACTTACGAAAAATATTTTTTTCAGTAACCTATACATAGAAACAATAAATTCACTCAAACCTGTTTTTGCGCAAGTGATGAGGACCGTATAAATGGAATCTCTTAAAAATATTTCATTTTTGCACAAATCGTACATATCGCACAAAAAATAAGAAAATCGCTTATAAACAATTTCCCATATAAAAACCGCTTAAGAAAATACCACCTAAAACAGGTGTTACTGTATACTAAAATTCAAAACATTTAAAAAAAAATTCTGTAATTTTTGAGGCTCCTAGTAATTTTTTTTTGGTGGATTAGTATCACTCTTGCTCTATTTTACTCTACCAGCATTCTCCTTTCGTGCGTTCTTCTAAATATTATCTTGTCTTCCATTTTTATAAATTTGCTATTTATAACTCCTGAGGTTTACTAATATTATCTTTGCTACTATTCCATCAAATTCTTTGTGACTTGGTTTACTGACTATTTTTATGTTTTGCTTTAGTATCGCTGTTCTATTCTTCATTGTATATTTTCTTACTTTCACAATTAGTAATTATCTGCAGTATTCTTTCTTTATTTCTTTCCCTTTGTGTTTTATTATTCCTCCTTAGTTTATCAATCCTCCAATTTCAGGTTTAATATTTTAGGTTCTGTACTTTTAAACTTTTGGATCAAGAAATCCTATCAAATGACAAAACGTTATATTCCGTTTCTATGGAATTACACTATTATTATTAAACGTCTGATGACAGCAGTAACCATTGCTGAAAGCTTACAAATAATATTACGTTTTATTGCTTATTTAACCTTTTAATTTTAAAAATTTTAATCTAATATTTATATGCTGAATAAAATATTTAAAAGGTTTCAAGTATAATCAAATTTGAAAAAATTTATTATTTTTACAATTCTAATGAAATTTAAAAATTTTCCAACTCGCATTAAAGTTTAGGACCTACCTTTGAGTAAAAGTGGTTTCGTCTTTTCGTCTTTTCGTCTTTTGATTATACTTGAAACCTTTTAAATATTATATTCAGCATATATTTTCAACAAGTAATAATAAACATTTACAATTATCTAATATTATTTATATTTTCTATAAAACATTCTTGTTTTATGGTCTTTCTGTTAACTGTTCATCATTCTGTTTGCACAGTTTCGCAATTTGTTTTCTCTTTTCCTTATATTTTTCTGCTTCTGATTTCAACCATTTCAATTTCTCCGATTACTTTTTACTGCTGTCGTTGTGCTGTTTTTAATATCCATGCATTCTTCCTTCATATTTAGATTTGTTCCTTCCGATTCATTTCTTCTTGGATGTACTTTAATTTTCACTATTCATACTTTTCTCATACGGCAACTTTTTAATTGTTAATCTTTTGTTTGCCATTTTTTTTCTCTTTTTTACATTTTTTGACGCTCTTTATGCTTAACTCGGCTTAACATCTGTGTTCATATTTTACACCGCTGTTATACTGTACATTTCTCTCCATTTCTATTTACGGTCTCGTTTACCTACCACAAACCTTTCATAATTTTTCTATTTCTTCATATATTTCTGTATTTTCTTCTTCGCTTCTCAATTTTTCAAGCTTTTTTGAAAATATTTTTTTAAATTTGCTACAAGATTAAAATAAACAATAGCATCAAACAACAAATTTCGGCATTTTAAGTTAAAAATAGAAATTTGAAACAATTTCTAAATTAATTTACGAAATGTTTTATTGCTTAGGGCCCAACAATAAAATCTTGCACAAGGCACATGAAAGCTAGTTACGGTACTGCAAAGTGAAGGAAAGCGTATTTTTTTATATAAAAAATAAAATATATTTTGTATTTGAAATACAGTTGAGTCCGTATCCGAAATACTGTATTTTGTATTTCAGATATAATATAAAGAAATGTATTTTGTAATTTATATTTTAAATACACAATAGCATGTATTTTGCCCAACCCTGCATACCAATTATAAAATTTCGGAGCAAAATAAGAATTTCTATAATAGTAAAGTGCAATTAGATTTTAACTTTGGATCCCATCTGATTTGACATTTTATTTACATGTAACTGTTGTACCACTGTGGAAATATAAACTTACTCAAAATCTGCTTTATTCCAAATAAAATTCTACAATTTTAAATTTAATCAATTTCGTCAATAATTTCAATGCGCATTTCTCGTAATTTATTCGAAAGGGTACCACATAAAAGCGTTAAATACAAAATTAAAAACAAGTAATTTAATGTAATCGTAAACCCTGTAATCTTGAAACAAATAAAATGGACCAAACTTCTGTTGTGAAATTAAATTTATTAAAATATTTTTCGAATAAAATCAACCTCTTTCGTTTGACGTTAAAAATTGCCATTTGAATTTTGGTTAAATTATGAAAACATAACAAAATGTTCTGTTTTTGTACATATTTTAAAAATGGGGAATATGATTTTACACAATAAGATAAAAATTATGATTTTTTCTTGACTGATGCATAGAATATTTCTGGATGAAATTATAGGAGTAAGTTATTTCCTTAATCTTTGAATATAATCAGTTCTTGATTTAAGATCCAACATATCCTCTCTGGATATGTTGGTAAAGAGAGACGTAACGTCGAAGGATATAAGGACGTAGTTCTTGGGAATGTGGGAGTTCGTGAGTACGGTCATGGCCTCCGTTGAGTTTTTTACACCAAAGGGGAACTTTGGTGTCACGTTGTTGAGAATCGTATTGATGTACTTAGCCAACGGGATGGATGGGGACTGAATGCAGCTGACTACCGGTCTCAACGGAATCGTGATCTCATCCACGTGGTCCATGTCGTGTAGGCTTTTACGATTTTGTTGAAACATTGTTGGAATAACTGGGTAGGATCCTTTTCAGTTTCTTATACGTACCACCCTCACAGAGCAATTCTTTCATTTTTTTGTGATACTCTAATCTTTCTATGATCACAGTTTTGTTACCTTTGTCGGCCTTTATTATGTAAAGATCTGGGTTATTTCTTATGAACTTCCTGGTGGTGTGGAGTTGGTTTGTGATTAAATATTATTATCAACCCTTGAATAATTACAGAAATTGTGGGTGGCATTAATTAATCTGCTGCGCAGGATCCTTTTTTCATCCTCTGTTTCCTTTAAGCCATCGACTACATGGTTAACCTCGGACAGAAACTTATAAATGGGGAACTCCTTTAATGTGGGAGTAACACTAAACTTTGGACCTAAAGATATGGTTTTCATAACAATTTCAGGAATGTGAGTCCCTGAGGTATTAACCACCCAAGAGTGAACCGCAGTTTATTTTGTTATGTTTCTGCTCATGAGTTATCAGCCACATTGATAATAACTTATTTTATAGCTGTTAAGTTTACATAGTTTAATTAATTTTATTCATTTTGTTTATACACTTATATGTTTTGTAATAGTCCTAACAAATTTTATAAATTGACGACCTCGTGGTTCACCTTTCCGCATAAAAGTTTCTGGCTGGCACTCTGTCTTGGGCGTCACGTATACCATCGGTGCCATTAGGTGAGATCCGTTTTTCATTTTTTCCTCTGCCTTGTGTTTTTGGCGATTGTATTTTAATTCAATAAAATCTCGTAGATCCTGATGATGTGCAGGTAATGCACGAAACCGGTCGATTGGCACATACGTTGTTTGTTTTTGCCCTCCCTTAAATCCCAAGAACTGACAATATTGAATGAAATTATGTTTATAAGTTGAATAAAGAAAACGTCACCATGAAGGAATGAAAAGGGGGACATCTGCCTTTCGGCATTTTTCATCATTGACCGTGATTAAATCATTCCAAATTTAAATTTAAATCAAAACTAAATTAATTTTTTTTATAAAGATTATAAAATTAAATAAAATGAATAGTAATAATACCATAATAAATATGTATATGGTAATAATATTGCCTTCCCCCAAAAACTTTTTTAGCGACGTCGACGGCGCCTATAGCCATAATCATATTTTTCAGTGCAGATACTTACGCTCGTATTCATTGACACGTATTAGTCCTTACTAATGCTCAAGCGCTTGATTTGGATTTCATAGTCTTTCAATTCAGACTTAAGAAGCAAGAATACTTTACGAAAGTATTACCTTTGACCAACACTTGACTAAAACTTGCATTTTGCCAAAATATACAATAAAAATTCGATGCTTAAGTATTAGTAAATGCTAAATGTTTGTTCATAAATGCGGCCATTAACAAAATAAAATTTCAGGATAGTCTCAAGTTAAAGCAGTGGTTCCCAACTTTTTGCGTCAGTGCCTCGAATTTCAAAATACATTTCGTTTTTCATGTTAAATTTTTATATTTTGTATATCTGAAAAATAAAACTATTGTGCTACAATACGATACCTTTACTTGAACTTGAATCTTTAAAATATATGTGTTTAATGAAATGTTTTATTGCTTAGGGCCTAAAAATAAGATCTTGCACAAGCCACACGAAAGCTAAGTAGTTACGGTACTGCAAAAGTACAGAAAGTGTATTTTTTAGACAAAAATAATAGTATATTAACTACGAGGGCCGAAAGTTGAATTTTCGGCCTGCGCGTCATGATGCCCCGAGGCGAAGCCGAGTATCATGACGCGCAGGACCAAGATTTCAACTTTTGGCCCGCGTAGTGTATACGATTTTCTTCATAGCCGGTCGAAAGTACGTTATTAATTCTACTTTTTAACTTTAAATGTTGATGACATCTTCCTCGTCCATTGATTCATCAGATGACAACGTATTGTTGATTTTTGCTCGGTTATTAAAATGACTTCAATGATACTTTATTATTAAATTCACTGACGACAAAACTACATTGTAAGTACAAAGTAGTGACAGCGGTTAACGATTTGTTGTAGCAACAGAATAAATAGTCCCTAGTTACGAGTATTAATACGCATGAGAAATTCTTTCCTCCCGGCGTTATAGAGGCGCGCGTGTACTTCTCAAAGGAGTAAATGTTCAACTTTCGTCCCTGCTATTAGAGACGAAAGTACGTACTTTCGACCGAGGTATGAAGAAAAATATATTTTGTATTCGAAATACAGTTGAGTCCGTATCCGAAATACTGTATTTTGTATTTCAGATATAATATAAAGAAATGTATTTTGTAATTTATATTTTAAATACACAATAGCATGTATTTTGCCCAACCCTGCATACCAATTATAAAATTTCGGAGCAAAATAAGAATTTCTATAATAGTAAAGTGCAATTAGATCTTAACTTTGGATCTTATCTGATTTGACATTTGATTTACATGTAACTGTTGTACCACTGTGGAAATATAAACTTACCCAAAATCTGCTTTATTCCAAATAAAATTCTACAATTTTAAATTTACAACTTTGTTACGGGAAAAATTCGTCTTCGGCGCACACACCCGTAGCAAAAGCCTAAAAGTGCCGACTAAACTCGTCGCGAAGGTCTGGGTCAAACGAGAAAGTATAATTTTGAATTGCGTGCGCCGGAAAGGTCGAAATCGGGATGGTTTTCGATACTGAAACATAGAGGGCGCCACTAGTGTAATCCTAGGTTAAGATGGAACAATAATGTACCGCACACTAGATCGGTACAAACCTTTAAAACAAAATGAATACTTAAATTCGTTATATCTTAGCAAAGTCCACTCATCTACGCAGCTTTACAAATAAATGCCCTGAAAAAGAAATTCCAACACAAACACAAGTTTGGTAAATAACAATAAATTATATTAGACGAAACACACAGTATAAATTTACAAATAGATGGATACATGTAGATAACAATAAACAAATAAATGGTAGTATTATAATTTCGTAAAGTTTCTACTAAAAGGAGTGCACTCGAGCTAACTGTCTTTGACATTAAAAATTGACGGTAGATAAATTCATTCTTAAAATTAAAACTGAATGTTGTTGACATTAAAATTGACGGTATATAAATGTTTATTCTTAAAATTAAAACTGAAGCAATATTCACACAAAGTGACGTAAACAAAACGTAGGTAAACATAAAATTGACACACAGTTGTCACACAATTTAATGGTACACATAACTGACCTTAGACATCTTGGGTCCACAGCGCAGACGGTTGGCTTGCAAGATAACGAAAACGACATTGATAATGATGACGTAATGGGGTCATCAATTCTTGAACGAAATATTGAAATCGACCTGTTCTAGTGCGGGGCTTTTCTGGACGCGGTGACAAAACGATATCCCCAACTGAGGGTTATTCTTCCAAACGGAAAACGATAAAATGGCAGAGTGCTCAACATAAAATTCCCTATTAGCGGGTTAACAGGTGTGACTTCATCACACACACAACGATACGATACGATAATTGGCACTTGCTTAAAACGATAATTAGTTCACCGGTCAGATGCACGCCTACAACCAGCATTGGTCGCCTCAAAACAAACGAAACGGTATTACATTATTAACGAAACTGAAGATGGTAAAATTTGCTTTAACGTGTAACACGGAGCGACTTGACTTAAGGAAAGCTCGAAGCCGACTGACGATAACGATATTTACTTTATAAACCGAAATTAAAGATGGTAAAATTTAATTTAACGTGTCAAGCACGGGTGGCTTCTGAACAGTTCAAGACCAACTAACGATAATTTCAGGAGTAGGGAGGACATTAGCGCGCTCGGCCAATCGGATGGCCGCTTACTGGCAGCTGTGCTTGCAACTGCTATAAGCACGTTATAACTTGCTTGAAATTTCTCCAAGGCTGTCTACAAACGGCACGTGGGATTACTCAAAACTTCCTTCCACGGAATAAAACTTGAGCGATAATGAAATTAACTGACTGAAATTTGTAACTTTTAAGTTTTTAACGAAATTTGCATTAGGGGCACCGTGCACTACCCTAGGAAATGAAGTCACGTGACAACTTGGAGTAGTGAAGCGTCTCTAACAGCCTCTCCTGCTCAATTCCTACTCGCACCTCCAAGTTGGTAGTCCCCGGTAACCTGCGGAGGACTCTCAGAGATCGGGTAACCAACCCTGGTGGAAGAGAAGAATTTGCAGGGCTAACGCGAGAGGAAGCCTTCCCTCGGGTTGTGCAATGGGCTAGTAACCCATTCATGTAAAACTTATATATACTTGCAGCACCTTAAATGGCCTCGGAATTGGACCGGAAATTAAAAAGACAACTAACGCAATGAAAACGGATAAGAATTGGATTTCGGAAAAATTGAAAGTGGCTTGTTGGAATGTTAGATCAATAAACAACAAAGAAGACGAGTTGGTAAGAATACTAAATAAAAAGAATATCAATATAGCAGTAATATCAGAAACAAAGAAAAAATGTTGGAGAATACGTGATGCTGTACAGTGGAGTGAACCTCAGTGAAAGAGCTAGTAAAGGCGTGGCAGTATTTATTGACGACAAATGGAAATCACATATAAGAAGCTATGAATTCGTAAATGAAAGAATTATTACCGTCAGATTTAGAATAGATCGAGGAAACCTAACAGTGATTGCAGTGTATGCGCCGGAGAATGGAAAAACACAAGAGTCTGAAGAGCTATATCATACCCTACAGAAAATAATGACGAAATATGACCAATCAGACAATATCCTAATACTAGGAGATTTAAACGCAAGGGTAGGTAATCTAGCTATTTCAAAAGTAGTAGGGCAATATGGCGAACAAGTAGTAAATGAAAATGGAGAAATGCTAAGACAGTTCGCACTCTTCAATGAGTTAAAGATCGCCAACACATTCTTCCGCAAAAAAGACATACATAAATACACATGGGCGGCAAGGGGATCTAGATCAATAATTGATTATATTATAGCTAATAAGAAATTCGCCAAACAGATAACAGATGTGAAAGTCCATAGAGGATACGATATATACTCAGACCATTTCTTGGTAATAGGAAAAATAAACCTATATACAAGATGGAAAAAACCAAAACAACCCGCGCCAAGGACAAACACTGAGAACGTATATACAATTAAAGGTTTTAAAGTGATTTATTATAGAATACGAAATTACATTATTTATCAGAAGGTTTTTGGTTTTAAATAGCTTATAATAAATTCAAAACCTTCATAATATCAAATTATTTATTGGTTTTAATATATGTTTCTAAAAGCTAATTTACCTTGTTATTCCACCTATACAAAAATATTTAAAACTAATGTGACTAAGACGCTTTTATTTACCAAATACCTGCATTCAATTTTATTATTATTTACTAAAGTAATAATTGAATTAATTTTTAACCGTTTATTTAATAATTTATTACTAATATTCAGGTGAATACAAAAATTTGAGAAGATTATTATAACTAGTTCAAAGAACGCACCACACCGCTAGAATTGAAAGATTATAAGGGGTAGTAAGCTACCCAACTTACAACATCTGAAAATAATTTCAGTGACCATTATTCATATTTAGAAATTTTATTGCCCTATCGGTTAATTTTTTTTAATGAAACGGTTTGTTATATTTGTTTAGTATAATACAATGTTTCAATATTGTTCTACTGTTACTTGGCGTTAAGTTTTAGTTATTTGCGTTTTTGAAATTTTAATTTGATGTGCGGTAGGACCATAATATTTGTTAAAACAATTTGATTTAATTTTTCGATTGTGTGTTTTTTTAAATTATTTTATAAACTTTCTGTGCGGTAAAATGTACAAACGATTAACAATCTTTGGGAAAATGGTTATATCGTTTTTGATTAATATTAATATTTTTTATTATAAAAATTATATTATTTGATTTGTTATAACAATTTCGATTTAATCTTACAAAATCTTACGGTCTTCAAAGATATCTCACACCGATGATTTCAACGGAAAAGTTGATCTTGAATCCCGGATGTGATATGGGAATTTAAAACTTTCAATTGCCCTATATGGGAGAAGATTTACTACCTATAAGTGCGCTCAGTGTTCCCATTAATGTTGAACGGATTAACAAGATTTTTATTAATATTTAACTATTTAATATATTAACAAGATTCCCACATTAAACATTGGAAATCGATTCACCTTTTGTTAAAAGAAAAATCGTTGAAGTATTGAAAAATAGTTTAAAAGCAAAAACGAATACAAAATGTAATGAGATAATATATGAGCGGATCATCAGATAATATTCCTAAATAAAATTGAAAGTTAACAGAAGTTTACATAAGCAAGTAAGAAGATAAATATTACAATAATAGTACGTACGTATAATAAGAGATTAATTTAACTACTCTTTTGTGTTTTTCAAGATAAATAGTATAAAAAATGAACGCAATTCTCTCTAATTCTCATTTATTATATAATTATGTGGGTATTGTATAGGTATTTGCACAATATTAAGTAAAAATACTATACTGATGGATGCCGAAAAATTTTGAATGTTATAGAAGGGTTAAATTTGATACTGGAAACGATGAGAAAACCATAACAAATTCCTTTTTCATAAATTAACATTAATTTGCAAATTTTATTAACAAAAGTAATTTAACTAAAACGTTAAAGTTTATTCGCATTTGAATTTCATTAATTTAGATTTAATTTCATATTAGGGTAGAGTTCGATTTACCGGACTCGAAAATACACTTTTCCTATAAAATGGCTTTACAAAACGAAAGAACGCAAAAATACAAGCTCTTTAAGGTGAGGATCAATCTTGTCGGAGTTGTAATAAGGCCACAATTTCATTTTGAAAATTGCAAATTTCCCATAAGAAATACATGTAAGTGTATTAAAATGAAAAGGTATCATTTATTCTGTTGGCGGTACGTGTGCTGTGCCTGGGTCGACAGTGACTAGTGGTGGGAGATACCAGTCGCTCTCAGAGATCCGTCGCGTCAACTTTCAAAATTTTCGAGTTGGAGCCGCTTAAGGGATGTTTTAATGAGTTTAGCACGTGTCAAAACCGTTCGAGCCCCGAGCGACCCGGAGGGTCGCGAGGGTGCGGAAATAGGTTTTGACAGTGCAACCACCTCGAAACGAATTCACGTTAAAAATAAAAAACCTCATTCAAAAATATTTGTGGCCCTGAAAAGGGCCGATTTTTTACTCTTCCAGCAGCTCTGCAAACAGTTACACTCGATACCGCTCCGCTATTTGCATGGCCATGTTTTCGAAGCGTTCTTTATTTGTGCGACCAAAAATGGACACCCACATATACTCCTGCAGATGTTCGGGTAACATGGTGGAAGATAACACCCCTAACCGTCGGCAATACATCTTTAAAGTCGCCCAATACCCCTCAACCCTGTTTGTGCAAGTCCCGGTAACGGGATCCACAAAATTGGAGCTGTGGTTCACTGTCTTGTGAATATAGGGCGAGACGCCATCCAGATGATTTAAACCCGAATATCCCCTCCAACAATCGGTCCAAATCTCGGTACCAGGTCTAATGTACTTAAGGATGAGCCGCCTTAACGTAGCGGCATCTCTACTACCGATGTATAGTGCGATGCCCCTACCTTCCAACACACTATACAACCCTAATATCCACTGCTGTTGGCGGGGGGGTATCCGTCCAACACCAGCTTTCCGCTTTGTTATGACGGACTCATCGATTTGTACAACCTGGCCCGGGCCACCGAGTTGGAGGAGTATCGGGTTTGCCATCAGCGTCCATGAGCAGATACGCCGGAAGGATTTGTATAGCTGGTACACAGCTTGGCGGCGAAGGCCAACTATAAGCGCAGCTACCCCAGCCCTTGCATTGCACGCCCATAGCCACATAACATAAAACACCGTCTTCGGGGGTAGCATGCGGTTGTCGAAGAAGGTATTCTCGGTTAGGCGGTACTTCTTTTTGCAACCCGGACATCTGAAGGAGTGGTTTAACAAATATTCACCATCGTGTAACACATTGCAATATCGCCTGCAAGTGCGAACTTTGCAACGCATATTTAATGGCAAATAATGAAACCTCTGCAGCATTTCCACCACTGCGGTATCGTCTTGGTTGAAAATTCGTACTATATCTTCTATATTTGACACGTTCATGGTGATGGTTAAACGTAGAAAGGGTAAAATTCACATTTTCAAGCGCTTTGTATGAATAAATGCGGGTGGGCGGGGTATCGGTTTGCAAGAACCAATGGGAGTACCTCATTTCCTATGAACTTTAAAGCCGTTTTTTTCAAAATTGTGTGATCCGACCGCAAATTTTATTTTTTTTATATGCTATTTAGACCCTCGTCTTTCATAATCCACTTCAAAAATGGTAAAAATTCCGTTCCGGTAATTCGAACCGCACCCTCATATTATATGAATCGTGATTACTTTATGAACTATTGATTGTCTGATCAAGCAATCAAGCACAGCAAAATTAATATCTAAAACTTACAAAAAGAATTGTAAAGTGGGTACATTTTTTACAATTTTCCTTCTGAAATATTACGTTCTACATTTTACACAAAAGCAGTGGAAATTTCAGCTATTCGTAGCTATTGGATTCAAGTTTTTGCTAGTAAATTCTATTTATACCTATTTAAATAGTATTGACGGATTCAAACCCGTCGTTTTTTTGGTGAGTATTGACTAAAACAATTCATCGATTAATACTTAATAGAAAATATTATTTATTTCAAAACTTGCAATTAGCCAGAGTTACAAAAATTATTATTAATGCATTACAAATTACATTTATGTAACTTCAAATTACTAGTAAATCACAGTTTTTAGAGAAGTTTCAGATTTGTTAAAATAGTGGGATTATATAAATTGCGGTATGACCTACAAAAGTTGTTACTTTCATTATCAAATAAGATTCACACAAATAATTGCTTAAGATGTAAGAGGGTTATCCCATAATAAAAAGTTTCGATAATGTGTTTCATCAGAAATTATATTGAACTATACAAATTATTCAATATTAAAGCAGTCACCTACTCAGAAATTCAGAAACTTTTAAATGGTTTACTTTTTATGGTTATAAATGGTAATAGCTTAAAACAAAGTTTTTCAACTGTTACCATTTGAGAATCTTCAGGGGATACTAATTTATATTTTATTTAAATGTTATCTTTATACCTACAACCCTATAAGGTACGCTATCTCGCGCTTACGGTAGAAAATTAAAATTCGCTTAAATATATTTGTCCTAGAAATTTTTTATTTTGTTATACAGCGAGTTGACACGCAAATCATGACAGACATTAAAGTGTCCTATTTTAGAATCTTTCTTATAACGTATGGTGAATGAAATACGAACGCGTACAACACTGTTATTAAAAACGACACAATACTCTTACAAAAACAAAAACACGGCAAAGTTAACTGTACTGTCTATTTATAAAAACAAAACTAAGATTGCTCTGGTCAGTTAAAAATTAGTTATGAAAATGACACTAAACGTGCTAAACCGCCACAAATTAATTTGTAAATTTTGTGAAGAAAATTCAAACAAAATTAAAAAGAATTTTTAGGCATTTTAAGGACATGGGTTTCAAAAAAATTTATCTACACGACAATAAACTTATTTAAGAATAATAAATCAATTGAAAGAAAATGTGGATTAGGTTGGAAATGTAGTTTGCAAGACTCCAAAGTTCGGTTAAAACTAAAAAGTGAAACAGCAGGTTGCAGTGTAAATTTTATCGCCAATTGGGTAAGAAATATAATTTTGACAAAAACACAATTAAGAAATATTTAGAATCGATGGAGTCCAGAAAAGAAGAAAAAATAGCACCATTTACTGCTGAAACACAACAGAAGGGTATAAATGCAGGTTACGCGAGCTGTCCAGAAATTACTTTTCTTGCTCATCAGAGTACAAATGCGTGAAGGATGACGACTCATATTTTACCGTGGAAGGAAATGAATGGCAGCCAAAACATTATTTTGAGTCTTCCAGTCACAAAGAAACCAAAAAAGCTAAATTTATTTGTAAGACAAAGTTTCCAGGAAAAGTTTTGTTGTGGTTAGCCATAAGCGAACGTGGTGTCAGCGAAGCAGTTTTTTAAAGGTGGTGTAGCTATGAATGCCCAAGTTTACAACGAAAATGTGTTCCAGCACTTAGCAATTTTATCGAAAAATATTATCAAAAGAAAAATAATTTTTGACCGGATTTGGCGTCCTCACATAACGCGAAATCCACAATAGAGAATTTGAAGAATAAAAAATAGAACTTGAGCCAAAGAAAATGAACCTCCCAAATGTTCCACAATTGCGATCTATTGAAACTTTTTGGGCTAATCTGAAAAGAAGAGTTTACGAAAACGGATACAGAGCTAAAAATGTTGATTCCTTAATTCTATAAATAAAAAGGAGCTGAAAACCACAAATACAAAGGGTATTCAGAGGTCAATGAGTGAACTACCAAAGAAAATTAGGAAAACAAATCGCGACGGAGCCAATTTTTTGTGAGTGTTCTTTAACATGGAAGCATAAAAATAAATAAAACTTAATTTAAAATAATTTTTTTTGCACATGTTTTTGTTTATTCTATACTAGTTCGTATTTTATTCACCATACGTTATTTCTATATTTGATCCAATTGTATGTTCAGATTGTTTTTAGTATGAATTTATAAATTAAGAGTTTATTCTCTATATTGACTCGAATCCTTTACCTATTAACGAATTCCATACCAAAAGAAACCCGTCGATTGAAAATGAATCATTTAGGGATGCTACCATTTCCAATAGGATAGATTGGATGAAACGTAGCTACAGTAATTTAATTATATTTAAAACTGTTTGCGATAATGAATTGCTCTGAGTTTTGTAACAAAAATTTGTTCAAAACTAATTTCAGTTACTATTTTTAATAACATTCTCTTCTGGAACGCCCTATATTTGACTGTTATATTACATTATTTATTGTTAAACTACATTGAAAATTATTATAATATCGCAATGTTATCTGCAAGGTCAAAAAACAAATTTTGATAGGGTTTAATCGGCTGTCGTACGTTACGCTAAAACAAATTTTTTTATAAAGTTGTCATCATTTAGATGGATAACTCTGATTTTATTTTTTTAAGGTGGTATATTTTTACCGTTTTATTAATTTCTTTTAGCAACTTCCAGGAGAGTAAAAACTATGATTAAGGCGGAGATATTAATTCCAATAAATTAAATATTATTTGATGCCAACTGTTACATTTTGGATACAGGTTAATCTTTCCATGTGATGGTTTTTTATGGTTTATGTCGCTGTTCGTTTTTAGGTATTGGAAAGTATTAGCCATGTGTGATGTGTTTGTTTTATTTTTGGATGGTCGACGCGTCATTTATTTTTTTGGAAGAGAAATGCTTTAATTCTGGATGTTTGTGTGTTCGTCAGTCCTTGCTGTGCAATAGGTCGTGGCCATCTCCGTTTTTAACTGATTAATTATATGGTTAACCGATTTGTCCCGTCGAGGTGTTTCCCCAAGTTTCGATTATGCCATGGATTGAAGCTTTTTCTTTTGGTTACCCGGAGTGTATTCTTTCGTCCGCTTCCGGAGAGTTTTTTTTATCTTGGATCGACCGACACCAGATGTGACCGTTGCCATATTTTTATATTATAATTATTGTTCAGAGCTGCGTGTGGTAACGGATTTCCATGCGTTCAATAATTTTGATTAATAAGACCGATTACAGGTATTTCTAATTTGTTTAATAATGAGATTTTGTGCGTTCTTTGGTTTTAGAATCTACACTTAGTTAATATGCAGTTCGTACAATAAACAAGAATATACCGAAGTTAGAAAAATCTCGATAACAAAGAATATTTTTGATGAGTTGAGACGGTAACTTGTACAGAACCGGGTGAGTTTTGAAATCTTGCAAGACCATCCATCCTTGTCATTTAATGATAAAATCCTGTAAATAATTGCAGTAATTTTTGTGCCGACTGCTATGTTTAGTCGACAGGCAGTTCTCCGTAGCATCGTAGCGTACTTAATATGTTTGTTTTTTCCCTTTTGAGAATTCAAACTGTACTTTTGGTTTTGGTAGCTTTTTAATGGAAAGCGACATTGATGGTTTAATTCAACCTGGGTTTATTTTAACTTGCTTTGTTGAATGTTTAATATTTTTGTATTGCCTCGTATCTTGATACTTACACATATCTTGTTTTGGAGAATAAATTAAAACTAGTAATTCGTGTGTTTTATTATTTGTCCTCTAGATTATCTGTGTAAATTCAATGCCCTTACATATCGTTGGAGCTTAAACAATGCTAGGGCAGGGGTAAAAATTTTTTTTAAAGCAAGATAATCTACCACTCAGTTTAACATTTTTTTTCCGAACGACCAAATGGTTAGGAAAGGGGGAAAACTATTATAGTTTATGTTTATTTGCTGTAAAACCGTACAGGAGTATTTGTGACTTGTTTGATTATTTTTGTGCGTTCTTTAGTGTCAGAATTTTACACTTCAGTGAAGCGGGAACTCGTTAGTATTGAACCAAAAATATTCCTAAGTTAGAAGAACTGATGAGGAAGAGTATTATCGACGAGGTGAAAACGGTTTTTTGTCTGAAACTGGGTGAGTTTTGGAACTTTAAAGATGTGCAATTGCTTGTTATTCATTGTTGAGATCCTGTTAGCATTTTGGTAATCATGTTTGGAGTCGATAGTATTGTTAAATCGATGGGTATTTCATTCTTGCATCTTAGGTGACTTTAGATGTTTTTTAGACGACCAAGTGGTTAGGACAAATCGTTACGACAACATCCACTTTTTCGAGCTCTGTTTTAACTCAAGGATATTTTTAACAAGGTCACCAATTCCTTCGGAATAATATTTTTTAATATACATAATATTATATTATTATAAATAATAAATACCGAGTCGGAACAGGCCTAATCCTTAAAGGAGATGATGATGATGATGACAAATATTGTAATTAATTTTTATCTCTGAAAAAGGCTTATTTTCAATTAAGCGGTTCTGAGAAACAATCATCCCTGTTATCTTTCGGTGATTTTCCGAAGAATATTATTGAACCGAGCTTTGGGTGTATGACTAAACATTGTTATCATACTGAAGAATTTAGGCATATGCATAAGTATCGATGGGCTAGGGGTACCTACCGTATTAAAAATAACAAATAACATATTCGGATTACATAATTATCTAACATTAATGCCTTGTTTTTTCGAAAATTATTACCAAACCGCAATATTTTTTGAATGTGGAGATTACTTCACATTATTATCTTTCAAAATTTCTTTAAGGAAAATTTTAATTCACTGGTTTGGTTTGATGAATTACATCCAAAGTCGGTTATATATTATCTGGGACTTTAGTTTGGCAAATAATGTAGGTGTTCCCGATGATGTGGCTATCGTTTCATTGATAAAAATCGATTATGGTGGCGTAAGTTATCAACAAAAATGTATTTCGCTTTCTATCTTATTGTTAGTTTTGGCATTGTTCTGATTCACCTTACAATATTGTTTCAGGTCTGAGCCTCTACTTTAACGGCTATTTCATGTTCGCTATAATATTATTCTCTATTCGTTTCAGTTTATCAGTTCTATCTCCATTATTCTTATAATCTCCCTCTTATCTTGTGCAATACTGATATATGACATCACTATTTGTTTAAGAAGACAACTTTTTCCGCTTATTGTGTATCTAAATGTACAAGTTATACATAAATGCTTCAAGATAATGCACAATTATGCTTGACGCCTCTACGATACGCTTCAAGATCAGTAGTTAAATATCCGCATTATTGTAGAAAATTATAATAATATGCTATTGTTGAAAAAGCATTTAATAGAACCATAGAAACTACTAGCATTAATATTATTACTTAATTATTGAAATAATTATACAAATTGGTGCACTTGAACCTTTATGGAGATGATTTACAAAAATCAGTAGTACAACTCGAAAAATTTTATTAATGTTAAATATTGCTGGTGAATTTGTTAAAATGTGAGGAAAATGCATTTTTATCTTACAATTATTTCTAATTTAGATTATTTCATTAGAGAATTGCTAACACCTAACATAATATAAGAAATTATTTGCATGGTGCTTTTACTTTTTTAACAATGTAAATATTTATTTTAATTTACCTTCGCGTAAAGAGACAAAATATATGCTACAACTTTCATTTTACATTTGTCGTGCTATAACTGCAAAGTAACTTGAATGATTAAAATACATATTGACAAATTAAAAACACCTCAAAAATTTTGTTTAATTATTTAAAGGTGAAAAAACTTAAGTACACACTAATAGTAGTTTAAAAGTTTGTTGTATATAAATTTACAACTAAGAAAATCAGGAGATCACGATTTGCTGCTAGACGTAATTTACTGTAGCACATAAGAGAAAGTGATGATACCCAAGGACCAGTGAAAGTATAATTCCTTGTTGAGTTACTTATTACAACGCGTGCTATATGCATTTAGTAAAAACATTAATTGTATATAAATTCGATAGACATACGACAAAACTATATTGCAAAATAGTTTTGCCAATAAAAGTGAAAGGATTACTAACACATTTAGAATAAGATGTACTTGTGCAGACCATGACCGTCTTCACATTTCACTTATAATAATTATAATAAATCCAAAAACGGTTTTAGGTTTTAAATCTAACAGACACATTCAAAGTGGATGTATGTATTTCAAATAATAATTTAATGCTTGGTCTAATTGAGTGTCTCTATGGAATAACAAAGTAAGTGAAGAATCGTAGTTCTGAGATAAATGCAATTAAAGGTTTTAAAGTGTGTAATATTATTTTATATTCTAATATTCGCGGTGTCTAAATTTTAAAATGTAGCGCGTGAAATTACGCCATCTCGGGGCGGAATAGGAAATAGCGCGTCTTTTACCCTACTTCGGACACTTGTTAGGGGTAGTCGAGGGTGTACACTGGTAGCTGACCGTTGGTATGTTAATGGTGGTTTAAAATTATTCATGTACAAATAATTTGCAAGTAAGAAAATTTTAAATATTTAATTATTGCAATCAAACTTAAGTGATTTACAATTCGATGTAAGTACGATTTATATAATATTAACAAAAAGTCAATAATATCGATTATTAATTTCACCCTCGTGGAAGGAAGCCATATTGGTTTTGTTTAGCGTGGGTTGTTTGAAATGGGTTTATACGTGTTTTGTTTTATGTTTTAAAATGGCTTGGTGTTTGATGGATTTATTTAAAATGTGAATTGGCATTAATTTAATTTATTTCAAATCGGGTTTGTAATTTATGAATATTTATTTCTTGGTTTATAAGCTTGATTGGTTACTTGATCGCAGGTATCTATTGTTTCTATAGGTAATTTATCTTTTGGTGAGGTATTATAAATTCTGTGATTTGGTTATTTATATTTGTGATTTATGTGTAAATTTGGGGTGGTTATGCAATTAATTAAGGTTTTATTATGTGGGTCGACAAATGTAAATTTAAGGTCAGGGGCGTCTTAAGGGATTTTGCACAAAAGGGCCGAGGTTGCCAATAGATTGACATATAATTAATTTAATCATCTAAATGAATGTGGTTTCGTCTGATTGTACTATTGTTCCTACGACCAAGAATTGCACATGGTGATGTGAATCAGAATTGCACATAGTGATGTGAATTCTAATAGGTTTCGACTGCAAGAGATGCTCCCTATTTAATATAAAACAATAGTAACAGGGGTACAATTTCTGTGATAGTGTTGAAAGTCGCATAATTAGGTTCTTACTGGGTTTGGTTTAATTATCCTGTGAGGTGATGAATTAATTAGATGCAATCTTTATGGTATTATTTAGGTCATTAAGGTTTTATTCTCTATCATTAGGTATTATTTAGGTTTGGGGTTTTGCACATGTTAATTTATGTTTAGGGGTCACCGTCACTATTATTATTTATATCTATTATCTACAAATTGTTATCAACTTTACTTATATGAAAGTCCCCACCAACAACTCAGGTGGAGGGAATTTTAATTATCTGCTTAAGCACATTGTACAAAACCAAGATTAATGAAAATCAGTAACAAAGTAACAATAAAAGCATAGCAGTTGCAATTAAAATATAGCAAACGAATACTGCATACGCACAGTAACAATTTACAACTGAAATCATAATGGGTTTTTATTATTTAAGGACAATTTGTTCTCACATTTACTTTTATATGTAGCTTGCGATCAAAGCCATACCAAGTATTAAATCAAGTCGATATTGACACTATTTTATTTATTAAATAACCGATCTCACAGATGAAGATCAAGGTTTTTCTCTAACTCTACTGAGTTCGTTTGATTTTCCGTGAGGTAGATATTTAATAAAATATCCAAAACCTAACTGACTTGTGTTTTATTTCAAATGGGGTTATTTTAGTGTTCGATTTGGGTTTCGGAAGGTTTACTCAAGCATCGAGCCATCTCCGTTTATGTTATGTGTTTTGCTTATATGTTTAGGTCAGCAGCGACGCCACGGGTGAGCAGATTTAGTTATTTAGGACGCCACTGGTTTTTGTTTTGGTTCAACTACTGTTTGTTTTCCGTCTGTTTAAAGAAGTTGGGTTACGATTTACACAACGTGTGGGGTTCTCTTGACGATCACGATGTTAGGCCAGGGTTATCTAGGTTGGGATTCGAAATTTGTGGCGCAATTTTAAATGTGTTAGCAAATATTACAAGTGATTTATTACAGAATAAGAAATTACATTATTTATCAAAACTTTTCTTTTGTTTTAAATAACTAAAATATTATTAATATTAATATTAAATAAATAAAAATAAAATATAATAAATTCAAAACCTTCATAAGATCAAATTATTTAAAATTATTTATTGGTTTTAAAATATGTTTCTAAAAGCTAATTTACTTTGTTATTCTACCTATGTATATAAAAATATTTAAAACTAAAGTGACGAATACGCTTTTAATTACCAAATACCTACATTTAATTTTATAATTATTTACTAAAATAATAATTTAATTAATTTTAACCGTTTATTTAATAATTAATTACTAATATTCAGGTAAATACAAAATTTGAGAAGATTATTATAGTCAAAGAATGTACAAACGATTAACAATCTTCGGGAGAATGGTCATATCTTTTTGATTAATATTAATATTTTTATTATACAAATTATATTATTTGATTTGTTATAAAATTTCGATTTAATTTTACAAAATCTCTATTTTATGTGTGTGTTAGAATATTACGGTCTTCAAAGATATCTCACACCGACGATTTCAACGGAAAAGTTGATCTTGAATCCCGGATGTGCTATGGGAATTTAAAACTGTCAATTACCCTATATGGGAGGGGATTTACTACCTATAAGTGCGCTGAGTGATCCCATTAATGTTGAATGGATGAACGAGATTTTTATAAATCTTTAACTACTTAATATATTAACAAGATTCCACATTAAACATTGAAATCGATTGACCTTTATTGAAGTATTGAAAATAGTTTAAAAGCAAAACGAATACAAAATGTAATGAGATCATTTATGAGCGAATCATCAGATAATTTTCCTAAATAAAATTGAAAGTTAACAGAAGTTTACATAAGCAAGTAAGAAGATAAATATTACAATAATAGTACGTACGTACTATAATAAGAGATTAATTTAACTACTCTTTTGTGTTTTTCAAGATAAATAGTATAAAAAATGAACGCAATTCTCTCTAATTCTCATTTATTATATAATAATACTTTATGTGGGTATTGTATAGGTATTTGCACAATATTAAGTAAAAATATTATACTGATGGATGCCGAAAAATTTTGAATGTTATGGAAGGGTTAAATTTGATACTCGAAACGAGGCGAAAACCATAACAAATTCCTTTTACATAAATTAACATTAATTTGCAAATTTTATTAACAAAAGTAATTTAACTAAAACGTTAAAGTTTATTCGCATTTAAATTTCATTAATTTAGATTTAATTTCATATTATGTGAATCGTGATTACTTTATGAACTATTGATTGTCTGATCAAGCAATCAAACACAACAAAATTAATATGCAAAACTTTCAAAAAGAATCGTAAAGTGGGTACATTTTTTACAATTTTCCTTCTGAAATATTACGTTCTACATTCTACACAAAAGCAGTGGAAATTTCAGCTATTCGTAGCTATTGGATTCAAGTTTTTGCTAGTAAATTCTATTTATACCTATTTAAATAGTATTGACGGATTCAAACCCGTCGTTTTTTTGGTGAGTATTGACTAAAACAATTCATCGATTAATACTTAATAGAAAATATTATTTATTTCAAAACTTGCAATTAGCCAGAGTTACAAAAATTATTATTAATGCATTACAAATTACATTTATGTAACTTCAAATTACTAGTAAATCACAGTTTTTAGAGAAGTTTCAGATTTGTTAAAATAGTGGGATTATATAAATTGCGGTATGACCTACAAAAGTTGTTACTTTCATTATCAAATAAGATTCACACAAATAATTGCTTAAGATGTAAGAGGGTTATCCCATAATAAAAAGTTTCGATAATGTGTTTCATCAGAAATTATATTGAACTATACAAATTATTCAATATTAAAGCAGTCACCTACTCAGAAATTCAGAAACTTTTAAATGGTTTACTTTTTATGGTTATAAATGGTAATAGCTTAAAACAAAGTTTTTCAACTGTTACCATTTGAGAATCTTCAGGGGATACTAATTTATATTTTATTTAAATGTTATCTTTATACCTACAACCCTATAAGGTACGCTATCTCGCGCTTACGGTAGAAAATTAAAATTCGCTTAAATATATTTGTCCTAGAAATTTTTTATTTTGTTATACAGCGAGTTGACACGCAAATCATGACAGACATTAAAGTGTCCTATTTTAGAATCTTTCTTATATTTCTATATTTGATCCAATTGTATGTTCAGATTGTTTTTAGTATGAATTTTAAGTTAAAAATTTATTTTCTATATTGACTCGAATTCTTTACCAATTAACGAATTCCAAAACAAAAGAAACTCGTTGATTGAAAATGAATCATTTAGGATGCTACCATTTCCAATAGGATAGATTGGATGGAACGTAGCTACAGTAATTTAATTATATTTAAAACTGTTTGCGATAATGAATTGTCTGAGTTTTGTAACAAAATTTGTTAAAACTAATTTCAGTTACTATTTTCAATAACATTCTCTTTTGGAACGCCCTATATTTAACTGTTATATTACATTATTTATTGTTAAACTACATTGAAAATTATTAGAATATTGCAATGTTATCTGCAAGGTCGAAAAACAAATTTTAATAGGGTTTAATCGACTGTCGTACGTTACGCTAAAACGAATTTTTTATAAAGTTGTCATTATTTAGATGGGTAATTCTGATTTTATTTTTTAAAGTGGTATATTTTACCGTTTTATTCATTTCTTCTAGCAACTTCCAGGAGAGTAAAACTTTGATTAAGGCGGTGATATTAATTCCAATGAATTAAATATTATTTGATGCCACTGTTACATTTGAATACAGGTTCATCTTTCCATGTGGTGGTTTTATATGGTTGAAGTCGCTGTTCGTTTTAGGTATTGGAGAGTATTAGCCATGTGTGATGTATTTGTTCTATTTTTGGATATTCGACGCGTCATTTATTTTTTGGAAGAGAAATGCTTTAATTCTGGATGTTTGTGTGTCCGTCAGTCCTTGCTGTGCAATAGGTCGTGGCCATCTCCGTTTTTGACTAATTAATTATATGGTTAACCGATTTGTCCCGTCGAGGTGTTTCCCCAAGTTTGATTATGCCATGGATTGAAGCTTTTCTTTTAGTTACCCGGTGTATTCTTTGTCCGCTTCCGGAGTTTTTTATCTTGGATCGACCAACACCAGATGTTACCGTTGCCATATTTTTATATTATAATTATTGTTTAGAGCTGCGTGTGGTAACGGATTTCCATGCGTTCAATAATTTTGATTAATAAGACCGATTACAGGTATTTTAATTTGTTTAATAATGAGATTTTGTGCGTTCTTTGGTTTAGAATCTACACTTAGTTAATATACAGTCTGTAAAATAAACAAGATTATACCAAAGTTAGAAAATCTCGATAACAAAGATATTTTGATGAGTTGAGATGGTAACTTGTGCAGAACCGGGTGAGTTTTGAAACCTTGTAAGACCATGCATCCTTGTCATTTAATGATGAAATCCTGTAGATAATTGGAGTAATTTTGTGCCGCCTGTTATGTTTAGTCGACAGGCAGTTCTCCGTAGAATCGTAGCGTACTTAATATGTTTGTTTTTTCCTTTTGGGAATTCAAATTGTACTTTGGTTTTAGTAGCTTTTAATGGAAAGCGATATTGATGGTTTAATTTAACCTGGGTTTATTTTAACTTGCTTTGTTGAATGTTTAATATTTTTGTATTGCCTCGTATCTTGATACTTACACATATCTTGTTTTGGAGAATAAATTAAAACTAGTAGTTTGTGTGTTTTATTATTTGTCCTTTAGATTATCTGTAAATTCACGATCCTCACATGCCGTTGGAGCTTAAACAATGCTAGATCAGGGTAAAATTTTTTAAACAAGAAGGCCTACCTCTTGGTTTAACAATTTTCTTCCGGACGACCAAATGGTTAGGAAATTGGGAAAACTATTATAGTTCAGGTTTATTTGCTGTAAAACCGTATAGGAGTATTTGTGACTTGTTTAATTATTTTTATGCGTTCTTTAGTGTCAGAATTTTACACTTCAGTGAAGCGGGAACTCATTAGTATTGAACCAAAAATATTCCTAAGTTAGAAAAACCGACGAGGAAGAATATTTTCGACGAGATGAAAACGGTTTTTGGTCCGAAACTGGGTGAGTTTAGAAACTTTAAAGATGTGCAATTGCTTAGTTATTCATTGATGAGATCCTGTTAGCATTTTGGTAATCATGTTTGGAGTCGACCGTATTGTTAAATCGATGGGTATTTCATTCTTGCATCTTATGTGACTTTAGTTGTTTTTGACGACCAAGTGGTTAGGACAATCGTTAGAACAACATCCACTTTTTCGAGCTCTGTTTTAACTCAAGGATATTTTTAACAAGGTTACCAATTCCTTCGGAATAATATTTTTAATATACATAATATTTATTATTATAAATAATAAATACCGAGTCGGAACAGGCCTAATCTTAAAAGATAGATGATGATGATGACAAATACTGTAATTAATTTTTATCTCTGAAAAAGGCTTATTTTCAATTAAGCGGTTCTGAGAAACAATCATCCCTGTTATCTTTCGGTGATTTTCCAAAATATTATTGAACCGATCTTTAGGTGTATGACTAAACATTGTTATCATACTGAAGCATTTAGGCATATTGGTGGGCTAGGGTACCTACCGTATTGAAAATAACAAATAACATATTCGGATTACATATTATCTAACATTAATGCCTTGTTTTTTCAAAAATTGTTAACAAACCGCAATATTTATTGAATGTGGAGATTACTTCACATTATTATCTTTCAAAATTTCTTTAAGAAAAATTTTAATTCGCTGAATTACATCCAAAGTCGGTTATGTATTACCTGGGACTTTAGTTTGGGCAATAATGTAGGTGTTCCCGATGATGTGGCTATCGTTCCATTGATAAAAATCGATTATGGTAGCGTAAGTTATCAACAAAAATGGATTTTGTTTTCTATCTTATTTTTAGTTTTGGCATTGTTCTGATTCACTTTACAATATTGTTTCAGGTCTGAGCCTCTACTTTAACGGCTATTTCATGTTCTCTATAATATTATTCTCTATTCGTTTTTGTTTATCAGTTCTATCTCCATTATTCTTATAATCTCCCTCCTATCTTGTGCAATACTGATATATGACATCACTATTTGTTTAAGAAGACAACTTTTTCCGCTTATTGTGTATCTAAATGTACAAGTTATACATTGCACAATTATGCTTGACGCCTCTACGATACGCTTCAAGATCAGTAGTTAAATATCCGCATTATTGTAGAAAATTATAATAATATGCTATTGTTGAAAAAGCATTTAATAGAACCATAGAAACTACTTGCATGTAATGAATTAATATTATTACTTAATTATTGAAATAATTATACAAATTGGTGCACTTGAACCTTTATGGAGATGATTTACAAAAATCAGTAGTACAACTCGAAAATTATTATTAATGTTAAATATTGCTGGTGAATTTGTTAAAATGTGAGGAAAATGCATTTTATCTTACAATTATTTCTAATTTAGATTATTTCATTAGAAATTGCTAACACCTAACATAATATAAGAAATTATTTGCATGGTGCTTTTACTTTTTTAACAATGTAAATATTTATTTTAATTTACCTTCGCGTAAAGAGACAAAATATATGCTACAACTTTCATTTTACATTTGTCGTGCTATAACTGCAAAGTAACTTGAATGATTAAAATACATATTGACAAATTAAAAACACCTCAAAAATTTTGTTTAATTATTTAAAGGTGAAAAAACTTAAGTACACACTATTAGTATTTTAAAAGTTTGTTGTATAAAAATTTACAACTAAGAAAATCAGGAGATCACGATTTGCTGCTAGACGTAATTTACTGTAGCACATAAGAGAAAGTGATGATACCCAAGGACCAGTGAAAGTATAATTCCTTGTTGAGTTACTTATTACAACGCGTGCTATATGCATTTAGTAAAAACATTAATTGTATATAAATTCGATAGACATACGACAAAACTATATTGCAAAATAGTTTTGCCAATAAAAGTGAAAGGATTACTAACACATTTAGAATAAGATGTACTTGTGTATGTACATACAATAATTTAACGAGTAATTATTATTATAATTAATATATCTTATAGTGCAAACATAATTAATTCATAAAATTATATTTAAAATACTAATTTGTTACTACACAATTTAATTACAAATTTTGTTTAAATGCTTAGGAAAAGGTAGGTCTAGCAGAAAAACAATTACATACAAATCACCACAGAAGATGAACTGCAATTTTCAATTATTTATTTAAATTCATTTATCAAACCAACTTAATTAGCTAATGCAAAATGCAATATTTTGCAATCAAATGCTTAGGGTCGTTTTTGATGTTTATTTTATGAAGAGCAATAAAATTTGTTCTACTTACTATTAATAGCATACTAAAGATTTCAAAATTTGGAGAACCTTTCTAATGATGTTGCCCTTCAACAATTTTCTAAAGATTGAGACAAATTAATATCTTCGTGTAATGATAATTTTCCTATCAACTGCTAAGTATTAAAAAGGATTGTTTCGATGGCTGTGTTCACTAGCCTCCTTATAAAATATCCATTTCTTAATAGTCTTTACAATCCATCTCATGAAGTGGACTATAATATACTAAACACATCCAGGGCAGTCGATATGTATGTTTGGGACTACTCTGCTACAAAAATTATTTTTCATAATGATAAAATAATGTAGAAATAATTTAATTATACAATCACGATGTTTGATTTTCCAAGTTGACTTATTTCCAAGAGATAATGTAATAAATTAATGGGACAGTTCCTGTTATCGTCTCACAAATCCCGCTCTCTACTAACTTTTGAGTCATTCGAGTCAATTCCTAACAACACAAGCAGAATAGTAAAGATTATTAAAACTGTGGAGATATTTCAGGTAACCATAATAAATACTGATGAAAATGAAGTAAATGTAAAAAAATAGTTCTAGGTAAACTCCTATTCCATAAAAGGCTTTCTTCAGCTTGTGCAATAATTTATTATGGAAGTGAATGAACTACCATTGGGTTATTTTTCTCTAATATTATTTTAAAGGCCAAGTTAAAAATTAACAAAACAATCAAAGAATCTTCGAAGATGTTTACCCCTAACAATAATAATAACTAATGAAGCGGTATCATACTTTCCAAAAATTAAGAGTAAGTATAACAAGTTTTTATCTTTGCCTTGGATGTGTTATAAAGTAGAGCTTTTAAAATTTCTTTTCAATTATTGCTCTTTGTAATTTACTAAAAGCAAGTTTTTTAGAAGACGCAATTTAAAAATAAAAATTATGTCACGTGCGGCACCTATGTCTTTTCTTTTAAGAGAAATTTGGAATTAACTATTTTATAATATTCAAATGATGGAATTATCTGATTTATATCATTTCGGCGTTATTTTGATTTGAAAGGTTTGATCTAATTTAATTAAACGACATCTACTTAAAGAAGCGATAGAATAGTAATGTTGAAGATTTAAGACGTTACCGATATCGTTTCGTTACTTTCATTCGTCTGTAACCTTAAAAGCTTAGCGAAAGTAAATGTCAGCATAATTATAACACTTAACAATTTAATCATCAAATTCGATCATTTATGGATCGTTATTGCTTAGGAAAGCATTTAAATATTACGCGATCATGTGTTGTATGGATTTTGGTATACAACAGTGAAACTAATTATTCTAAAAGCATACTAGGCTTCTCTTCAATAATAATTATTGTCCTTGCGGAACAGCTTGTGTATATGGTACTGCATGTTTTCAGAAGTAATGGTAATGATGCGTTTTAATTAGTTTAATTCGTTTGTTTTTATTCTTACATCAAAAACTTAACATAATTATTATAAATAATCTTATATTTTAAGTAAATTGCAATTCTTCAGTGTGTGAGAAATTACAAAATCTGAAACTTTGTCAACAGTGAAAATCTAACTACTTTTAAATAAATCCTTGAAAGTGAGGAATAAATTTATTAATATTACAATTTTTTGCAATACCGCATCGCATTTTTTTAAATAAATTATATAATAGAAATGTAAAATATGTTATTTTCTACTTTTTTGTGGAACATCATAATATAAAATAAACAAACATTGCCACTTCTAGACACTTCGATATTCTAATAAATTGATTTAGGTAATTATTTTTCAAAATTTTTTCAAGTGCAGGTTAACAAGTTTTAATAAATTTATTGAAATAAAAATTAGTTAGTTATCTACTGGTCTTTGTTTCCATGACCATAAACCGAATTTAATTTGATGATTGCAAAATTGAGCAATAAATAAATTATAAAGAACAATAAAAGCCATTTAGAGTACCGCACTTTAATAATGATATACAAATAATTTTAGATTACTAATTAAATAATTATATTTTTTTATTCCGTGTCCAGTCTTGCAGAAAATCTAAATCTGCAATAATTGCTACATATAGCATATTCTATATTACAATTTAAAAATATTACATTTAAATAATTAATAAAAATTATAGGTAGTAAATGAATAACTGTATAGCAATCAAAAATTGACCGAGCAGTTGTTGCAATTACTGCAATTGTGTTGGAGATCGTTAAGAGGAAAACGTCTTCAGGTAAAGATCAATCGAGGTTAGTGTTTCATTGGTACATTCAGAGATATCCTGGTATACGATAGAGTTCCTAAATGTCGCTATTGTAACTTCATATTTTAGATATTGAACATCAAGTGTTAATATGAAACACAACATACCAATCTAATACGTGATGTAAACATGCCTATCATTAAATTTGTTCAACAAATTCATGCATCATAATGTACCTCATCCAAGTCATGTTAATTTAAAAATTTTCAATTTTTACTTTCTAAGTGAGTAATGAAAAAAAGTTTACCTATATTAAACTTGAACCATCGACTGACTACTTTATATCTAAAATTTATGACTAAATTTCTTATTTATTATTTATTTTAAATAGCAAACTAATTTTTTTATTTGCCATATCTTCAATAAAATTTCTCACAAGTAAGAAGATACGAGTGAAAGCAAAAATTGTTTAAATTCTTCTTGTACTAAATATATTTGAATAATTTCTTTTTTATACTGTTAACTGATTAACCGATATACCTACGATGTATGCAAAGTATTGTTTTTCATCAAGTTATTCGTTATGGTCGATTTATTATTGTGCATAATATCCTATAGAGCAGGAAATATGTATATTCATAATAGAATTAAATTTATATAACACTAGAACATCGTTAAACTTACTTGGGCATCTGCTTTCACTAATAAATAAAAATGATAAAAGTTTTGACCAAATTATTCATAAATTAAAAATGGAAAACATCAGGAAGGTGAATCAAGTTTTTTCCGCCTGAAGTTGCATTTAAACAGGTTTTTGGATTTTTCTAATAATGGAACCATTCAACCGCAACTAGAAACCACGAAATTAATGTTTCGGAAAACATAAAGTTATCTAACAATTCAAATAAAAAAAAAGTAAACTATAAAGGAAACATAAATGTCATCGACATACCTTTATGAACTATAAAAATGATTGAACGAGTTTAGCTCCAAAGAATTTATAGAAATACCATCTTGAGTCCGTCTAGTCTTTTGTCATGGTCAGCCCAACAAAATGTACATTAAGATTTTTGGATGACATCCAGTTATACCGTACTTACTTATTTATAAATATTATTTAATGTAAAAAAACGAAACCGTACATGTCTCGTTAAAAATGAAATTTTAATGTCATTTGCTGTTTATAAATTTTTAGTTGAACAAATATGTGCCCCAATATACATTTGAAAGTGCACATAGTGGGTTTTTCTATGATGTAATGCACTTTTGTCTTGGCTGCGAATACTACACATACATATAATTTCATTTGCATTTGACACATCATGTGCCCATTTTAGAATAAGTGAAAGAGTCTTCAAGTATTCTTAAACACATTGGTATTAATTTTTTCAGCCTACTCTAAACTATAATTTTTTAAATTATGGTGATTAAATCCACGAAATTATATTTTTTTAAATTTCTACATTATTTTTGATTAATTGTATTATAGAATATATCTTAATTTAACTGTATGGCAATTAAATTATAAATATTAATTGCAGCTTTTCAAATGTTTAATATTAGGTCTTAAACACACTTTTAATTTGTTTAGGCAGAAACGCAAAATTAAATTCAGCAAAATCAGCAATCTCTCTTCAGATTAATTTACATAAAGAGATAAATTTTAAAAGTAGCTGATTAACTGATAATAATAAATAAACTTGTGTGAAATATTAAGAGTCGGAAAACCTATCGATGATTGTTGTGTTTATAAAATGTACCAACCATGAAACAACCATAATATGATGCTCCATTGACTTAAAAATCTCGTAAACCGTAACAGAGTCAAGGTTAATCAAAACAGATTATTTCTAAGCTTGGTGATCACCTACTGTGCTTCTCAATAAAGACCTTTTTGTTTAAAATATAGTCAACGACCTTTGATATACTTTCGTGCATTAGAACATCCAAACGTTGATCTTTATCTTTTGTTGGGCAAGTAAATGAAAGCATTGAGTTTGATTAGATAATTTCATGAAACGAAAATTTAAGATGCAAATAAACATGCAAATTACTGATGCACTTTGAAGTTGTGACAATGAGAAACTTTCATTTTAAAAACTATAAAATTTAGTCAATTAAAAGGTTTACAAAAGCATTATAAAAAAGTAAAAGTGTTTCAATTATCAAGATTACTATTCACCATATTATTACGGATACAGTTTATAAAAAACCTTAAAGAATTTCAAATTTAGTTTTCAACGCAGTAAGTAGTTCTCCAATTTTGACTAAAATGGTTTTTAATTAAACATTTTTTCTCTAATAGCTTTTTTTTTATTTTGAAATACAAAATACTAGTCGAGTACCAAATCCAGACTACAAAAATGGGTAATCGGTAGCTTTTGCAAATCTTGACTGGTTCCTTGTCGTACAGATTTTATCAGGTGTCCACGTCCTTCCCCTTTAATGAAATCTCTGAATAAGTGCAATTTGATAATTATTGTTAAAGCAATACAGGTAATCATTGCAGAAATCCACAAACTATTGCCATTATATTTTCAGAAAACATACTGACTTGAGAGAACTACAACCTTTGCCATGCTACTCCATCGACTTTTTCTACTCAAAAATGCATTGTGAATGGTGAGGGCACTCATCTTGCATTTACTTTTATCATGCTGAGATATTCTAAATATAATTCTGTAGACAGGCACCTGGATTCCTTCCAACCGTGTCTCTCTCGCTAGGAGATAACAGCATTTTTGAGATATTAAATACCAAAATACTTTCTTGGAGGAACGGGTAAACAACATACAATTAAATTTATTTTATAGATAAACCATTTGACAGGTTGTTAATAAATCAATATTTGTTGTTACTAACTAAGCATAAGCAATGATCTACATATTGACGTGAAACCAAACCATGGCAGAAGTAAACTGAAAATGGAACTCAAGGACCTTCAATGCCGGTGTACGTCCTTAGTTTATCCTTTCTGGAGCTTTTTGTTTAACGTTTAAATTTTAAATCTGTGTCACAATGCAATTAATTATTAGTATGCATGCTAATAAAATAATTTCCATTTTTTTTTTATTAAAATATTCCAAAACGGTGTTGTTTTTTATTGTAGGTGTTCAAAAGTTCACAAAGTTTACTACCGCAACCTGTATTTTAAATTAACATTAGAGTAGGTTATTTATACTATAAGGAATTGACCAAAACTTACTTTAAAAATGTAAATTTTGATGTTCTTTTTTCATGAATGTAAATTTCTTTTATTCGTATTTATAATTTTTGAAATAAAATATTCAGGAATTGTTTTGTTTTTGTGGTGGGTGATCAAAAGTTCATAACTTTTTTCTGTGACAACGGATGTGTCGTCGATTAGTATTAACGGTGGTGATAAATATTTTCCAAGAGGAAATCACCAAAATTTTCATCTTTTTTTTAAATATTTTTATTAATTGGAAACGAATAATTTCGTTGATTATGTCTGGGTTTTGTAAACCTTTACGTAATTGTGAAGTTACCAGTATCATTAGTGGAAATGGAAAGTCAGAGCATTAATACATACTTGTATATTTTTCGAACAATCAACAATCTAACAATAAATTAATAAGATCATGTTCTAAACTTATTATTAATGAAATAAAAATGACAAGTATCGAAAGTGTAAAACTGGTTGATATTTACCGTTACTTGATAAGCATACAATTGCACTTTCGATTGAGACAGGTCTATCGCTCTCGCAATCCATAAAATAGCGATCTGTTCTGGTGGCCCAAAAACAACTTACAGGTAGGTAGATTTATTTAAAAATGACCTCAAATAAATAAGCTTGCAGGTGGAGAAGAGTAATTTAATAACACGCCATCAAACCATCAGCTCTATATGAAATGTTTAGAGATGGGAAAGTTCCATTTTAAATAAGTTGATTAGCAATTCACTTATTGATATGCAAACAAGCGTTATATATTATTTTAAAAATTTTATTATAAAATATTATGAATATATTAATAATGATTAAATGTTGCAACTTGCATATTGTTATAAAAAGCCTCGTGCATATCTCTTGCAGGAAGAAGTAAGCCAACGGCAAGTCAACTTTCTATAGTCCCCTTTCTTCCCACACTAGAGCGTCTTCCACGACCCTTCTCTTTACTTTTGTAAGATTACAGCAGCTTCGTGGTCTTCTTCAGTCTAAGTGGCGATCATGTCTTTCGTTTTCTATGTTACAGAAATGTTATAGCTGGTGTCAGTGTGCTTATAGTGAATAAGAAACTCATTCGAAACAATGTGGATTAAATTTGAAGTGAGTTTAGAAAATAAATTATTATATCTTTTTATTTAATTTTTTAATTTTTTTAATAACAGACAGACTGATTTTAGCTTGTAATTTTCAAAAGTATAATTAAATTTCCCCGGAGATTTACATATCACGCGTTATCATTTTCAATCATAGCAATCATTTTCTTAAATACATGAGAAATTTTCTCAACTAAAGTTTGTTTGCTTTCGATTATTCTATTATATTGGACTTATTGTTTACCAACTTCATTATATTAACCTCTTTTATTTTAGTTTAAATTGTAATTAAAAAATTAAAAGTAGAAACATTTAATTAATTGCAAAATCTGATTTAATCAATTTTACTGAAACAAACAATTGAATTTTGTTAAATAAATTTATGTTACATTAATTACAATATATCACTTTAGAAAACAAAAATTTATTACTAGAAATTATTGTTTACCGAAGCTAATTTCTACAGCTGTGTTTCTTATAGATTAAGCAAAAAATTGGTTCATTAAATAGCAATTTTGAAGTGGAGTGAATTATGTTTATGCATTTTTATAATATAAAAAATAAACAGATCTCAAGTTATTTCAAAATTTATTGTTATAATTAAATTAAATACAAAGTTAACGAAATATTACGACAGTTAATTATTATTATAAAGGAAGTTTTATTTCACAACAAGTTCACAACAATTTTTTTTAATTACAGCCTTAATTTTTACTCATTTTAATATGGAAAGCATCTTCTCATTTACTGAAAACTAATTTACATATTATATTATTAATAATTAATTGTTCACAAAAATCATATTGATCTTATTAATATTGAATTGCATTCTATTAATTAACTGTAGAAAGTTCGCCCATTATTAACAAAATGTTTAAATATGTAAACAGGATGCTAAATGATTTTTTAATAATATAAGCACATCAATATTGAAATGAAGCTTTCAAATTTGTGTAGAATTAATGGTAATTTATTAAAATTCTTGTTATTGATGAATACGATAAAAGCTCAATATCAGCGATTAGTCAGCACATAACAGATGTAATAAAATGCGTGAAATTAAATATTATATTGTAGAAAACACCTAATCGTTTTTCCAACTTCAAATTTAATACGTTACATTAAAATTAATAGAAGTACAGTAGAGTCTCGATGTAGTGAACCAATTTATTAGTGAAGGCTATTTTTTGTACTGCGGTTGTCCACTTTTGAAGTTAAAATTTTAAATCAAAATAACTGCAAAAACAAAACTTAAAATGTGCTTATTACAAAAAGGTATATGAATTTTTCCACATTTCAGTTATTACCTTCCATACTCTCAATTATAAAGAGTATTTTTCTTTTCAATTTTTGACAAGCATTTGTGCAATAAATATGATTTTGATATCTCTGTGATTTTGGAAATATTTAAATTATTGATTCTAAAAACAAGTTATTACTTTATTAAAGTTCAGAAGCGCAGAAAAATAATAAATATGGAAAATTTTCTATAATACGAAGGGCCGTAAACATTTATTCTTAATAATGTTCTCTTAGAATAAAAGTTTCACTTCCTAGATCTTTGTTCTATTTACTTATTCGTAACTTTGACACGTGTTAAGTTCACGTTACAGTCTAATTCGAATACCTGTACATATGTATGAACTATATAATATGTATGTATTAAAAAAAAAAATTTTAATTACAAAAATACAAAATAGGTATCGCCGATCAGGGTGGGGTGTAATGACCTCCGTTTGCTTGTGTTGTACGCCAGGATTTTGTATTTAATGAATTTCTAGAATTCACAATTTTTAAATGAGGGCAAACTTTAGTTCAAATTTAAAATTGTATCCTACAGGCGACCAACTTTTAATTGAAATAAAAATTACGGGACAAAAATACATTTGTTAAAATTTAGTAAACAATAATTTACTTTCTATGTCTTGTTGACTAATGAAAATCGTCGATAATGATTTTTGCAGCAGATGAGCGTACATAATCATATTGGGTAAAGGTAATATTCCTGAACTTAAAAGTACACTATCTCCTATAGAATTAGCTTTACCAAACGAAAGAGGACATTAATACAAGACTTTTAAGGTGGGGTAGAATTTGATAGGTTCTATATTAAGTCCACAATTTAATTTTGAAGTTCACAAATTGCCATAAGAAACACGTGCAAAGGATTTATTGCATATTATTCATAATTAAATTCATTTTGGTTAATTTAAAATTTATAACTTGAAGTTATTATTTAAATCTAAATTTGAAGTTGGCAATTTGAAGATCTGAAGTTGTTAATTTGTAAATCATAACTTGAAGTTATTTATTTAAATCTAAATTATAAGCTGACAACTTAAAAATTTGAAGTTCTTAATTTAGAATTCATAACTTCAAGTTATTAATTAAATCTGAATTTGAAGTTGACAATTTGAAGATCTGAAGTTGTTAGTTTGTAAATCATAACTTCAGGTTACATAAATAAATCTTAATTTATTGAAATAATATATATTATTAACCTCTAAAATTAATATTTGATTCAAATTTTTAAAATTAAAGGTTAAATAAACAATAAAATAAAATATTATTCGTAAGCTTTCAGCAATGGTTACTGCTGTCATCAGACTTTTAATAATAATAATAATTATTATTATTATTAAAAATTATATTACAAATAATATTTTGTTTTATTGTTTATTTAAATTTTTAAGTTTAAAAATTTTAATCTAATAAACCTTAATTTGAAACTGACAATTTAAAGTTCTGAAGTTCTTAATTTTGAATTATAACTTGAAGTTATTAATTAAATTTCAAATTTAACCTCTTCTAGGACCTCGTGGCTTAAATATTTATTATTTTCTAGAATAATTTTCTCCCCGAGATATTTTTATGAATTTTACCATTGAATTTTACAGCAAATTTTATTTTCTTATGTGCTTTATAATATTACTTTTATGTTTTTGATAAGGAAATGTAACACTGGTTACATGATTTATTAATATCATAAAAATAACTGCAAGAAAACAAACAATTTGTAAAATTAAATTTTTAATTGGCTAAAAATAATTTTATATGTTTGAGTATCTACGGCTCACACCCGCTTTCTCGTATTTTAAAATTGTTTTATAACAATATTAGTAAAATAATGTGGAGTATTGTTATACGATAAAAGTTAGTTAATAGATAGATATCAAATAAACCTTTTTTTACTTCAATGTAAATTAAAATATTTAATTGTGCTTTTCAATTAAAGTGGCACCAAAGTCATAAAATAATTTAATTCAACTCTACCAGCGTCCGACCTTGACCATCTGGGATATCATTTTTAGTTATTCACTCGAGTCAATCTAAAACATGTTCAATTTTTTTAGGGTTTTGATTATACTTTTTTCTGATTTGCAAATTTCTGAAAATTTGCTGCGTAAGAAAATTTTATATAATTTTCATACTTACTTTTCTACTTTTTAAGATATAAATCGGATCGCAAAAATAAATACATAATAGTTCTTCGTCTTGAAATATACTGTTGTTAAGAAAACTTGAAAAATTAAAGTATGTATTAGCGTTAAAACACTTTGTTTATTTCATTTTGTTCGGAAGTTATTGAGTAAACAATTGGGAAAGTAACTTTTACGCCACCCTATGTATCTTTTTAAATCGGATTATGAGATTAACCTTGCCCACAGATCAACGTAACATCTTTTCATGACCTCACTACTGTTGGAACACTAAGAAAAGAAAAGGAAATTGGTCATTAACCTGGTAGTTAGTGCGATCAACTGCTAATGCTAGTGCACCCAGTTTGAATCCTGGCAGAGGCTGACTCTCTTTTGACCGTCTCCGTGCTTTGGAAGGCACGTAAAACCTGTAGTCCTCGTATATTAACAATTATTAACAATAAAACAGGGTAACAGATACATCTGGGCCTTGCAAGCTAATTTAGATGTACGTTAAAACAAAAAATAATTGCGCTTCAGTTTGGATTTGCTCATTCCGAATGATTCTCTAATAGTTATAATATAAATGACCACAAGTAGTTTTGTATAATGTAATATTCTAATATATTATCTGCATATATTAAATCTTGAATTAAAAAATTATGCAGAAGCTATAATAATGTAGAAAATCCAGTGATTTGTAATAAACTAAAGATGATCTACGCTAGGCAAATCCGAACTGCAACGCGGTTAATTCCTAATCGGATTAAAAAAAACTACAATCTTTTTACTGCACTTGCATGCATTTCTTAGAGTGCAAACAGAATAAATCAGGATCAGGTATATATTTTAGACGTTACTGTCTATTGCCCAATAAATTAAATAATCTTTAGTAAGGAAATCAACAACGTTATATAAAAATATTAATTTATGCCGCAGTTTAATTTATTTAAATACAAGATTAATTTGACAAACAACTTTATGTAAGAATCGCTGTATGTTCAAATGTCGACACGCACAGTCCGAAATTGTACAATGTAGAAATCTCGAAATTGTATAATTATCGACATTGCACAGATACAATAATCTACTTTTTTATAATTTTTAGAGCTAACGATAATTTAGAATTAGAGTATATTTTAGATTTATAATATAATAATTGCAAATGGGGGCGATACCTACGGCATCTCCGCATCGCCCTAAAAAAACATCCCTAGCCAAAACTAATCTCGAAAAGATGGAAGTCGAACCGTATAAAAATATCTGTGCAAGGTCGAAATTGTTCGTAACATACATAGATAAATATACTCAGAGTGGGGCGAAATAAGGCATATTAGTTTTTAATTTTCAAGTAATATTTTGATTACATGTTTTTGATTACATGTTATAAAGATATAATTGTAATTGAATTTTCTATAAATCAACAAGATTGGGTAAATCCAAAAATAATAGAAATAAAACCAAATCATTTATTACAGTACCATTATTCTGGGTCAGTTTATGGGGTGGTTGCCTTCCGCACTACTTGCACATCTATAGAAAATTAATTTAAAAAAATTAATTATAATTTACTTACTTAATTTTACAAGTGGATTTCTATTTGTTAATAGAATCAAACCATATTAGAATTCACTTATGTAAATTGGAAATCATAAAAAAATAATAACAAATAAGTAATTAATTTTAGATAGGTACATCCATTTAAACCACTTTTATTTTTTGGCTACTGATATCCCACGCGTTAAAGCTTTATGGAATCTACATTACTTACTGATGGCCCACATGGTCTAGAAACTTTTAATAACAATCGCGTCAAAATCTTCATTGTTTAAAAGTGCTGCCACTAAACACCTACATGCCTATCTTTAATTATGTGTTTAAAATGCATTTCAAAGACTTAGAAACTAGAAAACTTATATGGCTCAATGTCAAACGAGAATTACAGGTACAAGTGATTGAACTAGAAATGTATTAATGGTAAAATACCATCATACCATAAATATCAAATTGAAAACTTTCAGAAAAACTTTCAGTTTACCTGCCTTTAATACAAATTGCTTATAATTAATATTCATTTATTTTAACATACATATAAAATGGGAAAGAAACACGGTAAATTTGTTAATACTAAACTATTTTGATTAGTTTTATTTTATTTATAAATTGTAGTATTGAGATTGTACTACAAAAAATAAAGTTACGATCATGGTTAAGTTATTTCAAACATATTATAATTTATTATTAAATTTAGTATTTAGATACGAAGCAATTGAAATTATTCTGTATAAATTGTAGATTGTGTTACCTCAAGTAAAGCTACGGATATCGTCAAAGTAATATCGATTTGAATATTTTTGATCAACTATTACTTACTGTAAATTTATAATGGTCAACAGCGCCGATTTAATGGGTTTGATTATAACTGCCAAACCAATTTAAAAAAAAATCTGAAAATTAGTGTGGGTCATCAATACCCCTTAATATGTACATTCGGTTTTTGAAACTAGGAAAAAAGCCGCCGATTACCTTGAAACTTGAATTAAAACTTTTTTGTGTGATTATTGGATTAAATAATTATCTAAATTATACTTATCGTATAGCAAAGACAATATACCAAAAATATCGCATCACACCCTGTAATACATTCTGGTTTACAAGTGTTCACTAATAATGTCAACTTTCAACAATTCAGCTCCTTATTTCTTGATTTCTTTAACAGTAATACGTTTCTAGAGTCTAGACTCGAAATAATCAAAGTCGGAACCATATTTTACGGTTCCTGATGAACATGAACTAAAATTTTTTTTTCGTCGATATCTTACCTAATATCCTAACCACTTAAACAATGCGCTATACATGATTTGATTTACGATGGTTTTGAATATTTCAAAAATAATTTATTAAATAAAAACCTAGGTTCACTATTTCTTTGTTAACAAATAGAAAGTTAAGAAGTACTTTGGAAATTAATTTTTATCGTAAATTATTCATTTAATAATAAGTTTGACACTAAAATCCGTGCTATAAATTTACCACGTATACACAAATATTTCAAGAGAAAGTGATTGGTCAGCAACCACTTGATTTTAAAATTATATTTTCCTAAAAATAAATTTGTAAAAATAATAATTAGTAAAATTGCGATTTTTGATACTTTCAGGTCGTTACGGAAACTAACTTATAAGTCGTCTACCTAATCTGTTTTTAATAGATTAGAAACCTTTGCAAAAATCAGTCATGTCGTCAAATGATTATTTTAAATGGTCGCAAAATTATAGTATTGTTTAAATGAATTACACCAAAGCAGCATGGTTTTTATAGACGTCGTCGAGTGTATGACTTCACAGTTATATTATTATAATACAAATAATAATTAATTAAAATTAAAATATTTTCGATATTATAATCATTTATTAATGATTACACAGTTTATTATTTACTATATACAATTATTTACTTGCAGGCTCTATTATGTTGCCTAATCGCAACAAGTTTGGCTACAAAGGAAGTCCGTGTCAAGAGAAAAGAAGACAAACTTAATTTAGAATATAAAATAAATCATTCGGGCTCCAATCATAAAGCTGAACGAAGAATATCGAGAGCGCCACAATTTCCGCAATATCCACTATTCTTTCCTGTTCAAAGAATTTATAACCCTAATAGAAAAGAGAGACGAAATCTAGTGGCTCCAAATTATGCCGTCCCCATGGAACCCTTGGTGCAGTATTCTCAACAAGATCCTCTGTATAATGGACCCCTATTAACTGATGCTCATAATACTCTTAAAACCGGTGATGATTTATCGAGAGATCATTCGGAAGTAAACAACGTGTACGGTCATCCACCTATACACCACGTTATCGAAAGGCCCGTTTACATTAAAGAACCCGAACCTATAATTGAAATTATAATTAGAGAATCGAATGTAACTTTACCACCATTACCAACGTATCCAGTAACTGTACCGCCGCGAAAAAAAGAACAGGTTCAAGTTTTTTACGTAAAATACAAAAAGAATCCTGATGGCTATGGAAAAGATAATGTTATTTATGACAAACCCATCCCTGCTCTAACGCCTCACGTACCAGAAGAACCTACTTACGAAGCACCTCCTGTAACCTACCCAAGTGCAATATTGCCTACTTTACCACCTCCACCAAGTACTACACTACGAGCAATCATAAAACCCGATTCGGAATCATATCATGCAGATAAAGGCATACATATTACCTTTGGAGGAAAATTAGAAAACGATCAATATAAAAGATCCCACGATGGTCTCAAAGAAGGATCAGAAATTACGCCTAAACTTGTAAAACCTCAAGAGAAGCCTCAATCAGACAATTTACCTCATTTGATAACAATCATTTTCCACCAAACTTCCCTAATCAAAATTTTCACAATGGTTTTTCTTCAATTAAATCGGAAAGGTTTCCAATAAGTTTTGATCAACCTCAATTTGGAAAACATTTTAATCACCCTCCTGGACCTCATTCGCATCAAAATTCCGGTCCTCCACCTAATTTTAATTATCAACCATTCTCGTTTCAAAAACCCAATAACAGACCACCTCCACATTTTTCTGATTCACCTCACGTGCCATTTAATCAGCCTGTTCATAATAGACAACCGGTATCGTATCAGCCATTTGATAGTTTCCGGCAACAAAACAACAATTTTCCACCACAACCACCATCGTTTCAATTTCCACGACCGCATACACACTTCCCCGTTCCACAACGACTACCCGAAGAACAGCGACACATTCAAGCAACACAACAACAATTTCAAAATAATATAAGAAACGAAGAATTTGTCCGACAGCAACACGTTAACTTTAATAATCCACAACAAAAACCTGAACCAAATCAATTCCAACATTTTTCTCAACAACTTCCACAACAGCAATTAACGCAACAGTTTCATAATATTCAACAACAACAATTTCCCCATCATCCACCTCCACAAATAAACACTCAAACCGAACGAGGAATACCGCCTGGAGGTGAATTAATACATTCGTTAAATAAATTTGAGCAACACATATCAGTTCCCGCAAATCCAAGTCCTTCCCAAAATAAAGAACTTCAACAATCACAATCAATTACCAATCAGCAATATTTAAATTCTAATCAACAACAACAATATAAAAATGTTAATCAAAATGCCCATACGTTGAGTTCCTACAAATCAGCAATTCGTAAATAATTACCAACAGCAACAATCGGAAAACCTCAACAGCCTCAACCTCAACCTCAACAACATTTACATTATACAATAAATCCATCTCAAAATAAGGAAATAGAACAATCCAAATCAATTACAAATCAGCAATATATTAATACCGTTCAGCAACAGCAATACAACCAACCTTTGGTAAACGATTTGAACCATAACCAAGAACTTTTACGCCAACACATTGCAAATCAGCAAATACAATTGCAATTAAAGAACAAGCAGCAGCAAAGCTTTGCACAAAATGGAAATAATCAAAATCAATTCACCTATGTTACACAGTCTTCGCCAAGACCCACAATAACGACTACGGCAAAACCAATTGCTGTACAAGTTTCGTCAACGCCAGCATCCGTCTCTACAACTAAATCTCCAAGTGATTTAAATATTGTATTGCCCGATGAAGTTCCAGAAGACTTGCGACAGCAATTATTATCATCTGGAATTTTGGAAAACGCTCAAATATCAGTTTTAGATTATGATAAAGTTGGAGATATTCCACTTTCTGCTTTACCTCCAGATCAATTAGCTAACTTTTATAATGCAGGCGGTGCTCAACAAATAGCAGCTGCAGCGAGCGAACAATCATCGAGTGTTGTTCAGAAAGATGGTAAATCGGTTAAAAAAGAAGCTAATGACGGAGATTTAGAAATGGAAGCAGAAGAATCTGAAATAAAGAAGTTAAAATGGAAGCACCTTTAGAAATGAAAGTTGTACGTTATAATCCGGAAACTGAACAAGGTCGACAAGTTAAAAATGCGTATGTACAACAAGGTGCAACACAACCGACCCAGTTGCACTCAACGATGAGCAGTACAACAGATATCTTCCCGTAAAAGTTAATGGGGCAACTTTTCCGATACCCAATGTGCCAGAACTAGCCGGTCGTAACATTACTAGCGTAGTTATATTGGCGCCAGTGGATTACAATTTTAATGAAAAATCAAGAACTACACGAGATGCTGAAAATAGCAAAAACGATCCTCGATACTCTGCAAGAATGGCGTTAAAAAAATTAATTGATTTACCTTCTGCCGAACATTATAATGAATGGTTAGAAAAAGAAAATACGACAATTGCAGATAAGCAAGCTGTTGTTTTGTTAGTAACTGGGTAAGTACAAAACTTATGTTTGTAATAAATTTTATAAAATTTTTTTTAGCACCCAATCGACTTCTAATGAAAAAGAAATTTTTATGTACGACATAGCAACTAAAACCGTAAATAAGCTAAGTGGAGAACTTTCCTCTGCTTTTGTAGACGCAGCAGAAACTAACTCGAAACAGAATATTGAAAAAATAACCGGTTTATCGTCGGATGTAGTGGAAACAATAGTACCTTATCCAAATCGAGAAGGTTTATCCAAATTTCAAGAAAGTGATGACGATTTGCTAATTTCCGCTTCTGAATATGTAGACTCAAAAAATTTTCCAATAATAGACCCCACTGAAAATGACAACTTTTCGTCTGCTTCTGAACAGCTGGAAAAATTTGTAGATATTTCTGGAATGCCAATACATCCTAGAGATGATCTGCAAGTAGCAGCTAGTAGTAACGAAGAGGGTTTAACAAATCACGTTTTAATAAGTTCTGGATACAGCAAAACTGGTTCTAATTTATTAATCCACTAAATATTGCTGTAAAAATGACTAGTAGCTTATAATTTAATTTATATACAGGGTGTGCTTGAGTAGCTTGTAAAGAGACACTGGATTTTTCGAAAAAACTGATAACAGATTTTTCGAAAAATTCATTGCATTTGTGTACAAAGTATATTTATAAGAATGTAAAAAATAAAGCTTATTATTAAATTAATGTAATATTTTTTTGTGCTATCATTAGAACCGGTAGTAATAATTTAATAAGTAAGAGGTGAGTACCGGTATGCACCTCATTGAGAAATGTGAAGATGAGTGTTATTGAGGACAAATAGTTTTCACTTTTTGCTTTAAGGTATATTTAGAAGTAACGTTTCACTATAAAGATGATTTCTTCTAATTTATTCCAACGACAAAATTTAATAGAATATCTAATAAATATTTTTAAAGAAAGTTATAATTATGAGAAGTTTGTTGCATAATTTATTTGTATTATTTTTGTGTCAGGATATACCTTTGAATTTTTCCTAGTTAAATAATTTAAAATGCAATTTTTAATTTAATACAAGTAGGCATCTAAATTATTTATAATTATTATTATAGTATTTAATACTATCATCAGATCAAACTATTCTAGAAACAGTAATTACATAAAAATTTCAAAACTTATCTTTATAATCTCAAGATTGCTTTAATAATAAAATAACAAAAAAATTTTTATTGAAAACATATTTGAGCTTATGTCGCGGAAAATGTAACATTTTCAAAATAATTACTTTTTTGGTGTTTGCCGAACCCCAACTCCAAGGCTAGCCATCTAACCAAAAGCTTAAATACCTCTTAATATGCAATTTTTAAAGTTATAAAAGTTAAGGTTGAGATAGTGTGTGGGAAAAATCATTTGAATATCTAACGGTTCTAGTTTGCTTAGCAGTCTTTACTACTTTCAATGTAAACTTTTCCAGTATCCTTGACTTTGGTGATCAGTCTAAATCAAAAATGTGATAAATTGGGTAATAATTTATTCGTTTCAACATACCGCAAATCAGTGTTATCTTTAGATTTAGAGTAGTCGCTTGGCGTTTCTTTTTCTGGTCTGTTTCAGCTTCAAGAAATTGGACTGAAATTATTGTGAGTTTCTCGATGACTGACAAATTTATGTTAATGCCGATCACGTTTAAACACTTTTATCTCCAAACTATTTACATTGAAATACCCATGTTGGTAACAAATTGCATATTATGTAAATCTTCCAAAAGTTAAATTCATGGTTAACAATGGAGGTATTCATGTCACTTCGTAAACTTTGCAAACTTCGTTTTGCCTATTTTGGTTGAGTTTTCGTTAAACTAAACCCTAAATTTTGTTTGCGTTATGGAAAACTTTGCTAGAGTTGATCATATAATTTCGACGGGTACTTAAAAAATTAAGAAAGAATGAAGAAGTTACTAAAAGTTTGTAAAATGGACTGCCGAAGGGCAAAAGACTACCGGGACGACCGCCTAAAAGATGGGCCCAAAGCTGGTTTTCCTCGTCAGTGGAGTGAGAGAGGCAAGACAAACAGGAGTAATCCTAGTCATAAGAAGAAGAAGAAGAAGAAGAAGAAGTTACTAATGAAATAAAAGCAAAATTCATAAATACAGTTATGGAACATATTAAAAATAAAAGACCACCGAAAGTACAAAGACACTTGTATACATCGTTACAAATACCATCTGGAAGACTAAATGTTGCTGTATTAGTACCCTTGCCCGATTGATAGGTACCGTTTTATCCATTCAAAATAGCCTTATTATTTTTTAGATTACTAATCAAACATTTCAAAAGGATCTGCTTTAGAATTTCAGAAACACTGACTGCAAGGCAGTCGGTCTATAATTTCAGGGTTTCCTCATTAACTTTGTTCTTATATAAAGATAAAGCCACAGGCTGTTTTAGAGCCACAGGGAATTCTCCGTATTGTAAAGAAATATTGATCAGTTCAGTGAATATTACGTGAAATCTCACCACAAGATTTCGGTAATAAATTTAATAGTAAAGCACGTCGTCCGAGCTAGAGCATTTGTTGTTACCCAGGAATCTGGTCATGCAAAGGACCACAATCCATATTATACTAAATATAGCAATTCTACTTTTGACTTTCTGTTTGAATCTTCAGAAATATATTTTTGAGATGTTTTACTAGTGATTTATGCAATAATTTTTTTTATATTTGTTTAACCTGCTACATGGATATCCCACCTTAAACCGTGCTACTGTCATTATGAAAATGAAGAACTGGCATTATGAATGTTTTTAGATTTAATAAAAGCGTATGATTGTTTTATTCCTGAATACTTTTTAAAAAATTGGAAAAATATGAAGTAACTGGAGTGGCATTGAAGTTAATTAAATCATATTTTACAGGAAGAAGACAAATTGTTTGTTTCCATCATCAGCGATGAAGTGGAATATAATTCGGAAAGTCGAATGCAGTTAAGATTTCCGGATCGCAATGTTTACCATTTTTGAAGTGGTTTATGAAAGATGAGTATTTAATTAGCGTATAAAAAATAAAATTTGCGGGTTATTCACACATTTTTGAAAAAAAAACGGTCTTAAACATTCATTAACAATGCAATTTACTTATTGGCTCTTTTGAAGTGTAACTCCGCCCATAAAATAGGTTGTGGCGACAGTAAAGATACCAGAATCTCGGTTTTTACAACAAATTATGAAAGATAATGGTGTAATTAAGTAATAAAAAATTAAATTTGTGTTCAGACAACAAATTTCGGAAAAAAATCACTTTTGTGTGAATCCGACTCTTGATGTAGTTGCGTCTGTCAAATCCCACTTCCCCACGCGGAAGCGCTTTACTTGACCATGAAATTGAAATGAAATCTAAAAATAAATGCAAAGTAAAAATCTGGTAAAATACATCAATGCTCAAAGGATAAGATGGTTGGGCCACATTATGAGGAGAGGCGAGAACAACGTGGTGAGAAGAATAACAAAATGGAAGCCCAATGACGATAGAACTAGAAGAAAACCAAGGATAAGATAGTGGGACTAGGTGACAGGAGACCTGCAAGCGATAAAGGTTGAAGAATGGCATTTAAAGGTACAAGACAGACTGACCTGGAGGAAAATTATTACAGAGGCCACGAGAGATGCAAAACTTTAATGAAGACACGATATATAGAAAATGATAATAATTAAAAATGCTAATCCTCCCCTTTCAAATGGATTTAGAAATCCCGACTTTATTGCTATCCCCGGGATAGCAATATTCAATAGAATGTAAATGCTAATAATAATAATAATAATAAATACAAATACAGAAGTATCTAATAGAAATGTATTTTAAAGAAGAAAAACATAAAAAAATAATTGCAAATTTTGGAAATGCCCAACCTTCTAACGACGCCACTGTCCCGAAGTGTATTGAAATCCCTTGGATGGTGGCTGCTTACGCACTTTATCTATAAAAAAATTATTTTGGTTGATTATGTACAATATAGTTTTATTTCTCTGTTTGGCTCTTCAGTTTGTAATAAATATCATTATAATAATTTTTCTTGATGGTACCTACTAATTAAATATTAGAAAATATTGTTTAAAATTTTGCAGTTCTTTAGCAACCTCTTCCGTTTTCAGCAAACGCGCACTACGCGCGAAGACAATAGAAATTTGAAAAAAAAATTATTTTTTATGTAACCTTTCAACTTCTTGTTTTATAATCAGTAACGAAATGCTAATATTTTATAGCAATTAATAATATTTTTATTTTTCTAAGTTAAACATTATAATTATTAGCATTATTACTACTATTGTAAATTTTTTAACGAGCTTCCATGACGATTTTTAAAAATCGGCGCCCCTGTTAATAATGTTGCCATTAGAGCACAATGCATACTTTTCATGAGATAGTGCCAGATATCTAAATGAACAAGAAAAGTTTGAAATTCAAAACTGTAAAATTTTTACAATTAAGATAACAAAATAAAGTGATAAGATTATTCCTAAAATGTAATTAGGGGTTTAAATGACACTAATTATTAAATCTTAAAGTTGAATTGATAAAATCATTTTTTCCAAAGAAACAATAAAATTATTTTTATATTTGTCACAAATTTTCTTATGAATATTTTTAAAGGTATGCTGTTACATTAACTGTAATTTAAAAAATATCCCAGCCATTCGAAAGATTTTACCCAAGTACATGTTTGAATATTCAAAATTTTTATTGACAGTCTTACCAATTTTTCATTAAAAGTTGACAAATTTACTCCTGACATACAGGCAACCAACACTTCCACAGCGAAGTTTGCAATTTACAGTACGACAGATAAATGAGAAATGACAGTTCACAGTTGCGTTGTGAATGTAGTCCAACACTTAACTAAACTGAACATTACGCCAAATATTTTGATGGAAAATGTAAGAGTCGGTAGATAATTTACACAATTTTTAATTTAAAAAAATGGCAGTCATGGAAGGTTCTTTGAGTAAGTGGACAAATGTGATGAAAGGGTGGCAATATCGGTGGTTTGTGCTGGACGAGAATTCTGGATTACTGTCTTATTATACTGTAAGTATAATTTAAAAATAAAGAGTTGACGTTTAATGCAAATAATATATTGCTAAATATTAAGTATATAAGGAGTATTTGTTTTCTTCGCTCGGCCCATGTTTACGTTATGTAGGCGTACCTAATTTGTAGTTTTCCGTAATTTGTAAAGTACTTCGTCCAAATTTGTAATTTAGTAACTACCAAAAAATTATTAACGCTTTTTAGGAACAATATGATTTGTAACTTACAGATAACTCGAGCAAGTTATATGACTATATACTATGTATGATGCATACATTCATATATACAACAATTTGTATAACCGGAAAATATTGTTGCTTTATCTATCAACATTTTTCTTAACTTGTATCAATTATCACCACTACAATACCAATTAAACCTATACTTACCTAAAAGAAAACAACTAAATACAGTACTATTATTGTTTGCATATAGAAAGTTTTATATGAGGCCATATTTACCCAAGAATATTTTTAAATGTTTATTTACATTGTTTTCTATCAATGGCTAAATTAGATAAGGAAGTACAATCTTAATTTAAATTTTGTACATACATATATACAGGGTGTATCCAATTTTCGTAGTTTAATGTTAAATTGAATATTATAGGTAAATACTAAATAGGTACCTACTATATAATAATATTATCCATTGTTAAACATTTTTGATGAAAGTAAAGTAGTTGTCACCTTTTGGATAAAATATGTTTTTAAATGAAAATTTGAGACCATAGTAGGATAGTGCTATTTATCTATAATGTGATTTTATTATTAGCACGTTAATATTAATTAACAATTCTGTGGTTTTATTTTAAAATAACTCTGTTTTTGGGAAATTTTTTTAAAGGTGGGGTTAAAAAAAAAAAAAATTTGGGTTTTTTTAAAATTTAAAAAAAAAATTTTTTTGGAAAATTAAAAAAAAAAAAAAAAAAAAAAAAAAAAAAATTTCCCAAAAAAATTTTTAATTTTTTTTTTAAAAATTTAAAAAAATTTAAAAAAAAAAAAATTTCTTTGGAAAAACCAAAAATTTTTTAAATTTTTTTAAATTTTAAAATTTTTTGGGGAAAATTAAATTTTTTAAAATTTTGGAAAAAAAAAAAATTTTTAAAAATTTTGTTTTTTTCTTTTTGGGGTTTTTTAAAAAATTTTTTTTTAAAAAAAAAAAAATTATGAATTAAAATTTTTTAATTTTTTTTCCCAATTCGTTTCCCCTTTGGGGCCCCCAAAAAAACCAAATTCCAAAAAAAATTTTTTTTTTAAATTGCAAAAAATTTTTTAAATTTTTTAAATTATTTAAAGGGTTTTTAAACCTTTTAAACCTTTTTTGGGAAATTTTTGGGAAAAAAAATTTTATTCAAAACTTTCCTAAAAAAATTATTTAATTTGTTTTTAAAATTTAAATTTTCCTTTAAATTTTCTTCCCCCTGAAAAAAAAATTTTTTTTTTAATTTAATTTAAAATTTTTTTGCAAAACAAATTTTAATTTTTTTTTTTTTTTTTAATTTTCCAAAAGGGGTTTTAAATTTTTTTTTTAAAAATTAAAAATTTTTTAAAAAAACCCAAAATAAGGGAAAATTTTAACTGAATTTAAAAATTTTAAAATTTTTTTAAAAAATTTTAAATTTTAAAATTTTTTAAAAAAAGGGTTTTTTTTTCTTTAAAAAAATTTTTTTAAAAAAGGAAAAAAAAAAAAAAAATTTTTAAAATTTTAAAAATTTTTTTTAAAAAAAAAAATTTTTTTCAAAATTTAAAAAACCAAAATTAAAAAAATTTTAATTTTAAATTTTAAAAAATTTTTAAAATTTTTTAAAACCTTTTTAAAATTTTTTAAAATTTTTTTTAAAATTTTTTTTTTTAAAAAAGGTTTTAAAAAATTCCAAAATTAATAAACCAACTTTTTCCCCTTTTTTAATTCTTTTTTAAAAAATTTTTGATTTTTAAAAATTCTTTTAAAAAAAACCCCCAAACCCTTTTCTTTTTAAAAAAAAAAACAAAATAAAATTTTAAAAGGTTGGCCCCTTTTAAAAAAATTTTTTTTATTTTGGGGTAAATTTAAAAAAGTTTCCCAAAAACCCCAAAAACCCAAATTGAAAAAAAAACCCCAAAATTTTAAAAGGGGCCAATTTATTTTGGGAAAATTTTAAATTTTTAAATTTTGGGGAAAACCTAAACCTTTAAGTTTTTTAATTCAAAAAAAAAAGGAAAAAAAATTTTCCCCTTTTTACAAAAAAAGGAATTTTTTTTTAAAAAAAAATTTTTTTTTCCCTTTAAAAATTTTACCCTTGAAAAATTTTTTTAAAAAAAATTGGGAAAAATTAAATTTTTTTCTTTTTTAAAAAAAAAGGTTTTTTCCCTTTAAAAAAAAACCTTTTTTTTTTTTCCCGGGAAAAAAGGTTTTTAAAAAATTTTTTTAAAAAAATTTTAATTTAAATAAAAAAAATTTTGAAAAAGGTTTAATAAAAAAATTTCCCCCTTTTTAAATTACCAAAATTTTAAATTTTTTTTTTAAAATTTTTTAAAAAAATTTTTTTAAAAAGGGTTTTAAAAAAAATTTAAATTTTTAAAAAAAAAAAAAATTTTTAAATTTTAAAAAAGGAATTTTTTTATTTTTTTTTTTTTTAAAAAAAAAGGAAAAAAAATTTTTTTCCTTTTTTTAAAAGGGGGAAAAAATTGGAAAAAATTTTAAATTTTTTTAAAAATTTTTAAAAATTTTTTAAAAATTGGAAAAATATGGAGTAACTGGAGTGGCATTGGAGTTAATTAAATCATATTTTACAGGAAGAAGACAAATGTTTCCATCATCAGCGATGAAGTGGAATATAATCGGAAAAGTAATTATAACTATGGGTGTACCCCAGGGCAGTATTGCAGGACCATTGTATTTTATAATGTACCTAAACGAATTACCATGTACAATAAATCTAGCTAAATTAAATACTGGATTAAAGATGAACGTGGCCAATGAAAAACAAGAGGTGGAAGTGCTTGAGAATAAAAGATTGAATCCGATATCGCGATCTGTTTGTCTTAATGCGGAGTTTGGCGAGAAATTTGGTTTTAGTCGAATGGAATTAGTGAAATACTTTGAGATGAATGAAAAAATTGTATAAATATACGAAAAGTTTCTGGAACTAAACAGTATTTTACCAACTACGCTTATGATTCAAATTTATTAATTGGAAGAAAAACATTGTCCGCAGTCAGTTTCTCAACCGAATTTCTTAAAAGAATGTAACAACCCAAGTAGTTATTAAACCAACCAAAATTAGACGTATACCAAACAGATACTACATATACCAGAACTATACGTATAATATACGAATGGCTTTCTGCAAGTGTAATAATATTGAATAAACAGAAAACAAATTTAATATTATTTAAAACTTTACATTCTGGGCTTGAAACCCTGAGAAGGAACAGATAAATGGAGAGACATAATATGAGGTTTGTAGCAGTATGAAATTCCTGGTAATACATTTAGATAGTGAGCTGTCATAGAAAGAGCACATCCTAGTGTTACCAATAAGCTAAAATTCGATTGTCTATAGTTTAAGAGTAATATTAAATTATTAGAGCTTGGGATACTTAAAACTGTTTATCAAGCGAGGTTTGAGTCAAAATTTAGATATGAAATAATCTTCAATAGAAGCGGATAAATTGATAAAATATTTGAAGGCTACAGGAATAAAACAGGGTATGTCACAAAAGTAGAATATTGAGAAATCTTAATTTTAATCTTAATTATTCTATAGTTTATACCGGTATACTATATTTTCAACGTTAAATTTTGTGGACATCCTTAGTTTTATTTTTTGATATTTTACATGTAGAAAGAGCCACATAGAGGCAAGAAATGGGATTAACAGTTTCATTTTGCAAAAAATGGACTTACCTTGTTTTATTCCTGTACCCTTCATTTAAGATATAAAAGCAAACTATTAAGAATTATATTGAAGCTAAACCCTGAAAAGGAACTTTGTGAAACCATGATAAATTTTTTCTTAATTTTACTTCATAATTTTGATTTAGGCACAAATGTTTGACATATTTTTCTCTTTTGATGTGCACTTTACAATGTACATTTATTTAGAAAATAAATTTATTTATTATTATCTATATTATTACTCTTTCTCCTTTTTCTTAGACCTTTCTATTAAAAAAAGTAAATGTCCAGCAATGGGTAAAGGGTTGAAAATGATCTGTAATAGATCAAATTGTTTTGAAAAATTATAAATTTTCTATTCAATGAATTTGTTTAATAATATTATAATAATATTAAATTAGAATTTTAAAATTAAAGGTTAATAAACAATAAAACGAAATTATTCATAAGCTTTTAGCTTTAATTATTATTAAACGTCTGATGACAGCAGTAACCATTGCTGAAAGCTTACGAATAATTTCGTTTCATTGTTTATTTGTTTAAAAATTTAATCTAATATTAATTTCAGAGGTTAGTAATACATATAATATTGATATTATAATAATATAACATTTTTAAATTTTTGCAGGCTAAGTGAAATTTGAAAATTTTTAGCTTACATTTGGTGTCTAATGCCCGTTTTCACCAACCAATTCCTAACGTTAGGATTTCTAACTTTGAGATAAGAAACTTTTATATCAAATTTGGTTTCACCAAGCGCTAAGGATTTCTTGAGGTGTTAAGAAATACCTAAGGTTAGAGAAACGTATTTTGGTCTTAACTTTTGCAACAGTCAAGTTTTAAATCTTTACTATTTTGCTATTTTTAAATATGCTTAATTAAAAAATAATTGCAAATTTTGAAATGGGCAACCCTCTGGCGATGCCACTGTCTTGAAGAGTATTAAAATCCTTTGGATGGTGGCGTAAATACTTGGGGTCACCTTCGACAAGGAACTACGGTGGGGCCCCACATCAAAGACACCGCAGCTAAAGCAAGGGGCGCAATGGCGGCACTGCATCCACTGCTTAATTCTAATAGCAAACTTTCCATCCCGAACCGACTCATCCTGTACAAGACTATCATCCGACCCATCCTAACTTACGCAGCCCCGTCTGGGGCTACGCAGCCAAATCCCACTTAATCCACATTACCTCCACCAGCAACATGGCCCTACGACGCGCCATGAAGGCCCCATGGTTCGTCACAAACAAGAGGCTGCAGGGGACTCCGCCGTGGAGTCCATCGCAGAGTTTATCCGCCACCTGACGGAAAAATTTTACGAAACTTCTGGACACTCCGAAAACCCATTAATCCAAGAGCTACCAACTCGAAGATTTTTGCGGTATAAGAGACCCAGAAATATCTTGCAGCAACCCAAATAGTTCTTCAAACTATGCAGCGACATTAACAACCCCATCTCCGCAAGCCCTCACCTTCAAAGGGCGAGATGGGACTCCAATTCAGCCAAGACTTTCGAAGCTATTTTTCCTCCCGAAGGATTCTGCAGAAGGACCGCGACGCCTCGCGACCCCCTGCAAAATCAGAAAACCCGCAACCCACACACAGAGGTATCCACCTCGGCGCGACCCGCAGCAACGCAAAATTTTTTTTTATTTCAGAGCCAAGAAACCAGGCAAACATGCCAGCCAGATGAAGGAGGTGTGGGGCGATGCCCCGGTACTCCACAGTGCCAAGAAGACAAGACTGCTTACGCACTTTTTCTATAAAAATTATTTTGGTTGATTATATTATACTCTATGAAATATAAATAAATATATATAATATAGTTTTATTTCTGTGATTAACTCTTCAGTTTGTAATAATATCATTATAATAATTTTTCTTGATGGTACCTACTGATAAGCTATGAAAATATTGTTTAAAATTTTGCAGTTCTTTAGCAATCTCTTCCGTTTTCAGCAAACCCGCACCAGATTGTAATTTTAAGTGTTCTTTGGCATTTAATACCTCCTGATGGATTATCCATTTATATTTTTCCTAGTGGTAGTACTAACTAGAGTTTCCATTACAGGAAAATCAGCATTGAAGACAATAGAAATTTGAGAAAAAGATTATTTTATTAAAGATAGAAGCTTTCCACTTCTTATTTTATAACCAGTAACGGAATTCTTATATTTTATATCAATTAATAATATTTTCATTTTCTAATTGTAAGTTAAACATCATCATTATTGGCATTATTATTACTATTGTAAATTTTTTTTACCCATGCACCGAGCCGAGCCCATACCGAGCACCCATGACGATTTTTAAAATCGGCGCCTCTGTTAATAATGTTGCCATTGCGCACAATGCATACTTTTCATGAGATAGTGCCAGGTATCTGAATGAACAAGAAAAGTTTGAAATTCAAAACTGTAAAATTTTTACAATTAAGATAAACAAAATAAAATGATAAGATTATTCCTAAAATGTAATTAGGGGTTTAAATGGCACTAATTATTAAATCTTAAAGTTGAATTGATAAAATCATTTTTCCAAAGAAACAATAAAATTATTTTTATATTTGTCACCAATTTTCTTATAAATATTTTTAAAGATATGCTGTTACATTAACTATAATTTAAAAGATATCCCAGTCATTCGAAATAAAATGATTAATTTTAACCAAGTACATGTTTGAATATTCAAAATTTTTATTGACAGTCTTACCAATTTTTCATTAAAAGTTGACAAATTTACTCCTGACATACAGGCAACCAACACTTCCACAGCGAAGTTTGCAATTTACAGTACGACAGATAAATGAGAAATGACAGTTCACAGTTGCGTTGTGAATGTAGTCCAACATTTAACTAAACTGAACATTACGCCAAATATTTTGATGGAAAATGTAAGAGTCGGTAGATAATTTACACAATTTTTAATTTAAAAAAATGGCAGTCATGGAAGGTTCTTTGAGTAAGTGGACAAATGTGATGAAAGGGTGGCAATATCGGTGGTTTGTGCTGGACGAGAATTCTGGATTACTGTCTTATTATACTGTAAGTATAATTTAAAAATAAAGAGTTGACGTTTAATGCAAATAATATATTGCTAAATTATTAAGTATATAGGAGTATTTGTTTTCTTCGCTCGGCCCATGTTTACGTTATGTAGGCGTACCTAATTTGTAGTTTTCCGTAATTTGTAAAGTACTTCGTCCAAATTTGTAATTTAGTAACTACCAAAAAATTATTAACGCTTTTTAGGAACAATATGATTTGTAACTTACAGATAACTCGAGCAAGATATATGACTATATACTATGTATGATGCATACATTCATATATACAACAATTTGTATAACCGGAAAATATTGTTGCTTTATCTATCAACATTTTTCTTAACTTGTATCTATTATCACCACTACAATACCAATTAAACCTATACTTACCTAAAAGAAAACAAATAAATATAGTATTATTATTGTTTGCATATAGAAAGTTTTTATATGAGGGCCATATTTACCCAAGAATATTTTTAAATGTTTATTTACATTGTTTTCTATCAATGGCTAAATTAGATAAGGAAGTACAATCTTAATTTAAATTTTGTACATATATACAGGGTGTATGCAATTTTCGTAGTCTAATGTTTAATTGAATATTATAGGTAAATACTAAATAGGTACCTACTATATAATATTATTCATTGTTAAACATTTTTAGATGAAAGTAATTGTAAAGTAGTTGTCACCCTTTGGATAAAATATGTTTTTTAAATGAGAAATTGAGACCATAGTAGGATAGTGCTATTTATCTATAATGTGATTTTATTATTAGCACGTTAATATTAATTAACAATTCTGTGGTTTTATTTTAAAAATAACTCTGTTTTTCACATTGTGGAACGTATTTTGTTCCAAAGTGTGACGGTATAAAAACGCAATAAATCACAGTCAATTCAGTGGTTATTATTTAGAAATTGTAAAAAGTAAACAATATCGTAACGGATTGTAAGCAATGTGAAAATGTCAAGGAAAAAATACCTGAAATATCAGACAATTTCAGATTTTTAAAAGGACGAAATACTATTTATTTACGACGTAAAATGACGATAACCAATATTAAATATGACTTTTATACAGATACTACACATAACTAATGTAACAGTATTTATATTCAGGAAAGAAACTATCTCGTTGTGAAAATTCTCTGATTATATTTTTTCCCATTGTAAAAATTGATAAATAGATTACGTAAATGCGGAAAGTATAAATTAGTGTTCTGATTGGTTAGAAAACCAGAAAAAGGTTATGTAAATTTTGTTTAAATGTTCTTATTGGTAGCTCTTGTCTTACCTGAGTGTCGCCATCTACTTATCGGAAAGAAAGAAAAAATTATGCATATAAATTTGTATGGCATTTTCTATTTTGACAGCTCCTTATTATATTTTCTAAATATATTCTAAAAGAAATGCTCATGTACTAATATGAATTACGAATACTTTATTATCAAGAGTGTCAATGTGCCTATTCGTGGCTATCTGTCGTGTCTCGGCCAGAAAGGATAAAACAACAGTTACAAAAAATCAAATTAATGGATTTGTTTTGTATTGTCAAAACTATTAATGTGATTTTTTGTAACTGTTATTTTATGGGTTTACTATTATTTAACTTTTTATCCTTCCTGATCGAGACACAATACATTGCAGCGAATAGGCACATTCAGTGCTATTCACGACGGTGTTACCTACATATAAGCAATATTGCTAATTTGACATTTGACAGTCTTAAGCTGTTTTTACACTATGAAAGTGATACTCCTCGCGAGTCTGATAAAACTTTTGCCAATTGCTACTTTTATAGTGTGAAGGTATGAAACTGGTCTGGAAATGTGCAAAACATTACGGACTAATATCACCGATTATGAATAAGCTGTTTTTATACTAAGTCACACACCTGAGCTTACTCAAACTTTTGCTGAATCCTCACCTGCAATGTAAAAGATAGCCGATTGTTATCACCATTATGATTTAGCTCAGTTTCTATTTTACTGCGAGTACACATGTATGTGGATTGTTTTCTGTGGCTATTTTTAAGTTTCTGTATTTTTTTAGTTAAAGGTAGGTTTACTTTTGTATTTCTGTTATATACTTTATAAATGTAATTTATTTAGAGAAAATACAAAAATCACGATGGGAACACATCATTCAACTGAATTTAGAAAAGTTAGAAAATCTCAAAAAAGTGAAACAAATTTAAAGTATCAAAATTTAACAAAAGACACTGAATTGACTGCTACTGACAGTGAGTCGACTGAAGTCGATGCAAAGGAAACTGCTGTAAGTAGTAAAAATAAATAGCAATGCTTTTGAAAATTTTGAACATTTATTTATTTCTAGAATTTATCGGGAAATTCGTTTATTCGTAGTACATATTAAAGTTCGAAAATTCATACGAACAACATTTTTTAATGTCCTTTCATCAATTCAATTCTTAATTCTTTAAAAATTAATGTTTCTGCATCTTTTCCCAAACTTCTTTCTAAAATCCATTTTCGTGACCACAATCTTTTCTTTTTGTTTTATTTATACGTTTCGAAACACTATCAGCAATTAATAGAATCCACGTCAGACGCCACGTTTGCACTATTACTACATCCGGAATGAATTATTAGTTTGATTTACAAGATGAACAGTGGTAATGCGATACTATAGTAACCCAAACTCACATACCCAGCATGCATTCCGCAAGTAGTAATAATGTAAGCAAAATGCAAAAGTTTTATCACGACTGTGTGTACCACTTTGATAGTGTGGAAACAGCTTTAGCAAATGTTCTTATTTTGTGAAGATCGGTAGGAATTCCTAAGCTAGCTTGCTAAGTTTATCAGTGCTATTCACGATTTTATTAAACTTAGCAAGTTTGCTAGCTTAGAAATTCCTACCAATCTTCACAAAATGCTAAGACGGTCAAGTGTCATTTATACGTCAAATTATCAATATTACTTATAGGCAATACCGTCGTGAATAGCACTGATTGATCCTATGTAGCCTGTAGTTTTAACTCAGATAAAAAAAAATTGCAAGGAAATAATTAAACTTTTTACGTTCGTGTTTTTACGAACGATAAATATGAGTATTTTTTTGACATTTGCAAACGAATAATTAACCTTTTATTGCTTTTATACATTCCTGGACAAAAGTCTTTACGCACTGCACTTAAAATAATATTTTTATTGTTATATTACCTAATGGCCCTATAATAGTACTTATTTTGCAATTTCATATACCTGCAAGTAAGGTGCATTATTTAAATTCTCTTGAATTAATTGTGAATTGTATTTAAAAAAAAATTATTTTACCAGTGATATGGTGTGTGCATAATAGATTTCTTTTTTTTTAATTTTAATAAACGTGGAAAGATCACCGAAAATTATCGCATTGATGCCCGATTGCACGACCTCCGACTAAAAGTGGCCATTACCTAAGTGATCCTTAACTATAAGGTGCAGATTAGTTTAGGTTGTATTGCACCACCTTTACATAACATCGGCTTAGTTAAGCTTCAGATTAATTTAGCAACACTGCATTTGTATGGTAATTTTGGTGATATTTTAGGAATTTTACACAGACATAAATTTTACGTTGGTAATTATTAACAGTTGGTTTATAGGAGATGCAGAATTATTTCTGTCATAGATATTCCAATTGTGGCTCAATTTCTCTCAAAACCCTAACAGTCTCCTTCCGAAGTCGAAATCTTTTAAAAAACGACAAATCATCCATACTATTAATATAGTTTGCTCTTTAGTAAATTTGTCTTGGAAAACCATGATTAATTATTTCAAAAACTTCCAAATCGTCTTCAAACAAGTCATTCTCCATTTCATTCATGTTGTACACAAATATAACACACGTTGTTGAAATATTAATGTTTTTAACTTTAACCTATGAATTTACCTCACAACCATAAAATTATTCATCAATTTCTGTCATTTAAGGTTAAGGAACAGTTTAAGCGGCAGATTTTGTCGGCTTAAATTTAGGTGGTTCGTAAGAGATTCAAGAACACTTAATTCGGTGGTGCAATGAAATAGGTGGCACTTAATGATTTAAGGAACACTTAACATTTTAAGGAGAGGTCGTGCAATCGGGCATGACTGAAACGGGTCTTAGTAACAGAGAAGTTGCTCGAAGTACTGGTGTTAGTGAAGAAACATTGAGAAAAATTAAAAAACATTATTTGGAGACGAGTAATGTTCAACATCGACCCCGTTCTGGTAGTCCTCGTGAAACCACTTCGCCAAAAGATCGATTTATTGAGAGAACTGCCATACAAAACCCGCAATTAACAAGTAATCGTATTGCCTGCAGGGTAAATTTAGTGCGTAATGATCACGTTAGTAACAGAACCGTCCGCAGGAGACTTGTAGAAAGTCGACTTAATTCATGCCGTCTGGCAACTGGACCTGTATTAACCCAGAGACATCGAAGAGTGAGGCTGAATACAGTACCGTGCAATCGAATTAGGGCCACCCATTAAAAATTGATTTTTAAATTTACCTATAATTTAATGCAAGAATACAACTATATTTCGAACAAATCTTTATTTCTATTATTTTAACACCTTTTGATTAATATTTCGTGGTACCACCCCTAGCTTTAATTACTGCAGCCACCCTTTTCGGCATACTCCTAATACAAGCTTAAGCTACTTTTTTTAAATGCTCATCTGTTTTCCATACTAAGCGAATATTTTCTTTTAAAGTTGCTATTGTGGAGTTGTTTCGTTTGTAAACTAACAACTTGAATGTTTTTCAAACATTTTCTATGGGATTTTGGTCGGAAAATTACTTGCCCAAGGCAACACATTGATATCCAACCGTTTGAATGTGTCCATGAGTGTTTTAGCCTTATGACAGGGTGCTCCATCCTGCATGACAGTGTAGCTTTTACGGTAACTACCTAAAGTACCCATATAAGGTACCAAAACCGTTTCAACCACTTCTTTATACTGAATTTGGTTCATGGTTTTGGTAACAAAATGAAGTGGTCCAAGTGCTTCAGCAGTAATGGCCGACCAAATCATCACTGCCCGTGGGTCCTTGATTGTTTTTACAATGCAGCACTCTTTTAAACGTTCAGATGATCTTCTCTTCACATATTGCACCTTTTTCAGTTACACACCCAAGCCGTGTCTCGTCGCTGAAAATAACCTATAAAAAATATTAATTTTTAGTAATTAATTAATTATGAATAATTATAAATTTTATGGGTAAATACCTTTGACCAATCTGCTCCAGTAAAATTTTTGTGCTCTCTGGCCCATTTAAGTCGAGCAATTTTCATTTTTGAAGTCAATTTTGGCTTCTTTGCTGGTTGTCGACTTTTATTCCAGCTTCGGAGATTCGCGATTTAAGCACACGTTCAGAAATTGAAATTTCATCTTGGTGTAGGACTCGATTAATTTTTTTCACAGTCCATTTTCGATTTTCTAATGTCCTTCGAACTATTAACCAATCTTCTGGAGTGGTAGTTTTTATTCTACCCCTACAATTTGATCGCCTGGTTGACGTTGTAGGAATATTTTCCTTAATTGATTTTGCAATCCGATTGACTGATTGACGCAAAATTCGTTCCATTTTGGCAATTTCACGATTCCTGTGATTTTCAGATCTCAAAAGACCCTCAATCTTAACTTTTTTATCCTATTTAAGGTCCTTATTTTTACCCATTACGTAAAATTAATTTTTAAAACTTGAAATTTTAAATTAACACGTGGTTGAATAAAAATATTACTCAAAGTCAAAATACACAAAATCAACTTCTTCACAACACTTGTAGGGTAGATTTAACCAAAATACAGCACAGTTATATTCGCCAGTCCCTTAAACAATGACCAACAACGGACAAAACTACCCGACGTTAAATACCCATATACCTCGAGTTTTGATATTTAAGCCGTTTTATAACTGTTAGGGTGAAATTTGATACCTGCTTTTAAAAAGTGAGTTTTAATTGTTTTGAATAGTTATTACTTAGTATAAATTCAAAATTTATCAAATATAACAAATTGCATTAAAAAACTAAAAATCGTGAGTGGCCCTAATTCGATTGCACGCTACTGTATTTCAGAGAGCATGAGCATTGACGTGAAGAGGATTAGGGCTCCGTTTTATTTACCAATGAGTCTCATTTCACATTACAGAGTGTAGAATCAGTCTCGAAAATGATATTATTAAAGAATGTCGGCTCTCAGCACTAATTTCTTTGGAGGATCAATTATGGTCTGGGGTGGCACATCATTAGAGGCTCGTACCGAGCTCCATATTTTTAAATGCTTCGGTAAATACTGAAAGATATATAACGGACATTCTAGAAGAACTTGAGATTCTATTTGTACCTCTTATAGGAGAGGAATTTGAGCTAATGTAAGATAATGCACTGTCGCACATGGTGACAACTACAAATACGTATCTAGAAGATGTTGGGATCAATTGTATGGAGTGGCCAGCTTGTAGTCCAGATAAGAATCTCATTGAGCATGTCTGGGACATAATGGGAAGATAGGTTTGAGCCCGTCCAGTACACCCAAAATTGTTAGGAGAGCTACAAAACGCTTTGTTAGAAGAATGGGTCCGGATGCCGCCAGAAAGCATACAAAATTTAATTAAAAGTATGCCACGACGCTCTAAAGCCATCATGAAAGCCCGTGGAGCCAAAACAAAATATTAAATTAGTGGCTTTTGTTCATTTAAAAAAATATTTTTAGTAACAATTAAATAATTAGTAAATTTCTGTTTTTTTTGTTTTTTTCGTCTTTTCAGTGGATCGAATAGGGCCGTATTACCAACAGGATGAAAATATAGTGTACTAACCATATATAATAAAAAATTTAACCACTACATTTTACTCTTTAAGTGTATAACTACGATTAATAAAAAGAATTAAGAAGTGCCTAAAGACTTTTGTCTAGGAGTGTATTTATAATTTAGATGTTTTTATTAGCGGTGCAATTTTCCTAAACTTACGTTTCCCTTAAATAGTGCGATGTAAACGGGTAAATGAATTAAATGTTTTTAAATTTATACAAATTTAAATTTGGCGCTGTCATTATAAGTTAAACATTTTTCTTAAGCAAATATTTAAATCAAAAACGGTGCAAACGAGCATAATTATGTAATAATAACAATTTTTATTATTGAGTTGTTACTTTTTTTCTCATTATCTTGTGTTCCATATAAAAAATTATATGTGCTATAAAGCAATTTTAAATAGATAATTAAATTTTAAAGTATTGAATTTTAAATTAACATTATTTAACAAAAATGAGACTGTCATTGGCCTAGTTGTTAACGCAATCAACTGCTAACGTAAGGCGCCCGGTTCGCATCCGGGCAGAGGCTCACTTTATGTGACCGTCACCAAATGCCAGAGTACCCTCTTGGAGAAACGGGTAAACAACTTCGGTTGTATTATTGCATAAGGAAACTTGAAATATATTACACATAATTAACCCGAATCTGTTTACATAGTATACTAACAACGTTCAATAATAATTTAATTGCAGTACAATAAAATATTTAGTAACTTTTTTTAACTTAATAATAACGAAACTATATTAGGTCGTAACAATAATCACGAAATTTTCCCACCCTGTAAATACTTTTGTATATCAAATTTTATATTGTCTAATACGGTGTAATCGACATTTTGCGAGTATTCTACTTTTAACAAATTTTTGAATAATTGAACAGGCTATAAATGCACTTGAATATCGTAAATCAATATTCCAGTTGCAATCGAATGTTAAATTCTCAATAGTACTATTTCACCGGATACCTATACAATAATATAATATTACTATGTTGACTACAACTTATTTTACAAGGCTACAATATAATTACTGGATAAGATTGTAACTATAACCTACCATTGATAATAATTATGAAGTTAAAAAATGGAATGCCAATATATTTTTAATTGTGAATCAAAACGATCAAATCTCAAGACAAAGTTGATAAAAGAATCAATGTTAACAATATAGTCCACGGCAGTAGATTGGTGTCATAGTTGGTTGAGTTACAGAGCAAAAGTTCCGGGTTCGAAATACAAACTTCACGGAATTTGCTTCGCGAACATAGATGTGAAGCAACAACATAAAACATTTCCAAATAAAATTATGGAAATTATAATTTATTATATGCCAATAAAAGTGTTGGTAGCCTAGAAAACCCTAATATAATAAATAATAGTAGTTTACATAATGTGTGCGGAAAAAGGATTATTGAACGAGTAGACAAATTTGAGCACGAGCCGATGGGCAAGTACTTGAAGTCTAACAGTTCAATTATCTGTCTTTCCCACAAATTTATCTAATTCGTTTTATCTAATTCTTCGTGGGAAAATCGTTTATTAAGGTAATAAAAAATCGATGCAAATTCATACATTTTTATAATCTAGTTACTAAAATTACTAAAACATAACGGTTTTCATAGAAATCGTTGCATAATGCAAACTCCATGACAATGAGTAGGTTTGCACACGAATTTTGATCCCGAACAAACGATTTTCCCCATAAAATTATATAAATACGGCATTAATATGTATATTGTAATGTACAAAATATTTTAATTTATATTCGCATGGCTTAGTTTTTAAACAAAGTTTGTTGACATCGTACGTATGTAGGTACTTAATTTTTCTATAGCACTCTTGACATCATTTTATGAGCTTTTTAATTATTATAATAGTATTTCATTGTATCATTCCTAATTTAGCTAATAAAATACGAACATTGAGATTTGAGTTTGTGCTTCAAAATGTGAAACACTAATATGGAAAATTGTATTCTATGGCTGATTTGGGAATTACAAACTTGACTTTAAATTTTGTGTAATTACATAGGAGAGATTTTGTCCAAAATTTTGTTTTCTTTATTGTTTAATTGTAAAATATTTTAATATTCTATAAGGAGTAAATGTAGGATTTTTTGTAACAAATCTGTATGATTGACGGGCAAGTGAAGTGAAACCAACAGTTACAGACGAGGGTCGAAAAGTTGCTTTTGCTACGAATAAAACATACTATTTTTTAAACGTAAAAAATAATTAACATTAATTTATTTATCCAAATAATCTAGTAACGCTCGTGACCGGCAGTGTAATAAAATAATTAGCAACAAACAGCACCAAAGGATCACTTTAGTGCCGCCCGGCTTCCTTTTGTTTAATTTTTAATTCATCATGATTAAAGTAATTTTAACTAAATGTAATAATTATTTTTTACATTTGAAAGAAAACTGCCATAGTTTCAGGCACACTGAAAATATTCATTAACCAGTATTCAGATCAATAGTTGAAGTAGTAATTACTTCATAATATTATGTAAATAAAAAAGATGTTAATATTGGCCAGGAAATAAATTATAGATCAAGTTTAATTGATGATTAAATTCGAACGTTTAGAATATTTACCGAGATTATCTTGAAAAATTACAAGATATGAATCACATAAAAATTAGTTATTCTCTGGTCGTACGCTGATAATATTTACTTCGTAGTGACTCATGGTAAAAACTGTAATGCTTAATTATTAATTTTATGCTTTCACCTTTGAGTTCAATCTAGTTTGGAGTTCAAAAATGTTGTTATTTTTCTACAAAACTCTAAAATTTGTGGATATTTTCTGTTGAGAACACAATTAAAGTATATATAGGGTGATTCATTACGAGAGGCTCAAATTTTAATGGTTTGTTGCGGAGATAATTTTAAGATACAAATTTCGTATATGACGTTTATTTTGTTTTGGCTAATTACGAAAGGTTAGTTTTATTAACCTTGTGATAAATTCACAAGCTAATCATAAATTAATAAGAAAATTAGGTATAACTGCTCAAAATATTATGCCCTCGAGCTTGAACATTTGCATATTTCATAACCTTCCATTTTGCAACCAAAAAAAATGCTAATAAATAAATGAACATTCACGCAATTGTTAATTTTTAACAGTTAAGTTGTATTAAAAAAATCAAAATTAAGGACTAAATTAATGGTTGCAATTAACGGAAAGATACTACGAATATTACAGTACTAAAAACGTTGTAATGTATCTAAACAAAGCGTGTATTCGATCACATCGAATGCAGGAGATATTTTGATACACCATAACATTGTTGTTTTCAAAGTAGTGTAAATCTTAATTACAAAATTCTAGCACCTCTTTAATTACATTTCCGACCTTGTAGTTAATGGAAATGAACAATTATAAATTATAGTTTACTCGTTTTGTTACGTTTACTGTAAAAAATGCAAATTATAGTCCTTAATTCCGAAGTTGTAAAAGCAACTTGGCAGTTTTGCCTTTTAAATGTGATATTAAACTTGTGAATTTACGACCACGCCAATAAAACTTTGATCTCCTTTAACAAATGAAATAGAAATTCAGAAAACATGCAGTCCAGAGAGCCAGGAGCTGACGCTGTGACGACAAGAGAGGTAAAACCCACTATCCAGTCATCAGTTTGCAACATAAATTTATTTTACAGTTACTATTTGGGTGGTTGTTACGATATACATTTTTTATAGTTCTTTCCAAAAAAGATAAAAGTTGAATTACAACAACCTGAATTTAGCACCGTTAACCGATTATTTAAATTTAAAATATGACAAAGACACACATAATTTAATATAACTAATAAAGCATTATTATTAACGAAGATTCTCATTTACTTTTTATTATAGATACAATGCAATAACTAATTCAAAATTAAATGTAACAAGGAAATATCAATAATACAATTTTAACAGTAATTATACAACCTCACCGTTATTGCCGGCGATTTGAATTTATAATTTTTATTTTATTTATTTATTTTTATTTAAATTTTATGAAAAATTTGATATATCGGGCACCCATTTTACTAGCAATTATAATCTTACTTAATACGAACGCATAGTAAATGACCTATTATTATGGATTATTATGGATAATATTATTATGGAAGTCTCATGTACAGTCCTCGTTAGTAGAAGAGATAAACATTAGATCATTTACTATACGTTCGTATTAAGTAAGATTATAATTGCTAGTAAAATGAGTGCCGATACAAAATTTTTCATATAAAATAAAAATTATAAGTTCAAATCGCCGGCAATAACGGTGAGGTTGTATAATTGTTAAAATTGTATTATTGATATTTCCTTGTTGCGTATGTACTACATATTTTTTATTCGTGTATAATATTTAGCCCTTTGCTAATATCTCCAAGTTTTTTGTGTAAATCGGTATTTATCAAACTTTTATTCGAATAATGTAATTTATTTAAGATCCACAATCTCTTTGGCCATTGACTTTTTTGTGAAAGGAAATTTTGACTGCTTATGATGTGACACCGTATTTTTTATCATAAGTAGAAATCATGTATTTATATTTAATAAGCACTTGATAATATCTGATTTTTTCAGATCAGAGATAAACAATAATAAAAGTATCATTTCGTCGATTATTATCTGTGATAATCATAAAATCAAATTTTTCAATAACAATAAATTCTAGATTGTTGTTTTTTGTTCTGATTAACATCTACATTATTTATATTGGGATTTTATTTAATTAAAAAATTTTACCCCATGTATTGAATATAATTTGAATGAAATATTATTTTATGGTATACAAAATAGCAATTATTGATCAATTGTTATTCAATGTCAGAACCTTTGTTTTGATGTTATATTTAAAATTTAAATTGTTTAAAATGTTTGCTGGAAGCCACTGAACTGTTTATATTGCAAACGCACTGTCTATTAGTACGTATTTAAACGTGGCCCTGATCTGAACAAATAATATTTTGATTGCAATTTATCGATTCGAATATTTTTCATAGTATATTATTTCGGTGAATAGTGGATAATATAATGTACCATTATACCAAGGGTCATCGGTCATTATTGTCGATGGATTTAAATTTTACGGTAACTATATTAATACAGTAATTAGCAAAAGAATTATTTCAAAGAATGGGGACAAATACCAGAATATTATAGGTATTTCCAGATAGATTAGTTTTATTTGTGCGTCGAAAAATTTTGTAGGTATGTTTCAACATAAATAAACTATTTTATCGAGATTAATTATGTACTATCTACTTATTATGTTATATGATTCACTCTATCACAATATTCATATACGATGGAATTGTGCGACTTGTTAGTAAAAAAACTTACGCTTTATTAGCATGCACAAAATGAGTTTTTTCTTCTCCGAGATTGTTATCATTACTTATTAATTTGTATTTTCATAAAGAATTTATTTTTAAATTGCGTCGGAAATTCTTTTTATAATATGCTTATCAACCTGAGCAGATTTAAAGCAAATCTGTCATTTTAGTAAGCTTTCGTTGAAGATGAAAGGAAGTAGGACTTGGATTCAAAAAGTTACGCTATATAAAGATTTTAGTTCTTTGGAATATTGAAGTTAAATCGATTTGATATGTAAAGCAAATCAAATTGAGCATTGCAGAATCGCAATTATTTTATCTCCATTGTAAATTGATTGGCCTATTCAACCAAGTTAAATAAATTTCTGTATGCTCGCAGAAGGCAAAAATTAGGACTGCCAACTCTACAATTCAGCTACCTCTCATACCACTGAGAGTGCTTCATAAGTCAATTAAAACTAGAACAGAATATTTAAGATATGAATATGTAATACAAGTATGTAGCCACAACGTTTCACTTATCTGTTTATTAATTTGTCTACACAATTTGTATATTATTTATATTTCTAGAAAATTTTCCAGGTTCACAATTTGATTATTAATGCTTAAATGTTTTAGTCGAGAGAAAAAATGATGAGAGGAGTGAGAAGAGGCTGCGTTCGCTTAAAAGGTGCAGTTATTGGTATCGACGACGAAGACGATAGTACCTTTACCATTACTGTAGACCACAAAACATTTCATTTTCAAGCACGAGATGCCGAGGAAAGAGAACAGTGGGTAAGGGCACTGGAAGATACAATTCTTCGGCATGCAAACAGAGTAAGCATTATATCCAGTCTAATTTTATTATATTGAAACTTACGGTGGCACTGTATTGTTTTCAGACCAGGTGGGATTCAAATAGGCCTTCTCCGACTATCAAAGATTTTGACAACAAAGTGTCTGAAGCCGATGCATATCTTCAACTAATGATAGATCAAACTAAGGTATGTCGATTAGTAATTTTATTTGTGGTTTTTGTTTCATTTATGTGTAATCGTAACAATTACAACAAGCAATTAAATTGTTGTTTTATCAATATAAAATCTCAATATTTACATTTTAACACTTGTGTTTGACGTCAATCGATTTATCATATACTATATATACGTTTTCGTCCAGAATATATTTTTTATTAGTATATTAAAAAATGTTGTAACGAATTTTAGAAGTACTTTTTGTATGTTTTGATGAATTCTATAATACTATACTTCCTCTCAAATTTGGTACCGCTTTTGTACACCTTGTATAGTTTGCTAATTATTTAATGACTTATAATTGAAAACATTCCTACACGATATTAATTCTGTTTCGTAAGTATTTGTTATAATTGTTTTACAACAAACAACATAATTGCATTGCATGAGATGTTTACATTTCATTGTCAGTATTATTTACACGTATAGTTGGGACCAGGAAAGATGAAGCTTTGCCACAATCGTCTGAATTTAGAACCGACCATTTGTTTTTTAAATTACATTAGTGCGACAAGGATGTATTTAAAAAAAATGTGCCATTCCCGATACGGGATACATTACAACATGTCAAATGTATGCAATAGAAAAAGACAGCTGAAATAGTTATTGGGATGTATAGTAATTCTTATTAAAGTAGTTTTTCTTTTTAATACAATCGCTGAGCCTACTTCTGTATGTCATTCATTTACCAGAGATTCACCCACTTGAATATTGTAGGTAATTAAAAAATTTCCTATTCATTTTTGGATAGTTTCAAAGATGTCGATTCGTATCTGTCTTACTAAATAATGCTTACTAACCACTTTTCAATATTTATAATATCGGAAACGTGTTTAGAACCCTAAAAAGCATGTAAAATGACACCTCACATGCCTATCGGTATATTTTCAATAAAAATTAAAGATGGCATCGATTTTTCAAAATGGCCGCTCGCACAGACTATCACCCGAATTTTTTTCAATCACTGGATAATTACCTACAATATCCAAGTGGGTGAATCTCTGGTAAATGAAAGACATACAGAAGTATTCATAGCAAATAGACTATTTGACTTGACGTGTATACTTGTGATGTTTTGTGTCCAACATAACCTCAACGTAATAATTATATTGACAGGCATGTTAAATTAACCGCTTTTAATTTATGATTTAAATATATGTGATAATAAATAATTTAATTATTATAGAAAATTATTTATAAGTATTGACAGTTTTTAATTTGCCGTTTTTATTTTATAATTTAAATTTATTATATAGAACACTAATTTGACTAACAATTCTCATCTTATTTCATACAAAACTATCGAAAATGACAAAGCGTCATCTTTCCTGGGCCCGAGTATAGTAGGATTTTGACAATGTTTTATTAACGATAATCTCAATCCACTTGAAAATAAAAGATGTTCCAAAATAAAGTGAAGAGAAAACACAAACTATTTTGAATAAGATCTTAATGATTTTTTTATAAGGTAAAATTATGTAAAATTTTACTGGGGCGGGATATCTACCAAATGACGTGTAATTAGAGTTTATAGATTATTTTTAACACTATCGCTCACAGCTGCGATTTTTTCATTCGAACGAACCGTTCAATCAAGTCCAGTTCTTTTCTGATCACAAACCAAGACAATTTTAGCAAATTTTCCGATTACGTTACGAATAGCAGCTTACCTAAACTTAACTAATGTTTAAATCCTGGAGTAATTTTTTAGCTCTTTAGAACTATAAGTGCTCTTATTTGGGATAGACTCATCGGTTCCTGAAAGAGTAAGTATTTGACTACATTTCGTTGATCCCCAATCGAACTATACTATCCATTCGGATACAATGAAAGTAGTACATGGTTTGGGTCTTGGTCTTGTTGGAAAATCTATTGGTTTTTTAAATATACGTCATTAGCATCTAATTTCAGATGACCATTTAGTATCTAGCCATTAATAATTTTAACGATGAACACTAAACTGCTCACAGAAATAACCGCAATTGACCCGCAAACCATAACTAATCCACCACAATGTTTCAGATTTAAAATAAAATGATTCCATCTTATTCATCATTATTCGTTCGCTATATTTATCCTTTTCCTTCTGAACTAATAAAATATATTTAAATTACTTTCATCTGTAAATAAAAATGTGTTCTTCAAGTTCAAAATAATTGTGTTCTGGCATCTACAGGCAAACTTCACTTTTTTGTGAGGATTTATTTCCTTCTAAAATTCATACAGTAAAACCTCGATATAACGTACTAATTGAGGGGAAGGGGTGTCTGTTAAAGCCGAAAGTCCGTTATATAAAAATAAGTTTAAAAAAATTAAAAAACTAAAATAAAATAAAAATACAAAACACAAACAAGATTATATTTAATTGTCTTCCGGACACTCGTCGTGAAGTGACGTTGCTGTTTGATATCGACGCGCTTGCTTTCGGTAATCCTGCTTTGAAAAAGGACAAGTTTTGTTTGCACTTTTGAAGTTTTTTTATAATCAACTCTCACTCGAATTTAAACATATTAACAGGACGTTTTTATTTTTTATATTTGACCGGATTTTTTGTCCGTTATATCTGAAGACCGTTAAATAGAGGTTCGTTGTATCGAGATTTTACTGTATTATAATTCTAAATTAGTGTTATGATAAATATAATTTTAAATTAATTAAATATGGATATATTAATATGGATATATTTAATTACAGTCTTATTTGAGGAACGTTCGGTGACTTTCGTGTCCCGACTGTACATACATTAGGCTATATGCAAGTGATTTGAATTTTTTAAAATTCAATGCCAGCGATTACGGTGGTGAAATATGGAACGTTTTGCTGTACTTTTTGACAGTGCTTATGCAAGGTATTAGAGAATACTCTATTTACATACCTTGGTGTTTGTAGTAATTTTCTAATTACAAGGTTTGTTTTAAGTACAGTCGGCGCGCCCAACCAGTTGGCGCTAGTTGTAAACTTGCACATAACCTTATAGGCTAGGTATAAGGCTAGGCTAGGTACCTAGGTATAAGTTACTTAAATAAATATATCAAACTGATTGATATTTGTTTCTAATTTTTGTATTGTTTTGTTTTAGCACCTAGAAGAACGAATAGATACTATCACAGACAATAACGAGAAAACCAAATGTCAGCTTATTCTGGATCACGCTAATGTAAGTTCAATTTTTATAAATAGTTATTTTATTTCTGTATATAATAAAATAATGCTTTGATACACGAGAATTTGCCTGACACTCCTGATTTAACATACACATATTTTGTGTTTTCGACGGTGTTTTTACCGGTGTCAAAGAGTAAATATACTCTTTGCCGGTGTCAACTTTGTAGAAATATTTGCAAAAACTTGTAGTATCAACTGTCGGCATTCTTCTATTATTTTCTGCCAAAAATTCACAATTTTTAGTCTCTTAATTTCAGGTCTATAAAAAAGGTAAGTAATACAATGAATTTTTTTTAATGAAATCCTCCCATCAACGTTGTGTCCCATATTGGAGATTTTATATGCGGTGGCTGTTACGGTGAAGGTTATTTAGCCTACATCTTGAAAAACCAAACTAAAGAAATTTTATCGAATTACTTTGCCTATTTGAATCAGTTGCATAATTGGTCTAAAATGTCCTTGCCCAATGTGTTCCGATTAAGCAGAATTGACTATATTAACCATTAATTTAACAGTTATAATATAAAAGTACAGTAGAACCCCGATTATCCGTGCGCGGATTATCCGTGAAGCGGTTTATCCGTGGGCCCATTATACATCGATTACCGTCAGATGATTATGCGTGCGGCGGCTTATCCGTGCGGCGCCAGCGGTTTATCCGTGGACATTCGCAACTTTAGTAGTATCTTCTTCTTCTTCCGGTGCCTATCCGTATCCGGATGTTGGAGTCAACTTAGCCGAAGCCAAGCTGACATTACTAGGGAATATAATTAATGGGGTGGTTTCCCGTTGCCTTCCCCATGGTCCACAGATTGATATTGGACCTTTGATCACAGCAGTGTAACCGACTCGACTAGGAATCGAACCATGGTCTACCGCTTTAAAGTCGGCCGGTGTATGCTTTACGCTACACTGCTGGTCTTTAGTAGTATACTATGTGAAATTAAATGTATAGAATTTATGCTTACTTCAGAGCTGCAATTGGGTTACATACAAAGCTGTTTAGTGTTTTTTTTTGTAATAATTTAACAAAAAACCACAATTATTATTATCCGTGTTTTTCAATTATCCGTGCCGAGCACGGTCCTGGTCGGCCCGGATAATCGAGGTTCTACTGTATATAAAAAAATTAATTTTTTATATCACATCGCAAAATTTAGATATGCGGCTATTATTCTGCGCAACACCTGAAAGGTTAGTCATAAAAATATTTTATTTCTGTATGTATACAAAAGTATATTATACATAAAGTCATCAAAACGCTTTGATTGCTCATTAATCTACAAAATTCCACGCGTTTTTGTTAATTCTCCTAACTTATTTTGTTATGTTTGTGGGCAATTCACTTCAAAAAGTGAAAAGAAGCAGAAGAACCAATTTCCTCGCAGCTTAAGAGATCAAGCTTATTTTAAGAGTGTAATTTTTTATTAAATTTTTTTTAACCTATTTTTAAGGAAATTTTTGTGTGTTTGATATACAGGGTCCGGCAAGGAGTTTTTAATTTTCGAATTACAAAATTTATTGTTTTCATACATTACTTGTATATTACCATTTAAGAATTCATAAGGAAACATGGAAAAAAATTAAAAATCACATCAGTTAGGTGACGTTCATTTTTGTTGTAGCATTTTTTAGACCGATGGTGAAATTGTCCATACTCCTTTGAAGAATACGAGTAGCACGCGAAATGCTTTTTCTCAGAAATCAAATTCTCTCAAATTTTTCTCATTATTGTTTTGGGAAGAACTTCAAGACTACGTAGTTTATCGATGTAAACTTGAGATTTTTGGTAGTCCCAAAATAAGTAGACAAGTCTGGTGACCGACATGCTACAACAATAACAAGAAATGATATTACGCAGATTATGCACTAACCACATGACGTATATGCGCACCAATTACCAAAATCGAATTTGCATCTCTTATATCATTAGTTCAAGATAAGTTATTGCGCAGAATATCACTAGCCACGTGACGTCATGCGCAAGAATTACCAAAATAGAACCCCGATATATCATAATCTTGTATATTATTGTATCATGGGTGACCGAGGTCTGATCACGTCACCGTACAGTCCCCGGTTTCAAAGATCCTATTGTTTGAATACAGTTTACTCACTTTATAATGATATTCCGTTTTGGAACACGACCATAACGATCAACATTAAAATGGTTTCAAAATAGCACTCCAGAATGACCTATTTCAATGAAGGTGTTGTCAGCAAATATACAATATGCTGCAGATAAATATGATATGATAAAAACACCATACCTCCTTGCTGGAGGAATGTAATTTTTCGCAGTTGATTTCTTTTTTTCTTGTTTCGTTATGCTTTCTCAAATGACAATGTACCAGTGTGTATAAAAAAAAAATTGAAATTCTTCAAAATTACAAAATAAGTGTGTGTAAGTCATTTCAAAAATACCATACACCGCCGGACCCTGTAGAATAGACGATTTTGTACTTAATGATTCTCATCAGATAGACCTGGACTGACCATTGATTTTCCATACTTTAATGGATCTGATGAGAATCAACAAATTCGAAATGTACATGATCATCTACATACTATATCTAGAAAATATATAAATTTGAGTAATCGCGTCGATTAAAACATACCTTATATTTATTTTTTGTATACAAGATATTTAAGGAGTTATGCCTACTTAGAAGATCGAATAAAATCGGACATTTGTTATTTTTTTTTTGGGAAAATGTTTACATATTTTTGCACAACAATATTTATATTCAAAAGAGCTTTATTCAGCAAACACTTTATAATTTTTTTGTACAAAAATATTAAGCAATGATCAAGTTACGGTCGTTGTTCGACAACCCTACTTTTAAAAGGGGTTTTGCGGTGATCAGTACTATACTGAGCCAAGTTATCTGAAATTAAAAATTCAAAAAGATTTAATTAATATATGAGTTTATCTAGTACTTAACGAAAGCATATTTCAAAAATTTAAATTTTGACAAATTGGCAACTGTTTAAAATTAAAATATCGATTTTCGTAAGAAAAAGGGATATCTTTGTACATAAAATAAAAACTACGCATTAAAAGAAAAACCCCTCGTTAAGTACTAGATTTGGATGTCTAAAATACGTATAAAAATTTCAAATATATTTATTCACTAGTTTTGAAATATCTTGATCACCGACTTTCAACATGTAGTATTGAGAAAGTCGCGTTTAAAGTTTGATATGCAGTTTACACTAAAGCAAAAAGTTAATTTTTACTTATACAAAGTCGTATAACTTTGTAAAAACAACAGATTGACAAAAACTTGTAGGGGATATTTCTAACATCATATACTTCAAGAAAATGTACTTTTAAAAATCAATTTCAAGTAGGCATAACCCCTTAAGAGAGCCCTTAACGTATTACTTTGAAATTTAGAGGTAGAGAGAAATTTTTAAATTTCTAGATATATGATCAATTTAAAAAATACATCAATAACTGCAATAAGTCAGGAGAAGTTTAAACTACGAGTATCAAGGTTCTAATAAAGATTAAAATTCTAAGGATGCATCGATTAAGTTCTCATTAGTAATACTCATGGTCTGTTTTATTTCATTTACTTTTATATTTTAACTGTTGCATTAACGCCTATTTGATGTTTTACAATTAGCTTGTGCTCTTATTTGGGATAGACTCATCGGTTCCTGAAAGAGTAAGTATTTGACTACATTTCGTTGATCCCCAATCGAACTATACTATCCATTCGGATACAATGAAAGTAGTACATGGTTTGAGTCTTGGTCTTGTTGGAAAATCTATTGGTTTTTTCAATATACGTCATTAGCATCTAATTTTAGATGACCATTTAGTATCTAGCCATTAATAATTTTAACGATGAACACTAAACTGCTTACAGAAATAGCCGCAATTGACCCGCAAACCATAACTAATCCGCCACAATGTTTCAGATTCAAAATGATATGATTCCATCTTATTCATCATTATTCGTTCGTTATATTTATCCTTTTCTTCTGAACTAATAAAATATGTTTAAATTACTTTTATCTGTAAATAAAATGTGTTCTTTAAGTTCAAAATAATTGTGTTCTGCCATCTACAGGCAAACTTCACTCTTTTGTGAGGATTTATTTTGCTTCTAAAATTCATACAGTAAGACCTCGATATAACGTACTAATTGGGGAGGGGTGTCTGTTAAAGTCGAAAGTCCGTTATATAAAAATAAGTTTAAAAAATTAAAAACTAAAATAAAATACAAAACACAAACAAAATTATATTTAATTGTCTTCGGACACTCGTCGTGAAGTGACGTTGTTGTTTGATATCGACGCGCTTGCTTTCGGTAATCCTGCTTTGAAAAAGGACAAGTTTTGTTTGTACTTTTGAAGTTTTGCTGTTTTTATAATCAACTCTCACTGAATTTAAACATATTAACAGGACGTTTTTAATTTTTACATTTGACCGGATTTTTGTCCGTTATATCTGAAGACCGTTAAATTGAGGTCCGTTATATCGAGATTTTACTGTATTATAATTCTAAATTAGTGTTATGATAAATATAATTTTAAATTAATTAAATATGGATATATTTAATTACAGTCTTATTTGAGGAACGTTCGGTGACTTTCGTGTCCGACTGTACATACATTAGGCTATATGCAAGTGATTTGAATTTTTAAAAATTCGATGTCAGCGATTACGGTGTTGAAATATGGAACGTTTTGCTGTACTTTTGACAGTGCTTATGCAAGGTATTAGAGAATACTCTATTTACATACCTTGGTGTTTGTAGTAATTTTCTAATTACAAGGTTTGTATAAGTACAGTCGGCGCGCCCAACCAGTTGGCGCTAGTTGTGAACTTGCATATAACCTTATAGGCTAGGTATAAGGCTAGGCTAGGTACCTAGGTATAAGTTATTTGAATAAATATATTTAAATACTTAAATAAATATATCAAATTGATTGATATTTGTTTCTAATTTTTGTATTGTTTTGTTTTAGCACCTAGAAGAACGAATAGATACTATCACAGACAATAACGAGAAAACCAAATGTCAGCTTATTCTGGATCACGCTAATGTAAGTTCAATTTTTATAAATAGTTATTTTATTTCTGTATATAATAAAATAATGCTTTGATACACGAGAATTTGCCTGACACTCCTGATTTAGCATACACATATTTTGTGTTTTCGACGGTGTTTTTTACCGATGTCAAAGAGTAAATATACTCTTTGCTGGTGTCAAATTTGTAGAAATATTTGCAAAACTTGTAGTATCAACTGTCGGCATTCTTCTATTATTTTCTGCCAAAATCTGCAATTTTAGTCTCTTAATTTCAGGTCTATAAAAAGGTAAGTAATACAATGAATTTTTTTAATGAAATTTTTCAATCAACGTTGTGTCCCATATTGGAGATTTTATATGCGGTGGCTGTTGCGGTGAAGGTTATTTAACCTACATCTTGAAAACCAAACTAAAGAAATTTTATCGAATTACTTTGCCTATTTGAATCAGTTGCATAATTTGTCTAAAATGTCCTTGCCCAATGTGTCCCGATTAAGCAGAATTGACTGTATTAACCATTAATTTAACAGTTAAAATATAAAGTACAGTAGAACCCCGATTATCCGTGCGCGGATTATCCGTGGGTCCATTATACATCGATTACTGTCAGATTATTATGCGTGCGGCGGCTTATCCGTGTGGCGCCAGCGGTTTATCCGTGGACATTCGCAACTTTAGTAGTATACTATGTGAAATTAAATGTATAGAATTTATGCTTACTTCAGAGCTGCAATTGGGTTACATACAAAGCTGTTTAGTGTATTTTGTTTTGTAATAATTTAACAAAAACCACAATTATTATTATCCGTGTTTTCAATTATCCGTGCCGAGCACGGTCCCGGTCGGCCCGGATAATCGAGGTTCTACTGTATATAAAAAATTAATTTTTTATATCACATCGCAAAACTTAGACATGCGGCATTTATTCTGCGCAACACTTGTAAGGTTAGTCATAAAAATATTTTATTTCTGTATACAAAAGTCATCAAAACGCTTTGATTGCTCATTAATGTACAAATTTCCACGCGTTTTTGTTAATTCTTCTAACTTATTTTGTTATGTTTGTGGGCAATTCACTTCAAAAGTGAAAAGAAGCAGAAGAACCAATTTCCTCGCAGCTTGAGAGATCAAGTTTATTTTAAGAGTGTAATTTTTATTAAATTTTTTAACCTATTTTAAGGAAATTTTTTGTGTGTTTGATATACAGGGTCCGGCAAGGAGTTTTGGTGTTTTAATTTTCGAGTTACAAAATTTATTTTTTCATACATTACTGGTGCATTATCATTTAAGAATTCATAAGGAAACATGGAAAAAAATTAAAAATCACATCAGTTAGGTGACGTTCATTTTTGTTGTAGCATTTTTTAGACCGATGGTGAAATTGTCCATACTCCTTTGAAGAATACGAGTAGCACGCGAAATGCTTTTTCTCAGAAATCAAATTCTCTCAAATTTTTCTCATTATTGTTTTGGGAAGAACTTCAAGACTACGTAGTTTATCGATGTAAACTTGAGATTTTTGGTAGTCCCAAAATAAGTAGACAAGTCTGGTGACCGACATGCTACAACAATAACAAGAAATGATATTACGCAGATTATGCACTAACCACATGACGTATATGCGCACCAATTACCAAAATCGAATTTGCATCTCTTATATCATTAGTTCAAGATAAGTTATTGCGCAGAATATCACTAGCCACGTGACGTCATGCGCAAGAATTACCAAAATAGAACCCCGATATATCATAATCTTGTATATTATTGTATCATGGGTGACCGAGGTCTGATCACGTCACCGTACAGTCCCCGGTTTCAAAGATCCTATTGTTTGAATACAGTTTACTCACTTTATAATGATATTCCGTTTTGGAACACGACCATAACGATCAACATTAAAATGGTTTCAAAATAGCACTCCAGAATGACCTATTTCAATGAAGGTGTTGTCAGCAAATATACAATATGCTGCAGATAAATATGATATGATAAAAACACCATACCTCCTTGCTGGAGGAATGTAATTTTTCGCAGTTGATTTCTTTTTTTCTTGTTTCGTTATGCTTTCTCAAATGACAATGTACCAGTGTGTATAAAAAAAATTGAAATTCTTCAAAATTACAAAATAAGTGTGTGTAAGTCATTTCAAAAATACCATACACCGCCGGACCCTGTAGAATAGACGATTTTGTACTTAATGATTCTCATCAGATAGACCTGGACTGACCATTGATTTTCCATACTTTAATGGATCTGATGAGAATCAACAAATTCGAAATGTACATGATCATCTACATACTATATCTAGAAAATATATAAATTTGAGTAATCGCGTCGATTAAAAACATACCTTATATTTATTTTTTGTATACAAGATATTTAAGAGAGCCCTTAACGTATTACTTTGAAATTTAGAGGTAGAGAGAAATTTTTAAATTTCTAGATATATTATGATCAATTTAAAAAAAATACATCAATAACTGCAATAAGTCAGGAGAAGTTTAAACTACGAGTATCAAGGTTCTAATAAAGATTAAAATTCTAAGGATGCATCGATTAAGTTCTCATTAGTAATACTCATGGTCTGTTTTATTTCATTTACTTTTATATTTTAACTGTTGCATTAACGCCTATTTGATGTTTTTCCTTTTTGAATTGTGTTGGTATCGTACTGGTGAGCTGAATCATAATATAGGTTGTTATAATTAGGGGGAGGTTCTGCTCTAAATAACTAAAAAATGATTGTTTTTCACGATTTCTTTTATTTTAAAATTACATATTTTATAAGTAATTAAAATTACACTTTTTGTGCAAGTACTTTAGGTGCCGGCAGTAAAGTAAAACAATTATTGAGATATCTTGAAATTTGTCAATAGATTGACTAAAGTCAAGTTATTATGTGTAGGGCGAAAAGTATTATTTTTGTATAGAAAAAAGGTTTTCGACATCAAAAGAGATTTTCATGAATTTACACGTTTTGATGTTTCGTTATTATTTTATTATAAATTAATTAATAGCGATCATACAATAATAATACTCCACCAAACCTGGCGGTCGGTTCCGACTGAAAAAAATTTCAAAAATTGAATAAATAATAGTTAATATTGGTCGACCTTGCAGGACCTAACCCTTTTTGACATCAAAATGATGAGAGGGCAATTTCTAATGTGATATTATGTATTTGAGAATTTCAATCAATGAACTCGGGTTAATTGATATTATGAACATTATTTTTTAGACTATGTTTATGGAACTTGAATTGAACTTTTGGTAAAAATGTACAATACTGATTTTTAATCACCTATTTTTATTCAACTTTTTATATTATATGTATTCATTAATTTAAAGTAGGAAATGTGTTTATTCATGGATAATTTATTATGAAAAGAACGGAAGTTATTGTTATATCAACATTGCGTCGATTTCTCTTCAACTAAAGAAAAAATAATGTCAACAATATCTCTATAATTTGAACTCGAATACGTATAGGTACCTAAACTTTCACCTCTTTGTAGTAATTTTAGCAAGCGTTTTATTTTCTTGTTTCATTTTATTTGCAAGAAATTGATATAAACCTTAGTAACTAATAAATTACTGTATTACCTTTTTCGATATTTATAATAGAACAAAAATTTTTCCCAATTGAAGAACCACTACTGCTATATTGCATTGGCTGTTATAAAAAACAAAAATAAATATTAGTAATGTATTTATTAATTATTTAAATTATATAGGTATACATTCATATTATTAACCTGTGAAATTAATATTAAATTAAAATTTTAAAAATTAACAGGTTAAAAATTATTTTTCAGCAATAACCATTGCCATACACCCAATTCTTTTTTATATGCTATTTTTTCACAAATTTGAAGTTATACAGCTCAAAAAGACTTTTTTTCATGTTATCAGGTACCATACACAGTGCTATCATTTAAATTTGATAATTTTTGACCTTGGGTCTCGAAGGCTAAAACTGCATATTTTCTTTAATTTTTTTTTTTTTTTAATATTTTATCAAATTTTCATTTAAAAATTTTAAAAATTTAGCCGTTGGGACCTGGTTTTCAAACACCCCTTAAAAAAGTATTCAAACTCATGATAGCTTTAGCCGAAATCAAAAAATAAAATATTTTCTGTTAGTAGGTGGGTAATATAGCTCGTGATTGAACGAAGGATTTAAGACAAAATTGAAATTTGAACTTTAAGCAGAATTGTATGCAAAAAAGTACAATTTTCGGTAAAATTTACACCACGTTTCGCCTATTAAAATAAGCTGTGATCAAAGAAAAAACCTTTGTTCAATCACTAGAGAATCCTATCTAGAAGAAGGAGGCAAAATTTCAATAAGATCGGTGCATTCGTTTTTGAGAAATCGTGTTCACCGACTTCAAAAATAGGATTTTGAGAAAAACGCGATTAAAGTTTTAATCCTAATGATTAATTAGACTAAATTCCAAATGTTCTCTCTCTCCTAGAGTTTTACTCCGGTTGACTTGAAACTTTGGGAAAATATTCTTGACATGTTCTACTACTAGTAGATAAAAAAAATGGAATTTTTAAAATTTCTATTATATAAGATAATTTTATCTACAAATTTTAGGGTTATCTTTAAATATATAATAAAACTTATGCATATCCAGAATTTTTAAAAGTTTCAACACTTTTTTACACTTTTTTAAACTGAATAACAGTTCTTTATTTCATCTTACACGGTTTTCGGATAATATCGAACATATCCATTTTACTTTTTTTACATGAATTTCTGAGGAACTTGGGTATGAGGTTGAGTGTATTTATTATTTATTAATGTAAAACTGTTATTAGTACATTTTAAAGTTATTTCTAGTAGCACAATGTCTAGAACGGCGCGATGTTTTTCCAGCGCCAGGAACAAGCAATCGCTTGATCCAGAATATTTTAATAAGCAATAACCTCACTAAATAAAAAAATATTCTTCATAATTAACTTCGAAGTATTCAATATTCTTGGAAGACCAAAAAACCTGACTTTATGTCATTCAATTTTTCAACTTATAAAGTTTCACTTTTTGTAAAAGGAATATTGTTTTACTTTTACCACCATCTATGGGCGGCATTAAAGTACATCAGTTTTCGCGACGACCCTCTTACCGTAGGCCACTCAGTGCTGTTAGTAATGGTACTGTTAATAATTATAAAAACTCAAACTTGTTGTTTATTTGCAAGGGTGCGAAAGTGGGGATGGAAATTTCTCGATTTTCCTTGTAGCTGGATAAAAGCTAGCGCCGGCCCTGTACGTAACTATAAAATTCAAGTACATTTTATTTTATTGCAATGTTTATTTAAGGGGTTCCGCCAATTATTTTAATATACAAAAAGGGCTCCAGGATTTGATAAAGTTTGAAGACCGCTGGCCCATATATAGTATATTAGCATGCTTAGTATATTACCTTTAATTTTTATTACCATATTAAAATTAAATTACCTTTAAAGTTATTGTTATAATATAAATTTTTTTTTTGCAGATTATGCTACATAATATCAAACATTCCATTGTGGTATTACAAATCGCAAAGGTAAGATTAAACCACATTGTAGTTTATATTAATCATTGTTCGCATAAACTAACATAGCTACATTACAACTTTTTTTGTATCTAACTGTAACTATAGCAGGTGGGTTTTTAATTTGCTTCCATACTTCCAAAATCATACACCGACATTTGAAATATTTAGTACATTTTAGTCCCTGATTAATGAAATTAGTATTCCATTTCACATACAAATAATAATTACTAAAGCTGCTTTTAATAATAATAGGCAACATTTTATAATTCAATGTGACATAATGAAATTAACTAATAACTTGATTTTATAAACGAAATCTGCATTTTGTGACAAATTTCAAATTGAAAACGGTAGCGTACCATAATTAAATTTCAAAATTAACGATGGAACAATAGCTGCTGGAACTTCTTGCTATTGTGAAGGGTTTATTATTGTAATTTCATAATAAAAGAATGTTTTACCCTCATTTCATTACTCTGTAAAGCTCGATTTAACTTTGTTAACTCAAATTATTATATGAAGGACGGCCACTAATAATTACTCCTTTTATTTTAACTAATTTATTGTTAAAAATATCGTTTTTAAGCTTAATTTTTTTTAAGCAAAAACGAAATACTTCTACGTAGTTTAGTTCATCGATGTTTTATTAAATAAAATCTTTAATAAAAGATCGATGGTTTAGTCCATAACAATCTGACCGTCTTCTCCTGGAGGGAAAACCACCAAGAAAATTTACAATTATATATTATATGATAGATCACGTAACGACGTTAGGTTAAAAAACGTTGTTTTATAAATTTAGTAAGTTCCTGAATGAACTAAAAAGAGATCGAGCTAAAATGGGAAGATACATAATATCCCAAAGATTTGAAAAAAATTAGAGCTTTAGCGCAGTGTTCCTCAATATGAATTCGAACTCTATGCCGTAATAACTGTGAATGTGCGCTACAAAACCGATATGCGCTGTGTATTGCGCATTGTACGATTTTATGTCTGCTGTATTAGTGTATGTACAAAACGTTCATTACGATATACTTTTAAGTGCTACAACGTTTTCAAAATATTGACGTGATTAATTCTAGGTTGTGAAAAATTAAAATTACTTTTCTGTTATAGAACACAGCGCATCCAGTAAACGGCGTTTATCAGCCACGTTCGGATTCTGCTTTACTAAGTGGAGTAAGTGGGGGAAATGTTGGTGCGTATTTTTTATGATACTGCAATTTCTTAGTGTAACTGTAATTTTTTATATTTTAGACGAAATAGCACTTCCAGGACAAATAGCAGTTCAAGAAGGTGTTGAACTTGGATCTGAATGCATTGATGGCTCTAGGAAACATAGCATGGCACTCAGTAAGTTTTCTTTTTTTTTTTCAACTACTACGACGAAATTTTTTTTTCTGTAAGAACCATCGTAAAATTAAGGGTTCTTAGCTTATTGAACCTTTATTATTACTTTACAATTTCTTAAAAGTAATATAAAATAATATATTATGTACCTACAGTAAAATTTCTGTAAGACGAACCTCCAAAATACACTAAAAAACAAAGCAAAAAAATAGCTATCAAAACGAAAGAAAGTATCTTCTTTCGGTGCCTATCCGTATTCGGATGTTGGAGTCAACTTAGCTGAAGCCAAGCTGACTTTACTAGGGAATATAATTAATGGGGTGGTTTCCCGTTGCCTTCCCCATGGTCCACAGATTGATATTAGACCTTTGATCACAGCAGTGTATCCGACTCGACTAGGAATCGAACCGCGGTCTACCGCTTTCCAGTCGGCCGGTGTATGCTTGACGCTATACTGCTGGTTTTTTAGAAAGTATAGAATATAAAGTATAAAAATAGACAAAACCACATAAATCGAGAATAGGCTTATTGGTAAAACAAAGTATAAAAAACTGGTCCTTGACTGGATCTCATGGTACATTTGTTGCAATGTCCGAGGGAGCATTTTTGAAATATATTCCACATCACGTAATAATTACTCTGAAACGATGTAGATAATTGACAAAAAAATGTTGTTTTGATTCTCTTTAATTTGTGTAATATCCTATTTTTTATCTAAAAAATACTGGAAAGGGAACATTGTCAAAAAACTAATTTTGGACCAACTAATTTTGTCAGTATGACATAACGAAGCCAGTGGTAGCACACCAAGGTCTAATTTAGTATGTTATTTAAGTCATGAAAGGATAGCATTAATTTGGAAACTGAATTTTTTCCAGACAAAACTACCTATTGCGTGGCCAATTGTAGAAATTTCAGACATAGCAGCATTTTAGCATGTGAAAGCCTTAGAACTGCAAAAATTGAATAAAAATCGTCAAAATATGAAGAAATTTCACTAATGGAAGTTCAACTACGGAATATATTAATTATCGATAAAAAATTTAATAGCATTTGCTATAAACTATTATTACATTTGATTCGCTAATTTAAATTTTATTGCGTAATGGTGATTAAAAGATATCGTTTTTTCTTTGTTAATAATCATTATCCCATGCAGCCGTTTTTCGCCTCCTGCTGGTCACGAGCCTCCTTTTCTTGCCACATATTTTTTCTCATTACTGAGGAAAAGTTGAGAAATCTAAGTACTGTTTAACCAGTTTAACGGCAATTTTACACTACTAATTAGAGAAAGCTTTTTTGGTTATACCAAAAAAGTGGTTGATATTATTGTATACCGATTTACCTAATATGCATGTAATATACACAATAATTTTCTTTAAGAGAAAAGAGAGTTGCGGCTTGGTGCTTAAATGCGTCAACTACTAAGCCGAGTGGCCCCGGTTCAAATCCGGGCGGAGTAAAAACTTTCTTCTGACCGTCTTACCTGGCAGTAGGTATAAAACGCACTCACCAAGACGTATGTTCAGCGTGGTTATTTATGGCTAAATACTCCTCAATGGGGAAAGATAGAAACAGGCATATAGTGATACACAATTTTTAAGAATTCTTTACGGTCTCATGTGAAAATTTACATACTTATTTAATGGTGGTTTTAGTGGGTACATTTAATGCACTCTAAGTTCACATTATTTTAGTATTTTTTTCCCAAAATTATACCTAATTTAATATATATTTTATAAATGATTGCATAAATTTAACAAGGACTATAGTAACAAAATGTTGATAAATAACAAACACATCAAAATATTTATTTACATGCAATCACTTTTTGAAGTCGGTGTCAAACATATACTAGTTATGAATCAAGTGATCCTACTTACTACATGTGCTGGGTATTACAACCACGTGTAAGATTAGGTTTAGTTATTGTACAGTTTGTAAAACATTCACATAGTATTTGATTTAGGTATGTATTGTCTTTTATATTAAATTGTTTATTTTAATGTATGTTCGGCACCGACTTCAAAAAGTGATTTCATGTAAATAAATATTTTGATATGTGTTTGTTAGTAGTATAATGTGATGTGTTGTAACTAAATTATTATATTATACTTTGTAGTGCATTTTTATATTTTTTTAATTCTTCTGTTTATTTTTTTGAAGTTGGTTTTTTTAATTAGTTTTATTTTTCTCTACTTAGTGATGTTAACAATAAAATAACATCAATTTGATTGCAATCAGTTAGAAATATTGTCATGGAAAATACTCTTACTGTAAGCCGTTGAGGAGTTCCATTGTTATCTTTTATTTTTATTGACTAAGTTCCACTACTACGTTTATTTCACCATAAAAACATCATGGTAACTCAAATATTCCGATACCCTAAGAGATTTGCCTGAGTACCATTTATGTGCTCATAAGAATTGAAGTATTCTGTTATTTTGTCATTGATAATATCATCAGAACTTGACCAAATTAATATGGAACCACACATAATGTACCTTCTTTCCAATAAAAAAACAATCCTCAAAATCGGTTTACGTGATAAAACATTATTGCTTAAGATACATTAAAAAAGAGATTCCGACGAATTCATAACCTTCTTTTTTGGAAATCGGTTAAAAATAGTATTCGTACAATATTTTATTTATTTAAAAATTTTAAATAGTTATTATTTTTTTTATAGAATCTGCAGCAGCCTCACTTGTTGTACCTGACATGTCATACTCTAGTTCAGAGGGCGAAGATGACTTTTTTGATGCTAACGACTCTCCTTTTAGTTCTGGAAGTCAAGCACCTACACCTACGTAAGTTTTAATTAACAATTTATTGTTTTCTAACCTTTTCACAACTAATCTCATTTTGGTATTACGGAGTACCAGAGCTAACATGACCATAAAAATTGTTGTAACTTCTTGCCTACGTTAATGTCAATTAAATAAGAAACTTGAAAATTTTTTTACATACCTATTTGCTTTAAATGACATTTTTTATAAAAGTGAGTAGGAAGGACTAATTACCTCAAGAATTAATTTTAAAAATGTTGAGCGAAAGAAAATTATTAAATTTTTTTTTTTTTCTAATATAATTACATAAATTTACAAATAATGTATCTAATGCTCGATTTCTTCACCTCGAGACATTTTCAAAATACTGAGTTATCAGATTTTTGATTTGTAGCTGTCTGATTGGTTGCTTGGTTCATTTATGTAATAGGTGCATATTTTGAAGAAGTCTTGAGGTGAAGAATTTTGAGTAGTTATAATGTTACATTTTATGAGTGACCGATGGTTAAGTCACAATAGTTAAACATGTGAATCTTGGCTCGTTAGGCCAGCACTCAAAGCACTCGAGTCATTCACTATTTTTGAGTGAATAAATTAAACTGCACTTTTTTTTAATATAAAATACACAAATGCACATTTTCAAGTCATTTAGGTGATTGTATAATTACTATTTGTTGCCGTGGTATATACTACGTACATATTTTTTTCACATAACTCCCTTGGACTTTGGGGTATTTATTCCATCTACATTCAAGTATGGTATCACGTTTCTTGAAAACTCTATGTCATGGTTACAAAAGCATTCTATTTAAACCTTGATTAAACTTTTATTTGAAAAACACTAAGGCCTACACTAACAGACAACGACTTTTATTTGGTTGTAAGAATATACAAAAGTTACTGGTGGAGTTAGATCAGAGAAGTAGGGTTAATACTCAATTACTACAAATTTTACTTCTGCAAATTGAGTTCATAGAAATCAATCTTGTATGCACAGGAACATTGTTCTGAACTAATTTTGCCTGACAACGGTCTTCTTTTTGCTTTGATGGAATCCCAAAGTTTATAGATTGATGTAGAATAATATTTCCCATTAATCGAAATATTGAGACATTCATGCTTTGTCATTTGACTCCTGATTGAAGTGATCATCCCAGATTTTATGATGTCACAAAATTCAAACAGATTTTTGTGGTTTTGCTTATATAAGCTTGTATTGTTTAAATTGTCTGTAGAAAAAAAGATTTGAACGTGGTTTTGTTTGAGTGTCAATTTTGGGGATATAGGAATCGTAGCAGACTAGCAGAACTACTAATTTATAGTTCAATATTTTTCAAATTAATTGTCTAATTTGGTCAATAAAGCAACAAGCAGGCGTGGTTGCTAGTGGGTCATAATTCAAAAGTTTTATACTATTATGCATGAGCCACAAGATTTGTCATAATTCTGGTAATTCATATCATTTGACATTCCCGAACAAGCTTTATACATCGGTATATACTGACATGCAAGCCAGTCTTTACCTGTATTATTAAAGTGAAAAATAATGCTGTTGCCTTTGGTCACAAAATTTGTAACCTGTAAAATGTTATCAACTTAAAACATCATAATATTACCTTTTAAGTGTGTAGCTTTACAAATTCACAATTTAATAAGTTCAAGATATTCGTCAGAGTGTAAAATTCGTTTTTCATATAACAAGATTCTGAACTATTTGTATAACATCGATATGGGTTGTGTTAAAAGTATTGAATATCTGGTTGAATATACAAAATAAATTTAAGTAAATTAGATTAAGAAGTTGTCAGTAGACTGGAAAAAATTAAAGGGTGTGCGGTTTACACATTTATGCAACTTCTGGCTTAAATAAATTTAAATAACAGATTATGAATTATAAAATGTACGTTACATAATAAATGACAAATCTGGACAAAATTTGATAATGGGTGTTGAAAGTCAGTTCTGTCTAAACATAAATTTTCCATATTTTAAATTTTAAGATTAAATAAGTAAGTTGGTAAAGTTGGGCAATAAAATACATTAAAGGTTGTAAAAATTTGACACTCAAATTTGGCCAACTTGAAATATGTTAAATTTGAAAAAGTATTTTTAGAAAATGCGTTTAGAACGTTTTAAGAAAGTTTCGGAACAAATTCTCGCACTAATAGCGTACTTCTAAATATACGTGCAATTTTCAACATTTTTCAAATATATTTTAAATAAATTTAAGAATGGTTTAAACATTAAAATCTATATTTTAAAATTTTAGACGACTTTGAAACATGTTTACTAAAAAGTTGGACAATATTTGAACTAAATCTTTTATGTAGTATATGTGCAATTTTCATTGTGCTAAACAAATTTAAAATATTTTTATAAATAATGTAAAATCGCGTTTAAAGTTTTAAGTAAAAGTTTCAGGCAGCCACAGTTTTTAGTTGCTAGGCCACTAAAATAGCTGTAGCTTCGTAAATTATCGGAATTTTAAAATTTTCTCTCAAGGATATATTTTTAAAGGTCTAAACTTTAAGAATGTGTCAAAATTGAAAAATCTATATCTTCAAAATTTTAGACCAGAACACTCCCTTAAATCTGTATTACTAAAAATTTCTTGGACAACCTCCTCTGTAGGCAACTACAGTATCTTTCAATATTGTAGTATATGTGCAATTTTCATTGTGCAAACAAATTTCAAATATTTTTTATAAATAAATGTAACGATTAGCGGTTATAATCATTATAATTAAAACTCTATTTTTTCGAGATGTTTTGAGCTTTGAAATCCATACGTTTATCCCTAAAAATAGAAGTTTTTGAGACCTTATAATTTTTTATTTGTTTGTATTTGATGTTCATCATTGTTTCAAATAACTGTGCTTAATAAAAGTATTACTATTATATTTTTATAAATAATTAAAGCATTTAATATGTCAAGTTAACTTAAATTGAAAATTATTTTCATTTACATGTGGGTCTCAAGATGGCCAATAAAATTATAAGTGAAGTAATTCTCAATTTAATTTAATTTAACATATTAATTGCGTCAAGTTAAAAACATAACACTCATTTTTTATTAGCTCATATAATACCTATACATTTTTTGAATAGGGAACGCTAGGATCATTTCAATACAACTTATAATATACATCTTGCTTTTTATCCTAGAAGGAAATCGAAATTTGATTTAAATAGATCTTAATTCATTGTTATTATTTTTATTACTTTATTTATAATTTCCACTTGACTTAGCAATTCAGTTAATAAAAAAATCTTATGCTATGAGAACTGTAATGCAATCGATTCCACTGAATTAGTATACATTTCGCCCCAATTAATCGGTTTTAATTAAACTATTAAAATTATAATTAAATAGCTACAACAAAAATGTTAAAAAATAACAGCAGCAAAAAATAATTAAAATTAAAAGGCATAATTTAATTATTAAGCAATTTTAAAAATCGCTTTTAAACCCACCATTAGGGCAATATTATGAAATTTCATTAATTTTTGTAAACAGTATTAACATATTAATATAATAAATTTAAGTGTTCAAAATTAAATATTTTTAGCTTTTAAAACTAACCAGGACTGAGCATGGGCGATTGTATTTTCAGCGTGCTATAATATTTTTGGGGTTAATCGTAGTAGTGCGTCGTGACGCCATCGATTCGATGTGTATTTCAGTTCCTGTTTATAACCTCACGTTAAGCTGCATGTTGTACAACGTCTGCGATTTATTTTATGAATTGTTTTTATTTCGTCCATATTTTATGACGTTAAAACGTTTACAAATTAATGTGTGGTCAATTACTTAAAAGAGAATTATGTATATTCTACCAGTTATTGATCTTGTTCTGCAGTGATTTTAAGATTTATACACAGATTGCAAATTCCAACTTGAAAAACTGTTTGTTTATATTGGGTGTTTATATTACATTTTCGTATCAACAATGACGAGAGTAATTTCTTCTATTCATTGGCCGTTTAGGCGTCGTAGTAGGTGAGACTAATTAAATTTCTAAAAAAAATACATTACGATTTTATGAGCAACAATAATAATTATATCAATTTATTAATTCCTTTTTTTATGTCGACGATATTTATAGCCAGCTCATTGTCTTTCCATGGCACTTATGGGTGTTCGGTAATGTGTTTTATAATTATGATCCTTATAAGAGAGGAAAAATTGTATTGGGTAAATTTTTTAAATATAGATTGGTCGCAATTTACACTTGAAATGTAAATTTAATTTCCAATTGTACTATCTGAAAAAATATAATGATTCATACACTAAACGAACGAATCTTGATAGCACTTCGATAATTTTATTATGAAGAAAGTCCAAATTTCTTTCTAAATTATGTGCAATTAAAGTACAATAAAAATTTGTTCATTTAATACATGATACATATCTTTTGTTACATCATGCAATTCATAGGAAATTAAATGCATATTTCAAGTACGAATTGCGGCCAAATTAATTTTTTTCATTTTTAATTAACTATACCTACTACCTACCTAAAATATGTACATTTATAATAATGTTATATAATATAATTGAGTATTATTCACATGTTTTAATAATATCAAGTTAGATATTTAACTAAAATTGCTAGCAAATTTTTCACTTACGTTTTTTCAAAATTTATTACCTAATTTATTTAACGCATCCTTAAAATATAAGAATTTTGCATATAAATGTTTATTAACTTGTAAAAATATATTTTAAATATAAAATTAGCAATAATTAGAATTTATAATGAAATTTTTAAACGAATTTGACAGTTAATGAAATATTCTGTGGCACGAAATATAAGTGTACATTCAATTAAAAATTTTATTATAACTTGTAATAATTGCAGTTTAAAACTTAAAATATAATAATATTGTTAGAAATTCACCAAATAACAATCTTTTCCTATTCTTATGAACATCCTAACGAACATAATATAGATACTTACCACTAAAAATAAAACTTGCCCAACAAAGGTGACAGTAGAAGGTGTAAACTCTAAATACAATAAATTATTGTCTTGTATACAAAAGAAGATTAAAAAATAGTTATTCTTTCAGTTTCTTATATTCCCAAGTTTGTTAAAAATATCCTATCCTTGAGGAAAATTGTAGATAAAAACATTTAAAAAACACTGAACAAAAACAATTTGTGGTTTGGGGAGTTCCCCTTGACATTATTTTTTTGATTGCTTTAATATAGCCGCTTCATCAATTAAAGATTCAAACAGGTAATGCCGGTGACTACTCTCTTCCTGTCAGGATGTCGAAAGTGTTTTTAATTATAACAATAATAAAATAATTATTTTTTTTTAAAGATGACTTTGTGTGTTGTAAACTTTCACCTTTATGTCGATTGAGCTTCCATTCAACACATGGAAATGTAGTCAATAGCTAATTAAATTAGACGAGATCTTGTCAGAATACCTCAGTTTCCTTATTTAAATTTAATATAATGGGGTACACGTTTATTATACACAGTATACTACTTGTAAGTTATTCCCACATGTAAACAAAAGGATTGATTATATTGAAACTGTATAATATTATATAAATTACATTAAAAGATTAAATTGATAAGAATAAATTGAATGCCAGTATAACATCTACGGTGTCGCAATAGATTGGAATAAGGTTTTTTTTATAAATCACATTAAGAATTTATATAACCAAAACATTGATATAGAAATTGTTTTTTTAAATTTCCGGGGTTAATTTTAAATGATCTGCACAGGATACATTCGATACGCACGACCGATGCTTTAAACAATGTCGAATTCGATTCTTTTGTAAAACTTTTAGAAAATAATACAAACGAACACAATTTAGCGTTGTTCTTGATGCCGTGTAAATAATTTGTTTTATAATTATTATTGATTTTAAACAGGAATTGTGTCATGCATTCGGTTCACAATTTATTAAAAAGTAACGGATTTATTGGTAATCGAATGATAAATAATTTATAAAAATTGAAATGCGATGGTTAGCGTATAAATGTTTGTTTAATTTACTTTCGAATGTTTGTGCGGTTGGTGCATAAGGTTTTTCTTCTTCCAAAATTCACAGCATGCAAATGTATTTATTTTAAATACTTCTTTATGAATTAAATATGACGTATTGGTTTATTTGACGATTTTTGGCCTTCTCTCTGATGGAATTTTTTTGGACAAAGCACTGACCCAGATGCTTTTGCGGCCTTTCGGGTAAATGACATTCATATCAGTTTATGTGAATAAACTGTAATTAATGGCGCGTGGTGTAGTGTGTGGTCTGGTGAATAAGGTGGAATGTACCTACCAAAGAGTCGATTAACCCAAGTTCGAAAGTACACTTTTTCTTATAGAAATATAGCTTCACCAAACGAAAGCAGACATTAAAATAAAACTTTTTAAGGTGAGGTAGAATTTGATAGGTTCTATATTAAGCCCACAATTCAATTTTGAAGTTCACAAAATTTTCATAAGAAACATAATATGGTACCTAGTGAATTATTCCGTCATAATTAAATTCATTTTGGTTACAGTCCGTGCATCCTAGGTTGGGTGATTACACTTCACGTTCGACGAATCTCGCATCCGTCGGCTTAATTTCGAGTTTTACCGGGCTTAGGGATGTTTTTTTTTAATTGTTACAAAAAATACTCAAAAATGTAATTTTTGATAGGCGGAGTTACAGTTTGAAAATTGCATTCCAAATTAATTCCAAGATTTGTGGAATTTCATTTTTTTATGCGTAATTATAATTGCTTAAAAAAATTTGAAAGTCGCAACCCGGGTTGATAGTCATTTTTTTTGCTACTATATTATTTGAAAGGCCATGCAGGGGACATGCATATTATAATAATGTTTATTTGTGATACCATAGATTGTCTGGTTGCTTTTATTTTCTTTTCTTTGGTTTTCTAAATAAGATGTATCATATCAATTTTAGGTAGCCACTGGCGGACCTAGCCAATAATCTTTTATGAATATTTACTGCTCTTTGTCATTCATGTTCTGGATTTGATAATGAAAGTAACAAGAAATTATGTTGTTGCGTAATATGCTTTTAGGACAACGAAATATAATTCGGTGGAGATAATGAAAGCACTGGGGATCAGCTGTGGGTTTGATTTAGTCTGTTTGTTTTGCATGATGTGTAATTCCGATTATTGATGTGGGTATACGTTAAGGGACAACACCCCTACCTTTTGGAGGTGTACGTTGGTTGCATTCTTGTGCAACCAACAATTCCAGATTCAATCAATACATACATCATATTAAAACTGAATAAACGAATCTTGCACTGCGGTTTACGCTTATCAATCATTTGAATCTTAAATTTCAAACTCAACTTGTTTAAAAATAAATGTAAAATATGCACACTATTTTTTTGTTTTTTAAATAAAAATCTAGATATAGAAAAAGTAACAGAGAAAGCTACTCGTTGTAATTAAAAATAGCTTGCATAACTCTTAGTACCGTACCCTGACACTTTCTTTGTAATTCAGAATTGCTCTCAAAACAATCGGGTCTACTTCTTTTCAAGAGCTGCTGCAGAGCTGTTCATATCTTTACAATTTACATGCATACATACATTAAAGTTTAGCTTTTAAGAAATATCTATACAAATAATCGTGTGTATATTATGATAATAATCCATATCACCAAACAATTCTTAACAACTGTGATCCAGTTGTAATTTATTATTTATAGGGTTGTAAGTCTTTGTGAATATTTTCAAGATAAAAATCAAATTTTAAATATAAAGGGTGTTTTAATAAGAACTTATACTGTAAATACCTCTTTCTTAAAAGCTTCACATAACTGAATAACACCCCGAGAAGTTTCAAGAGTGCTGAGTCTTCGCTGAGAATTTCACTTTATTACATATTTTTAATACATGCAGCATCAGGAATGATCGAAACCTTGTGTATACTTAAACATACACAAATTCCTTTAATTGAAGAAAGTTTATTTAACTTTTAAAAAATCTAAAATTTTGGTCCATTGCGCATTTTTTTAAGCTCTCAGAAAACCTGGTGTCTATGCCCGTAACATATTTGGCTTCGGGCCCAAAGACTAGATCTACTATTATAATATATGATGCACTCCAAAAATGAAAATGTTTTAGCATTTTTCAATTTAGACGCAACCTTATTCTTAGAACCTTGTAAAGCAGGCGAATTGACGACCATTTGTGGGCAAAATTGAAATAAATGGCTTAAGCAACCTTAAGAAGGGTTGCTTTTACAAAATTTAATCAAAATCAAATCAGCCTATACTTAAATTTTAATTATTTTGCTTATTTTTATTTTACATTACTACATGTAATACCTAACAACTAACAGTTCTAGTGCAAATTATGTGGGAGTAACACTTACGTTCGTAGCTCATTTAAATTTTAGGGCAATAATTTGACGTTTAATTGAATATCTTCTGTAGCTCTAGATAAAATATTTCATTCAATTATCAGTTTTATTATTCAAAAAATATTCGATCAAAATTTTCGCCAAATGCAAGACTCGCAAAATCTTGAATGCAAAAATTACCATTTCAGCAGATAATTGACACGATTTATTATAAGAAAAAAATTTTTTGTGTAAACTAACGTAAGTTCAAACCTGTCATGTGACAGCTAAATCATTGATGTGTATTTTTGCACCTTTAAATATTGCAATTGCAGTTTTTACTTTACTAATTGGTGCATTATTAACTCGTCTTTCTTGGATAATTATTCGTCGAATTCTTTTCAGTGGTGTACGACATTTTTCCAATGAAGAGATTTTGCACACACCTGTTCCTATAACAGCTACCATCATTAATCCCAGAACATCGGCTGGTGCAAATTTGGATGACATCGATTATGACTGTAAATACATTTTAAATTTTGTTTTAACAACTATATTCTTGAATTACTTTAATTACAGCATTATATGACAGTGATGACGAAGGTGATGTAGAAATGGAGAGTCAGGGTTCTGTTATAAGACATTTACTGTCGCAAGTTAAAATTGGAATGGACCTCACAAAAGTAGTGCTGCCTACTTTTATACTCGAACGAAGGTCTTTGCTGGAAATGTACGCTGATTACTTTGCACATCCGGACTTATTTATTAGGTATGGCAAAAAGCAGCTTCCAGTGCTATATTCATTTTGAGAGCTTTCTGAGAGTTAGTTTTCACCAATCTAACATTCTTTATACGTACAAGTATTTGATATACTCATAGGATCTTTGAAAATATTTGAATTGGTAAGTTAATAAATTACTTTGTTCTTGGCATAAACGAATGTTTGAAGATTGGAGAACAGCGATTTTTAACTTTTCATGCAATATATTATTACTTTGTTCTAACATGAGTTACTCAAAATGTATAGCACTGGTCAACATGGTTGGACTCTAAAAGATCCACTTTTAAATGTGAATTTAAAAATGTTTTGACTGCGTAATTTTAGCATAGCAGAATTAAAAAGTCCTCGTGAACGAATAATGCAAGTGGTGAAGTGGTACCTTTCTTCGTATCATGCAGGTAGAAAAAGTGCCGTAGCCAAAAAACCTTACAATCCTGTACTTGGTGAAGTGTTCAAGTGTCATTGGCAAGTACCAAAAGCTACGGATAATCCTGCTGTTGATAATGAATTAGTTAATGATGGTCCTATTCCGTGGGCAAATCGTGATCAACTAACCTTCATAGCAGAACAAGTGTCTCATCACCCTCCTAGTAAGATTACAAAACGAAATGGTTTAATAAAATTTAACCTGTTTATTTCAGTCTCAGCATTTTATGCAGAACATTATAACAAACGAATTAGTTTTAACGCACATATTTATACGAAATCGAAATTTTTGGGTTTATCGGTATGCGTTTATAATATTGGAAAGGGTGTAGTTTCAGTATTAGATCATGACGAAGAATATATTGTAACTTTTCCTAATGGTTATGGTAGATCAATTTTAACAATTCCTTGGATTGAATTAGGTGGTAGTGTAACTATTTCGTGTCCTAAAACTGGATATTACAGTAATGTAGAATTTATAACGAAACCTTTTTATGGAAATAAAAAGCACAAAATTACTGCAGACGTTTTTGCTCCCGATGACAAGAAACCATTTGTTAGTATCTCCGGCGAATGGAACGGTATTATGGAAGCAAAGTGGTCGGATAGGGTAATTTATATTTAAGATGTGAGCAATTTGATGTGTGTAACTTTAATAATTATAGGAAAAACCAGAAGAGTTTATAAATGTCAATGCTTTATCGATTATTCAAAAACAAATTAAACCCATTAGTGAGCAAGATGTGAACGAATCTAGAAGGCTTTGGAAGGAAGTTACAAGAGCACTTAAATTCAATGACATCGATAAAGCCACAAATGCCAAGTTTCAGGTGGAACAAAAACAGAGAGATGAGGCCCGAGACCGAAAAGCTAACAATGCCGATTGGGACACTAAGGTAACTTTTTAAATGTAACCCTTAATTAGTTTGTATTTTAATTGTATTTATTTTTACAGCTGTTTCGTAAGGAATCTGAAGATAGTTTTCAATATATAAAACCTTTGCGTGGAAGAATATTGTGAACATCGAAAGTCTATTCTTATGATTCCATTAATGATGTGCTTTCTAAACTACTAAGTTACTGCACTTATCTTCTATGAAGCAGTAACTGCAGATTACTACTGTGATATGAATAATATGTACGTAGATTTTATGTATAAGAAATTTTTGTGTTAATTTTTGCGCGGTGCAGTTATCACGAAAATTTATTTTTATCATAATTGTAAAAAAAATATTAATTAGATTATTTTATTCCATTAAAAGTGTTATAATAGCATACTAACTACACATATTTTTTTTGAGTATTTCTGTTTTATTTTATGGTGGAACGAAAGTATTGTTATTCTAGTTTTGTATATTTTAGAAGAAAATGTAGAAAGGTGGGGTTAGCAGAACAATCATAAATTAATTACCTAATTATAATTGTATATATGTTGTAACATGTAAAAAGAAGTTAATACTAATGTTTCGCATATCGGTCCACTGTATTCAATTACAATTAGAAAATAAAGATCTTTCTTACATATTTGTTTTTCTTTTACAGCCTTGGCCTTGACAAAAATACAAAATATAAAGTGCAAAAAGCTCTTTTTAAATTTTACCTGTTCTGTTTATTTGGCTTATATTTTGAAATAAACAATTTTTACGTTACGATTTCTGTTAAAGTGATTTGTACACAATTTTGTTAATGCTTAGTATTTATTTAAAACAAAATTTATTTGTTCTTACCGTAGCGAGTTCAAAGTTTTTAGAAATGCTTTACTACCATACCCTACTAAGTGAAATTTCAGCCAACTTTGGTTATTGCCAAACATTTATGTAATTACTGTAATCTAAAAATGGAAAATAATGCCAAAAGCACCCTCCGCTCCGGGCCGTTTTGACAAACGCAACCACGATAAATCTCTGATCCACCCTAAAATCAATAATCATAGGAAAAAGTTTAAATTGTGGTATCAATATTTTGACATCCCTTTTTTTTATAATTGAGACAGTTTAAAGAGAGATTTACTGGTCGAGCTTAGGTTAACTCTTAGATGAAATTACCGGGAACCAATTTACCAGGGGATTTAATTATCGAGGGGTGAAATTACCGGGGACCAATTTACCAGAGAAATCTAATTACCAAAGATCAAATTACTGGAGATCAAATCACTTAGTGCCCGTAAAATTTTCGCAAATGTAGCTCAATGTACACTTTTGGTATAACCTCACCATCCGGCTTGCACCCCCAACAACAGCAGGCGTTACAAACAAAAAACCTCTCATCCCGTAATCCCACCAAGCTAATGCTGTGTATTAACCTGCAGCATATTGATGTTCACCAGAAGGTCTAGCCAAGAAGCCCCGCAATTCACACCCCACTAATGCCAGGTACTGCCGCAGTACCCCTGTTGACATATCAAATTAAGGGGACCGTCGGCTTTACGTACCCTTGGAAGCAAGGAGACGATCATATACAGAAAGAAAACTTTCTTATGTAGACTCTCCTGGACTCAAACAGGATACCTTAGCATCAATAGTCGATTATTATTGAAAAGTATTGAGAGTATGTAAAAATATTTTTTTTATCAAAAAAATGACCGCTGTAGAGCAGCTTTGAGAAAATATGTTGTTGTACCCGTTTTGTAGCATCTAATCTGCGTACATTCTCCCGTCCTTATTTTTGAATATAAGACAATAAACCAAAAAAAATTTTGTTAATAACGAGTATAATTTGTAGTTAAATCAATAAAATGTGCAAGAAATTAAAAATAAATAGTCATTTACAAGTTTAAAAACGAAAATACGAGTTTTTCATAAAAATATTAAAATATATTTTTTATCACAATATTTAAAATTTTGTTGGTTCACTGACAAATTATGACAATTTTTTTTTATAATTCCTTAATAATTATTACAATCTATCTAAAAGATAATAAGCAATATATAAAACATTAACAAGGCATGTAGGAGTTGTCCAGTGACGCTTCCTTACAACTATTTAATCATTTATTTGACTGATATCGACTTAATAAGTTAGAATCTGTTCAGCCAATCGTTGATATTACCTCGCTTCAATCTGTTGCTAGTGTTGACTTTAGTATTTAGTTTTTCAACCAGTTTGTTGGGATGAACGTTTAATCTTGCATGATACGATTTACTGTAATTGGCAATTTCTTCCTTAACCGTAGGCATTTGGAGGTCTCGTCGAATTACTTCGTTTGGGACGAACCATGGGGCACCAGTGATCATTCGCAGTGTCTTCGACTGAAATCTCTCCAGAATTTCCACATTTGAACTAGAAGCTGAACCCCATAACTGTATGCCGTATGTCCATACAGGCTTTAAGATAATTTTGTAAATCAATAGCTTGTTTTCTAGGTTTAATTTTGAGTACTTGCCAATAATCCAGTATAATTTACTTAGCTTTAGCCCGAGTTGTTTCTCTTAGGGAAGATATGCTTTCGCCAGGTCAAACGTCGGTCCAGATGGATACCCAAGTATTTTGTGTCGTCAGATTGTGGTAGTTGTTGGTTATTTAGTCGAACTGGCGGACATGTATCTTTTTTCAATGTAAATGTCACTTGGACAGACTTGCTTTCATTAACTTTTATCCTCCATTTTTTGAACCATTTCTCGATTTTGTTTAGGCTCTCTTGCAACATCTCCGAGGCCACCGCTGGTATTCGATGTGCGGTAAGTATGGCTGTGTCGTCTGCAAATGTTGCAGTGGTGGTGTTTTTGCTGATAGGTAAATCAGCCGTATACAGTAAGTAAAGGATAGGCCCCAACACACTTCCTTGAGGAACCCCAGCCTGGATCGGATATATCCTGGTGCTCTCCCTGAAACTTGACACGGAAATGCCTGTCTGAAAGATATGATTTTAGTACCAGAAATATGTTATCAGGTAATACTTTTTCACTTGTACAGTAGTCCCGTGTGCCAAACCTTATCAAATGCCTGGCTTATATCGATGAATGCAGCCGAGCAGTAGTTCTTGTTTTCAAAATTTTTATTAATTTCTGCTGCCAGTCTATGTACCTGTTCTATGGTTGCATGTTCACGTCTGAACCCGAACTGATGATCCGGTATAAGGTGCTTTTCTTCTAGAATAGGATTGAGTCGTTTTAATATTATTCTTTCAAATAGTTTCGACAATATCGGAGCAAGCTAATTGGTCTATAGGACTTCACATCTTCAGTAGGTTTTCCAGGCTTTTGTAACATTATTATTTCGGCGATCTTCCATTGACTTGGGAAATAACCCGTTCTCAGGATTGCATTAAATATTTGGGTAATGTATTTACTCCAGTTCTCGGTAGTTCTTTTAATATTTTACCGTTTATCAAATCGTATCCAGGGGCTTTTAATGTTTAACTCCTCTTTATCATTGTTGTTATTTCAGCTACCGTACATTTTTTATTGGCAGTTCTAGCTGGCCTGGAGCATCCAAAACCGAAAAATTTCGTCATCATCAACCTGCATGTCAGAGTCGGGCGCCAGAAGACATCTGTTAAATACTTTGCAAACATTAAAACACCTGCTACAAGAAGATAAAAATAAAGTATACAAAATTATCTTGAAAGCTTAACTGCAACAGAGGCTACCGAGTATTCTTTATGGAGAGCGACTAAAAACTAAAACAACCTCAATCTATAATACCACCGTTAAAATGGAAGACGGAAGTTGGGCTAAAACCGATGACAATTTAAAAAAATTTTACCGCGATTGATGGAGTTGGCTTTTGAGTTATCGTAAACGCATATTCACAAAACTTATGGTAATTTCGCTCGGTGTATCTCGGGAAATATTTTAAATATTAATCCTTAAGGATGGAGTATGCAAATCTCCCCCTCTTCCATATTGTTTTTAAATTAATATTATATCTAAAAAGTACCTTGTTCCAAGTAATGTAAGACATTTGGACAGGCAATAAATTGAAAACTTTAGTTATAAAAAATTTGCTATTTATAAATTTAAAAGATATTAAAATATACATTATATACAGTTACGACATTCATCTTTCATTATTAAAAGAAAATAATTTAAAAATCTATCAATAATCAACACAAATTCCCTATCAATGGGATTAAAACTACACTCGACTTTGCAGATTTGATAACAGTCCATCTTCCAAGTTTATGTTCAGGTCCAACACCTGCTATTAAATATTTACCATCACTTGTAAATTTTAAGTCATTCACAAAACCGGTTAATGAAATGGTGTGAATTTGAGTTAGGGTGCGAAAATTTTCACTTGCTTTCCACAATTTAACAGTTCCGTCATATGAACCCGATGCTATTAAATCGGTATTAAGCAAAGATGCAACAGCAGTTATCCAAAACGGTTCCGAATTGGGTGCATCAAATCCATGAGCTTCTTGCACTGCACATACTGGTTTCTTTTTCAAAACGGACCAAACACACAGTTGTCTAAAAAATCATATCATGTTTAATATTTTTGATACTCAATTCTTCACAACTTACCCATCATCGCCACCAGAAATAAAATTTTCTTCGTTAATTAACTTGACAATATCGATACTTTTAGAATGACCATTGAAGATTAATTGTGATTCTTCAACAATTTTCCATATCCTAATACTGGTATCTGTTCCACTAGTTATAGCACGCTCTCGTGATAAAGCATCAATAGAAGTAATTTCATTTTGATGTCCATATAAAGTTTCCACATACGACATTGCATCTACTGCCCAAACTTTAACGGCTTTATCTTTACTGCACGAATATAAAGTATGAGTTTCTCTTCTGAAAACTAAACCAGTTACGCTTTGCCTATGTCCTATTAACGGTCCAATATGTTTTAAAGTTTGAGGGTCCCATATTTGGATGTCTTTACCGCAATCGCCAATTGCCTATAAATCAAAAATTTATTGCAAATATTAATTTTGTTGAATTTATATACCATACTCAATTAAAATTTTAAAATGAACAATTTAAACCACAGTAAAAATCAAATTATACTAAAGCTTAAAAATTCTAATAGTTCATAATATATTTACCATATACTTGTTATCAGATGACAAAGCCATACACAAAATTGAGGAGTCGTGTCCTAATATTTTTTTACCGGTGTCACTTTTCTTCGTGTACGGTATGCAACCAACTTTCTTCTTTGATGAAAGTGACCCTAAATAAAGCAAATTTAAGAAATAATAAAATATAAAACAAGTAAACCTTACATTTCACAATGCTGCCTTTTTTACAACCGGAATAAACGTAACCATCAGACGACACACAAACACAAGTCACAATATGATGTTCTTTACATTTTAAAAACTCAATATTATCCACATCTACACCAGTAAATTGATCAGCAACTGAGAGACGTAACTTTCCAACTTGTTTTAAATAATCCACCTTCAGACGTTTTGCCACTGCCTTGTCATCTGCTTTATCTTCCAGCCTCTCGCGTTCTAAAACAACCAACTTTATTTATAAATTGAAAGCAAACAAGCTAAAAAAGCAAAAACCTTGTTTTTCAATTTCTTCCAAATACACTTTAGCCAATCGCACTTTCTTCTCTTGTACAGTTTCATATTCGTCCTCCGATGGTGCTCCATCTTCGGCTGCAGACACGTCCAAGTCATCTTCGTCGCTAGTTATCTCTTCATCTCTAGATTCCAATTTTCGTTTTGTCCCCTTCTTTTTTACCTCCTTGTTTGAATTATACTAAAAATTCGTGATTAATGCGGTAAAATTCAAAATGTAAAACTTACTTTAGCTCTAGGATTTGCGCCCTTTTTCTTTTTAATAAAGAAAGGCATGGTTTTTAAGTAATTCCAAATTTAATTTCTCATTAAATTATATACAATATAATATAAAGTTATAATAAACGTAAAACACGTGTAGTACCTTAAAATTTTTGTAAGTCAAGAATAACCGACATGTAAAATTAGAGGTTATGCTGTATATGAACTACTTGTACGGTGGAATGCTTGAACTATTACCAATTTGTAACGAACAACAGTGAACGAATGACGTTTGGTGTGTTCGCGAGTGACTGTGTTCAGTAAACTGGATGATATCAATAACTTTTAGGTATTTCAGGTTAATTATATAGTGAAACAATACACAGGTATGGATTTCTTCTAAAATTCAAAAATTGATTTAATATTCGACGATTTGACGTAATAAATTATTTAATGTTGCCCAAACTACTGATCTGATATTTTCAAATTCAGTTAAATTTCCAGATAGCTCATTTACCCACAGTATAATGAATATTAATATTGTAATGTCCATAACTTTCCTGAAACCGACCAATGACAATCAGACCTAATCTATTCTTCACCCCTATTTGCTAACTCGATCGAAACGATTGTTAAGAACAATAAAATTTGATTTCCACGTAATATTTATATAGATTGTATTTTGATTTTTAAAAGTAATTTGAAGTATAAACCAAACTTTCGGTTTTTAACAATACTTGCGTTTTTAAGGAAGGATTTTGCAAGAACGAAAATGTCTTCAACAGATGGCGTGACAATAACAAAACAAAAATATAGGCAAACCAAAATATTCAGTGCTATTCACGACGGTATTGCCTATAAGTAATATTACTAACCTGGCGTTTAAATGATATTTGACAGTCTTAGCAAGTTTTCTATATTCATCATTATTCTGTGAAAGTCGATAGCAATTGCTAAGCTAGTGCTTGTTAAGTTTATTAGTGCTATTCACGGTTTTATTAAACTTAACAAGCAAGCTAACTTAGCAATGGCTATCGACTTTCACAGAATAATGCAGAATAAAGAAAACTTGCTAAGGCTGTCAAATGTCATTTATACGTCAAATTAGCAATATTACTTATAGGCAATATCGTCGTGAATAGCACTGATTGTGTATAATTCTAAAGTTTTAGAATTCAATTTTGTATTTATGCCCAATTTCTTCACCTAGAAATATCTATTAGATAATCTATCTATTAAGATAAACTAACGAAATAACCAATCATATTTCTGTTTTTTTTTTGCTTTACAGCTGTTAGATATTTTTAGGTGAAGAAATTGGGCATTGATGAAGCAAAAATGACATAGTTCGTATTTTAATCAGAAATTGTTTGTAAATAAATTATCGTTTATTTACCCATGGTTTCTTCAGTTACAAAAATGTTTAAAATCCTCCCCCTTTTGTTGATAAAAAATAAAAAAATAAATTTTTATAAAAAATATTAAATAAGTTGACAACAGAAATAAAAATATAATGTTACATCGACACATAATAAAGCAGTAATGCCCGATTTCTTCACCTAGAGATATCTCTTAAATGATCTATCTAATAGATAAATTAGCAAAATAACTAATCAGTGAACAGCAAAACAATTAGAAATATGATTAGTTACTTTGTTAATTAATCTTATAGATAGATTATCTAAGAGATATCTCTAGGTGAAGAAATCGAGCATAAGAGAACGAAACTAAAAATTCTATGTTTCTGCCGGGATTCTCTTTAATAGTCGACGTAAAACGGTCTATAACTCGCTTTTTGAACCTGAGATTAGACTCATCATTTAGAAAGAGATCGGAAAACCTGTTGAAGATGCGAAATGCCCTACACTCAAAAGATACTTCAAACTTAGAAGTTTTGTTTGTGTACGGGCACCAGTAAATTACCACCATTCTCGAGATTCAAATTGTGGTAGTATAGGATCTTCTATTCAGAAAACGAAAGCTATTCAGAAAGAGAGACGGTCTTCGCCTAGTAGTTAGAGCGATCAATTACTGATGCAAAGGCACCCGGTTCGATTCCGGGAGGAATCTAGTAAGGAAAATTTTCTTTCTGACTCTTTCTATCCGTGACCGTCTCCCGTGCTTCGGAGGGCACGTAAATCCGGCGGTCCCCCTGAGTTGATGACTGCCAACATCAACAATAATAAAGGGTTACAGGCAAATTCCCCAACCCGGACTAAGCAGCCGTGGGGTCTTAATGCTGTAAATCTTTCTTTTAGAGAAAGAGGCTGATGCTCAGGAGTGGGCTAAAGGGCTGACAAAGATTCAGAAAGTACTGCAGATAGTTAGGGAGACCAGATTTATAGATCTTGAACGAGAACATAGTGAACTGATGCTCGCAATGAGATTCTAACTTCAGAATATTGAATGTATTGTAGAAAGGATGATTATGTTCACAACGTTCAATGTTGCAGGCATAAGCAAAGGTAAGAATTTTGTAGGACTTGCAGTTTGTTCCTTGAGAAACTAGTGAGGAAGCCATAATACACGATAGGGCACTAATAATATGACTCAGAACAAAACTTTAAACTAAGTTAAAAGGAAGGATCAATTTGAGTTTGAAATAATCAACAGTACGAGTACTTCAAATTTAGTTATCACGATCTTCCAAGTTTAAGGCAGAGTCGCTTATAACACCAAGGTTTTCGGACTTCTCACTGTTTCGTTATTGATTGAGATAAGATTCATTTCCAGTATTTCAGGATTATAGCAACAATATTTTGGTTTAACTTAATTCGTTTTTTTTAATTGTTTATTTTAAAACTTTTGAAAAGTTTTTTCTCAACCTTACGTATGTAGATAATATCATGTGAATAGTGTGAACAATGTGAACATATTATGTTCACATTCTTAGTATTGGATGTAACATTTTTTCACACAAAAATCTCGATACCAGCCCGCCCCTGGTATGCTTCATAAACATTTTATTAAATGTTATAAATTTATTAGTTTTTCCCATTTCCCTCTAGTGGTGTATTGGTCTACACGTGCTATCTATATTCAAATGTACGCCATAACAGATGTGCACGTGTTTGATTGTTGAATCCTTGTTAATCAGCACGTGTTGCAGGTTAAACACGTGGGCTTCTCCATTTTTTAATTTTCAAGTAGTTCATTTGTGAAGTGGTAGTTCGTTTAAAATATTTCGTAAGAAAAATCTTGCAGAAATGTATATTTTGCTGAATATTTGTAGATTATGCCTTTCGTACAAAAATGAATTGTACGATTTATGTAGCGACGATATTATGGAAAAACTGGTTGCATGCATTTCAGATTTGGTAAATATTAAATAATTTTTCTCCAACTTACCTATGCTATACCCAATGTAAATATTTGGGAATATTAATTTATTATTTTTTTTTATTATAAACGTTAGTTTATAATTTTGTAATTTTAGGAATTCGAAGACCATGTTCCATCGGTGATATGCGAGAAGTGCTTAGAACAAGTGGATTTCTATTACGAATTCAGAAACAAATGTTTACGATCTGAATTTATCATCAATAATTATGTAGAAGTACTGCTTGGTGGCATTAAAAATTCCCAACTCAGATCCAAATTGCAGGTTAAATTATCAAAGAATTTCTCACCTTCTAAATTTTCAAGTAATGTGAAACTATCTCATCCTACTTTGGTCCCTAATTCAAGTAAGAATGCAAATATGAATAATAATTTAGAAAATGTAAATCATGAAGAAGTACATACAGACATTACAGAACGTGTAAAATTAAGGAAGCGCTGTCAAGCAAAGAGAACACTTGGTGTCAGTACTGAAAATCAAGAAATTGGAGAAAAAAACTCTCCTGTTGACAGATGTAGTGATCCAAATAAAATTGAAAATATTCCAGTAGAAATAGTAACTCAAAATGTTAAAATAAACGCTTCAAAACATAGCCAAGTGCTATCAGTACCTGAAACTGTAAAGGAGAATTTACCTATTAGATTACATAGGTCACCTATCGTATCTGTATCTGAAGAAAGTGCTAGTAGTGCAGTTACCTCTATCATTGCTGAACCTTTAAGAAGGTCATCTTTCGATACTTCTTACTTACATAGTGCACAGGCATCGACTCAAAGTAAGAATTGTCACTTACAGACACCCGACAATTCAAACCAAAAATTAACAAATCAAATTGTTACACACGAAGGAGATTGTGAAGTCAAGGTAAATCAAAATCAAACAGTTTTCCACGAAGTACCAGTTACCTCAAATAAAAATCAAAGATCTTCTGAAGATGTATCAGCCAACCTGAATCAAAATGTAGGATCTAACAAAATTGATGATATTATTGTAGACAATGAAGAGTCTACAGTTTATGTAATCGATGATGAGGATGAAGATATTCCTGATGAAATAAATCGTATGATGTTGTTGGAATCCTTGCTTAGTAAAAAACCTCGACCGATTTCGCGTCCACATTCATGTATACCTTCAACCAAAACTCCGACAAAAAGACGACAACGTAAAAAAAAACGATCGACTACACCAAATTTTGACAGCAATAACCATATTTCGGTCACGGAACATAACTATTCAGGTACCTAAACAATTTTATGTTTTAATTATTATAAAGTAACTTTTATGTTTTTTAATTCTAAAAATATGAAATTCAGTTTTAAATAAAAAAATAGCATCCATTTCATGTTTAATTGGAAGTAATACATTGCAAATTAATATTTTGTTTAAGAAAGTCAAAGCAGTTCAGTTATAAGAAAAAATTCAAAGAAATATGTTTTATCCCCATAAACGTTTAATAAACCAGTTTCATTAATCTTTCCATAATTGTAGCTTGATTTTCAGACAATAAATTTTTATATAAAAGTTAAAAAAGAGTTTCTCAATTTTATCATAATAAAATAATAATTTGTGATTCAGGTAAATTGTATGTGCCAAATCGAAAAAAGTTCAAACTTTCGGCATCTACCATTCCTGCATTACAGAGCAGTTCTTCTTCCTATTCTGATGAAAGTGAAGTTGGTAAGTTTTTTAATTATTATTAGAACGTTTAAGGACTCTTACGCCCAGATTCATGAACAAGTTTAAGAAATAAGTAATACTTAAGGATTTAATTTGAATTTTTGTCAACAGAAATATTAAGATAAAACAATAAAAATTAACAAACACTACTGCACCTGGAATACCAGTAATAACTTGCAAAGTAATAACTTTACCGAATGAACATGAAAAATAAACTATTAAATACAATAATAAATTTACACAGTGGTGGCCATTGAAATAGAGTTAAAAATATTAAAAAATTGCAAAATATCACTTAGGCTCAGAAGGAATTAAAAAAATGGAAAAGTATTTTGTGCTCTAATGAAACTAAGATTAATTTGATGGGTTCCAATGGCAGAAAGTATGTATGACGGCCCCCAAATCAAGAATTCCACCCTAAATATACAAAAAGACAGTAAACTATGGAAGGGGAAATATCAAGTTATCTTCTTCTTCAAGTGCCATACACTTCATTGTGCGTAGGCAATTAGCTTAGCCAAAGCCAAGCTGACTTTACTAGGGAATATAATTAATGGGGTGGTTCCCCGTTGCCTTCCCCACAGTCCAAAGATTGACATCGGACCCCTGATCACAGCAGCGTGTCCGATGCAATGAGAACTCGAACCGTGGTTTTCCACTCTCTAGCCGGTCGTCGCATACTTTACGCTACACTGCTGGGGTTTCAAGCACAGACTGGGGGTATCAAATTATGGGGAGCACTTTTATGCTATTATATGATTAAAGAAAACATGGGCCAACACAAATATGTCAATATTTTAGAAAATGTTATGTTGCCTTTTGCAAAAGAAAATATGTCTTTAATATGGTCTTAACAATGGAATAACGACCCTAAACACACTTCTAAAAAAATAAAGAAGTTCTTTGAAGATCAAAAGTTATTTGTTTTGCCATAGCATGCTCAATTCCCTAACATAAACCCATTTGAGAACCTTTGGGGAGAACTAAAAAAAGAAATTGGATAATAAAAGATAAGCAGAAATTATGGCAAATTGTGTGAAAGAATGAAAATCTATACCTGTGAAATGGTGCAAGAGCTTATCGAGTCTATGCCACGAAGATGTCAAGCCATTATAAAGAATAATGGTCAGGCAACTAAGTGTTGACTTAATGCAATTCTGGACTTTATTCTTAAAAAATAATTGTTCTTAAGTTTTAAAACTGTAGTGGCTCTATTTTAATGACCAATCAATTTAGTGTTAAAAGTATTATTTTATCATAATTATTAAAAATACGTTAGCTACCTTTGTAGGTTTAGTTAAAGTCAATAATTTTAAAAATAAATTAACGTAAGTGTTTCTTGTTTTATTGTAAACTTTTTTTAATGACTTTTCAATTTCTTTTACGGTGGCTCTATTTCAATGACCATCACATTGATTATGATTGATTATGAATAGGTGTTAAAATAATAATTGTTAATAAAAATCTAATAGATTTCTATACTATTGTAGATGTGGAAAAAATTAGTGAAAATGAAGAAACTAAAGGTCATAAAAATGCAGTCAAATGTATGATGGAAAAAAATAGAAGGAATAGACTGCGTTCTTCCTTTGAAAATTTGATTTGTTCTTTACCTGCTAGTATGCAGTCGAAGAAACGATCTCGACTTGATGTGCTACATTGTAGCGAGGATTATATCAAGTCACTTGAGAAAGAAATAATAGACAATATTGATGAAGTGTATGCATTGACGGAAAAAAATTTACAATTGAAAGAACGCTTAACAGAAATAAAGATGCAACGATAGCCACATTTACTTATTTTATTTTTTTTACACGTTATTTTTAGGGACTGTTATATTAATATCTACAAAGTTGTGGAAGTACAACAATTAGCTGTTCTTTTAAACTTTTCAAACATTTGTTTTTATTAAAAAATAATTTTTTATTTACATTTATATAATATTCAATGTTTTATTATAAAAGGAGTTTAATATTTCATAAAAATGTAATATTATTTATTGTATCCGGAATGATTAAATGATTTACAGATACATGATGATAGGTAAACCAAACCATAAGTTTTTAAATATTATTTGAAAATCATTGTTACGTTAACATATTTTTTGAAATATTAACTATCCATAATGCATTATGAAAAACAATTGAATAAGTGATAAATATGTTTATTATATTGTACATTATTATAATCATAAGTTTTTGAAATTAAAGTATTAAATTATAATATCTTCATGTCTTACTTTTATTAAAGTAAAAATTAAGTTTACAGGTTCATCAGGCGTATAACAATTTATTAAATTGCTCCAGCAATAACCATTGCTGAAATTTATTGTTCAGATAGCATGTTAATTTCACAGATTAATAATAGATATAATTTCCATGCTTTACTTTTATCCAAATGATCAGAATTGGTGCTTTTGTATTTAAAATTAAATAAAAAGTTAACGATAGTACAAAGTAAAAAAAGTGCGCAATGATTTTAGTATCGGCATAGTTTCTCATGGAAAAACTGAGTGTCAGCTCCGACGCACGACTGGAGTTTACTCCAGTAAAAAAAAAAATTAGAAAATTTATAAATGCATAATTATAAAAATTTTAACCAACTTTAAGAAAATTGATAAAAAAATGTTTTTTATAAAAATTTTTTTAAAACTATTATAATTAATTTTTTATTTAAAATATAATATTATCTTAATAACTAACAAAATATGGTTATAAAAGATAATTGTCTAAATCTTTTACGTACAATAATAAATAGTACATGAAAATTATTTAAGTATGCTAGTCGCCTGCCTTGCAGCACACTAAATGTCCAAGCGGGCAGGATTTGGTGCGGTTGCGCTAATGTAAAGATACGCCTCTCATTTTCGTTTTTAAAAACGTACCTTTTACCCACGTGGTTGTTAGATGTTCCGGCAATATTATCTTGCGCACCATAGGTGCGCACTAAAAAAGTAACGAGGTCATTTCTTGCGCACCATAGGTGCGCACTAAAAAGTTACAAAAGTAACGAGGTCATTCATCAGTAGATTTTACCTCCCATATTTTCTCATACCGAGCGCTTATATATGAAAATCGATTCTTAAGGAGTAAACTCCAAAAATTAATTTAACCAGGTCAAAGACTATTTTAAAAAATGGTAAAACAGTAGGTACATATCCGTGACAAAAACTTGAAAATTATTTTAATATAGTCATAACCACGAGAGCTTCAAGCATGACCCAACCTAGTTTTTATCTTATAAGCACCCCACCCGGTTTTATAGTCAAGTACACTATCATATAAGCACATAACTGGAGGTGTTCCGGATTATCAAATATTGCTGCTAAATAATTGAAATAAAACATCTGAATACCAGGTGCCTGCCTGCAAATTCAAACTCCCCCCACTTGATTACGCGGAATTCAATATCGCACGGCAGTTACGTTTTTGCACACTTATTTTGCACTTGGTAAACCCTTAATTTAATTTTTAAGGGGTTCGGTTTACCGTGGTTCCGATTATCGATGCCATACTGTATTTAGTACTTACTAATGCTTGAGAACCGAACTTGTATTTTAAACCCACATATTCAATGCTAAGAGGACGGAATAGTGTTATCCAAAAGCAACACTTTCTGCAAGTATTCCTGCTGAATTTATGACTATTCGGCGCTTTAACATTAGTAAATACAAAATTTTAACTTCCCATGTACTTTCAAAATATCAATTTACCTTTTTAGATTATTTTTATTTTATTCAAAATACACGCCCTTATAAAATAAAATGTGTACGCCACTGTGTTGGTAAACAATAGTGCAAAATAATTTGTTGTTTGAAATTTCAGAGAAATTCAATGGAACCTGGTACTTCCAATGAATCCAGTGAAAATAATGTTTTTTCACAAATAACTTCTAATTTCAAAAATGTAAGGTCTTTATTATTTCTTATAATTATTTAAAATAAAAATTTTGTTCTCATTAGTTAGGTTAAGGTGCGGGTATACAATTTTGAACAGATTTTAATATAAAAAGTGAAAGCTAATTAATAATAATAATAAACTAAATATAGGGAGACTGGGGATGGTGTGGTCATGGGGATACAATGAGTTATTATTTATTTCATTTCAATATATAGACGACTTATGCCTGATTTCTTCACCTAGAGTATCTATATAATACTCTTTGCCTAGAGATATATTATCTAATTGCAAATAGTTTATTTTCCAAAATATAAGTAGGAAAATTTTCAAATTTCACTAAACTTGTATATAAAAATCTTTTTCAACAGATAATTTATCTATAAGATAAATTAACGCAGTAGCCAATCATATTTCTGATTGTTTTGTTTTGCTGCTGTCTGATTGGTTACTTCATTAATTTATCTAATAAATTATCTAAGAGATATCTTTAGATAAAGAAATCGGGCATTAGTATGTTGGTAATATGTACCGCAGATACATGCGGTCGTTAGTTCGAACTAAGTCAGCTCGACCTGGCTAGTCCTTACATGTGTACACTTAGATAAAGCGATCTAATCCGCTGGATCGACCTTAGTTAGATTGAGCTATATCATTGCTTTCAGTTTGAACTAAAAAAAGATGTATAAACCTAGCAATAAAATTAAAGCGAACTAGCTTAGATCGATCTAAGGTTAGTTCGAACTAAACGATGTATCTGCGGTAATTGTTACCAACAGTTGACCAGCAGTGTAGCGTAAAGCATACACCGGCCAACTGGAAAGTGATAGACCGCGGTTCGAGTCCTAGTCTAGTCGGATACACTGCTGTGATCAAAGATCCAATATCAATCTGTGGACCATGCGGAAGGCAACGTGAAACCACCCTATGAAAATTCATCTTGGCTTCAGGCAAGCTGGGCCACGACACTTCTGACAAGAAGCAAACGATGAAGAAGAATATTGTTAACAATGAAATAATTCCACTCTCCTGATATCAGATTATTGGAAGCGCATTTTGTGTTTTCAACCTGTGTGATGTAACTTTTCAGCGAATACGTAAGGATTTTTAATTATTTCATCGGCATTATTCGTATTTTTTTCTTTGTACTTGAAGAGAAAATTCTTCCAGGTATATCTATAGTTCGTTGATAAAATTTAATGCCTAATTTATACATATTTTTTAAACTTTTCCAATTTTTTCGTATCAGGGCATCACACAAAAACTTGAAAATTTTTTTTTCGGTGAAAAAAATAATTCACGTTACAATATTAATATTTAAATTATTTATTAAATATACTCTACGTTACGAGAGAATGCGACTGAGCAGCGTCCAAAACGCGTTATTTCTCGCTCATCCCCGGCCCGATTGACCACCATCACTACCAATCGACCATTGTATCCCGATAATTTTTTTTTAAATGCCAAGAATATTAAAAAAAAACGAACAGGGTAATGTCCACAGTAATGTCCCAAGACTTGCATCCGCACTAGTACCAGGTCCCACTGCAGTCGCTGGGTATAGTCTTTTAATCATACACCCAACCAAACGCCTTAACAAGCCAGGCGTTGTGCAGCCGAGGGGCGATTTGTCCTCAAAGCAGGGGGACTGCCAGCTTAACGTGCCCTCCGAAGCACGGAGTATCTTAGCATCAGTAGCCGATCATTATAACTACTGAGCCAAGAACCGCCTCTTCAGTAACCCCTTGCCGGGTATACTTTGGGCAAAGTTATAGTTTAAATTGTCACTGAATCTGAAAAAACTATTACATTTTAGAAGCCTATATCAAGGTTGATAATCTTAAATTATCTATCCATAAGGTCCATAAAAAAATAAATCGTTCAATTTCTTTGAAAAAATGAAAACGTAAAGTGTTCAAACCATCTCCCGTCTCTCCTACATACAGCGAGTAAATAAATTGGTTGGACAGTCTCAATGTAAATTGTACCTTTAAAGATACTTTTTTTTATCATATAAGAATCGCTTTTACAGCAATATTAACCCACTTAACACCAACTCGAAATTAAAAAGTATTATTGTATTATTTTTCAAGTATCATATAAAAAGTAATTCAAACTTGATAAAGCTCAAAACAATGAGATTAACATATTTCCGACCACCAAAACCATAATTATAGTAATTGAAGAATGAATGATGTGGAAATATCACGATTATACACCTTGATAAATTTTACCTGTAATGTGTTATACCGCCTATATTCATATAGGTAAATTAAGAACTTGTAATGTATTAAAATTTAATCGACAAAAAATTGGTTCATTGGACTCCAGTATTTTTATTTGAATGATTTTAAAAGAAATTTCGTTTTTCTGCAGGACTCAATAAAAGGAACACTAAAATTGAAATACACTGATTCCAAAACAAAAATTTTAGAAGAAGCAGTTGAAATGGTGAAAGAAATAACAAAAGCCATGATTGTGGAAGCTGCTATACGATCTGCTAAACAAGCTTCTCTTGAAAATAAATCGATTGTCAGTATCAACCATATTGAGACCATTCTACCTCAATTGGTAAATTCAAAATTATTATTTGTTCTTGTAATTCTTAAAATCAATATTTTTTTATTTTCAGATGCTGGATTTTCCTTAAAATTGAAATGTAGTAAAATTGTTTCTAAATTTTGTAATTAAGTTAAAATAAATAAGTTTTTATTTATTCGTGAAGTTTTTTTATTACCAAAAACGATTTTTTCTTGAATTTGATTGTTTTAAAATTATCAACTTAAAATCTTATAATTTATCGGAGTACCCTTGTTATTTTTTGTATAGCTTAGTTTAAATACACACTGGTTTGGTAATATTCATTGGAATCGGTCCAAGTATTTATTCAATTACAACATGATTTTTAGTCAATTACATATTAAGAATGAATGCTGCAAGTGTATTTAAAAATAAATAAATGTTATAATTAAAATTTGGCAAATTTCTTATAATAAATATTTTACAGTCAGTGTTTGCCAAGTAAATACATTTAGATTTGTTTCTGCAATAGTTTGAAACTGTTACATGCATGCGTGCCACGTTAAAATTTACAAGCTGAAACTACCCTTCTCGTGCATTTGACAGTTTCAAAATGTTTCCAACTTCTACAGAAACAGAGCTATATTATAATTTAATCAATTTTTATTACAAACATGTTTAATTAAAAACTTAATTTTTAATCTATCTATCTAAATTATGTAAACACACAAAAGTTAGTACTGATTTATTTGCATTTTATTAAAACTTGAGTGTTAAAAAACTGAATTTTATAAATGGGTACCTACCTCAACAATTTTTTAATTATAAAACTTGAAAAAATGTGATAAATAATCTAAACAGATCTTAAATTTTATCCTCACATTAGTTTTAATTTTAAAATTTGTGTTTCTTAATTTATCGATTCAAAAAAATGTCAACACTTTTAAAGAAAATAGTACGTTTTAAAATTAGTTTCAAGAAATATTAAGACAATTAAGCATCATTTTAAAAAATCAATAGCTGTACATAATATTCAAGTTACTATTTCTACACTTAACTTAGGAATAATTAAACTGTAAAATTACTAAAACAGTTCCATATCACAATCGCCGGTGATAAAATCGTCATCATCGTAAGATAATAAATTTCGAACAGGTTGGTCACTAACAGACTTCTTAAAAACGTCAGACTCGTGCTTAATATTATCTGTATCGTCTGAACTTTCGTGCACATCAGTTACTGGTGATGGCGGTGGATTTGTAACGTCTTGCACTTCAGTTTTACGTTGACTCCTGTTACTTTCTAAATTAGCACACAATTCTCTGCGATTCAAAAGTTCTGGCAAATTGTGTTTGTTTATAGAATTAGATCCAGCTACACAATAAAATTAATATAGAAGTATCCATGAAATATTAAATAATAGTTACTTACAAATTTTAATTTTTTTTTTCATTTCTCTCTGTTTTATCTTACGTTTATTTTTCATAATATTTTTAAATTTTATTTTGCTTTCATTAAATATTTCTTTTTGTTGTTCCTCAGTGAGATTTCCATCCAGCTTTACCAGTTGTAAATACACGCCACCGGGAGTTCTACGCCTCGACTGATTCTAATAAAATAAGAAATAAAATAATCAAATACAACACAAAACATAAATTGTAACCACTTTACAAGCAGTTTTTAGAATTTTACAAAAATTTAAACAATCGCTGTTCTTTAAACTTTTGCTTATCTTTGTCAAGTAACAAAACGAGTGTTTGATGCAATAGGTCTCTGGAATCAAATTTAAAACTTACCAAAATAAGCATGCCACCGTTTTCTTCAATCGATTTGGTTTTTTTAAAGAGTTCCAGAGCGGCTGCATTTCCTATTACTCTTACAACATTTGCTAAAACATTTACCCACAATTACTAACTTTCCCAATAATGCATACCAACAAATCACTTACAAATTAACTCGTCGTTTGTTTCGTACAATTTATTAGCAATATCATTTGCTACAGCTGTTTCGGTATCATCAACTGTAACAGTAAGATCAAAAATTGTTAATGGTTTTGATTCTTCGTTCGAATTGACACGATTTGAATGTAATTTGGTATCGTGTCTTTGATCAAATGTTCGCTTATTTTTACTGATAGTACGTAACTGATTGTTTACAGGATAAGTTTCCACACTTCGAGAACGATCTACTTGACTAACATCACAATTAACTAAATTTTCTAGTAAGACATCTTCTTGTATACGTGTACTCCAAATGTCGTATTTCTTTTTTGCCAAACTACTTTTACCTTTAGGTTTTAATTTACACTTTAAACGTTTTGTCTTTGGTCCTGCGCGTAAACCTGTATCACTATCCGATTCGGAAACACTACTCGTTTCATATTCGCTTTCATCATCAATAAGTGCAGGAAATCGAGGATTTGCCAGTGCAGAATAATTTGCAGGCCGTTCTAGAACCACATAGCTATTCACAACATCGTTATCAATTATCTAAAAACATTTGTAACTAAATTAAACAATTCTTGATAAATCTAACCCAACTATTTACCTCTCCGTCCTCTAAAGAAATGTCAGGATCCATTGTATCTTCTGCCGCACTTATAATTCAAACTAATTTAAGTCAACACTTGGAATTAAACATTCAAGGTATATTTTAGTACACAAATATAATTTATAACAAATTGTTATAAATTTTACAACAATTTCTGTCAAAATTAAAACGTAGGTCAAAAAATTCTTTAAGCTTGTTTGTACAGGGTGCTACGTAAGATTTTATAAATTACTTTCGTAACGGTTACGGATTACGCCATTGTAAATAGTTTGTTCTGTGGATTACATTAATATGACAACAAAAGTATTGGCACGAGTATGGTAGTAATATTTAAGAAATACTTGAAAATTAGAAAAAAAAATTTCGAATGTAATCTCACCGTTGGTCAAACGAACTATTTTCGAATGCTAAATTTCAAATAAATTAACCTCACATTTACACAATGATGTAGATAAAACCTTGAAAATTCAAAGGTCGTTTTTAACAAGACTATAAAAGTAAAGAGGAGTATAATTTTTCGAAGAACTTTATTCTGTTAATACACTTTTACGTTATAAGATACATTTAACATGTCGACTAAAATTGAATTTGCAGTTCAAATGACATGCGATTCGTGTGTAAAGGCTGTTGAAAAAAGTTTGAAAGGCGTTGCAGGAATTGAAAGTGTAGATATAAATTTAAAATCAGGTAGCGTGGTGGTACAAACTACACTGTCTACCTCGGATGTTTTAAAACAATTACAATTGAGTGGACGAAAAGCAGTTGTTAAAGGTCTTGCCGGTAGTTTGGCCGGTGTAGTTATACTTGATACCGGTAGCCCTAATATAAAAGGTGTGGTGAGATTTGTGCAAGTTGATTCAGATACTTGTGTAATTGATGGAACTATTGATGGCTTACAACCGGGTAAATATGGATTATTTGTTCATGAAAGTGGTGACATATCCGAAGGTTGTGAGAGTTTGGGAGGTTGTTACATAAAAGAACACAGTGGACCAAATGCTAGACAATATGGATATTTAGGGGCTATTTCGGCTGCTAGTGATGGCAGAGCAACATTTAAAATACAAGACGATGTAATTAAATTACAGGATATTATAGGAAGATCACTGGTTGTTACAGAACAATCGGGTGATGCAACTGGCAATGCTGGAAAGAGATTAGTGTGCGGAATTATTGCTCGTTCTTCAGGTTTATTTCAAAATCCTAAAACTATCTGTGCTTGTGATGGTATATCTATTTGGGATGAACGTAATATACCTAATTCACCCATGTAATTACTAATTTTACAAACGCATTTATACACAATAAAGTAACATTTATTTTTGTCAATAACTAGGTATCATAAAATTTTATAAATAGTGGGGCATTACACATTAAATACCATCTACATAATAATATGTATTTTATTAATGATAAATAAAATTCATACAAGAAACTGCAATGTTTTATGTAATTAAGCAATTGTAAACGACTACTTCATTTGAATGATGTCAGGATTTATGGCCTATATACGAGGAGAAATCCTGTTAGGATTATTCGAGGTATCCAAATATCCTCTCATACATTTGTTGTGATTTACTGTCCTCGTGAATACTTCATCACTTTCTTAGAGCTGTTATATTTCATGAAAAAAATTCATGCCGCGTACTGTTTTAACGCCTCCCATGGGACAACTTCCAGTTGAAAATAAAATTGCGAATAATCAATTTTCTACAAAAAAATGAGATATCCGAAAAAAATATTTTTCATTGCATTAAATTGAACAGCCGGAAAAATGCATGGCGTAAACAGTTCTTCTAAATGCACACTGTTTACAGCTTGACAATCGATGTTTATTAAGTATTTCAGCTCTGTTATCCTATTATTACAATTTTAAATTTATCAGCCCTTAATGTTCAAAATGTTTGAATGGCCCATAAGTTTTTAATCTTTCATCTTTTCCACAGGAAATTTTGAATTGGAAAGACCTGGTTTCTCGTTAATTGTAGTTAATTTTACGGGCGTTGTTAACGTATAGGGGACTTCTACTGACCACGCCCTTTTTCCCCTTTTTAGGGCGTAGTCAGTAGAAGTACAAAGGGACCTCTAGGACACTTTCGGGCGAGAGTCGATTAACCCTGATTACGAATTTTACCATTTTTTTTTAAATTATGAAAGATAATAATGCCAGATACACATAAAAAAATTAAAATTTGCGGACGGCTCACACATTTTTGAAAAAAACGGCTTTAAAGTTAATTTGGAATGCAATGTTATCATTGGCTCTTGAAGTGTAACCCCGCCCTCAAAATTAAAATAGATTGTGGCGACTGTAAATATACCAGAATCTCGGTTTTCACGACGAATTATGATAGATAATGGTGTAATTAGCTAATAAAAAGAATTAAATTTGTGATCGGACAACAAATTTTCAGAAAAAAATCACTTTGTGTGAATTCGTTTCTGATATGGTTGCGCTGTCAAAACCAAAAAAAAGAGCTCCCAGCTCTTCCCAGTGGATGGCACGGGCATCCACTATAATTGCAGGGTGGGGGCCTCCGCAGTTTGCGCATTTTGCGGCTACCGCTCTCGGTTTAGTACAGTCCGAGCTGCGGTGTTCTGCTCCACGATTCACTGTCATTTGGCCGAAAATTATTTGGCCGAATTCTATTGGCCGACAGTTTTGGCCGATAAATCATTTGGCCGACACATCATTTGGCCGACACATCATTTGGCCGACACATCATTTGGCCGACAGATTATTTGGCCGACCAGTTTTTGGCCGATAGTCATTTAGCCGAAAATTAAAAATATTCTTTAATAATAAATAAATTATATTATTTTATTTACTAAAACACAAAACTAAAAAACAAAACAAATATGAAATATTCAATTCAAATCAACGAATATTTCTAAGATCCGTTGGGTTTAAACTGGAGATTATGAGCAATGCCACGAAGGAAATCGTCGGGAGTTTTGTTGGGGAAATCCAGGGCAAGTCGTTTGAGCCTGTCCGCCAGTTTGACGTACGCTTTCTTAGGAGGATTGGGCTCGTGGCCTGCAATATACTGAGCAAGGCTGAATTCAATATTACCTTGCTCACGTTTGAGTCCATCGATGAATTTCCAAATTGTGGGGTGATTGGCTCCGAGAAGACGACTGAATTTATTATTCCACCCTTCAATGGAATTATTTGTTTTAGGAAGATCCCCGAGGCAGGCATCGTGACAGTTCCAGATCGAAATCCCGAAATTTACGGGTTTTCGCACTGGATTGTTCCTACTTCGAATCGCACCAATCCAAGTGTTTTCAAAGTAATCAAGTAATGGTTTCAATACTTCTTCATTTTCCAAAAAGAACTCAGTTTGCATCAAGTTTTCGAACATAAGCTCCACATTCTCTTCCGGAGCAAAGGCCAGAGCCGCTAATTTTCTTATATTTAGGGAAAACAATGGCTCAGCCAAATTTTCGTAACGAATTCTAATTGGATGGTTAGCCTGTATTACACGCCAAATACATTGATTAAAGTGGAAAAAGCATCCATGGTGAGCGATACCAGGGAAAACACTTTGATACGCTTTCTTCTGCGCAATTTCGAAGTCGGTCATAACACTTACGGGTTTTAACTCGGGTTTCAAGTTTAGCATAGCTTCTAAAACTCGAATGTAAGTGTCCTCTCTTATTCGGAAGAAGAGCAAACACAGACGGAATGACCACTTTGTACTTAATGGAATGGATCGTGTACAGTTGAAAGAACAGTGATGGAGCCGACTTGAACGTCCCATCGGCGAACCAATGATCGCAATCAGCCAATAACTGTAAATTTTCTGCGGTACTAAATATAAGGATCCTATTCTCACTGGGTCCGCTATCATAAAGGAGGAAAGGTTCTCCTTTACCAGTTTTTCGGTAATCTCCTTCAATCGCTAAATCGGTCAGGCTGGTAGGAGATGTTGGAACAGCAGGTCCATTTGTATTGCGAGTTCTGCGAATGATCTGTTTCAACAATGTGGTGGAAGGAAGATGCGGGGCCACTGCTATATCAAGATTAAGAGTAGCATCTGCCAGAATCTGTTGAGGGTTTTCCTTGGAAGTTTTCGCCACTTGTTTGATATCGGCAAGCACAGTTTTGCTGCGACTTCACCACTCTCCACCGTATGACCAATATGGGTGCCACTAAGTCCAACAAGTTCATCGCCTTCAGTGATTGCTCTTGCTTTGCACTTTGAAGTGTTGTATTTGATGCATTTCCAATAAACTTTTGCACCACCTTGTTTATCGCGAGTAAACAGAAATCCATTATGCAAAAGCTGCTTAACTCCACGACTACTTTCAACATATTCCAAAGGCATATTTGATGTAATTACGATTTAATTTTAATTTCAAATTTTCGAAAAAGTAATATTCTTCCTTCTGTTCTATTATGTATTGTTCTATTCTATTCTATATCTCCTATATTATTCTTCTATTATCTTATTTTCTGTATTATAATACTTGGTATATTACTTGGTATATAATATTTATATTGGTACCTATATAATAATATTTGGTATATTATTTTAAGTTGGTAGTTTAGAGCAAATAATATATAAGAACTTATGCTTTTTCCCTTTATAAATAGATGGCGTTACTAATTTTGTTTCCATTTGCAGATGGCGCTATTAATTTGGGGTAAATTAACAAATAAATTCACAATATTTAAAAAATAGTAACCGCAAATTAGTAACGCCATCTGCAAATGGGGGAGAAAATTAGTAATGACATCCATTTTGTAATATATTCTTATTACGGATTGAGGGGGAGTCTAAAAGTAGGATAAAATGTCTTCCGTAATATATGAACGGCCCCTAAGTACATGAGATATTGGTATAAATGATTGCCGCTAAATAACTGTCGGCCAAATGACTATCGGCCAAAAACTTGTCGGCCAAATAATCTGTCGGCCAAAAACTAGTCGGCCAAATAATCTGTCGGCCAAATGATGTGTCGGCCAAATGATGTGTCGGCCAAAACTGTCGGCCAAATGATTGTCGGCCAAAAATTCGGCCAAATGACTGGATGGGATGGAAATGACCTTACGCACCTTAGGAAGGAGGCACATCTGCTCTGCGTAAGCCCGAACCGTTGGCACCGGTAGCATTGCAGGAGCGTGGTCTTTCTCCCTTCGAGGTTCGACATGGGTATCGAGACCCATGACGTTCGTTTCTGCATAGATTTCTTTTGCCTTGTTGGTCATAGTCATTGCCACCATGAATAGTGGCAATGGCGTACGCCTTGGGCCCGAGTGCATTTGTAAGACTTGCGTTACAGGATATCCCTTTTTGGAGAGATCGCGATTGCCCTTATTGGATAGTTAAGATTGCCGAACTCAAATGTTTAATATTCACTAAAGAAATTCTGTCACTATCTGTTAGATGAAATTAAAATAAGACTTTAAAGGTGAGATAGAACTTGATAGGTTCTTTAATAGGCTTAAAAATCGATTTTAAAGTTTGCCAATTTATCTATACAAGCAAAATATTTTTGCATTTTCCACATTCTGTCAACGGTACGTGTGCCGAGCGTAAGTATATATGCAGTGAACATCTACATCTTCAAGTTTTGTTTTAGCTCAAGAATTTTTTTTACTTTAAGAAGCCGCAGGCTTCGTTACCATTTGCAATCTATCTTCTATATATGTATATAAAATGGATGTATGTGTGTTTTGTGTGTGTGTGTGTTTGTTCCTTATAGACTCCTAGACCGTTCGACCGATCCCAACCAAATTTTGCACAGTTACTCTCTAGGACCCTAAAGAGGTTTTCCGCTAAAAACCGGGACCGAAAAGCTTAATTTAAAAAAAGTGAAAACTTGCGGACGCGCATGAATGGAACGAGATTCCCATCGCCAATACCTGTAATTGATATATGGTAATTTTACGTTGGTATATTCACATTCAGTACCTACACTATTATAAGTGATTTCATTTCGTAAAAATAAATCAAGTTATAGCAACCAAAGGACAACGGGAAGCAAGACTGAAACCGTTCTGAAATACTGGAGAAGAAAAGCTCGGGTAAAGCAACCCTGCAAAATCAAAATACTTCAGACAAAGGCAAAGTATTTTATTTTTAATGAGACCCCGGGCGAAGCCGGGTATCCAGCTATATACTATGTATGTGCAGCTGTAACAAATATTGCGTTATATTGGACTTTTGACTGCAAATATTTTTATTTTTAAACTTTTAACATTTTTACTGTTCACTTAAAAAATGTATGATTAAATATAATAATAGACCATACAGAGTGAATTTAAAATTATTCCCAACAGTGCGGCCTTCAGGCCGCACAACCTTGGTCAGCTAGTTATATTATAAATATAAAATACTCTATTCAAAATTATTTTAAACTTAGAAAACTAGGGTATAATTTTTGATAGGCGGAGTTACGGTTTAAAATAAAACAATAAGGAAATCGTACTCCGTATGAATTTTTAACGTTTTTTTCAAAATTTGTTAACCGACAGCAAATTTTTTTTAATATCTATATTATTTTTTAATTGCTTTAGAAAATTTAGAAAATCCAAGTTCGGTTTCTTAACCCTTGCCCACTTGTTATGTACATACATATTCACTAGGAACAATTGACGCGCAACATGTTGCTCAACATGATGCGCAACGTTGCGCGTCAATTGTTTTCTAGTGAATACATGACTTTATTGTGCATTTTTTATGGATAAGAGATTTATATAAATTCCATCACATAATTTACATATTGCGCATATCAAAGTGGCATATCAAGTGGTTACCAAACTACGTCTCGGGGGCCGGATTCGGCTCTCTAACGGTTTTTATCCGGCCCCGACTTTTATATAATACGGATACACACACATGTTAATAGTTATTTTCCATTACAATTAATTTTCTAAATATTTTTTGTTCGGTCCTCCTATGTTTTAAAAATTTTAATCTGGGCCGTTTCTCAGAAAGTTTATAATCCCTTAGTATAACAATTTCTCCCCTTGTCCTAAACTTGATCGTCCAGAAGAAAATTGTAAACCAAAAGGTGGGTTCTTTTATTTCAAAACTACGTTTTTCCCTGCCTTTGCATAGGCTAAGCTCCGACGGTTTGCGAAGGTCGTGAATTCCTACAGGTAATAATAGAGGACGAATAATAAAACAAAAAAATCTCAAAATAACAAACGGTAGGTGTGTGTATAAATACCAGAATATGAGACAACATACAACAGGTCCGTAGCCAGTTAAAAAAAATTCTTTTTGAAAGTAAAAAATTAGAATTTTGAAAATAAAATAGGTGTCGGTATTTTAAAGTTGGAAAATTTTTACAAGTGCCCCCTCTCCCAAATAAAATGTTTGCTACGGACCTGACACAAAACAATTAACAAAGCCCAGTTAAAGTGAACCCAGGTCAAATAGTGTTTGCCCAAGCTCTTTGCCCAAGTTGAAGACCTGAAAATCCAAAAGTTCAAACAATCATTGTCGCTTTCCATTGAAGATCTTTCCTAAAAAAAACCTTGAAACGGATCCATAAAAATATATGCAAAATATAAAGAGATCCATACATTTCCAATCAATTGTCATTTAAAAATTAAATAAAGCCAATGGACACAGGACAAACTCGTGCAAGCGTAAAATCTTCTGGTCAAAATCAAACGGGTACAAAATATCAATCCCCCAATAGTCCCCAATAAAAACCTACCCTATTCCTAGGCGGTAAAATTTTTACCCATTAAAAGTTTTAATGGCGAAAGTAAAATAAAATTGAACTTAACCTTTAACCACCGGCGCGCACATACATTGATTTAAAGGATTTAGGCGGTTAAAATTATTTTGCATTGTATTTTGACTTTAAATCATATATCATATTGTAAAGTATTGATCTTTATTAAATTAGTATGTTTTCCCGCCAAAAAGTGAAATAAACGACAAAATTTAAAAAAAAAATTTTAATTGTACCGAATTATCTAAGCATTACTTAAGTTTAAGCCGTATTTAAAATGCTAATTACACCAATCACGTCACATTTTAACTAAGGCTTAAACTGAACTAATGCTTAAATAATTCGGGTGCAATTGGACATTAGCACTTTTAAGTTATTCAAACTTATAGCGATGCGGTCATGGTAACCTCACGCCGGTGGTTAAGGGTTAAGATAAACTTGGACCATTTTGACTGAACGAATTCTCATTATTTGTTTTCTTTCGTGGCGGAGATGCTAGAAACTATTATTACATCATAATGTTTGTAATGTATTGAATAATTTTGAAAGGCATCGAACTTAAAATGAATTTTGTTTGTATAGCTAAGCTTAAAAAATTGTTCGATTTATATTTGCATAGATTATTATTTAAATAATTTAATTTTTCTAATAACCCTTAACGGTACTGCCTCTTTTACGCTGTAGGTACCAGTATGATTTAAAAATCGATCGGTGTAAGCACCTCAAATTACAACTATAAAGAGGTAAACTTTTCTTCATACTTCAATGGTGTTTTCTTTAGCTTATGTAACCATGCTGTATGTTTTCATTTTTATCGCGGTTAGTTTAACGAAATTTATCGATACTTTACCTCTTGAGTTTATTCATAATAATTATAAGACCCAATCAAATATTTTGAACGTTCAGCACAGAGATTTAGGGTCAAAATACGAAGTTGTTTACTTGCCGGTTGTGTTTCCAGTTCGTGAAGCAGTTGGGGAAGTTGGGTTGGTGTCAGAAAATGAATTTAACTTTGAAGCATTTGGCAGGTAATGAAAACTTAACTTGATAAAGTAGATTCAAAATTATTTCCTCCAAGTGCGGCCTTCAGACCGCACAACTTTGGAAATCTAGTAAATAATAGTTTCCAAAAATTTATTAAAACATCTAATATTTTTTAGAACAATTTCGTTAAGGCTTAAACCGAATCAAAATTTAATATCGCCAGGTTTTAAAACTTATGTGCAGTATGGAAATAATCAGACAAAATTGTTACCTGATATTGAAGAAAATTGTCATTATTTACACCGTGATAAAGATTCTGTAGCATCAATTAGTATTTGCGAGCCAGATGCTGTGGTAAGATTTTTATTAAATAATGTATTATTTTCCCTAAGTGTCGGTTGTTCAATTTCTGGTTAAACTAAAAATTTCAGGTTTAACTATAAAAATTTGGTTTAATCTAAATTTTTTAATTTCATTAGAAACCTGTTGTTAGATGTAAGTGTTTTATTTTATGATTTACTTTAAAAATTGCTAAACCCATTTTATTAACCAAAAGAATAACCGGACCTAGGAAAAATTATTTTGTTTAGTTTTTTTATTAAACGAATTTTTACGTTTGTTGCAGCAAGGATTATTGTTATTGGACAATTTAACATTTGAAATTCATCCTTTAACGTCGGAATTACAAACTATCTTAAAACTGCAAAAACTCCTGCTATCATCATCTCAAAAAGGAAAAAGAATTGCTCACATTATTAGGCAAATTCCACAGTTTACTCTAAATAACAGCGGCGAGAATTTTTTAACAAAAAAAGACTTTTTAATAGAAAAGTCATTAAATAACAATGAAAATGATGAAAACATGGTGGGAAATTCTAAAAACAAAGCAGTGGATGGATTAACTGCCGAAGTAGCCCTATTTTTTGATACAGCTGCTTATGCAATATTTTCTCCATATTTTGATTACGATGAGGCTAAATTAAGAAATATGCTATTGGCTTATATGAATGGGGTAAGAAATTAATTATTTTATATTAATGCATTCATAATCCGGTCCTCTCTTGGTGGTAGGTATGGTAAAGCTATAATGGAACACAGATGTAATCTTTGTTCATCTTAATAATTCCTTCTTGAATAAAAATTTTTTGCTTAAGATGTTCTATCATCTTATTTACCGCCATTATTTTGCATTCAGTTTCTTTCCATAAATCTAGAAATTTTACCATATATTGTCACTCGGGTTCTTATCTTGTACACAATGAGGTGATGTTTTATCTACACTGTTCCAATGAATGTGACCTTGTCCAGAGTTTTCACTTTTTAGCTCTGTTTTTCAAACATCAATAAAACCACACACATTGATATCTATGTACATAAAAAAAAATTCACAAAAGAATATGCATTTTCCAGCTGTCCAAACTATAACCTCCCCTTAATACACATTTTTATTATTATAAGATTCAAGCGCTGTATCATCATACCAGTCTTGGAATTAATTTAGAATTCGTATTAGTAAGATTAGATATTATGAAAAGTCAACCATATGATATGCCTCATTACGATGGAGAACGTTCTCAACTGTTAAACTCTTTTTGCGACTACCAAAAAAATTTAAACGTGGACGATGACGATAATCCTGATCACTGGGATATGGCACTTTACGTTTCAGGGTAAATGATCACTTTTTAAATCTATCATATTGTAATTTATAGTACTAACTGCTTGTAGTCTGGATTTTTTTGCATACGAAAATGGTCGTAAAAGTGATGTCACAATGGGTTTAGCTACAGTAGGTGGCGTATGCTTTCCAGAATATAATTGCGTAATTGCAGAAATGGGAACAACAAACATGTTTGGTAAACCTTTCCCAAGTGCTGGTTTCACAAGTGTTTACATTTTAGCTCACGAAATTGGCCACAAGTAGATATAAGAAAAGCCAACTTAATTTTTAATTTTACTAATTATTATGTAACAGTTTAGGTATGCACCACGATAGTATCGGTAATTCTTGCCCTAAAGAAGGATATATTATGTCTCCATCTAGAGGAGTTCATGGTGAAACCCAATGGTCAACTTGTAGTGCCGATGTTATGAAAAAATTGCAGTAAATAAACACAAAGATGAAAAAGTTTATCTCAATATTAAATGGCATAATTTTTAGCAAAGCAAAGTGCCTGCACGACTCGTCAAATTTTCCACCTCCATCCTTAGACCATTCAAGTTTTCGTGATATTCCAGGACAAAGTTTCACTGCTAAACAACAATGTGAAATTTTTTTGCAAGACAAAGATGCTGTTGTATCGCCAGATCAAATGCTATCTAAAGTTTGTTACAGCATAAAATGCAAAACTCCAAACCGCAGTGGCTATTACTATTCCGGGCCTGCTTTAGACGGCACCGAATGTGGAAGAGATATGGTAGGTATTACAGGTAAAAATTTCTTAAAAATTAAAAACATTTAACAATTTCAGGTTTGCGTTGGTGGAGAATGTATTTTTAAAATAATTCCCACTGTGGCGCCCTTAACTTTTGGAGGGTGGGGACCTTGGAAAAGAAAATCTTGCACATCTGGATGTATTGAAAACTCACATGGGTATCAGATTAGATACAGATTATGTAACAATCCAGCTCCTGTTAACACAGATCGTGGTTGCAAAGGTTCTGGTTATGACGTTGTTGTTTGTAAAGATGATGTGGTAAGTTTTTTTTTCCAAAGATTGATCATTATCATAATATAAAATCGTGATGGTATCGGTAGAACAATTTTTTTAATTTACCAAATTATAACAATTTAAGGTATGCAAAAAACTTAATAAAAAATCTGCCATTAAATACGCCTCTGAAAAATGCGAAGAGTTTTCAAAATTATTATACGAATTGGATGTAAATGGTACGGGTTTACAAGCGCCTCATGAAAATGGTATACTTTTAGAAGTAAATATTTATGAAAAAAAGCAATCTAGAGTTTACAATTTTTAGATCGTATATGGATGGCTTGTGCCATTTTTTGTCAAAAGAAGGATTCGGGAACTTTCTATACTCCTCGAATAGAATTAAACGATTTAGGAGTATCCCCTTATTTTCCTGATGGAACCTGGTGTCACAGAGATAATAATGGAGAAAATTATTATTGCCGTAGACACCACTGTTTACCAGAAGTAAATATTTTCAAATTCGATAATTAAATATTTAAAGAATTTTATTTTTTAGAGTTTTACATTTAATTCTGGAAATAAATTTACAATTCATGAAATCGGAGATGAAATACCATTTTCTCAAAATGCTAATCCTCGAGGAGAAATTGACGAATTATTGAAACAATATCTCTCGCTCTTTCCGAATGGCAAACCCATGCAAACTATTTTAAAACCAAGTCAAATCAAACCACCCAATGAAGAAGATTGGGAAACAAAAGATTATATCGAATTACCATACATTAAGAATAACGAAGCGAATAATTATGAAGCTAGCGATAGGTTTGTATTTGATTTCAAATAGAGCTTCTCTTATTGCATTTATAATTTTACTTTAATAAATGATAATTATAATGTACATTATTTGTTACTTTTTTCGCCTCACAAAGCAAAGATATGAGTGAGATATAAGGAGTAAAGAAGAGGATCTATATTTTCCAACAGAAACTTTCCATTCCTAGTAAAAAATTTTTAATTAAAATCATGTTTATCTTCAGAGATAAAAAAAAACCTTAAGTTTCAATTTTCAAAATCTTCTTTTTTACTTGTAAATACAATTTAATATCACAAGGCAAAAAATAATGCAAATGTAACAAATAATAAAATATTAGGTATAAAGTTGATAAAAGTAATGGTAATTTTTTAAAACATTTAAATCCTCTAAATAGGTAAAATATAAGAAAATTTATTCTGGGTACCATCATCTACTAATGATAATGCAATTACATTTTTTATTGATAGTTTAAGAAAGCAATTTATTTCAAACAATTAGAAAAATCTAAAACTAAGAAATTAGCATATAAAGGTCTTTAAGTTTACTTCTTTATAATCAGCATCAATAAAATTAAATAAAAAAAATGATACAAACTATACTCGAGCCCAAATAAATTGAGCCCTGCGTCATAGTTTAAAATGGAATGAATTAAGATCAGAATCGCTAGTCAAATGAGTGCATTTTAAAATGCATCATTTTTTGTTATTTGATGTAACTCTCTCTTTACTACAATTTGAACTAATGTACAAATATTACAATCACTACGTAACTCAAATATTTTGTTAGTTTATAATGTAGTACAAGTAACGACATACTAATTTTTTAATGTTTTGATTTACTAATGTACAATATTAGTAACGTACGACTTTTATTAAACTTTGACAGCAAGACATGCCAATATTTTTGTACTCTTTTAAACAAAGCTAAACGATGGCTTAAATTATATTCAGGATGTCGTTTCTTAATCAGAAATTTGTGACGCAGGGCTCAATTTATTTGGGCCCGAGAATATGCATAAATTTTTAGCTTGGAACGTATTACTGAATGTTATATAATATTTTTATTATTCTACATTTATGTATGTACTTTTATCGCATAAATGCATTCCAGAAGTACTGTGATAAGAAATATAAATACGAATATTTTATAAATACTGCATGCACAGAGAACAGAAAATTTATGTCGTTCTGAAATAGTAACTATCAATTTTTTTTTAAATATTTTGTAAAAAATGTAAAGAAAAACTAATTTTTACATCAGAACCCCATAATAATCACGTACTACATAAATAATTACTTTATCATTACCACTAAAGAAGTCAATTAAGTCACTAGCGTATGAACTTAAAAATGACTAAACTTTTCGTTTAGGGTTGCTAATATTTCAAACAGCATTAAGATTATTGTATTAAATTTGCATAATCTTCGGAAATTTTTCAAAAGTTCTGACTAAAAATGATAATTTTCAATAAATAAGAATGTTCCCTATGTCGAAATTGGTTGCAAATATACACCACAGTGGGAAATACATGCTGAAACATTGTACTAAGTTTCCAAAAGTTTTGTAATATTTTTAGCGGAGATAAAATAAACAATTTTTGCATTTTTTAGCAGGTTCCCGAAATCATAGAAGGTTGCAAATCGAGATTGATCATTAACTAGGCTTGTTTAACAATCTACTAAAAAATTAAAAGTTCTCTTAACCAACGCTTGACGAAGTATCAGTCGCTCTCAAGCACTTATAATTTCGAATAGGATCGCATTTCAGGGATGTTTTTTATAGAGGGCGCCGCCGAAGGCGGCGTCAATTTTTAACACATACATTATAAGGGGAAAATTATAACAAAATACCATATCCTAAATTATTTTTAGCCCTGACCACATGTTGGTGGGCAGGGATACGGTTTGAAACGACTAATGACAACATCAGAAAACAGCCGTTTTTTCGAAAATTAGTGGTCCGACCGCAATTTTTTTAATGTGCCTAGAACGATGTCCTCTTTTATCATTCGTTTCAAAAATCATAAAAATCGTTGTTTGGGATTGGTGACCGTGCTCGAATTCCGCATTATTGTAGTATAAACTGTTTTATTGTTTAATTTGTTGTATAACTAATGAATATTAAAATGTATGCTTTATTTAAATATATAAACTTGTATTTAAAAATTTCTTACAACAATAGATTCATCTGAAACATCTAAAATTTTGTTGAAAAAAATATCAACCTAAATCGAAATAATCCTTTTTTCACTCTCCTGAAAAATTTTACTTTACACGGGGGGAATTTTTTATGCGATCGATCGCTTCCATTAGTTGCAGGATTTTTTGGCAGGCGCAAAGTTGCTTCGACTTGTTACATGTTCACTTTACATGAGGCATTTATTTTGGGGACCATGCAATAAATGGCGTATTTGCTGCAATATCAACCTACAGTATCTTCTTATATTATTATTAATGATGGCAATTCATTAACAAAAGAGGACCACCGGCTTTACGTGCCTTCCGAAGCACGGGGGCGGTCATAGATAGAAAGAGAATCAGAAAAAAAACTTTCAGTATAGTACAATCAGAAAAACTACTAGTCAGCTTAAATTTTTGAAATACTTGAAATTTTATAAAAATGTTCCAAAATAAAATAAAAATAATTTATTTTATAACAAACTTGAACAAGTACGAGGTTGTAGGTTAATTCTGAGGTACTATCGTGGGGTATTTTGGCACCCCAATCGCCAGTTTTGCTTTGTATCTCCCAAATTAATTTTTACAATTTATTGGTTCTAGCTATTCTCCTACAAGATAAATATGTTCAATATGGCATAGTTCGATACTATTTATATTTAATCGTTTTTGAAAAAAATGGCCGTTGTGGTGTCTAAATACCCCACGATAGTAGTTGAACTTTTTAAAAACTAAAACAAAAAAAAGAAATATGTTTTGTTGGTGCCTTCAATGCATCACAATGACAATATAGAAGAAAATAGAAAACCAAAAATAATTGTATAATAGTATAATAACAGCCTCTGCTGCGCAATTTGTTGGCATGTGTATGGGGTCTATAAAGTAAAAACTAATTGTGCTGAATGTTGCCAAAACATCTGCAGAGAGCACTCAGAAGCAATCATTAAATGTTTAGAAAGGAAAAGTATAGTTTGTAGAGTCTAAAGCATTTAATTTGAAAAATAGCATTTTCAAAATTTGATGAGAATACATGCCTGTTAGAATTTTTATGCGTAATGCTAACTCAAATTTTCATATTTTTAGATTTTTTTCTGTTTATACCATGCATTTTTGCACATTTTTATGTAGAGCATTTTTTTATTTAATTTTAATCAAGTTCAACTTGAACTCAATCAAGGTTTAAGATAAATGATTGCTTTAAAACCTACAATAACTAAAATTTAAAAAAATATATTTAACAGCAAAAAAGTGAAATCAAAGTGAGGGGTGTCAAACACCCCACCATAGTATAAGTGTAACTTGAAAACACGATAGTACCTAGACGGTGACCGTGTTCGACTTGAAGCTTACGCGCTGTTGGCGCCAACGAACGCAACGCTTATAGCACGCAAATTTTGCCGTTCGACTTGGAAAATATGCGCTTACAACGCTCACGCTGACGTTCCAAATCGAACGATATGACAGCACCATCAGCGCTGCAATTTAAAAGTGACAGTTGCTTAACCTATAAAATATTCAAACAATCTAAAATAATAATTGTTTTTAAATGCGATTACATTTTAGCTATTTTTCACAAATTAATAACTATAATTTCATACAACAATTTATTTTGGGTCAATTAATTTCATTTACAATCTTGTCACTAATTTTTTTTATAAAAAATTGAGCGGTTAAAATAAGGGAAATAAATTATTGAAGTAATAATTAATATAGGACAACTAATTTTATGTTTAAATTTAAATAGTAAACCTAAAATATTTAGGTTTCAAATAAATTCAAAAATAGTTACAATTTTACCACTACAGCGCCGCGCTTACGCTGCCCTACCAAATGAAATTTGCGTTGTGAGCGTGAGAAAATGGCGAATCCATGACGTCACGGTTGCGTTTACACGATGCGTAAGCGCCAAAATTCCCAAGTCGAACGCTTAAAGCGTTTGCATTTGCGCCAGTTCGTACTAACAGCGCTGTAAGCGTCCAAGTCGAACACGGTCGGTATCACGGCCGGAGGAAGGCGGCAAGTAAGGTATGGAAGCATCGGGGCGCTAACACAAGAGGAGCGCCAAAACTAGAAAAATAAATTATTTAAAGCTAAAGATAAGGTAGTCAAAAAAACAAATATACAAATAAAAAAAATCTGATGAACCGTTTTTGAAGCGAGTAAAAAAACCCATGGTGAAAAAACTTTCAAAATTTTGAAATATTTTCAAAAAACATATTCCAACCCAAGGAATATGTCTTTTGAGTATTATGTATTTTATATTTAAATTTTACATTGCATAATTTTATTATGTTGTACATTATTGTGAATTTGTATTATCAGGAGAAAGATAAAACTCAAGTCAAAACAAGGGATTAAAAAAATCGACGTCAAAAATAAAAGTCGACGTACAAAGTATTTCGAAGTCGGACGAGTTCGTATTACATCGATTTTTATTAAACGTCAAGTCGATAGTTTACAGAAGAGTTGTCAGACTTGACTGTCAGTTGCGTTTTTGAGTGGTTAGTGGTTTGTAGAAAATTAAAATTTGTTAGTAAAATAATTGCAACACTAATTGATTATTTGTTGTAATTCCTATTTGGTGAGTACCTGTTTATAATTTATACATATGTTAGATTATTATAAACATTTAAATCGTTGTAATAGGTATTATTACTTGGGTTTAGAAATTGCCGGATTTCAAAATTGTTTAATCAATATTATGATAATTTAATTATAAAGGATTTATAAAATATTTAATTTCATGTAAAACTATTGTTTGTCTCATACACCGGTTACTAAGAACAGGTGATTAATTGCTATTAAACTTGATCTTTGTTCTTGATCGCCAGTCAGTACACCCTAGTTACTTTATATTCAAGTTCACTGTATCAAATTTGTTTATTGCTCTTTACTTTTCCTTTTCAAATATTTATTTTCGTATTTAGTTTTGATTAATTTGGCTACCTACTTATTGCATGTATGTTTATGGATTTTTCTTTTGGGGAATAAATTTGTTTTTGCAACATATAATTAATTAAAATTTAAATTAAACGATTTGAAATGACGTTGTCTTTAGTGTACTATGTTAATAAACACAATTGTCCGTAATTAAGTTCGTTTATTTTAATAATATCATATATTATACGTACATACTACAATACCTGCTTATTAAGACCAGAGTGCAAGATTGATCCAAAAACGGGACATCAACTTTTTTATTTGGTTGTACCTGCTGATTATATTATAGATCAGTTTTAATTTTTTTTTATAAAACGATGCTGGAGAATACCACGTACTTGACGTAACATTTTTTTAAATTAAAATGCTGTTATGTAAATGATAATTATTATTGGCTGTAATAATTGTCGTTTGTTTATCTTATTAGGTATATTTATTATCGGCGATAACATTGATTTATCGGGTATAATAAAGACATAATATTTTTAATAGTGGTTTCTGCGGTCTATGAACAACGTAAACAGTAACGTAGCTTTAAAATTAAATTAAAAATTAAATAGGCCGGCCCATGTGTAATCTACTGCATGTCTTTGTTTCGGCGGAGGTCATAAACATGTTGTATCATCGTCAGTACCACCTGCTTTCTTGAAAAGTGCCATTTCAATCAACTTTTCATTGGAAAAATTATTTTAGCGTAGAATTCGTCACACTTCATAGCCAACTGAAAGAGTGTTACTTATTTTCAATGCGCACCTATCAATTTTTGCTGCACTTCCTCAATCGTCCAGCATTTTGCCAAAAAGTAAGTGCCCACCGTATAAATTCAATATTTTTTCATAGAAGGACGTTAGTAACAAAGGTTTTTATAAAAGAAATAGGGGGTTAAGAATCCCGAATCGATTTTTACCATTTTGAAGTGGATTATGAAAGATGAGGGTCTAAATAGCATATAAAAAATAAAATTTGCGGAATATTCACACAATTTTGAAAAACGGCTTTAAAGTTAATTCGGAATGCAATTTTATCATTGGCTCTTTTCAACTGTAACCCCGCCCCAAAATTGAAAGAGGCTGTGGCGACAGTAAATATACCAGAATCTCGATTTTCACGACGAATTATGATAGATAATGGTGTAATTAGCTAATAAAAAATTAAAGTTGTGATCGGACAACAAATTTTCGAAAAAATCACTTTTGTGTGAATTCGTTTCGAGGTGGTTGCACTGTCAAAACCTATTCTCCGCACGCCCTCGCACCCTCCGGGTCGTCGGCTCCCAACGGTTTTGACACGTGCTAAACTCATTAAAACATCCCTTAAGCGGCTCCAACTCGAAAATTTTGAAAGTTGACGCGACGGATCTCTGAGAGCGACTGGTATCTCCCACCACTAGTCACTGTCGACCCAGGCACAGCACACGTACCGCCAACAGAATGAACGATACCTTTTCATTTTAATACACTTACATGTATTTCTTATGGGAAATTTGCAATTTTCAAAATGAAATTGTGGCCTTATTACAACTCCGACAAGATTGATCCTCACCTTAAAGAGCTTGTATTTTGTGTTCTTTCGTTTGGTATAGCCATTTCTATAGGAAAAGTGTATTTTCGAGTTCGGGATTCTTAACTCTAGCCAAGAAATAAACAAAATGGTTACAAAATAAGAATTTTATTAAATATTTTTTTCGTCAATGTGCTCAATGTTTTTTAATAACAGCAGCACATAATCTAGGCATTCATTTTATTAATTTATCCAACTGAATTGCAGTTCATTTTTGCCATTCTTGCTTTAAAGTTTTCCACATAGCTTCAGGGGATGAAGAAGTTTTTCTAGCATTTCTGTCCAAATCATCCCACAGCAGCTCAATGGGATTAAGATCCAGAGATTGCGGACGCCAAATCATAACTTTAAGCAGTTTTTCATTTCTTAAAGCGTCCAAATATTCCCTGCACAGGTTGGAGGTGTTCTTGGGAAGGGTTGTCGTGCTGAAAAGTCAACTTCTAACCAAAAATATCCTCCTGAGTTGCAGATGGTAACATTTGATTTTCTAGAATGTCTCGGTAATCTTTTCGTATTATACCTTCAACTCTAAAAATATTGCCAACTTGATTACCACTGAAACACCCCCAGACCATGACGGACCCCCTCCATGTTTCACTGAAGGCATTAAACATTGTTCGGACACTCTTTCCCTACTGGTCTGCGAACAAAAGTTCTTCGTTTGCTACTAAAAAGTTCAAATTTTGATTCGTCGCTCCATATGACGTTTTTCCACTGCTCAATTGTCCAATTTTTGTGTGAATTTGCCCATTGCAGTCTGTTCTTCTTATGAATTGCACGAAAATAAGGTTTTTTAACCGTAATTCGACCATGAAGACCTACTGCTTGTACTGGTTTTTAACCTTCCTTAAATGAATGCGTTTAATCTACTATTAATCGATCTTCGGTAGAAGTAGTTCCCATTAATTTATAATGTAGTCGACACTTCTTCGTTGTATATAATTAAACTTTGAAATTTTCAGATTACAATAAATAGCAGCGCCAAAGTTTGAATTTTTAGAAATGCAAAAGAATCGTTAGATTTTCATTGGCCTATCACCTCAACTATATTTTCTTTTCAATTTTGAGATTACTTTTGCCAGCTCGATGTTGGGCAACTATTTGAGCTCGAATTTCGTTAGAATATTCCCTTGTTTTAGGTATAATGTATAATAAAAAACTAATGCCGAACTTTTAAAAAAATATGGGTGGGCAAATACTTTTGAGCGGTAGTGTACATACAGTATATTCTTGACATGCTTTGATCTGAATTTAAAAATTGGAGTATGCCATCAGAGAATCGCCTAACTTTCCAACTGTCATCATAATCTTCTTTTGTGCAATTTTGACTTTATAAAGTGCGTGCAGGGACGGATGAACAACATACAAGAGACCCGGAAATTACTTTTGTCGGCCCATTTTACATTCGCTTAAAATTTCAATAATACCATATAATTTTACACAATACTTATTTATTTGTTAATACATTACATCAAGACTTCCAAAGGTCCGAAACCCGTCGGATCTGTCAGCCTAAATATCTGGGGCTTGCCGGATTAAAATTCGGCACAGTGGTAAATTTTCCATTTTCCCGTATGGGCTCATCCGCTCCTGGATGCGTGAACAGCTCCGGCAATACTTGATCCTTGTGTGAGAGACTTGTAATTATGAAGTTGATTGCACATTTCAAGGTCCCCCGCGACTTTTAAGCATTTTTTTTGCTTCGTTGTTTTGTCTGCTTTATTTTGCTGTAAACAACACCCAACTCTACCTTATGAACGTTATTCTTATATAAAACACCTGATCAAATTGGGTGGTGTAGAGAGCCCTTGACCGATTGTTGTATAAAGAATCTACTTTTTATTTCATCAACAAATTGATCATTTCCGTTTCGTAAGACCAATACAAAAAATATCTAGCGTAACTATTTTGATGGATTTTGTTTACTACCTACTCAAGGTTATGAAAAATTACATTATATTAATTAAAAATTTTAATTGAGAAAAAAATTCAACGTTGAACCGAAGAGTTCGTTTACATTCGACTAGAAAATAAGAAAAACTTGAGAAAGTAAATAGCTTATTCAATTGTTCGTCGAACCTCCATGTAAGAGAATCCGTGTGTTAATTTCGCTAATTACAAGGTTCTAAACTCGTCTATTATGGTTCTATTTTTTCTCACCTGCTAAATTTGTATGTTGGTGTCACTTCTTGGGACATCAACTATATACATTATAGTAAGGCACTGCTGGTATTTTAGTAAGCTTTTACAGGAAGTTAGACCAGGGGCCAACTCAGCCTATTTTAGTAGAAATTCAGAGCTGAAATATTAATATTGAAAACTGACGCAAACAATTGAAAATTTGAATTTTACAAATACTTTCATTAACCCCGGAAGCGATGGCAATAAGAAGTCGGAACAGGTCTAAAGGCCTACACTGACGTGAAGAAGAAGAAGACTTTCATTAACAGCAGAAATTTAAAAAAATTGGTGAGACGAGCAACGTATCTTTGAAAACTTATCAGCTATGTTACATTACATTTGACAGATCGATTTTCAGTGGCGTATTTAGGGGTTAGTTGCCCCCCTAAGGCTAAAGTAGTTATTCCCGAAACAATTATATAGTAATAATAAATTATTACTGAAGGGACCGACGTTTTGCGAAAATTTTGGAAAAAATTAGATAGAAATAGGTTTTTAAATTATCATTTATTGTCCTAATTACATAAATTAATAAAAAAAGTACGAATTTTGAAGGGTAATACATTTAAATTTAATGCGCATTAAATTTCGGAAAGATTTCAATATTTATTACTAGTATTTCAAATAGAATACTGTAGGTACTAATTTTATTCTATTTACTTTTAATTATATAATAAAAGAAATTTAGAAAAAAATGGAAAAACTGAAATTTTGAATTTTCTAATTATAAGTAAAATTTTTAGAAATGCAACAAAACACAGTTATTCAGCTACATCGTCGAATGAAAAAAATTGCAAACAAAAATTATAATTTCTACAAAATCTTACTGGATGACCGCGGTTTCGACCTTATTCACAACGTGAAATTGATTTCCTCTGACCCAGATTGATAAAGAAAAATACAAAATCAACTTACCACTTTTTGTAACCGACTTCGAAACTTGAACTACCCGAACCGTAAAAACGTCACGTGGTAAATGTATATGTGAAAATTTAAAATCGTCCTGTAGGAATAGGATATCTGGGAGTCAGTTGCAAAAAGTTGTAAGTAGATTTTGTATCTGGGTCTGAGGAGATCAATTCTACGTTGTGGATAAGGCGAAACCGCGAAATTATAATTTTTGTTTGTTATTTTTTCATTCGACGATGTTGCTGAATGCGGCGCTGCTGTTTTGAATGTTTTTGTTGGTAATGTGTTGTGAAAAGATATCTACTTGTTAGATTTACACTGGCTTATTACCTCAACTATATTTTTTCTTCTAAAGAAATTAATTCTCAGCCCAGCTCTGAATTTGCCTTGGTATTTCAAAACAGCTAAAACATAAATTTTATTGCAATCGAGGAATACGATGTTTTTTCTTAAATTTAACTTGGTCGAAAATATATAGGATCTGGCGGAATTTAAAATATTTTATCACATTATTTTGAACGTTCTTTTTAATGTGTTGGAAAGTAAAAAGTTTTCCAATAACATTGCCAACAACGCCTCAGTACAGTTATCATAATTATAACTTTTCTACAAATTCATTACTACGTCATTCGTTCTTATTTTGTATTTATCATTGTAAGAAGTAAATCTAATATTTTTAAATAGCATGTTTCTATTTGAGGGGAAATGCGTGCTGTATACACAGTATATTCGGTACACGAAAGGGATTTTCCAAGCTTTTTAAATCGGGTCGATGAAATCTTCCTTCTCTACTGCACTACATAACATGTACTATATATTTATTACCTAAATTTTAGGAGTATTTATTATTTAATACGATTTTAAATTATCTAATAATTTAAAATTTTACCATCATGAATAATAAGTTCTTTATAAAATTTCCTCAGCATTTTTATACATTATCCGGTAAAATCGACTTTCGGCCACCCTTAGCCGTCTAGACACCGCTCAGTCCTCGACATTATATTTACGTATGCATGACGTAAAAATTACTTAATAATCAAAACCACATTTATATTTAATGCTTTAATACGAAACGAATTAATTGTAAGATAGATTGAACAAGAATATGCACATTTATTGATATACTTGATGAAAATTTCCAAGTTTTTCTCAATTTCATTTACCTATACCTAGAGGATCATTTATTTTAATTGAAAATGAAATACGCAAAAAAGACATTTTTATACCGTATAGGAAACAATCATTTCAGCTTTACCCTCACCCTATTGTTTTTTAGATAATACCTCGAATTCCCAATAACATACGGATCAATTTAGTAATTTCATGACTTTTCTGGTTTTAAGGTTATAAAGGACAATTCAAGTACATTATTGAGTAAACTATGGCCTTCAAAAACAAAAGACTGCACTTTGAAATCAAGTTCGAGTAGTCATCGTATTATAATGAAAACTCTTAATTTTATATCATACTGCCCAGTCAAGGGGCGCTAATGGCCTGGCTAGCACTGACTCAGACATCAGTTTTGGTGATGCAATCGACGTATGTGTCAGAGATTGATGTTATTCGTACACATAATCTTACAATTATATTGATTAATATTATAACGTAACGTGTATCCACTTTTAAAAATATCCCCAAGTCAAAACAGATCTCCCAAATGTGGATCTGAAGCTGGTGTGCTATCTTGAAGCTTGGTAAATCTGAGTTTATACATGGCCTGCGCGGACCATCTTCAGAATGTGGGGAAACTCCTCTATCAGAATGATTCCATAATATGTCTTTCTATCGAATTTCGCTACTTTAAAATCGATTTTCTCGATAATTAATCGATATTTTAAGTTCATTCGTCTTATTTTTAACGCGTTATCTATCGAATTTTAAAACAATTTTACAAAAATCTCTAAAGACAAAAAGTCCGGATTATGGTACTAGAACCGAACCGTGTAGCGAGTAAGTATCGGTGTAACTAGAGTTTAGGTCCTTTCTTTCTTCTATTTTGCATATTTTTATTTTATTTTTATAATATTGTTCTCTGCCTGTTCTTTTTTTTTTCAATTTATTATCTAAAAACACGCTTTATGATTTGAATTATTAATTTTTTATTGTTTTTAAATAGTAATTGTTTCAAATTCATGTATTTGTGAAGAATTATAAAATCCGGTATGCGGCATGGAAAGTTAATACGTGAGATCAGGAATAAAATTTATTTGTTGGTTTGCTAGAAAATTGATTACAAAAATTACATAATCCCACGTATTAATTTCTTATATCGGATTTTATAATTTTTTATAAATACTACATGCATTTGATTGAATTTAGTAACAATATAAAAAAATATTCCAAATCAAAAGCGCGTTTTCACTTACTTACTCGCTACACCATCGATCAAATGTGCCAAGGGGGGTTAGCTAAATGTAACGTCCGCATACAAATTTCTATTTTGGGATTTGTAAAAAAAATTGTGCTTGAGTATTTCTTCTTATAATTTTAAAATATTATGATCCCTCAAACTATTTGGAAATTTATTAACATAAAAATTATAAATAAAATGTTAAAGCTAAAAATTTTAGTGTTTTTCTAAAATGAACATGAAGTTCAATTTTATAAATGAAGGGGTCCTTGATTTGTGACCATTGGACGTTCCGAGAGGGGGATGTAAGATTGTGACCAACCGTGGCAAGGAGGGGGGGGGGTCAAAAATTTTGAAAAAATTGCGAACATCCTTTTGGGTGGACCCTAATGAATATAATGCGTATTTTTCAAACTCATTTTATCAAAAACAGCTGAGCGCGTTACTGCTTTCACTGTTTTAAGTCCCAATCATAACCTACGTGTACCATAAATTTCAACAATAATGGTGACGAACAAATCATAAACGTCTCGTGGCGAGAGAGCGATGCTTGGTTTTGCCGGACGACTTGACAGTCATACGGATATTGAATACTCTTTTAAAATAGTACAGAAAGTAAACGATTGAGTGAAGAAGTGTCTTTTACATTCTAACATATTGCAATATAATCGAATCAAAGAATACAGTCACAGCTTAACTGTTGAGTGCAGTGTCGGCTCTAGTAGTTGTGGCGCCCTGATCCAAAGATTGTTTCGGCCTTTAATGAATTTTAATAAACAAAAAATTAAGCCAGATTTTTTATTCACTTTGAGTCAACTTTGAATTTTGACCAAGAAACGTTGGAGTGTTAGTGCGTTGCCAAATTTTACATTATTAAAGTATTCTGCAAAGTAATTTCGGCGCCCTTCGCATATAGTATAGCGTCCCGATGCCATGCATTCTTTGCTTATCTTCTGGACCCGGGATTGGCTGAGTGCGTTGACTGATAAGCTAAAATCCCCGATTCGAACCATTCTGACCATCTTCCTCTGGTAGGAAATGACAAAAATCTGCCATCATGAAACCCTTTTCAAAATGAAATAAAAACTTCCTGTAGTTTGCAGCTCGCATAAAACAGTACCTGTTAGGTCGAATGTACATCAAATATTATGTATGCATTACATAGTAAAGAATGTGGTGACAATTCGAATTCCCTGATCGCGATTTTTAGCATTTTTTATGAAAAATAAGGGTCTAATTAGCATATAAAAAAAATAAAATTTGCGGTCGGTCCACAATTTTGAAAAAACACTTTAAAAATTCAAAATCGGCTGTGATTGCGTTAATCAAAACTGACCTTCAGCAGGCTACGCTCCGCTTCGGCCGCTACAGGCTGTTTTGGAAAATGCTTTACTCATTAAAAATATCCCTAGATCGGTCCTATTCGAAAAATTGGGGATGTTAACCCAACAGATAGCAGGGAGCGATTGCATTAAGTCCGTGTTAACCTACCTACAGTACACGCACGTAAATATAATGAATAAAATTATTGCGTAATATTGCGCAATAATATATTTACATGTATTTCGTATGGAAAATTTCAATTTTCAAAATTAAATTGTGTCCTTATTACAAGTCCGACAACAATGATCCTCGCCTTAAAGAGCTTGTATTTTTCTGTTCTTTTGTTTGGTAAAGCCAATTACATATATAGGAAAAAGTATATTTACGAACCCCTAAATTCGAACTCTTACCAAGAATGTGTCAACTAGTATAATCTAACTTTTTTAATGCAAAATTGGAAGGAAGTACCAAAAACTCCTATTTGATCTAGTATCAATAAGGGCATTTCAAGGGACCAAAAAAACGTCCAAATTAATGACGAATTCAAAATAAAAACGTTCGATTTAATCAAGTTTGACTGTACCTACTACTAAAAATAAAAAATCCGTTAATGTTTTTGGATATTAAAATTTTATCGAAATATTCTTATTATAAGTAGTATGTAAAACGATTCCACTATAATTATTTTTATATTTTAGGATTACATAACAAATTTATTGCAAAATCTTTCAAGAAATACCTTGAAATGATATTATGTATTTACTAAAAGATAGTCAAGTTTTTTTATTAAAAACTAAAGTGGGTGGATGATAGACAACCTCTAGGTATTGAACTTGAATTAAATGTAATGCAAAGGTTGACGTAATTGATTTATTATCATAAAATCATTAGATTAAAAATTATTTATAGAATTATTTAAATTATATTTAAATAATAACAACTATTTTGAACTAGTATAAAATCTGTTTTCTTTTTAATTTAGTAAGTACATACTACCTTTATGTACATAATGTACTTCATAATAATAAATTTAAAAAGAAATCATTTTCGGAATAGAAAAACTTCATCACCTGATGTAGCACTGATATGACGCCACCATAAAATTTCAATATCGGCTGATCTTTTAGCAATGTGGTTTCCTCGTCGAAAACGCACGATTTTCGAAAGTTGAAATGCATTGGTCGTACGATGACGTATTGACGATTCGTGCTGTTGATTGGTGAATACATGACACACCATGCACGTGCCTCTCTTATATTGTTTATCTCGAATATTTGAGGAACTTACGCATTTGTACTGTTATGATCAACAAATGTATAAATTCAAGGTTTAAAAACAAGTGCATTATAAGTACAACAACAATTTTGTTGGGCACGTTTACTATGTTGTTGACAGCAATAATTTTTACACGTGCCGTATCAAAACATATTTTTACGTATTACATAGTATTTAATTATATAACTAAATTGCTATTAAATAATTTTGAATTTTGTTTTGATGTTACAACAAAACTAATCTATTCAGGAATCGCAAATACCAAATGAATATCTACTACCTACTTCCAACTCTTTTCTTTGAACCTTTCGTAGTTCCGGTATAATTGGCAAATACTAACACATTTTTAAATATAATTTAGGGTGGAAAGGTTTAAAAATGTTAGGTGTAATCTACGAAATGTTTCAATTGTTATAGGTTCTAATTCTATTGTATTAAACTTTCATTTGTGTGAAATTGAATACAATAAAAAGAAAATATCGCTTACAAATAGTGTGCCATGCAGTTTAAAATTAATTTGCCTGATAATTCATACCACTAATAAGTAGCAGGTATTCACATAATCATAATAATAATATAGGATGCAGCATCGTTTCTGATTTTAAGATGTTCACATGCAAAAATATAATTATTACACTAATTACTGACCTAATTTCAATATCTTGATATTTAACAACAATCATTGCAAAACATAATATTTTAAATTTGTGCAATTACCTTAATTGTTAGAGAGATCGGAGCTGGTTGGCTAAGAGGGTAAAATAACATCAGTTAAATTATTTTGGAAACCTTTCTACGTGTGTTGTTTAATATGAGGTTTGCAGTGAAGTTAGCAATTTTTTTGGTTTTTTGGCACTGAAAAAACTTGCGTCAATTTAATCATTTTTTGAATGACAACTATTCTCGAACTAACCCTGCTCGTGGGGTAATCTGAATATTTTTGACATATCTCTAAAGATATAAATAGTACCCAGTTTAGATTAATGTGACAATTCCAACTGCAATTACTCCCAAATTACTTGTATCTGCAAAATCAGATTTTGGAAACATCTTAGAAAAGCAACAACACTGATAGGTGAAGTGTGTCATTGTTCCCAGTCTCCTGTCGTTTCATTTTTCAACTTTCTCTAATGCATTTTCGCTTTTCTTATAAACCGATACCTGTTTTTAAGTTCTCGGAATAATTTATAAAAGTAGCATAAGAAATAACATTATTTGTTGCTTAAAAGGTGATCTTGACCCACATTTTTGTTATAAAAGAAAATAATATGTAATATCGATTTTAGAACAACAAATCTTCATAAATCCGAGCAATTTTTAGTTTTTACCTTGTAGGTGTTACACGAATTGAAATTGAAAAGATATAATGACCTAATTCGAGCTGGAACCGAGCAAAAAGTGGTGCGTTTTTGTTGAAATTACAAAAGGTTTGCTCTATGAAGCAATATCTGCTTTATAAAGCGGATATTCGGATTGTTGAAAACCATGAAAAGGCCCTAAAGGAAAAAATTGCTTCATACCCCTTTAAGTTTCATCAAGGTTTATCAAAATAGTATGTTTGATACCAATTTCCCCAAAATATCGAAAAAATGTTTTGAAAATAACTCCTCGATGGTTGAAACCATGGCAATGGAAGCTTACTGAAGTATTACTCAAAAATTCTACGTGAGGGGGTTACGACATTGTTCGTCTTTTAAATTACATGATTTAGTACTAATTTAGTCAGCTCTGGCAGTATTTGAAGAATCGATAGGAGGTGTTTTTAACTACAACATTCGATACTTATCTACATTATAATGTATAATAATTTTCTGACATTTTATATAAATATAGGATCGTGTCACTGAACTTGTCACGTTTCCGTCAAAATTTGCTTTTTACTTTTTTATTTAGTTGTTAACTTATTGCACGCTAACTCGTTTAAAAATAAACGTGTTGCCGTTACTATAAATGACATGGTCGATTTTCACTAACTTTGGTTTAAAAAAATTAATAAGTCTTAATTTTTGGCACAATCGGTAAGTAGAGAATAGCAAAAAAAAATTGGCAACTTTTATCAATAACTTATTTTCAAGTCATCTAAATTTATCAGACTGTGAAATATTTATCGGAATTATATTTTGCTAATAGGTTTCATACAAAAACCCTGTTAAATTAACAAATACCATTTCGTTTTTTATTTTTTTAATCGAGCGCAGTAGCGTAGCTGCCTATAGTTCGGGGCCTATCACTAAATATATTTAAGGGACCCCCATTACTTAAAAATTTGCACTTCAGTTACAAAAGATTACTAACAATTTACAATTGCAAACAATAGGTATTTACCTATAATTATTATAGGATTCCTATTACCCCGGGGGCCTAAAACGATTTTAGAGTTCACGAAATTTCAGTATCTTCATTGTAGCGTCTCTGCTGATCAATTGCCAAAAATTTTTTTGCAGGATATGGAAATTTACTGTTATGTTTTGTTCACCGTGCGCTTATAAATATTTAAATTCAACAATGTTTTGTACAAAATATATATGTATTACTTTATTTATTGTGTTAATTTCAAGTCTCCCTTCCGAAATACATTTAATATTGATTAATATTACCGATTAACACCACATACAATGGTAAACCTTTCTATTGGTATTTTTCCATGTTTTGCAATATCCTTTTATTTGATGCCAAAACTGTATCAGAAAGACAATTTTGAAAGTGTAGGGGATACCGGGGCGAAGTAAAATGCCGAATAGGAGATGATTTTCCATCGATTGTTTCTATGGGTCAAAACATTAGAATTATCTTGGAACATTTAGATTAGATTACAATCTACTATAAATTTCCTGTGCTTGCAGTAAATTTTTTATCCCAGTTTATAAAAATTTTATTGCTATTAATATAAACTAGTTGTAATAAAACGAGCTAGAAATTATTGTAATTATTCATATGAAACACATATGAAAATTCATCTTGGCTTCGGCCAATTTGAATCGCCAACGTCCGGGTGACCGGATATGGCACATGAAGAAAAAGATTCATATGAAAATAAAATAAAAATATAGCAAGAAAATAAAAATAAGAGGGAAAATAGTTGCAAAAGTGTAGAAAACTTAAAAAATCGAGAAGATAAGGAAGAAAATGAAAACAAAGTGAAAGGGAGTTCTGAAGAATATTGCGTTTGTACTTCGAAAAAAGTGTGCCCATATTTCGTGCTCAGACATATGTACATAGCGACACAGCTGCGCCTGTAAATTTTATCAGCGACAGGGGCAGAACAATAGGTTTTCGTTGTATGCAACAAGTTCAACAAATTAATGCTTCAAATCTTAGGTATCTCGATTCGTCCCGGTCTACCCTACAAATATACGACGTCGTTTTGATTATTGAACTAAAAACCTTCACCGTATTTCAATGTCGACTAGTAAAAATAAACTGTGTATTATTGGCATACATTTTGTCTATTATACTTACAATATATTATGTAGGTACATCTCGTTTCAATTTTATTTTCAATACTTATTAGCGTAACCTCTTCGGCGATTTCCATTTTTCATTTTTAAATAAATTGTTATTTACTGTTGTATAATGCATTTTATAGACAGTGAAAGTACCTATTTTGTAGGTTACTGTTAGTTTTATATTATGCAAGACAGCTGAATTACGATAACTCACTATTATACTTTAACCTACATTTTAGTGATTGAAATGAATGAATCGGTATAAATATGGAATTCGTACTGTCACAAAGAACTAATTAGTTTGAAAAGTTTTATAATGTTTTTACAGGTGCATCTAACAACACATTATTATACACCTAAATATTCTAACTATTCGGTGGAAGTAAACAAGCGACTGCTTCTCCATCGCACCACAACCGTACTGCCTTTTTTAATATTTACATTTCTTCGGTAACGTCCTTTATTTTGTCATTATATTATATGATTACTATCAACGTCATGTTGAACATGTGATTAAAAGTTACTCGATGTATGGGATATATACCAACACCACTGGTGGAATTAAATTTCAAATATTTCTAGTGAAATGCCTGGAAAGTATTTTTCTAAGAATGGTACCTAAACTTGCATTAACAGATTTCGTCAAACTAAACTAAAAAGTAAAGAATTTTCAAAGTCAAGATATTATTAGGGCTGTACGGCGTACACCACGGCGTACGAGTTTGACTGCGATCAACTTTAAAACCTCATTTAAAAAACGCAACATCACAAAAACCGTAACACATTGTTAATTTTGTAATAGAATAGACGGCCACATTGAAAACAAAGAATGTGCTGCATTATACAAACAAGACCTTACTTTCAGAAGTTTTACTGTTTATTGCAGATAAACTTACAAGCAACTCAGCTTTATTTATACTCCTTGGTCTGTTTACTCTCGAGGGGTTTGATGACTTGTAAGAACTCTCTTCGCGCTCTACCTCGGTGGTTTGTCATTGCCTGTCTAGGGAAGACGGCCAGAAAGCTCTCACTCCGTCCGGGTTCGAACCAGGGATTTCGGCTTGGCTGTTGACGCGACAGACCGTGACCGTCTTCGGTATATAATTTAAATACTTCTAATCGATCTGCAACAAAATTTTTGTTTTGTACAAAAAAGGAGCGAACTTACACTGTGGGTCAAGTAATATCAATAGATTATAATATGAATTCGGATCGCATATGTATTATATTTCAGTTTATTGAACCCGAACGTTATACTTTAGTATAACCAAATTCTTCCGACTATAACTTGATATAAAAATTATGCAGTTTTAAAATAATTTTCATGTAATAAAAAAATTTAATCGAAAACACATAATGCTTGAAGACTGGAAATAAAAAACTAGCCTGGTAACAAAATTATTTAGAATTACCATCGGAGTACACTTACTTGAAAAAGCAATGCTTCTTCCAGTTCACTCTATCTGTGAGCTTAGGAGAGTAAACTAAAAAGTGAGAGTAAGCTAGAACTTGCATCACAATTGACAGTAATTTGAAATAATTGCATTTATTATGTTTTTAATATAATTTATTATTGTCACATTTTCAATTTGAACGTTTTGTTACATATATTATAGATAATTCTATCATTATTTATTGTCAATTTCAAATACATTAGAAATTTTGTTCTGCGATAATTATGACAATCTGTACACTGACCCATATCACCATTTTACTAATAAACTGCATTTTACAAAATTACTGCTGCGGAGTAAAATGAGAAGACGGTCATTGGTCTGAGAGCTAGCTCGATCAGCTGCTAATGCTATGGTTCCTGGTTTAATTTTCTTTATGACTTTAGAGACCACGTAAAGCCGTTGGCGTCCTGGGTTGATGAGGTCAGACTTGCAAGTTACCTCAGGTGTTCTATGCTCAAATAACTCATTGTGATTTACTACCTTTTTTTTCATAATATGGAACGCTGGCGATTCTTTTTACTCTAATGTTATTCACATTTCACAACGTGGTTGTAAATGCCCCTAATAAAGTAGAGCATGTCGTTGAACTACTCTAGCTCTAATACTTTCCTATTTATTCAATGAATAACATTGCAGAATCATCTGCGTTGGACATAAAGTTAGTACTGGTTCCAATCTTTAGTCTCTAGATGTATAATATACTATTGGGAACCTTTATTAATTATGAAATATGAACCTCGACTTGTAGAAATTCACTCTAGAATAATAAAATTTTCCTCTAAATTCTGCAGTGGATACTTGTAAAACGTAAAAGTGAAAATATACTAATGTGTATTTCCTATTTTATAACTTTTTAATTTAAATAATAATAATTAGACGACATATTAGTTATGCAACAATTTTTCAAAAGTAAAAAATTTCAAATGCAATATTTTTTAAATAAAATTTTACTTATTGATATTACTTTTTAAAAGTGCATGCTAAAAACTGCATTGTTTCAAATAATACTAATATTGTTAATCTAATTCTAATAATCCTTGTAGTAATAATAGGTCCCAGACTTATTATTAACATTGATCTAGATAATATGACAAAGCAATGTTAAACATTTTTTAATAGTGCAAAATGATGCATTCATTTTTAACCTTGCATTGATTTGCGGGGGAACTTTAAATGGTTTGTTTACTTTAATTTAAATTTTTAAATATAAAAATTACGGTATTATTGTATAATTTTATTATTTTTCTACTTCCTTCAAGTGGCTTGTCCGGTTTTCCTGGTTGTCGCATCCAGTTATCCTGTTTATGATGTGCAATCTGAAGCGTTTGAAGCGTTATCGCTCACATAAGATTAGGGCTTACTGTTTAGTGTGGGCTTTGAACTACGGGAAGTATAGTAAACTTCCTTTATAGATGATTTTAATAAATGAATCACCATTACTTGACAAATCAAGACGATCAGAATAAAGTTCTTACTTCGCCCGGGATCAAATCAGCTACCTCGCATATAGCAATCAGACATCGTTAACCGTTAAGCTATGACTGTCTTTTATTTTATTAATCTTATTTGGTCATTATGCAATATGGCCCTAGCTGAACATCATTTCTTTCTCTTAACGTCAGTTTCAAGCGATAAAATGTTACATAAAGTGTTATGTAGATTATGGAAATAGATAACACAAGAGAGAAGTTTTACATAAACACAAGAAAGGTATGCCGTCAACGCTCTTGAAAGCATACGAAATTGAGAAGCTGCAAAGATCATCACAATGATGATAACCTCATATAGAACGATCAACTTCAATTACGATTTCAACTACCTATTATGCTATAACATAGCAAAAAATTTATTCGTATGCGTCCGTATAGATACAAAAAATTTAATATCACATTTATTGACATTATTTAACCTCATATCGTGTTCGGTTATTTTAATTTGTTTATTTGTTAATTTAAAAAAATTATAATTTATTCATATTGTGTAATTTTAATTTGGGGTAGGTATGCGTGCTGAAATTTTGAAATTCATTTATTATTTGGCACGTATGTTTTATTACCAAAGGACTACTATAATAGAGGATAAAATCGTCTGTGTAAAGGTAAAACTAATTATAAAGTCTGTGAAAAGTCACTAAAGGCTTATGCACACGAGGATAGTGACTTGTACAAGTTACTAAAACCCAGTACTAAAAGCAAGTGATTTAGAAGATAGTTGTTATTATATGGTGACAGCAACTTGCTCAAGTTAGCAGTGTTTTAAACAATGAATTCAAAGTGTAAAAGTATTGATCTTATAAAGAAAAACACAATATAATGTGCAAAAGTTTTGATAGAAGAATTAATTCACAGTTTAGAACATCAATTCGAAAATAATTTTAACAAAAGTGTGCGGGTACGAAAATAGTTAGAAGAAGCACGCACGGTGCCTCTAATATGATTTTAAAGGTTTAAAAAAATTTACGGTTGTTTTTTCTCCCCACTTAGCACACATTTTTAATTTAATTTAACCTCGCTTATCAGGAAAGTGGAAGTGGGGTAGCCACTTGCGCCAATAAATAGGATTGCTTTCTATTCACTAAACTAAAATTGTTACTAAAATCAACACTGGAATTTAGTACTAAAATATATGATTACACGAGGAAAGCACTAAAATCCAGTACTCGATTTTAGTAACTCGTACAAGTCACTATCCTCGTGTAAATGCCGCTTAAGTACTCATTTGTGTTTAAAACATTTGAGAGGTAAAACTCACTAGTATTTGAAATTTTTTACCAATAAGCTGTTTTTGTATTTAATTTTAATAATTTGTTCTTCAATATAGCATTATTTAAAAAAATAATGATGAAGAGGTTTTATTTGCACTGATAAATATACTTATAAGCAGCAAATATGTCGAAGGTAAAGCTCACTAAAACTAACAATTTTTCCATGTATACCTGAACTAAAAAAATGAGTGTGAAAGGAAGTTTTTTTTTCTGAAAAAATCAGCTCAATCCACCGTAAAACTAATTTTTAAAATGAGAAAACATCTTAAAACTCAATTATCTCCAAACTTGAATTTTGTTATGTTTCTGTCGTTTTATATTCTTGAGAGTTGAAGTTGAAGCTTGTGATTTTCAAATTTACAAGTAATTAAATTTTAATTATAAAATAAATAAAAAATGCATTAAAAAATTATGATCAGCAATATTTAATACATTAGAAATTATATCAAAATACTTTTAATTTTTATTACTGTACTATACATATTAAAATTTGAATTAAAATTGCAAATAAATTAAACCGTTTAGTGACTATTACGTCTAAGGTCAATAATAATTAGTATTCAATCGTATTACTGAATAATGATTAATAAAATTTGAGTTGTTCCTTTCTAAAGAACTCTCTACACCACCCAATTTCGTCGTTCATTCTTATATGAAGAGGAGGAATAAGCATAAGATAGACAGTGCTATGTTTTGGTCACACTCGTTGTTAAAAGCAGTGTTTTTCAACCTTCTTTAATACGCCAAGTGGTGCACCCCTTTACAAGTAAAAAGATTTTGGCGACCCTCCTCCCGTTTTCTAATTAGTTAGGCAAAATCAATCATCGGCATCTGTCACCAAGGTTTTACCGTCTGATTTAAATTATGGTCTTAAAGAGGCGATTAAAGTTGTGAACCTATTAAAAGTAAAGCCTTTGTACAGTAAAAATAAAGGTGAAGGTAAATCCTTTGCGAATCTCTTAATGGGTTTGCTCCATCAAAATCTCCTTTAACTATTCGAGGTCAGGTGACTAGCTAAAGGAAAGACATTGACACGAGTTCTGGAACTAAAAGCTGAATTGTTAATGTTCTTCCAAGATGCTAAATCTGATAATGCGAATATTTTTGTGACTCCGTTTGGCTATTAAAATTAGCATTTCTCGCTGATATTTTAACCATCTAAATATTTTGAACAAAATCATCCAAGGGAGAGAAGAAAAAGTTCCAACAGCCAAGGATAAAATCAAAGGGATTCCTCGTAAAATTTCGTTTGTGGTTAACGTCTTTACAAAAATTGGTGTATAACTCTTTTCCCTGCGTTCATAAGATTGTTGAAGAAATTGCAACGGACCAATCGTTGGTAGTAAGTTCTCATACTCCTTGCATGATACAGAGCTTGCATAATTTGGAAGAGAAACTATTAAGTTACTTTTCAGAACTGGATTCTGAAGCTGACAATGGACATAAATGGATACTAAATTTTTTTTGGATTATTAGTACAACTGGCTGATCTGACTACAAAGATAAAAGAAAATCTTATAAATTTCGCTGCTAACGGCATGCTTAAAATGGAATTCAATTAGCAAAACATTGACATCTTTGGAATTATTAGTACCATTTGCTACTTCCTACCTACACGAACTAACGTTCTCTTCAATGGTGAACATAAAAACTAAGAAAAGAAATAGGCTTCAATTAGAAAATGAATTGATTTTATTTGCGTCTTAAAAATAGAAGCACAATTTGACAAATTATTAAAAATAAACAATTTTGATTTTTACAATAAATTTACAATTTATTTTTTTATTAAAAATAAAATTATTTTACCTGGTTGCAACCGTGACCGAAAGACTCTCCCGGGGTCGCGAGCTACAGGTTGAAAAATACGGGTTTAAAGCAAGACAGAGCGGACTGTAAGAAGGCTGCAACTAAGCAAAGCATATTATTAAAACGCCTGACGAGATTGGGTGGTGTGGAGCACCCTTTATATAGCACAGTAAAGTAATACACGTTTGTCGGTCTTAATGCATTGTAATTTATGTTGTTTACAAAAAAGAATAAATAAACATAGTTGACATTGTAAATTTCCTTACAATTAAATATTGTAAATTAAATTATTTTTTTGTACTTCCGTGCGTAAAAGTACTACTTTACCTCTAATTTTTATGGATTAAAGTGATACATACTTTTAATTATTGAGAGATAAAAAAATTAATCCTTGGAGGTATTGCAACAACAATAGCAAATGTCAAAAGTAGGAATAAATGTCACTTTTACCTTAATTAGATAGAAAATTTGCATTATTTTGTTTACTAACTCAATGGCATCTACTATATATTTGTGAGTTGCGTGTTGGAGGTCTTATATAACTACGAATAAGTAGTCGCAGGTTCGAATTCCAAATGCGCCTGCTGGGTAGAGTACAACAGAGGACTAATCTACCTCGTAAAACAGATTGTGAGGACTTACGGAATGGAAGCGATTATATTCCGATAGGAATGGAAAACCTGTGATATAATACTGTGTTTTAAAACTTTTGTTTGTTAATATTATGTTGTAAGGGCATAATATTAAATTGATATGAGCGTTGCGTTGTGAGTACATACCTAATTTAGGCAGGTACCCAAGACGTGATTAACTTGTTTCGTATAGTGAATTTTGTACATTTACTCAAAACACGTTGTGTGTTTGCTCAGTGAAATTAATTAACCCCAGATAGGTCTGAGTATATTACAACCTCCACAACATGTTATAGATATAAATTTCAATCATTAGCCGAATTCGTCATTCGAATACATCAGCATTATAAATTTAATGTTATACAGTATATTTTAGCATAATATATCAAAATACTAAAATGCCTTTTAATCCTAAGCTTTAAAAAACATATAGTATACGTCGAGATATATAATTTTTCAATTCACTTATACAATTCAAAAATTGGAACATTTACATAATACTATCTAGTATCTACAACTAATCTGATATATAGTATCTAAAGATCTGTTCGGATTTATGTAGGTACATACTTGATATGTACATATACGTATATAGTTATAATTATATACCATATTGTTATTGTATTTGTAAACAGTTATTGGTACTTAAACACGTGCAATAAATAATATTTATATTTTGGATGTAACCCAAGATTGTGTTTTCCTGAAGCTCTGATTATTTTTATCATTGTTTTTTGTTTATTATATTGATGTATTATTAAATCTATTACGGTTCATTAGTACATACCTATAAGTTTGCTATAATAACTAGGCACATTCATAATTTAAATATTACTTCCAAGTACCTACTACTTCATTATTTTAAGTACAAAACATGAATATCAATATTTTGCATGATTTTTTGAATGATTTGCAAAAATACAAAATTATAGGTAGTTAAAAATTCAGTGTTGAATATCTTCATTAGAGCAATACAATTTTATGCATTAACACCCAACCTAGACTTAAAAACTAAAAGAGCTCTAAGCTGTAATTTATACCACATAATTTGCAGCGAAGCATCAGGGTGCAGCGTCGCAAAGACCACACCAAATTTGCAATGTTTTCAATCTCGTCGTCTGTTCTATCATAGATAGAATAGACGGCGGCGCCGCATCCTGCTACGCTGTATATGCATGCAGGCAAGGATTCATTTTTCCACTTGATCCAATTAGGCTTAAATTAAAATATTTACGTCAATGCGCTTCTTAATAACCCTTTATCTATTACGTAACTGATTTTTTGCCAATTTGTTGTTATTGTTATTATAAGTAATACGTCAAGTTATGTATTTATGTAACTCACCTAACGTTTACTTATTATATACAAAACTCTTTAATTATATCTCTTTTTTTTCTATCAAATTATATTATAATCTTATTATTAAAAATCTGATGATACGATAATACTTGAACGTAAATAAAAATTATTATAAACATCGATCATGCTATTGTTTTATATAATTGAACCTCGTGTAGATCATCGTACGTTCGTAAACGTATGATTTTGAGATTCGATGATAATATTTGCTAAAATGTTTTTATTTGTTACAGATTTCATATCTACAATTTGGAGTGGGATGGTTTATTTATTAATAGTTTCGTAAGAGCCGTTTTATTCAGTCTACATTGGCAGTGACGAGAACAGTGATTAAATTGTGATAACAATACCGAATTTTGTTGTTTTATTGAATTAATAGACGATAAATCTTGAAATAATAAAAATAGTGTTGTACCCATAATTATGGGAGAGGGGAAATGAGATTTAATAATTTTTTAACGAAAAAGGATAAAAAACGTATAACTATGCAAGGAATTGGACTTGGAATTGGAAAACTTGTAGCAAATTTTAAGGACTTTTATAATGACATAAATGGTGCTACTTTAACCGGTGCAATCGATGTTATTGTTGTCGAACAGCAAGATGGTTCTTATAATTGTTCACCATTTCACGTTAGATTCGGTAAAATTGGTGTATTACGGAGTCGAGAAAAAGTGGTAAGTTTATTTTCCATTCAATTTCAACTCTTGGGTTTTTTTTGTTATCATACAAACTGGAGTAATGTGTGTTTAACCTTCAATCCTAAAACGAAAATTTTCGTGTAATTTGATCATATCAATATTCATATTTTGTAATATTCCAATAATTGCATCCTAATTATGCAGCGAATAGGTGACCGCCAATCAATAATTGAACTTGGAAAATACAAAATATAGTCATCACAACGGATTGAGTTATTGACTTTGTTCGTAATCAGTACACTTTTAAATTCTATCGCAAATAAAAATCTTAAATAAATATTATATTCTAAAATTTTCAATGCAAACTTGTTAATAGATATGCGATGCCAATAACACCCCATGAATGTCATTTCCTTTGAAGGTTTTTTCCGCGAAGGTTTTTCTTTGTAGTGCGTAAATTATATTTTGGGTTTTTTGCACCGGTTATTAATTTTTATCGTCTTAAACTTTACTTTCATTGTTTTACACCATCGTGATTGCGTTCATTGCATAATCGATTCGTTCACTTGGAACGTTTATTTCAAAATATTGGCTGCTTATTTTACGCGATAACTTGAATTCATTTTTGTTTGGAATACGTCACATTAATGCAACCACCAAATGCAATTACCAAATTAAAATGCGGGGTTTTTAATCAAATAGCTATTTTTATCTTTGCTCTTATCACTGTAATAGTCATTAAATCGTTAACAATGTAATTAAATTGAAATTCATTTCGCATTATTTGGATTGTGTTGTGCAATGTTCTTTAATTTGTTTGTTTATAATTCGACCCGACTAATAACCGAAGTAGCTTATAATTTGTTATAATAAACATATTAATTTGTAATTTGTTGTATGGCATACTACGTTAAGGAAGATTATACCGATTTTAATAAATCATGAGTTAAGAAAAAAAATTGAAAGTCAATCGAATAAATTTTTTATCACATAGAGTATAATCGACTTGAAATGTTTTTTTTAATCAGAGAACTTCGTTTGCTATTAGATAAACATGTTCAGGATATGACAATTATTTAATGCTTGAAAATAAAAAAATTCATAGTTCATAGTACAAATTTGCTTTGCTTCTGTATTACTATCGAGATGTAGACAACTCTCCGCACATTTTGTACTTTTCAATATTTCGCAACCACAGCATGGCATAAACCATTAGTAGTATGTGGGATGAGATACCAAATGCAAAAGATTTGATCATCGCTATTATATCATAAAATTATGTGGTAAAGGCCGATTATATAAATTGATTTACCAAAATACCTACATGTAAATCCCCCCTCCCACACACTGCAAAATTGATTTTTAAATTTCAATTTGATTACAAAGAATTTTGTTCATCAGGTGGACATTGAAATCAATGGAGAACCGTTAAATATTCACATGAAATTGGGTGAAAGTGGAGAAGCTTTCTTTGTAGAGGAGGTGCAAGATTCGGACGTTGATGAAATTCCCGAACATTTAGCCACTTCACCCATACCAGTCGAATTTGAAGAATTATATAATTCACAGGTAATTAATTGTTCCGCAAAGTACAAATTCGAAAAACGTAATAAAAAATTTTTTAGGGTCGTCGTAGAAATAGTTTAGATTTAGGCACCAAACTCAAACTACCAAATTTTGAAAACCAAGTTAATGATTACACTAAACGTAGACACACGGCAAGTAACGAAAATAAATTCACCGCTCAAGATTTCATAAAGCGGGAAGTTGCATTAGGCAATATCGAGTTGGGAGAGAATATCACTGAAGATTTAAGTTTATCTTTATCTTCTGTAAATTCTAATAAAATTAGCGGAGATGATATAAGCAAAAAGAATATAATCTTTGAACAAAATGTTCAAACAAATTCTTTGGAACCCGACATTAAAATTGAAAATAAATCTGAAAGTGCAAATTTGGCTGTGAAAAGTGATGAAATTTTGCTTGATTCTAAAAATGGCAAAAAGAGAAGACGGAAAAAGTCTATGATGAAAAAGGAAAATGCGCAGCGAAAACCTTCCGTTGCCGAACCTATTGCTACTCCAGAAACGACTGAATTTTCGACTGATATAATATGTAAAACAAATGATTCTGGAACTGATCGTAGCAGTTTATCAAGTGCTGTATCGGAAGTGGAACTGAAAGAGTTAAAGTAAGCTTAATAAATTTAATTTTGTAAACATAGTGTTACTACAAGAAATTTTTTTGCAGAAAGTCTGAAACTGAAATTTCGTCAAGCAATAACCGCAAAGTTTTAGATCCAGATTTTCATTTCTTTAGTGATACCGAATTGACAAGCGGTCCTGGAGATTCTCGTCCTATTTCTCCTACCGCAATTGAAGGCGTGTTATCGGACACCGAATTTGAAGTCAAAAGCCGTCGAGGTAGGAATATTTTTATATTATGCCATAGTTAAAATAGAAGTGGTTTATTTCCAAAATTCATGGAAGATGACCATCACTTCTTTTTTAATTTTCATTGCTGCTTTTTAAATTGTAAGATTGACTTAGTAATATCTTGAAAAAGAATTTTCATACTTAGAGGGTGACAAAAGTTTGGATACACAGAGTTGGGCTTGGGGCGAATTTCCTAGTTCCAATCAACAACTTACTTCAATAAAAACGGATCCAAGCATAGGAACGAGTACATCTGAGGCGGAACAAATTTCTATGCTGAGTACCGTATTTTCCTTTATGAAACAGCGTCGTCAAAATAGTAACAACGACGGTCTCTACTTGGCGGACCTCAATTCAGTTGATCCCGAAGTTGCTAAGCTGTATTTTACAAACGCCCAGAGAAAGAGTGCAGGTAATTAAAATTTTAAATTTGCTTGCTCTTTTTTTTCTTTTGCCTCAAATTGTGACGTGCCGTATCGGTGATTTTATTTTTCTGCACTTTGCTTTTTTTTGTTGTATTTGGTGTTATTTTAATATTAAATTCAGATGCCGACATGGATTGTGAATCAGGAAATGGTCCATCGTTAACTCAGAGTCCAAATAGTGCAGATGAATGTAAATCTATTGCATCGGACTTTGATGAACATAACAAATCGTAAGTGTGTCTTCAAAATTAATATTCAGAACAAACATTTATTTTATTTTTTATTGTATACCAGAACTCAATCTTATTTGTATGATGTCACTTTATCTTTGTGTGGTTGGGAACCTGAACCAACTGAGGAACGATTCATAAAGCATTCTGTGGAGTTTTCTGAACTGTGCAACAATCCTTCTCTTTTGGAATCAAATAAACTTGTGGTTAAATTTATGGATAAGTATTACAATTATAAAGTAGCAGGACCCATGATTTTTTCTCTTATGATTTATCAGAGACCATTGCCTCAAGTGAGTAACATTTTAAAATTAACCAGGATTTTGTTAAATAAATATTTTTGTCTGTTTAGTCAACTATTGATCAACTCTGTAGCCTCTACATGGCAGAATCTTCAGAAAAGCGACCCAAAGCGGAGTCGCGTTATTCTTGGTTTGGTTGGCGTCGAAGCCGTAGCTCTCGTGAGGGAACACCTGCATTGGGAGTCGAACCTAATCTAGATTCTTTGAAGTTGGAAGATTCTGATCTCAAGGAAACCATTGCGTCAGTCTCGGAAGAAATTCTCAGTCCAAAAATGGAAGGTACTTAAAATGATTACTATTATTATTATTTTGAAATTTAATTTAATAATTCTGTAATATAGCAACAGAAGATGGTTACTTTGGTTCACAAAGTTCTGGTAGCGATCATGGTAAAGATGTTTCTTCGGCGGATGACAAACGTCCACTGACATCTGGCAATTCTCAAAAATCTGACAAGTCGGATAAATGCCGTAAAACTTTAAGACTTAGTTCAGATCAAATTGTAAGTTATTACCACATAATATTATTCAAAAACTAATTCTCTTAAATCATTCAGAAAGAACTGAATTTGCGCGATGGTTTGAATGAAGTAGAATTTAGTGTGACCACTGCTTACCAAGGAACAACTCGTTGCAAGTGTCACATTTATAAATGGAAATGGGATGACAAAATCGTTATATCCGATATTGATGGAACAATCACAAAGTATGTTTGTTAAATGTTTAAAAATTAAGTTTTACAAAAACATTGTTTAGGTCAGACGTTTTGGGTCACATTCTCCCCATTGTTGGAAGAGATTGGGCACAGTCGGGTGTTGCTCAGTTGTTTAACAAAATAGAGGATAATGGTTATAAACTATTATACCTTAGTGCAAGAGCGATTGGTCAAGCACAGACCACACGGGAATATCTTAGATCAATCAAACAAGGAGATTTACATTTACCCGATGGGCCTATACTTTTAAATCCTACTTCTTTAATTACTGCATTTCATAGGTAAATATGTCATTATAGATTAAATTAATTTTGTTTTAAAAGGATAATTATAATTTAAGTTAAAGTCACTTAAAACATAATTCTTTATATTGAATTCATAATTTTATTCAGTGGCATTCTTTTTGTAGGGAAGTAATTGAGAAGAAACCAGAACAGTTCAAAATCTCCTGTATGAGCGACATTAGAGCTTTGTTTCCTTTAGATCCTAATCCATTTTATGCGGGTTATGGAAATCGAATTAATGTAAGTATATTGCTTCACACTGTAATGCGAATTTATTTTGAAAATTTTTATAATTTTAGGACGTATGGGCTTACACAGCTGTTGGAATTCCGATTGTTAGAATTTTTACTATAAATCCTAAAGGTGAACTCAAACACGAACTCACCCAAACTTTCCAATCTAGGTAAGTCGAAAATAATTTTTATAATTACAATTTTTCATAAATTTGGTTTTGGATAAAATAAAGAATTTTGCATGCACGAGTAATTTAAAAAAATTAATACCTTTATGTAAATAATGGTATAGCGAGTGAGCAATAGTGGTAATAGTGAGTTAAAAGAAAACAAACAAATTAATTTTTCTGAAACTGTACTACATCCAAATTTATTATTTATTTGGGAAATCTTTTAAAATTAATAAAATTAACCCCAACTTTTTCTGCCAACTGGAAACTTTTTTTATTTTAAACCTTTTTTGTTCACACTTTTCTCTTTGCATGTTTTTGTTTATAAATTTGTTTGAAATGAGTGGGTAACTTAGTAGTTATTTATTGTTGTGCTTAATTTTGTAGTTTTAGGTTTTGAGTATTTTTATGTTTTTTTAAGTAGCTTACTTTCATGTTTACAGTTACTCTGGCCAGTCTTTGGTTGTCAATGATGTATTTCCACCTTTACTTGATAAAAAAAATTCTGTAGATTGTAAAGACGATCATAATGACTTTATGATAGACTCCATTCACATGGATTCAGATTCAGATTTTAATATAATGTTGCAAACGTACGTTTAACTTTTGTATAAACGTACTTGCATAGGACTGTGATTACGTTTTTAAATAATTTCATTTTTCTAGTTCAATTTGTATAATTAATTTATTGCATTATGAATGTGCAACACATGCATTTTATTTATCATGATATGTCTGGTTTTGTATGGAATTCATGCATGAAAACGTACGTAATTTTGAAGTTGTATTTAAAGTATGTAAGTTTGTGTCTTTGTATAGAAATGCATGTCTTTGTGTAGAGATAATTTGAAATAGAATGCAAATGTTGCAAATAGTTTTACTTTACAATCTTACAAATTCTGTTTAAAAAAATGTATTCTGCACCCTTCAGAGGCGTTAATAATCATGGTAAGAACCACATTAGTAGTAAGAAAAATTGCTTTTATTTATGTTATGGTACATAGGTTGTAATTTTTATTATATAAAATGCAAATAACACTTAACGGGGGCTTTTAAATTATAAAAATGTATTCTTAAATTGTTTTGCGTGTCCTATAAAACATTTTTTCTGTTCCAGCTATGACAACATGACTAATTTTGTGGATCAAATGTTTCCGCCACTAATAGAACCAGCCAACGATTATTCTCAGTTTGCTTATTGGAGAGCTCCTTTACCTCAATTAGATATTAATTTGGACGAGATTAAATAAATTTAAAACGCGAGCTTACACTTTGGTTTCAAACCAAATAGCTTTTATATTTTTTTGTGTAACAAGTCGACTATAAATTGTTGTTGAAGGGTTATTTTTTGTCAAAAAACATTTTAGGCTTGATAAAATCTTATTAATTAATGGCACAGAAATTAATTGTTGCTACGCCTTAAAAATTGATCATATTACGGCATCTCCTTGGATGTAATACTGCTTTACCGTAATGTCTAGTTACCTAATTAACCATTTTAATGTACGCTATCCATTACAATAGTGTTGCATCAGATATTATATAATATAGATGAATGGCTTTATGTGTACGCTTTCAAGTTTAATAATATTGCATAATGTGATTTTAGTTATTTAGTTTTGAAATTGTTAAGTATTTTTTTATTTGTTTAAAGGCTGTTGGTATTGTGATATTAGACATACCACCGCATATTCCACAGATTTTAATTTTAATGTAGTTGTAAGTTTAAAGAAGTTAGCTTTAAAATTGTATTAACTAATAGAGACCCCATAGTAAATTGTATAAGACATTAAATTTTATTTCATTTTCCACTATATTTCAAGTGTGAAGTTATTAACGAAAAAGTACTTGTGATTTGCTTACTTTTATTCAGGTTCTTTTATAAAATTAGTTACCATAATCTGGCAAGACTTTTACGAACAAAAAATAGTAAGTTTGTACCCAACTGTAATGAATGTAATTTGCTCTATTATAATTTATTATTATGTGATATTTACTAAGTTGTTTCGGTATTTAATTACTTAATTTATATTTATTGCTTTCCACAATAAATTAGTGCTAGCTTATTAGACAAGTGCAAATCTACGTTTCATTTTTCTAATAGTATAAGTAAAGCATTAGTTTTACTTGTTTGTTTTTTAAATGTAATGCGTTATTTTAATAAATTTTACTTTTATTGAAACTTCATTTTAGAAATATTCATAAGCAAGTGTAAGTGGTTCCTGGCTTGTATCTGAAGTAAGTACCATATTATACAATAATATCACCAAATAATGAAGAGGTAACCAAAGATAGAACTGACGAAAGTTCAATTAGAAAAAAGAAGAACATTTTTTTAAAAGATAATTTTATTTATATAATTTATAAGTACATAATCTGTTTGCTAATTCGGTTAGAAGTCTGTGGCCGTGATGAATTGTAGTTAACCTATCTGATTATTTCGAATCATAAATTGTTCTCATTTGAACGTTCATTTGCTTACAGCATATCCTTGTTATGTAATGATTGCTCTGATGCATTTAATTTACCCTAATGTAAAATTTTTAAACAATCAAATTTTTTCATTTGCTTTAATAAATAGTTTGTCAGGACCATTTCCATAGTGAGGTAGGTTAATTATTATTGTATGAAACAGAAATTGCAAATTAACGCGAAGTTATGATTTTCCAAAAAATATTAATAGTAAAATTTTAAACATGATTTTACCCATATGAATGATGAATCGACTTGAAATTTGGAATATAATATATTCGAAGAAATAATAGTAAAATAACGATTTTCTTAAATTTCTTTTACGTTAATTTTTTATTTAAGAAATATGTTTAAAAAAATTTTTTGATTTCTCATTTAAATTTTTTTATTTCATGAATTTATAACATTGGATACACTATCACCGTAGCAGTCACTTTAACATATACAATATTGTATTTTTCAATTTTACCGCCATATTGGGTCTATTTAAATTTTGACACCAAATTCGAAATTGACGACGTTTAAAATTTCCATATTACAGATTAAACAGTTTTTTTCGATTTCTCACTTGGATTTTTTTTATTTCCTAAATTTTTAACATTTAATTGATTATCTGTATATTTATCAAAAGATTTAAAAATCTTATTGTTATTTATTTGCTTCAAAAGAAGGGCTGAAGACATATGCACCTATACTTCTTTAACATTTCTAAGTTCTTTAAAATTATAATATAAATTTTAGAAATATATGAGAAATTGCCTTGTCTACTTGGCCCTGCAGAGTACCGGGGCCAGGCCCCACGCCTTCTTCACCTGGCCGACATGTTGCCTAATTTATTCGAACTGAAAAAAAGTGATTACGCATGACTGGGAGTCGTGCTGAGGTGGATGGTCGCTCGCAAAAGACGATCTCGGCGTTAATTTTGCATCGAGGTCTTTCTACAAGTATCCTTCAGTGAGAAAAGTATTATGTGAATTAACTATGAATAAACGATTAGTGGTGGTGGATGGGTAGGTTCAATCTCACCTTTTGAAGGCGAGGGCTTGCGAAGATGGGATTGAGATGTTAATTTGTTTTTTAAAGGTCTAATTAGGTGGCTGTAAAATAGCCCTGAGTTGGTAGTTACCAAGCTCTTAGATTAGAGAGTTTTCGTAGAATCCAGAGGCTTTGTAGAATTTTTCCTTCAGGTGATGGATAAAGTCTTCGATGGAGTCCACCTGCAGCTTCTCATTTGTGACGAATCATATGGGGTCTTTATGGCGCGTCATAATGCTATATATTGTTGGTGGAAATGAGGAAGTTTAGGTGGGATTGGCAAAGAGTATGTACATTATACATATATGTATGTACATAAATATATGCATGTACATAAGGGGCCATTCATAAAGGGCGACCGCAATTTTTTCAAAATTTTTGAAACTCCTCGCCCTTTGTCTAGTTGGTCACAATCTTTTATCCATCCTCTCTCCGGAACGTCTAATGGTCACAAATCAAGGACCCCCCTCATTTATAAAATTGAACTTCACGTTCATTTTAGAAAAACACTAAAATTTTTAACTTTTACATTTTATTTAAAATTTTTTATGTTAATAAATTTTCAAATAGTTGAATAATATTTTAAAATTATAAGAAAAAAAATACTCAAACACAATTTTTTTACAAATCCCAAAAATAAAATGTTTATGCGGATGTAGCGATGGGGCGGGGGCTTCTATTAAAAACTTATTTCTTTGCTGGTACCATTGTAACAATAAGGGGGTGCTCTATTAAAACTTATTCCACCGCTAGCGTCATTGTAATAAAAGGAATTGCTTAGTATTTCTACGGTTAGCGTGACCAGAAAGAAGATAGAGTTGCTGAGGGGGGGGGGGGAGTTAAGTAGCGTGAGTATGCTGTCACCACTTCCTGCGAGAAGAAGAAAATCAAGGTTTTGGAGGACGTGGGAATCAAATGATTTCTCGCTTTCACTAAATTTCACTTTTCGTGACCAATTTCGGGAATTAAAACAAATAAAACAAAATTGACTTAACATGTGGCAATATTTATTGATATCTAATACTAAAAAAAACAGATTTCAAAATTAAACAGGAATCATGAATAACAGCTTTGTTGTTGCCGAGTTTCGAAGTATGTAATAATTAAAAATTAAATTTAAACATACCCTTTCATACAATTCACAATCAGGTTTTTGTTTGGATAAAATAACGCACAATTAAGGAAGTTAAAAAAATATTAAATAAATTTTAAAAAACGTCGCGCAAGGTTTTACTTTAGGAAAAGACGAAAAATGCTCGCTTCGGCCGAACTGCCATGACTTTGGCTGACAGCCCGAGCGAGTTCAACTGCAGGAAGCGACTGACTGACTGCCAAGATGCGACTCTTGTTTCCTTCCTTGAATGGACTTCTTTCATGTTCCAGTACTCCTTTTTGGAGTTCTCACGAAATGTAAGAAACGCCAGGTCGCGACCTGATTACGTAACTGTTTTTAAGGGTACTCGAAATCTTTAAGTTAAGTGGATTGAGAACTGTTTGCAAATACCACTTATCGTCGATTTTTAGCAATCAAATGCGATCTATTAGAAATTTCTTTAAAATAAAATTATGACGTCGACACTCGTAACACCATTTAATGATTTAAATAAATGTTCCACCAAATTCAATTAATTTATTTCAATATTGGGGCATGAACAAAATTATGAGATTCTTTAGCTATTAGTTAAGTGGCTCTTAAAATACTTTCTTCTTTCGGTGCCTATCCGTATCCGGATGTTGGAATCAACTTAGCTAAAGCCAAGCTGACTTTACTAGGGAATATAATTAATGGGTGGTTTCCGTTGCCTTCCCCATGGTCTAAAATACTTTAGTGCCTTATTATTGCAAGTGGAAATTACAGCTGCGTTTTAGTGAATTTATTTTAATTGAATTTGGTTTAAATCTTAAATTTGGATATAACAATGAAAAATAAAATTATTCCATACTTTTTGGAATTCTGCGGTTTGCTACATGGACGTCACATTTGGCTATTCATTTCATTTCCCATTTCTCCTTTGTCACATTTTGTGATTTGTCCCCCAAGGCTAAAACGTCTTCTATGGACGATCTCTAAGACAGAAAATAAAAATTCAGAAATACGATTGGTTATTTCGTTAATGTATCTAATAGATATCTCTATGTGAAGAAATCAGGCATTAGTTGCATAGATGAGTGCTTAAATGACACTTAGTTGTAGTCTTTTCTGTGTTTAGATGCACAAGAGCCGGGTCTCTATGCCTCTTTGTCATAATACAAAACCACGTGACATTCTTACGGTTAGGATCATTTATAATTTCGGAGTCGGTTGCAAAAGTGGTAAGTTAATATTCTATTTTTCGTTATCAATCTGGGTCTAAGGAGATCAATTCCACATTTATTGTGGATAAAATCAAAACCGAGGTCATTCAGTAAGATTAAAAAAAAATGTTCTTTGATATTTTTTCATTCAGACGATGTTATGGACGAGCCCTGCCGATTAATGTTTTCGTTGGCAATGTGTTGTAAAAACGTATCTACTTATTAGAGTACTATGACGACTATGACCTATCACCTCAATTAAATCATTTCAATTTTTAATTAATAATTTTGTAGATTTTTTCAATTTACATTTTTTAAATCTTTTGTATATCTTTGGATTGCCGTACGCATGCGACAGACATACCGACTGGTCCCGACAGCTGTATATTCTGTCAATAATAATAGTTCATATAAACAACGATCAGCTGGTACTACGCCAACTGTCACTTTTGTGGTGCTATTTTTGTGTTTGTGTTGCGATTGCTTGTGATAAAACGGTAAATTTACTTTAATATTTATTTTGTCAACATTTAAATAATAATCTTATAAAGATTTTATCTATAATTTCATTTTATATATGACATATTTGTTATTACTGCATCATCTAATTTGAAACCTACTTAACACAGTTCAGTTGGATTTCATTGTTTCGTGCGGCTTCCGTTTATTTCATCACATTAGTTTTACAATACTAGTAATATTATGTACTGCGTTAAAATTATTTAAATATTAATATTTAAATATTAATTTTATAGTTAATAGTATTAACATATAAGTAAATATAGACAATGAAAATATTTTGGCCGACGTTTCGGGCTTTTTATTTACCCATCATGAAGATAAAACGCTCGAATCAACGGACAAAATATCGTCATTATCTTTTTTGGCCATTGCCTTCAACTAATTTTTAATTAAGTACAAATGGGAGGTCAACTAATAATAAATAACCACAAATTAATAGTACTATATTTTTTATCAAGGAGCAAAAGTATAATTTTTTATGGCAAATCTGTAGGTTTCGCGGACGAGAGAGAAGTGAGGTCGACAATTATTTCAAACGAACCAAAAAAAAATTTTTTTAATGATATTGCTTTCACAAAAAAGTGAAACTGTAAGTTTGATAATTGAATGATATTAGTATAAAGGCAAGTTTATAAAATTAAGTCAACTTTATTTGACTAGAAAATTCTTTATTTGCGAAGCGTAGCCGAGCGATATGCAAAATTATGCTTATTTTACACTAATTCAAAACAACAAATCACTCGCCAACACCTGTCAATTACTAGGTCCTATGATTGTGTGATAAAACAGATACCTTTTTCAGCAATAACCACAATATCAAAAATATTCAAGATGTACATTGCTCATCATAAAATCCGACCTTGATTACAAATTTTGATTACCATTTTAAAGTAGTTTACCGTAAGTCTTCCTAAGTGAAACTGCACAACCACCTGTATTCGTGGATTAGAAAATCGGGGTGGCATTAAGAACACCTAATTTTTATGGCTTGCCAATGACCTCTATTTACACTATGACCTGGGCAGCTTCATACCCCTAATTACAGTACTAGATAATTATCGCAATTCGGCTCCCGTGATTAATTTCTCTTTCTAATTTCAATTATTATTGCAATAATTTTTTCTTATTGTTACTTCCATAAATCACATAATTAGACTATCACTGTATTTAACGATAATGATTTTATGAAAGCTCTAAAAATTTAAATTGTTTTCTCATTTATTATTTTAAATTGTAGTTTTTATTGTTAGTTGGATTGAAATTATTCGAACATAAAACAGTGATTTAAAAATACATTTTTCAACAAGAATAATCTGTGCAAATTATTAATAATTATTACGCGTCTTTGGTTTAAATAATTGTAATAGTAACAATAACATTTCTGAATATAAAATTAAAATATTTAATTTGAGCGCCGAATAACGTGACTCCTTTTATTAATAATTTTATTATTTATATGTATAGTTTAATGTATTGTAATTATAGAGGAAGTGGTGTAAGGTCAAATTTTGACCCACGCAGTGTATGATCAACTATACGAAACATGGCATTAAAAAATAAGGTGGAACTCGGATAACTGCAGTTTTTAGGCTCCTATACAGCTACCTTTCTGGTTTACAATTAAATAATATTTAGTAAAATTTTTTATTTTAATTTATAATATTCCGTTAGTAGTAACAGAGACCTGGATAATTTGATTTAAAATACAAAAATTTTAGAACAGCCAAGTGATACTAATTTGTCATTTGCCATTCTCTCGCAAGTGGTTAACAAACTTGTATGTATACGGGTTTATAAATTACATTATTTCTTTTTTTTAAATTTGTGTCATTATCTCAGAATAATTTTGACTCCAATCATCAGCTAAATTTTAAGTACCTAGGTCACGTCTGTCATTTGTAATATTCTATTCTATTATGAAGCTGATGTCACTGACTTGTTTGAAAAACAATAATTAATTAGCAGTTTGGTTTTATTCCATCTCCTCTCTAGAAAGGTTCTATTTTTAAGTAACTTTCAAATTAAACTTTAAATGATTGTACGTACAAGTGATTTAGGTACATTAAATTTTGAATTTAAGTAAATATATAGGGGAACCGTTTTAATATTAAATTATTTCATCTCATTGTGAATCAAATTTTTTTATTAATCATCAGTGGTAATTCTTTTATTTGATGTGGAGATAGTGTTTAGTTTTTCAATATCACGTGTATAATTTTGGTTTATATATTTTATACCGGAATAGTGAGCAATTTTAACAAAATGTTAGAGTGGTACAAAGTCAAAAATTTTAAATTAAATAATTTTAATCAGTTTAATAGTTAATTAGTGTACCTACACACTGGCGGGTAACGTGACTTACTACCATGCTGATTTCCCAAATGACGTTTGTATTTCTTGTCGAACAATCAAAATTGTGAAACATAGTCTTACGTCCTAACGTGTGCATAAACCCAACTTTACATACGAGTAGCTACAATTTTTTGTTAGTTTTCTCATAGCACAATGCTATGTATATTATACAGTGTGACCCACAAGAACTCGGACAAACGTTTAAAAAAAAACTTATTTAAACGCAACAATTCAAAAATTTAAATATGGATAACAATTAACAACAACGTCGAATGAAATTTTCGGCTGCTTTTTGTACCTCTTCTAGGGATATTTTGTCCCATTCTTGATGCAAAGATTGTTTTAGTGATTCCAAACTTTTGTGGGGTTTTGCACAGGTTCTGGCCTCTAAAATTGACCATATGGCGTAATCCATTGGGTTGAGATCTGGTGAGTATGGAGGCCATTCAACGGAACTGATAAAATCAGAAAAATTGATTCGGCACCACTCTTCCGTAGTTTTCGCCTTGTGAGCAGGTGCAGAGTCTTGTTGAAAGGTCCAATGTTGGTCACCAAAGTGCTGTTAGGCCCATGGAAGAACTGCAGCCTCTAAAATATCCCAGTGGTAGATTTTCTTGTTAATTTTACTCCTTCTTCCACAAAACTAAAGGTGTTCTACCGGTAGCACAAATACCGCCCCAAACCATGACACACTTGTTTCAGGAGCCGCTTTTCGCATCGACAGTCTCAGATTTTTGAATCCGAAGTTTGATGATATTACTATTCCGGCGAGTGTTGGCAGAACATTTTTTCCTCTTCCGGTCGGTTTTCCATATTACCAAGTTCTTTGAATCGTTTGATGGCGTCGGAAACGGTTTGTCGAGAATTTTAAGCATTTGAACTATTTCACATTGACGATTTCCAGCTTTTTGACATTTTGTAACTCACAAACTGATTGTTTAATTTTTTTGCTCTTTTGTTTTTCTGATCTCCATAGTTCTTAGAATCGGATTACTAGATTATTTTTCAGAAAAATTTAGTGATTTTCGCGAATGACATATTTGTCCGGGGTCTTGTGGGTCACGCTGTATACAGTTGCAAAATAAAATTTTTGAAAAACTATTTATTTATTTAATCGTGTGGATACTTTGCACAAAGCATAGCAATACATAATACAATGGAATACAAAATACAGAACACAAAATCACAAAGACAACAGGAAAAACAAAAAAAAAAATACCCCGCCAACTGAATTTGAAAAATGGCGATGTTCACAAAAAGAAACACGGAAAGTCTTCGTTTATGTCAATAATATAAAATGTGATAGAGAAATTTATGCTACAGGAGGATTGGTTTTAATTAAGGGCTGTCGTAATTTTTACCGCGTTGTAGGAAGGTTGACTATACACGGGATTAATGAATTAATGCATTTTTCTTTTTCAGATGATGTTCAACAGCTTCTTCAATTATTTATTTGGTACCCATAGGGAAGAGATTCTACGGGGAGTAGAAGACATAGGCTTAGGTCTGACTTCCATAGCAACCGAAGACGATTGGGTATTTATTGATAAAACGAATAAAATAACTCAATACAGCCTGGAAGAATCATGGTATATAACACCCCCATCGTGCTTTCCTTTCAAAGAACCGATTCTTCTAGAAACATCTTCTTTAGAAAACCTATTAATCGAGTTTCCTAATGTTTCACTAGGATCAGATGTACTGAAGCAAAGAGAACTACATATCAACATAAAATCTACATTGAAACCAAAAGACGTTGAACATAATCAAGCAAATCCTGATGTAGCACCAAACAATAAAGAAAATGAATGTATTGCAATTAAACCCCAAGAGGTAAATTTTTGAATTTATTTAATTTTTTTCTTAATTAGTAATATCTAAAATTTTAACAGGGGTCATCACAACATGCACCCTCTTGTTCATTAATTTGGTTAAAGTTAGGTAAACCCAATAAGGCTCGTGATTTAAGTCAAGATGAACGGCTCGAACAAAGTTCTCATGACAGCAATAATAATAACTGTTAAGTTATTGATCTCATAGCAACACTTTAAGTTTTTAGAAACTTAATTCGTAATAATAATGATAAATAATACTCAAAGATTATAAAGAATATGTGCAAGTTTAATTTTTTACGAGGGAAACATTTATAAAAAAGCCCCTCTTTTTATTTTATTTCTGTGATTGAATTTGATCTAATAGTTTTATAATAATTTTTATATTTGAATTAATCTTTGAGAATTTAATTATGTGCGTTGTTTAATCAGTACAGTTAACGAGTTAAAACAGTTAAGTACCGATCAAATTTATGTTGGTTTAAGTATTTTATTTTTATGCAAAGCACAAATACTGATCACAATGTAAAATACAAAATAAAACATCATTATCAAGACTTTGATGATTTACAATATCTGATAGGCGAATCGGAGCAAACAATTTGGTCAGTAGCGGGTAACAGCATAGTTTTCTAAAATGTTATAGCCAGATCGATAAAACAGACTCGGTAAGGATTTTGGATGTCAACTTTTTCGATTATAAAGGGCTCATTAATTCTGACAAATCTTTTTAGATTGGATTTTAGAATTCTAAAGTTACCTTGCAAGGTATTTCACATTCAATTGAATATTTTTCTTAAATTTATAAGAATTTTTTTAATTTTATCAATAATCATGAAAGTACCTAGATAAATTATTTTTGGAGATTATTATAAAATTATAATAATTGTAAACATGTCTGAAAAACAGCTTCTTGTAACTTAGAGGCTGTAAAATTGTTGTCAGCAAGCTGGTTGATATGCTAAGATAGCTACTGCATTTTTGAAGTATAATGCTTAACTACAAAAGTATCGCAATAGATTAAATAGAATTTACATTAAAAGATGAGGGAAGCACAAAATTGTGTACAAATTACTGTTTTGGTAATCCTTAAAGTGTTGTCAAGTATTATAGTTCTACTTATAAGTTTATATAAATAATCGTTTCTTGGCCACAATTTTAAATTTTTGTATAACTAAACTTGAAATATTGAAATGATTTTTGGGTGTTACATGTAAATACATAGATGTAAAAATATTTCATAGGAAATCGTGATAAGGTAGCAAATCTGTCCAAATGACCATAATACATAAGTAAATTATAAATAAGACAGTTGATGAGAAATGTAGTTATATAATAATGTGGTGGTGATAAGAAGCACATCTCCGAATGATAACGGATCATAACTTGAACAAAACAATATGAAATTGGTAAGCCACCTACCAAAATGGTTTTTAAATAAGGTGAGAATACAAGTTTTGTGAATTCATATTTAAATTATAGTAATTGTTTAAATTTAGAAACGTGATAAACTAGATTTGAATTTGATGTAGTAGCGTAACTATGGGATCAGGGGTCTCAAACCACCCGTCAGCATTTAAAAAAGTTTCAAGGAAGTAATTTTTACTTTTTTTTATACTATAATATCTATTATGTAATTTGGCCCACCACCCAAGTGAAATTGTAATTACGCTACTGATTTGATGAATGTAAAACGTATTGTATGTCAATTTTATATGCATGATTAGGAATAAATAAAATAAAATCTGTTTTTAATAATTATTTTAGGTTTTAGTTGTGACAATTAGTGAGAAATAAATACAAATGTTAAGAAAGGTTTTTATATTATGTAAATAAAATTTCTAAATTTTAATTTGTTTTTCAATTCCATATTATAGGTGTAACAAGCAGATTGCTTGTTACAATATTTTCAATTGGACAAAAATTATTTTAATGATCGCTCCTAAAATAAAATTAAAAATAAAAGTTTTCGAATAAATTTGTTATGTGTGATAAGGCAATCTTCTATACACAGTAAGATAGAGAGGTCGGGTGAAATTTTTATTTTAGAAAATTGTGGAAAACTTATGAATTTTCAAATTAAATTTCATATTGGATTGGATGATTATTGCGATTTTTTTTTTTGGTCTTATGTTGGTTGGAGGATATTGATCCTGAGTTTGAGCAGATTCTTTGGAATTGACAAATGCCATTCCTGGTTGTTAACGAATCGAAAATTTCCGACCGTTTGAACAATTACTTTTTGGATGTCATATGGTGCTATACGAGTTTTCTTTGTAAGATAACGCACAGTCGACGGAAAATCCCATCTGTGAAGTGTGGAATACTCGACAGATGTTTAAGGAACTTTACCTATCCCGTCAATATCAATTGAGGAACATCATCTCTAGGGCCGTAGAATCCAGGAACTTATCTTTTCCGAGTGCATATCCCGTGCTGGAGTGTTAGTGGCAATAGACCCTATATGTATTACCATTTTGTTGTGGCTATTACAGGTTGCTGCTAAGAGAATTTTAGCCGGTTTGGTAATTACTATTATAGCCAGGCATACTGTGTATGTATAAATTTACAAAGTTGTTTTTTCTAGCGATTACTTTCACGTATTTGTTTTTGGTTACCAATTTCCAGGGAAGACAGATCTGGATCGCTGGTATTGGTTTTTTCATCCATTCAAGCCAGGTAAGACAACTGTTGATATTTTTTATATGCATGTGTGTGCCTTTATTTTTTAAATGCTATACTGTTTCAAACCATCCAATTGAGGAAAAAACGGTTAAAATTTATCTTTGGTAGCAACAGATTAAGCAATATCGTTGTCAACTTTTGCAAGTCATTAAATTGTATGGACGTTGAGTACTATTTATTATTTTTTTCACTTATTAATTCAGTGGTTAATCCCCTTCCCTGTCTGGGTTAATTACACTGTGTTTGGCGCCCTGAGGATATTCTGGTTGGTTTCAATTATCCAAAATACCGGAGGAATACCTAAGCAGGGAACCCACGACGGTAATAAGTTACCACCCACGTTCTCCGACTGTTCCTGAGAAAGGTCTACTTAGCCCAAACCAAAAGCGGCACAATTTCGGCAAGTTTTGGCACATAGGTTTAGGTAACTACACTATTATACTTTGAAATCGTAATTTTGAAATTTAGACTTTTATATTTATTACTAGGGGCTCCGCCCTGGCCCTGCCCAACCCGCCCCTTCGCGAGCCAATTTGCGTTGAGCCGCTCACGTTTTGCCCGCTTGTAATAATTGTATATAAATGAAAATCATTCAAGTTATAAAACTTCTTTTTACGACATTTGTTGAATCATAAATCAACCATATTCAGCAAACATCACTTACTACTGACTTTCACCGCAGATGTCGCCATCCATGCCACCTTTTAAAATTACTTTATTAACGTATGAGTCTAAAGTAGCTGGACAGAATTCAAACTATAATAAAAAAATTAGTTATAGAAAATTTAAAATTTATTTTTATTATGAAAATTCAATATCACTAGAACACAAAAAAATTTTTAATCACATAATGGTCCATTCTCTTCAATTTTTCTAATTTTACTTTTAACACTTTCCATCATACGCCGGAGCAATTTCACATCAATTTTTTGACACATGACTTAATCCGTTTTTCTAATTTATCGGCTGATGTTGCTTCCCAACCATTCTTATAAACTAATTGTGACAAAATTGACCAGAAAGTTTCAATTGGACGAGCTGCAGGAATATTGGGCGGATTTGCATATTTGGGAACAATCGGTATATTTTGACCATCTAACAAATTTAGCGTTTTTTTGCATAATAGCAAGATGCAAGATCCGGCCAAAAGATGATTTTATCATCTTTATGGTATTTATTTACAAAATTAACCATTTTTGGTAAACATTTTTTAATATAAGTGTCTGTGTTAACTGCAATACCAGCTTGAGTTTGAACAAAAATATTTGAAACGCCTTTCACTGATATGGCACACCACGCTAATACTTTCGGTTCGAATTTTGATTTTCTAATAAATTTGACATTATCAGGAACTGTGTTTTTATCGGTGGTATAAAATCCTTAGTTTGTAATATCACAACTGTTGGCAAATGTGAAATACTTCTCGTCATCCATAATGATAACTGTATCGCCTGTTAAAAATTTTTGTCGCAAAATGCGACACTTTTTGGGTATTTCTATTAATTGTTTATTAGTGTATCTGGGTTTAACGTTCCTCTTGTACCGTTTTACGTTTATTTTTTTCAAATTTCGGCAAATTGTTGTTTGCGACACTTTAAATTTCCTCGATAGTATGCGAGTACTCACTCCAACTTTGTTTTCTGCTGCTTTTTTTAACTAACTTAGCTGATTTTTTTTAAAAATTGATTTTCTTCCCGTTTTTTTCTTATTTTCTGCATCAATACTTCTACGGAACCTCAAAATTATCGAATAAATGGTACTTCGACTGAAGCCTTCGTTTATAAAATGTTTTAAAACGCAGCTTTTATTTTGCTCGCCAAGCATTTTATAAACACGTTTACGCAAAAAATTCTGTTCACACACTTTCATAATGACAAATCAAACGAAACTAATTAAGTTTGACATTAAACAAATGAAAGAAGGTACAGTAAAAAACAAAAGGATTGCTAGATCATAACTAATATTTTGATGCAATTGAAATTTGTCCAGCTACTTTAGACTCATACGTTAATTAAACAAAAATAAAGAAACAAAATACCAATATAGAAAAAGCGAAGTGTTGTTCACCGGTGTCAAGTGCTGTGATTAAGTCTTGTACAGGATCGTCTTTGGTATAATTTCGGTTTTTTGTGAGGTTGATTTAACGGCAACGCTTGAGTGTTAGATCTTGTTTTGGTTATCCTGATTGGTTCTAACGTGTCATGCTTGCATGCGTCTTTCTGGCGTATGGGAAGATTTACTTTTCGTGCAAATGTACGTTTCTCTCCATACCATTTCTTTTATATATGCATTTAATGAATCGGCTCATCGGATAATACATCGGATAATCGGTTTACATAAGATTACATAATGATTAAGAGATCGGTATGATATCGCTACTTCTAACATAAATATGATCAGTTGCCGCAAACCTGGTTTATATTATCTTCCGTTGTATGCCTTTATAAAAACGCGTTTTATATATTTATAGCTAACCAAGGTTGTGCGGCCTGAAGACCGCACTGTTGGGAATAATTTTAAATTTACCCTGTATGGGAATCTCGTTCCATTCATGCGCGTCCGCAATTTTCACTTTTTTTAATTGCTTTTCGGTCCCGGTTTTAGCGGAAAACCTCTTTAGGGTCTTAGAGAGTAACTGTGCAAAATTTGGTTGGGATCGGTCGAACGGTCTAGAGTCTATAAGGAACACACAAACACACAAACATACATAGATAAGGTTGTGGCCTGAAGGCCGCACTGTTGGGAATAATTTTAAATTCACCCTGTATGAATCTCGTTCCATTCATGCGCGTCCGCAATTTTCACTTTTTTTTAAATTAAGCTTTTCGGTCCCGGTTTTAGCGGAAAACCTCTTTAGGGTCCTAGAGAGTAACTGTGCAAAATTTGGTTGGGATCGGTCGAACGGTCTAGGAGTCTATAAGGAACACACACACACACACCCACAAACATACATCCATTTTATATATATAGATATATTATACATAATATAAAATCTGCGCGTTGTATCTGCGCGTTGCATTTTACCGTTGCATAAAACCCTTACCTTTTTATATTATAGGGTAGATATAAAATCTGCGCGTTGTATCTGCGCGTTGGATTTTACCGTTGCATAAAACCCTTACCTTTTTATATTATAGGGTAGATTATACATAATATAAAATCTGCGCGTTGTATCTGCGCGTTGCATTTTACCGTTGCATAAAACCCTTACCTTTTTATATTATAGGGTAGATATAAAATCTGCGCGTTGTATCTGCGCGTTGCATTTTACCGTTGCATAAAACCCTTACCTTTTTATATTATAGGGTAGATTATACATAATATAAAATCTGCGCGTTGTATTTGCGCGTTGCATTTTAGCGTTGCATAAAAACCCTTACCTTTTTATATTATAGGGTAGATAATATAAAATCTGCGCGTTGTATCTGCGCGTTGCATTTTACCGTTGCATAAAAACCCTTACCTTTTTATATTATAGGGTAGATATATTATACATAATATAAAATCTGCGCGTTGTATCTGCGCGTTGCATTTTACCGTTGCATAAAAACCCTTACCTTTTTATATTATAGGGTAGATATAAAATCTGCGCGTTGTATCTGCGCGTTGCATTTTACCGTTGCATAAAAACCCTTACCTTTTTATATTATAGGGTAGATATAAAATCTGCGCGTTGTATCTGCGCGTTGCATTTTACCGTTGCATAAAAACCCTTACCTTTTTATATTATAGGGTAGATATAAAATCTGCGCGTTGTATCTGCGCGTTGCATTTTACCGTTGCATAAAAACCCTTACCTTTTTATATTATAGGGTAGATTATACATAATATAAAATCTGCGCGTTGTATCTGCGCGTTGCATTTTACCGTTGCATAAAACCCTTACCTTTTTATATTATAGGGTAGATATAAAATCTGCGCGTTGTATCTGCGCGTTGCATTTTACCGTTGCATAAAACCCTTACCTTTTTATATTATAGGTAGATTATACATAATATAAAATCTGCGCGTTGTATCTGCGCGTTGCATTTTACCGTTGCATAAAACCCTTACCTTTTTATATTATAGGGTAGATATAAAATCTGCGCGTTGTATCTGCGCGTTGCATTTTACCGTTGCATAAAACCCTTACCTTTTTATATTATAGGGTAGATTATACATAATATAAAATCTGCGCGTTGTATTTGCGCGTTGCATTTTAGCGTTGCATAAAAACCCTTACCTTTTTATATTATAGGGTAGATTATACATAATATAAAATCTGCGCGTTGTATCTGCGCGTTGCATTTTACCGTTGCATAAAACCCTTACCTTTTTATATTATAGGGTAGATAAGCAAAGTGAAACCAAGATATAAGTAAAATATAGAAATTTATATGTACATGATGTAATGTACCACATACAATAATTAATGATAAAATAAAAGACAAGAAGTTAAGTTTTGATGCGAACCCTGATTCTTTTAAACGAAACTACTTGCAAAAAAACTAACGGCCCAATTCGGATAGCAAATTTAACTGACTATAACTTTATTTGGATAAAAATTTTTTTGGAAAACTAACTCATTTCACTGAAAACTCCAAAAAAAAGAACAAGCTCGGTACCAAAAAATAAAAAATTTTAAAATGGCCACCCTCATTTTCAACCTTAGAATATATATACCCATATATTCTAACCCATATATTATATTCATAATCATAACCCATATATTCTAAGTTTTCAACACACAAACGTGCTCTTTTTAAAAGGTGTCAAACAGTATTATTAGCGCTTCAATCTTCCAATTTCGTTTGTGTTGTTCAGTAGTTTGTTTGGATGGAATTCCAGTCTGTTTTGATTTTCCGTGATAATTTTGTATTTCTTCACAAACAGAATTCATACGCAAGTCACGTTGTATAATAAAATTGGGCACATACCATGGGGCGTTTACGATTGCACTAAGTACTTTGTTTTGGAACCTCTGAAGTACCTTTTCGATATTGGATAGACTAGCAGTTCCCCACAGTTGAATGCCATATGTCCATATAGGCTTTAATATAGCTTTATAAGTTAGAATTTTGTTTTCCAATGATAGCTGTGACTTTTTACCAATCAGCTAATTTAGTTGACTAAATTTAATCCCAAGTTGTTTACGTTTGTTGAATATGTGCTTTCTCCAGGTAAGTCTTCTATCTAAATTTATGCCAAGATATTTTGCATTCACTGCTTGTGGTAAGAAGTTGCTGTTTGATTTGACTGGAGGGCACGAAGATCTTTGCATTGTAAATGTGACGTGTGTGGACTTTGGTTCATTGGCCTTAATTCTCCACTTTAGTAGCCAGTGTTGAATTTTGTTGAGATTTTCCTGTAGATGTTTCGAAACAAGCACAGGATCGATGTGGGATGCAAGTATTCCTGTGTCATCAGCAAACGTGGCCACTATCGTTAGTTTTGTGGTCGGAAGGTCAGCTATGTATAGTATGTAGAGTACTGGTCCTAGTACACTACCTTGTGGCATGCTAGAGTAAATTAGATATAAGCTGGTATACTCATCTTTATCTTTAACTAAAAAGGTAGGTACCTGTTAGGTAGGAGTTCAGCAATTGGTAGTAACGATGAGGAAGGTTTTCTTCAGTTTATAACGCAGACCATCGTTCCACACCTTATCGAAGGCCTGACTGATATCCAAGAACGCTGTCGAGCAGTATCTCTTACGTTCCAAGTCGTCACTAATTGTTTTTGCATCCCTATGCACTTGCTCAATCGTACCGTGGCGGTTTTTAAGGCTAAACTGGTGATTTGGAATAAGGCTTCTTTCTTCTATTATTGGTAATAGGCGTCTAAGTAGGAGTTTCTCAAATATTTTTGAGAGCACTGGTAACAGACTTATTGTCTACATTTTGGACTTATTTGAGACTTATTTGTCTACATGCTACATTTTGGGGCTCTTTTCCAGGTTTCGGGATAAGAATGATCTCTGCGACCTTCCACTGGCTAGAAAAATAGTTTTGTATTATAATCGCGTTGCAAACAAACGTGATAAACTTGATACATTTGGGTGTCAGCTGCTGTATTATTTTGCCTGTTATGAGCCTGTCAAAGCCAGGTGCTTTCTTAAGGTTTATTTCTTTATCTATAACTTATCTGATTTTTTAATTTTAAATTGTGTTATTGGTAGGTCCATCTGGAAGGGGGCATCCAAGTATTGACAGATGTCTAAGTTTTCATCTGTTAGAGTTGATGGATTTGGTTTGAAGACATGTTCGAGGTGTTCAGCAAAGGTTATCGCTTTTTCTTTGTCACTTTTTACCCATTGTTCGTTTTCCTTTCTAATTGGTGGTGTCGATTGTTGCGGGCGCTTCATATTTTTTGTTGCTTTACATAAAAAGTAATTGTTTATTTTTGTTGCAGACAGTTTGCCAATGTATTCGATCTAGGATAGATTCTTAAGATTCAAAAGTAGCGCTTTTAGTTCTTTAGCTGCTTTGTTAAATTTTTTCTTATCTTCTATGGTTCTGGTTATCTGCCATTGTTTACAAAATTTCCGCTTTTCTGCAATTTTTTGTTTTACTACTATTGGGGTTTGTTCTTTTATATTGGCGTCGTTAGAATCTGGAGTGGCAGACCAAGCTGCGTTTTGAATAGTTTCTGTCAGATGTTTGACTGTATCCTACAGGTTTTCTTCTAGTTTTAGGGCTATATCTAGACGGGTGTGTTCATCTAGTTCTGTTTTAAAGATATTCCAGTTGGTTTTGTTGCTAAATAATGTAGGAAGCTTTTTCTTACCAAGAATTTTTGAATATACGCCAATGCGTGTGATCTGATGTTAAGTCCAGTGACGATTCCACTCTGTACTGCTTTGTATTTATACCTTTTGTGGCGAAAAAATCGATTAGATCCGGTGTTTTACTTGTATCGGTAGGCCAGTACGTTGGTTCCCCTGTTGATAGGTACGTCATATTATTATATCTTATTGCTTCTAGCAATAAGCTCTTTTCCTTTGGTAGTTGTGAGCCTTAAGCCCCACTGAAGATACTTAGCATTGAAATCGCCTTGAAGATTGAAGATTAAAGATCGAAGATTAAAGATCAAAGATTAAACATTAAAATTAAAGTAAAAGATCAGAGATTAGAGATTAATTGAAGATCGAAGATCCAAGATCAAAGATTACAGATGAAAGATCGAAGATCAAAGACTAAATATTAAAGAGACTAAAATCAAATTCTATAAAACAATGACGGTTCCCGTCCTAACATATGGATGCGAAACATGGGTACCATCCAAAGAGAGGAGTCAAAATACAAGCAGCCGAAATGACATTCATGAGAAAAACTAAAGGCTGCACAAGAATGGATAGAATAAGAAACTAAGACATACGCTAGGAACTACATATCTTTTCCATTAATCAGAAGATCTCTGAATATAAAGAAAACTGGAAGTCGCACATCAATAGAATGGAGAATGACAGAATTCCAAAGAATATCCTTTCGTATACCTTGCCTATACCTTGAAAAGAAGAAGAAGAAGAAAGAAAGTTTATTAACAAATGTTTATTATTTAGGGATAGTTTAGCTGACGAGTTCTTGAAAAGACGAAACCACTTATACGCAATGGAGTCCTTTCTACTTACTAAAGTGTAAGTTGTAAAATTTTCAAATTTCATTAAACTTGTAATTTTTAAAATATTTTATTCAATAAAAAGAATGTTATGAATCCCAACAATAAAAGGCAGGTCTTTTCGGCACATTCGGAGTAATTTTGTGTCTCAAAATATGAGAACAGATGGCGTTATTTATTTGGAAGGCATACTAAATTACATACTTATATATATTACAATTTTTATAAAATAAAAAGTAATATTATATAACAAAGTTTTGCTAAAAAACGCTTCTATTAAATAAAAATGCACTAAAAAGTGAAACATAATTATTAATAAAATCTGTAACAGCGCTCCTCGAAATCATCAAAATGATAAAAAGCGTGGGCCACCGAATTAAGTTTTATATAATTGCCATTATTCTTGATTTTGCCGCCTTCAAAATTTGGGATCCAGCCGAATCAAGCGGACGTTTGCTTCTCTTGCCCCTGGCGCCAGCCCTGGCTGTATGTTGTATGCATCTTAATATAAAGCATTATCTTCAAGTTGTTACATACAAACATATTACCTATGTACTTAATGTACTTTAATCTAGTAAACATAGATAAAGCTCGCCAAACCTTAAAATTTACTCCGATATTAAAATTTATTGTGGTAGATTGCTTTTTCAAATATTGAATCAAATAATTAAACTTCTTAAATTGCCGCTTTAAATTATATTATCGTCTTTCAATAAACATTTATCAATTTTCTGCATTACCTTTATTAGATGAAAATAAAATGCCGCAGTTTTATTTAATTAATAATTATTCAAGAAAGGTGTGCAACACTAAAATTAATATCAATTATTTTAAATTATAAGAAGGCAAACTTGTTGGTTAAAATGTCATCCAATAAAAGATTTACATTAATATTTACGGTGACGCTAATTTAACTCAATTTTTCAAAAATTTAAATGTAACCTTCGCGGATATTTTAAATATTTGGGGAAGGGCAATGCTTGACAAATGAAAACATGCGCATCAAGTGGTTAAATTTTGAACCTTGCGTCAGTTGGTTAGTGGTGGTGGTTACAAATGCGAGTCGTACTAATTAAAAATTAATTTGCTTTTTAGATTTTTTTTCCAAAATAAATTAAATTCTTTTCGATTTACCAAAATACCAGCACAATACGGCAACATAAAACATAATAAACATGGCGAAATTGAACGATAGGACAAGTTATTCGCAAACGTACAAATTGGTAATAGTGGGCGGCGGAGGTGTAGGAAAATCTGCAATAACTTTACAATTTATACAGGTAAACAGCAAAGCAAATGTTTTCAAAATTTTCCACAACTAGGCCAACTTGTTAATTCATTTTAAGTTATATTAAAAAAATTATGTCAAACATTTATTTATAGAACATTGAAATTTATAGGTCTTTATAAGGAGTGAAAATAATAACCTTGTTTTAATCCCACACAAACCAATTTTAATTCTAATAATTTTATAATAATTACAACTGGATAGGTGCTTTTCTAATCGTTTCCTCTTATTTTTAGAGCTATTTTGTTACCGATTATGATCCCACGATTGAAGATTCTTATACCAAACAATGCGTCATAGACGATATACCCGCAAAATTAGATAGTAAGTACATCATCTGTCATAAACCTTAGCATACTGTAGTACAGAGATACTTTATTATATGGGTAAAAACTGACCTCGCATTATTTTGCCTACACGAGAAGCATCTGGGTTAGGTCATTTGATTTAAGTCGACCAGACAAACTGTCTTGAATGAGCTTCCATTAATGGTTTTTTTTAGTTTTAGACACGGCAGGTCAAGAAGAATTTAGCGCGATGAGGGAGCAATACATGCGATCAGGGGAAGGTTTTCTATTAGTATTTTCTGTAACAGAGAGACCAAGTTTCGAAGAAATATTTAAATTCCATCGACAAATATTACGAGTTAAAGATAGGGATGAATTTCCCATGCTTATGGTTGGAAATAAAGTAAGGTGGCGTGAAGCATTTATTGAATTTATGTAATAAGTTCACGTTTTAAGGTCGATTTGGAAAATCAAAGAGCGGTTTGGCAAGAAGAAGCGCAAGCTTTAGCAAGGCAGTTGAAAATACCTTACATGGAATGTAGTGCAAAAATGAGAATGAATGTGGATAATGCTTTTTACGAATTGGTTCGTGTGGTACGCAAATTTCAGCTGTCTGAGAGACCGCCGCTTAAACCAAGCTATAATAAAAAGAATAAGAAAAAATGTTGTATTCTGTAAGTTATTGTTTAGCAAACCTTTTACATCACATAAGCCCACTTTATTATTACATATCCTTGTTTATTTTTACAAAAAAATAGTTATTTTTATACAGCAGTAATTTATTATTGTTTATATCATCTGAAATGCCTCAGTGTTTACTACATATCTGTGTTTTTATGTTCGTCTATCAAAAATGGTAAAAAGTATGTTGGCGATTTACTATAGTATCGCATTCATTTGTAAATAATAAAAATTTAGAGATTTTTAAAATACTTTTTACTAATTTTGAACTTTTAATAGGGTGTTTAATATAAAATAATAATTGTAAAAAAAATTGGTGGTTGAAAATCAAATGTGAGAACTTTATTTACAACGGATTAGATATAAACAAACGATCTCTGTAGAACTTAGTTCTATCGATTCTGATGCAATCACGCCAATTTGTGGTGCACTGCAACAACATATCGTATTGCCAGCTACTCTATTCATTGATTTAAATATGGGGTTTTTATAAAATAACCAGAACTGTAATTATGTTACTATCGGAGACAATAAAGTTTATTAATAACAATTTTTTCAAGTAATTAGCAGAAATCGTTTGAAGAATATGTCATCACTAAATAATATGTTCCTACAATTTTGAAAATGTCTGAAGATCAGCTATTGATATTACCAGACTGCTACTCTTGGTAACTGAAATTATCTGACCAATTTGTATTATACGATTGAAATGAGAGAGTAATTCTGAATTTTCTGTTTATTGATAAATACCCAGTAATCAAATGCACACTATGAATGGTAGCAAGTATAAAGTTGAGGTACCTTCTTCAGTGTTATTAAAAATACCGGTGCCTCAATTACTTCTTAGATATTGAAAACTTAAAGAGTGAACAAACACCAATTTTATTTTTATATATAAATTATATTTTTTAAATATTTGCCACATTTAAACAATATAATCAATATAAATCTGATTGTTTATAGAAAATAAATATTTTGTAAAATTGTTCATTTTGATGACGTAGTATAAGGTATTTTTTAAGTAATATTTCCAAATGAAACTCAAAATACCTTGTCGCTACAATTTTAATTTAAAAGCGGCAAATTTATAATGGGCAACTGTTTTATAAACTTGCTGATTTTTGTATTATTTGATTGTTAGGTGTAAAAGTTAGTACACTGCCAGAAGAGCTTCTTAAGCTTTTCGTGCCATAGGTACTATTAGAAAATACTAATTGTCAATTAAATTTTTATTGTACGAATGTGATAGTCTAGCAATGCTTAAATATTTACAATAAACACAAAATACTCGTCTTTGTAAAACCACCATGCCGAGTCCTCGACTAGCAAGTATTTATTTACAAGTGGCAGCAGTTTTATTGCAAAAAAATAATTGACAATATTAGTGGTTTTTATTAATGTACAATAATTTAACGCTAAATTTTGTAAGATCTCTGTGGCTGTTGTTAATTTAAGGGTTTAAAAGTTAATTGAAATATCAGTTAAATCCTCTTGCAAGCTATAGCAAACTATGTAATAATTTTTTTAAATGTGTACATATTAATTATATAATAAATTATTAACTTGTGAAATTAAAATTAACAGTTTAATTATTGAACAATTAAACGAATTTTTTCATTAGCTTTCAGCAATGGGTTTTGCTGCCGTCGGATGAAAAAATTAAGTTGACCTGTTCATTTTTTAAATTTTAATTTAATAATTATACAGGGTACCGAGAAAATATGATGCCATGATCTAAAACTAAGCAGTGCATTTTAACAAGAAAAAACAAATAAGACATGGTGTGTCCAGAACAAGGATGCGTTTTTCAGCACCCTGTATTGAGTAATTGTCTTCCTTTTGTTATATTAATTCACTTTTTTATAAAATAAATTGAGAAGTTTTCACTTGTAATAATAATTAATGAGAAAATTGGTGTGATAATACACGGCTTAATGAATGTTAACAAGCTAAAACCGATTTTAATTAGTAAACATTTTAATCTGGTGGTGCTATTTGTATTATTATGAATGTTAAATGTGTCTACTGTGTGCATTTTATCATTGTTTAACATTAAATTTTTAAATATTAATAAAGTTAATTTACTTTCAATATAATTTTTGTAGTTTCATATCAACCACAGAAATTACTTCATATTTTGTACATGCCAAACACCATAATATATTGACGTGTAAATTGCGTGCACATTTCTGATAATCCTGGAGAGTACTTTTAAAGATGTTCAAGTCCATTATTGCGTTTGTTTACAGGTATGTACATGAGTAGCTTCCGTGGTGTTATATATAACGATAGATTTGAGGATGTGTGCTTCTGCTTTTGACTTCGGCTTATAAAAAGACCTTTGCACATCTGCCAACATTAACATTTATATTGGACTACTATTATGCCGATCAGCGTTTTCCATTAGGGTCGTGGTTTAATTTTTGAATTTTTCTTGATTTGTATTCTTTGTTACATACAGCCTATCAATTTATCCATTATTTAATTTATATGTATAATTTCGGATATACAGGTAACCCCCATATAACACGGTATCCCTACAGCACTGTTTCGCTTTAACACGGTTTAAGAATTAGGGAATATCCCTATATACGCAGCATTCTTACAACACGGTTCTACTGAAGTACAAAATTTAAAAGAGAACTTCACAAATGATTGGCTGCATACAACGAAATTTATAACGATCTCTCGGCCAAACGCAAACAACTTAAAATAACAGATTTTTTGGAATAAATAGAGAATGAAACTAAAGTGCTGAACAAAGTAGAAGATGAGGATATTTCGTCAAAAAAAAACGCACTAATTAGTAGTAATGAAGATAATTATTATGTAATACTAGCTGGATACCCGGCTTCGCCGGGTCTCATTAAAAGGTGGAACTCTGCCTTTGTCTGAATGATTGAATAGCTGGATACCGGCTTCGCCCGGGTCTCCTATAATTAAAATACTTTGCCTTTGTGTGAAGTATTTAGATTTTCAGTATCCTGCTTCGCTTAAGGTTTTCTTCTCGACGGGAAATCTTGCTTCCCGTTGCTAGAGCGTTTCAGAATGATTTTAGTGTTCCCGTTGTCGAGTGTTTCAGAACGGTTTATATTGTACTCTACAATTTCTCTACAGCTTTTCTTCTCCAGTATTTCAAATCACTTATAATAGTGTAGGTACTGAATGTGAATATACCAACGTAAAATTACCATATATCAATTATAGGTATTGGCGATGGGAATCTCGTTAATCCATTCATGCTCGTCCGCAATTTTTCACTTTTTTTAAATTAAGCTTTTCGGTCCCGGTTTTAGCGGAAAACCTCTTTAGGGTCCTAGAGAGTAATTGTGCAAAATTTGGTTGGGATCGGTCGAACGGTTTAGGAGTTATTAAAAGACGAACAGGAACCTAACCCTGTTTTTGTATTAGTTCTTTGCTTCGTATAACACGAATTTGCACAACACGGTGTTTTTTCAGAACCTAATTACCTTGTTATATGGGGGTTACCTGTATTTTAAATTAATTACTTTTTCTGCCATATCAGGTGCAAACAACCATTCGATTCACCTGTTGCACTTCACATTACTGCATATTCTTAACTTTTACAAAAACACTTTGTATTTCATGTTTCATTGTTCTTCGTTTATATCCCCATACTTCCGATAATAATTAGTCTCAAAATCAGGCTAAAAGTGACTACATACCAACATAAGTTTTTAACATAGATCTCAATAAAAATCTACGTTTGATGGCAGCGTTCCAAATTTAGATTAAGTAATCAAACCGCGAATTAAACGTTGGATTATAATTAATCGAAAGATCATCAAAATTTCTTCTAATTCCACAGTGAGCGTGTTATAGATGGAGGGGACCTACAGTTTACTGCAGGAAGTGTCAATCAATTGCAGTGGCATACAGAAGAAGCACATAAATCTGTCAGTTGTTGCAAAATCGTACAGCAGCGCTACCGGAACCACACACTTCAGTTTTCCACCGGAATTAATATATCAGGTCACTATAAATAAGACTTAGCATCTGAGCATCATCTCTGTAGTTGACACATTTTTTTGTTTAAGTAACACATTCATTTGTATTCATTTAAATTTTCAATTTTAAACATTTGCTTTTAAAAATGAATTTAGAATTAATTTATTGTATTTATAAATCAGTAAATTTTTTCCCCACTTACTTATTTTAAACAAAATTTTCTAGTCTAGATGATCGTGTATATTTTGAATTTGTTGATTCTCATCAGATGGACCTGGATTAGTAACTGATTTTAAACATTTAAGTATGGAAAATACACATATGTATTTTCCACGAGATGTCAATGAACCAACTTTTTGACTTTTTACAAAAATTAAATACATTCAATTAAAAATTCACTTAACTTGAAATCATTAAACTTATTCTTAAAATATATATTTCACAAAACAATTAAAAATTACATATTACCTTTTGCTATTATCCAAAAAATACTAACACCGTGGGCTAATTGCTAAAAGTTTTTTGAATAATTTCCTATAAATTACCAAGAAATTGCTAACAATAACTAAAAATTATTAAGAAATTATTGAACTTTCTGGACAGTTAGCGGTACTTGTACTTCAAAATATTGTTGATCCCTGATTTCTTCATCTAGAGATATCTATTAGATATTTGATAAATTAACAAAGTAAACAATCATATTTCTGATTTTTTTGTTTTGCTGCTGTCTGATTAGTTGCTTCGTTAATTTATCTAATAGATATCTCTAGGTAAAGGAAGCAGGCATAAGTGGTGGACCTACATTTTTCACATAAGTTTTAAATGGTGAATATAAATCTTTAGATAACCAGGAATCCAAACCACAACAGAGATAATTCTTTTGGAGCTACTGAAATTTGAACCCCAGACCTTCACCACTAATCTGAAATGCAGAGAGCAAATCAAAAAATGACTTTCACGGTAAAATTTAAGATGGAGAATGGGAAAACTTGGACACAGTACAGAATTACTGTTTAAAGATATATCAAATTTAAAACATGAAATATAAATGGTTAATTTTATTATGCAAACAGGAAAATTTATAAAAAAATAATTCCAGTTCAAATTAAAGTTGACTATACATATTATTATAAAATACAAAAACTAAAAAAATTAACAATATTTAACTTACATTATTTATTTCATGATTTGAAAATGGCAACAAACTGTTAACAATATTCAACATCTGGTGCTTTAATATGATAGAGACCTGCTAAAGCATCTTGAACAGCTCTAATACAGGCAATATTGGAAGTAAAGCCACCGGCTCTTTCTTGGAGAGTTTCCTTTCGTATGTGTCTGTAATACCCCATTTGTATGTAATCATTATCTGTGGGAGGATAAGGACCTTGGATAACTTGTGGTTGAGGTTTGTAAGTATAAAGTGGTCCTTCAACAATCGAAGGTAAGCTGTGTAAACTTTGAGAACCAAATCTAACACCGGTAGAAAATTGGGTAACTTTATTTACAGGGCTTTCAATTCCACTTCTTTAACTTGTTCAAACGAATTAATAATGTTTGTGGCACTAGCATTAGAAAACATAAGTTCATCTATTAACGCTTCCTTTTGACGCAGCTTTTTAGTTTTCAATTGTATTTCTTCTTGTTTTATATCAGTTCGCCTAGCTACCTCTTGCATCTTTTCAATTTCCAAAAGCTCTTCTAATTCATATTCCTCTCTGCTTACTTTATTTCTACCCTTCTGAATTTGTTCTTTATTATACTTTTTATAATCTTCGATACGCTTATTTGTGTTAATGATATCAATGTTGTTTGTTAAATTATAAACAATAGTTTCAATCTCTTCCAAATAATCATTGAACTCTCTTAACGTTGCAAAATCTTCTTCCTTTTTATTATAATCTTTCAACACTCTTTTACGTATGTCGACTTCTTTTTCTACTACAGGATCCTCAAACAACTGAACTCGGAAGTTGTTGCGACGTAATGGTATATGGCAATCTGGACACGACCCTGAACCTTTTAAAAATAGCAAATCCACACAACTTTCACATAAAGCATGCCCACAAACATTTACCATCATTTTTAGCGATGGATTTTGAAATTTTGTTGTCCGGCATCTCGGACAAATTGTATCCTCCATATTTTCAACTCTAGGCAGATTTTTTAGCACAGATACTACTAGGACAATTTTTTTAAACCAAGACTGTTTAGATATTTTTACGTTAAAGTAAAATGAATTAAAAAATAGTGTAGGATAACCTAAAATTTATTCAACTTCATAAAATTATAATCAGTGGTAACTCGTAACGCTCGTAACGAAACTTTGAGATTTATACAGTGGCGTAGTAAGAACTTGTTGAGCTTGTGCACAAAAGATCAAAATCCTCTTTGGCGCAAAGAGATTTAAAATATATAAAATCGCAATTGTAATTTCTTGTTCACCTAATAATTACCTATGATGGTTATAATATAGCAAATATTTTTAATGGTTTACTCCAATTTGTTCTTAATCCGTGTAAACTTGGCAACGTTGGAGTTACCGACCGAGAAATTGTAAAGTTTTGACAAAAGTGTCAAACCATGGGTGTTATCTCCCAGGTAAAAATTCGGAACATGTTTTAGTTTGTTCTCCAATCACTTTGGCGCTGTGTGCGCTAATTTTAAAGTACGCCCTTTTTAAGTTGGCAGTTACTTAACCTATAAATTTTTACACTGTAATTTTCAAGTACGCGTTATTTTAATTGGTGGTGTAAATTTTTACACACTGCTTTATTTTTACTTATTTTTGTTGGTGGTGTTGATTATTAACACATATCAAAATGAAGAATCATTTTTATTTATTCGTACATCAGCTTGTTAGTTCGGTCATCATGTTATAGCAGTTAACTTTGAGGACAACACAGATCCAGTCCGAACAATGGCCAATCGGCGCTTTTTGAAGTACAAGACGAAAATGGAAAAAATTAAAGATATGAAGCTCATTTAATTGTTATACAGTGACAAGCAAAACTGTTCACAATAAGTAAATTTTTGCTATAAATATAATATTACCTGAAATATGTATAAAATCTACATCCCACATTTGATCATATGAGAAGTAATGCATGACGCACTGATTACTTATACTATTTTGCAAAACAACAGTTTTATTATATTATTATCACATTGCTAAGGTGACGTTCGAAGTGAACAGTTTTGCAGTGTCAAGAAAGTAATTTTATTTGCTGTGAAACGAAAGTTTAACCGTTATTATTTTATTTTATTTGTACTGAGTAAGTGCTAACTTAATTATAACTTAAGTATTCTTGATCAATTTTTCATTTAATATAGAAAATAAAAATGCCTATTCGTATTAAGGAAGATTTAAAAGAAGATCGCTGAATCTATTAAAACAGGTATTTCAGTAAGAGAAATTGCAAGCAAACATGCGGTTTCAATAGGCCTTGTTACAAAATTAAGAAAGAAATTTAAAATTACCACAGAAATTAACAGAGGAGGACGACCGCAGAAGCTTTCGTCTCAAACAAAAGAATTATTCGCAAGTTAATAGTGTCTGAGCTGCAGAAAATGCCGTAGAGGCCAATAATACTATCAGAGACAACTTAAAAATTAATGTCTCTAATGATACCGTTCGTAGATGTTTAAAGGAAGTTGGTATGAAAGCTAAAACTAAAATAAGAAAACCTTTATTAAGCGAAGTACATAAAAAAAAGCGTTTAAAATTCGCAAAAGACCATATTAATTGGACTGTAGATGACTGGTGGTTGGTTACATGGTCAGCTGAATCGAAAATTAATCGAATGGGATCAGATGGCCGTGTTTGGTCATGGTATGATAAAAATGTAGGCCCTACAGAAAGAAACATTAAAATTTGGTGGAGGCTCTATGATGGTTTGGGGTTGTTTCAGGGGATAGGGTAGGAATATTAAGAAAAATTAATGGAATTATGAAAGCAACCGATTACATTGACATTTTAGAAGACTCATATTTACCAAGCCTTGCTAAATTTGGTTGTGCAGTAGGTGATACCATATTTATGCAAGACAACGACCCTAAACATTCGGCTAAAATTACTAAAAAATGGTTTGCTAATAATAATGTTAAAGTGATGGAGTGGCCGCCGCAGTCCCCGATTTAAATCCAATCGAGAATCTTTGGTGTATAGTTAAAAAGAATTTTAACCGCAAAGAATCAGCCCAAAATGTCGATGAGTTATGGACCATAACAAATAATGAGTGGAGTAAGATTGATTCTCAAATTTTGAATAATTTAATTACTAGTATGCCAAAAGGATGCAATTAGTGATTAAAACCAAAGGAGGTCATACAAAGTACAAAAGGTTGTTTAAATTATAAATTTATGATCAGTCGCAATACTGTTCATAATAATTTTCAACAATATGTTTTTTATTATTCTTATTTGAATTGTTTGGATGTTTTTCAAGTTTAGGTAGTTTTATTGTGTTTTAATTTATAATAAAATATATTTCAGCAAACTTTTTTGTTTTTGGTAAAGTTTTAAACAAATTTAAAGAATACTAGATTTTTATGAACAGTTTTGCTCGTCACTGTATTTTTATAATATTAAATCTAAATAATATAATAAAATTAAGTTAATTTATTTTTGTGTTTGTTTTAATCTGTTGAATTTCTTTAATTGTGGATATTGAAATTACATGTATTATTTTTAAGTTTTACTTTAAAATAATACTTGTAATTCAATATGCAAATGTCAAGTTTCATAGTATCATTTGAAAAATTTCAAATATGCTAAAATACGCGCTTAAATTTTAGTTTACTCTCCACTCGTTTTGGCGCTGCAATACGTCCCCAAAAATATACGGGAGTTGCCCATCTATATTACTCTTTCTTATCTATGTGTCAAACGCAGTAAAATTTTTGTCGATGATTCAATCAATTTTGTCCTTTGATAAACGATAATAGTGCTCGTTTGTGAATAAGTGTTTTAATAAAATAAATATAATAAACTTTTTAATTTCTCATGTACTTTTATAATTTGTGCTTGTTATCATGGGCGATTCGTTAGAGGGAAGCGATAACACTCCCGAACCGCAAAATGTACCCATTGCAGATTTTACGGCCTTTGCAAATTATTTACGCAAAGTAGCTACAATTTTATTACCCGAAGATGACGTGCATTTAGAACCTCCGGCTCTTAATGCAGTTTTAGAGGATAAGAACAATCAGGAATGTATACGAAAATTTTTGAGTGATCCTCAAGTTTCTATTTTATATGTTCAGCGTAGTTCATCAAAAGGTAATTCGAGAACAAATTTAGTTAAAGGTTGTTTAAATTTTAATGTTTAATTAGAAGATGAAAGCGATCAACCACCGGAAGGTGAAGAAGAAAAGGAACCAATTGCGTACTACATAAGTAACGAGGTACATTACACTAGTGGAAAGATGGCCAGTTTGGTAATTTTAAAGCGCGGATCTGTGATTGAGGCCGACAAAAGCATTCGAGCTCAAGTTCGAATTATTAATTTTAGCGATGGCTCTCCATACGAGACACTGCATTCCTATATAAGCAAAACCGTTGCTCCTTATTTTAAATCTTATGTGAAAGAATCTGGCAGAGCTGATAGGTAGGTGGATTTTTACTATGTAAAAATTATAAATTACAGTATAATTATTCAAAGGAAACTAAATTCTTACACCAGATTTTGATAAAGAAATACTTATCAGCCAATTTTTGTTAAACAAACCTTTCTTTTATTAATCAGCAGTGTAATCGGCACATCTTCTGATATCACTTGGAAGTTTTAAATTGACTTGGCATTTGAAAAGCAAAAATAGCAACTGTTTACTATAAAATATTGAATATAACTGAATAAACCTGAGCCTTGTACTTAATTTTATGTAAAATTTTTTTTTACATAAATTGCATTTCTGTCCCCGTTTATTTCATAGAAATACGAAAAATTCCCATAAGTTGAAGATCTCAAAACTTGATGAACATATCTGCAATAAAATTTCTGTTATGAATAAAAAAATATAATTCATTGTAATATGTATAAATTATGCAATTCATTTTGTCATCAACTGTGTTTTGGTTTTAATGCCTAGTAATCAAGAAAATTATCTAATCAGTTGCATTATTTAGATTGGTCTACCTTTGATAGCTCACATTACTGAAGAAGCTTTTTCACTTTCTTTGATTTATTAAATTACGGTTATTTTAAAATTTGAATTTTTTAAATTTGAACTTGCCGTTGTTATGTAGGGGTAAATGTTTTAAAATTTTTTATTACGGGCTCTTATAAAAATTAATAATTCTAAAATCAATAGCTACACTGGCTCACAAAATTATTTGCACAAGATAAATTTATAATAAAATTTTTCAAAATTGGTTATCTTTAATTATTTAAATTGCTGCTAATTGCTTTAATTAATTAAACTGCAATGGCGTTAATAAAATTAAAAAATGTTTTATTGGTTACAAAAAAAAAACGGTAACATAGATGAAAATGTGATAATTCAGTTACACATAAATAAACATATAAGAATGACGTAATACTTTTCTTATGATTGCAGTTTTAATACTGGGGGATTCTCAGGGCATACTATAGCGTTGTTTTACTTTTCAAATTAATTATAAGTGTTATTTATGTAAAATGGATCGAAAGTAAAGAATGTTACATTAATGTTACAGAAAGAAAACTTATTTTAAATTGGTGTTTTAAGGTAAAGCATAATGTGAAGTTGGAAAAATAGTCGACAGATGATTTTCATCGGTAAAAAATGCCCTAAAAAAATTTAAAATCGAAAGAAAGTTACCAAATAAGTCTGGACGTGGTAGAACAAAAGTATTTACTCTTAAAAATCAACAGTTTATTATGAGAAAAATTTAAAAAAATTCCAAAAAATCTATTTCTAATTTACTATCAGATCTTTCTGAATTAATACATAAGCATATTTTCTACAAAACAGTTCGTAAGGCACTACAAAATACTATTACTATTGTTGTGTAGTTCGTAAAGTACCATTGGATTTGAGAAGTAAATCGAAAAAAAACATTAAATTTGTTAAAAAATACATAAACAAAAATTTTTATTTTTGAAATAACATACTGTTGAGTAATGAAAGTAAATACAATATATTTGGTTCCGATGGAAGAAATATACTTGTGTATATTTTATAATTAGTTTTATACTTGTGCCAATAATTTTGTGTAACTGAATTACCACATTTTTCATCTCTGTTACCTTTTTTTTAATAAGTATAGAAATTTTTTTGATTTTAATAATGTCATTACAATTCCAAGTCATAATTGAATTAATTATATGAAGAAAAAATTAATTTAAGATAACCAATTTTGAGAAAACGGTACATTTTATTATAAATTTATCTTGTGCCAATAATTTTGCGAGCCAGTGTAAGTCTCTAAACTAAAATTTTAACGTTTATAATTTTATCAAGCCTCCCTCGAATTGATCGTAAATCAGCCACTGGATATGGTTAATATCAACTTGCACTATATGAAACACAAACTAATCGATCTCGTTAATATTTGTCTTGCTCATAATTTATCACCATATACAGTGAAAGCTCCCATAAGCGGACGCTCACGGTTCCACTAATTTTGTCCGCTTATAGGAGGTGTCCGTTTAAGGGAGAGTACTAAGGACTAATAAGAAATATAAATAGGTATCATATGATGTACACATACCCAATATGTACATAAGTAATACTATACATAAATACACACATGCTACACTCTGAAAAATAAGATATCACTAGCAAATTTTTTTAACATAGAAATATGTTTTAGAGCTTCACCATATGAATTTATCGATTTCGAACATTAGATACAAATTTACAACTTCCATTTTTTCCTTTAAGGAAAGCATTCTTTTTTTTGATGCCATTTTACATTTACATTCACAAACTAACTTCGATAATGCTGTCTGAACTAAAGACAAAATACTAATGCATATGTATAAACACAAAAACCAAGCTCTCAAGCAAAATAAAGGGGAATCACCTAATATAACAGGCAAATTACCGAATTTAATGCACATTATAATAAGCGGACCTAAGATATCGTCCGGCTATTAGAGTTTCGCGTCCGCCTATGGGAGATTTTTAGTCCCATTGGGGAATAATCTAGTGTCCGCGTCCGTTTATGAGAGCGTCCGCTTATCGGAAAGCATTTAACATTGGAAATGATATGCCGAAATTTGGTTCCAGAAATTTTGTCCGGTTACGGGGAGATGTCCGTTTATTAGAGCTGTCCGCAAGGAGAGCTTTCACTGTATTTTGAGTTAAATTTGGTTCAAAAAAGCAAAAAATATATTAACCATTCAGTACTGGTCGACTACAAACGTTAAAATATTTTACATGGTTTTCTTTAGCAAATTGAATTATTTTCGTTTGTACATCTACTACCATGAATTTTACGTATTATAGAGATGGCGATAAAATGGCACCAACTGTGGAAAAAACGATAGCCGAATTAGAAATGGGATTGTTGCATCTACAACAAAATATTGACATTCCCGAAATAACTTTGGTAGTTCACCCCAATGTCGCTTCAGTTATTAAACGCTGTGCTGATGAAAATCGTAAAGCTAAAGTTGTCGACTTTGGCGACAAAGTTGACGATTCTTCTTTTTTTTGAATCAGTTACAAAATGGAGTTAATAGATGGATAAAAGAAATTCAAAAGGTACAAACTGGTTTTCTCTTATAAATTACAAATTACCTAAACAAATTTTATTTAAGGTGACAAAATTAGATCGTGATCCCTCTTCGGGTACCGCACTTCAGGAAATCAGTTTTTGGTTAAATTTGGAGAGAGCATTGCATAGAATTCAAGAAAAGAGAGAAAGTGTTGAAGTATCACTAACATTAGATATTTTAAAACATGGTAAAAGGTTTTTGGCTACTGTATCGTTTGATACCGATACGGGTTTAAAACAAGCTATTGCAACTGTAAATGATTACAATCCGCTGATGAAAGACTTTCCAATCAATCACTTACTTTCTGCAACCGAATTAGAACGGATTCGCGCCGCAGTGCAATTGATATTTTCTCATTTGAGAAAAATTCGCAGCACAAAATATCCAATTCAAAGATGTTTACGCTTGGTTGAAGCAATATCTAGAGATTTAGGTTCGCAATTATTAAAAGTTTTGGGAACACGTCGACTCATGCATATCCCTTATGAAGAATTTGATAAAGTCATGATCCTGTGCTCGGAAGTATTCCTAACATGGGAAGATGAATATGAAAAACTTCAGGCTCTTCTAAGGTTTGCTATAATAATTATTTAATACAATGTAAAAAAATTTTACTAATACATTTTATAGGGATATTTTAAAGAAGAAACGTGATGAACACATGAAAATGGTTTGGCGTATTTCTGCACAACATAAAAAACTTCAAACACGAATGGAACACATGCGCAAATTCCGTCGTCAGCATGAGCAATTAAGAACCGTTATTGTGCGTGTTTTGAGACCTTCTGCTCGTCAAGCAGCAGCTATTATGGAAGCCGAAGATAGTGAAAGTTCTAAACAGGATGCCTTTACTTTTGATGCAGCCGATGCAAATGCAATTGAGGTAATACAAAAATTATAACATAAAAGGTTAAATTGAACTAATTTAAAAATTTACCATAGGAAGTTAACATAGCATACGAAAATGTTAAAGAAGTTGACTGCTTGGATATATCGAAAGATGGTCAAGATGCTTGGGATGCAGCTGTGCAACGATACGAGGAACGAATTGATCGTGTTGAAACTCGTATTACAGCTCATTTACGTGATCAATTAGGAACAGCCAAAAATGCTAACGAAATGTTTAGGATTTTTTCTCGCTTTAATGCTCTCTTTGTTCGACCACACATCAGAGGTGCTATTAGGGAATATCAAACCCATTTAATTCAACGGGTTAAGGATGATATCGAAGCTTTACATGAAAAATTTAAGGTAAATTTAGAAAATTTAAATTAATTTAATTTTAATGATGATTTTTTTCTATGTAGGTGCAATATCCTCAAAGCAACAGTGCACGCATAAGTAAAGTACGTGATCTTCCACCAGTTTCTGGTTCGATAATTTGGGCTCGTCAAATTGACCATCAGTTAACTACTTATCTTCGTCGCGTGGAAGATGTTTTAGGCAAAGGCTGGGAAAATCATATCGAAGGCCAAAAATTAAAAGCAGATGGCGACAGTTTTCGATTAAAACTGAATACTCAAGAAATTTTTGACGAATGGGCAAGAACGGTTCAACAACGTCAATTAGGCGTGTCGGGTCGAATTTTTACCATCGAAGCCGTACGCTCGAGAAGTGGACGAGGAAATGTATTTAAATTGAGAGTTAATTTTCTCCCCGAGATTATAACGCTGGCTAAGGAAGTGCGGAACCTGAAATGCTTAGGATTTCGGGTACCGCTAGCTATTGTGAACAAAGCTCATCAAGCCAATCAATTGTATCCATTTGCAATTTCACTAATTGAAAGTGTTCGTACTTATGAAATGACATTAGAAAAGGTGAGTGTTTAATTTTGTTATGATAAAAGCAAGCTAGTAAACACGATAGATTTTATTTAGACAAATGATTTCCAACTTAAACTTAAAAGAACATAATATCTAACAATAAAATGTTAGGTAATATATTATTTTAATGGCTCATACTCAATATTGTGACATTCTTATACTATGTTTTTGAACTTAAAAGATCAAAGCACTGGATACAAAACAGTCAGATACTTTTCAGTGCGCAAGTTTTCTAGCAAAATGGCCTAGAGTGCTGCTTGGTATATAGTATATTATCACCCTCATGCCAAACGAGACATATATTCAAATTTAGTTTTGAGTTTAGCTATTTGAATGAAAAATCAGAATTTGAAGTTATGAAAATTATTTATGGTTATATGGACACCCTCAATGAAGAAGGACATAACTCACTTTTACCTATTGAGTTTACTCTTTAAGAATCGATTTTCATATATAAGGCGCCGGTATGATAAAAATATGAGGTGTAAAATCTACTGATGAATGACCTCGTTTTAGTGGGACCTATGGTGCAAGAAATGACCGTTACTTTTTAGTGCGCACCTATGGTGCGCAAGATAATATTGCCGGAACATCTAACAACCACGTGGGTAAAAGGTACGTTTTAAAACGAAAATGAGAGGCGTATCTTTACATTAGCGCAACCGCACCAAATCCTGCCCGCTTTTTGTTATACATATCAATAATTAATATTGTTATTGTGAAGTTATAATTTTTATCATTATATTTCGATATTTAATCCAATTTAGACAATTTCTAACCTAACCAAAAATTATTTTCGATGTCTATAAATTCCTCCAGGTTATTATGATTTATTTTATGAATAATTTTAAATATCAATAATTCAAGTCAATAATTCGATAATATTATCTGAAAAATCAACAATATTTCTTTATTATAATGATGATTATATATAATAATGTTTTTATAAAATTTTCTTTCGAAAAGTTATTTTTTAGCATACTTAAATAATTTTCATGTACTATTTATTATTGTACGTAAAAGATTTAGTGACAATTATCTTTTTATAACCATATTTTGTTAGTTATTAAGATAATATTATATTTTAAATAAAAATAATTATAATAGTTTTAAAAATGTTTATAAAAACATTTTTTATCAATTTTCTTAAAGTTGGTTATTTTTACTGAGTAAACTCCAGTCGTGCGTCGGAGCTGACACACACAGTTTTTTTCAGGAGAGCAATTTGAAAGTTGGAAAAATTCTAGAAGTATTATTTTAAACATGAAAAAAATATTATAAATCGGAACACTTTTTAAATTGTTGTTGGCTTTATTTTATCTATTTTTATACAGCCGTTCCTGATTACAGAAATATTTGTAACTCAAATTGGACGTAACTTGAGTTACGTCCTTCTTCGTTGAGGGTGTCGATATTATCACTTAGGCAGACATAGTAGAGGTATTTTAAAATTTGCATTGTTTCAAATGTTCATAAGTAAACATTGCCAGGTATCAAACAATGCAAAGTATAAAATCTCTACTGCGTACCAGTGAATGCTTTCCTGGACTGGGTATTTTTGTTATTTGCAATTTTATATTTCTTTGAACATAATTTGCACATATTTATGCTCAACATGCAAATTTACACATTGGTAGTTTTGGTATGGGAGTACCAATGAATTCTGTGGTTTTATGTCGAAATTTTTTCACGAAATTAAAAATATAATATATCAAATTCATCAAAAATATAAGTCGGAAAACACAAAATCAGTTTTATTAATAATTTTTTACACTGTTTGTGAATTACAATTGATTGATAAATTATTAATCAAAGTAATTTTACTTTCCTATTTACGTAGTCCAGGAAGGTACATATTGTGATTGAGTAAAAACCAAAATTTGGGTTTTTGAGTTCATATGTTTAAGACCATTTTTGGAATGATGTTTGGATGTGTGTCCGTTTTTTTTCGTTTATGTCTACTAAATAGGAATAAACACATGCAACAATTGATTTGAAATTTCACACATTAGTTAATAGCACTACATTATATTGTGGTTACAAGATTGTGGAAGTTGGAAGCTATTTGTGTAGATTAATTTATTATCACATACATTTACAATAGTAATAGACATTTTAGGCACCACATTAACATTATTAGGCACTAGCTTAATTTTTTATAATACAAAACCAAATAAAAACAATCAATACAATCTTCAAAATTCTTTTCATGTCTATCAAAACTGCATAAACATATTATCTAATATTATATTAATATATCATTAACCATATTAGCTAACGAAAGGAAATAGTATTCAAACTTCTGGAAAGGTAGCTTAACAAAGTTGTTATTTTCCCATGTATCCAATTTCATATTTTGCATGATATAATAATGTACCCTATAGCATGCAACTAAAAAATGAGCCATAACATGCAGCTTATTACTTACATTCCAAGGTTGTACAAAATTAATGTCATCAATTTTATGAATCAACAAATCAAGTAATAACATCAATCGGAAATTCTGTCAAGTGCGACGCAACTTATTACAATTTTATTTATTTTTGTTCATGAAAGCAATAAATTATTGATTGATGAATTGCAGTTTTAAGGGGGCACATCACCTTGAACGGATTTAAAATAATGGCAATAATAAATTGTTAATTATTTTTGGATTTGAATATTGAATATGAATCTAAATAACGAATATTGGAAACTCCCATCTACATTATGGTTATTGCTGTACACTTCAAGAGGGTACAACTTACTCCGTGGTTCAGCAGTGTTTTATTTATGGTCATTTAATTAAGGAGCAATTTATTTTATTTTTTCAAACAAATTAATGAGATTTTCTTCAGACATTGTCAAACTATTGCAGCAATTTTTCAACAAAACTTATAGTTACTTTAGTAGCTGAATATGTAATAATTTATTTCTCTGCAGTAACCATTCCTTGCACCTAATTTTTGTTTTGTCTAAGTTGGCGATTATTATTATCGCAGCACAAACATTTTATTTATTTAAAGTATGATGCATGGCTCATTTTTTAACAAGCTAAATTTTAGATAAACTTTTTGTAGTGTACAAATTTTTTAAACATTTAGTAAATTAATGCAGCATGAAATTTTTACAAATTATTTAGCTTACGTATATTTATTTCACTTCATAATCGCATATCTATTGCAATGTGCCTTGGTATTAGTTTTAATTCTTTTAATCTGATCTAGATCGAAGATAAAGCCAGTATAATTCCATTAGTTGCCGGTATGCGAAAAGAAGTCCAATTATTAATAGCGGAAGGTATTCAACTTGTTTGGGAAAGTTATAAACTTGATCCATACGTTCAACGTCTTTCCGACACTGTGGTTAGTTTTCAAGAGCGTGTCGAAGAACTTGTCGTTATTGGGGAACAACTAGAAGTGGATGTTCGTTCTTTAGAAACTTGTCCTTATTCTGCCAACACTTTCGCCGATATTTTATCAAAAATTCAACATGCAGTCGACGATTTATCTCTAAAACAGTACTCGAATTTGCATATTTGGGTCAGTCGTCTAGATGAGGAAGTTGAAAAAAATCTTGCACGTCGTCTGCAAGCAGGAGTTCAGGCATGGACCGATTCATTAAATGGCATCAAAAATGAAGTTGATCATAGCATGGATACCGATGCTCCCGCCCAGCCAACTCACAAACCAGGAGGTGATCCACACATTCAAACTCTCGTTCACGAATTTCGTATTACAAATCAAACTATGTATCTCTATCCAAGTATTGAAGAAGCTCGCTTTCAAATTATGCAGCAATTGTTTGCTTGGCAAGCTATTGTCATGTCCCAGCAACGTTTACAAAGCAGTCGCTATCAAGTTGGAGTGGATAAACCTATTACTGAAACTTACCGTAATATTTTAACAAAGTTTCCTGCGTGGGGCACTCCACTTGAAAGTGCTTACAAAGCAATCGACGAAAAAATAAAGGAGGTGTGTTCACTTGACTTTTTCTTCTTCTTTTTTTAAATTTAATTACCATATGACTCCTTTAGGTTCAAAAATATGTTAAAGAATGGTTAAATTATCAATCTTTGTGGGATTTGCAAGCCGATAACTTATATGGATGCTTAGGTGAAAACATTGGCAAATGGATGGTCTGTTTAAATGATATTAAGTAAGAAATCTTGTGGCAATTAATTTTTAGGATTCTTAGAATTAAATTATTACAGGAAAACACGTACGACTTTTGATACTTCCGATACCAGACGTCAATTTGGACCAATTGTGATAGATTTTGCTAAAGTACAAAGCAAAGTTTCTTTAAAATACGATTCTTGGCACAAAGAAGTTTTAAGCAAATTTGGAACACTTTTAGGAAACGAAATGTCAACGTTCCACACTCAAGTTTCCAAATCTCGTTCCGAATTAGAAATGCAAAGCATAGAAGCGGCTAGTACATCAGATGCAGTTAGTTTTATTACCTATGTTCAATCGTTAAAGAGGAGCATGAAGGTTTGTGAATTGTGGACAATGGCCTCGAAAATTTTACTATATCGTTTTATATTTATTTAGGCTTGGGAAAGTCAAGTTGATACCTACAAAGAAGGTCAACGAATTTTAGAACGTCAACGCTTCCAATTTCCGACTTCGTGGCTTCATGTAGAAAATTTAGAAGGCGAATGGGGTGCATTTAACGAAATTATTAAAAGAAAAGATTCGTCTATTCAAACACAGGTTTAATTCTGAATAAGTGCTTCCTTTTCATACTAAACTTGAAATTCTCTTTAGGTTGCTAGTCTTCAACAAAAAATTGTTTCTGAAGATAAAGCTAGTGGAAATGCGAACAAATGACTTTTTAGGCGATTGGGAACGCAGTAAACCTGTGGAAGGATCGCTCAGACCGGATGAAGCTCTTACAAAACTCCAACTTTTTGAAAGTAAATTTGCGAGATTAAAAGAAGAACGCGACAATGTTGCCAAAGCGAAAGAAGCATTGGAATTACAAGAACCAGGTTAGCTTTTTTGTATACAATTTTAATTTTTGTTAACACGTTTTTATTTGAACAGGTGGTATTAGCACCAGCGAAGATCGTATGCAAGTAGTTTTTGAAGAACTACAAGATCTACGCGGTGTTTGGTCAGAATTATCTCGAATTTGGACACAAATAGATGAAACAAGAGAAAAACCTTGGTTGTCTGTACAGCCTAGAAAGTTACGACAACAATTAGATACACTGTCTACGCAACTTAAAGAACTTCCAGCTAGGTTAAGACAGTACGCTTCTTATGAATATGTAAAGAAACTTTTACAAAATTACACAAAAGTAAACATGATGATTGTCGAACTCAAATCAGATGCTTTGAAAGAAAGGCATTGGAAGCAATTGACAAAGCAACTTCGTGTTAATTGGGTGTTGTCTGATTTAACTTTAGGTCAAGTCTGGGATGTCAATTTACAAAAGAACGAATCAATCGTTAAAGATATCATTTTGGTAGCACAAGGAGAAATGGCACTCGAAGAATTTTTAAAACAGGTTCGCGAATCTTGGCAAACCTATGAACTGGATTTGATCAATTACCAAAACAAATGTAGATTAATCCGTGGCTGGGACGATTTATTCAACAAAGTTAAAGAGCACATCAACTCGGTAGCTGCAATGAAATTGTCACCATATTATAAGGTTTTTGAAGAAGAAGCTTTAACTTGGGAAGAAAAATTGAATCGAATCAACGCACTTTTTGACGTTTGGATAGATGTACAACGACGTTGGGTTTATCTGGAAGGAATATTCTCTGGAAGCGCGGACATCAAAACCCTGTTACCTGTCGAAACTTCAAGATTTCAAAGCATTAGGTTAGTAGCAAATAATATATTAATCATTAGGTATGATTTTGCATGGAAATAACTCAAAAATGCAATTATTTGCTTAAACTCTTTAGTTTGGCTTCTAAGTTTTTTATGTTCAGCTCAAATTGAAAGATGGTCAAATTTATTAACAAAGAAACGAGCGATCAACTCATAACCTTGTGATTTTTAAAATTTTTTGCTATATTCTAATGCTAAACTAAAAAATTTAAGTTATTTCCAAGCAGACCTCTTTTTTGCAATGTAATTCCTAAACAGAAACCTTTAATTTTTAAATTTAATTTCAGTTCGGAATTTTTGGGTCTCATGAAAAAAGTTAGCAAATCACCTATGGTGATGGATGTTTTGAATATTCCTGGAGTGCAGCGTGCTTTAGAACGATTGGCTGATTTATTAGGTAAAATACAGAAAGCCTTAGGAGAATACCTTGAAAGGGAACGTACATCCTTCCCGAGGTTTTATTTTGTTGGCGACGAAGATTTACTTGAAATAATTGGTAACAGCAAGAACGTTGCACGTCTACAAAAACACTTCAAGAAGATGTTTGCTGGCGTTGCAGCACTTTTATTAAACGAAGATAACACCATTATCATTGGAATTTCATCAAGAGAAGGAGAAGAAGTGCGTTTTATTACTCCCGTTTCAACTATTGACCATCCCAAAATTAATGAATGGCTTACTTTGGTTGAAAAAGAAATGCGAGTCACTTTAGCTTCAAGTTTAGCACAAGCTGTTCAAGATATTAAACAGTTTAAAGATAACATTGATCCTAAATTATTCTTACAATGGGTTGATAAATATCAAGCTCAAATTGTAGTGTTGGCTGCTCAAATTTTATGGAGCGAAGATGTTGAAGCTGCATTGCAAAAAACTAACAACGAACCACAAAAAGGACCCTTGGAAGTGGTTCTTACTAGTGTCGAAAATACCCTCAATGTTCTGGCAGATTCAGTTCTACAAGAACAACCACCTCTTCGTAGGAAAAAATTGGAACATTTGGTAAGTGAAATTATTTATGCCTTGGACATTGCTAATTTAACTTTTTTAGATCAATGAATTTGTGCATAAACGAACCGTAACTCGTCGGTTACTTACAAATAAAGTATACAGCAACAAAGCTTTCGAATGGCTGTGCGAAATGAGGTTTTACTTTGATCCTCGACAAACTGAAGTGTTGAAACAATTGACGATTCATATGGCTAATGCACGTTTTTATTATGGATTTGAGTATTTAGGAGTTCAAGATCGTCTCGTACAAACTCCACTCACTGATAGATGCTATCTTACTATGACCCAAGCTCTAGAAGCACGTCTGGGCGGTTCTCCATTTGGACCAGCTGGAACGGGAAAAACTGAATCTGTTAAAGCTCTTGGACATCAGTTGGGTCGTTTTGTTTTAGTTTTTAACTGCGATGAAACATTTGATTTCCAAGCAATGGGTAGAATTTTTGTAGGCTTGTGTCAAGTTGGTGCGTGGGGTTGCTTTGATGAATTTAATAGATTAGAGGAAAGAATGCTGTCTGCTGTGTCTCAGCAAATACAAACTATTCAAGAGGCTCTTAAGGAAAAGAAAGAAACTATTGCTGAAGGAGGTGCCGATAAAGGTTGATTGTTAAAATTATTGTGTACAATTTTGTTATAATGTTGAGTTTAATTTAAGATATCATTGTGGAGTTGGTCAACAAGAGAGTTCGGGTATCGCCCGACATGGCTATTTTCATAACCATGAATCCAGGATATGCAGGTCGTTCTAATTTACCAGATAATTTGAAAAAACTTTTCCGTTCTTTGGCAATGACCACGCCAGATAGACAACTAATTGCAGAAGTGATGTTGTTTTCACAAGGTTTTAGAACGGCTGAAAAATTAGCATGCAAGATTGTACCTTTCTTCAAGTAAGTTAATTTTAAGATTAATTTTACATTTTATTATTGTTTCTTTCATAATTTATAGATTGTGCGATGAACAACTTTCAAATCAATCTCATTATGATTTTGGTTTGCGTGCACTAAAATCTGTTTTAATTTCTGCCGGTAATGTGAAACGTGACCGTATTATGCGCATAAAAGATGGTAAAACGCAAAGAGGTGAAACAAATATCGATGAAGCAAGTATTGCAGAGAATTTACCTGAACAAGAAATTTTAATTCAATCGGTGTGTGAAACGATGGTTCCTAAACTTGTGGCCGAAGATATACCTTTATTGTTTTCATTATTAAATGACGTTTTTCCAAATGTTCAATACACGAGAGCTGAAATGAAAGGTAAAATTCATTTATTCTTAAAATTGGTTCTTTAAAATTTTTTATTTTCAGAATTGAAAGATCAAATTAAGAAGGTTTGTCAGGAAGAATACTTAGTTTGCGGCGAAGGTGAGGAACAAGGATCACCCTGGATGGAAAAGGTAAGTTTCAATTAAGCAAATATTAATATGGCTTTTTCAATAGCTCGTTTAATAATATTTTAATTCTTTTTATGAAAACTTTTATATTATACAATTCCTGGACAAAATAGTATGAACACGAAACCAAATTTTATAGATGTCAAAAGAAATACAAAAAATGTCTTCCGCATATTGAGAAAAGTAATTTTACACAAATTTGTCTTAAAACCACAGACTTCTTAAATAATTTTTTTTACTTAAGAGGTCCGTTAAACCCAAAACTTGATACCAGAGTTCTGTTGCACTATAACATTATTATTTTATTTTACTTAGTTATTATAATAATTTTTAAATTGTAAGTCTCCAAGTAATTTCAAATAATCTCAAAGCAATTAATGTGATTTGCTATTTTGTATCAGGGGGATAGGGGAATATAAAGAATAACTTATCTTGCCGCTGATGCCATTGAGAAAATTTTATGACTTTATACTTAAGTTGGATAGAAAGAACTTAAATAAGTTCAAATTATAGCTAATGCGATTTTGAGTGTGTTTTTGGTCATCGTAAAGGCTGGGGTTGCATGACGAGAAATTCCATTCTTCGAAATATGTTGTAGAGACAGATTTCGGATGGTGCTGAGTATGTTGACCTGGTGTTGTTTACGTCCATTCTTTATTTATTTATTTTTGTTTTGGTGGTAAAAATAAGTTTTATAAAACTAACCCCGTTCTATTTCGTAATACAAAAAATAAGAGTACGTTTATAAATTACATAAGGGTGGTCGACACAAGTGGGTATTGAAATGGTAAGAAATAGAAAAAGGTAATTGTCATTTTTATAAAACAAAAAGAACTCGAGACTAATTATTGATATAAATTAGTGACTTATATAAATAGGATTAATAGGATTTATACAAGTTATTCCATACTTTTTGGAATTCGGCGGTTTGCTACAATTTTGTATTTTACAAAATATATACTATTGTATGTAGTAATATGTAGTTTTTAGAAACCTTGGCCCAAAAACTTTATATATTTTGACATAAAATACTTATTTTGTAAAGTATAGAATAGCTTATTGTGTTTTTTAAGTTATTTTATATTTTTTCCCAAAATTTGAAGTAAATCCGTCGAACCAATTTCTAAAGTAAGTAGGTATTTTCTCATAAAACAGCAAAATTAAATTTTATGTAAAATTACACTTATTAATATCTTTTATATGTATTTCTTTAAAAACTTATAAAATTTGGCTTCAAATAAGTGTATTTATATTATTTTGACCAGGGACTGCAGATATTTTCAAAAGCGTTTTATGAAAATGTTAATACACTAAAATTTGAGTACAATTTATGATTTATTTTAATGTAAAATTGTTATAAATTATATGATTTTTAAAAATTCATATTTTTTTGAGTTTTACACTGAAGTTAAAACTAAATTCGTGCAATTATGTTGAAAATGTTTAATCAAAATTATCAATTATCTTAAGCAAAATTCATTTTTCATGCTCTACAGAAGTCTCTGGTTGGAGAAACTTGGGTTGAAAAGGTATTAATTCGTCACAGTGCTTTTAATGAAATGAACGATTTATTATGTTGCTTATGTGTGTGAAAAATTGAGTATACAAAACAATTTTTAAAAAACTTATCAAAGTTTCTTGACATTTAATTATTATTAAGAAATTTTACAAAATTTATACTGAGAGAATTAAAATATGCACGATGTATAGGTTGAATTTTTGCAAATTTATATTCAATTAATTAAATTTTATTTTATTTTCTTTCTCAAATTAAATTTCTTAAAATTAAGTCATTACAACAGCAGATTCAAACCATATTATTGTTTAGTGTTGTGGTCAGTACGGTATGGCCTATTTTTCTTTTTAGATATTTCTAATATCTTGATATAGTTATTTTTGGCGCCTAATTTTAAATAATTCAAGTGTGACTACAAAGATTTAGAAATAACACGTGGTAATCTGCTTTGATTTTCATGGACTTGCTTGACTGATATGTATGCGAGTACGTTAGAAAATATTACATACCTCGAACATATCAGGCAAACTAGAGATTTTTATATTGGTGTTTCAAATAACGCGGAGGTTTATTTTAAGAGGTTTGGATGGGTTAACGTTAAAGTGGGAATTGGGGTTTTGCTGTATCTATTAAAATTGTTATTATTATGATTTACTTATTTTAAATAAATCGTTTAACAATATTTAATTCTTTTGAGCATGAGATAATTGATTTATTACTCAATCACTGACTGTTTGAAAAGTTATCGTTTATCAAAACAGTATTGTTGAAAATTGCATGAATTAATAACTAAAATTTGCACATATTTTATATTTTTATTATTGAGTAGTTAGTTAGCTTTTTGTATCTTGATGAAAGGTGATAATTTATTTTTCAATTTTTATTTTAATATTTAATAGTAACATGAAAGACTTTCTGCTAATTAGGTATTACAACTGTATCAAATATCCAATTTAAATCATGGTTTAATGATGGTTGGACCTAGCGGCTCTGGAAAAAGTACGGCATGGAGAGTATTACTTAAAGCTCTGGAACGTTTTGAAGGCATAGAGGGTGTAGCTCACGTTATCGATCCTAAAGCAATTAGCAAAGAAGCACTTTATGGCGTCTTAGATCCAAACACACGTGAATGGACCGATGGTCTCTTCACACATATTCTTAGGTAAATTGTTGATGATATAATTTAAATTAATAATAACATTACTTAACATAATTTTAGGAAAATTATCGACAACGTGCGAGGTGAAATTAATAAGAGACAATGGATTATATTTGATGGTGATGTGGATCCAGAATGGGTTGAAAATTTAAATTCTGTTCTTGATGACAATAAACTACTCACCCTACCTAATGGTGAAAGATTATCACTACCGCCTAATGTTAGAGTTATGTTTGAGGTAAATAACATATTTTAAATTTGCAGTTTAAAAAATAAAACTTATTTATTTATTTATTTAGGTACAAGACTTGAAGTATGCCACCTTAGCTACAGTATCGCGTTGCGGTATGGTCTGGTTTTCTGAAGATGTCTTATCAACCGACATGATATTTGAAAATTTCTTATTAAGATTAAGACATATTCCATTAGAAGAAGGTGACGATGAAGGTTTTGGAAAAAAAGTTGGCGATTCTAAGGAAGACAATTTGTCTCCTACTTTACAAGTAAGTCAATATTTAAAACATTAAGTTTTATTTTAACTACTGACACAAATTTCTTAGATTCAGGCTGAAGTTATTAGTATTTTACAACCATTTTTGGCCCCCGATGGTTTAGTTGTACGTTGTTTGGAATATGCAATGGAACAAGAGCATATAATGGATTTCACACGATTAAGAGCTTTAAGTTCATTATTTTCCATGTTAAATCAGAGTGTCAGGTATAATTTATTATTGATTTTTGCTACTTATAATTTTTGAATTTTACATATCATGAATTTCATGATGCATAGTTTTCTTATTATAGTTTGATTACTAAATTATTGTATACATTTTTAAATGCAATTTACGTTCACTCTTCAGAAACATTCTGCAATACAATCATATACACCCAGATTTTCCAATACCAAGTGAACAATTGGAGCGGTACATTCCAAAGTGTCTAATTAATGGATTATTGTGGTGCTTTGCTGGTGATTCAAAACTCAAAGTTCGTTCCGACTTGGGCGATTTTATTCGATCGGTAACCACCGTTCCTCTACCACCAAACAACACTTCTATTATTGATTATGAAATCAATATAAGGTTAATATTAAGCTTAAACTTGAATAATTAAATTCATTAATTTATTTAATTTCAGTGGAGAATGGGCCCCTTGGTCCAATAAAGTACCACAAATTGAAGTAGAAACACACAAAGTAGCCGCACCAGATGTTGTTGTACCTACTCTTGATACTGTCAGACACGAAGCTTTATTGTATACTTGGTTGGCTGAACACAAACCCCTTGGTAAATAATTTCAAATTTTATTTTAGTCAGTTTTTAATAATTTCATTTCAGTATTATGTGGTCCGCCTGGTTCTGGCAAAACTATGACATTATTCTCAGCTTTAAGAGCTTTGCCCGATATGGAAGTTGTTGGTCTTAACTTTTCTTCAGCCACAACACCCGAGTTACTGCTCAAAACATTTGATCACTACTGTGAATATCGTAAAACGCCCAACGGCGTAATTTTGTCACCCGTTCAGGTTAGTAAATAGCTGAAAACGCATCAACATGCTATTTGCAACATTTTAAATTCTAGCTGGGTAAATGGTTGGTCATATTTTGCGACGAAATCAATTTGCCGGATATGGATCAGTATGGAACACAACGAGTAATAATGTTTTTGCGACAAATTGTAGAACAAAAAGGTTTCTATCGTGCTTCAGATCAAGCATGGGTTTCTTTGGAACGTATTCAGTTTGTTGGTGCTTGTAATCCACCCACCGATCCTGGTCGTAAACCATTATCACATCGATTCCTCAGGCATGTACCCGTCATTTATGTCGATTATCCTGGAGAAACATCATTGAAACAGGTATTTTTGCGAATTATCTATTAAATATTTATAACAATAACTATTGCTTTTGTAGATTTACGGAACGTTCAGTAGAGCTATGCTTAGGTTAGCGTCAAATTTACGTGGATTTGCAGAACCATTAACAAATGCTATGGTCGAATTTTATTTGGTGTCGCAAGACAAATTTACACAAGATATGCAGCCACATTATGTTTATTCACCTCGTGAAATGACTAGATGGGTTCGTGGTATTTGCGAAGCAATGAGGTAAATAATTCATTTTTTAGTAATTGCTTTCAGCTTTCTTACATCAATTATGTTTCAGACCCCTGGATTCTCTTTCGGTCGAAGGTTTAGTGCGTTTATGGGCACACGAAGCCCTTCGTTTGTTCCAAGATCGTTTGGTCGAAGAAAGTGAACGTAGATGGACAAACGAAAATATTGATGCTGTTGCTATGAAGCATTTCCCATCTGCTAACTGTGACAAAGCTCTTGTCAGACCAATTTTGTACAGTAATTGGCTTTCGAAGCATTACATTCCAGTCGAACGAGAGGAATTACGTGAATATGTTAAAGCAAGGCTAAAAGTGTTTTATGAAGAAGAATTGGATGTACCGTTGGTTCTGTTTGATGAAGTATTAGATCATGTATTGAGAATTGACCGTATCTTCAGACAGCCTCAAGGTCATCTCTTACTTATTGGTGTTTCTGGAGCTGGCAAAACAACATTGTCAAGGTTTGTTGCGTGGATGAATGGATTGTCAATTTTCCAAATAAAGGTTTGTTTGTTCGGTTTGCTTATGAAACTTGAGGTTGATTATCTGTGTTTAGGTGCATAACAAATACACAGCTGAAGATTTTGATGAAGACTTGAGATCTGTTTTAAGACGAAGTGGTTGCAAAGATGAAAAAATTACTTTTATTTTAGATGAATCCAATATGTTGGATTCTAGTTTTCTTGAACGAATGAATACGTTGTTAGCTAATGGAGAAGTTCCTGGATTGTTTGAAGGTGACGAGTATACAACACTCATGACTCAATGTAAAGAAGGTGCTCAACGCGAAGGTAAATAAATGGTTTTGCTCAACATTTGAAAAAATTGCTTATAATTTTGGTGTGCAGGTTTAATGTTAGATTCAAGCGATGAGCTGTATAAGTGGTTCACTGGTCAAGTTATGCGTAACTTGCATGTCGTATTTACGATGAATCCATCTACCGATGGACTTAAAGATCGAGCTGCCACTTCACCTGCTCTGTTTAACAGATGTGTTCTTAATTGGTTTGGAGATTGGTCAGATGGAGCGTTATTCCAAGTAATGATCTTGATTCAAATTAAAAAACATCAAAAATCAATATTTGAAATTTTTTAGGTGAGGAAAGAATTTACAAATAAGGTGGATTTGGACAAACCATTATGGAAGGCGCCAGATTTCTTCCCAGCCGTATGTAACTTTATATCGGCAAGTCCAACCCATCGTGAAGGCGTTATTAATTCGTGTGTCTACGTACATCAAACTTTACATAAAGCCAATGCTCGTTTAGTGAAAAGAGGTAGCAGAACAATGGCAATCACTCCTCGACATTATTTAGACTTTATTCACCATTTTGTGAAATTACACAACGAAAAACGATCTGATCTCGAAGAACAACAGCTGCATTTAAATGTTGGTTTAAACAAAATTGCTGAAACTGTTGAACAAGTTGAAGAAATGCAAAAAAGTCTTGCAGTTAAATCAAGGGTATGTGTATAATTTAACAAAATAAACACATCAATAAGCATTTTTGAAATTAGGAATTGGAAGCTAAAAATGATGCCGCCAATGCTAAATTACGTCAAATGGTGAAAGATCAACAAGAAGCCGAAAAGAAGAAGGTACAAAGTCAAGAGATTCAACTGCAGTTGTCTGATCAAACCGTTCACATTGATCAAAAACGTAAAGAAGTTATGGCAGATTTAGCGTTAGTCGAACCCGCTGTTATTGATGCACAAAATGGTAAGGAGTGCTTCAAGTTCAATTATTTAATATTATAAACATCTTTTTAGCTGTTAAGTCGATCAAGAAACAACAATTGGTTGAAATTCGTACTATGGGCAATCCACCGGCCGTTGTGAAACTTGCATTAGAATCAATTTGTTTACTGCTTGGTGAAAGCGCCAACGATTGGAAATCAATTCGTGCTGTAATTATGCGAGATAACTTTATCAATACTGTGGTTTCTAACTTCAGCACCGATGATATTACGTAAGTTTTGGAATTAATTGTAGTAGGTAACAAGTATTTTTATTTAATAGCTTGTCAATCAGTATATTGTTTTTTTTTAAGATTATTTTCTAGAAATTTGATTATTATCTTTTTGGCGATTGGTAATAGTTTGCAGCTTCTTTGTTGCTTTTCTTGTTTTTCGACATATTCAAGTGGCTGGCATTAAGATTTTAAACATAAGTGTTACCTCTTTATTTATTTGATAATTCTTTTTTATTTTCAAACTTATAGAGATGAGGTGCGAGAACGAATGAAGAATAAATACATGAATAATCCCGATTACAACTTTGAGAAAGTTAATCATGCTAGTAATGCTTGCGGTCCTCTAGTAAAATGGGCTATTGCTCAAATTCAATATGCAGATATGTTGAAGAAGGTGGAGCCACTTCGAGAAGAATTAAACTCTTTAGAATATCAAGCCGATGAAAATAAGAAACATGGTGAAGAAGTGAAGAATTTGATTATTCAATTGGAACATAGTATAGCAGCATACAAAGAAGAATATGCACAATTAATTGCACAAGCTCAAGCAATTAAAACTGATTTGGAAAATGTGCAAGCAAAGGTTGATCGCTCAATTGCTTTGTTGAAATCTTTAAATATCGAACGTGAACGCTGGGAAGCTACAAGCGAAACATTTAGGTCGCAAATGTCAACTATTATTGGCGACGTTCTTTTGTCTGCTGCTTTTATTGCATATGGTGGTTATTTCGATCAGCACGTAAATATTAATCAAATTTTTAATTGAAGAGTTTTGAAATGTTTTGTATTTTAGTATCGCCAAAATTTGTTCACAACCTGGTGCCAACACTTAACTCAAGCAAATATTCAGTACCGACCAGATATTGCTCGCACCGAGTATCTTTCAAATCCAGATGAACGACTTCGCTGGCAAGCTAATGCTCTTCCAACTGATGATCTTTGCACCGAAAATGCTATAATGTTAAAAGTAAGGATATTTTTATGTTAAAAAAACTAGAAAGTGGTAATTTTTAATATTTCAGCGCTTCAATCGCTACCCATTAATCATCGATCCATCTGGACAAGCAACAGAATTTATTATGAACGAATTTAAAGACAAGAAAATTACAAAAACCAGCTTTTTGGATGACTCTTTCCGTAAGAATTTGGAGTCAGCTTTACGTTTTGGAAATCCATTATTGGTGCAAGATGTGGAAAACTACGATCCTATCTTAAATCCAGTTTTAAACAGAGAATTGAGACGTACAGGTGGACGTGTTCTCATTACTTTAGGAGATCAGGATATTGATTTGTCGCCCTCATTTGTTATTTTCCTATCAACGAGAGATCCTACGGTCGAATTTCCACCTGATATTTGTTCGAGGGTGACATTTGTTAACTTTACGGTGACCAGAAGTTCACTACAAAGTCAATGTCTAAATCAAGTACTGAAAGCCGAAAGGCCGGATATTGACGAGAAGAGATCCGATTTATTAAAATTACAAGGTGAGTTGAGTGTTTTATTGAAAACTTGCTCAATTTGTATGCATAAATTTTACTTTTTAGGAGAATTCCATTTGAGATTGAGACAATTAGAGAAATCGCTCTTACAAGCTTTGAATGATGCTAAAGGAAAAATTTTAGATGATGACAGTGTCATTACAACACTAGAAACTCTAAAACAAGAAGCCGCCGAAATTGGTAAGAAGGTAGAAGAAACGGACAAAGTAATATCCGAAATTGAAACGGTATCTCAGCAATATTTGCCATTGTCACAGGTAAAATTTGTGCCATAATATTTAAGTGTAAAAATACTACAGTTTTGTTATAGGCTTGCAGTAATATGTACTTTACTATGGATAGTTTAAATCAAGTCCACTTTTTGTATCAATATTCATTGCAAATGTTTTTGGATATGTTCAGTAGTGTGCTGCTCAGTAATCCACACTTGAATAACGTTACCGATTACCAATCTCGTCTAAAATTCATCACTGCTGATCTATTTTCGGTAAGTTTTAAGTTCCTTGATTTAAAATGCACTTACCCATTTTATTATTTTTAATAGGTTTGCTACGAAAGAGTTGCCAGAGGCATGCTGCATACCGATAGGTTAACTTTTGCTCTGTTACTTTGTCGTATTCACTTGAAGGGCATACCATCTGAACCCAATTTAGATGACGAATTTAATTTCTTTTTGCGTGGCAAAGAAGGTGTTGTTAGTATAGCAAATGTTGAAAGCATGGAAATTTTGAATTATGAACAAATGGAAGCTTTAGTTCGATTATCGTCAAGGTTTGTATTTTATCGGTGGTATATTTCAAAAATAATGTTCTGTATTACAAATGAAAGAAAAAAATTGTTGAACATGAGCACAAAGTAACAGAAACTAATATTTTTTTTTTATAGGCTTTCACCATTCAGAAAGCTTCCTGAAAATATTAAAGAAATGCCCGAGTTTGGTGCTTGGTTGCAACAAGGAACTCCCGAACAAAATGTTCCCAGATTGTGGATGGAAGAAAAGCCACTGAGTCCAATTGCAAGCTCCATGTATCAACTTTTACTGATACAAGCCTTTAGACCTGATCGTGTAATTGCGGCTGCTCAATTATTTGTTTCTTACGTTTTGGGAGAAAATTTCATGCCAAATGCAGAAAAGGAACTTGACTTGGCTAATTGTGTCGAAAAAGAGTTGCGTGCCAATGTTCCAGCTTTATTGTGTTCTGTCCCCGGATTTGACGCTTCGGGACGTGTGGATGACTTGGGTAGTGAACTAAATAAAAAAATTACTAGCATAGCTATCGGATCGGCTGAAGGTTTTAACCAAGCTGATGGAGTTATAAACATGGCATGTAAAACTGGTAAATGGGTAATGTTGAAGAACGTTCACTTAGCCCCGCAATGGTTGGTGCAACTAGAGAAAAAACTGCATTCGTTACAACCCCATGCTGGATTCAGATTATTCTTAACCATGGAAATCAATCCTAAAGTACCAGTTAATTTACTAAGAGCAGGTCGCATTTTGGTGTTTGAACCACCACCTGGTATAAGAGCCAATTTATTAAGAACTTTCAGCACTGTACGTTTCTTTGAAATTGTCCCAATTAACAATTTTAAAATATAATAATTTTAGGTAACCGCTGGTAGAATGATGAGAGCTCCAAGTGAAAGAGCTCGTTTATATTTCCTTCTGGCCTGGTTCCATGCTATTGTACAAGAACGTCTTCGTTATTGTCCTTTAGGTTGGGCAAAGTATTATGAATTTAACGAGTCCGATTTAAGAGTTGCATGTGACACTTTGGATACATGGATCGAAGCAACAGCTATGGTGAGTTTTTGCATTTGTTTAAAGAAAGATAACTTTAGCTTTGTTTTGATAGGGACGCACAAATTTACCTCCCGAGAAAGTACCGTGGGATGCTCTAGTTACTCTTCTATCTCAATCAATTTATGGTGGTAAAATAGATAACGATTTTGATCAAAGATTATTGCATTCGTTTTTGACAAAATTATTTACTCCACGTAGTTTTGAAACCGATTTTGCTTTAGTTGCAAATATCGATAGTGGTCCTGGAGGTAATAGACACATTATTATGCCCGATGGTACCAGAAGAGATCATTTCTTGAAATGGGTTGAAACTCTCGCCGATCGGCAAACGCCTGCATGGCTTGGTTTGCCTAACAATGCAGAAAAGGTTTTGTTAACTACTAGAGGAACCGATTTAGTAGGAAAACTTTTAAAAATGCAACAGTTGGAAGATGATGACGAATTGGCTTATACTGATGAAGTTTCACCATCTGGACCTACTCAAATCGACGGTAGGCCTTCGTGGATGAAAACTTTACACAATTCTGCCATCACTTGGCTTCAGCTTTTGCCTAAATCATTAAATATATTGAAACGTACAATAGAAAACATTAAAGATCCACTGTACAGATATTTTGAACGAGAAGTTAATTGTGGTGCTAAATTATTGCAAGACGTTGTTCACGATTTAAATGACGTATCCCTCATTTGTCAGGTACTTGATTTTTTCTACCTGAATTTGTAGTGTTTTGATAATCACATTTTTTATTTTAGGGAATTAAAAAACAAACAAATTATCACCGAACCATGTTGTCAGAATTAGTGAGGGGAATTCTACCTGCCAATTGGAGACGTTATACCGTTCCTCATGGTTGTACAGTCATACAATGGGTGACAGATTTCAGTCAAAGGATTAAACAATTGCAGCAAGTATCCCAATTGGTTTCTACCGCAGGTGCTAAAGAATTGCAGAGTTTTCCGGTTTGGCTTGGAGGTTTATTAAATCCTGAAGCATATATCACCGCAACTAGGCAATGTGTAGCTCAAGCTAACAGTTGGTCTTTGGAAGAATTACAGTTAGACGTAACTATTACCGATTCGAATGATAGAAATTCTATACCAAATGATTGCTTTGCTGTGATAGGTTTGTACACAATAACTATTACTTTATAAACATACCAGTAATTTAATTTTTTTTTACTTAGGTATTAAATTGCAAGGTGCGCAGTGTCGCAATAATCAATTATTGTTAACTTCAAGTATAATGTTGGAACTACCTATAACTCTGCTGAGATGGGTTAATGTGTCTGGCGAAAATAAAGTATCTGGTAGTCGTTTAGCTTTGCCTGTCTATTTGAATTCGACTCGTACAGAATTATTATTTACCGTCGATTTAACCATTGCACCCGGACAAGATCCTCACAGCTTTTATGAGCGTGGTGTTGCTCTGCTTACATCTACCGCACTAAATTAAACTAAGCGATATAATCCAATATGTTAGCCCAATATTTTTTATATTACTTATTGTAAGTTTTAATTATTATTTTTTTAAATGAATTTTAAATTATTGTATGCTGAAATATGTATACTCTTTTGAAAGAGTTAAGTTATTTATTTTGTTTTAAATAATTTTTAAAAAATATTATGTACTAAATGTAGTTTTAAATTAATAAGGTTCAAGCTTTAATATCTTAATAAATTATTGTTTCGTATCTAATTAATTTTGTATTAAAAATAATTCTTTTTGAAGAATTTAACGTTAAATAGAAAAATATAATTTTGAAGGCAAATTTATTGACTTGTAACAATTCTTCACCCTACCTATACCTAAACCTGCAAATAATCAAATCAGGCACAATTAAGACTTGCTTTGATTTTGTCTTTATTGATGTCCCATCTTGGATATTGTGTTTTGAATTTTGCCAAGAATAAATATTTTTAAATGATTACCTTCAGCCTTTGGAAATAATCAAAAAGTTTGTTGCCAGCAAACTCTGACCCATCAATGCTGTTATCCCCAATAATATTTCTATATGTATGTGGCATTTTGCAATAAAAATTTAACAATTTCGAGTTATGTGCTAGAGAAGAATTAAATTTCAAGTGTTGAATTTTCAATTCAAAAATTTTATACAGGGTGAATGAGATCACCCGTATAAGTAATTTTTTTTAAAAAATGGTTAGTCGTAGAGAGTTGGATCAAAAAAATTTATTATAAAAGCCATAATAAAGAATCGAGTGGTGATATCATTATTTCTTGGAACGGTCGGGATCCCGAGATGTTTGCTCCAGAACTTCACAAGGCACCATAGGTCGAAAATGGAATTTTTGGAAAGATCTTGAAAAAATAACCAAGTTTTGTAGGAAAAATTATTTTATATATAGCGTCCAATTAAGTGGCTGTCCCGATTAACCGATGCCCCAATTAACCGGAATTAATTGTACATCTAATTTACCAAATTGTTACAATTCATTGAACTTAACTTCAGCTGAATTTCAGTTGAATTTAGTTGGTATGACCAACTCGATATAATTGTTGGGAAAAATTAAAGGTTGTTAAATGCTTTATTTAAATTATTGATTATTAATAAATTAACATGAACATTCGAAAATTTTGTAATGAATTTAAATGTTAAAAGTGCTTATCTAACACAAATTGAAATTTAAGTAATTTTATATTTAAGAGATTTCTACCTGATTCGGTAAAAAGGTTTCTATTATGTTTATGAATTCTGACATTAATTTTGATATTTATGGAATTGCCAGTGTTTTACGAATTTTGTTAAGGCACTAAACCTGCAAATAATTTTAATTAAACGAAAGTAAGCATTTGTGTTTTACTAATATTAAATTAAGTAAGACGTTTATTAATTTTTGACAGTATTAAAAGCAAGTACAAGCAATGTTTTTATTTTTCTTTGATTTTAAATGTAATTATAAAAGTTGGTAGGTTACATCCAATTAAAATAAAGAATGTCTGCTAATTGCTAATATTTTAATTAAAGGTGTTTCACCATTGTTAGCTTTTCGTTTTAAATTAAATTTGCATTCGTTAGGTCAAGTTGAAATCAAACGTCACTTGAAATTTATATTGAATGTTAAAATTTTAAAATTTCATATTCAAGTATCATAGTTGGGTAGGAAATTCGTACATTTATGGACTGTGAATATTTTACTTATAATTGTTATGTCCGGTTTGGAAAACCACCTAAAAAAGAAAATTTGATTTGCGAGATTTTTTCGAGGTTGCTTAGGATTTGGAATCAAAGATATTTAACGTTCCAGTACGATATCTTTTATTGGTTTCAAATTATCATGAAGATTACAGGATGTGCAAATGTTGGTGCATCTGGAATATTGGAATAGCAGCAGTTGCAAGAATTATCGGCTACGGATTGATCTCGCTGCATTTATAAACGAAAGGTTAGTTGAACTTGAATAATCTTTTAGGTGAAGGGCTGCTCTTTTACTATTCATTTATAGTAAAAAAAAAAAAATTTATCAACTTTCAAAGGAGCCATAGGAAAATTAATTTTTAATTAGGATATTTCACGCATTTTTAAATTCTCTGTTCAATTTTACAAATAATTTTTACCTTAAAATTTGAAAACATTGAACAAATTAATAATACATTTTAAAATTTTACATTATTTACAGCAAATGAATCACCTGTTTTTATATCTACTTATCTATTTCCTGCCAAATGTGATATTAAATTTTTTATTTGCATTAGTAATCATTAATTTTATGTGAATCATGTACAGTGACTAAAAAAAGTCTGCCTACAATACTATTCTAGCAATTTAAATGACAATTACTCCGTTTTTTAATATTTTTTTTTTATGAAATTCGATAAAATATAAATATGTACATTCAACATTAGTTTAAAGAAATTTTTTTTAAATAATTTACGAAAATCCGTTCGTAAGAAAGAAAAATTTAAACAAACTGCCATAATCTATCTACAAAAATCTACTAAAAGTCTCCGTACGGTACTTAAAAATAGGCATAGAAATGTTTATGTTAATATTTAATATTTTGTACAAAAGCCTTTAGCTTTAATCACTGCCCCCACACGTCTTGGCATTGACTCCACTAAATTTGTTGTTATATCTGACCCAATTTTGTCCCATTCTTCCTGTAATACTCTCTTAAAAGTATTTTTGTTTGTAATATCGTGTTTACGAATTCTGCGGTTTAATTCATCCCTCAGGTGCTTGATGGGATTCAAGTAGGGACTTCGGGGGGGTGAATGCAACTGTTTGGGCACATGATAAAGGAGCTATTCTTTAACAATCATTGACGTATGTATACGAACTTGGTCTTGTTGGAAGATAAAATTGTTTGGAAAGCTTAATTTGATCGGGCTGTATTTTAAATTAGTGTCTAAAATATCTAAATATACCCACTTGTCCATTATGGAATCAATAAAATATAATTTTCCCACACCGACGCTGCAATAGACTCCAAAGTAAAACACTTCCACCACCATGTTTTACTGTGGGAATAACGTTTTCATATTAAGCGCTTCGTTTGGTTTTCGTCACAATTTTTTTCTTCCATCAGAACCGAAAATATTAAACTTACTCTCGTCTGTAAAAATCACTCAGTTCCAGAACTTTTTTCATTTTTTTTCTTTATTTTTTTCTTTGTTTCTGTGCAAATTTTCTATTGCAAATTTGAATCTTTTACTTTTATTAACTTTTGAAATTAGAGGCTACATCTCAACCCGGTCATTAAAATTGTCTTTTCTGAGCAAATTTCTGATTGTCTGGTCCAAACACTAATATAAAGTTTATTACGTACTTCATCCCCAATTTTGTAGCACTTATTCTGGGTTTTCTTCACTTCGCATATAATAACACGATTCATAATATTATTTAGTATCTTGGGGCGTCCAGAAAGGGCTTACTTTTCAAGAAACCTTTGTTTCATAATTTTAATGATGTATTGAACACTTAAATTAGGTTTCGATAATTTCCCGATCTCGCATTGATATGCTTTCACAATACAATTTAATTATTGTTTGTCGCACCTCGAAGAAAATTTCTTTGCTCATTTTTGTTATTGCCCTTGAAACACGGTCACGTAACTAAAACCTAAAGAAATTAATTGCGTAATGTAATAGTAACATTGCAATGTATTGTAAAATGTTGTAATTTAAAATAAAAGTGCTTATCATGCGTCTACAAAGGAAACATTTTCTATATGCATCATGCAGGAGACTTTTATAGACAGATTATGGCAGTTTGTTTAAATTTTTCTTGCTTACAGACGGATTTTAGTAAATTTTTAAAATTTTCTTAAAACTAATGTATGAATGTCAATATTTATATTTTATTATATTTCATAACAAAATAATGGTAAAAACGGAATAATTGTAATTTAAATTGTTAGAATAGTGTCGTACGGAGACTTTTTTTAGTCACTGTAAGTCATGTCATTGTTTTGGACTGAGTCTAAACATTTAGAGTCGCTGCTTCGTCTAAATGAATTTTCTCTTTATCTATGAAAATCCGTAGTGCAGGCCTGACTTTTGAACAGGAGATTTCTTCCATGTCGAATAAATAGATCGGTTCTGTCAGACTTTGGTAATTTCTTTAAACTAACTTGAAAATTCAGTTTTATTTTAGCAACGTTTTTTTAAATAAAAATTTAAATTTTTATTGGTTCTAATTAAAGTTTAAAGGCATTTCAGTTTTTAAAGGAGGTGATCAATATAAGTAATATTTGAAAGTTGTTTTAATTATTTCACAGCTAACTTTAGTACATTTAATTATTTAATATGAAAACAAAGTTGAGAAAGTTAAAAAAATTAAAAAGATTACAGTTTTCATATAAAAATTCAGAACTTTTTCCGATTTTAAGAGCACAAGTTTATTATTTTCACGATATAAAGTGATTCAAATTGAAATTACATTGGCTGGGGTCATCGCATACCCCAGTATGGCAGCTAAGGGTTAAAGGTGAAGCTAAAATAAAGTTCTTGATTTTCATGAATAGAATCGCTTCACTAGTCGGTAACAGTTTAAAGTGGTGATCTCGATCATTCCTTTAATTCTTATAGGTTGAAGTAGTACTTAATAACGAAAATCAACAGCTTTATAGTCAGGTTATTAAAATAAAACTTGGGGATCTGATTACTGTAATTAAAAATAAATTTTTTATTTCCAGGGTTTAATAAGAGGCCAACTAAACGAAAATAGCTACTTTAAGCGAGCAAGGATCGACATGGAAATATGAAAATGTTGGATTTCAATTATGGTGACGCTACGACGAGGAAAGGCTGGATAAGAATTAAAAGGTGCGTTAAGTATTTATTTAACTATTGAATATTAATAAATAAAATGTAATATTCGTACATTTTTGTGATGTATTTAAATTATTTATGTAAGTGCTGTCATCCAGCGACAAATCTAGGAAATAAAAGTAGATTCCTATATGGAGTCGGTATGTAGATTTCTACTTATGTCGACAAGTTAGGAACCTACTTTTGGGAAGCAATTCTGCTTTGATATTTGTCACTAGATGGCGCCACTGGTTTTATCGACGTCCAGAACTGTCAAAAATAAATATAATGTTAATTATAACCAAGTTAATTTTATTTATTTGTAAATAATTTGTGTTTCTTTTAACTAAAAGTAATTCGTGTAGACTTGGTGAATATCCTTATATATTTTATTTTTTGCAGTACTCAAAAAGCAACGTTATAAGCAATGTTTTATGGTTTTTCGTGCTGAATCAAACGGGGCATAACAACAATTCGAACTGTGATTTGAACAATTATGGAGATGAAAGGAATGCCTGCATGAACGCGTCACATTATTCATATATCAAAGGTTAGTTCAACTTGAAAATTTTCCTAGTAGAACTGCGTTTTACTATTTGTTTATGGTTAATAAAGATTCATTTTTAAAAACTAGAGAAACATTAATTTTTATTGGGTAGCTTTTTTTCCCATGATAAGGGTCCGGTGAACCAGAACGATTATTGAAAATTTAAAATGCCCTTTTTGTTGTAGGGAAATTCAGAAGGAATCTGTGTGGTAGATAGCGTGACACATTATATTTATAAAATTGGCTGCAGGTTTTTTTAGCGACTTAAATTTAAGTTGTTACATCAATCTGCGTAACATTTTAGTTTGGAAATTTGTCGATTTTTTCATGGAAGTAAATAATTGAAATCTAATTGAACTTTGGTTATTGCCCTCTGCGTAGGTTTATGGTTAGCTATATGCAATCAGTTGTATCTAAATAAGGTCAATTATTTAATTTGTTATGTATCACGCCATCCAGCGCAGATTTCTTCTGAATTATCTTAATGATTTTAAAACCGGAAAAGAAGGATCATAGTCTCACTTCTTATGATGACGACTTGAGGAAATTAATATCATACAAAAATATTTTATATTCTTATATTTCGAGTCAAATAGGAGATTTCCAACTTGGTATTAAATTTACAGCTATAATGTAAAGAAAATATTAATTTTGTGTGGAGAAATTTTTATACATTTTTTTAATGAACAATTGAAAACCAGAAAAAAGTTGTAAAATTTATACCGCATGCTCTTGCAACGTTTCTCCAGAGAAAGCCGTTCCAGATGGAGCAAAATTTCTAATAAACAATTTTGTAGAGCGTTCAATTTGCTATAAAAAAGTTATAGGTTGCACATTATTAACAATTTAATTTAACAATCGGGGCTTATATTGATGTACTGTAAATAATTCATGGAGTCTTATAACTAGATTTTTTTAAGCAAATTAAAATTTTTAGTTTTGTTTAATCTTAATTTTAATATAACTCAGTTGATAACTTGTTGGCAATATTCAGATTTCTTGTGCTTTTATCATTCTGTGGTTTGAAATTTGGTCTTACTTTTTGTCATAGAAGCAGTCGCATTGTAATAAAACTTCATAAAACAAAATTTAAATAAAAGCAGTGTTAACGATAGATAAACCGCAGTGCAGGTTTATAGGTGACCAAATGCATTGGGTGATTTATGAATTTTACTGCAAGATGATAAACTTTATGATGAGAAATGGACAGATGAAATTGTTTCACGAGGCTGAATATTGTCGGACAGTTATGTTCAAAATAAAAAGGTTTTTCATATCATAAAATTTCAGTTTTCAAAAAATTATTTTGGAAATTCGAAGAGGTAAACAATAGATTTTTCAAATCAATACTATGATATTGTAATTAAATTGTTAATGATGTTTGTGCAATAAATAATGGTACATTTTAAACACTCCATTCATTTCACTTCGGAAGACAACACACCGACTGATCTGCATATCCAAGGCATCTGAACACTAAATCTTCTGAAAAAGTATTGTTAAATTATACTTCGTGATTCGAGTCCACATTAGCAGTAGGTTTCCTAGGCCCTATTCTGTAACTTGTTTTTAAAAATGGTAAAACTTAGTTTGCATCTAAATTTTTGACACATTTTTGAGGTAACTTCACATGGAAACCAAGCTTTTCCCTTCATCAAGGATTGATTACAGAATACCGGCCTTAGGTCGACAAAGGATCCTTTCGCCAAAGGAAAAGTTTGGTTTCCATGTAAAATTATGTCAAAAATGTGTCAAAATTTTGCGTGTAAATTAAGTTTTATCAATTTTTAAAGGATCTCTACATAAGGGATGAGTTACAGAATACTGTCCTTAGTATGCACACTTAGGGTGCCTTTCGATCCATCGGTTCGATCCGGGAGAGTTCTCACCCCCGTGCTTGGAGGGCACGTGAACCGGCGGTACCCTGCTTTGAGGCAAATCGCCCTCAGCTGCACGACGCTTGGCTAGTTGGGCGTTGAGCCGGGTTTGTGGTCAAAGCTATACCCAGCGACTGCGGAGGGACCTAGCACTGGTGGGTGCGAATTGGGCTTCTTGACTTGGTCTCGGTGAACATCGACATGCTGCAGTTAACACACAGCATTGGCTCGGTGTGATCATTGGTGGTTGCGAGGCGGTGTTCTAACACATTGATTTGCTTGTTGTGCGTGTATCAATTGAGCAAAAGACGGGCACAATAAGCAAGTTCAGTGCAAGTAGGTTTAAAGCACACCCGCAAAGATTAATAAATGCATACCACTACAAAGGAAGTAAGGTTCCAGATACGGATAGGCTTCGGAAAAAGAAGATGTAGCACAAAATTGCATTTGCAATAATTTATTCTTGAATAATTTATTCAAGAAAAATTTCAAAAAGTTGTTTGTAAATTTTTTCGTGTTTTCAATTATTTACAAAAATATGCATGAAGGTTTTTCACACAAAACTGACATTTTCTTCATATTGCCACTTCCAAACATTGCATTTTTGATTGTTTGCTAATTATTACGACTACAGATTTTAAAGAGATAAAAAACTTATTAAGTCGTTAAATTCATCTTTGTCTTCTTACTGTGAATGAAGTTAGTTATGTTAAGTTTATTTCATCGGACACTTGGCTATACTCAACAAACGCAATTGTGATCCGGCAATTTCCCGAAAAATTAGCTTTGTATGACGGATAAATTGTAGGTTCCCAGTTTACATTTGGCAAATCCGATTACAATCCTGAAATTCTCTGAGAAGTTAGACGGGTTACAGAAAACCGTAGGTTCCTCCTTTGCTTGGGAACCAACAGGTTAGCCTAGCAGATACTTACTTACATTCTGCAAGGGAAATTACCATCCGTAAAAAGTAACTGGAAAACTGTGTCCTGGATGGAGAAAAAGTTGACGGGAAAATGGTAGGTTCCCGCACCTTGATTTGGGGGAAATTCATAAGTTCCCGCTTAAATGAGCGTATCGGTTTGGGGAGTAGATGAATACTTGCTTAACTTTTCAAATGCAATTGTTCCATCTAAAATGTATTTCATAAAAATGGAAATTAATTTGTTAGTCAGCTTGGATGATGAAATTGGGTACATTCGTAATTTTGTGTTTAAAAAGTGTTTAAAATTGTAATATATTTTCTAATTTGCAGGTGATGTGAAACGTTGCGCCGTCCAAGAAGTGCAGAGGTCCGCCCAGATCCAGTCATATAAAATATTGTAATGTATTTGAATTTGTTGATTAAATTTGTGTAGTTCAATAATACATATAGCATTAATAAAAGTAAAAGATTACTAATACTGATTTTTATTATGAGTGTTCGACTTGACTCATAGCACTTATCTATTAAACAAGTGACACATGCAGTGCAACAACTTTGGACTTAGAATAATTTCAATTATAAATAAAGTAATTTTGAGGTTAGCAATTTAGGAGCTCTTGATGTTCACTGCCGGTGGTTTATTCCCCACCATCCCACCCAATTTAGACACTTACCTAAGTACTTAGTTTCCCACCACTTATTTCCCACTACTTACTCGCTTCGCTCGTAAGTACTTAGGTAAGTGTCTTATATGGGTGGGTGGTCGGTTGCAACCGTCGTAGAGTGAGGATGTGTGCTCTTGAATTGTTAACCTAAAAATTATTTTATTTATTACTAAAATTATTCTAAGTCCTAAAATGACACCTTCGTAAGGTTACTGCACTTCACATTTAATTTTCAACCTATCCATAGATGAGTAAGCATATCACCAAGGTTAGTGTAGTCATTGCAATGATTCAAAAATATACAATCAACATTTTTATTTTGCAATTACAAAATACAATTCAATATGAAGTCATCAAACACATTTATAAAACATAACATTCAAAATTTCCTTGTTTCTTCTAACCAAAATTTCAGAGTCCCCTGCGAGTTGTATGGGCCCCTCGAATGCAATGTGGAATCCGCATCTGAAATTATAAATACAAATTAATCATACACATCAAATAAAGACAATTCGTAACGCGTAACTTTTCGGGGAATAGATGGATCGAAATTGTATTTGAAAAGTATTGGTTGACTCCCCAAACTGACGCACTCAACTTAGCGCGCACATGGATTTTTGTTACAGGCCAACTTTTCGAATAATTGACGGATTGAAATCGCGTTTTCGGAAATTAACAACCTTTTTGATGGACTCAAAAAAACCGACGCGCTGTGCCAAGCGCGCTTACGGATTTTTCGTTATATGCTTAACTTTTCGAGTAATTTCCGGATTGAAATCGCGTTTGCGGGAATTACCAACGTTTTTGGTGGGCTAAAAAACGACGCGCAGTGCTAAGCGCGCACTTATAGATTTTTCGTTATATGCTGAACTTTTCGAGTAATTCCCGGATTGAAATCGCGTTTGCGGGAATGAACAACATTTTCGGTGGGCTGAACAAAACTGACGCGCACTATAGGGATTTTTCGTTGTATGGCTAACTTTTCGAGCAATTCCCGGATTGAAATCGCGTTTGCGGAATTAACAACGTTTTTAGTGGATCGACAAAACCGACGCGCGTCTAAGCACTTATGGATTTTCTGGCACATGGCTAACTTTTTAAGGTTCAATCAGGACGCACAGTTGTTTTTCCATTACGGGATGAAAGTTTGGGGTATTCCGAGTAATAGCGTAGAATGTAACTACACGTTTCGTGGAAGTTGAGTTCGTAACTTTATGCAAGATCTTCTCACCAATAAAATTAGTAACTAATATTGAAATCGCATAAATGTGAAATAAATCTTTACATTTCGTAAAAGAATCCTTTCAAAAGAGACAGAATATATTAATTATTGCTATTCGCGAAATGTAACTTGGTACGCACTCAACCTGTCAGCTAAAAACGCCATAAGTAGCCTACCCAAACCGATTCGCAAATCAAGACGAGGACACGATTAAAGTAATTGCGATCATAAGCGCGTTCGCTAACCAAGTACCCGATGGAAGAATAAAAATAACAATGCAATATGGATAACATGCAATATTACTTCATCCACATTAATATTGTCGGGTGTTCTATTTGTGATAAATTTACGATTTAATTAAAAATAATTTACATTTTAATAATTAGCAAACAATAAAAAATTAATTTAAAATAGTTTTACATGTGGGGGTTCAAACCGAACTTGGCATAGCCAGGTTTTATACGCCACCTCTTTTGTTTTATACTCAGCAAATTATCAGTTGAAGAATTTCGTTATATTATAATGTTGTAAATGTAAATGGCATCACGCATTGAGTCGAGAATCAGGAACAAGCAATTCACTACTATTTTTTATACATCGTAATGCAACTTTGCAATATTTTCAACTACCTTTCGACAATCCTTGCTTTACTTTCTGCGGTTGATTTTTGACGTTTTGGTTTCATTTTAATTCTATAAAATTTCCCATTAGGAGGCGTTTAAATATTATGTAAGCAAACTTTCAATGATTTTAGACCCTATCACCGCTGTATAAGCAAAAATAAGAAAATTGTGAACCCCTTCCTCCCCAAATGATAAGACGTAAGAATTTTTTAAAAACTTTTATTAAAAATCAAAATTAAGATTTAAAATTTTCATTATTCTGTATTTTATTTTAGTAAAATGTATAATATCCCCCGTTCCAAAAGTAAGAAAAATTGACCCCCTAACATGCTTACGTAATACTTGAACACCCCTTATGTTTGTAAATGAACTCATAGGAAAGCAACGAGAATTGAGTATATTTTCTCATTGTAAAATCAATGTACAAAATTTTACTTTTAATAGAATAAAGAGAAAATGAGACAGAAAATATAAAATCGACAAGGGATAATAAAGAAGAATTGCCAAAATGATGCAGTCAAAATTATTGTAAAGCTGCAAATTTACTATTGTAAAGCAGGGTACTTTAACTGGGACAGAACTTATGCAAAAACAAAATTTCGAGTTCTTACTTTTTACCATTTAAACGGAACACCTTAAGACTTATAAAATGTAAAACCGTTATTGCAAATTTAACATAAATTGAACACCCTTGATTCTAGCCAATATTACTTTTTAACTTGTCAAAGATTAGAGGAAAATTTAATTTAACAAAATTTTTAAAACTGCTATATGAAATTAACAATCACGGTTGATATTCAAAAACATATTTAAAACCGTTCGAAGTATACCCGATTTCTCGATCCAACTTCTAACATTAATTTTTGAAGTTCATTGAATTCGAGTTCAACTGAATCTCTGCTAAATTTAGTTAGCACAACTAACCCATAACGAGGTACAGTTTCATGAAGAAAAGATGCAAATCCAATAAAAAAAACTCATTTTCCTCTAATTTTATTGACTAGAAAGAAATAGTAAAACAACGCAGGCCTACTAAAAGATTTCAATTTGAACTAACCTTAGAATTTACAAACATGTCAGGTCCCTCAGGCTTATGTTTCATTTGTTGTTGCACCAACATGTACCATAAAACATTGCTTGTAACCGCGCTTTTTAGACACTGGAAGAAATTAAAAACTATAAGGATTTGCACCAAGTCCACAATAATTAATTTGAGTTACAAAAACAAATCGCTTATTAATAAATGACAATCGTATGATTAAAAAACAGTCACGCCATCTGACGACAAATAACAAAACTAAAATTCTACTGTCAACAGAAAAGCAGATTCCTACCTAGATATATAGAAATCTGCATTATCCACTGCAGGAAGAACTGTTTTTATATTTGTCGTTGGATGGCAGCACAACTAAATAATTTAAAGATTAATAATAATTTATTATTGCAAATAATTTGAATAATGATTTAATTACTAATGCCCGATTTCTTTACTCATAGTTATCTTCAGTTAGCAAACTTCAGGTTAAATTGACGAAATAACCAATCAGATGATTTATTTACATTTTATTGTCATCTGGTCATTTAGTCAATTTAACCTGAAGTTCGCTAATTTCAAGTGAAGAAATCATCATTAGTGAAGAAATCATGCATAAGCGATGCACACCAAAATTAAACGTAATTAACAAACCTTTTCATTCATATCTAGTCATTGTTCATCGCATTGTCGGAAAAATTCAAAACCTTCTAAAAGTAGTTGTGATTTTCATTTTCATTATTAAATTTTCAACCATTTACTTCTGATGTAGATAATTCCTAGCTCTTAACTGATGTAATTCTTTTCATATGGTATATCTTCTGAAATCTGAAAATAAAACGTTGAATGTTAAAATTTATTGTAATTTTAAAACACGAATGCAAGTGAAATAATATCAAATAACTATTCATTTGTAAATATTAAAACTAAATATCACAAACCTTTTGCTCCCATTCAGCCGTTGCTCCTTAAATTGTCAATCAAAATTGAAACCAATCACTTTCATCAACTTAAAATCTCGTTGGTTTTCTATCTGCAAGTATCACACCTTCGCCTGTAGCTGTCTTCGTATGGTTTGGTTTCTAAATGTAGAAAAATAAAATATAAGAATATTTCCACCAGATTTTTACTACTAATTTTAAAAGGCAATTAAATAAATTACATTTTCCAATGCCGTTAAAGGCTACTCTCAAAACAATCCAAACAATTAATGCCTAAATTCCTACAAATAAACCCAGTAGACTCACAAGATCGTTCGTCAACGTGCTTAACTTTTCAAAGAATTACCAAATCAATCAACATCAACATTGCGTTTACGAGAATAAACCAAGTATTCAGTGGGTTCCTAAAACTGTCTATCTAACCAAAGGACGGAATTTATCCCTAGTATCCCCGAGAATTAACCAAATAGTAAAATAGTTTATATTACATAAGCAATTCAAAAATAAAATTGCTAATTGTTAGCATCCCTTAATTGAAACACCTCAGGACTAATAAAATGTAAAACCCTAATTTATCATAAATGGAACACTCGTTCCTAAGAAATATTAATTTTAACTTTATTTTTCAACAAAATTTTTACTGCTTATCTTTCAAAATACCTACATAAGGTAATACTATTATTCTAAATTTACACCCGGATCCAGCCTCATGAAGAAATAACGCAAAACCAATACACAATTAAGTAATTTAAAATAATAAATTTTATTTTTATTGACCAGAAACGAATAGTTAAAAACGCAGGTGTAAGAGTTTTCAAATTCAACTTACCCTTCATTTACAAACATGGTGATTCGTTTCATCTCAATAATTGTTCGAATTGTTGTTGTGAACCAACTACTCCACCTTCATCTTTTCACTTCCAAGAAAAACCATAAAAACATTGTAACTTCGGTTTTTGAACACTACAAAAAATTAAAAACAATAATTATTTTCACCACGTCCACAATAATTAATTTTAGTTAAAAATAAAAACATCCCGTACCAATAATAAAAATTAATTTCATTGTAAAATTTAGAACATTCCACTTGGCAGTTTGTCATAAACTGAGGTCATAAACGTCAAAAAAATAATACTTGACAGGTACATAAATGAAATAGTGCCGCCATCTGCCGACAAATATCGAAAATAAAATCCGAGTTCTTACCAACAAGTAGATTCCTTTCTTATCTACATAAGTAGGGATCTGCATACCTACTATAAATAGGAATCTACTTTTAGTGTCGAGATTTGCCGATAGATGGAAACACATAAACAATTTAAATATGTAATTATTTACATTTATAATAATTATTTACAATAACAATTTGTACATATTTAAATTATTTATATATGTGTTTCCATTATGCGATGGTCACCAAGAATTAAACGTACTTAACAAACCTTTTAATTATTATCCAGTTCATCGTTCAAGTCACCAAAATTCGAAAGCAATAAATGGTGGTCATGAAATTTGTATCAGCTTTAATTCTTCTTCTTCTTCCTTTCAAGGTTCTTTCTTTCAGCTTTAATTATTTTTTATTATTAAATTTTCAACTAAATACTCTCCTCTTTCGGATGGTTAATTTTCAAAACCCTAAAAAATAAAAACCTTGAAGTCAAAATTTATTGCAATTTTGAAAACAAATTATAAGAATTTCTCTATCAAATTTTTACTATTACAGTAAAACCTCGATTATCCGAGTCGACAGTGACCTTGCTCTGCACGGATAATTGAAAAGCACGGATAATAATAATTGACGTTTTTTGTTAAATTATTACAAAAAAATACACTAAACAGCTTTGTGTGTAATCCAAGTGCAGCTCTGAAGTAAGCATAAATTCTATACATTTGATTTCACATAGTATACTACTAAAGTTGCAAATGTTCACGGATAAACCGCTGGTGCCGCACGGATAAGCCGCCACACACATAATAATCTGACGGTAATCGATGTATAATGCGCCCACAGATAAACCGCTTCACGGATAATGCGCGCACGGATAATCGGATTCTACTGTAATTTTAAAAGCAAAAATCAGCAATTAAATAAACGTTTTCCAATACTTTTAAAGGCTTTCCACCAGGCAATACAAAACCGGTTAATTTATTTTTTATTTAACCAAGTACTCAATGGGCTCCCAAACTGATCATGAAACGAAAGGAGGACTTCCAGTTTTATGGTTTACTGCGCCTAACTTAACAGAGAGGATCCAGATGTGTGGCGAGCCAGTTTTTGGATCAAGTGGAAGAAAAAAGGTTCAGCCAGCAACAAAACTAAGAAATCTAAAATGATTGGTTACTTCATTAATTTATGCAGAAGGTGAAGAAGACGGGCATAAGACGGAAGGCCTATTTGATAATAAAATTTAAACTTTGCTACTCATTAATTTGTTTCATGACCATCAAGTAGATAATTATTTGAACTCCCCTCGTATTTGTCAAGTAATTGAATAAATAATTGTTTGTGTATTAATCACTTGCTTCAATATTCAAACAAGTTCATGCAGGATTCACATAAAATTAATGATTACTCATGCATTATTTACTAAATTTCAGATTTGCCAGAAACTAGATAAGTTAATAAAAAACAGGTAATAAATTGCTGATAAATACTTTTGAATAATCACCTTTTTAAAATATTAAAATGTATTTATCTAATTTTTTTTCGAATTTCAAAGTAAATTTTTTTAAAATTGAACATATAGATGAATTTAAAATTACCCAAGATATCCCAATACAAAACTAATTTTCCTCTAATCCGTTTGAAACCTTTAAAACTTTTCTTTTCATTGATTAGAAATTAACAGTAAAAAAAGCAGCCCTACACTTAAGATTTTTCAAATTTGACTCACCTTTCATTTACAAAAAAATGTAGCAAGGTCAATTTATAAGCGATTATGGTTCCAATAGCTGCTATTCCAATATTCCAAATGCACAACCACTTTCACTGTTCTGTGTTCACGTAGCTTGCTAACATCCTCTAATCATCATCAAATTTTGAAGGCAATATAATAATTAAAGAAAACATCTTGAAATCAAACTGATTTGGTGTGGTAGGTCTTCCCAAACCCTGAAACATAAAAAATTATAAATGCTTTTATACGGTCAATGCTGTTTTGGTTTCACCTTATGAGTCCATAAGCCACCTTAAAATGTCAAATTTATTTAATTAAAACATATATGTCAACATTTATTTAATTTACAGAAAACGCCATCTAACGACAAATAATAAAAACAAAATCCTACTCCCATTCTACTAAAATAGAAATCTACTTTAACTTTCTAGATTTGTCGTTAAATGGCAGCACTTTAAATAAAACTTAGAATACATACAAATGAGAAATTAACAATTATGCATTTAATTTATAAATAAATAATCAATGGGCATCAAAATTAAATGTAGATGGCAAACCTTTAAATTTTTATCCAGCCAGTGTTCGTGCAACCATCACTAATATTCAAAACCAATAGTAGTCACGAAATTTCGATCATCTTTGATTATTTTTATTCATTAGTGTTAAATTTTCAAGAACTCCTTTTTATGGTGGGTCTTCTACACTGTAAAAAAAACCAAAAGAAAATTAAATTTGCATGATGAATAAAATTTAAACTATTCAAAATTTAATTTATTGTGATATTTGCTTGAATTTCTTGCTCTCTTTATAATAACAACTAGAGACCGGATAAATAAGCACGTTCTTTTGAAAAATAAGAGCTTAAAAAAGCACGCTATTTCACTAAAATAAGTTCGAATTATGCCAAAAAGTTGTGAAAAAATTTAAAAACGGTAAAAAAAAAGCTCAGAAAATATTATTCGACAAAATTAACAAAGGCCGTTATTCTCTAAGTAACAACATTACGTATTACAAAATCAATAAACTACTCACTACATCTTACCAAATTAAAATTTTTAATTAAAATTAAAAGTCTAAATTTAAAATAAAACAACTCACGTAATTAATCAATGCAGAAGCGGATACAGAAGGGAGGCAATTGCAGTAATTGCCTTGACTTATGATCGAAGTTTAGATCGACTTTATTGTGTGTTTTTATTTCATTTTTTTAGACAAAAAAAGCATAATTTAAACGCAAGTATTACATGGATAACAAACTACAATTTTATCCATTTTTTTTGTTTAGAACGAATTTTCTAGAAGGTAGGTAAAATCACACAAAAATTGCCCCCCACCCACCTAAACGAAATCCTGTTATCCTGGCCTGGCCGGACGTCCTTCTAAGCATGAGTAAAAGCAAAACATTGCCGTTGAGGATGAAATTATTTTATTAAAAATTTATTTTTCTCAAAAAACTCGAAAATAAGTTCAAAATAAGCTCAAAAGTAGAAAATAAGCCAAAATCGAAAAAAAACATAAAAAACTATACGTTAAAATATACATCTTTTTATGTAATTCGTCCACATCAGCAGCGGCCGGCCCTTACGGGCTGCAGAACACCCAAAATTGTGATGAAATTTGTAATAATCAAATAATAAATTAAACAATAATAAAAAGTAATGTTTAATTAATAGCATAATTATGTTTCAGATTAATAAAATATTTAAAGAATTGCATTTCATACGTCTACTTTCAACGTGCGATGCAGTTATTACTACCCAGTTGGTCAAATAAATACTGAAGTCATTGCAGATTGTATTCGATTGTACTAAGGAATAAATTACTGTCTAACATAGATGTTCTGCAACTTGAAAACATTGAAAAATGATGCGGTTCGATAGACATCGCCTGCAACTCGAACATACTCTAGTCACGAAATTATGAATTACGAAGTGCTGCAAATAATGCAGCACATTTTAGTATAATACGTGCATCTTATTTACACACACTTGCGAATTATATTTTGCTACATTATAAGATTAAGAATAATGATTTTCATAAGTTCATGTTAAATGTTCTGTATTTATCCGTTCTTTTTTTTTTATTGCTCGTTTATTCTAGAATAAAATATATATTAAAAAAAAAAAAACAATTATTGAATACTTTCGTGGTGGATCACACACAAAATTTAAAATACAATTAAAATTAAATCGCCATTTTCTATAGACTGATGTATAACATTAACTATTAAATAAAAATTTAACAATCGGCGTATTCCTTCAATGCTTAAAAAAATTCAATACGGTAAGGGTCTCTACGCACGAGGCGGTTAGCCGTGCGGCTGCCCGCAACCTATAAGCTTAATGTAAATTCCATATAAATAAAAATTTGTATATGCACTAGTTGCGGTTAGCTGCAAACCGTTCCGGTTTGACGACTCGCTACACAGTTACCCGCAAACCATTTTAGAAATGATTTATTTTAGAATGTTCCTATTTTAACGTATACATGATTGTACTTGACAATGACAATTCTATAAAACTTCAAATTCAACCGTATACTGCGGTTGGCCTGGACAAATAACCACACGGGAACCCGCAGAATCAACCGTATCCTGCGGTCCTAAGTTTCTTTTTTGAGATTAGAATTCAGGTGATACTTTTATTGTCAGCAGAACATCCAAAATTATTTTGTACCAACCACAGTCCACAGATCAATATTAGACTTTTTGATCGCAGCAGTGTATTTAACACGAGCTGGATTTTAACCGTAAGCTTACGCTCCTTCGTCGCCCCGTGTATGCTTCATACTGTCACATATGTCCACCCCGTATATAAAATAAATTAAAGTAAACTCAATAATGTAATATTTATTAAATGATTCAAGTTGGCAGTAACAGTGATAACAGTTTCTACTTTTGAATTGTGATTTCTTTGAGAAAATTGATAGTCTCAGACTTCTAAAGTGTTATAGCGGTGATAACGAGTATTAATCATCGTTTATTCATATAAAAATCCAAGTAAAGTATTATTATTTGATAACGTCGAACACTCTAACCTCAAAATGTAGCAATGGCAACACACCAGCAAAGGCAATTGATACAATCAGCGCAGATCATACAACCGGACCGAGAAGTGCAACCGCTGCATCACCCCCAACAGATGCAAAGTACGGTTCCTTATAGTCTAACTTATTATAATCAACAAATACCACTACAGGCACAAGTAGGTCAACTGCAGTATGTAGCAGGAAATTCACAGGTGGGTCAACCGCAGTTTGTCCCTTTATATCAATATTCACCTGCAGGAAATTCCAACTTCCCACCATTACCTATAACAGGGGAAAGCGAATGGAAAACAGCGCAATATAAAAAACGACTGAGAAGCCCGGAAGCGAATGTTAGGAACTATAAGCAAAGAAAGATTAGTAATTATTGGTTGAGCTCAAACCCAATACAAAGTAAAAACAGATTTTCTTTACTGAAAAGTGCGGCAACAGACAATGAGGCAGTGGAAACGAGACAGCGGAAAGGGACAGCGGAAAGGGACAGCGGAAAGCGAGACAGCGGAAAACAGAACAACAGAATCAAATGCTAATAAAAGTGAAGTGAAACCGCCACCCATCTTCGTGGAAGATGTAGGTAATATAAATCCATTATTAGAACTTCTTAAGAAAGTGGCACATGATAGCTACACACTAAAAGTTATGAATAATAATCTAGTCAAAATACAGCCAATTGCCGACAAAAATTATACAGACATCGTGAAATCTTTAAAGGAAAAAAACACGCACTTTCATACTTATAAGCCAAAACAAGAAAAAAGCTTTCGAGTTGTACTTAAAATTTACACTCATCGACAGATATACCAACGCTAAAAGAGGAACTTTCTGATCTGGGGCACAAAGTTACTAATATAAGTAACATTAAACAACGAAGTAGCAAAAACCCATTGTCAATGTTTTACGTCGACATTCAACCCAACGATAACAATAAAGAAATCCTTAAGGTTAATCGTCTCATGAATTCAGTAGTGAATTTTGAGCCACCGCACGTAAAGAGAGAGATTCCTCAATGCAAGAAATGCCAAAAATATGGGCACACCAGAAATTTCTGTAATAAACCACCACGGTGTGTGAAATGTGCAGGTTACCACTCAACAAGTGATTGCCAAAGGAAAGAAAAAGATGACAACGTAAAATGCGCCAACTGCGAAGGCAGACATCCGGCTAACTATAGAGGATGTTCTATACACAAACAACTACAACAGCGAAAATATCCCAAACCAAGAGAAAGAAATATGGAGTATACAACACCAAATCAACAACTACCAAATCAAACAACATCACGTAATGAAGTTCAACCGGGCATGAGTTATGCACAACAGACTAGACAGGAAATACCCTCAATACAGCAAGCACAACCACTTACATATACAAGTCAACCCTTTTGCCAAAATCCACCCCAGCTATTACAGCAGACAAATGACATTAGTGAGCTTAAAGACCTAATGAAGAAGCTAATGGAGCAGATGAGCACGATGTTAAACCTGCTAACCACCGTTGTCACGAAAATGGCTTAATGGCTATACAATTCAAAATTGCAATATGGAATGCCAACGGTCTGTGTCAACATACACAGGAATTACAAACATTTTTAAAAATACATGAAGTGGACATAATGCTAATTTCCGAGACACATCTTACGGAAAAGAGTCACATTCGAATACCAAACTATAAAATATACGACACAAAACACCCAAGTGGAAAAGCGCACGGTGGTGCAGCAGTAATTATCAAAAACATCATTAAACATCATGAAATCAATAAATATCAATGCGACTACCTCCAAGCTGCTAATGTGGTGGTTGAGAGTCTTCTGGGCCCCCTGGTGATTTCAGCAATTTACTGTCCACCGAAACACAATACTAAAACAGCACAATATGTTCAATTTTTTAGCACATTAGGAAGTAGATTTATTGCCGGCGGTGACTTTAACGCAAAGCATACACGCTGGGGTTCGAGACTCATTACCACCAAAGGAAGAGAGTTACTTGCGACCGCAAAAGACAACGGAATGACGACCTTATCATCGGGTAATCCTACATATTGGCCAAGCGATCAAGCTAAAATTCCTGATTTAGTCGATTTCTACGTCACAAAAGGCATAAACACTAAACAGTGCAAAGTTGAATCGTTACTCGACCTCTCCTCAGACCACACACCCGTCTTACTAACTATGTACACAAAAGTACTGCACAAAGAAAAGCAACCAACACTGTACAATAAAAAAACTGATTGGGAACTCTTCAGAGTCAGATTAGACGAAAAAATTAATTTAAATGTGCCATTAAAATTAAAAGAAGATCTTGAAAATGTCGTCGAACATTTAACTAAATCCATCCAGAGTGCAGCATGGCAAGCTACTCCTGACCAAAATACAACATGCATTAAGGAATCATGCCCTACTATAATCAAAAACAAAATTACTGAAAAGAGAAAACTACGCAGGCAATGGCAAGTGACGAGAACAGCAGAAAACAAAGCAAAATTTAACAAAGCAGCTAAAGAACTTAAAAAGTTTCTCCTAAATACTAAAAACCAATTTTTTGCAGATTATCTTCACGGTTTATCAAGCTCCCAGGCTAATGATTACTCACTCTGGAAAGCCACAAGAAACCTTAAGCGCCCACAAAAAACGGTACCACCTATCAGAGATGATAAAGGAAAATGGGCCAGAAGTGATAAGGAGAAGGCCAACCTGTTCGCTGAACATCTTGCAAAAGTTTTTACGCCATTTCCATCAATGTCACCTACTGAAGATAAGGAGATATGTAACTACCTTAATGCACCATTTCAAATGGACCTTCCGATTAAACCCTTTAATGTACAAGAGGTCAAACAGGTTATCCTACGTAACATTAACAATAAAAAAGCGCCAGGCTACGATCTGATTACAGGTAAAGTTATGAAAGAAATAACACCAAAATGTTTTAAACTCATCACATACATATATAATGCAATAATGAGGCTGGAACACTTTCCTAATCAGTGGAAAGTGGCACAAATTATTCTTTGTTAAAACCCGGCAAGAAACCAGAAGAACTGACATCATATCGACCAATAAGTTTGCTTCCAATCTTGTCAAAATTTTGAGAAACTTTACTTAAAACGATTGAAGCCAGTGCTGGAACAAAGAGCTCTTATTCCAAACCATCAGTTTGGTTTCAGAAATCAACACGGCACGATAGAGCAGGTGCACCGAATTGTAAAGCAGATCAGCAATGACTTAGAGTGCAAGAAATACTGTTCTGCGGTATTTTTGGACATAAGCCAGGCATTTGATAAGGTGTGGCACGAGGGCTTATTCTTCAAATTAAAACTAAATCTCCCACATCATCACTATCAGGTACTTAAATCTTATCTGAGTGAAAGGCACTTCCTAATAAAACATGGAGAACAGTATACGGAGCTTTTTCCAATTTATTCAGGTGTTCCACAGGGCAGTGTTTTGGGGCCCACGCTTTACCTATTGTATACGGCGGATCTGCCTACAACTAGTGCAACAACAATTGCAACATTTGCTGATGATACGGCTATTCTTGCGTCGAACACTGACCCTAAAACTGCTTCTAGAAACTTGCAAAATCATTTAAACAAGGTTAACCTTTGGTTCAAAAAATGGAGAATCAAAGCCAACGAAGGGAAATCCTCGCATGTTACGTACACGATGAGAAGAGACACCTGCCCACCAGTGACTATGAACAACTGCAATATACCACAGACCGACAGCGCAAAATATCTAGGAATGCACCTAGATAGAAGACTAACCTGGCGCACTCATATCTTTAATAAAAGAAAGCAATTGGGTTTAAAGTTTACACAGATGTACTGGCTAATTGGTAGAGGATCTGAGCTGTCATTGGAGAATAAGCTTTTGATTTACAAAGTTATATTGAAGCCGATTTGGACTTACGGCATACAACTCTGGGGAACAGCCAGTATGTCCAATATTGAAATCTTACAAAGGTTTCAAAACAAAATACTCAGAACCATCGTCAATGCTCCGTGGTATGTCTCAAATGAAATCATTCATTCTGACCTTCAAGTCACCAAAGTTGTCAACGAAATTAAAAACTCCGCAGATAGATATCGAAATAGAATCGAATCGCATCCAAATCAGTTAGCAAATGATTTACTATGCCACTCACAGGAAGTCAGAAGACTAAAGCGTTTCAAACCCACCGACTTAACTACGCGTTTTAATTGATTACTTTAAACTTGGAATTTCAATTTGTTCGATGAGAGGAAAGCTTTAATTTGTGAAACTTGAGCAAAATTTGTTTATGTATCATAGAAATTTATAAGTTGATTTATTACGGGAATATTTATTGAAGTACTCCCAACATGTTAATATAATGTCAAATAATTTACTTATTGTTTCTTATTGAGACAGATTGTAGATACTCATTGAAAAAAAAAAAAAAAAAATAATGTAATGAACAGGAACACCGTCATCAAATAACTTAAGGTGGTAACATCAAATAAAAACGGAAATGGAAAATTTCCATGAGAAAATGTAGGATAAGCTAGATGGTTGTGAGAACTAATAAATGGTGAAAAAAGTAGTTAGTCGAATGTTGAGAGTCGGAAGTTGCAAGCCGAAGAACGCAGTTGTAAGAGAGTCGTAAGAATATGTTCCTAAGGAAGTGAAATAAGTTAACATGTAAGTAAATAAATAATTTTATAATTTAAATATTTGTAAATAGAATTCATGTAGAATGTGGATTAATATAATTTAAGAATTGTTACCCAAACCGAATTTAACCGATGAGCTACACCCTAATCCCTCAGTTAATTTTAACATGACAATACTGCTGGTATATCATGTACATAAAAAATCACAAACATAGCAAAAGACCAAAGGATATAGTCCCCAATTTATTGTTTAAAAATTTAGAAAAGCTCTATTTCCATATGTGTATTTCAAAAGTTTCAGAAAGAAAACACTAAGCAAAGAAAGAATTCTTAATCCTACAAATATAACAGTTGACATGAGTCACAACAACCAGCATCCACACCACATTTAACAATTAAAACATCATCAGTTATTGATAAAAAATCCCAGAAACAGATGCTGTATGGTAATCTTGAAAAGACCTGCCTGTAGTAAAATAACAGAAATGTGTTGATACAAACAATGCTTCTTAAGCCACGAAACTGATAATAGAACTAGTTTACTTACTGAAACTAAAATTCTGGAACTTTTTTTAACATTTACATTGATGTAGAACAGTTCAAAGTTAAAAATATGCTACAACTTTTTAAATTGTGTGAACTTGTTCAAAATTTTACCTTTTAAATATACTATTGGTTAATTACGATTTAATTCCAATCCTCTTGCAGCTTTATAATTCTAGAGCTGTATTCAAGTTACAGACACCTAAAAAAGCGTGGTTTTTCAAAAGTTAGATCTGGAATAACGTAAACTACCTTTTTTGATTAAAAATTATATAGTTAGGACAGGTTGTACCGAGTAAATTCAACGACGGTTTAGTTGAATAGACGTTTAAAGCAAATTTTACAAGTTTTAATAACAAATTAGGTAAACCGTGACACAGAATTGGTATCAAATGTTTTATAAATATCTCGTAGTAACCTAATTGGTCATTTAATTTTGTAATATTGACTTTGAAAGTTCATCGAGGTCAAGTTCAACCGAATCTTCCTTGAAGTTAACTGGTACAACTGGCCCTTAGGAGGTACCATTTTATGAAGAAAAACGCAACTAATAAAAACTAATTTAAGCTTAAAAATATAAATCCTTTCTTACTACAAACAAAGAATAAAAAAACAGTTCTAATGGAATAAGTTTTTCAGATTCAACTAAACTTTTATTTACAATTGCAGCGGTTCAACTTAATTTTGTTTTAATTTTATTTAAATTTATTTTTATTTATTTTAAATTAATTTTAGTTAATAACAAACACGAAGCTTTTCTTTCAATATCCTTTAATTGTCCCCATGTCAGATTAAAAATTTAACTTTATTGTGAATTTTAGAAGAGTATTTGTTTTAAAAGTATTGAAATGAACACTCACTACAAACCAATTCGTAGTAAAAATATCTGAAAATTGTGGAATTTCAGCTGAATCCCACTTGATCTTAGTTGGTACAATTGCTCTTAGTTTAAATTCTCGTACCATTATTATGAGAGAATTAGAATTGAATAATCTTAATCTTGAATCGTAAGTTAAAACGTTGAAGTGTTCATTATTCATCACCTGTTATTGGAGCAATGTATTATTATCAAATATTTCTTTTTCTTCCAGATCTAAAGGTATTTTTTAAAAGTCTAATGCCCAGTTTCACAAACATTTAAACTGCGATTTGGGCTTAAATAATTTAATCGCAGTTTAAATGTTCGTGAAACTGGGTATTAATATCTTAAAAAATATCTTTGTCACACCACTGCTTGAACCATTAGCTATTATCGCAAAACACTCTTTCAGATCTCTGGTATGTAGATTTATGATTTCATTTTACATAACAACACTTGTCGGCACAGTAAATCGTGAAATTAATGTCAAAGTGAAATTGGGTAGTTAGCATTTTTACTCGGTTAAACTAAAGTTAGTTAAGTGATTGTTAACTGTCGTTTATACAAGTCAAATATTTCTATAACTAAGTTCAATTTTAAACTGGCTTTGTATACTAACTACAGCCACAAGAAAAATATCAATTAATTGACATTTAGTCTACGGTTCTGTAGACTTAATTAGATAATATAATAAAGTAAAGTTAATATGAAAATATGTATTTCGAAATATATCACAAAATTTTGACAGCTAAATTTATCGTTTAATTTTGAACTTTCAAAATCCTAAAATTACATTAATAATGTTTGAACTTGGTGACTTCTGCTCATGGGCCTCTAAGTCCATGCTCCTGCTGGAAGCAGGATCAAATTAATAATATTATTTGAATATACCTAACCTGTCATTTTCAAACAGCACAGCTTGATGAATTCTACATCACGACTAACTTTCCAATTACTGCCATCCAAATTCTCTGCACTGTTGCACCATTCCATTATTTACTATTATATAATACTATTTACTCTTACCTAATTTAAACACAAAACGAATAAATTGTTGCAACTTTTATTGACAAGAATTTCATATTAAAAATTTGAGCAAGTAACACATAGCGACACTTAACGACAGGAAACAAAAGCTCGAAAAAGCAGCGCTTCCAAAACTGTGGGTCGTGACAGGATCTTGAATATATATTTTTGTAAGATTTAAAAAATCAAATTCAGAAGGTAATCTGTAAGTATCTCTGTGAAAAAATTGCCAATTCACCAGGGATGAAGTAGGTTGTTGTAGATTGGGTCGCAATGTTTAATAGTTTGGGAATCGCTACAGGATCTTTTCTATCTCTACATCTACAAGTCTTTAGTATATTCTGTGTTCTTAGTTCCAGACATGAGCAGTTTACGATATTTTTTTAATTATATTTCGACCACTAAAATTTTTTGTTAGGTTAAAGCTTAGATCATATAAACTAAGTTTAAGTATATACTGACGACCGAAGACGGTCAGAATAAATTTTTTACTCGCCCGGGCTCAAACCGCGTTTCTCAGATTGGTAATCGATACACTCAAGTGCTAGCCAGACCATGATCAAACCCCTCAGCCATAGTCAAATTGTATAGAAAAGTATTAGTCAATTTTTGCTTGGGAGGTTTTGACCATCTTATTTTCTTCCTCAAAATGTCTGCACTGAAAATAAATTTGCACATCTATTTGTGGCGGTGCAAGCCATCGGTATGAAAATTGGGTAATTATATAGGGTTTTCTTTGAAATAAAAAAAAGTTGCTCATTTGTTTCTTTTATTTCATACAAGATATGTAATGATATGGATAATTGCCATTCAGAATTTAGCATGTTGAAAATACATACAAATAAACATAATTCTAAACAAAAAATTACCTGAGTTGTCCAATAAGTAAATGCACACGGAGTTCCTATAACACATTCTTGTTTTACTGCTTGGGTTCCAGTACTCTCTTACCGCAGTGCACAATTATTTTTTGGACAGATCTAACCTGTTCATCTTAGCAAGTGTTAGCCAAAAAAACCGGTCCAACTGACTCTCGTGGTCTCCGAGCAACTTGTGCATGACTTTCGAGAATTTACACTTGCTAGAATGAACTAATATATCGCTTATCACAAAATAACCCTCGTATACACATTTTCCAATATCAGCAATTTACTGTCCTCCCAAACATAAAAATAAAAGCAACATTATGAACAATTCTTTAAAACGCTAGGAAACAAATTCATAGCGGGGGGTGACTATAATGCAAAACATCCGCAATGGGGGTCTAGACTTACCACAACTAAAGGACGAGAACTATTGGCGACAATGAGAGAAAATAATCTGAGTTTGCTATCAGCATACCAGTCAACTTATTGGCCAACTGACATAAATAAAGCGCCAGACGTGATTGATTTCTGTGTTACAAAGAATATGAGCAGTAAAAAAATAGAAGTTGAAGCATGCCTGGACCTTTCGTCCGATCATACACCAATAATAGTAACCATATACTCTAAAATACTAGAAAAACCAAAACAACCTTCATTATTTAATAACAGGACAGATTGGGAGGCATTCAGAGAATATTTGGACGAATTTGTCAACATAAAAATACCACTAAAATCAATTGAACATATAGAAAATGCAGTAAGAGACCTCACAAGGGCAATTCAAAAGGCAGCGTGGCAAGCAACACCAGATCAGAGAGCAACACAAATAAAAGAAACATGTCCGGTTATAGTCAAAGAGAAAATAGCCATAAAAAAGGAAGCTGAGAAAAGTATGGCAAATGAGCAGAAGAAAAGAAGATAAAATAATACTAAACAAGGCGACTAATGAACTTAAAGAACTGCTACTCAGGCTAAAAAACAAAGAAATCCAAGAATACCTGAAAGGACTATCATCGACAGAAGCAAGTGATTACTCACTTTGGAAGGCAACAAAATCAATCAAACAGCCAAAACAACCAAACCCACCAATTAAAGATGCTAACGGAAATAGGCAAGAAATAACAAGGAGAAAGCCACAGTATTTGCACAACATCTATCAAATGTATTTCAACCATTTGCTCCAGACAAACTGAACAATGAAGACGAGAAAATATATAATTACCTGAATCACCCTACCAAATGGATTTGCCAATCGAACCATTCAAGTGGAGAGAAGTAAAGGAATAATCTGTAAAGAGATACACCCAAAGAAAGCACCGGATTTGACCTGATCACCGGCAAAACATTACAAGAAATGACAACAAAGACCTTTCTTGCAATTACACAAATTTTTAATGCAATGATCAGATTGGGATACTTTCCAGTACAATGGAAGGTAGCACAGATTATACTAATTCCTTTTTTTTTTTTTTTTATTTTAACACCTATATACATATTCGAAATCTGCTCGAGAGCAATAATCGATTGATTTTTCAATTTCAAGTTACATCAATTCCAACATTAATTAGTATCTTACATTAAAGACCTAACTACATCACATTGCCAAACATTACAAAATGTGCAAATAAACTTTAAAATATCACAGCTATCTGTGGTTTATGTTGAGTGGATTTATTCGTTTCAGGCGTTTTACTGTGTCTTTGCTAGTTAGCAGGTCTACTGCAAGAGAATTAGGATGTAATTCGAGACGCGATAGATACCTCTCACTCGCGCACTTAGCTTCTTGAATAACATAAGGAACACTTAAGTCATGGTGTATGGATCTATTAGTGACAAACCACGGGGCATCCGTAATTGTGCGTAACGTTTTAGATTGGAATCTCTGGAGGATCTCTATGTTGGAGGTACTCGCTGTACCCCACAGCTGCACACCATAGGTCCACACTGGTTTAATGATTACTTTATACACTGCGAGCTTGCTTTCTAATGAGAGTTTGGATTTTCTTCCGATTAACCAGTAAAGCTTAGTTAGCTTTAGTCCGAGTTGTTTGCGTTTTGCAAAATGTGCCGCCTCCAGTTGAGCCTGCGGTCCAGGTGCATGCCAAGGTATTTAACATCGTCTACTTGGGGTAGCTGTTGTCCATTGAGAGTGACAGTAGGACATGTTTCTCTACGCAGTGTAAAGGTGACATGCTGCGATTTGCTCTTATTTACCTTAATGCGCCACTTTTCGAACCATTTTCGGTTAGGTTAAGTGCCTCCTGTAGTTTTTCCGAAGCATATGCAGGTATTTCACTAGTTGCTAGTATAGCAGTGTCATCTGCAAAAGTAGCTGTTATAGTGTTTGGAGTGGTGGGTATATCTGCCGTGTATAGTAGGTAAAGGACCGGCCCCAGAACGCTACCCTGGGGTACACCTGATTGTATTTTGTATAGGTCGGTTGTTTGTTCTTGATATTTGACCATGAAGTGTCTGTCGGTCAGATAGGACTGCAATACCTGGTAATAGGGTGTTGGTAGTTTTGTTTTTATCTTGTACAGTAGCCCCTGGTGCCACACCTTATCGAACGCCTGGGTAACGTCCAAGAAGGCAGCCGAACAATATTTCTTGCGTTCGAATGAGTTGTTTATTATTTCCACCACTCTGTGCACCTGTTCGACAGTTGCATGCTGTTCGCGAAATCCGAATTGGTGTTTTGGTATAATGTTTAGTTCGTCGATTTCTGGTTTTAACCTCTTGAGGAACAATTTTTCAAAGACCTTTGATAGAATGGGAAGTAGACTTATTGGTCTGTATGATGACCTTTCTTCTAGAGGCTTTCCTGGCTTTGGAATTAGTATTACTTGCGCCACCTTCCACTGGGATGGATAGTGGTTAGTTCTTAGAATTGAGTTGAAGATTTGAGTTAGCGCAATTAAGACCTTATTCGGTAGTTGTTTAATGACAGTGCCAGTTATGAGGTCATAACCAGGAGCCTTCTTTGGTTTTATTTTCTCTATTAAAGCTTTGACTTCATGGAGTTTAATGGATTTAATGGGAAGTGCCATTTGGTACGGTGCTTGCAGGAACTCGACAATGTCGTCTTCCTCCTCCTGCGGGATTGTAGATGGAAAGGGCTTGAAGACACTTTCCAGGTGTTTAGCAAATGTTACAGCCTTTTCTTTGTCTGTTCTTGCCCACGATCCATCAGGCTTTCTTATGGGGGGAATGCTTTCCTTTGCTCTTTTTAATTTTGCCGTTGCCTTCCAAAGCGAATATTCAGTGGCCTCGGTAGGTGTTAGGCCTTCAAGGTATTCTTGGAGAGCTGTATTTTGCTCTTCCTTGAGTAGCTCTTTGAGATTTCGTTCCGCTTTGTTAAGGTTTGTTTTGTCCTGAGGAGCTCTTGTCGTCATCCATCTCTTTCTTAATTTCCTCTTTTTGGATGGCTCTAATTCCTAAACCCGGTAAAAAGACAGATGAAGCGGCATCATACAGGCCCATAAGCCTCCTACCGGTCTTGTCAAAAGCTTTTGAAAAGTTGTTTCTTAAAAGATTGCAACCAATCCTAATGGAAAAGAAACTTATTCCAGACCATCAATTTGGATTCAGGAGTAAGCATGGAACAATTGAACAAGTTCATAGAATAGTCAAAACAATTGCAAATGATCTCGAAAGTAAAAGATACTGCTCTGTGGCATTCCTTGACATAAGTCAAGCGTTTGACAAGGTGTGGCACGATGGCCTGAAATATAAATTAAAAAAGAACTTACCTCACACATATTACCAAGTGCTAAAGTCGTATCTGCAAAACAGATACTTTTTGATTAAACACTAGGAAGAATACACAGACTTATATCCTATCAACTCAGGAGTGCCGCAGGGAAGTGTACTGGGTCCTGTTCTGTATTTGCTCTACACGGCGGATATACCTACAACGCCAGAAACAACTATGGCTACCTTTGCGGATGACACAGCCATACTAGCCTCACACACCAACGAAGAATCAGCATCACAAAAATTGCAAACCCATCTTAACAATTTTGAGAAGTGGTTAAAGGTGTGGAGAGTAAAGGTTAATGAGAAGAAGTCGACGCAAGTGACATTTACAATGAAGAAAAAGACTTGCCCTCCAGTTAGACTTAATAACGAACAAATACCACAATCAGAAGATGCAAAATACCTAGGCATGCATCTGGACAGGAGATTAACGTGGAAAAAACATATAGCTACAAAAAATAAGCAAGTGAGACTAAAATATAGGCAGATGTATTGGTTATTGGGAAGGAAATCCAAGTTGTCACTGGAAAGCAAAATATTGGTCTACAAAACAATTATAAAACCAATATGGACATATGGCATCCAGCTCTGGGGAACGGCCAGCAATTCCAACTTAGAAATATTACAACGATTTCAGAACATAGTACTTCGAACGTTAGTCGATGCACCGTGGTACGTACCAAACCAAATAATTGCGAAAGACTTAAAGGTGACAACAGTAAAGGAAGAAATTACGAAAGGCTACATTAGACATCATGGTAGACTGAGTGAGCATCCGAATGAACTGGCGAGTGAGTTACTGGATAAAACTGATGAAGTGCGTCGTCTCAAAAGACAGAGAGTGTCAAACTTATCTACTCGATTTGGTGAAGTTTGAGTGAAATTGGGAAATTCATGTTGACATAAGAGAAAACAATAAATTGTGTTGTTGGGTTATATAAAGAGGGTACTCACTGGAGTGTCCACTACAGGTCTTTTACGAATTAACCACAGTTTTACTTATTGTATTTTGTACAGATTGTAAAGTATATCATGGAATCAAATTAAAAAAAATCAAAATTAACTTTTGTAACTTGATTTTATTCCACATTATTTTTCTATTATTTTGGCGCTATTAGAAAGGTACATCAGCACCTTAGTGCATTTCAAATGGGGTTTACTAACAAGGAAATATTGGTTGCATACCCATGCATTCAAGAACAAAGCCAAGTGGAACAATTACTACGAATTGAAATATTTTTATAGTAAATCAGATAATATTTTTGTTTGTAAAACAACATAAACATTTTCTATAAAAATAAATTTGTATTTTTTGTTATAGCATTCCATATAAAGTGTAATAAAGGTAAAGGTGTACCTTTTCGGTAGTGCACGGGGGTTAAAAGTTTGTAGGGTTTTTTGGCTCCTTTATACATTTTTAGAATCTAAAAAAACCTTTAAAGTGTAGAATTTCTTGAGTTTTAAGGTTCAAGTTCCTGGTTCCAATTTAAACTAAAAATTTCAACACAGTAAAACGCAAACGTACACGTGTACCTTTCCGGTAGTATAAGGGTTGAAAAATTAATATCATCAAAATTGTTGTAAACCCTTGTCACGGTTGAAAATTGAATTTTTTTTTATTATTTAAATTTTAAAGTGCGGCCCTGTCCTGTTGATAGGTACTATCGCGAGACCAGAAAACACTTGATATTAACAACAATTTTAAAAGTATTTTTCGAAAGTTAATGATTGTTAGTTGGGAAAATTATTAGATGTGCCGTTTGCACTGAAATTTTGGTATATATTTTTTTACCGCTCCGATTTGGGATTATTTTGTGCAACGAGCTGTATCGAATACTTTTTTATCCGTCGTTTGTTTGCGAGGTGAAATTAGTGTCTCTTTATGAGGATAAGATCATCTATATTTTTTTGCGACTCAGCATTGACCGAATACTTGCCTTTATTTGAATTATACCCTCGATTACACCATCTACGAGGTAAAGTTGTTTTTTTATCAAGTGTATTTTCTTGTAAAGAAATTCCTTTTAGGGTCCTTCCCTTGGTTAACATCAACCAAGTTTCGTTATTTAATTGAGCTGTTCGATTTTCTGGAGGTGCGAATTGCTATCTTTCGCCCTGGAGTACCATTGTGAAGTACGTACCAGTTTTTTTTGTTTTGAGAATTTTGAGGAATTGGTGCCGCTCATTGATACCAAGCTTGATAACGAACTCTCCCATCACCCTACCTTGTTTGAAAACATCAGTTGGAAGAAAATTATCTTCACATACGGACAACCAACATCGAAGTCTGTAATTATTAAGATAAGTGTTTTGTGCTGTCTTTTATTAATTGTTATGAATTGCGTGGATATTGCACTAAAATTTAGATTGCGAGTTGATTTATTGTTATTCAATTGTTTATGCTTTGTGCATATAGATATATAATTTTTACCATTAAATTGTGACCTTAAGTATAGCTATACGTGGGGAAATCTTGCTTTTGCAAGAAACACTAACGCGATTATACATATCTTATATTTTTTGCTCGAATCAAACTTTGGTGCCGTTGTAATTTTACAATAAATTCATTTGTTTACAGTTCAAGCTTATCTCTTGCAACTCTTGCAATTTTTTATTTTATATCAGGTGACTTCTTTTCTAAAAGCTACTCTTCGTGATTTGGGTAGTAGAGTATTTTTGGGAGTAATATTTTATAATCACGTGGCGCCTAGGGCAATTTGAGTTACTTTCCTTAGTTTTTTGCTTGAAAAGAAGTCGCCAATTAAGTTTTTTCTTGCTCCAATTGAGCTAGCCATAGGAGCATATGCCAAAACCCTGAATTTGGGAAAATACCATCAATCCCTTTGATACCACCTTTACCGTGGCACCCTCCATCGACATATTGAGATAAATCTAGTAGTAACTATTGGAATCTCATCAATTTCAAAACTTCTTACCGCTCTACTTGATATCATTTTGTAAACTGTCAAGAATTATTTTAATTTTTTCTAAAAGTCCGTTTAAAATAAAAATTTTAAAATAAAAACGTCTCGATTAGTCAATTTTTAAATAGTTTTCACAAAAACACAAATTTTTTAAAAATTCATAATTTTTGTACAACTCAAAAACTTGAAAAATTCACAGAAATGATTTTCTGATGAAAATACACGTAGTATATAACATGTAAAAATTTCACTCAAATCAAAATGAGTCGGGTTCAAAAGTGGTCGATTTGGCTTGGAATGCTCCATAGGTAGATTATTTATGGTATTACTATCTTAAAAATATTCCAAAGATGTAAATGAACCAATTTCTTTAACTTTTTAGCAAAATTCCACAATATGACCGATAATCTAGTGATGAACGACAAAAATGCATTCCATAACTAAAGTTGAGCCATAAAATTCTACATAAAAAAGAAATAATATTTATTGGAAATGTGTTTTCAACGAAGGAAAACTTAAAAAAATTAATTTCATTAATCCAGGGGGGTTAGACAAAAAAGAGCCATCTCTCTGGCGACGTCGGCTCTGCTGATAAGTATGTTATTATAATAAATGCAAGCGAACATAAATTTCTCGACTACTTTTTTTTATAAAAAAATTTACCTACAAGCTCCCACACAGAAAAAGTTAATTTTACCACCTAAGTTTACCTTAATAAATTAATACTTGATGCAAATTGTAAGGAGAATGCTAATGTTACGTGTAATTGACATGTGCATATCCGGTTATCGTGAGAACCCTCAGAAAAGTTGACAATAAAACACTTTTAACAATCGATTGAACATATTTTTACTATCCAGGATAGTTATTGCACTTCTTGAATTTTTACTTCCTGTTCTATGTCGAACATTTCGATAAAGGGAAAAGTTTTAAAGTTGTAGGATCTATAATTTTGCACCTGTTACGATGTGTCGCAAATTTACATACCATGAGTTTTTCAATTTTAAAATGGGTAGAGACTCTCTCTTTAATAAAAGAGGTACTACTGTCATTATTGCAGTCGCGGCTATAGAACTAACTCAAGAGGGGGGGAACTAACTTGATAAAATTTAAAAATCCAAATTTTAACATACAGGGTGGAAAACCTTTGAGGTGGTGATAAAGAACACTTTTCTAAGACAAATTTTCAAATAAAATTTTTGTCCAAGTCCAAACCCTTGGAGGGACCTCCCTTTAAAACAAGTTTTTGAATTTCTGATTTCAAACGGTCATAGCTCCGATATTACTGAATTTTTAGACTTAATAGATTGGAACTTTTTTAAAAATCACTCGCTTATCTACAAATTAGATTATAACCTCCTATTGTCTAGGATGAACAGATTTCGAGTTATGAATTAAATTAAGAGAAGAAATGTCAAAAAAATTGCAAGTTTTATTTTTTCATTTTACTTGCGAATCCTATACTTTTAAACTAAACTACATACAAAAAAACTAACGGCCCAATTCGGATAGCAAATTTAACGGACCATAACTTTAGTCTACTAAAATTTTTGGAAAACCAACCCATTTCACAGAAAATCCCAAAATAATCAACAAGGTCGGTACAAAAATTTAATAGTCGTACAGGGTGTTTCCGTGTCCACGGTAAATCTTTGAGGTTGTGATAAAGGACACTTTTCTAAAACAAATTTTCAAATAAAATTTATGTTCAAATCCAAACCCTTGGGGGCTACCCCTCTTTAAAGCAATTTTTTGAATTTCTGCCTTCAAACGGCCATAGCACCGTAACCATTGATTTTATAATATTAATAGATTAGTAATTTTTGAAAGATCATTTATTTATCTACAAACTGGTTTATAATTCTTATCCTCTAGAATCAACGGATTTCGAGTTATGAAATGTTAAAAAATTGCAAGTTTTACTTTTTCGTTTTTCTTGCGAATCCTGTATTTTTTAAACGAAACTATTTACAAAAAACTAATGGCCTAATTTGGATAGCAAATTTAACGGACTATAATTTTAGTCTAGTAACAGTTTTTGGAAAATTAACCCATTTTACAAAAAATCGCAAAATAATGAACAAGGTCCAAAAATTACTTTAAGGAGCCGTTTATAAAATACGTTCGCATACAAGGGGAGGAGGGTCTTGCTGAGTGTGACAAGATGTGACAAGAGGGACGGGGGATCTACGGCAATGTGACGTTCGCCGTTGCAATACCAATTATAGATATTTCGCGCATTTACAGAATCCTTGGACTTCTGATAAATAGAATTATTCTTTATTTGTTCTTTATAAAAGATTTTTATTAATTTATTCAAATTTTATTATAAAACTAAATAAATATTTTAATTCTCAAAATTTGTGTACTATTCATTGAAATTTATTATATTCAGGGGAGGTCTTAGTTTTGTAACGAAATATTTACAGGGGGTCACAGAAAGTGTGACACAGCGTGACAATAGGGGAGGGTCAAAAAGTTGGTGGTAGCGTGACGTATTTTATGAACGGCCCCTAAAGAGAGGTACCTCCCAAGGGTTTTATTTAGGACAAAAATTTTATTTAAAAATATATCTTAGAAAAGTGAACCACATTTGGATTTAAAATTCCCATTAGTTTTTGATATTAAATAAAAACTAATATTAAATAAAAAAATTAATAAAAAGTAGTTTCCATCAATCAATTTCAACCAAAAGCTAATCATGTCTAATAGTACAGTCAATAGAGACATTTTACCTTGCAAAAAGTTAGCGAATGTTCTAATTTGACAAGTTTGTAGAGTGGCATGTCCTGGTTATCATACTAAGTTTGCGACCTTGAGCGGATGTCGCTCGCGCCGCCATCTTACCAAAAGGTAACGAAGCAGTTTTCGTCCTTTCCGTTGCAATGTAAGTTAAAAATAGTTATTACAAGAATTGCAGGAAATAAAATTGTCTACAATTTTTGTGTAAAACTTTTTTTCCTGCATGAATAGTTCATGAATTACAGCAAAGTAAGGTGGAGCAAATTTTTGTTAAAATTTGCGAAAACGCTTCACTTTTCGTCGAAATTTCAGTGCAGCGCGTTTTTTTTTATTTGGTATTCCCAGTAGGCCTAATTCACAACTTGATCTTAACTTATGCCTTCAAGTTCTTTTAAATGCCCTAAATGGTCCAAGCTGACTGATGTCAGCATCTTCTTGAGAAAATTTGCTCCTAATTATTCATCCGAGATAAAAAATTTTTAGATAAAAGTTGTGGGCAATTTTATTTTATAAATTTTTTTTAATAACTATTTTTAGCTTCCATCAGGGTACAGGGGCCAGCGGAGAGAAGATATATATATAAAAAACTGCTTTTTGGTACATTTTTGGTAAAATGGCGGCGCGAGCGGCACCTGTTCAAGGTCGAAACCTTTATAATGATCTGAACATGCAACTCTACAGGTTTGCCAAATTAGAACTTTCCCTGATCTTTGCAAGGTAAGCTCTAATTTATGTTTCCATGACCTGGACTAGAAGTTTTATTATAAAGGTACGAAATCTCAAATTTGGTTTTGAAATTCCGAGTGCGGTTAAGATTCCCGAATCGCGATTTTTACCATTTGAATTCACACAATTTAAAAAAAAACGGCTTTAAAAATTTATTAACAATGCAATTTACTCATTGGCTCTTTTTGAAGTGTAACCCCGCCCCCAAAATTGAAATAGGTTGTGGCGACAGTAAATATACCAGAATCTCGGTTTTCACGACGAATTATGATAGATAATGGTGTAATTAGCTAATAAAAAGAATTAAATTTGTGATCGGACAACAAATTTTCGAAAAAAGGTCACTTTTTGTGTGAATTCGTTTCTGATTTGGTTGCGCTGTTAAAACCTATTCTCCGCAACCGGTCTTGGGTCTCCGGGTCTTGAAGGGCGCTACAAACGGTTTTGACACGCGCTAAACTTATTAAAAACATCCCTTAAGCGGCTCCAACTAGAAAAGTTTGAAAGTTGACGCGACGGATCTCAGAGAGCGACTGACTCCTTCCTAACGCTGCTCTAATTAGCCCCGCCCTAAGGTAAAACCGTTAGCATGAATGTGCATGGACTGTTATCAAAATGCATAAAATTATTGCGTAATATTACACAATAATACACTTACATGTATTTCTTATGGGAAAATTGCAATTTTCAAAATTAAATTGTGACCTTATTACAGCTCCGACAAGATTGATCCTCGCCTTAGAGAGCTTGTATTTTTTGTGTTCTTTCGTTTGGTATAGCCATTTCTATAGGGAAAAGTGTATTTACGATTTCGGGAATCTTAACTCTACTCGAAATTCCTATATAAGAGTGTCACTGCAACCGTGACCGAACCTTTGAGGTGGTGATAAAGGACACTTTTCTAAGAGATATTTTTAAATAAAATTTTTATTCAAATCTTTGGGGGTAAACCTTTTTAAAGCAATTTTTTTGAATTTCTGCCTTCAAACGGCCATAGAACCGTAACTATTGATTTTATGGAATTAACAGATTAGTAGCTTTTTAAAGACAATTTACTTATCTACAAATTAGTTTATAACCTATTGCCTAAGATGAACGGATTTCGAGTTATGAATTAAATTAAGAGAAGAAATTATTTTGATTTTGTAGCAAACTCTATCTTTTAAACGAAAGTACTTACAAAAAACTAACAGTCTAATTCGGATAGCAAATTTAACAGGCTATAACTTTAGTCTACTATTTTTTTTTGAAAACCAGCCCATTTCACAGAAAATCCCAAAATAATGAACAAGTTCAGTACAAAATATATAATAAATTTAAGAGATTATTAAAAATTTGAATTTAATCGACATCTAGATGTGAGGAAAATTAATGAAAAAAATGTGTCGTTATAAATAATACTATTCTACAGTATTTTGTGTGTTGAAAATGGGGGTGGCCATTTTGAAAATTTATTAAAATAAATTTTTTAAAATTTTTTATTTACTTTTTCGTCTTTTTTTATAAAATTTTTGTTGAAAAGTCGGCCATATTGAATCAGTCATTTTTTATTATTTTTTTTGACATTATAATATATTTCAGCGACCTAAAAACTACCCATAGTGCAAATCCGAGCGAAATTTGTTTAAAATTTATCGAGGTACGTCAAAAGTCGGCCATATTGAATCAACCATTTTGAATAACCAATATTTGATATCATAATCTGTTTCAGCGACCTCAAAAACCCCTATTAATGCTCGATTTCTTCACCTAGAGATATCTCTTCGATAATCTATCTATTAGATAAATTAACGAAGTAACCAATCAGACAGCAGCAAAACAAAACAATCAGAAATATGATTGGTTACTTTATTAATTTATCTTATAGATAGATTATCTAAGCGATTATCTTCTTCTTCTTGTTTTCAACTTAAAATCATTTGGTTTAAAAAACTTGTTTTTTGTTTTTAAACAATTAATAAACAATTTCTCTACATTTATATGTTTATAACTTTTTACTTTAAGCTCTTAAAAAGTGATATCAAAACGTTTTAGCAAAATCAAAGTCCCCCCCCCCCCCAGGTACTTTTTATGGTTTATATAGCAAACCTTCTTCTTCTCTATAAAAATTTTATTGATCTACGTTAAACTGTCAGCAAACAGTTCGACCGTCTTTTGAGCTACTTTTGGTACGTCGCTTTTGTCGTACTAATTGCTGTGCACTGTGTTATAACTAGGCAACAGGTGCAGCCTCACAGTGCTCAGGATAAGAGGACCCAGAGGTAACCGACAAAAAATATTATTTCGGCATGTTACATTGAAATTGGATTTTGAAACAATTTCTAAAATACACGTGCTCTAAGTTTAATGAAATATTTTTATTGTTTATCTTTGAAAATAAACATCTAATTTATTAGCCTAGCTATGACAGTGAACTAATAAATATAAAAAGGGTAATATAACTGCCAATTTTAGTTTGCAGTAAGTGAAGCGTTTTAAATTTATATTATTGTAAGCTCTTTGGCGGGTAAAAAATATGTTGTTCATTCAACACTAAAAAATTGAGCAATTTCCGATCACAATAAAAATATATATTACAAGAACGATAGTAATTTTATTTTACACTACTGATTAATTTTTTGTTTATATTAGCAAATAAAAAATATTTGTTGCAAGTAGTACAGAATTAAATTACAAAACTAGTTATTTTTAAGTTATTAATTTAAAATATCAAATATTTAAATTATCGAATAAAAATAAAAATATTTTATTGCACTTTTCTTTTGCTTTAAAATTCAAAAATTTGTAGTTCTTTTTGTGATATACTCATAATTTAATTTTAGATTGCATTTTACCCCCCTCCCATTATTAAGTAAATTTTATATTTCCATAATTTGTTAAATTATAAGAAATTTATTGTATTATTATTATGTCGTGAAGAAAAATTTGAAGGGGATCCCATAATAAAATCTTGCACAGGGCACACAAAAAACCTGTTACAGCACTGTCTGTGCACCTTAATTTTCATTGAAAATCTTACACTGCTGACCAATTTTTATACCTATCCGAGGTATACATCATTTTTAAAATAGCGTTTATAGCCTTCATTAAAGACACCAGCAGAAATGTAAGCGGTAATTTCAACAGATTTCAACAGTGCTCAAACCGGAATTCAGATGTTTAGCTGCTAAACGCCATAACGTAGAGCTGTAACTTTCTTTAGTGTTTGCGTGAATAATTTATTATTTTGTTCGAGAACAAAAACTAAGATTTGTTATTTCGGCTTCAAATTTCGGTTTAAAACTTCAGGAATATATTTTTGAAATGTTTCACTAGTGCTTCATGTAATAAAATTTTTTCAATCTGCTATGTGGATCTCCCCGCGTAATGAAAAGTTGTTTTTTTCTTGCAGAATTTGATCTGTTAAAAAATAAAAAAATAAAGAAAAATATAATTTTTTCATCTGGCGTTTGGTTTTCGAGACATTTCTTGCTGGAAATTTTCAAGATGAAAGTGAAATTTTTAATATTATTTTCTATTTTCTTACTTTTATATTTTTAAATCTTTTGTCGCAATAAATAATAATAGTAAAATAAATCATGTAGTACGATGGGATCTAATTTGTAATTGAAGCTCTAAATTTATTATTTTGTTTTTCGAAAATTGAATAATAAATTTTAAGAGTTTAAAAAAATCATTAAAATATGACAAACAAATAATTGTAAATGCTTTACTTTGTAACATGAAAAAAATAAAATTAAGGTATTAAATTACAATGTATGCACATTATAATGCGCAATGTATAAAACCATAGAACAATGTCAATTATTAGCTCACGCTTTTAATTGGCCAATACAATTGAAAGATTAAAAACAAATAAAAGCCTAAGGGGTATAGGGTATATAAAAATAAAAGTAGATACGATAGTAACAATAATGATACTTTCCCGCCAAAAATATTCTTGCAGGAGGTATCAACGTAGGAGACCGCACAGGAGACAAGCTGAGAGCTGAGACAAGCATTGCCCACACGTCTACCGTATGGTAAAAGTAAAATCCCATACCATAGGTTACTCCATAGTTGTTCAGATACGTACTAGTAAATTTTTAAATAATCAATTGGTAGATTTTTAAATATTTCGCAAGGGGTCAGTAGAATTCTTGTAACCAAGATTGAAAATCTGCTCTCTCCCTTTCTGAATAAAAATAATGAGCTTAATTTTTATAGAATTAAAATTACCATTGGATGATTCATGGTCAGACCTGGTTCCTGGATATGATGGTAAATAAAAATATGGGCCAGCACTAAAGTACTTATTTTAGTGCCGCCCGTATCCGGTAGTAAAGTAAAACAATTGCTCTACTAAAAGCGAACGTTTTTATTTCTTCTTGATGGGAGTGAGAATTCTGACGCTGCTACACTTATTCAAACTTGTACTTTTTAGGATACAGTTGTAATCAATTACTTATAAAACAGAAAATGTTTCTGTAGTTTGCAATAGGTATACAAATCGCACGACTCCGAAATACGGGGGGGGGGGGTCCAAGAAATTTTGTGGCCCAAAAATTGAGGACCAACGAAGTTTTACAGAATAGAAAATATTCTTTTATTCGAAATTTAAAAATATATATTTCTTTGATTTAATTGTGAGATGTTAAAAATTTACCTACCTTTACGTAGGAGCGGGTAATTGTTAATGAAAATAAGAAATACAGTGGGGGCCCAAAAAATATTTTTGAAGAGGGGTTGAAATTTGACGCTACGCCAATGAGTAGGAAGTAAGTAAACTTTCATCTCGAGTTTATTACACAAAGTATTTTATGCCAATAAAAAAAATTTAATTAAAAGTATTAAATTGAAGAAAATACGACCCTGCTCTGCGCAGGGTAGTTACCGAAAGTGTACGGTAGTTTACGAATGGAGCTGACATAATCAAACAGAACGGTGAAGTTGTTGGTCGTGTAAAGGTCGATCGTAAAGTGTTTAGAAACATAAATGTATTGAACGTTTTTCGTGTGTGTTTGTGTTGTGTACAAATGTATAAGCCTGTAAGGGCACGGTATGGATATGTCTCATTTTTATCAATCACGAGGAATAGAATTTATTGAAGTGTAAGTAGTGTTTTTCGCAACGGATTTTCAAGTTTTAAATTGCTCCATGGCCTTGACGAAGTCATAAGTAGTCGGTTGATGGAACTACCGCATGCTTTACTAGGCTAACGTTTCTAAACGTGATCATTTATTTACAATTTTTATAAACTTGCGTTTAGTCAACTCGTAAAAACGAAACGGCCCATATTTTTTGTTTACAAAATGGCTGCTCGGACTCCCTTCAACGACATTTAAACGCTGTTTCGTTCAAGTTCTATTAATTTAAAACGCAAATTAATTACTGCGATTGGTTAGCTTTATTGACGATTCGATAACGAACTTGCGAAATTACGTTTACAAAGTTGACTTGAAATTTTGTAGTTTTTGACAGTGAAGATGACGAATTATTATATTTAGATCAACAAGAATCTCGCAGTTAAAACAAAACTACTTGCATATGTTTCCCCTTACGTTAAATTATAGCGATAAAAGTAAAAAATTGTTTTTTTAAGAATATATGATTTTAAATCTGCAGACGCTACTAAACTAACGTCAAATCGATTCAATTTAGTTAAGCGGTGGTCGGGTTGATAGTACTACTATAATGTATTTTGAAAAAGAATCTTTTTTCAGGTATCAAAATTATATAATACTATTAACACGCTGACTGCATTCCTCCCACGTCAATCACTGGATTGGCGGCAAATCTTGGGTGTTATTAAAAATGTCATTAATCACAACTTTGCTTTTTTCCTGTTAAGGCCGGTCATGTTTTTATCGTTTGTTTTGTTTATTTATCAATCCAAATCTTCGATTGTTTCTTATATGAAAATTAAGATTTTGACCTTCAAATTTATTGAAATTCATACAGGTACCTACTTTATATTTTTATCATAATATTCGCGACCTAGTTTAGTAGCGAGAACATTGTTCGATATATTTTGAAATATTTTCAACAAATTATTGCAATTTGCACCAGGTACTTGTATTTTGTGAAACATAACAATTGAAATTTCCAACTTCTAGGTATAATTCTTCAAATTTATTGTATAAAATTTGTAAGTGAGAATATTTTGCAGCGGTAATCCTTTGATCTTATTGTGTGATCCCGATGTGACTAAAAATAAAATCTATTAAGGTGAATTTTCTGGCCAATTTCCACCGCAATGCATTATCACAAGATGAACTTTTTCCAGGAAACCGATTTTAAATTTATAACAGGATTTTTCAACTTGATGTTGAAGGGGGAGGTATCATTGGTTAATTTGTTTACCTATGTGGTTATCTAGGAAGATGATCGATTTTTGTTGTCGAATTGCTATCAATTTCTCATGGATGACGACCTCCACAATCCGAAACGCGGAACTGGTTTAATTTACATCTTTCATAGACACTCACGTGGGTATTAAAATCTTTTCTAACGAAGCTGAAGATTTTCGTGTACGGAAGCACGTGGGTGGAACATATTTCGAAGGTGATTCATGACGACTCTGTAATCCCGTTTATTATGAAAAAGAGGAAACAATCTTTTACCAGTTACAGGGGATAAGCAAAAATTACTTTAACATTATTAAATAGTTTAGTTTTAATTTTAAGAATTTATTCGATCAAAATTTTTCGTATTCTTTAGTTTATAAGTAAATTTCAATCTAAACTAAACTATAATCTTTGTAATTTAATTATTTGTTCATTGATTATAAATTTAGAAAAGATACGCAACTTTAAAAGTTTGCTATTGGTTCATAAACTAGATTTGTTTTTTTATGCAATTCTACACCGAAAGTCGCAAGAGTGGCTAGTTGAGAGCACAGACTATAGGTATCCATTTTCGTATGCAAGGGATTTAGGGAATGCAATAAAAAAATTTCTATTTGTCTTTTTTTGAGTGCTTTCATATAAAAGCTTCTGGGCAAGATAAAACTGGGGTTGGGAAACCCCTCTCACGAAAAAAAATTTTTTTTTCTATGCAGAAGCTTTGAATCACTCGAGCGAAGTTGGCCAATTAATTTTTCCCTAAAATTCTGGCTGCATTTGTGGTGTTGACAAATTTTGTGTGTAATCGTGTCTATTTATGTAACTTTACAATACAGTTTTTGCAATATATATTATCAATAATATACAAAAGCCGGCGCGACCGATTAGCCGCAGACCGTAATGGGCGTGGTGCCATTTGGACGCGGGGGTTATTTTTTTGGGCAGAGTTTCCTAAGTGCCGCTAGAAAATACAAGTTTTCCTATTGAATTGAAAGCAAATTACGAAAGAGTATAAAATTAGAAGAATTCTAGGGTGAGGATGAATCGAAAATGTTGAAGTTTAGGCATTAAAAAATCAAAAGTTGTAATACGTTTCTATGATAGACTAAATTCGAATTTTAAACCTTGCCCATTTTGAATTTTTTTAAAATTTTACTCAAAATTATTTATTTTATCAATTTTTTGATGCAGCCGTCACGTACGTGTACTGTTGTTTGAATAAAACATTGAACCGCGTCGATTTAAGGAGTATTTTTACGAAAATAATTTTTAAGGTGAATCCGAGTCTTGCGGTGGTTGCGTTTTATTGTGGTTGCGCTTTACTCATTAAAAATATCCCCCTAAAACGGTTCAACTCGAAAAAGTGTTAACCCGACAGATAGCAGGGAGCGCCTGACTCCTTCCGCACGCTGCTCTAGTTAGCGCAGTCCTATGGTTGATTCGTGCATATCGGAACGCATGTACCGACAATGTAATGCAAAATTGCCTGTTTTCATGATATTTATTATTGGAGATATCGACTTCATCCTCCCTTAATAAACTCAATTTTATACCCTCTAACTAACTGTAAGACCAGCAGTGTAGCGTAAAATCACCGGCCGACTTTAAAGCGGTAGACCATGGTTCGATTCTGTCAGTCGGTTACACTGCTGTGATCAAAGGTCCGATATCAATCTTTGGACTGTGGGGAAGGCAACGAAACCACCCCATTAATTATATTCCCTAGTAAAGTCAGCTTGGCTTGGCTAAGCTGATCGCATACCACAATGAAGTGTATGGCACTTAAAGAAGAACTAACTGTAAAGAAATTTTTGTAAAATCTCCACAGACTCTAAGCAAACTTTCAATAATTTTAGACTCCCACTCTCCTATGTAAGCAAAAATAAGAAAATTTTGAACCCCCTTTCCCAAATGATGGAACGTAAGAATTTTTTAAAACTTATTAAATAGCAAAAATTAAATTATTTTTAAGATTAAAGCATTCGCGTTTTAATAAAAATCATAGGTATAAGGGGATGCCCATTAATTACGTGAGGTGTTTTTCTTTAAATTTAGACCCCCTCCTCACGTGAGGTTTACCCTACAATTTTTAACACACCGGAGACCAGTAATTTGTTACACCGAATCTGTTGTAACAATGTAGTAATTCTATGTATTACAAAGTTGACGCGAGATTTTTAGCTCACGTAATTAATGGAAGTCCCCTAATCATAATAAAAATAGAATTTTTAATTTAAATTATAAATATTATTTTGATAACATTTTCATTATTATAAAATGCTAATTCCTAACGTTCGGAATTCCCTAACTTTGACATAAGAAACTTTTATGTCAAATTTATGTCAAAAAAAGCGTTAAAAATTCCTTAAGGTGTTAAGAATTACCTTAGGTTAGGGATTTCTTAACACCTTAAGGAATTCTTAGCGCTTGGTGAAAACCAAATTTGACATAAAGATTTCTTATGTCAAAGTTAGGAATTCTAACGTTAGAATCGGTTGGTGAAAACGGGCATAAGAGAACGTATCGCATAAACTGCAAATAACTGGATCACAGCAGTGTATCCGGCGCGACCAGGATGCGTTGCCGGTGCGGTGTATGCTTTAACTAACCCACACCGCTAAGCATAGAGATAAAATATCTTCAATTTTATTTGCTTATTCTTAATGGTTTACCTTCCCATTTACAAGATTTGTGATCAAGTAAAAAAAATTTTTGCGTTAGCATTTTTCCTATGGTCCACAGAAATCGTATTTTGGATTGATGTCTGGATGTGTCTGTGCACGTTTCTTCCGTCCACGATTTCGGACTAGCCCACGTACCAGTTGACTTGAAATTTCACCTACTAGTAGGAAACAAAATTGTCTAAAAACTTGATTAGATTGTGGTTGGAAACCTTCCATTTTATTTATTTCATGCTTTTAAAAAAACAAAGTTGCTGAGGCGCTATACTTCTTTTCATTATACCGAGAAGAACGAAAATGGTAGCAATCGAAAGGGTTTTTTTTTCGCAGGTAAAAATACCTACACTTGATTTTTGCTTTTTAATTATTCTTAAAATGCAAAAATAAAGTCATTGAGTTTGAGAGAAGACGAATGAAGGAAGTAACAGCAGCAATTTTTTAAAATTAAGTTTGTGCATTTTGATTTGTCCAAGTAATTTTGGATTATAATGTTAACCTGGTAAACTTTATTTAAAAAATGGCAAACACAAATTTTTTTCAACGAATGTTTGAAATCCATACCCAACTTTGGTTATTGCCCTCTAAATAGTTCAATGGAAATTGTTAAAAATTCTTGTACTTGCAAACATCACATTTTCTCTACTTTAGTTTGACGACAGTGGCGTTGCCAGTGAATGGACATTGCATTTCCAAATATTTTGCAATAAAATTTTGACGTCCGCCGCCAATAATTGCTATTAATTTATCCGTACCTTCATTTCTTGTGAAAAATTATCTTACAATAACATTTTACAATTTTTTAAGGAAAGCATGTTTAGTCACAAAATACAATTTTTATGATAGGAAGTAAGTTTCGTTATTTTTATTGATATTGCAGCCTTCATGCATTTTTAGCGAGTGGGTCTATTGCATTATATTGCATAATATTTGTTCGTTTCAGTTTTACAATTAGTAATATGATCATTATATTATATTCTTTTAGCCACGATAAAAATTCTCCCAATAATTGCGACAACTTGATTTGTCAATATATTTACTTCAATCTGATTCGTCAATTTGAAATAAAGGAGATCCGGCCAGTTTTAGGGGGATAAGCTATGAGATCACTAACCGTCGCCTCGTTTGTAATTTGCATACACATATCGACATGAAAATACATAAGATGAGGGGCCACACGTGTCAAGGAGATGTTGGCTAATAACTGATTATCAACAAATAATGTTCTGTATTGATTTCTTAAAATTACTTGTGCACCTTGGTAAATGTGTCTTTTTTGTAATGACAATGTGAAACTGAAAACTTGATATCTCGATGCATGGGTACAAACATGTATTCATGGTTTTTGCGTAAATTAGTAAGTTTAGCATTTTTAATTATTGGGACAGCTGTAACCTACGACACGTTTTCTTTAAAGTAGTTGATTTATTCCTCAGGAAGGCAAAGGTGGTTTATAGGGGTGCAAATTCTGCATCTTGTCGATTTCCCTCCTTTTGTATTTTATCGGGGGATAGAGAACTAAGAAGTTTGAATCAAGTTCATTGCCTACTTCTTTGTACAAATCGCGATGTCTGGAGAATACAATAGAAAGGAACTTTTGGTTTCGAACAGCTGTATCGTTACGGCACGAGCCTTGAAAAGTTACTATCAAAAGTGTTCATTGAAGTTATTTCTTAACATCTTGCAACTGTACTATTCAAGGTGTTTTCTGTCACACAATCAGTACCGCCGATATTTTAGGTGACCTATATTTTATGAACTAAAAGCGTATTTACAAATTCCTGTTTTTATTAATTTTTAAACCCCAAGTTCTTGTTTAAACTACCTCGTGGTTGATTTTTGAAAATTGAACTCGACACGATGTATTGTATACCTGCACTATCTAATATATCACTTTCGTAATGATAGGTTGCGGCAACATCAAAATATTTCATAATACAAAGGGTGTCTGGAACTTTCTTCACTTTTGAATATTGATATTCACCAAACTAATTTTTTTAAAAACTGTACTTTCTTGTTTTACAGCATATTTCTGCAAGTAGGTAGGTAACGTTTGAAAATTGCTTTTCGTCGGGTAAAAGTTTCGGAGTTGTTTCCTAGAAGGATCTATTTGGCATCAGTTCCACCCTTAAACCTAAAATTTTTGAAATTGTTCACATTTTTATGTATTTAATTGGTTTAGTTTACACATCTCGGTTACATAATCTACATTTCCTCATGAAATATTCATTCTTTCAACTTGCCTTTTTACATGGTTCATTTTTATCCATCCATTCATTCATGATTTTTTTGTATCTATAGTTTATGCAAATTACATATGTACGTCTTGCCTACGCGTTTTTTTATGAGTATGCTTTAATTTAATCATCTAAAATACTCAAAAGAGGCTGAGAGATGTTGCATAAAATACTTGAATTCTATTCACGTAAGAAGGCGTAAATATGTACTGCGGCTTCTTGGTATTTGTTTTATTTTGGTATAAAATTACCTGCACGTTATTTGACATAACATCAACTAAACTAAGAATTCATTTTCCCACGAGTTTTATTCAGAATCTCGTATAGAATAGATTCAACTCCCTGCTCAATGCTGAAATTTTTCAATCGGGCAATGGACCGGATTGGGGTGTCGAGGCATTTTCTCCCTTGGCAAATAGCAAAAATCATCATCATCACGTTTTTTATTATGTTTGTATTGCTCATTATTGTAGTTGTAATGTTTTTGCATAACGATCAAAGAGATTGAATCGCAGATGATTCCAATCATGTTTAACTGCCAATGTGACCTTAATTTTTAAGTGTGAAAAAACTACATCCTATGCTGTACATATAATAAATATGCACCGACAAACTGCATATTAAATAATAAGATGCTTATAATATTCAGTGGCTAGCTTTTTTAGAGGCTGGACAAATAGGGACAAAAGAAATAATTAGTGGAAAGAAGGTTTATTTTAAAAGATTGTTGAGTAGAGCCAGGTAAAATAAAAATTTGGAAGAATTTAAGTAAAATCCAAAATTTTGCAAATTATTTGGTTTGGAGTTTCATGAATGAATGTTCTTATCAGTCATCCTTATATTTCGATAATTTTTAGTAGCAAATTTGCAAGTTGATTAAAAATAGCGAGAGAAAAATCGCACTACTAAATTGCGCAAGCACGTATGAAATTATTAATTATTTGCAATAAAATGGCTTTCATTGTATTTTATACAATAGTACTTCTTGGTTGTTTTTCAACGGCTTTATAACTTGCGATTATGAATTACTACCATGTAATAATCGGTTAATGTAACAGGTTTTATAGTGCCACCAACATATCGCAATGTTTGTTATATCCATCATTATCTTGGTAGTCGTTTTATTTTGTATAGTAATAAATTGCTAATGTAATTGATAGAAATTGCATTTAATTGCTACGAACTTGAATCAATCTTTTGCAGATCACTTATACCAAGTCTGATAATACATATACTAAAAACAATACATTTTTCTTATATTTTGTTTGAATTTTATATTTGATTTAAAAATAAGCTGCATACAATTTATGCAAATTTGATTAACTAAATAGAAACTATTGTAAACATTTGATTTAACTTTTATCGCAATTGTCAAATAAAAGCAAACCGGATATTTAATCAAAAAGTTCAACATACAAGTTCATTCTCATAAAGTTCATAAAAATATTACAACAATCGATATGGAATGTGAAATTATACGTTTAATTGCTTTTACGTCACTAAAGAGTTAATAATTAAAATTCCTTTAGTGATAATATAAAATAATGCAGTTTCTACCAAGTGCTCAATCCTTCAAAAACTGTACTATAGAATTATCTCTCGAGTTCCTCTCTGCAGATGTTGATATCCCTTAAAATTCAAAAAACACCCGAAATGGTGGTGGATATTGCAAACGGTGCATCATCGGCGGAGTTTAAATAAATGGAAAAGCAATTTTAAACAATGTTATAAACTAAAAAAAAATTCAGAAGTTAAGTAAGTCCAGGATTTACTTGTCTACAGCTTCGATACGATAAACTTTATTGTCGAAAAAGGTCAAACATTTTAGGGTCATCGATAAATATCGTCTACATAAAATCTTCTCTTCTTCATTTATGGAAATTCCTAATGTGGCACTGACTTCTCATTGCCAAACTTACTGAACAAATTAAGCTTCAGAAAACCGAAAATTTGTGTCGACGAAACCGCTCTTACTATGGGGTTTAGTTAGTAGCCCCCCCCCCTCCCGCCTAATAAAGTTCAAGAACCCTCGCCTATAGTTCGCATTACGTCATATGGAGAGTGATCATCCATCTGTGTGTCAATTAATGATACGAGAGGTATTTTAAAATTCACTTTGATCCGTGGATTAAGTTCGGTGATTGGTTGAAAATTTAAAAACTAACCAATTTCATCAGCACCGAATAGATGTTAGTAAATTAATAGTAAAAAAACACCGTCAGTAAGTTTTTCTATGGTTCCATTCTATTTTTGGAAATTTTTCAGAAGTTTGATTTTTAATCATGAAGCATAATTTTAATTACATATTTTTAATAGTACATGATATAATGGTAGTACATATATTCAGGTAATCGTCAGAAGAGTACAAATAATACATTCACATATGAGGGGTCATGCGGGCTTGGCAGGTGTCCCATAGCCCCTTCGGTTAGCAGATGGTAACCCTGGGTTAGATCGATACCATAACTTTTGATATCACTACGAGTTTGTGATTAATTTTTTGTCTATTTCTATTGTCTGCTTCATCAGTTGTCAAATATTACTCTGACAAAATGTAACAAGTAATAACAAAATTAAAATTTGTGGTTATTACGTATACTTCCTTCCTCTTCTGGAATTTGTTTTCCATTGTCTTGGATTTCCTTTTGTACTTTTGCGCTCTAATTAAGGAACTGGTCAAGGAACTACAGACCACTGATCAAGTTCACTTTTATAATATATTTTTATATCTTGATCATAATCATTTTATTACCACTTCAAATTTAAAAATACATATTTTATTTCCGTTCTCGACAATTTACTACGCATTAAATAGTAAATATTTAATACTTGGGTACTAATAAAGAAAAATTTTATCGAGGGACTTTTATTTTTTATCTTTTACTCGATAAGTTGCAGATCAAACCACCCCTTTAATTTATCGAACGAAGGTTGTTTTAAATTAATTTTTTAATGGATACCTTGAAAACTCGATGTAACAAATTACATTCGTTCCGCAAACCATCACAAATTTCACCAATTTTATAATAAAACCCCATCTTCGATAATTCTTCATTTAATGCAGTGTTTTAACCAGGTGCCGCGATGTATTTCTAAAATTTTAAATCATTAACCCTTTCATTATTGTTTCATATTATTATTCGCATCAGACGCCACCTTATTTTGTTCGCCATTGAACAATAAAAGTAAAACCACCCCGTTTGTTGATGACATTATGCGCGTGACACGGGGGTGTTTTGCAGCTGCTTTGGCAAGCTTCTTTACAATAGGTAAATTACCCTATGCGTGGGGCCAAGCCGCATGTACCTATACATCTGTGCAATATACACACAATTAAAATCGGATATCAAACTACCTTACTGAAAACCCTCGTTTGACCTGTCTTTTGTATTATAAATTTTCAAAAACAAATTAAAAAGAAAACTAATTTTTATCACGCAAAAATTTCATTTTAATCAGTTCGTTTTGTTTATAATTATTATATAAGAGAAATAATTGATGTAAACCGACTCGAATTCCGGTATGCTGATTTTTTTAAATCTTCTATTTACAGTCGGCTGGTTCATACATAATTTTTTTTCTGCGTCTGCCTGGAAAATTATTCTTTCGCATCAATTTTTATATTTCAAAATCGCTCTTCAGATCCTGCGTTAATGTTCTCTAGAATACCAAGAGATGGGAGAAGAAATGTTCACATTAATAATTGTAGGTCCTTTTAATATATAAAATAAATAAAGAAGTTATTGTAGGAACATCGTTGCCGGTCGAAGAAAAAATATTTAACGTAACAGGAATCACAAACTTCCAGCTTTGTTATGTAAATAATTATTTAATATCTTTTTTTTTAACGCAATGTTTAATAATAATATGTCAATTGCGATAAATAATAAATACCACATTACTGTCATTTAGGAAGGCAGAAGTTTCCTTCGTTTAATTTTTAAAATGTTTGTTAGGTTTGATTTACACCGTCCATTATCTGTGTGGTTACGGTGCTGAATGCTCAAGATTCTAAATCGCTGTTCTTATCATGCACATTCAAGTAAAAAAGTTAGTTTTACACCTCAAGTTACCGCGATGTAATACAAAACCATTTATTTAATTGTGTGCGATAAAGACGGCGTTAGATCGCCACATTTTAATCCACAAGAGTTTTTCGATACACCCACCCCGTTAGAATGCCGTATGCTCTCAGCAAATGTTGGCCATCAACTTGGTGTAAGTCAAAATAAAGTTCTCCATGGCCCACAGATAAACCTTGAACTGGAGATTACAATTGTGCGTTCGATCCGACCAGGAATAGAACTGCGGTTTCTCGCTTCCTAGTCTACCGGTTTATGTTCAACCACATTGCTGGTTATTTGTTTATGGGTTAATTAATTTCGAATTACTTCTTTGTAACCAGAACCACTTGAACTTTTTCGCGGTTATGCTCTGGGAATATTTGATCAGTTTTTCTTTTATTTTACCTGTTTCGATTTGATGTTACCACCTACCTTTCAATATAATTTTTATAATGGGAGTGGTTCTTGTATTTAGATAATAATTAATCATTGTCTTAAAACCTAGAGTACATGCTACTTATACTCCATGAACGATGGGATACTCTGCATTGCAAAATTGTATAGTGCAAACATCACATAATAATTATTTAAATATTGACATCGAGGGGGCTATTTGGAATTTCTGCTTTAATACGAAGCAACAAATTAAATTTTTAAGTAAAATACAAATTTACCTATTTTCATAAAATATTACTTCAATCTAAATAAAAGGATTTTATTTATCGAGCTTGGAGTGGTCGACCTGAAGATCGTGTAGTTGTTGGCAAAGCAGGATAAACAAGCCAATTTAATAGTTCTCGCGAAGTGTATGCAATGGAAGTTTATTAGAGGCAAACAATGTTACAGTGTTTAATTCTTAGCATAACTTTTAAATAGAGACCATCAGGTGCATAATGCAACCCTTAGGCGAAGCTTTAGAAGTTCAACACTCCAAGCTAACTGTAGAATAGCTAGTTCAACGTCCAAAGAAGAATGAATTCTGCACCCACGACCCTTCAATAGGCAGGTGCAAGTACCTATGGCATATGTTGTGCCACGTGCCACTGTTCACTTAAACTTTCGTGCTTTGGCTATATTTAATAAAAATATCTTCTAGAAGTTTTTAATTTTCAACCTAGCAACAGTTGGTGATTATGCCCGTTTACCCCTAACTAAAGGTATAATTACTTTTATCTATAGCAAAGAATGACATGTGAGTAAATTTATGAATGAAGGAAATTTAGAAAGTGAAACTTGGCCTGTCTAAAGTTAATCTTGATTTTTGCCTTTTCCTTATAAATGCGATATACCATATTTGCTTACTAATAACACCATTTTATCTTCTAGCTAATCAGCGGAAACAGTGCAGGAGAGGAAAGATTATTATTTATATTCAACTGGGGACAAATTGTATTAAAATTGAAAAAGAATTCTTGTTTTTAGAAAACTACTATTTTAATATTAATTGAAATCGCGTATCAAGAACACGCGAATTGATACTTTAACATCCAATGTTGGAAGAATTTGTGGGGGTGTTTCCAATTTTGAAGTCGGTTTTTGAACTCTCCAAATTTGGATAATGATAAACTAGCTGTAAGAATTTGTTTTGTTGTATGCAAATTTTTATTTCATATAATTGACATTGCTAATACTATTTACCATGTGAAATTTAACTTGTGTATAGGTAATTGAAATATGTACAATATTTAACAGATAAATTATGTAAAAATAACTAAAACGTTAAACGTATACAATTTAAAAATCTAATTGTAGGTAGTTTTTATATAATTTATAAAAAAATAACCAAAAATTGAATTTTAGTAAAAATTTGCCAATAGCACTGCATTTTAATATTCATTAGGGTGACAACAACTAATTTATCTACTACTAGTACTTACAGTACTACTAGTAACGTACAAAATAAATATCAAAAAAAATCCTAATAAAAACAGCACTTAAATAATTAAATTATCAGTTAACGTTTTAATGTAATTAAATAAATACAGGTTTGTTGAAAAATGAAATGAATTTAAACAAATATCGTCGATTTCTAAAAAAAGATCTGTAGTCACGTTCGACGATGATGTACTTTCAAAATTGATTTCCAAAACTACTATTTTACATCCACGGAATTAAAAGTATAGTTTTTAATTTAATAATATAGATTAATACGTAAAATTTAGTTATGTACCTAGTAATAATTATTCTCTACTTTTTTTTAAGTTTATCTGCCACTTCAGATTGCTATTTTGTGGATTAATTGTGCCATAAATCAAAAAAATATAAATAGGTACTTGACATTACATAACTTATAAGAAAACACCGGTTTTAGATAAACTAACGTTGCTTGCTTTTACAGTCTATTATATTTTTTGTGTATGAAATTTTACTGATGTAATATGCAAATTTTTGTTTCTACTGATTTTTTTAGTTTATATGGGTAAGCTACCTCTTCGAATATGCACTTAGCGGATTTTGAGCGTTTTTAGAAAAAATTATATATTCTATTTAGATTAAAAGCGACTTTTTTAACGCACAAATTTGTGTATCCTCGGATTCGCTACGCTTCGTCTTCCAAATACAAAAATTCCTTTTGGCTTTGTTTTTAATTTACCAATGTCCAATTAAAAAACATTTTTAATCACCACCTTACAAAATTTCGGTAGGAACTCTTTTCAATAATAATAATAATAATAATAATTTATTTACGGTAAAACCTTTTTACAATAAACAATACAAAATAAAACAATTCAATGCTCTATGGAGCGTAAAATCCAGATGCTGCCAGGTCCAATCGATTTACGGTGCACTTCAGTTTGGCCAGTGGTTGACTGAGCAAGTTGTAGTGATTGTTATCAATCAGACAGTTGGCAAGTCGGGACATTCTTGTGACTGGACTAAATAATCCATAGTTGGTAGAATGGCGCTCTATTACAAACATCCTCCTTGATCTAGTCAGTCTTGATGGCACCCTGAATTGAAACTTGCTTAGTAAATACTTGCAGTCTATTCTACCGGTGAACAGACCATGTAAGAAGCATAAGTCGGCCGCAATTCTTCTGTCCGCCAACGATTTTGTATTACAAAACACAAGACAATTTTCATCCGAGAAGTCTTCGATTAAAAGCCCACGTTTGAAGTGCAAGTATTTGAAAAATTTGTGTTGTACTTTCTCAAGTTGCCTGATATACACCTGGTAATGAGGAGTCCAAACACAAGACGCATACTCTAGCTGTGACCTAACCAGAGAAAAGTACAGTAGCTTCACTGTGACCGGGGAGAAGTGGGTCGATTGTCGCTTAATAAATCCTAAAGTGCGATAGGCCTTACTACAAATATTTGCGATGTGATTTTTAAACGTTAGACCAACATCCAAACGTACGCCCAGATCATCGATCGTAGATACTCGTTTCATTTCCTTATTGTTTAAACGGTACCGAAATAAAATTCTTTGACGTTTAGTAAAGGAAATAACCGAGCATTTATCAAAATTTAGATCCAACTTATTTGCTTTACACCAGATACTCACTTTATCCAGATCTTGCTGTAATTGTACACAATCGCCGATCGACTCAATTGCCTTAAAGAACTTAACGTCATCGGCAAATAATAAGTGAAAGCAACTTAACAATTTCCCAATGTCGTTGATAAACAAAAGAAATAGAATAGGGCCACAGTGTGAACCTTGCGGAACGCCAGATGACACCCCAATATCCCAGGATACAAAATTACCTATCTTAACTCTTTGAGTTCTTCCAACCAAGTAGCTGCTAAACCATTTAACGACAGTTGAACTGAATCCGAGAGAGGACATTTTTGTTAAAAGTGCCTGATGCGAAACTCGATCAAATGCTTTAGCAAAATCTGTATAGATGACATCAACCTGATTGTGCTCTTCCAATGTAGCTAGTGAAAACGATATAAATGATAATAAGTTGGTCGATGTTGATCGACCTGAGAAGAAACCGTGTTGGTGTTCAACAATAAGATGCTTGCAGGCCAGTTTTAACTCATCGGAGACCAATTTGTCTAAAATTTTGGGAATTGTTGACTGAATCGATATCCCCCTGTATTTAGAAATATCGCTTCTATCGCCATTTTTTAAAAATTGGCGTTATGAAGCTTTCCTTCCAAATTTCGGGAAGCAACCACTATTTAGCGACAGTTGAAATATTTTAAAAAAGGGATTACACAATGAGTACAAACAATTTTTGATAAAATATGGTGGAATTCCATCAGGTCCCGAGTTGCATTTGTCAGGCAATTTGCAAATTTCCTCAAAACACTAATTTCGGATATATTCACTAGATTACAATGAATCCCATTTTCTAGCGAGTAATTGAAATTGGAGTTGTCATGAGCATCATAAACGGTAGAAAAATAATTCAATAGCTGTTATTATATCTACACGTGTACAAGTCTGCCTTCTATATTCATTAAAAATAAATAAAAACCCTTATCAAAAATCAAGCTGCTCGCGGAGTTATAATCTTATGGGGAATAGTGAAAGATTGTTGCGTCATCCCCTGTGAGGAGATATGCTTGGCCTCCATGGTTAAGAATTTACTTCCTGTCACGGAGTTTTGTTTCCGTTCGCATGATGGGACTTAGGGGTGGGTGACGCTCGTCAATATATTTCGAAGTAATTTGTCTAGAGTAGCAAATTACTAATACATAGTATAAAAAATTTAAATTATAACTCCCCATATACTCTGGAAATATGAATACGACACACGAATAATTCAAATTGTGTAATTACGTGTAGTACGTTTTATCGACAGTGTAAATTACGATTTGAGAAATTTGATTCATTAATTTTTTTCAAGTGAGGAGTACTCCATCTTCATATTCGATTTCGTGCTACGTAATTGGCACTTTAGATAAATATGCACATGTGTGTGTGTTACAAATTATAATTTTAATCTCAAATTAATATTCTAATACGAAGGGATGGAACAATACGTCCACTTTTTGACGCAAGCAAAGCAATTACATAAGGTGACCTTTCGATGTTAGCCGCAATTTGTAAAAGCTGTCACAAGTACTTCTTTAAACTAGAAATTCACCCTATCGCTGTTAAAGACGAACACCCTTCTGACTTTTTTCCCATAGGTAAGTTCTATGCAGCACTATGGGAATGCCCTATTTTCTATTCATTTAATGTAGGGCAAGCGTAAAGGATTCACAATGCAAATATCTTTACACAAATTTACCTGATGCATGTTCTAGTCTTCTTTGATCTAAATATTAGCAGACAATAGTCGAGGGAACCTTTCTTATGAAGTTTACGTAATATTTTATTAAGAATGCCATTCAAAGTTTGTTAAGCTTTAAATAATAGGCAAATTTAGTATTCATTTAGACTTATTTTTGAAGTGTCCCCACATGTTGGACTTTTCAAAAATGTATTAGGAATATATGTTACTTCCTTCCGTCTTCCGCACCTGGTCAATATATTTTTCAATCGCTATTGTGTCTTGCTTTTAAGTTTTATTGTATTTAACCCTCGATTTCGAAATTGCGTAAAATCAGTCGCCCAGAATTAGGTATTTTACGTGGGAATATATAAACACGTATTTTCTCACTTTTTGTGTCTTCCATAAAATTTTGTGTGAAATTTAAGATCTTGTATTAACTTTTATTTTTTATTTTAGAAACACTAAACAGGAACAGTTATCAGAAACCAGCGGAATTGAAGATTCCGACGATTCAGAAACAACAGATGATATAAGAATTCGAACAAAAAAACAAATCAATAAGGGCAGATGGAGTAAAGATGAGGTATGTACATACTAAAATAGCTGTGCTATTTACATAGATACCAATTTCAGATTAGCAAAATTTTGTATTATATGTATCTTTCCTATAAATTTTTTTTGACTTGAACGTAGTGAATGGCTTTTTATACAGCATCATTATTTACCTGGAAATACCTGTTTTCTATGTATAGCTAAAGTTTTATTTATAAATTCATCACTATGTACACACCATAATTTAATATTAGCTTCCATTTTTTTTTATCGTCTTTCTAAACGATGCTGACGAGGGTTTCGTTTTGTTTTAGGATTCTCGACTGAAACAGTTGGTCGAGGAATACAATGAACGCTGGGATTCAATTGCACAACATTTTCCAGATAGATCGGACGTCCAGTGTCAACAGCGATGGACGAAAGTTGTTAATCCTGAACTAGTCAAAGGTCCTTGGACCAAGGAGGTGAGAATATTTTTTATCGCGATCAATGTGAAGGTTTTTCCAATTATGTTCGAATTGAGTTTCGTGTTGCCAAATGAATGACTGTTCACGCAACTATAATTTACTTTTCTACCCTTTTATTTTATGCAATAATTTATAGTGGCATTGTATAACTACTACGCAGTTCTGTCATGGCTTTGTTCTTCCCCTTCGTAAAAGCGTCGATGCATGGAAAGAAGATGGTAACTCTACTTCCAAATATCAAAGAAACCCTTTCCGAACGAACCGGTTCCCACAGAGCTCTTCTATACATTTCTCAATAGTGCATTGCCCTTCAACCATTTGTACCATTGATGGTGTAGTTCTTGGTGACGAACAGGTCTTCCGCGTTTTTACCACGTATATCTTGATTGATTTTCAACCAATTATTCAAAGAAATGTAGTCATAATTTGTTGTTGAAATATAAAATGAATACCTACCGATATAAATATAGTACATAATATGGATTATTTTGTCATAAAATTAATTAATTAACTAAACGGCGATAAATTGTGTAAAAAGATTAACAGCTGCTCGGTTATTTTTGTATTTTGGAAAACTCACGATGTCATTATAATTATGTCATGCTTCGTTATCAAAATCAATCCCTCCGATGAATTTTAAATTGGGGAGCCAAGTTTTGAAACTTAATCGGGCATGGAAGTAATCGGAGCGAAGTATCAAATAATTCTGAAAAAATACATTGCTTTTGAAACTGTTCTTTTCCGCACATCTTTCGCGTGCAAGATGCAGTTAAAATTCCGTTCCATAAAATTTATTTAAAATACCATGAAGTTTTCCAAAATTACTTTTTAATGTTAAAATGCTTTTCATATTTTCGATGCAATTATTGCGTATGATATATCAAGTTAATTTAGGCACTCGCAGTGTAAACGAGGGTGGCTTGGTGGGTTATAAATAATGAGATTTGACCGTCACTTCGTGTTCGTTGCGACCCTGACCGTTGTTCTTCAATTACAATTATTATACCTACAGCAGCCCGGACCTTCAACGTGAACGAATTTCGTGTGCCTTTTAGTCAAACTAGGTCCAGTAATTTCGCGACGGTTGAAATTTTATACGCGAATTCTTCGCAAGTTAATAATATGATTTTGAATGTAATACTGTTATATTTCACGCTTTTGGGCAAAATTGGAAGCAGGAAGAAACTCATTTTACTCTTTCATTATGTGATTTATTTCTCGAGGGCTACTTAATAATAAATTAAAAATTATTAAAGCTTACTTTTTATTCGCATTTAGCAGATTCCAATTTCTTTGCTTCGTGAAGCTCGTAATAAATAATAATTTATTCGTCACGTAATTATTTTGTAGTAGTACATACAAATTTATAATTGACCGGGTTTGATAAAACGCTTGGAATAATTGATTAGTAAATTGAATGGTATTTACCCGTCAATAGGCGAACAAAACATGTGTGAGTGATCAGATCTACTATCTTTATTAGTAGGATTTATTAAGGGTTATGCCTACTTAGAAGATCGATTAAAATCGAACATTTATTATTTTTTTTGGGAAATGTTTACATATTTCTGCACAACAATTAGTATAATCAAAAGAGCTTTATTTAGAAATAACCTCATAATTTTTTGTACAAAATATTAAACAATACTCAAGTTACGGTCGTTGTTCGACAACCCTATTTTTAATAAGTGTTTTGCGGTGATCAGTGCTATACGGAGCCAAGTTATCTAAAGTTAAAAACTCAAAAAGATTTAGTTAATATACGAGTTTATCTAGTACTTAACGAGGCCATATTTCAAAAAACTGAATTTTGACAAAATGGCAACTGTTTAAAGTTAAAATATCGATTTTCGTAAGAAAAAGCATATCTTTTGTACATAAATGAAAATACGCATTAAAAGAAAAAATCCCCCCGTTAAGTACTAGATTTGGATGTCTAAAGAAAGTATAAAAAATTTTAAATAAATTTATTCACTAGTTTTTGAAATATCTTGATCACCGACTTTCAACATGTAGTACTGAGAAAGTCGCGTTTAAAGTTGTATTGCAGTTTACACTAAAGCAGAAAGTTATTTTTTTACTTACACGAAGGCATATAACTTTGTAAAAAAACAACAGATTGACGCAAAACTTGTAGGGGACATTTCTAACATTATATACTTTAAGAAAATGTACTTTTTGAAAAATCGATTTCTAAGTAGGCATAACCCTTAATGAAACTTCGAAATCTTCACGTGACATTGTATTTGGCCAAGAATTTCAACTCACTGTCCTTGAAATGTATGTGAAAATATTTAACAGGATAATAAAATAGTAGGTAATATATCAATTTTGCATAATTCAAAACTGGCCGTCTTCTTTCCAGCGTTTAAGAATTTGTATATGCACAGTATAATATGTACATGTACAGGTGATGGTTAATAATTGTATGTGATTATAAGAGTCATATATGAACAGGTGTAATAAAATTAATTAGCGGAAGCGTTGTTTTTCTTCATTTCAAATACGAGTATGTGTTGCCTTAATCGAATTTGTTTAGAAAAATTTCATAAAATTTTGACGAAACACTTTTTTTATGTTCTATTAAGTGTTATTGCTTATTATATACTGTCCAGTTCAATTTCTTTGAGTTGAATAATGTAAGCAGGTGAATAAATAAATTAGTATAATTATTAGCACTAATTGTGTTGCAAATTTCTTTTAAATTGAAATATAGCAAAGGGAAGTATACAATAATATTTTAATGGTGGTTTAATATTCATTAAGACAGTGTCATATAAAAACATATGTACGTATCTTATCGTTTCGTCATATTATGACATCATCTGAACCTGAGTGCAGGATAATGACTGTTGTTTGTCGTTCATTAACCAACTAATACGGGCCTCACAAAGAAGATCCAAATCTCTCGAACAAATTTGCAAATAATATCTTTCTAAGAGTAATATAATATGTGTAAGATATAATTTGGTTTCTTCTTCTGGTTATACTTCGACCACGCTATATTAACTTGAAAAAAATTGCCATACCACAAAAAATTAATTTCATTTAATGTATGCACGGCGACCCTAATTTTTATTTTATTTTGCCACGAACATGTGATACGAAAATAGGCGGCATAATTTCTAAAAAAGGTGATTAATTATTTATTTTCACTACACATTTCATTAGGTACCATAACTTTTCCAACGAGTTACATCGTGGGACTAGAAATTTGATAGTGCAAAAATTAATCGGTGATGGCATCTACGGAGAAAGTACTAACCAATTTTTTTAACCACGCACATAGGTCCTTAAATATCAATTATTTCTGAATTCATTTTAAAATTTGGGATACTGATCAGTTTTTTTTGTAATGTAATCAATAGTTTAAAATTCAAATTCTTCAACTACCATCATTCATTCGTGCAAACGGAGATTTCGTTTTGGTTGAACATACATAGTTTATTGAAATGTCTTCAAGTTTCATTTAATATATCGAGCATACACGCGTATATAATTTGCTTTATTATGTAATCGCAACTGGTTCAAATGGTCTTTTTAGAAGGACGAAGAAGTTGCAGATGGTTGGTTAAAACTGGTTTGTTCAGATAAGATTATATCGATTTTGCTGAAATGTAGTCCTTACATTTTAATTTGAAATAATAAATTCAGTTAAACTTTCAGTTTCGGAAAATGGAAAGTTTATTCTACCATTTTTCTATTTTCACTTTTGGTATCATCCAACTGCGAATGACGACCGGCGTATGAAAAGTAAAATTAAAATGTATTTTCCCACGCTAAATTATTATTCAATTCGTGTCTTTAAATACAACAAAAACAGTTAATGTGTGATCGACGTAAAATTTGGTCAATGCTTCATGGTTGATGATGATGGTGCTATACCGTCATGTGGCTCAAGACACCGTAAAATTTTGTTCAAGTTAACAGATGTTTCTTCAGTGTCGACGCCAGTGACCTATGAATTAACGTTCTTAATTGATTCTTCCGGTTTGCTCGAGCGATCTAGCCTGGGAAAATTAGCTTATTTGACAATTTCAAAAATCCACATGCTTTTCAATTTAATAAAATTTGTTTGTTTTTATAGGAAGATGAAAAGGTAATCGAGTTGGTGAAGAAATATGGACCAAAGAAATGGACACTAATCGCCCGTCACTTAAAAGGCCGAATAGGCAAACAGTGCCGCGAAAGATGGCACAATCACTTAAATCCAAATATAAAGAAAACTGCGTGGACTGAAAGTGAAGATAATATTATTTACCAAGCACATCGAGAATGGGGAAATCAGTGGGCCAAAATTGCAAAATTGTTACCTGGAAGGTAAAATTTCTCTTTTAAATCACAAACACGTTGAATTATTGTAAATATAATTTTTAATTCGTCACAAATTTCCGAAAAACTTAAGATTAACTTTACACATTTAGCTTTTGCATTGTGATAAAGGCTATTGACTTTATACTTATAAATAGGATAATGCGCCATTGCGTGAGTTATTTTTGCTAAACAAAAGCCCCACTTTTCTAGGTGACATTTAGGGCTAACTTGAATAATTTATTAGGGTATCGTCAATTTCTGGATAACTGGGTTTCAATCCAATAATTCTTAATTCAGAAAGGATTAGATAAAATAATAACACTTAAATCATAAAACCAAATTTATTTATTAACATTTTAAGAGTTATCTCATTCATTGGCAGTATAAAAAAGCTTTGTTTAAATTTTCAGGAAAAGATAAATTTTTGTTTATTTTTCTGCATAATAAAAAAGTTTCCTTATAAATTTTAAATAATAATTCAAAGTTGAATACTTACCATTAACTAGTTTCAAAATTTTTAATGAATTAAAACTGATTTAGCCTTAGTCAGCTGATTAAAATTTTTATCAAATGGCGAAATTTTTATCATTTAAAATTTTATAGAACCGACAATGCCATAAAAAACCATTGGAATTCGACAATGAGACGAAAATACGATTCGGATGGTCGAATTCCTGATGGCGAATCACGCCGAAATAGGAACCGCAAGAGCCAAAATCGATACTCGGAAAATATATCGAAACCACCTTCATGCCATACAGATACCTCATCTGACAACCATTGTCTCAAGCAAGAAAGTATTCCAGTAACGTTTGCAGATGTAAGTCGTAGGTTATTCCTAGTGTAATTTTTTTAATTGTTACTTTTTTAAGGATTACGGTTTTGATTTTTATGATCAAACAAGCAGTCAGTCGAGCGCAGGTGGATTTTCAGTGAATGGAACGACACCTAGTCCTAGTCCCTTAACTCCTACTCCAACATCGGCACAAGTGATATTTAATTCCTATGAAAGAATTCAGCCATCTCCACCTCAAAGCGCCGAAACAAATACAAATCAAATACCTTCATTCCAATATATAAATACCAATATTTATACCTCTCAACCGAGTCCGGTTAAACTTGTACATTTGAACGATGACTTAGGTCTAGAACTAGGAAGTGGATTGAGTCCAATTAAAAAATCAGATTTGAATAATCGTTACATTAAAACAAGTAAGTGTTACATTTTAATCATTTGTTATTAACGAAATTTGACGCAATTATATTTAATTGTAGGATTGGTGCCTTCCGAGTTTCCAACCGAAAGTAACTCTTTAGTACCTGCCACAAATATGCCAACTAGGGCTGTAACTCCGCCTATTTTAAGACGTAATTCCAAAGTTCGACGAAGACCTGACGATGAAAATTCAGCAATTGCAGAATTTTTATCCTCTCGGGGAGAGGTAAACTTGGTTGTATTCTTATTTTGAGTTCAACTAACTGTTTGAATTTAATAGCAGGTTCACATACTTATGGATAGGCATAGAACGTTACTAAATTCACCAGGCAAAGATGGCAGTACCCCAATTAAGCAGCTACCGTTCAGTCCATCGCAATTCTTAAATAGTCCAAATTTATCATTTGATGTTACTTTATCATCGACACCTGTCAAACAGTTCCATCAATTGTCAACGCCAAACAAAGATGAATACACAAGGGTAAGAAATACTTGTAAAATAATCGGTAGATGTATTTTGATTATCTGTTTCTTTTGTAAGGAGCGGAATTATAGTCCTTTGAGTACACCTAATGGTTTACCACATCCAGAACCGACAGCTTCTACTTCTGATGTTGTAACACCTAGTAAAGGTGACCGAAGTTCGTTACTGAACGATGTTACGCGTACTCCTACGCCATTTAAAAAGGCGTTGGCTGATCTTGAGAAAAAGTCAGGTCCTTTGAAAAATCTACCCGATACTCCTACTCGATTGGAGGATATTACGGAGATTGTTAAAAAGGAACAAGATTTAAGTATGCAATACGAAACCGATAGTAGTATGATGATTTCGGTAAGTTTTGTGCTCAAATAACTTTCAGATAAAGTTTAAAATGATTGCATGAATGAAGGATTGTGCTTTTTTGCTTGATTGAAGTGTACTTGTGCACTTATCCAAATATTTGCTTAGCAATGCAGTGCCTAATATGCTTGACGGGAAATTTAATATTCATAATGCATTGTTTTTTACTAAACAGTTTCTTCTTGACTCAATTGATTTAATGGATGGAAAATCAATTTTTAATTACACAGGCTGGCTTTTTTCTTGATACTTGCTACTTACTTTGGGTATCTTGAAACGTTCTTGGCACGCTGAAACCTAATGTTAGATTTGACGATTTTGAGATAATCTTATCTAAATTAACAAAAATCGTAATTTTTGTCAGTTTTAAATTAAAATAACTTGAAAAAGTAAAATAAAAGATGATAGATGAATTTAAACGATGGAATTGGATTTAACATTAAAAGGTCTATAGAAACAACTTTCTTGACCTAATGACTTTCAGAACTAATAAACTTGATATTTACATCAAGTTTTGCATGTTCTCTTTTCGTAACTTATTAGTGAGTGCTTGAAACATACAGGGTAATAACATAAGGGTTTATTTATTAATAGAATCGGAAAAAATTTTGATCGAACAATTTGGTCATCATTTCAGGGCAATTCTAATGCCAGTCCACAATATTTTTGTTTTTTTTTATACCCTAATTAGACCCTCATCTTTCATAATCTACTTTAAAAAATGGTAAAAATCGGATGACGGGTTTCTTACCTGTCCCCCATTAGGTTTTCTCTTGAACCAATACTTTCCTTGAGGGGAGAAAAAGTTGGTGACCTGCTGTTCTTTTTGCTTTATACCTTAGTAAAAAATGTCAAAACTTGTAGGTAATAATAATATTCCATTAGAGCCATTATACAGTATTTATTTTAATATTTTTATGCTGTACTAGCGAGTACAGTCGGCATTCAACTGCCTTGAACTACATAGTGCATGAGGGCGCCAGTTTGGCCTTTGACCTAGCCAAGGGGATTGTAAATTTTTGTACTGATAATGCTTTAATTTATAGGATGAGGTGGGGGGCTCTCAAAAGTTTAAAGAAAATAATTTTCGATGAAAATGCCATATTTTCATTCCCCCCATCATATTTTAGGAATAAAAACGGCAAATGGCCATTGACTGCATTAAAATTCTTTGAAAATTTTATCTAATATTGCGTATTTCGTTTTTTATAAATTCATTCATATTGGGTTTTCATTTAAAACAGTAGAATACCTTGCAGGGGCGGTTCTAGGATCAACTCAAGGAGGGGACTCGATAAAATTATAAATGTTAACATTTGAAAAATACTTTAGAATTTGCATGTTGCAGTGAATTTAATTTGCTATAACTCTAAGCCGAGGGAGGTTTTTGCTCCTATAGCTCCCCCTTACCTTGAGCCCCCCCATAGATCCGCCATTGCCCCCGTACTTATAAACTGTAGATAGATGAGGAGTCTATTTCACAAACTACTTTTACCATGTCATTTCGCAACTTGCGATATTTTTTATTACATTGTTTTGCCAATATCAGCTTTAGTATCTGGTGATTTTGATTTTGGCATCATCTTAATTCTCTAGAATTTTACATTATATGTTCCTAAAATAAATTTATAGTTTATTTAAAGGAATTTTTCTCAAAATGAAAAAATATACTAAAATTATAAATGCGAAATTCGAGATAATTCAAATGAAACCAAAAAGTTGATAATTTGACTGAAAATACAGCCAAGATTAGAAAAAAATCAGTAGAAAACATTGCAAACATAAAAACTATGATGTGTCTAATATTTAATGGAGATATTATAAGGTTACATTTTCAGATCCGTAGATTAAATAAATGGTTTTTGCAGCTTTTGATTCTTAATCTGATTAGGTCAGCAAAATTCATCTATTCATCACTTTTAATTTTGAAGTTATTCTAATCTATAAATTACCAAAATAGCGTTTTTACCCTCTAGATTAGGTTATTTTAAAAATCTAACCCAATGAACCAATTTAAACAAGGTATTTGGTTTGAGCGCATCAAAAACTGGAGACACCTGAAGAAATATAAGTTCCAAAATTCTTGGTCGGCCTGTGTTATTGATGTTGAAAACAAAAAAGAACAATTTTTTCGCGCGATGACGTTAAAAATCCTTTGACTTGGTTTTGTAATAATAAGTACTGAGATGATTCCATGTTTTCCTTACAGAACGACAGTGGCTATCAAACTATTAAAAGAAAGAATGGTCCATTAATAGCAGGAGGAAAAGAAAACATCTTGCCCAATAAAAGAGTTCGTAAAGCTTTAGCGCCCTCGTGGAGTAATACGTCATCACAAATTAATTCGTCAGATTTATCGTTTGCAATCGAAACGCCGGTAATGATTTTTTTAATTAGATATTTTTTTTAATAATTTTTATCTTGGTTGTGCTGAATTAAATTTTTCTTGTAGAGTAAATCTTTGATGGGTGAAGATCTTTTATTTTCTACTCCATCATCTATAATGAAAGATTCGATGGCGGGTGTTGCAGGATTGATGGAAATGACTCAGTCAGGATCCACCAAGGTACTGGATTGGTATCATTTCGCCGATCATATTTTACCACCCTGACATAAACATCCCTAATCATAACTATCCGTACCTGGTAGAATTTCCTTGTAATGAAAGAAGTTGGTCTATCTTTTTGGTTTTCTTCTTATTACTTTCCAAAAGTTTCTTCTAAAACTTTAGATTTGAGATAATTTGGGCTTGCACGTATTTATTATCTTAATTTATTGGACAAGTTTTTTTTATTTTACAAAAATGTTACTAATCAATTATTAATTTATTAACACCAAACATTTTTTGTTTGATATTTTTTTTGTTAAATTTTTAAAATTTAAGAAAAACTTTAATGCACGATCGCACTTTCTGTTTTTTTCTTTATTTATTTATTACTTTTTATTTTTTTTTCTACAAATTGCTTTTCTTCTAGTCTTGCTAACTATAAGTTACAGTTTCTTATAACCAAAGTATCCTTTTCCAAATATTTATCAGTCACCAATGAATGCTTTATCATCATGCTGTAATCGCAAGTATTATGTTGTTTGCATTATTTCTTACTATTATTATTATATTATACTCTAGGTTTAGCTCTTTTATTAAGTTAGGGAGGTTACAAAACAATTTTTCAAAAAAAGTGCACTTAATTGGTTCTTTCACATCGGTGCATGTTATGTTGTTATTTGTGTTGTTAAATGGTTGACTACCAGTATTAAATATGAAGCGTATCGAGTCAAATGTTACCAAAAATTGCTGTTGTTTTTTATTTAATTTTAATTCTTTTATTTATGTAGATAATGCACTGTTTTTAAGTTATTTGTAGTTTTATTGTTGCACTTCAATAATTTATTGTTTTTTTTATTAATCTTTAAAAGTAGGATTAGCTTTTGTTTTTTTTAATTTTATTACGGTGCTCTTTGATGATACACTAAATGTGGGATTCATTGAAGTGTAAACTTAAAAAGCTAGGCTTGGGGGTTTTGCGGGAGTTTGTTTGGGTAATGTAGCTTTGTATCCTTTTCCTGGCAGCGACTGCATCCAGACACTGCCTCATCCCGAGACCATGGCCAGCGCAGTGCTGCTGTCAAGCGTATCACCTTCGGCGAACCTGAACCACCTCGGCCTCCTAAGGTGAGCCCTGCCTAGCCTTTGCACGATTGTTCTGTAGGTATATTTGAATTTTAATTTATTAACTGCTCTACGTTGCTTCATTTTTGTTTAAATAATTTAGTTTTAACAAACTTAGTTAGATGACAGTAAGTTTATTAAATTTTATTTTTTACATTGTAGTTATAACAATCCAGTATTTGATATGCTAACATTGTCCACCTTTTATTCATTCATAACGTATCATGTTGTGTATCATCCAGCTTTTCAATTTAAATTAAAAGTTATTGCACTTAAATGCTCTGGAAATAAGAGCGTTTTGATAACCTATTTGATTTAAATTATAAAACTAGATGTAGATTAGTCCCTCGGGGAAATTGGGTCTAAATTTTGATACGGGATAACTCTTTAATAATAAATAATTTTTTTTTGTCGATCTACTAAATTACAATTTAGCAAGAAACAGAGATGAAGTAATAATTACCTAACGTTATTTGTAAATTATTCCTTATTGTAATTTTGGAAATAAATTTCAAAACTTGACTTTATCTATTGTATGACTTGATTGCAGGTTTTGTGCTTTAATATACCAATTATTATTAATTTATAAAAATCAAACTTCTAATTTTTTTGTTGGTTCAGTCAAATTAACGTTCATTTAAAAAATAATATTAGTTAAAACTACTCTTAATTGAAAATACCCATTTAAAATATTGTGAATTGCAAAGAACAATTAAAATGTTAAAAAAGAAGGTTTTTACACATTTTTACCACCATCATAGGTGCGAAAAAAAGGAGCAAGAAGTGATGTCTTTGGAGGGGTAGTCTCCTAGAGATTTTTTGGTAGATAGTGATTGAGAGGTAGCCTTCGAGAGATTGCTTTGTTACGGTAGATAGTGATTGTCATTAAATAACTTTACACTCAAAATTATTTTAAAATTAATAATTTATTATTTTGAATCTTAAATTTGTTTTGCAGCACTATTTCAATATTCTATAATGTACTAACTTGCAACTGAATTTTTTTGGAACATAAAATATCGGAGGATGTGAGTAGAGTCTTCCTGTTGGTGTATACTGCGGTTTTGTCAAGAATTACTGTAAAAAAACGCTCCAATTACTACCACCTAACTTGACTAAGGTGAAATTATAAATAGATAGAATTTATTGTAATCACGTTTATGTTTTGCTTTGATCACGCACTCTTGTACAATAAAATTGTTTAGAAATATTTCATAACACAATATTATTTTTTGAGCCAATAATTTGACTGAACTAAGAAGGTTATCAAAAGCAACATGATGTTTGTGTAAGGTTGTATATAATCATAAGGGTAATTCTGAATGTTCCTGAGCACTGGTGTATGTTGTGTGAAGCAAAATTTTGTTTTGTGTTAATATTTGCACACTAACTTGGTTTATATGCTCTTTTTTTAAAACAGCTTTTGGATATAAGTTTCATAACATTGCACAATATAAAGGACCAAAACTAGAGAATCATGTTTAAAGGAGCCTGTAACATCTATCTTTGCAAGGGTTTGGATTCACTTCAAAGTTTTATTGCAGCTTCCTAAATCGATTTCTGGATTTTTTACCGATATTATAGCAGTTTACCATATGAGAAAGACAAGTTTAGGACAACTGGTCGAAAACTAAATTTTGCCGGTTTAATTTCAAGAAAATTAAATTGACCCTAATTTTAACTTTAAAAGACTATCAAAAGTTAGTTTGCGCCGGTTGTCTTGTTTCTCCTTTTGATTAATTTTACCTAGTTATTTCTAAATTTTTATTTGGCGTAAAATTTTGCAGACATCAAAAAATTCCTCCTGTTCTGTATTATCAGCAATATTTAAATTTTTCCTTGCAGCAGAAGAGTAAAGAATTGTAGGAGCTTGTAAACTTGAATACGTCATAATACCTTTTTACACATTTTTCATAATTTCAACTTGACTTATAGTTTTTATAGTAAATACCATTTAAACCCATAACTTAGCTTGTAGAAGACGTTACTTTGTTAAATTTCCTAAAATATCAATGGTAATTTTATTTTCAGCTTGATGTAAATTGGACGATGGTTGCATGTGGGGGTACTCAAGATCAACTCGAGTTAACAGAAAAGGCACGTCGGTACCTTAAGGTTGCAGGTGGACTAAAACCACGGTCATTAAAATTTTAAACAATATAAAGAGCGCCCATGTATATAAATTACATTGCGAATCAAATATTGTAATGTTGTAAACGCTATTAATATTTGATCCAATTTACAAATTTGTTAGTGCAAAGAACAATTATTATAATAATGTTTCGTTATAAATAACTTAGATTTAGCAATTTCCCGACATCACTTAATTATTATTGTGTTATCCCTTTTGAATCGAAATCAGTCGCGTTTGTTAAAATCTACAAAAATTGCCCTTTGTTCAAATTTTGTCTTCCAATTAGTTGTGGAAATGTTTCAATGGGCAAAGATTGTAGTGTCAGTCACATAATTAATAATTATCCACTACTAGTCTTAATTACAATTTTATAACTTTTAATATAATTTTATCTTGTACAGTCACCACCTCCATATGTATTACTTGTAGCTAACTTATGTTAAACATAATTTTGTACACTTTGTAAATAATATAAAACTTCATATTTAAATAGTAGATTATTATAATGCGTACAAGTATGAAATTGGTGTGTGTTTCACCGTAATAAAGCTAAATTATTTTTGTAAGTCAGTTTGGTAGTTAAAAAAAGATTACACCAATTCATTCATAATTTATATTTTAGATCTTGTAAAATTACTAAGTATTTATATTAAACAATGTTACTATTTTATATGTTTATTTGCTACCTATGTTACTTGTAAATATTTAATTTATATGAGTTGCACTTTTTTGTAATTATGTCTATAATTAAAAAAATAATTGCATTTTAAATTTTGACTTGTATTGTTTGTTTTGTGAAATTATGTACACTCGTGTTTACTTCAGAGACGAAAAGTATAATTTTAACCGTGTTTTTTTATATAAAGTAATTGTAATTTTGAGGATATTTTGTCGATTGTAATTCAACTCTCAGTGACACGAGTATGGCTGTTCTATTGTAGATAAATTTAAATTATTCAGTATTAAGTTATTACAAACTGCATTTCAATTACTTAGATAATTTTAACAAGATCACAATTTAAATGCTTTTAGTAGATGTGTGTTAATTTCAAATCTGAAATTATATAATATAAATAAAGAATTTATGAGTTTTAATTATAATTGATCCTGTGATTTAAAGAATGGGGCATTTGCATCAATAATATCCTCGATGGTTGTAACTTGAAATTGAGCCACATTGCTTTACTCTTTGTGTTGACGTTACATTATTTTTATTATGGACCCCTTTGAATAATAAAAGTGCTTATTTATGTTTTACGTGATCTATTACAGAAAATAATGGATTTTAGTACCAAACTAGGAAGTTTTGTTTGAATGTGATAAAAAAATAGAAACATTGCCTAAGAATGAGGGATAAGAACAAAAGTTGTTCTGAAATATTTCAAGAAAGTTGCATTTTTATCTAACAAATTCTTCATGTGCCATATCTGGTCACCGATGGCGATTCAACTTGGCTGAGACCAAGATGAATTTACCAGGGAGTATAATTAATGAGGTGGTTTCCCGTTGCCTTCCCCATAGTCCACAGATCGATGGACTTTTTATATATTGGATTTTTGATCACAGCAGTGTATCTAACGCAAGCAGGGTTTGAACCGCAAGCTTACCGCGTCTTAATCAACCCGTGTATGCTTTGCACTATACTGTTGGTAACTAACAAATAATAGCAAATATGTGATCTCTTCAACTTGGTTCACCATTAAGTTGTAGAATCCACACTGTTGCTCTTTGGTAATTTGGATTAATTTATCGAACAATTAAAATACAGGGGGCGTAATGGTCCAACATTTGGTTAGTACGGGAAGTTGGTATAATGCTTAGGAAGTTGGGCTTTGAAGCAAATATTCAAGCTTACGGAATTATCTGTAATTCAGTTTTACGAGTTCCAATAAAATTCAATATAAAATAGAATTTAATCTCGTTTACAATCTGAATCGGTCTTACTTTTAATCACAATTAATTTCAATACTTTCATTAATATTTCTTTCAAAGCTTCTTCTATAACATTTCTATCTCTGTCTATGACTAATCCTTATCTGTACTTGTCAACTTAATAATACCAAAATTAAGTAGGTTTAAGCAACCATTAACGTAAGATTTATATATTGATCAGGATCATAATAAGGGGTGACGTCTGTTACTATTGGTCGAATCCGAATAACGGGATAGTATCTACTATTACTAGACAGCACCGTAATTAGGGAGTATCGTCTATTATTTTTGATAAACATCAACTATAAGACCAGAGGGTCTGGCGGGTATTCATACCCTAGTGTCGAAGTACCGGGATTGGTTTTTGACTGCTGCTCTAAAAAATACTTGTGACCTTTAATGTTATCTTCCAATTCTAATCTGCATCAATCATATCTGCTTGGAAGGTGTTATCCATACCCCTGATCACCGATCTGTAAAAGTTCAAGCTACATACTTTTATAATTATTATTCTCATTTTGAACTCGTTCTAAAAATTACATGGGGTCGTAGGCATAAATAAGAAAGTGAAAATGGTCGTAGGTTCGATTCCCACTTTCTGGTGCTCACTGAAAAGCTGATGGTTTAAAAACGTCACGTTACCATAGCAACGGACAATATGCTCACATCTTTAATTTATTACTTATAAAAATAAACTAGACGGATACACCGGGGGGTCTGGGTGCTGTGAAATACCCCGGTGCCTCAATATGAGATACAATTGGCATAGTTACGCCCTGTGAAGGTGTACTGCCCACCACTGCCTTATTGATCACTTAATGCTGAAGTTCATAAGTTTATCTAGTACAATTTGTACTGGATCTTTGTCGTAATGGCCCGATAATCAGAACCGGCTCTGCGCTTGGATGCTAATTATTCAAATTTACATTAAATAATTTTTAAATATTTAAATTTATCAGTGAAATTTTTTATATTTTCTTAATTTTAATTTAATTAAAGAAATTTCCTTTAACAACTAAAATTTCCATCGATTTAGGGAAAATTCTGCACCTGGTAACCTTGAGAGGGTCTGAAGAAGATTAAAGGTGTAGCAAACCGCCGAATTCCAAAAAGTATGGAATAATTTTATTTCTATTGTTACATTGAAATTTAAGATTTTAAACCAAATGCAATTAAAACGCAGCTATAATTTCCACTTACTAAAGTATTTGTTCAGAGGCACTGTTCAGCGTGCAGGTTCTAATACAGAGATGCCGATATGGATTGCGATGTGTTTGCGTGCTTCATAGATTTCGAAAATCACCCCACTTGTTACAAAGGTAAGCGTTTACTTGTACGCAACGTCGTCAAGGACATGGGAATTAAACGATTTCTTTTTTAATTGATTTCACTTCCCAATCTAAATTTTAGGCAAAAATGATAGACGGAATAAAAAAGAATTGACGATTATAATTTTTATTATTAACAAATTTAAATAGACCTTATTTAATAAGCTCTATAGTTGTAACAATGGTATAGTTGTTGTAATTAAGTAGTGATTTTTAAACTTGCCTCTCCGAGAAGGATTTTTACCCGGTCGCTTTTGCGTAATATAAAAAAAGTTTTGAGCCTTTTGAAGAAAACTAAAATCTTAATTTTGTTGACTAAAATTCAGCCTTCAATTATTTTATAAAAAATTAAAGATGCAATGCGCGGATTTTATGTTAAAACGATACCTACTTAACTGGATTTATGCGTTTTTGGTAGTCTACAGGGTGTCCCCGTGGAGAACCTTTGAGGTGGTGATAAAAGACACTTTTCTACGACAAATTTTTAAATAAAATTTTTGTCCAAGTCCAAACCCTTGGGGGATACCTCCCTTGAAAGCAATTTTTTGAATTTCTGCCCTCAAACGGTCATAACCACGTAACCATTGATTTTATGGTATTAACGAATTAGTAATTTTTTAAAGATCATTTATTTATCTACAAACTGATTTATAATTCTTATCCTCTAAAATGAACGAATTTCGAGTTATGAATTAAAGTAGGAGATGAAATGTTAAGAAATTGCAAGTTTTCTTTTTTCTTGCGAATTCTGTATCTTTTAAACGAAACTATTTACAAAAAAACTAATGGCCCAATTTGGATAGAAAATTTAATGGGATATAATTTTAGTTTAGTAACATTTTTTGGAAAATCAACCCATTTTACAAAAAATCCCAAAATAATGAACAAGCTCAAAAAATTGCTTCAAAGAGGGGTACCCCCCAAGGGTTTGGACTAGGACAAAAATTTTATTTAAAAATATATCTTAGAAAAGTGTCTTCTATCACAACCTCAAAGGTTTACCATTTACACGGAAACATCCTATATTACTATTATATTTTTTGTACCGACCTTATTCATTATTTTGGGATTTTCTGTAAAATGGGTTGGTTTTCCAAAAAATTTTAATAAACTAAAGTTATAACCCGTTAAATTTTCTATCCGAATTGGGCCGTTAATTTTTTTGTCAACAAAAACGAAAAAATAAAACTTGAATTTTTTTACATTTCTTCTCTTAATTTAATTCATAACTCAAAATCCGTTCATCTTAGACAATAGGAGGTTATAAACTAATTTGTGGATAAGTAAATTGTTTTTAAAAAATCATTAATCTATTAATACCATAAAATTAATAGTTACGGTGATATGACCGTTTGAAGCCAAATTCAAAAAATGAGGGGTACCCCTCAAGGGTTTCGACTTGGACAGAAATTTTATTTGAAAATTTGTCTTAGAAAAGTGCTCTTTATCACCACCTCAAAGGTTCTCCACGGTCAAGAAGACACTCTGTATATAATCTCTGAACTTGAGGATCTTTTCTATCCGTTTAGCTTGCATTGAGAAGTAAAAAATGCACTTTTTGGCAATTCAAATTTATTCATGACATTCAATTCAAAAGAGAATTTATCTGGTAATTAAACTGTCGTAGAAATATTAATTTAAAAACAGTTTGTAACTTTCTTTTACAAGATTTTCTTAAAATTTATTTTGGAATAAGAGGTTTAAAATAAAAACAAAATGAATATTAGCAACAATTGCAATAAATATCCGACCAAATTCAATTAATTTCAAAACTTATTCGGTGTAAAATCAGAGTCATGCAATTCTCCGATTTATTAAGTTTAGGTGCCTTCAAGGTGCAAACTTATCTTCCACTGATAATTCAAAATGTAAAATTTAAATTGTGATGCTGCATATGAGAATTTTATTGAATTAATTTGAAGAAATGTTCAAATAATCAAAAATATATCTTTATCGGTAGGTTTCCTGAAACGTGAATATACCAAAATCCATTCTTAATCATTTACATAATAATGCTTAATTTTTACAAGAACACCTTAAAAACTTTTGCAAAGAACTTTTTATACCTTTTCCCCAGGAGGATTTGTAAGATATTTTTGCCACCAAAACAAAAGAAAAAGAAAGAAAAAAGTTCACCCAAATAAATAATTGCAAAGAATTTATTTGATAAAAAATTAAAACTATTTTTTTACTATGATGTAAATATTATAAGAGTTACACAAAGTGTTTAAAAATTGATAGAATGCTTTGGTAAATAAAATAAAATCAAGTTTATTTTTATGAATTCGTACATTGCCTACATAGTCCAGTCAAAATAAACATTTAACTTTGAGTTGAAAATTGGTATAGGTCTTAAATACATTATTACATATAAAATATCTAAAGACCCACCGATTTCACTTCTGCTAAAAATTTTATTCAAGGCCAAGGGTCATAAATATCGGTTTCTCGCATTTTTCTCGTGAACGCTAGTGTTATCGTAAAAATAGCTCAGACAAAAGTTGTAGATCACGCAATTTTCTACAGAAATTGTTCTTATATTTTTTTTCCTACAAATCACTATTTCAAGATATCGCGATTTCAAACATCAAAAATACTAATACGCACTCCAAGGTTGCACATACAATGGATCCTTTTCGACCGAATAGTAATTCTATCCTTCACTATTACGGATCACTCGCATCTACGAGTCTCTGTCATACTTTCTGTTCGTCAGAATTCGTCCGAAAACGGATCTGCTGCACGCGCAGTCTACACCACGTATTAGTATTTTCGATGTTTGAAATTGCGATATCTCAGGAATGGTGATTTCTAGGGAAAAAAGCATAAGAACAATTTTTTAGAAAATTGTGTGGTCTACTTGTCTGGTTTATGAATGCGAAAACCGATATTTCTGAAAAATAAAATTTTTAGCAAAGTGAGATCGGTAGGAACTTTGAAATTTTATTTGTAATAGTGTATTTAAAACCTATACCAATTTATATGTCTATGCCAATTATTGCAAAGTTACCACTTTGTTTTGTCTATTTTGCCTGGACTGACAATAAATAATTAAAATGTGCAAAAAATGTCTCAATTTATTATGTTTCTTTGATATACAAAAAGATAATTTAACTGTAGTTTACGAGTTTGTAAGATATTAGAGCTAGTAAATTTTGAATTTGGCTTGTCAAGTTAATTTATTTTCTACATCGTGTCAGAATATAAGGAACAAACTGAACGTTTTTTGAAATTATGCAGAGAGAAAGCGTTAAACTATCCTAAGTATGGTGATTTATTTTATGTTCTCCAATCCAAATCCATGATTTTATAGCTGTAAACATTTCAAGTTAAATTACCTTATATTGCATCTTGGTTTATTCAATTAATTTAAGAGCTTCCATTGCTACACGTAGTCTTTCGGATTCGATAGTAATTTTGGTCAACTTTTCACTATTGGTTTGTTGCACCTCAAGTGGAACTTTTGTTAAATAATCTTCACTTTCCATTGCAGAAGTGAGTTTATTTTTGGTACTTTCCAAAGATTCAACCTGTTTTTGCAATTTTGCTAACTCTTTACTAGGATCTATTAAACCCTTCAATAACAGATTAACTTCACATTTATCGGATACGGTAATAATGATGCAACCTTGCGGTGCTTGGACATTTGCTTCTACTATAGAACAATAACTCAATGTTTTTAAGGCTGGAATGTATTTTTTCACAATTTCTACGGTATCGTTGTCGCTACATTTCAAATAAGCTTCAGTTTTTGTTTTATTTGGTAAGTTATAATCACTTCTGGCAGATCTGATAGCTTTACCAATTTTTTGAATAAATTCAAACTCTACTTCAACTTCTGTTTCATTCTTCCAGTTACAATTTTCGAGTTCAGGATAAGGTGCAACACAAATACTAGGAATTTTTTCTTTATCTGCAGCGGATCTAGGCAATCGCTGGTACAATTCTTCGGTTATGAATGGCATAAATGGAGAAAGAAGTCTCAATCCTACATCCAAAGCTCTATAAAGAGTTATTTGGGCAGCACGAACTTCAGTAGGGTTACCAGCAGCAAAAACAGATTTAAGGTATTCCTAAGAAAAAAAATTTATAAAAACTATAAAAGAAAACAAGCCAAAAACTTACCAAATAAACATCGCATAACTCGTATAACCAAACTTTATAAATAGCACTCGTAATAAGTGAAAATTCATAATTTTCAAAGCCTTTATTTACATCTGCAACGGCAGATGCAAGGCGACTCAACATCCACAGATCGACAAGGCTTTCCCCATTATTAATATCATTTTTCGTGTAAGGCTCAAAATCATCACTTAAATATGTTAAGGCAAACTTGAAAGCATTCCAAATTTTATTGCAGAAAAATCGATATCCTTGTACTCTTAAAATGTCCAAATTAATATCGCGGCCTTGACACATGGAACAAAGTGCAAATCTTAATGCATCTGTACCACACTCGGGTATTCCATCAGGGAAATCGCTCTTTTGACCAGCTTGAGCTTTCGCTATTTCTTTTTCATCAAGATTGCTATCTTTTAATTGTTCGTGTAAACCTTCTATTGAAATTCCACGAATTACGTCCATTGGGTCCACCACATTTCCTAAAGATTTACTCATTTTACGACCATGTGCATCTCGGATTATAGGATGCAAATATACTTCTCTAAAAAAGAAATTTATGATACAGATATTAAAATTATAAATGATCGAAATTTACTTGAAAGGTAAACGCCCAAGCAATTTTTGTCCAAAAAATACCATTCTGGCAACCCAGAAGAAAAGAATATCGTGTCCAGTTTCCAGTAAGCTTCCTGGATAAAATGCTTGAAGATCATCTGTCATATCAGGCCATCCAAAAATAGAGAATGGATACAATCCGGAAGAAAACCAAGTGTCTAGCACATCTTCATCTTGCTTAAGGGTGATTTTACTTTTGGGTACATTAAATTTAGTGGCTGCTTTTTGTAAAGCTTCTTCTTCAGTTCGTCCTGACACCCAGTATTCGTTTGCACATTCCTATTAAATTTAGTATTATTAATACAGTTATTTTAACGATCTTGTTGTTTACTTCGACATTTACTTTGAAAATTATTTTTAACGTGCAGTATATTATAAAATTATGTTTAAAAAATATAATAAAAATAAATATTCTAATGAAACAATTAATTTAGGATGAGAATTATTTTCATTTACATGGAAGGTACAAAGATAACCAATAAAATTATTTATTTGAATTTCCTTCTCCTTTTAAATAATCGTTTAAAATATTTTACAAGCTAGTAAAAATAATTATTAGAGAATATTTGAACTTTGTGTATTATTAACCCTGTAACTACTGGTGTCGTCAATAGACGACAGTACGAAATTTTAGTAAGATACGACCGTCATCAATAAGCAATTTGATGAATTATACTGGGAACGGAGGTTGTTTATTGACTTTTTGTTTTGTGTTTAGACGCACACGTTTGTGAATATATTCCAGTAGCTAAAGGGTTAATAATTCCTATGCTTCAAAAATGCATTTTCTTCGTAAATTTTAGCAGACCACTTCGACGAATTATCATACATTTATTGTGCTATTATATATTTGTAATTTAGTTAAAAGAAACCACTTACATTTCCTGCAGGAACATTAGAATCATTAATGGTAACAAAATATGCTGGAATTCTATGACCCCACCATAATTGTCTCGAAATGCACCAATCCCTGATAGATTCCAACCAGTGGAACCAAATCTTCTTATGTACTTCAGGTGTTAATTTCAATTCTCCAGAACGCACAGCTTCAACTGCATTTTTTGCCATTTCTTCACAATTCATATACCACTGTGGTTTAACCATGGGTTCAACCACATCTTTACTGCGGCTGCAAACGGGTACAACCATGGGATTATCTTTCGTCTCAATATATAAGCCCAACGCTTTAAGTTCTTTCAGAATTTCTTTTCTGGCTTCAAATCTTTTCATGCCCTTCAAAACACATAACATCAACAATATTGTTTGCTGTAAAATTATAACTTACAGTAAATCTGCCATAATCTCCTTGAATATTACCAGAATCGTCAAAAATTGTAATGAAATTTAATTTATGTCTAACGCCAACTTCATAATCATTTGGATCATGAGCAGGAGTGATTTTAACTGCGCCAGTTCCAAATTCTCTTTCCACAAACTCATCAGTCACTATCGGAAGTTTTCTATCACAGAACGGATGTGATACAAATCCATTATGTAAATGTTTGTAGCGTTCATCATCTGGGTGTACAGCAACTGCCGTATCACCCAACATTGTTTCAATACGAGTCGTGGCTACTACTATAAATTCATCTGAACCTATTACTTTGTAAGCAAACGATACCAACACACCGAATTCAACTTTTTCAGTATACCCTGGTATGCTTAAAAATTTTCGGCCTGGTAATTCGATTTTGTCCACCTAAAAAACAGTAAATATCTATATATATAAAAATGAATTGCTGTTCGTTAGTCTCGCTAAAACTCGAGAACGGCTGGGCCGATTTGGCTAATTTTGGTTTTGAATTATTTGTGGAAGTCCAGGGAAGGTTTAAAGGTGAGTAAATATTAAAAAATATTTAAAAAATTTCGCTTTCTCTTAAACGTTCCTTGAAGGTTCAACTTCTGTACCACTCTGTACATAAAGTTTTAAGTTGGTATTGTTTTTGTTGTATTTTTATTATATAAGTGAAGAATTAGATTTGAAGAATTGAAAAAAAAGAAGAATTGAAGAATTCAAGCGGGAATATACATATCTACAATTTAAAAATATAAAAATCAATTGCGGTTCGTTAGTCTCGCTAAAACTCTAGAGCGGCTGGACTGATTTGGCTAATTTTGGTTTTGAATTATTTGTGGAAGTCCAGGGACGGTTTAAAAGGTGAGTAAATATGAATTTTTTTTTTTTTTACGAAGAGATACACGGATTTACGGATATTTACGAATTGTTTATTATCTACTCTGCATTTTGTTTTTAATTTTTGTAAGATGGCAAAGCCTGTCGGCGCTGATTTTTAGTGTATAAATGCGGCAGAAAGGAAAAGGGAGCAAACCCGACAGGTTTGCCAACTAATCGAAATAAATTAAAAAAAGCTATATAGCACGAAATTGGTGACCCCGACAAAAGAAAGGTACACTTTCCGAAGAAATATACATAAATCATACATATCGTCGTATCGTTCGATAAATATAATATAGCACATTACACTCTGCAACGATCTCACTAGGAAGGGGGTAATGTAGCGACAACTCTGAGAACACATCAAAAGTGTAACTTTAGCACAGCAGGGTTCCCACTAAATTTTCAAAGCAAATTCCTGACTTTTCAGGTTTTCCTGACAAAATTTTAATTTTCCTGACATTTTAGAATCGTAGTACAGTAAACGGAAAACAATTTGAACATTTTCAAATTTTATTCAACAAGCATAAATAAGAAATTCAAAATTTGGCATCGTACTAATCTAAAGAAAACTTTTAACTACTAGAGGAAAAAATTTTTATTGATTGATCTGAGAAACAGAAATTAAAATATTTCTTTAACAAAATTTTGTTTTCCTGACATTGGTGCTAAAAATTTAAAATTCCCTGACTTTCCTGACAAGTTTTAAATTCCATGACTTTTCCAGAATTTCCAGGTTTTCCATACAAGTGGGAACCCTGCACAGTTACTCTCTAGGACCCTAAAGAGGTTTTCCGCTAAAACGGAACCAAAAGCTTAATTTAAAAAAAGTGAAAAATTACGGACGCGCACAAATGGGTTAACGAATCAAAGATCAACAGATCCTCGACTAATGGGAAGTAAGACTAGAACAAACTAGACTAGAAACGCTTCTGAAAGCGTTTCTGAAACGCTTTAGCAACGGGAAACAAGATTTCCCGTCGAGAAGAAAACCCCAGACGTATTTTAATTTTAGGGAGACCCCGGGCGAAGGCGGGTATCCAGCTAGTTTAATTATATAATTATTGTTGTGTCCACGAGGTTGTGGTGACTAACTCAGTCAAAAAACTTGAAGAAATAAAATCATATTTTGGTAATTTTCTCGTGCCATAATTTTATTAACTTTGTCAAGGAGTTTTTAATTAATTTATACAGGTACTTACTTCAATATCAGAAATAGCAGATTTCAAAGTACACGACCAGTTTACTAATCGGTTCGAACGATAAATAGTACCTTCATCGTGTAAACGTACAAAGGCCTCCGTCACTGCCTTACAAAGTTTGGGATCCATCGTAAAGGCAGCTCTGTCCCAATCAAATGAAGATCCCAGACATTTTAACTGATCATAAATACGATCACCTTTCCTGCAAATACCATAAAATTATCTGAACATTTTTTTTATTGCTCTTTACTCACTGAGATTTCCATTCCCATACTTTTTTGATGAATTTTTCGCGACCCAAATCGTGTCGAGTTTTTTTTTCCATTTGCCATAATTTCTTTTCTACCACTACTTGGGTTGCAATGCCTGCGTGGTCACAACCAGGATTCCATAAGGTCATTTTACCTTTCATTCGATTCCTGTAAAGTTTTATATTAATAAAATAAAGCTTCAGTTATTAATAATTTAACCATCTTATCAAACAATCCTGAATAGAATTGGTTAAAGCGTGCCCTAGATGAAGAGATCCAGTGACATTAGGTGGAGGAATGATAATTACATATGTATCTTTGGGATCCGTTGCAGTAATTGATTTACGCTGAAATAAATCAATTTGTTGTGTTATTGAGCAATTTGTAAAACTACAAAAGTAAACTTACTCCATACTCTGGTTTAAAAAATCCTTGCTTTTCCCACCATTTATACCAAGCTGCTTCTACATACTTAGGACTGTAAGCATCTGGTAAAGCATTGGAAATATTCTTCTTTTCACCAGGTGATGTAACATCGTCGTATATTGCAGCTTCCTTAACTTCCTTCTTTTTTTCCTTTTTCTGAAAGAACCTAAATTAAAAAACAGTCTAATTAACTTGCAACACATTTATGTACTTCAGAAGGCTCCTTTTTGGCTGGTGCCGTAGTCTTCTTATCTACTTTTTGCTTGAATTTATCCAATTTAGCTTGTTTCTTTGCCTCTTTTTCTAGTTGTTTCGCCGTTTTTGGTGGTTCCAAACCACCATTTAGAGTTGAGGATTCGTCTGCCATGCTTTACAAATCACTTCAAGTAAAAATCTGTTATTAAACTTTCACGACGTTCAACCGTCACGAAACATGCACAAAAAAGAATTTGAGGTTATTGTGACGTGCCAAATTTTGACGGCAATATTTTAATTTTCAAACGATAGGCAACACGGCACTCAGAAATGTGATGATTTTAGCGAGACCCCTGTTGACAGCAGTGGAACTTCAGCATATTTTCTGTGAACTTCAGCCGCATATACATACAATATACTATTTTTTAAATTTGTAGTTGTCAAACGGCTTAAAATCAATTTCTTTTGGATTTCCTGAAGTTATGTGATTACCTTCCTTCTCAATTTCGGGACAAAAATATATTATTAAACATATAAATATTTATTACTATTATTATTATACAATTAATGTGTATGTGAACGGTACTTTATAGCAGATGCAATTATTTTTATAGTTCATTTTAACGATTGGTGTGTTTGTTTTTTTGATATTGGCAACGATTTTATTTGCATAAAAATGTTTCTCATTTTAGTTTCGGTCGTAGTATTTGTCAAAGTTATTAGTGGTTGTCATATGTGAAATATAAGGAAATAGTTCCCATGATATATTTTATAGGTCGAGTACGGGATGTAATTTTATTGAATATAAGACAATTAAATATTTGTGATTGACCGATCGTGGTAATAAGACTTTTTATCAAGGTCGATTATTGGTTTATACAAATAAATTTGTAGAGCAAAAAGTTTCCTTGTCGTTCATAATGGAGATAAATTCGCCGGCGAGCAGCCCACCTCCAAGATCAGCTACAAGCAGTCCTCCGCCTAAATGTGCCATTTGCTTGGGAACATTTACTAACAAGTGTTATTCCAATTCTTGTATGCACCAGTTTTGTTTTAAATGTCTTTTGGAATGGTCAAAGGTACTTCATTATTTTTCAAGTTATTCGTGTCTCAACTTAATATTTTTCTGTTTCATTTAGGTAAAACCGGAATGCCCTTTGTGTAAACAATCGTTTAAATCGATTATACATAATATTAAGTCAAACGATGAATATGATGAACATATCGTCGAACCTCCTCCACCGATGGGTGTGCCAAATCTTGCAAATGGAGAATTCTTGTATTTACCACCTGCACCTTCACGACACTTCCAATTTCGAACAACGTTTACTGTCGATCCTCGTGGTGAATTTGCAATTCAGCAAATGTTACTTTCACATCCACTTACCAATACCATGTACAATATGCATGCGGGAAACTACTTACCAAGACATAGGTAAATATTTTTGTATTATTAAATGAAGCTTTATCCTAATTTAATATTATGTCCAGTAACGGAAGATTCCGATTGCGATATCCTCGTAGAGCTAGTTCCGCAACTAGCTTCAGAAGATCAATCTACGACTTGGGTTTGTGGGTTCGAGATTTGGGAGAAAGTAGCGGACGCACTCGTGATATTAATCCTAACTTTTTTCGGTAAGTAAAATATATTATAAATTATTTATTGTTATCTGCAGGAAAATTTTTAGTTGAAGAATTTTAATAGCTTTTTAACATTTGTTTTGGTATGGGTATTATTTCACTGATTCATATTATTTCTACAATCATTATCATGGAATTTAATTGTTATCTTGAACAGTTTATTTTGTATTATCAAATTTCTTTTGAATGTAGACTTTGCAATCTTTTCAGAAGCTTAATAAGCTATTATTGACATTGTAAATTGATTAGTCATAATTTTGCTGCTCAAATTTATATTCACTAATAATTTTTCTAGATCTAAATTTCTTTTATACAATGCTCCTGTGAGTAGGCATTTCATAATTTATTTCCATGTTTGGATTAATACATTTTTACAGTGGGACCTGGCTAACCCATATTATTCTATGGGCCACCTTCTAGGCCGACATTTTACCCAACTGAACATTTTTTGTATTCTTCCATTGATGAAAATTAGTGATTATTTAAATGTTTTTCTTATTAAACTACATAAAAGACGAACACTAGACTTCCTTTTGAAATAGCCGACTTAAGCCTCCCCTAAACGTACGTTCAAGTTTGTCACACTTGTTTGTGCATACAAATTGCAGATTCAAGATCGAAACCTACACTGTACAACAACAAACATGTCAGCAAATACAAGTTTGTGCAAACTTATCTTCACGTGTAGGTATACGATTTATAAATACTTTGATTTACATGTTTGACTATACAAATTGTTTGCCTAGACGCAGCAACAAATCAGTACTACTAAATTTTATGTTATGTTGTAGTTCACTTTTCTATATTCCAACATGATTGTGCAAACATAATAATACAAGCATAATCCTAAATGTAGTGCGCATTCATGTTTGGACACACAACTTGAACCAAACATATTAGACATACTTGCATGAACGTCTAGTTTGAATATAATTTTTTACTCCGTTTTGTGCATACAAATATAACAAACTTGATGGTACGTTTAGGGGCACCTTTAAGCAATTTTGTAATGAACAGAATAATATAAAATTATAATTTAGGGAAAATCCTACTGCAAGACATCGACTTGCGCCCTGGTTGAACAGAGAACTTAACGCATTGTTGCGTGAAAATACTCAACAAGTGATGACTTTAGTTGATATCATCATGGATCATTTAACTCGATGGCACATTAGAAGCAGATCATTCAAAATATTACTTCAACCGCATTTAGATACCAAAACGGATCATTTTATTCACGAATTTTCTAATTTTATGAAGTCTCCATATGATATGATAACCTACGATCGTCACATTGTCTACACCGAAAGACCTCTTTCGCCTACATTATTTATTGTATCAGATCACGAAGATGACAGTGACGTGGCGATCGTCAATGCATCCGAACCGGTGACTAGAAATAACAATCCCTTCCAGAGTCCAACGATAGAAGTTATTGAAATAAATTCCGATAGTAGTCACGATTCTGATATTATAATAGGTGAAAATCCTGAACCTGAAATTGTTAACTTAATTGATTCTGATACCAATGATCCATCTCCTTCTAGAGTAGATCCTCATAAGCATAGCAGTAGCGAAGAGAGCCGTAAGCCTATGTTACCTTTAAAAATGAGACTGAAACGTAAACATCAAACGCGAGAAAGTCGTTATCAAAATAGACAATGTTGTACCAAAATTCAAACAAATCTGTCAAGAAATAGATCTCCAATCACCACAACCACTACCAGCAGCTCTTCAGATAGTACAGACGTGTCAATTTCATCCGAACCACACAAATATAAAAGGAAGTACAAATATAAATACAAGAAGTCTAAAACAAGGTAAAATTTAAAACATTTTATTCAATTTTTGATTTTATAATGATTTACAACCTCCTGTCCCTCATTTATCTGTAGTGCCTAATTTTGTTATCTGATTTATTGATTATTTTTACAAAGGATTTTTATGATTAACAAATCTTGGGTTTTTGGTTTTAGAACTGTTTTTGGTTTGAAATGTTAATAGTTTTGAGCTAGAAATATATCATTCAAATAGGTAAACAAATCCTTGAGCTGTATCCTAGGTTTTGTTAGTTTACGTGACAATTTCAGAAGTCAAACTGGATGCTTTTTTAATCCCGAAAGTAATAGGTGCAATATTTACACTACAGGAGTGCCATTTTATTGCCATCAAAATATTTTTATGAAATTAACATGTCAATCTCACTTTATATTGGATTGTAATTTTAGAAACTTGACACTTGACAAAGATAAAATTTTATTATCTGTGATCAATGAAAAAAAAAATAAACCAAACTTGTTTTGAAGAAAAGCTTTGATAAAATAATTTTCTATTTATTCTATTTTTAATGTTGACCTATAACCTGGAACATGCTAAGGATATACCCCCTTTGGTTGGCAACTGAATATTATAAATTCTAAAACACTAAAACAAAGAATTTTCTTTCTAAGTAAACCTGAAACTGGGTATTCAGAGGATAATTTAGATAAAGTATGGAAATATTGACATTTATAAGTTACAAAATTTGAATACACTCTTGTTGAAATAATTCTTGATGGTGCAGTTTCATTTAAAATATCGCCCATGCAATTATTGATTTTTAATTTTTAGGAACACTAAATCTCGTAAAATAAAGAAGCCTATAAGATATATGGATAACTCTGACGATTCCTCATCTACTTCTGCATCAAATTCCGATTCCGAAGATAATTTACCACCACGTAAACTAAGAAGAAGGAAAGGTCCGGAAACTAATAGAAATTATCAAACGCCTCCATCTAGAACACACACCGTTACTACTAAAAATTTACAAAATTCTAACGTGGAAGCTAGTACGTCAACTCAACAAATTGATGAACCATCTTGTTCATTATGGGATACTTCTGCAGGTTTAAATAATCGAATTGACACTCCACCACAATTTTGTCCAACAAGCTCTTTACTTGATGGGAGCGGTCGACTTTCTGAATTGGAGAGAAATTTAAATTTCGATGATTATTTGTTTCCAGAATATACAGCACCTACCAATAATACGGAATTATACAACAATTCACAACAATACGAGCCCACGTTGTCCAATTTCTCACCTTATAATTCGCCACGAGTTGGTCCGCGTTATTATGATTGTGATTATAGCATTAGAGGCGAAATGTATCCTGCAATGCATAATTCAAATTATGCCAACGATAATACTGTTGGATTTGTTCAACCTAAGATTGAGGTTCCGTCACGCGTTACTGTTACACCACACGAAACTGAGACAACGTCGGCTTCATACTTTACACATTCTGATAGTCACAATAAGAGATTACAAAGTGTAATTGTAAAAAAGGAAGATTATTTACTCTCCGACAGCTCAGATAATTGAATTTATTAATTTTATATTTTTTTCTCAGGTAAAACAGTTCATCACCTGTATTTCTTAAAATGTTTTTGTAAATAGTATATTATAGTTAAATAATTATTCTTGACATAATTTAAATAAGTGCTCAACTAATTTTGGTTTCAAATTTTTTAAATGGCCACTTACATCATGTTGATCACTTAATGTTTAACAATTTTCTTGTTATAAAGTGCTATTGAGGAAATAGTCTACCTGCCTCGCAGGAGGAATTATGAATATTTAACAATATTGTAAAGACTGTTATCAGATTCCAGATTGTAACAAGGAGTTGCCCTTTTTTAAAAAACAAATAGTAATGTTGGACTGTGAATTAGCAACCATTGAAATCAGATGGATGTAAATATTTTAATGGTGCCGAAGTGAATAACATTATTTGAATAGAAGACCTGGTTGAAAATTTGGCGAGGGCCACTAGAAATTGTAAAGTTTTTCGTAAATTTCAAAGTTTAATGTTTCCAATTATAGGACAATCTCATAATATGAATAAGAATTATAGTTGCTGGTTATTCACATTATCTTTTTTGTAATCCTTTGGTTAATTTGGATTCTAGCCAAGTTCGTTGCATATAGCAGCAATTTTCTTATTTCGAAGAATAAAAAAAATGCATATTTGTGATGACAGTGTTTTGGTATTAATAAACCGAGATTGTCGACAGTGCCGGAGGTATTATTTTTAAAATATAAGTTACTATTGTTTATTGTGCACAAATTTTTTTAATGGAATTTTTAAATCAAAATTTTGGCTAAAATAAAATTTCAATTTTAAATGATTTATTTTAGAACCATTTTAAATTGTTATAATTTCATGTAATTAAATTTTCGTTGTGTTTGGATAGCAATAACAACAAAATAATTTTACTTGTAGTAAATAATATTTATGTTTATATGGTTCAGTTGAACTTAATTTACAGAAATTGTAATTTTTTGATTGTTCTAAATTTTGTTCTTTAATATATTTATTTATAAATTATTGGATTTTTGATAATGTAAAAATAATTTTTCTTATGTGGTGCTTTAGCAAGTACTGTTGAATCAATAAATATTTTATTTTAAAAAAGCTACATGGTAAGTATTGACACAATTTAGTAAAATTGAAATAAAATGTTTAAATGTTTAAATAAAATGATAAATCGATTTATATAGAATTAACAAAAGATAAATAATTGTAAATTCATTTAAGTTCCACATATTTTTCTTCAATTTTTCATATGATTGATCAAATCATTCAAAATGATCTAGTTTGTTCAAATCATTGACCAACTCATAGTTTTTGATTATTCGACTTATAACAGTGAAAAACAAGAGGTGAGCCCTCTTGTTAAAAAAAATACGTTTAACCCTTGCATTGGCTAAGCTCCGACGGTATATGAGAACCGTGAATCCATACAGGTAATCTAGAGGATGAATAATAAAACACAAGAACTAAACTTCTTCTTAATTTAGGTCCTGTAATATCCAACAGTAATCTCAGTGCAGTTGCGAAGCCATTGTTAGTACTCTGAGCATATTATTTGTTTTACATCTGAAGTAGCTTGCTAGACTGGCCTTGGATGTGCTTGTTATCCTATTTTATATTGTTAATGATGTCAATTTATTAACATAGTTGGATCATCTTTACGTGCCTTCCGAAGCACGGAGTGGGCATTGCAAAGTGAACTCTACCCGGATTCGAACCGTGGCGCCTTACATTAGCAGTTGATCGCGTTAACAACCAGGCCAATAACCGTCTCTAAGAACTAAACGTTTTAATTTATTGTCTCTAAAAAAATGGAAGGTGTACGTAATTATCAGGGTATGAGACACAAAACATAGCAAGTTAAAATGAACCCATGTTGAAGACTTGGAGTTCACAAAATCAAACAATCAATGTCGCTTCCATTGAGGATGGAAAAGCGACTAAAACCAAAATAAAGTTTGGATTCTCTGAAGGGGGAACAAACAATTAAAACTCGCTGCAATGTAACAAAGAACTGCCCGTCGACTAAACAATAATAGTCGACACAAAAATGACTGCAAATGCCTAAAAGATTTTATCATTCAATAACAAGCATGCACGATCTTACAAGGTTTCAAAACTCACCCGGTTCTGCACACGTTATCATTTCAACTCATCAAAAATATCCTTTGTTATCAAGATCCTTCCAACTTTGGTATATATTCCTGCTTGTTGGACTGACCGCAGATTACCTAAGTGTAGATTCTAAAACTAAAGAACGCACAAAATCTTATTAAACAAATTAGAAATACCTGTAATTGGTCTTATTAATCAAAATCATTAAACCAACACATCTGGTGTTGGTCGATCAAAGATATAAACCCTCCGGAAGCGGATGAAGGACACTCCGGGTATCCAAAGAAAAACGATAGCTCCAAGCAAGGTGTCATCTGTTCCAAGGAAGAGTTGTTAGCACACCTAAACAGAACAATGTCAGTGCAATCGTATATAAACTCTGCCATACGCTGATGATGGCCACGTCCATCCCACAGTAAGGGCTCGTAGCAAACCCTCCACGGACACCCAAACATCGCAACTGGAAGCACCTCTCTTTCATAAAAAAAAAATATATGATCGATTTCTATCATTTAACCAATCTACCATCCAACAAAGGAACAAAAACACCACACATTAAACATATGGCGTCGAAACAACCTGGCTAATACTACTTTCCAATCTAAAGCAATCTCTTTTATCTTCCTCGGCTTGCATTCGTCCACTCCTGGACATAAGCCTCTCTCAGTTTCCCCTAAACCTTTCTGTAAAGGATTGGTTTAGTTCTTCTGAGAGGTTTTGGCAGTTCTGGCGTAAATTTCTTACTCCAGCCTGGATCAGAGCAAAAACAATAAACGACTCCAAATACATGAAACCACCACATGGACAGATCAAGCAGTATCCAAAATAGTAGTCGGACCAATTCATTATTTACCAATTCAATATAATACATTTCAAACATTACAAACAATATCATTTACTAGTTGGATACCGGCTTCGGGTTCAAAAAGGTGGAACTCTGCCTTTGTCTGAATGATTGAATAGTGGATACCTGGCTTCGCCCGGGGTTTCTATAATTAAAATACTTTGCCTTTGTGTGAAGTATTTAGATTTTCCAGTATCCTGCTTCGCTTAAGGTTTTCTTCTCGACGAAATCTTGCTTCCCGTTGCTAGAGCGTTTCAGAATGATTTTAGTGTTCCCGTTGTCGAGTGTTTTAGAACGGTTTATATTGTACTCTACAATTTTCTCTACAGCTTTTCTTCTCCAGTATTTTAAATCACTTATAATAGTGTAGGTACTGAATGTGAATATACCAACGTAAAATTACCATATATCAATTACAGGTATTGGCGATGGGAATCTCGTTAATCCATTCATGCTCGTCCGCAATTTATCACTTTTTTAAATTAAGCTTTTCGGTCCCGGTTTTAGCGGAAAACCTCTTTAGGGTCCTAGAGAGTAACTGTGCAAAATTTGGTTGGGATCGGTCGAACGGTCTAGGAGTCTATAAGAAACAAACACACACACAAACACACAACCATACATCCATTTTTATATATATAGATAGAAGATAGAAGATAATTTTAAATTCACCTTGTATGGGAATCTCGTTCCATTCATGCGCGTCGGCAATTTTTCACTTTTTTTTTAAATTAAGCTTTTCGGTCCCGGTTTTTAGCGGAAAACCTCTTTAGGGTCCTAGAGAGTAACTGTGCAAAATTTGGTTGGGATCGGTCGAACGGTCTAGGAGTCTATAAGGAACAAACACACACACAAACATACATCCATTTTTATATATATAGATAGATAGATAACCACATTCGAAGTTGTTTTCCTAGCGCAACGTACGACCCGACTCCACAATTAAAATTTATTATTATCAAAGAATTTTAAATTTTACTGGGGTTGAAAAAATACTAACCTTAAAAAATCATAAGTCGGTAAATTTGTATCTTATAAAAAAAACAAAATAATCAAATTTAAAGATAATTTATTTATGTACAAAAAAGGAACCGACTTCAAAAAATAAAGGCCAGAACTAAAATCAAAACTAAAAATTCCTCTGGTATTAAAAACTGAAAAATAAAATAATAACTGAAAATCAAATAAAATGCACTACTAAGTATAAAATAATTATCCAATTTAGTTACTAAACTATGACATTTTCATTAAGCACGTGAATAAATACCCTTCTTACTCTTCCCATTTACTTACATGAAATCACTTTTTGAAGTAGGTGCCAAACACATTAGACTGTTTTCGAACAATTTAAATCGGGGATAAATGTGTTTGCTGACTTGGCAAGCAACATTTACAATAAAATGATATATCTCCAACAACAACAAACCATAATAATGGTGTACATGATATGATAACTGCGGCGGTCTTCTACTGACAATATACTTTTGACGTGGAGTCTCGCGTTATGTTGAGGCAATGCAGTTTCGGATGGACTCGTGAATGGGGCAATGGGCGTTTTGAACGGTTCAAATGACCGGCATTACGCAGAGACCAGTTGGAATAGAACTGCCAGACGCTGTTCTTATTAAGTTTGATGGCGAGTCTGTAGGTAGCAGATTAAAAATGCTGTTGGATACGTTTCCATTCCGCCAATGTGTGCTGCATTCCAAGCAATTACAGGAATGGTAACGTTGAGCGTTACCGCATAATTTGTACTGGGCTGTAACTGTGGATAAACTCCAGGTAGGACCCACATCAGAGTTGTCATAGATTTAGGTAAAAAACCTTTGGGAAGAGATAAATATATGTAGCTCTCAGCAGAGTAAAACTTTAGAAGGAGTAGCTTTATCTGATTTAGACCACCTAAATTGTTAAACAAACCTCATGATGGACGAGCTTTAGTAGAAATGCAACGATTAAAAATTTTACTTCTGATGGAAGGCAATCTAATCTAAGGTGAACTATATCAGATCCCTCATAACGTTTTTCTATTGTTTTTGTTATAACCACAAACTTATCTCACTGCAAGGACTCATCTTGAGAAATTCGATAAAAAATGATTGTATCTATTTAATTCGATTAAATAATTGTCTAGAATGTGATTTAGATCAGCTAAAGAGAATTACCAAAGAAATTAATTTATTTATTTATTAAAGAATTTATTGGTATTATTTAATTTTAGGGACATCAAATTGATTACAATCAGTTAAAAATATTGTAGAAATACTCTCAATACTCAATCACACTTAATAGAACACACTCTTACTGTAGGCCTTTGAGGAGTTCTATTGTCATCTTTAGGTTCCAGTACCACTTTTACTTCACCATAAAGACATCACGGTAACTTAAATATCTCGATACCCTACTAGAAATTTCCCTGAGTATCGTTTATGTACTCAATATAAGAATTGAAGATCTCCGTTATTTTGTCATTGTGTAACGGAATTGAGGGGGAGTACTCTATTAAAAACTTATTCCACCGCTTAGACCATTGTAACAAAAGGGGGGTTGATTTTTAAAACTTGTATTATATTTTTATCTCTACGGTTAGCGTGACCAAAAAGAGAATCGAGTAGCTGGGGGAGTTAAGTAGCGTAAGTTTGCTGCAACCACTTCCTCTGGGAAGAAGAAAATCAGGGTTTTGGAGGATGTAGAAATCAAAAGATTTCTTGCTTTCACTAAATTTCACTTCTTGTGACAACTTTAGGGATTGGAAACAGAACGAATTGAACTAACATGTGACAATATTCATTTATTGATAGTTAATGCTTAAAACAAAATTAAACTGCGATACAAAATTAAATGCAACTGATAATTTTGCTGTTGCCGAGTTTCAAAGTACGTGATAGTTAGAAATTAAATTTAGACTTACCCTTTCCTACAATTCGCAATCAGGTCTTTGGTTGGATAAAATAACGCATAATTGAGTAAGTTAAAAAATATTAAATGAATTAAAAAAAACGTCGCGCACAGTTTTACTTTAGGAAAAGACAAAAAAAATGCTCACCTCGGCCGAACTATCATGACTTGAGCTGAAGGCCCGAGCGAACTCAACTCCAGGAAGCGACTGACTGACTGCCAGGATGCGACTGCCTGTTTCCTTCCTTCAATGGAACTTCTTTGAAGTACCCTTTTTGGAGTTTCCACAAAATGTGAGAAACGCCGGGTCGCGACCTGATTACGTAACTGTTTTAAGGGTGCTCAAAATTTTTAAGATAAGTGGAAAGTTGAAAATGCCACTTATCGTCGATTTTCAGCAATGAAATGGCGACCTATTGGAAATTTATTTAAACTAAAATTATGACGTCGACACTCGTAACAACATTTATGCCCGGTTTCACCAACATTTAAACTACGATTTAGGCTTAAATAATAATAATCGCAGTTTAAATGTTTGTGAAACCGGGCATTAATAATTTAAATAAATATTCGACCAAATTAAATTAATTTATCAACTTATTTCGATATTGGATGTTCGAAATTATGGGATACTTCGGCTATTAGTTAAGTGGCTCTTAAAATACTTTAGTGCCTTATTAATGCAAGAGGAAATTACAGCTGCGTTTTAATGAATATATTTTAATTGAATTTGGTTTAAAATCTTAAATTTGATTATAACAATAAAAATAAAATTATTCCATACTTTTTGGAATTCTGCGGTTTGTTACAATTGATCATATCATCAGAACTTGATTAAATTAATATAGGACCGCCCCTAACACAATAAGTGGCTTTAAATATGGGATAAACTCATTGCTTTTTAAAAGAGAAAGTATTTGACTACATTTATGCCGAGTATCGTCGATCCTATAATTTTTTCTCTTAAATGTCCAAAATCAAACTATTTTTACGGTATCTACTATATATTTTTAGAATGCACAAAATTAATATAACGACGGGGGAAATACTGAGAAATTCAGAGGATAACAGGGTAAACCGTCCATTTTAAAATTTAAGAAAATTTGTAACTTCTGAAATTTGCTACAGATTGAAATTAGTGTTAAAAACAGATACAAAATTCACATACATTATTTCATTTACATAAAAATTCACGACTAGGTAAACCTCTGCTTTAAAACTGTGCTGTGTAACTTCCGCTACAGTAGTTTATAATTGTAATAAATCATCGAAGCGTGTACTTATCATAAATATCTCCTTCATCACATGCTTTTCTAGTTAGTAAAATTACTCAAAAGGGCTTAAGTTTGTATTCTTCCATTTTTATATAATAGGACTTTTCTGTGATGTTTGTTCATTTTCCATCAAGAATTTAAATTCTTAAAATGATCCAAATTGTTTTAAGAGGACCTTAAAATGCTTACGTAAATACATTTTTGTATAAAAATTCAAATAATATACTGCGTTTCAACTATGTAATTTAAGGTATTTGTATTTCAAATGTAGGAAACCAATGTATTTTGTCCAACTGTTCTAAAATATATTAATTGCATGTTTGTAATAATTTCTGTCCTTACATGTACAATTTAAAGAAATCGTAATTTATCATTTTGTTCTTTAATATTTCTTTCTCTCAAAGTTCTTTGCCCTATGAAAGGACATAGTGACTGCTTCAATTTTTAAAAAGGTTCACCTGGCACCTAAACCTCAGTGGTTTGCCATTGCATGCCGAGGGAAGATGGTCAGAATATAATTCTCATCTCATCCAGATTCGAGCCGGGGCACACGGCTTAGTAGTTAAGTTAGTAACTTATGCGCCAAGCCACGACCGTTTTCGTTCTTTAATAATAAATTGCTGGATTTCAATGTTATAAAGTAGATTTTTTTCTCTTGTGGTGTTTCGAGAGAATTAAGTCAATAAATAATTTACCATCCATAAATTATTTATTTTAAACAAACAGAAAAACTTTACATGGTAAGTATTTACACGATTTAACAAAATTGGAATGAATCCTTAATTGAAACAGCATATTTACTATTATATAATAAAATATCTACACTTATTAAATAAATTTAGCAATTTAACAAACTAATTATACACATTTCTAATGCACATACCGTTACAATGCAAATTAAAAAGAATTTTGTATTTACGTACCACCTTATTGATTTTTGATAGTTAAGTTGGTCAAGTGCAATGCAAAACTTAATTACAATACTAGACATTCTTTTATGATTTAACATTTGTACTTAAACTCTTAACGATGAGCGATTATTTACCCAAAATTGATGACCAGAAAACGCCAGGGTGATTATATACAGACAAGCAGCAATCCAACAGTTGTAAGCGTTCTGAAAAAATACATTCTTAAAACATTGCTACTTTTTATATCATAGTTTTATAAAAGTAATTTAATTCGCCCCTATAAGCTGCAAGTATCTTTTCACATAGATATTTCTCACTTAAATTTTGCAATTACCTGAACGTACACTAGTTGTCCACGTCTATATAAAATTTCTCTAATGAGTCGGTTTCAATTTCAGGTAAATCTTCAGCTAGGGCGACGGATTTTGTGTAATAAAATATGCCCATTAAGGTCTAAAAAGTAAAGTAATTCAAGAATTAGGACCAAAACTACTTAACAATTTTTTACCAGTTGAATTATGCCCCAAACACTGATTATTAATCCGCACAAGGATAATTTAGGACCACACACCGCCATAATTTATCTTTAAATTTATTCAATTTATAATAAAAGTGAGTCTTAAACGAACAACACCTAATTTATCATGTGACAAATTTCTACAGCACTCACAAGACTTGAAAATTTGATTAGGGAATTTGTAGTTTCAAGTTTGAGTTCTTGACAGCTGTCAAATTGAAATTTTCATTTTGCATGACAAAAACGAACTTCAAGTTGTAGGAATGTCAATTTGAGTAATTTTAATTTCGCGATGGTTGATAGATTAGGTAAGAATTTTGATATTTTCCGTTAAAATATCGTTTTATTTCTTTAACTCGATGCTAATTTATTGTTGTACAAGTAATTGTGTTTTGCTTTTTAATTGCTTGATAACTTAGGTTAGAAATGTACGTCACAAGTACAAGTACAACAAAATTTTATAGTCTATTTAATAATTATTTTGTGGTCTGTTTATTTTAATAAGACCTTAGCAAATTGTGTCTGCTTTTTCCTTTTTTTGTTCAAGTGTCTTCATTCTTGAGTGAGTGTGGTGGGGGTGATATCAAAGTGTTATTCAGAATTGGTGTGATTCATAGTTGTATGTGTGGAGATTTTTAAAATGATTATTTGCGTAAATTGTTAATAAAAAAGTTGTGATAATAAATTATGGCCGTTTTAGTAAATAGCGAAGCTAATGCTCGACGAATATCCATGGTTGAAAGCTGCTTTGGCAGTTCCGGACAGGTAAGTCGCACCATTTTTTACACCTGGGCTTTTATCGTATTGATTTGATTTGTATTTTTACAGCCATTGGGGGTTCCCGGTCGAGTTTTGGTTGGAGAAGGTGTTCTGACAAAAATGTGTAGAAAAAAACCTAAAGCTCGACAATTTTTTTTATTTAATGATATATTAGTGTATGGAAATATTGTTATTAATAAGAAAAAGTATAATAAGCAACATATCATTCCATTAGAAGAAGTTAAATTAGAAAGTCTTGATGATGATTCGCGTAAGTAATTAATTTTTTTATTGTCATAGGTAATGCTTTTAAAATTGCAACTTTTCACTTTTAATTTTGTCATGAAAGAAGGTAATTTTGTCAACAGTATACAAACGATTTCTTAATAATTAAAGTAACATTTTCTTAAATAAATTCAATTAATGATGTCCAACTTTCGCTTTTCGATTTTCAATTATAAGATTACTCATAGTAACAAGTTATTTTCAAATATTAACAAAACAACATGATAGTGTTGATTTGACAGAATTAACACAACTTGATTCAGCAAATATTTGAACTATTTCACATAATAATTGGGTAAATTTAAGAGGTTCATTGCTGATACTATTGTGGAAGCTATCAGTCGTTACAAAGATTATTGGATTATCGGATAAATAGCAATATTTTTACTATATAAAGTAATCGTAAATTGTTAATTAAAATCGTTATAAACAGAAATTGTAATATCGTAGTACAACTGACACACAACTCGTAAACAGCCATCAATGACATTCAGCAATCAAAGAATATGATCTGCAAATAATATATTTTTGTAATACAGCATCTTCACAAACCACACTACTAAAGTATGTGTACAAGCAGTATGATATGCTTGAAGTAACTGAAGTACACCCAACTCTTTTTACACGAATTTGAAGTTATATGGCTCGAAACAGTCTTCTTTTTTGTAAAATTTATTTAGTCTAACTTCTTCTTCATGTGCCATATCCGGTCTCCCAGACATTTGCGATTCAACTTGGCCAAACCCAAGATAAATTTACCAGGGAGTATTATAATTCATGGGGTGGTTTCCCGTTGCCTTTCCCATAGTCCACAGATCGATATTGGACTTTTTGATCGCAGCAGTGTATTTAACGCGAACAAGGTTCGAACGACGAGGTTACGCTTCGTAGTCAACCCGTGTATGCTTTACGCTATACTGCTGGTATTTAGTCTAACACGATTTTAAAATCATTGTCTTGCAATTATGTATGTGAAATAAATATATTTCATGAGCGGTCTAGTATACATTGAAATCTTTGATACCAATGTATCAAAACAAAATTCTGTACACTGTTATAATGTAGTAGTTACTGAGGAATTTTCTTCATTAAGCCTTACTTACCCATTTCGTACGACATTTACACATTGCATCAATAAATTGTTTTAAGACCAGTACTTCGTCCCTTGACCGTAAAATTCTTTAAAAAATGATAAAACTTGATTTACACAGAAAGTTTCGACATAGTTATACATGGAAACAAGGTTTTCAACTCTTAGAAGGGTCCTTTCATAAGGGATTAGTTACAGAATACTGGCTCACAGTATTTAAGTATTTATTCAATTATTTGTATTATCAGTACCATATAGAGAGCTATCAATTATATTTGAACATTTCTGGCCTTAAGAATTGAAAAAAGGTATTTTTATGTGCAAATTTTAGGGTTATCTTTAAATAAAAGATAAAATTAATCAGATCAAGAAGATTTTATTAATTTTTAACAATTTAAGATTTGAAAAAATGTATTTTTTACCTATAAATTGTAGGTCGAACAAAGGAACTGTCAAATATTCGACTGTTGTTTTCAGGTAGGAATTTTACCTAATTTGACAAATTGAATCATCTACTCATAATTTTTGTGATCATGACCAAGTAATCAGAAACAAGTCAGTGTACATGTGAAATTTAGTTGAATTACCTAAAATACTCGTGCAATATTCTTTCTTTAGAGTAAGAGGTCTACATCCAGCATTGGATAAACAGGCTGATAATTATTATTGTCGTGGTTATATTTTGCATAACTTACTGATTGTATTACATGAGGAGTTAAGTGCAACCAATACTTTTGCATAATAATCACATGTTTAAATAATAAATTTTATTATTAACCAGTTTCGTACTGTAAATGATCAGGATAATATGTTAGGGTAAATCCAGGTAATATACATTTAATTTAATTAACAAACAAGATCATTCAATTAACGAATAAACTGTTGTAATGGTACAAATTCAAATCGATCTCGAGATTTCTGTTATATCGAACTTTATTATAACGCGAGTTGACTGTATTAATTTTTATTCAGGTTCATTTAAATACAAAATATCAATTTTCAGCCAATATGACTATAAATAATTTTTCATCAATATTGTGCTAGGTTCTTTTTGTTTAACTTTTTATTTATTTTGTTGTATTGATTAGGTAAAATTTTGAACTTTCAGAATTTCGCAATGGTTGGTTAATAAGAACAACTACCAAATCATTTGCAGTTTATGCTGCCACCACAACAGAAAAACAAGAATGGATGGCCCACATCAACAAATGTATCGAAGATTTGTTAAGAAAAAGTATGTTTTACAAATTTAGTTTGCAAATTAATAAATAATTTTGCCTCTTTTTAGGTGGAAAAAAAGCTGCTGAAGTTCATGCAGCTGTATGGGTACCTGACGGTGAAGCACCATTCTGCATGCACTGCAAAAAAACACAATTTACACTTCTCAATAGAAGAGTAATTATAAATGAGTTATTATAAAGACATATAATTTGAAATTTTTATTTTATAGCATCACTGCCGCAAGTGTGGTGCAGTTGTGTGCGGTCCTTGTTCAAATAAACGCTTTTTATTACCTAACCAAAGTTCAAAACCTTTACGAGTATGTTTACATTGCTATGATATTCTTACGATGGCAAAGACTCATTCAAATAACGACAGCTCACTTAAAGGTTTGTAGTAATAGTAATGCCAGTGGTTAAAGATTTAATAATTAATAACATTTTTATAGAACGAGATCGTTCTGCAAATGCAGACACTTCGGGAGAAGAAGATTCTGATGATGATGAAGATAATGCTAAAGGTCAGCCGGATTTACATGATCTGGTGAGTTAAATTGACATCTTTTGATAGAATTAGGTAGGAAAATTTCTAGTACTCATCTTGAAAGTTGTAATTATTATTAGTTCCACAAGGAAAATTTTTAGTGTTACCTTGAAAATATACGTATACAGTGGAAGTTATCGGTGCAGCATAACTTCCTGTTTTGTAACCTACAATTTTTCAAGTAAATTTACTATTTTTGATAGTGTTTTTCCACAATAAATTGATTTATTAACCAGATTATTTAAATATAATAAGTGAGAAGATTATTTAATCTCATATCAGTTTGCTATGATTCAAGGCAACGTTTATTAACATGAGGACTTTTTTAGATTTGAAACAGTTAATTAAGTTGATTATTATCAGAAGGAAATAATTTTGATTTTTAAGTCGAGATAAAATAATAATCATCAATGCTAATTTGAAATGAATTCATGTTTTATCGTAAAATTTTAACTTGTCATGATTTGATAAGAAATAATTAGTTGCAATTGAATGTTATTTTTGAAATTAACTTAATTATGACAATCATAGGAACGTTTCAAAATATGCATATTTAAGTCGAGATGACTGAAACTTAATTTGTAAAAAATTAAGAGAAAGTTTTTTCTTGGGAGATGGGATGCAAATAAAATGTAAAAACTTCATCTTCTTTTTCTATCTTCAGGGAATAAAAAGCTATTTTTGAATCTTTTAGTCTTGTGATTTAATTAGTGTTTCAAATGCTTGTTTCTATGCATAAAACCAGAAAATGGAATAAATTCTTATTGCAAATTAGTTGAAACTGACTTTTGACCTGTCTATTGATATGTTTCCATTATTCTTTGTCTATCTGCTTGAAGATTAGGAATCACTTGTTCTCATGATTTTATTAATATAATTTGACACAATTTTTCAGTCTATTCCTTCCGCAGGAGGATTATATGAAAGTTGATGAAGATGCAGTTATTTTACACAATTTTGCACATGTCAAAACAATAGTCTTTTTGGAAGAACTTTCTAACAGAATAGATGCTTGGCTGTCACAAGAGCTGTTTTATGGGAGAGGACAATTGTTTGCTTACTTTCGTGGATCCTCCCTTGCTCTGTCAGATCGTAATCGTGATTTTAACCATTTGATTTTTGGCATTAACTATCATTTTATTTTTTTACTTTTAGTATCTTGTTATTCTTGTATTTCTTTATGGAAAGAACACGATGGCCAGTGTCTCTTTAGATGCTGTTTTATAATAAGTGCTAGCTCTGATTTACATCAGTGCAATATATAGGATAACCGAGCGTACCATTATGGCGTAGTACTTCATCATACATAATATTATTCTAGGAGGATTAGGTGACTTCGTTCTTGGGCACACTATTCTTTAATATTTTTTTTTTCTGAAACAATGGTTCGTCTATAATTATGTATCACTTACGTAAATAGAAGTACATTTTTCTTGATTGTCTGCGTAATTCTATCTTCTAGAGAATCGGCTCTAGATGTGGAACGTCTAACAAAGCAGGGTTTTTATGAACACACTATATTGGTGGACTGTACATCTATCTATAACTTCAAGAACCTTTTTCTTTAAAGTGCCGTATCCGGGGTCCCCCGACGTTGGCGATTTGGGTTGGGCGAAACTAAGACGAACTTACCAGGGAATATAATTCATGGGGTGGTCTCCCCGTTGCTATTCCCATAGCTAACAGATCGATATTGGACTTTTGATCGCAGCAGTGTATCTAACACGAGCAGGGTTTGAACCACGAACTTACGCTTCTTGGTTAACCTGTCGATGATTCCCGCTATACTGCTGGTTTACCTAGAACTTCTATAATTTAATTTTTTTCATTTTCTTCTCTAATTTAAAGCATCATAATGTTTTCACTAAGGCGGTAGCCTTATTAATAAGGGTAGCTATAATACTCTTAGTATAGGCATCCACTAAACTAAACTCCATCTCTGGATTAAAAACTGGTATTCTGAAGTTTAAGTGGACAATATTTAGATTCTTGGAAAGATGAGATATTCAAAACAACTTAAAAATTGTGTTGTTACTGATGAGGGGAACCCCTGGAGAGATTATGCCAAATTAGTATAAAAATTAGATAATAATTCAACAGTGAATTAAAATTGTTTATTATTTTGAATTATTTATAAAAGAAATAGTTTTGATACCCACCACTCAAATTACAGATACTCAGGGGGCCAAAAGTAAAACCGGAAGTTTTGTTTTTATTGTGTAATCCAAAATGAATAACCTGATGGATCATTCAACATTTGGTTTTCAAATACTGATTCCGTGAATTTAACATGATCTACTTTCCGTTGAAATATTTAAAACGATCATTTACCATGTTTACATGCAGCCGTTAGTTCGATTTTACTCAGTTCGAACTGGTTAGTCCTTTCATGTGTACGCTGAGGTAAAGCGATTTAATCCATTGGATTGACCCTAGTTAGATCAAGCGAAATACCTGGACCAGTGGCTTAGGTCGATCTTAAAATTGAATGTAAACGCTTAGTTCGAACTATACGCAGTGCTGCCATCCACGTGAGATATTTTAGATTAATTTTAGGTTAACACTGACATGGTTAAATTTTCAACACAAAGTTTAAGTTGGGAACATTGCTTTCAGTTCGAACTAAATAAAAGCATGTGTAAATCTGTGCGATAAAATTAAAAGCAAGCTAGCTTAGATCGACCTAAGGTTAGTTCGAGCTAACGACTGCATGTAAACGTGGTAATTGTTTTTAGGACGATCAGCAAACAATCTTAAAAATAGGTTTGTTTATTGGACGTGTTCTGAACTGTTTCCTATTACGTCACACTGACAGCTTTTCAGAGGCAACATCCGACGAACACTTTTTAAACAACTTATCGTTAATGTAAATAACCTAACCTCGAAATATTTTATAAATAAGTTGTAACTGTGGTGTCTAATATGAATAATTTAAGCTACAAGATATTACAATTTAAGTAGTAATATCTTATAACTTAAATTATTCATATTTGACAATGCAATGACAACTTATTTAGAAAATATTTTTAGGTTAGGTTATTTACATCAACGATAAATTGTTCGAAAAGTGTTCGTCGGATGTTGTCTGTGAAAAGCTGTCAGTGTGACATAATTGAAAACAGTTCAGAACACGTCCAACAAACAAACCTATAGAATCAACCTTTTTACAAATTGCCCAACTCAAAAACAACGAAGTTGAATGGGGCATTTATTAGTTTAAAATTAATTATTGCTTGAAAACTAAAGTACAACTTGCTTTGAACACCTGAGGTTTTGGCATTTAACTGATAGAAGAACTATTTGTTCTGTAAACAAAACAAAATTGTCATAAACTTGATTTAAGGAATTTTGTAAATTATCAAGAAAGATTCATATTCTCGGCCAGGACATCTAACAATAAAGGTGTCTCTACATGATAAATATGATGACATTTTCGAATGAAATTGATAATAATTCTTTTATGAAAAAAAATTATTACCTGCATAATTTATCGAATAGAGAGGACAACCTAATTTTTTTAGAGGATAACCTAATTTTTGTGTCAATTTAAAATAATCGCCCAAGTGGTTTAGCGGTACTTGACTATAATAACCATTAAAATGTCGCGTCTTTTTTTTGTGATTTACTTAGGTATACTTTCAGTTTCAGAGTCATTGTCTTGGTTATGCTTGTTAATGTGTAAGTTTGCTTAGCGTGAGAAGTGTTTTTTTGCAAAATGTTGACTTTTTTAAAATTTTGTTTTTGTTTTATTATAGTGTTGCCGATTTTCTCACCCTCCCATGCAATTGTGTCTAATATTGTGACCTTTCAAATGTACCCGTTTTTTTTAAATTAAACTTTTTCGAATAATTTTTATTGCTTATTTTAATTAATAAAAAACATATTATTTGAAAGATTTGCATTGCTAATGTGTGTATATTTTTGTGTAGCCCAAGTTCTATGGGGATAACGAGAGATCTGACGAACAACACTAAAACTCTTCAGATACCCACATTTTATGATATATTTTACGACTAAAGTGTAAAACCATTAATCAACTTCTATTCGATTGTAAGTAATTATAATAAGGCAGAGGTTGTTAACACAGAAAGGTGGATAGTTTCAATTTAAAAGTTTTATTTATACATTCCAATTATGTAATGGGGATGTTTTATTTTTGTGTAATTTTAGAGTAAATTATTTTGCATTATAAGAAGTTAAATTAATTATTAACATTATTAATATTTGCGTTTTTATTTATTATTTACTGTTTTTGTTGTCACTGCTTGATATGTACATACAAGTTTTAACTTGATTAGGGTAGAAACCTATTAATAAAATACTTCGATTGCTTTGTTATGCTATATAAGTGCTGTAATTGAATATTAAAGTTAGTGTAATGGCAAAGGTGCTTCTTGTGCATTATTGTTAATTATGTTTTTGTTGAAATTTAAAAAGATCACTTGTATATATTTTGATGTTAACAATTCCTTTATAGGTTTCAACATTGTATATGAGTGGCGTTGTTTTTCACAGATTACGTTTTACTGAAATCTCTTCAAAATTACATTCGATTAACTACTGCCATACGTAAATATACCTTTGGTTAAAATAATATTTTTTCACAACTATATATGGATAAGATGCTTATAATTATTATTGCAATATTTAATTTGTTGTTAATTTGTATATAATTACAAAAAAATTATTTAACTTTAGTGTTAATAGGTTTTAATTCTAATATAAATTATTTTAAATATTGTTTTCATACAAAATAGGGGTGTGAACGAATCAAGCAATATAGTGAATATGACAATACAGATTTGTCAATTTTTAACTTTCATTTTTAAAAATTTCACTTCAATTTGTTATTAACCGCGCGTTAGATTTTCAAATTCTATGGTTATTTAAATTTTGACCTATTAAAATGTTTAATAAATTATTACGAAATAATTTAACTGTTGTAGTAACTGTGATATAAAATGGCCTAATCAAAAAAATGTAAGTTAAAAAGAAATTACGTATAGGAATTTTTTTTACACATATGCAGTCATTCAATATCAAACAATTAATTTTTGATTTAGTTATTAAATATTATTTCCTTGTCAAGTAAAATAATCTTTCTGTTGAACAGATTAGTTTAGCATCTGCAGGGTAGTGTCGAGTTATAAAAAATATAAGAACAATCAAAGTACTGGCTATATAGTTGATAAAAAATATAGATATAGAATCACATTCACATCACAGCTAAGAGTCGGAATCAGTGACTGTAGGCAATCGAGTATTCCATATCCATATTTTTTAGCTAGCATTTTTTTATAAATTGGTTCATTTGGCAAGGAAATACTTAATATCTAAATTAAAAATTAAATGTATCTGTAGGAGTTTCAATCTTTTATATATTTTTTAAATAACGAAATGGAAAATTTTTTATTGTGAGCAAGATTTTAGATGACTCATCTGTTTTTGTGTGTAAAAATATTGTAAATTGTTAAAAATATAAATAGTAAACAATCTTGTATGAAGTAATAATGTCCTAAAAATATTTTCTATGAGGTACAATATATTGAAACAGTTGTCACTATAATATATGAGATTATATATTTTTTTAGGCTTACATGTATGTGGATCTAATTTGTACAGTTTTAAAGGTATTCTGTATTTCAAATTGCTATGTAAATCGGTAAAATTTTGTAAAATTAATAAACTGCAAAATGTAATTTTTGAATACTTTATTGTTTTATTTTATCCAAGTACCTCAACAGAAATTAGCAAATTTATTGTTTACTAGCTTTAGTAACTATTGCTTTAGAAGATCTTCGATCACCTGGTTGGTGGATTCTGTAACCAAGCTTTTGAAGATATATGGTGATTGGAAATCTAGCGTGAAAGCGGAAGGATATATAAAACATTTTAATAGAGATAAGAAATAACACAGTTACTCTGTGTGTCTCCTATTTTAAATTTCTGTTTTGTGTCTTAAGACCTTTTTTTTATCATTAAATAATATTTAAATAATTTTATTTTATCTTTTTGGTGTTATTTGTTTATTTCCTGCATCTCTAATGCCCGATTTCTTCACCTAGAGAGCTCCGCGTCGCTCTGGGCGCTACAAGCGGTTTTGATAAGAGTTTTACTTACTAAAAACATCTCCCATGTAGCTCTAACTCGAAAAAGTATGGATGTTGATGCTACGGATCTCAGGGAGCGACTGGTGTCTCCCCACCACTAGTCACTGTTAACCCAGGCACAGCCACACGTACCGTCAACATATTTGGCGTTTTATTACACAATAATACACTTACATGTATTTCTTATGGGAAAATTGCAATTTTCAAAACTAAATTGTGGCCTTATTACAAGTCCGACAACATTGATCCTCACCTTAAAGAGCTTGTATATTTTGTTCTTTCGTTTGGTAAAGCCATTTCTATAGGAAAAAGTGTACTTTCGAGTCAGGGTTAGTCAGCCGTCGACTCTGCCGAAAATTTCTATAATATGGGTAATAAGCAAAATAAAATCTTGAACTAAGCAAACTTACCGATTATTGCAATAAAAAACTATGTTTTGTGACAAAAGGTTTGCTCGTTGGATGTCTTTGGAATTGCTCTGTACAGTTTCAGATTACGTTGCACTAATAGTTGTGCAGAGCAATATTCTACGAACGTTTTTGAAACAACTTATCCTTGATATAAATAACCTAACTTCAAAATATTTTGTAAATAAGTTGTCATTGTGGTGTCAAATATGAATAAGTTAAGCCAAATACGTTAAGCTACCTGAATTTTAATATCTTGTTTCTCAATCTTAAGTTGTTTCAAAAGCGTTTGTCGAATATTGCTTTGGACAACTGTCAGTGTGATGTAATCTGGAACTGTTTAGAGCAGTTCCAAAGGCATCCAACAAACAAACCTAAAATTACATACATAGTCTTGTTTACACCACGAATATTTGGCTATCGTAGTTAAAAATTAGGACCAGCAGTGTAGCGTAAAGCATACACCGGCCGACTGGAAAGCGGTAGATCGCGGTTCGAGTCTTAGTCGAGTCGAATACACTGCTGTGATCAAAGGTCCAATATCATTCTGTGGACCATGAGGAAGGTAACGGGAAACCACCCCATAAATTATACTCCCATGAAAATTCATCTTGGCTTTGGCCAAGCTGGGTCACGACGCTTCTGACAAGAAGCAAACGATGAAGAAGAAGAAGTTAAAAATTATTTTCTAATGTGAACATTAAATAAAATTTTTTATAACTCTGATCCGGATTAGCGAGGGCCGGATATACGAGATTTCACTGTACTTGCAGCAAATTTCAACATAGATAACATTGCTCCTTAGAAGAAATTATCATTTTTGGTCATAACTTTTTTTGGAAAAATTTTAAAATTATACAAGATATATTTAATATCTTAGAGAGAGGCGGTCGCAGCTTGGCGCTTATATGTGTCAAGTACTAAGCCGAGCGATCCCGGTTCAAACCCGGGTGGAGTAAAAACTTTATTCTGACCGTCTTACCTGGCAGTATGTATAAAACGCACTCACCAAGACGCATTTTCAATGGGGAAGGCCTTTATCCAGCAGTGGATTAAAACAGGCATATAGTGATAGTGATAGCGTACTTCACATCTGCAAATTTGCATAAATCTTTGTTTTTTGTTTTTCATTGGATCATAATTAAATTTTTTTATTGAATTTGTTCCAAACTTTACGAGCTCTTTCAGCGCCGCACCGTAGCTAATAGCATGGGTTAGCAATGCGCAAGAGCCCTCAAATGCCCGTTTATTGGCATAGTCACGATGAATTTCTGGATTTAAAGCATTTCGAAAGTAAAGAAAATCACGTCAAAACACAGTTTGGTGCATCGAAGTTTAAATATAATTATATTTTTATTTCAGTTGTTGACTTATTTATAATATATTTTACAAAAATCAACTTTTTTTAAATTTTAATCAATAAAGCAGAGGTAGTCCTCCGACTACATTTGCACAAGGACCAAATATTTCTAGCTACGCCACTGAGCACACTATATAAGTTTTGTAAACTTTTCTTCATTTGTAAGAAATACATTTAGGAATTGAAAAATTTGCGTTTAGTTAGTCGCAGTGTGCGAAGGTTATTCACACAGAAAAGTTATTCATTATTATTATTATTATTTATTGCGTAGCAGATTTTTACATCGTAGTGTGTTCTGGCCCTAACACGACGACGTCGACGACAAAAAATGTAACTAGGCCAAGTATCACACCGGCTTTTATTATTTCATGTGATGTAATGAGTATGCATTAATTTATTATTTATTTAGACAAAGCAATGGATTAACATATTATATTTAATTAGCGATAAAAAAAGTTCGTTCATAATTGTCAGCCACGTGTTTAATTTGTTTAATTTGGTGTTACTAATAATCCAAAATGTGGTTAGAAGAGGCAGAAGAACTTTTTAAGGGTTACCTTCCTTTTTATGTGTTAATTGTTTTACCTATGTTTATTATGATTTCCCCCATTAAACCCGTATCGGCTTCATATGAATTTCCTGTGTATAGAATGCAACATTTCGATTTACAAGGAGATTCTCATGGTAATAATAGTAATTCATTTCAGCACCCATTTTTATTTCTAATTGAATTATTTAAGGATGTCGAAGTGCTTCAGTAAATCTTGAGGCGAGGTCATTGTTAAGTTGGACAACGTCTAGGCATTGTGTGGTGGTCGATGTCAAAGATCTCACAATTGAATATTTTAGAAATATCCGTACAAAAGCAGGTGCTTTGTTGATTGTATTTCCGGAAGACGTATCGTTATTGTCTCTGGAAGAAAAACAGGTACTTAATATTATGTGCTCAACTCTTTTAAAAACTAATTCCAAGTTTTGATTTTAGAATTTAATATTGTTGGAAGATGAAATGTTATCTCAGGAGGTTACAATTCCTGTATATTTTATTATCGCAACTCCAGAAATGGAAAAGATTTTGATAGAAATATCAAATAGTGTTTCTGTCGACGACAAAGCTAAATCGGCAGCCGAAACATTGTTTAGTTCTGTTGCTGCAAACGGATACCAAATTGTAATAAATCCACGTAATCCTAGTGCACGACAAGATATACAAATTGCTACTATTCAAGGCAATCTTGTTGGACAATCGCATGATCCTAAAGCACCCACTATTGCTGTCGTAGCTCATTACGATAGTTTTGGAGTTGCTCCTGTAAGTTTTATCAAAATTGCTTGAATTTAAAATTATACAGATGTTGTTATACTTTTAGGACCTATCCTTTGGAGCGGATTCCAATGGTTCAGGTGTGGTGGTATTGTTAGAATTGATGCGACTATTTTCACTTTTATATTCCCGATACCAAAACCCATGCAAAATACAATATTATATTTTTATTGAGTGGTGGCGGTAAATTTAATTATCAAGGTAGCAAGAAATGGTTAGACGATCAAATGGATTCTTCAGATGGTTCGCTTATACAGGTAATACATAACATCAATTATCGATTTGTAGTTCATGTAGTTTGGAATCTGATAGCATTTTAATTTTGAAAAGTGTTCCTGCATTTTTTGGAAATTCTAAAATACAGATATGATTAAAATTTAACAATTCACAAGCTAAGCAAATAATAAAATTGCAATTATTTCATAAGCTTTCAGCTATAGGTCTATTCATGTTCTCAAGCTATGCCTTCTGCAGATGTTTGTAAATTAACAGTTACATACAATTGAAACAGATACCTATACAGACTTGTAACATTTTTATTTGAAACACAAGATTGAAGATATAAAAATTTGAGCCTGGTTTTGAATTTTAATGTTTACAGAATACCAATATTACAAATTAGAGAACAAATATAAAAAAATGAGTGCTTGTGAGTAAGAAATGTAAATAAATGAAAGCAATTACCTGTTATTGAAAGCCTATGAAATAATTTATTATTTCATTGTGTTTTGTTTTTATTTTAATATTACTTCTCACAACTTCACAGTTATTTTTTAAGAAAGAATCTTAATAATAGTCAAGTTAAATCAATTAGTATAATTAAGCAAATTTTTTTCAAACTTATACTTATAACATCTTTATGCCACGAATGTTTCCAATTTATGATTCTCATCAGACAAACCAAGAGTTGTTAATTGAGTGCTAAAGTTATAGTTTGGGAAATAATTTGTAACTGCTTATAATAATAATAATAATAAGTCTTTTATTTAGCAACAGCTGTATTAAGAACATTTTGCAATATCGACACAATCCTGTAAAATAATAACAGTAAATATTCTTTTTTAGGATGCATCCTATGTAATGTGCTTAGATACGTTAGCATCTAGCAATTCCCTGTACATGCACGTATCAAAACCGCCTAAAGAAGGTTCCCCGACATCGATATTCTTTAAAGAATTAAAATCTGCTTCAAATCATTATTCTGGCTTAGGTGTGGATGGAATACATAAAAAAATTAATTTGGCTGACGATTTATTAGCATGGGAACACGAAAAATTTAGTATTGCTCGATTTCCTGCCTTCACGTTGTCATCTTTAAAGAGTCATAAAGATGCTCGCAGAGCAACTGTTGTTGATGTAAATAAAAATTTAGATATGCAACAATTGGTAAAAAATACACAAATCATAGCGGAAGCTTTGGTTGGTCAGGTATATAACGTATCGGGAAATGAAATTTTTGGCGGGACTTGGGTAAGTGTCAAAAATCTTATTTTTTTATGATTATTAACAAATGCAACATTTACAGAAAGTCGAGCAAGACCATTTAGAGGCATGGATGAATATTTTGAGTTCTTATCCACGTTCGGCACAGTTATTAAGCAATAAAGATAGTGCAATTGTTCATTTTTTGAAAGATTCCTTTTCCAAATATCTCCGTGATGTACGTATTAGCTATACAGGTCCCGATAAACGCGATCCCGATTTTATGTTTTATGATGTTACGAAATCGAATATAAATATTTATAGGTAAGAAGGTTTCTGTACTTTTGAAAATAATTAATTTTCTTTTCCTTTTTAGTGTTAAACCAGCCATATTTGATCTCATCTTGACCTTAATTATCATAGCTTATTTAGGTACCGTGTATGTAGTAATACAAAATTTTTCAGGATTTTATCAACTGGCTTGTAGCATAACTAGCAGAAAATCCAAAGTTAATTAATTTTAGTCTACTGCCAAATTTTATTATAAATTGTAAGATTTTTCAAAGTCAGATTTGCAATTGAAATGTGGAAATTTTAGGTGTACAGATAATTTTGATGTGTTGGATATGAAATGTATATACATTGCCAGAAAAATGTAGTAAAATTTTTTCAGTAATTAAATGGTAATTAAGTAATAATTAATTACACTTTGTTATATCTCAAGTGTTTAATTTTTTTAAAACTTTGCCTTTACCTTTGAAAATTTGCCCAGCGACACTTGAAAAATACAAAACTCGTCAAGTTGGAATAAAGTTTTGCACCTTTTTTCCAACTGCTGGTTACTGGTTTGCATACCCATGCATTTGAAAACAAGCCCAAGTCCAAAAATTCCTTCAATGTTATATTAATATAAGATCGATGAAAAATTCCTTTTTAAGTAATTTAAATATTTTTATCGTTATTTTCATAATAAATAATGTTTTTGTTTGTAATAAGTATAAATATTTTGCAAGAAAAAATGTAATTTGTATTTTTTGTTATAAAGATTCTACATAAACACTATCTACTTTCCAGTAGTGTATGGGAATCAAAAGTTTAGAAGGTCGTTTTGACTCCCCTTTAGATTTTTAGAATCTAATAAAGCTTTGCAAGTGTTGTGGTTTTTGAGTTTTAAGATATCACAAAGTTCGTAACTCCAATTTAAACCTAAAATTTCAATACAATAAGTTCACGTGTACCTCTCCAGTAGTATATAAACGTTAAAACACTTGTTTACAAAAAATTCAAATATTCAAGTATTTGTAAAATCCTACAATCAGTTAGTTTCAAATAAAAACGTTGGTATGTCTCGTTTGAAATGTTTAAAATTAAAACGAAGGTTTCCCAGAAATTCGGCCTCTAGACGTCGCTCAGTGAGAACCACAAATTATTAATGATTATTGATTTAAAAAAATAATTGATAAACCTAGCAATCGTAATATTATAGTTGCACAATTGAAAAATTCCAAATTTTGCAGTGTTCGAAGTTCTTGAATCTTGAAAATTTTGCAGGTTGAAGTTGATTGAAAATTTCTAAATTCTTAAAGATTAAAAATTTTCTAAATTTTGCTGTTTTTTGGAAGCTGGTGAAGCATCCAAGAAGCTGTAATTGTTCCTCAATCCAAAAACCTGAACATTTAACAGTAATATCCAATATTTTTGCTTTAATTTCAATATAGGCCTATATTCTTTGACTCGACTATATTTATGTACACATGACTGTGTTGTATATTATAATATTAAAAGAGATCGCGTGGCATTTGCAGCTCGATATGGTCAAAAACTTAAAAAATTATTTAAAATAGAAGTCGCGAGTTGCACAAGTATAATTGGAGTGACCGGTCTACAGTAAGTTTAGACTATTGAAGTTGAAGTACCGTATTTTCTTAAAAATAACACTAATCAGCAGTCCAGTAATAGGTTAGTTTTTTGTTTATTATGTATATTTTTTATATTTATTTATTTAATTAATATATAATAAATATCCACGCCAGTGGATATTGTTGTTGGCCCTAGGGGGCTAGTTCGATATAGTGGTGATCTTGTTAATCTATTTATGATGTCACTAATAGGGATGTTGCATGGTAGAATTTAGTGATAACTTCTATTAATTCTTGAAAATAATATCAAATGAAATTTATAACCGAAATAAAATTTTTGAAATGCGGTCTGTGCTGAGAAAATCAAATTTGAAATTCAAAATAAATCGGTCAGCCGATTACGCCTCTGACGTCAGACGCGTGATCCTGAATGTTTTTATGGAGATTTTACAACGTCGCAAAGACCTGACAGTTAAAAATATTTGACTTGTATTTGACAGTTGTAAACAATGTAACGTTTACCATTTAAATTGAATTTTTTATTAATATATATTTATTTTAATACAAACTGCAGTCACAGCAATTATAAGAAAAATGATTTATTCCGAGTTTTCTGTGTTTTTATTAAAATTCATTTTTCAATTTTTACACAAACTATTTATAGGTTACATTATCAACACAAACTGCATTTGCTGTGTTGCCAGTTGTTAAAAAAAATAGTTTGTGACGTCATTCACGCTAAAACCACGGCTTGAAAAATCATTTTTATAAGTTTTTTTTGAGAAAACTGAAGCTCTTCTGAAATTTTTATTTATGCAGTGCTGTTTACCAGCACCTAAAGTTTATAAAAAAAAATACTTACAAAATCATGCAACATCCCTAGTGGACGTCACATTACGGCATAACGGATTTTTAAAGATCTCAAATTTTTTTGCTATATTTATAATATTGATACATACCAAATTTCAACTTTGTACCATCTGAAAGTTGTAGTTTTCTTTTCCGGACGCACATAGTGCAAAAATTACTTGTAGAAAATTTATATCAATACTTGACAATTTTAATTTAAAAAGATTGAATAAAAATTTTGGTTAATAAATTTAATACAAAATAATCAGCTTAAATAGTATTTGATTTTTCAATCAATTTTCAAGGCAAACAATAATTATAACTTCTAAGCATTAATAGTGTAATTTGATCTTTGAGCTTGTTGTTTTGCTTATATCATTAATTTCATCTACTTTTTTTTATTTCATTATAGGTTCTTCAAGTAGTAACAAAAAGTAGTAGTTTTTAATATTATAGAGTAAGTTTTCGTTTAAAAAGGTTTGTTAACCGTGTACCGCCACTGTTTCCATTGTGTAGTTATTTGCGTACTTTGAACTACTGTGCTATCGTATCGATTTTTGAAATCAAACTCCTAACCTAACATTTTTACGGCTATTAATTATTGCAAGTTGATAAAATTGCGTGGTTCATGTTATTTTTTTATGATCTTTTCAATGTTTAAAATATAAACAGTGTAGATAAACTTCATTGAATAAATTGGTGCATCACAATCGTGCAAAATGGCAGGAAATGGACTATTTAGCTATGAAACTTATGTTCATGCTCTTGCAGGATCAACAGTAAGAAATAAAAAAATTAATTATTAGGCATTTAAAAATATATGCATTATTTTTATTTTTAGGGCAGCGTATTTGCTATGTCTGTTTTTTATCCTCTCGATATAGTAAAATTTCGTAAGCAAAGTAAGTTGTTGAAATTATAATTTCGTTGGCATTATTTCAATGATTAATCATCATTTTTTGTAGTTAAAGAACAAGTAGAGGAAGACCACAGTAGTGCATTTGAAACGATATGTAAAATATATAATGACGAAGGACTGTAAGTAGTTTTCTTATTCACATTAGTCAACTGTCAATGAATGTCCATTTTTAATTACCTTATCATAAATTACCATTATTAACGCACGATAAAATTCACTATTGTTCAAGCGTAACTATCTATTTAAAATTTCATACTACAATAACGGAAAATAAGTACTTAAAAATACATATGCATTTCATTTATTTATTGGTTCTAACATTTTATAATATGATTTAGTTGAAAATTTATAGCAAAATTTAAAAAAGAATAGTTAATTCGATAATTGTGCTGTATTTATTAACCATATCCGTATTTTAATATTCCAAAAAATGCACTATTTTTCAGAAATAAAAAAAGCATTCTAATTATACAGTGACGGCGCTAGTTTCTTTTTAAAAGGTGGCCAGACATGGGCAATTGGGTAAGGTAAACTGCACTCCAAATGTACCTCATAATGGTAAACTGCACTCCAGGTAAACTGCACAAAATTTTGCAAAGTAGTAAACTGCACCCCGAACATTTTCAGGTAAGCTGCAACCCAAAATTACGGGATTATACAGAGTATAACAAAAATTGTTTTGTTATACGATTAAATTTATTAATTACATGATCCTTATATAAAATTAACTCAAGTTTTGGGTGAGAGTTCGAATTTAGGGGTTCGTAAATACACTTTTCCTTATAGAAATGGCTACACCAAACAAAAGAACACAAAAATACGAGCTCTCTAAGGTGAGGATCAATTTTGTCGGAGTTGTAATAAGGCCATAATTTAGGACAAATAATGCGACAAACAATGCAGTCGCTCCCTGAGATCTGCCGCGTCAACTTTCAAACTTTTCGAGTTGGAGCCGCTTAAGGGATGTTTTTAATGAGTTTAGCACGTGTCAAAACCGCTCGAAGCGCCGTCAGCGCCCGGGACGGGCGCGGGCGGGTGCGGAGAGTAGGTTTTGACAGTGCAACCAAATCAGAAACGAATTCACACAAAAAGTGATTTTTTTTCAAAATTTGTTGTCCGATCGCAAATTTAATTCTTTTTATTAGCTAATTACACCATTATCTATCATAATTTGTTGTAAAAACCGAGATTCTGGTATATTTACAGTCGCCACAACCTATTTTAATTTTGAGGGCGGGGTTACAGTTCAAAAGAGCTAGATTAATTTTTGAGATAACAATTTATTAAAAAATAAGGAAACTACCTGTTATTAAACCATAATCCCTATGGTAAACTGCACGAACTTCGAGTGCAGTTTACCATAGGGATTATTTTTGTTTTTTTTTGTTCGGAGTGCAGTTTACCACTTTTTTGTCGGCTACCTGCAGTCGTTCGTGCAGTTTACCGTCTTTTGTTGTAAAATTGTTTTAAAAAATGGGGCGTGGTGAACTGATTTTTAACTTACTGTACAAAAAGAATTGGTAACTATACAAAGATTGGCTATTAGGGTTGACAAAAGGGTCTCCCCATTTGTTTAAAATTAATATTACAACTTTTAATTTAAATAATAATATTTTACATACAAATAGCAGACGCATTTCCAAATAATTTAAAAATATAATACAATTAAACATTTTAAAGTGACATTTGAAAGGATTTCTAATGAGACTACGAAGAATCATGATATACAACCATTATTTTTATATTTCGTAGTTATCCAGGAAACCCCTTAAGTAATTGCTTAATCTCGTTGTAATTGCTTCTTACAAGAAATCTAAAATTTTAAATTATTTTGACGGTGGGTCATTATAGGTTGATGGAACAAATTTTAGAGTAAGCCTTTCTTCAGTTCCGTTACTTAAAATATATTCATTACTTAATCTTGAGCGAATATAAAATTAGTAATTTTATAATTAACATGAATATTAAAAAAGTATATTAAATGGTATATTATTTTATTTGCAAAAGTTTGTTCAGTTTATTTAAGAAAGTATTTTGTGCGACCACACATTAATTATTTTATTTATTAGTAATATGTAAAAATTCGGATGGAGGCATATTCCATCAATATGCTAAAATTGCATATCGTATTTATATATTTATAGTTTATTGAACCTTCGTAATGATATCAATGAAGTACATAATATATCTCTGAACTATATCTATGTATTATTACTTCCGTATATTATTTTCTGTTGTAAATAAATAACTTCTGTAACAAATTTTAAAATAATTTACCTATTTTATGCATTACAAGGTTTAATTATATACGCATGTATCGCGTCACTTTGACTTTTAAAACAATAGGAGACTCTTCACAAACATTTTTCTGGGCGCGGTTAAGGAGAAAGTTGACGATGACATTATTTTTTTAGATTGTTTTCGTCCACTCCTGAGCATAAGCTTTTCCAGTTTTTACTTTATCATAATTATGCAATATGAAAAGTATTGCTTTTGTGCAGAAATAAATATGAAGTTTTGATGGAGTTACACTTTTTGAGATCCCATGAGCTAAATAAGATCATTTCCAAAAAATCTGTGAGTGTCCATATGCCCGTGGTCAAATTTTGTGTGCGCTCTACCTCAAAAACGAATAGAAATTTTGAAACCAAATTTGGGATTTTGTATCCTTATATTGAGATTTATGTCCTGTTTCACAAACGTATAAACTGTGCTTAAATTATTTAAGCCTAAATTTAAGACGAAATCGTAGTTTAAATGTTTGTGAAACCGGGCATTAGAGCTGATTAGATTTTTGGTTAAAATTGGTTTATGAGAATTATTTAAAAAAATTTTTTTAAATGTTATTATTTAAAAATTATTTTTAATAATATAGATAAGATATTATTATTAAACGTTTGTTGACAGCAGTAACCATTGCTGAAAGCTTACGAATAATTTCGTTTTAGTGTTTTTTTAACCTTTTCATTTTAAAAATTTTAATCTAATATAGATAAGATAAAGTCATGGGCATGGTCACATCCGATTTTTTACATTTCTTTTATTTTAGGCCGTTGTAAAGCATATCTTCCTGCAAATTTATTTAGGTTTACCTAATGATTAGTTACTAATCATATTCTGTTTTGCAGTCTTTCCACACTTCCTTTTGTAACTCTATGCCTCCATTGAGTTGGTTTATCAACCTATTTAAGAGAATTCTGTTTGCCTATGTAGCATTCCATCGGTCGCTGTATTGTTCACAGATTTCCTTCTTTTCATTTATTGTGGCTGTCATTTTTATTGCATAAGTTGTAACATACCAACAGACATCATAAATCTTCCTTTTCAGATGTATCGACAGTTTTTGACTTGTTAAGTATACCTACAAGTAGTACAATAACATATCTGGCGGTGTCATTGTAGGTTAAATCATGTAAAATTAATACAACCATAGCCAAACGTGAAGCTGCAACTTTTTGGGTCACTGTCGGATAGATAGCTTGTGCCTCTTTCTCAATTTTCACTGTTATGCTAAAAATAAATTTTATATTAATATTTTGTGGAAGAAATGTTAAATTCAATTTAGCAGTGATTAAAGACATTTTTTTTTCTTAATATAACTCTTGAATCATTTTATTTTTTCCACTACTAGCCATAAACACTATCATTTCAACGTAAGTTATCGAACTGTGAACCACGCCTTCTGTCACCTGAGGTGAATAATATTTTATTATTCACTAGTAGTTAATAATGAACATAAATGCGTAGTCCGGAAACTTCGGGCCATTTTGAAAGAAAATTTATGTGTAAAACGAATTAGCATAACCAAGAAATTCTATCAATAGTGTTTAAATAATTAAAATCGGTCTATAAATAAGATTAATTTGATATTTAAAATGTTGATTAAATTGGAATTTTGTGACGTTTAGCAATTAGGCGAAATGAGAAAACGAATTAATTATGACAGCTAATTATGACTAGAAACTTTATAAATCGATTATTAATAATTATTACAATCAATTATCGTTACAAATAGTACACTTATTGACAAAATAGTTTTCGTCAACTATATACTCGCAAAACTTACAAATATCAAAATATTTAATGTAACCTTTATGTCAAAATTAATTAAACATTTTCAAGCAAGTGTCAACATCAAAACAAAAAACTATCATTTGTTTTATAATTTGAAATAAATAATTAAAACGATTTACTTTATTCATTAACAATTATTATTATAAGAGTAAACAATCCTAGTAGTGGAAAATTGAAAAGTGAAGTGTATAACCGCTTAAATCCGGTGCTACGCACCTTGGGATTTAATCTGGCGCTAGGGTTATAACACTATGCTTCACTACCTGTGTATAATATACTATTATTTTTGTCTGTTTTACAACTGTTAGATAATGTTTAATTTGTTGTAGATCTGCTCTATATGCGGGTATGAAGCCAAATTTAATTAGTTTAGGAACTTCAAATTTTATATACTTTTACACTTTTCATGGATTGAAAGGTTTTTTGAAAACATCTCCTCAAAGTGACTTGGGTGTTGGTATAATAGCCGGCATTGCCAATGTTCTTTTAACTACACCTTTATGGGTGGTAAATAGCAGACTAAAGGTACATTTTACTAGAAATTTTTGAATAAATAATACTAAATAGAATTGCTGTAGGTGAAGAAACAAGTACCATACACAGGTTTGTTGGATGGATTATTGCATATAGGCAAAACAGAAGGCCTTGAAGGTTTGTGGTCCGGTGTTAGCCCATCATTAATGTTGGTCATTAATCCTGCATTACAATTTGCGGTGTATGAATATTTTAAACGACGTGTGTCAACAAAATCTACGTCAACTGTATTTTCATTGGTGCAGCTGCAAAGGCAATAGCCACCATTGCCACTTATCCATTACAATTAGCCCAAACAAGGCAACGGTATGGTAAAGAAGGTAAAATGCCAATGGCAGCTTTATTATTGTCGATTTTGAAAAAGGGTGGCCCTAAAGCCTTATTTCAAGGTTTAGAGGCTAAACTTTGGCAAACTGTCTTAACTGCAGCTCTAATGTTTGTTGCATATGAGAAAATATTTCGATTTATAGTTGTTTTGTTGTTGAAAAAACCTCTCATAAAAAGTTAAGTGCAGTTTATCTATTTATAATGATGATAATAAAATAGCTAGTTGTAAATTCTTGGTTCCAAAGTAGATTTTTAAACTAATATTTTAGTTTAAAATATTGTGTTTATATGTACTAAATACTTAGTTTATAAACTAAGGTAGTATTTATTGATGTTGTGGTCAAGTGATTTAAATTTATTAAAAAATGATTACTCACAAAGCCAAATCTTGATAGTTTTTTTTTTAATAAATTCAAATCACCAGCCAATAAAGTCAAATAAAATAATTGGTTGTTTTATAATTTAACTGTATGAAAAAGTACGTCACAATTTATTAATTTAGAAATATTTTATTAAAATTAAGTAAATACTACACATTACAACATAAAAAATTAAGTTATTAATGAACCAAAAATGCACGCGTGGTAAGTATTTATTAGTTCAAGGTTGAATTATAATGTTCCTTAAAAAATTTTGCCGAGTATTAAAATATTATCATTTTATTAGTAATTTAATTATTGCTCCATACATTACATTATACAATGTATTAATATTTTTACCAAAGATATCAGCAATTAACAGCGATGATATAAAATAAAATGTATTTTGTAATATTAAACCGGAATATCCTTTTTTTAATAACCAAAAATACCTAAATTGTTAAATAGGTCACGTAAAAGACGCAATTAGATGAAAATATTATTAAAAAATGATCTGTAATGTAACTAAATGAAAACTAGTTTTCACAATTTTGGGTGTAAAGTAGTTACTTTACTCCCACTTTTGCGGGAGTAAAGTACTACTTTTTCCTGCAAATGAAAAGAATCGCCATCATTCAATCGTTTTTATTGGAAACAAAATTAGCATTAATGTTTACAATAGCACAACTTACAATATTAAATAAACGATCCATCGACAAATCACTGGGGAGGGGGTTAGTATGAGTAAGAGGAATACATTTTTGACTCGGTTTTTCGATATCTACTGCCGTTTTCGAATTATTTCAAATTCAAAGCCTCCCCTAATTTATCATTTGCAGACAAATTGTGAAAAATAGTATATATATCTCGGGACTAAGGTGACTTCATCCCGTGTGTGATTTTTGCCCTCGACTAACGCCTCGTGCAAAAACCCTCAATGTGGCATGAAAAGTGACACCTTAGTCCATGATGTTTAATATACTGTTGTATATTAGATCTTTAGGGGAACGGTATTTTGTTTAATTTTTCGTTTTCATCGGCTTTAAATATGTTCATAAAAATTATTTTTTTAAATCTTATTTTATAAGCAGTTTGAAATTGATTGTCCTATGTAATTCTTATGTGTAATTGAGTTTAGCTACCGCTTTGGTTTACTACTTTATATGTATGACTTGCTCGACCCCTTAATAGTATTAGAAAATGTTTTAACATATTTTTTTTATGATTTGTGTAGGGTGATCTTTCTAGATATTTGTATACAATAGTAAATTTAAATTCCTTTTGTTCTAAAACGGTAAGAAGATAAAACGTTAAATTGGAATTTAACGTAATGCTCAGTATTCATATCTTTATATGTTTAAAAATCACATTTTTTGTAAACTTTTACACTATCTAATGAAAGCTCATGACAAAGGGATTTATATAAATTATGAAAGAATCACCCTGTATAATGTTGTGATGTTGTTTATAATGCCAAAAATTTGTAAATTTTGTATTTCAACCCAATAGTTTAAATAAATGAAAAGTTTGACTTTGAATGCAGTTTTGTTACATTATTGCATGGAGGGGATAGTCCACTCGAGGCATTCTTTTATACTTGGCAAGGGCAATTCTTGAACGCTTTAATTCCATGTAAAATATGGAATTTGCTTTTCTGCAAAGTTGTCGAAACTCATCATTCTCGATCCAAAATTTGAAAAACAACTAAAATACATGATGCCAGATCTGGGCTATACGGAGGATGAGTTACCAATTGAACTCCCGAATCTTTCAAAAATCGAATGCTTTGACAGCAGTGTGGGAGGATGCGTTGCCATGATGGACTAAGATGTTACAGACCTTTGGCGACCTGTCTTTAATTTTGCAAACATCTGTGGGAAAGCCACTTTGCAGTACCATTTAGAATTAATACTTCAAGTGGAATAACAGCAACAGGACCACTTTGGCGGAAAAAACTGCAATCATTTTCTTATTGACGCTTCTGCCACGAATTACTTTTGTGGGAAAGTCTTCGTCTACCGAAACATTAGACTGCTGTTTAGTTTCAGGGTCGTAACTGTATACCCAATATTCGTCACCTATTACAATGTATGCCAGTTGCTTGAAACTTCTCCGTCAAATTTTTACAACATAAATTTACACCAGTTTACCCGAGCCTGTTTTTGACTTTCTGAGAGCAAATGCTTATAGATTATAAATTTCCTGCATCGAAATTAAAATTTTCTTTTAGAACTTAATAGTGTGAGTTATTAAAATAGGAACCATCAAAGGTTTAAAAGATTTGTTTGTTTTCTACTTTTGAGTTCACTTTTATAATGCTTTTTAACTACAGCTGAAAGAGTTATAGATCAACTTTCCCCTCAACCGGGGAGAGGTTCAAATCAATTATCGCTAGATTGCCAACTGGAAATGATCAAATATTCTCTTTTTTCTTTGAATTTTACGGTTAAGGTAAAAAAGTGCACTAAAATTAATCAAGAGCGAGACGGTTCTATAATAATTTGTATACGCAATGTAAACAGCTGTTACGTACTAATTTTAGTAATTATTGATCAGATAGAAATAGATTTGAAAAATAAAATTTTTGTTAAAGAACTGCAGTTTAAAACTCGACTAGAGATGGATTGATGGTGCATGCTTCGCAGCACAAGATAGAACATTCAATTTAAGATAAATGCTTAATTGTCATAATTTTAATAATAATTTAATATTTCTATAATTTCAACTTTCAGCAAACTTGTATAATGAGCTATAACAATTATAATATCTGGTTCAATGTGGTTACAATTGAATATGTGCAATTAACATTTGTTGCCATTAGTAATTTTAACGCAAAAAAATTTTACTGTAAAATTTTTGTGTTGCTCTAGTGCGAATTAGTATTGCATTTTATACATTATATATGTATAAGTATATTTTAATAAATTTAAGAATCTAAACTTTCTGCAGGATCTGGAGGTACGGTTAAAACATTTGGTTCCCGTACTAACGATACGAGTTTGTCTAATTTCATTAATTGCAAAGTAATTTGATCCAAATGCTGCTGCTTCTTAGGTGGTTTACAAGGAATTCGAAGATTGGGTGACAGTTTTAATAACGTTGTACAACCCCTGAAAGTAAAGCGTTAACACATTCATGATTTGTAATAATTTTTTCCCAAACTTACTTATCATCTCCACAAATGATTATCGGCAATTTGTCGTTAAACGCTATTCTAGTTAATTTGTATTTTTTCTTAGACACTACAGCTTGTTCGCATATTGGTTTATATTTGTTGACGTTTAAATCAAAAACGTACGCTTTTCCTTTAGAAGTTACAGCACCAAGAACGGTTGAAGAGTATGGAGCCCAATTTACATCACCTACACTTGCACCTAAATCAAATACAAATAGTGGTTCTCTGAAATTAAGAGATAAGTAATTAAGAAGCATTAAAATACTATTCAATTTACAATCTATTGTCTTCCCAAATTTTTATTCTCCAGTCAGCACTGCACGATGCAAAAAAATCTGGTTTCAATTTATTGTAATCGATTCGATGAACTGACATATTATGTGCCCTATATGTGAGCAAATATGCCGAACTGTAAGCTGCGCTACATTTGTAAATTAGTCCTTCTTCTGTTCCTACCAAATATACGTTCGGATTCAATGGATGTATTATCATACATGTTGCACAGGCTATAATTTTAATAAATATTAATTTATGACCGTGCTTTAAAATCGATTAACCTTTCTTCTTAACAAGGGTTCCGTCTGGTCCACGAACTGGAGGTAAATCGAGATACAAGTCTATAACTGTGGTGACGGAAAATTCGTTTTGCATTAAAATCCAGTTGTTAACTTTGCCATCAGACGAAACCGAAAAAAAGTTCATTTCTCCATCTGGCATATCCGGGGCCCATTTAACCTAGGAATCAATTGGAGGCGAGTTACAATCGAAAAATTATGTTAATGCAACTTACTTCCCACACAGCTCCGGCATGCTTTTGTGTTACCGAATTACTTCTAAATGCTGGTGTTTTACAAGTGGCTTGTATATTATAAACCATAACATTACCATCGTCCAGTCCAATTAGTACCATATACGGACATTTTTTATGAATATCTACACACATAACACCAGCTTCTGTTAAACATATGTAGTCAGGAAAAGAAGGGTTTTTTATTGTGAAAAGGCATATGGCTCCCCCTTTTACTGGTTTCATAAAATCCACTAAAAATAAAAATGAGATGAGATTAATTGGTGTTCAGGTAACTTACAATATCCGAAGCAAACAGCAAATAGATCGTAATAATGCGGGTTCCACACAAAATCGGTGATGGTATTTTTTTTTGTTTTATCGTAAGTAAATTTCCACAAGGGTAATAAAGTACCTTCTTCTTCGCGAAATTCGTCTGCAGGATCTTCCCAATACCTGAAATCTAAAAAGAACCAAAAATTTGTATATTATATGAATATCCAAGATACTTTTAACATACCTTTTGCTATTTCCTGGTATGAATTTTGATTAATCATTCTTTCAAGTGTTTTCCAACATTCATAAACACGTCCTTGTACAGCTTCGCTCAGTTGTACTCTACCTGCAATTTTTTTAGGTGCTTGAGCTTTAGATACGGGCATTTTATCTTTTTCTCTTCTTTCCCTCTCTCTTTCCTTCTCGGCTTGCTGTTCTTCATAATCTGCTTGATAACTATCATATATTACCCATTGAAGGACGTTTGCGGAGTAGTCAGCTTTCGGTGGGGGAATTGTTTGGGTGTCCCTATTCTGTTTCGAAAAATAAATTTAACTTTAATATAAGAAATATTAAGAACTGATTTTACTCGTGTTGGATTATTGTAAGTTAGAGCAGCACGTTCACAAAAGTTGAATTGATTAGTTAACTTTTTTCCTGCTGCAGGTCGTGCTTCGCCAGGTTCATCGTCACCTTCTTTAGTTTCTTTGCCTTCATCGCCTCCCTCTCCTCCTTCTCCTTCGTCGCCTTCTTCTTCCTCCCCCTCTTCTTCCACACGTTCTTCTGGTTGCTGTTCTTCTTCGGCAACTTCATCAGCTATTATTGGTTCTTCGGACTCGACTTCAAGTTCTCCAAGTGTGGCAGCTAAAATATAAATTTTATTAAACAGTAGTTTACAAGTAAAATTACCGGGTTTACGATCGTGTCCTTGAGCAATTAGTTGTTTACGAGCTTCTTCAGATTCTTTGTATAAATATGTTCCTTTTTGACTATAAACTAATACAATATTTCCTAGAGTAGGAATCGGAATAAATCCTCCGAATTAAAATCAAACACCACGAGACTGTCTGGTTGCTGTACGTTAGTTGTTTGCAGTACTCTTGGAAGAACTTCTTTCAGGTCCTATAACCCAACACAATTACAGAAGTTTCGTGTAAGTAAACGATTACAAACCGCATCGGGAATATCTAACTGATCTTTTGGTTTAAGCAATTGTCTTGATTTTGCCCATTCTTGAAATTCGTCATCTTCAGTTTTTGAAGTTTTAGCTTTTTTCTAGAGTTGTATAATTATAGACTGATTAATATACATACGCATTATATTATTTTACTTACTGGTTTTGCTGGGCTTGTGGGTAATGCTTTCTTTGGAGCACTAGTTGGAGGCATTTTTATGTAAAAAAATAATAATGTAAATTGTTTTAATAAATAAAAATGTGTATAGTTAAAATATTTAACAAGTAATCAATTTGACAGACAAAAAATGTTTGCTTGTTGCTACAGTTACTGCTGCAAATTAATGTCAAGCTTGGAAAAGTTGAAACACATAAAAGTTCAAAGATACTTTAGATTTAGAATAATAAATTATCTACTATTATCGATATTTGGTTTAAAATAAAATTGTGTATCGTACGTAGATGATGTTGTGTGGGTGCTTACTGGAAGTGTAAAGTATTTAAATTTGAATTTTCTAAGCGAATACAACGTGAACTAGATTATTGATTTTCTGAAGGAAAATGATGGCAGTGCTGTTTAGTGACATGGTGGTTTTCTTAGCATAATAAAAATGTTTTTGTTCTAATTTCTTCTTAATAATTTTATTAAAAATAATATAGGTGGGATTTTAGTGAAATTTATTATTATAAATGTTTGAACATTTAAATATTTTACAGTTTAAAGAATTAAATAAATGTGAGGTTTTATGTAATGGAAGATAGTGGAATAGACTCAGGAGACCACAATGGTGATTCAATTATTAAATCTGAGCAAAATAACGAACGACTTTTAGCTGTAATACATTTCATGCGTTTTGTAAATTTATAGATGATAGCTATTTATTTTAGACGAGCGATAGTTCAAGTGCCGATAGTAGTGGTAGATCACCTCCAAGAACTATTTCAACATCATCTACAAGACAATTACAACGTAAGCTGGAATCTCGAATAGAACATGCACGAAGATTGCATCAAGAATATCACACCACTCCAGGTCTCATACCCATACAGAGGCTGTCTATTCCAGGGGAATAGAGACCATCAGCCACTTGTTCAGTGGGAAAGCGATGACAGGTGGGTTTTTAAAATTTTAAAACTGCAGTTCAACCGATTTTTTTTATATCGATTTTATTAAGCAGTGTTTGTTTTACGATAAAATATAGTGTTATGTAAAGGTCCGTTTTTGATAAATTAACGATATTTTATAATATGCCACCTACCCTCTTTTAGAAAACATCGTTTGCAGAACAATTTGTCCTTATGGTTCTACAGCAATATCATTTTAGTGTTTTATTATGAGCGACAAAAAACTATTTCATTAAAGTGAGTAGGTATTGAAAATTGCCAATTGCAATTTAAAATCTACTTGAACATTATGTAGGAAATACATAATATGTACATACGTACATGTTTCTATAAAATATAAAAAGTATTTGACGATATGTGCTTAACGGGCAATTTATTATTTTGCGAAATAAAAAATTCCAATAAAGAAGCGTTATCCGTTTTATGGTTCCCTAAATTAAATTCGATCGAATTGAGAGTAGATATTTTACTTCTTGACGAAATATTTTTTATTAAAGATTTCATTTTACTTGACATGACCATTGTAAGTTCGTCCATTTTTAACCAACTTTTCCACATCTAGAAAACTTAAATTGGATAATTTTAATTAGAAAACATTAAATTTTTTTTTTATTAGTTTCAACATCTTCTACTATTTGCCATTTAAAAACGTGCTTATAGAAGAGTCATGTCTTGGTATAAATAAGTTTGTATCTATCCGGAAAGTAATGTTTCGTCAATACTTATTTTATTTTTTAAAATTGGAATTTTTTTGAAGCAATTAAAATTTGAACGTTGCCGTTAGTTGGTTAGGGTAGGAAGTATAACTTTATTAATTAAATTGTATCTGGGTCGAAGAATTCAGAAATTAAATTATGTTTTTAAAATGATCCAGTACCAACCTACGGCCGTAATAAAGTTTACATTTAAAGTAATAAAATGCTAATTGGTACTATTAATTAAAACGTTAATTTTTTTTGTTCGGTTAGTAGTGAATATATTTTTGTAATTTGTACACTTTTTGTTTAGCGAAGAGGACATTGTCAATTTTTTTCCTTTATCTCGAAAAGAATCTCGAGCGCATCAAGAACTTACCGATACATTCAGCATTGAAGAAATGAGCATATCTGGAGATGAAGAAGAAGACTTGCACTTGGTGCCCCCTCAACCAGTTTACAGAAGATTTGCATGTTGTTCATTTCCAGTATGCGTTATACTATAACTTTTGTTACCAATTATTTGTTAATAAGGGGCCTTTATAAATCTACATGTGCCAAATGGTTATTAAAAAAGAAAATATCGGATTGATGTTACTACACTATCTACAGTACTTAATAATGAATTATAAGAAACATTTTGATGATTATATAAATTTAAACTTATAATACAAAATATAAAGGATATCGTAGTTAATGTTTTAAATTTGTAAACCAGAAACTTAAATATTTCTAAAAGTCTTTATTTTATTTTTATACATTTGTTACACTTAGATTTACTAGAAATGTATAAAATAACTTTCTGACGATTGTTTTAAACTATATACAATGCTTTACTTTTCATATTTTGTCTGTACTATTTACCAAAAATTATTAAAAACATCGAAAAACAATTATTACAATTTTATTATCTGTTTATCCTGTATCTACCTTTAAACCTTTAAATGGATGTCTGTATCTTATCTATTGTAAATAATGTTACTGGGTTATTGGTTGCTGAAATGATCTATAACCCAGAGGGTTATTTTCTTTCATCAAAAAGAACTTTTGATTCAGCAAATATCTACTTTTTACCTGGTAATTTCGTACGGTAGTCGTAAATTTGGAATCATAAAATTTTGAACTTCATTTTGACCCATCTACAGAAAAATGCTTGTCATCGCTAGCCAACGTTGTAGCCAAATAATCGTAGGTGTTACTACACAATCAGGTAAGCTCTTGAATTTTCCATACTAAGTTCTGAGAGCATGGACGATTCAAAAATCTTTTTAGGTTCTCTATTATCAAGGGTAGTTGCTCAGTATGAAGAAAGAAATAATGTTTAAGAGGCGTCAGTTATAAGCTAGAGGCTTAGATAATAAAAATAAATATTTTTAGAAGGATAAGCTTTGCTTGAAGAATAAAATTTTCCAAAGAAATTTACAATTACTCCAAGTTGAGAAGAAAAGTTATTCATCAATTCGACCACAAAATTATAAATTTGAGCAACGTTTGAATTCAAGTTAGAAAATAAATTACGTTAAAAAAAAGTCTTGTCAAAAGCATCGTTGAAACCTACATTCCTTGTAACTCTATTGAAAATAACTCACTCACCTGTAGATAAACCAAAATGATATCTCGATTTGTTAAAATATCTTTCTTCTCAGGTCTATCGAATCAAAATAAATTACGTCATCGGAAAATTTTGGTTACCTCAAGAAGTTTACTACTATCAACAAAGATAGCAACAAATTGGTCTTTATCTCAACTTCAAACGCTAATAAATGATGAAAATAATAATTAAATTCATAACAATCGCTCATAATTGTGCTTCATCTAATTAAAACTTAAGGTTTCAAAAATTGTTGTCTTCCCAAATAAGAAACCATGGTTCGTTGAACTTATCGAAGGGCAAAACGACTCCCGATGCTTTGACTCACTATGCTTTGAATCAAAAGCAAAAATAAATGCATGGCTTCTGGACACCATTGAAATAAAATTGCACGAACACCATTCATTTCAGAAAACCATGTAGTATTTAAAAAACATTATCCAAAAATATTCAACCAAAAGTTTTATTAAAAGAAGTTTGATATCGCAATGTATTCAAAATATTCGTTCAGTCACCAATGTTGTGTGATACCAAATTTAAATGATCAACGACGCCATTACAAAATTAACATTTCCAAAAATTGGATGTCGATTTTATTTGAGCCAAACGTGGTATAGAAAAATTTAGAAACTAGGTTTAGTTACAGAATATAAAGACAATCTTTCCCAAATTGGCTAATGGTTACCCTAGATGTTTGGTTTGCAATATTTAAATCCAAATGAAATTTGTCATACGCTGTAACCCAGTTTTATTATACAGTAAAAGCTCCTTATTCGCGGGGTATACGTTCCAAAATTATGCCGCAAATAAGGAAACCGTAAATATAGAATGGTGATTTGTATGAAAATGCAAGGGTTGGGTTCCAAGGTACGTAAAATAAAATAGATAAAATAAAATCAGTTTAATCACATACCTATCATTATTATTAATTATTATTGTTTGAATTATTTGGTTTAAAATATTTAGTAATTTTTCTTGCTTTTCCGCCTTTAAAAGGCCTTTTAATTCCGCATAGTATTCAGCTGTGGCAACTTCAATTTTCCTTTTTAAAGCAAGGCTTCTTTCCAAAAACGGGTCAATTTTAATGAAGTGATCACACAGTTCATTTGCCATTCGGAAACCTGCAGTCAGGTTTTTTAAGGTGATTGTCATCGTATCATCGTCAGATGTTGAAGCTTGAAGGGTTTTAACATTTCCTCCAAGTCGGCTTTGCTTAAAGCTTCATCGAGTAATTGAAGCAGATCTTGAACGTCACTCGAATCTATCTGTTTAAAACCATCCTGTCCTATTCCATTAGCAATTTGTACAATTGTGTCAGTTAATGTTTTAATTTGTTTAAATCCTCACTTTCACAGACCGTTAGATCAAGCCATAGTTTTTTCCAACATGATTGCAATGTGTATTACTTGAGCTCTTGTAACGATTCATTTATGTTAACAATGCACATTGTTATGTTAAATTTTTTGCAGCATTCCGTAACACTCACATCAGAATAACATTCCATGATATCCACAATGGTTTTAAAGGTTCGCCTAATGTAAAAGAGCTTGAAAGCTTGAATTATTCTCTGGTCCATTGGTTGAAGTAAAGCCGTGTTCGGAGGCAAAAACATCACCTTAATATTCGGATGCATAGTTTCAAGCTCACGAGGCTGATCCGGGGCATTGTCCAAAACAAGCACCGCCTTGAAGCCAAAATTTTTTTCCTTTAAATATTATTATTATTTAATTTTGAGTTTTGAATATAAATTATATATTTCATGAAACATATACTAATTTTGTTTTCATTCACTTAGAATCAAGCATTAACTTATTTTTAACATTTACTAGTTTTTATACATACCACCCAATGTAAGACTATTTAAAAATAAGTGAATTTATATAGCAACTTCGATTTATTATTAAAACCTTTTTTAGGTAATTTGAAAGTAGTATAAATAAGTAAGAAGAATTAAAAAAATCAATCAACTTCTCAGGTAGCTTCAAGAACTTAATGCTTACTACATTAAAAGTAAGCAGGGATGTGTCAAATATACCACAATATTTTCATGAACATGTATGTAAACTTATAACAATTTCGATTACCTGCAAAAAACATTGACTATAATAAATATGCATTTATGTTATTATATTAAGCGATAAATTATGATGGAATTATAATACCACATTATAATGGTTTCCCAGCAACGTTTAAGCGGTTTCAGATGTAATATAAGTTCAGAAAAATATAATCGTTCTTGGAACAGTGAAACGTCCATGTAAAATTTTTCTGCGTAACGCAATAAAAGGTAGGTACTAACTGAAAAAATTTGAACGTCGATTCTAAATTCTATTGATTAATTTATAAATAATTTAAAATCACTCGTTGATATTATATAATGCAATAGAAGGTAGGTAGTAACAAAAAATAAAGATACCCACTGTGCACTATAAATAACTAGGTTGTATAATAGAAAAAAAGTAAGACGCGCGCCCCGGTTCGAATCCGGACCGATAAACAATTACTCTAATCGTCTTCCACGCCAACATGTTCGGGAAGCGAGGCGTGTGTATGCCAGAACCTCTCAGAAGAACCAAACCAATCCTTTACAGAGAAGTTTGGAAAAACTGAGAGACGCTTATGCCCAGGAGTGGACGAATGCAGGCTGAGGAAGAAGAAGAGATTATAGAAAGCAGATTGACTGCACTTCCAGAAAAAAAATATCATATTTGATAAAAATATTTAACATTAGTTTTTGAAGAACTCCTGGCAATAATAAACAATAAATATGACTACGTATTAAACAGAATTCATTCGATTCCTGCTACTTTTTGGTACTCAGGTGGTGTAAAATGTTTGGTTTATGCTTTTTTTTTCTCTGACAGCTTACCTTACCAAGCAACTATCGCGGAAGGCGGTCGCAAGACTTTACAAAAAGGCAAAGAAAACGAAAATAGGTTCCGACTTGGATAGATTTAAAACCATTAGGTTGGAATACAAGATAATGATTTCCATAAAAAAAACATAAATTTTGGAAAAACTTTTGTAGCGAAATTGCGTCCATTAGGGATGCTGCTAGGGTGAAAAAAATCATCTAAAAAAATCTAGATTAATAACTTGGCAGGATTCCTCGAGCAAACGACTTATATACGGAGAGCCTCGATGAGATTGCTGAAGTACTATTACTAACACACTTTCTTTATAGCAAGACTATCTTGGAATACGAGTGGACTAAGCATACAGCTCGGATACTAACCGATATAGATATAAAAACGCCAAATTAGGTTTCAAATCCGATAAAAACAGCCTGGGCTATTAAATTCTTTAGTTCTTATAAATAGCCGAAGTGTATCCGGCCCTACTTGAATGGGGTCTAGATTTTCTTTTGGTAAAGTTGTACAGGGAGTGCATTGCACATAGTTATGTATTCACGGAGTAACAAAAGATTATAGTTATTTATACCTAAGCCAGGTCAAAGTGACTATTCTCTGGCTAAGTCTTTCAGACCAATAAATAATATTACCTTTTTTTTAAGACACTGGAAAAACTGCATACACTTCATATATACATTTCGGCCCTGTACCTGCACCATTTTGAGATGGATCAGCTCCATGCTAGATAGTAGGGAGGTTATATTGCAATGGGAAATGCAAATATAAATAAAAGCAGCTCGCAGGGAGATATACATTCCTCCTTTTCTGGAACTTTGTAGTGAAAAGTCTTTTAAAACGCTTCAACGGAAATGTTCATTACACCACCATTAGATGATATATGTAGTAGCTATACTTTTTACTGGAAACTTTGAGAATGTTCTGTGTGTTCTGATGCAGGATGTTTTCAGAATTTTGAAAGAATGATGTATATAATGCGTGTGTTAGAGCCTCACGGTCTTCAGAAGCACCTGGCAGTGGTAATTTTAATATAAACAATTGAATCTGAATCCGAAACGTGATATTTACTATTTTAAAATGTGTAATTATTCCGTTGGGGTGGAGGGGTTTAGTCCCCTCTAGAATGGGTTAACGAGATTTCAATTAATGTTAAATTACTAAACGGATTAACGAGATTCCTATACTAAATCAATAAGTATTTGAAAAGCATTTAAAGGACGGGCTTAACCATTTGTTTATAATAATACTCAAGTTTAGTGAACAATTAAACAGATTATTTGTTACTTAAATTTCCCTAAATTATTAAATTATTATTTTTTTAACGTTCAGAAAAAAAGAATGGATCTGGACATTTTATTCATTTTTTACGTTATAATTATTAATAATTTTCATGGCACTTAAATAATTATTATTAGTATTAATACAACAAATGATGTAATGTTGATAATTATTGCAATTCATCATAAAATGAATGCTACTGCAATGATAATTTTGTACAATTATATGGATAGTAAACACTTACAAAAATTTTCTTCCTGCACTAAAAGTTGCATTTCCTGTTTTATTACAGATTTTAATTTATGTTTAATTACAATGTGCAATTGAAATGTACATCTGGAACTCGTACATTGAATTTAATAGTTTGTGAAATTATCTTATTATATAGCAAATAATTATAATCTCATGTTAGGTTCACGTTGTTTTGGGCCACGAGTATATTGAAGAGTATTTCTTTTGAAAATTTCTGCCAATGAAATCACTGTACTTTTTAATTATGACAAATGACAGGAAAACATCAGGGGGTATTTATACACTAGTGAAACTTATATTGTTAAAATAGAAAATATCAAACTGACAATTAAAAAAATAAAATGTTTACTTAAATATTTTAATTCGGAAAGGATTTAGAAACTTTCAGAGTAAAATACTCGTTCAATAAGGACGATATGACTCTTGCATGCTACAATAAAATATTTTCTAAAATAAGTTCTAGGGACGGGTAATAAAACCGAACTTGAATTTGACCATTTTTGAAGTGGATTATGAAAGATGAGGGTCTAAATAGCATATAAAAAAAATAAAATTTGCGGAATTTACACACAATTTTGAAAAAAACGGCTTTATAAATTTATTAACAATGCAATTTACTCATTGGCTTTTTTGAACTGTAACCCCGCCCCCAAAGTTAAAAGAGGATGTGGCGACAGTAAATATACCAGAATCTCGGTTTTCACGACAAATTATGATAGATAATGGTGTAATTAGCTAATAAAAAGAAGTAAATTTGTGATCGGACAAAAAATTTTCGAAAAAAATCACTTTTTGTGTGAATTCGTGTCTGATGTGGTTGCACTGTCAAAACCTATTCTCCGCACCCCTACGCGACCCTCCGGGTCGCTCCGGGGGCTCCGAACGGTTTTGACACGTGCTAAACTCATTAAAAACATCCCTTAAGCGGCTCCAACTCGAAAATTTTGAAAGTTGACGCGACGGATCTCTGAGAGCGACTGGTATCTCCCCACCACTAGTCACTGTCGACCCAGGCACAGCACACGTACCGCCGACAGAATGAACGCCATATTGAATTTTCTACACAAAATACACTTACATGTATTTCTTATGGGAAAATTGCAATTTTCAAAATTAAATTGTGGCCTTATTAAAGTCCGACAACAATGATCCTCACCTTAAAGAGCTTGTATTTTTATGCTCTTTCGTTTGGTATACCCATTTTATAGGAAAAGTGTACTTTTGAGTTCAGGTTTATTACCTCGACCCTAAGTTCTATTTGTTGTTTAGGAAATAATGGAACAGATTTTGAAAATTTAATGTGAATTTCTTAAAATAAAAATCTAATAGCTACTTACTACGAGTATTACCGATAATAGTTTTTGTCAATTGATACACGTTTAGTATCAATATTTGAAACATACAGTTTTATGAGAATGGAAACTGATTCAATTATTTTCAAAATCAAAAATTTTAATTTAAAATTAAATATATTGTAATGAACGTTTACAATTATTAAAGGTTCCTTAAGTTTTGCAAAAATGCTCTTTTTATTTCTGTCGGTCTCTTAGCACTGCCACGCGATATTAACGGTTACTTTTATTCCCGCGTCTTTTAATTGTTTTTTCATTGGTCTATCTTACCACGCCACTATTTAAACGACCAATCTGAATTAACCCTATAATAACGGTCATTTTATTTCCTCCAACTCACCAAGCAAGAATCATTTTATGTTTTCGCGCCATTTTATATTTTTGGCCAACTGGCCAAGTCAGCATTTAACGGTTTTTTTATTCCCGCGAATTTTGTAATCTTTCTCTTCCTATTGGGTTTCCGAAACATGTCACTGTATGAACAACCAATTGAAATTAAGCCAACAATAACGGTAAGTTTATTCTTTCGCGGATTCATTTTTTCACATTAACATTTCGTGAAAACTTAATTTTCCGAAAATTGTTGTTCATAGATTTTTCTTTAATTAATGATTTTGTTGCTAAGTTTTGTCCACTCTGAGTTTTCAGGCATAAATGCGTTGTTACTTGATTCGCTGACTGTTACATTTTTTCATAAATCACCAAAATTGTTTGAAACGAGTCGCGGCACCTTGATTAACCCGAAATATTGTTTATCTACCTGTAGCACTACTATATCGTCTTTGCAAACTCAAATTACTTATTTAAATTAAAATTAAATATTTACATAAGAGGTACGCAAACTCAAGAATCGTGGAAGACGGTTAAAACCTAAAACAGAATAACCAAAACTTAACAAACATACAAGTGGTAAAGATGGAGAATTGGAAAAACACTTTGAGACAATGCTGAATGAAGATAGAAAAAATTTAAAAAGAGGAAGAAGGAAAAAAGAGTAAACACCGAAAAGAAATTATATCTAGTATCACGAAAAAGAAATCTATCAGGCCCTAAAATGCATGAAAAGTGGAAGATCCCAGGGAGGTATTCCGATTGAGCTAATAAAAATGCCCGTCATGTCTTATAGATGTGATACAACGAATATATAATGATTGCCTTATAAAGGGTATAAGAGCACCACAAGAATGGAAGGTAGCGTATATTACACCTATATACAAAAAAGGGAAAAAGACAGATTGCAACAACTATAGAGGGATCAGCGTATTATCATCAATCGGAAGACTGTATGGGAAAGTATTAAAAACACGTTTAGAGAAAGAAATCGACATAAGGGAAAAGCAAAGTGGCTTCACAGCAGGAAGATCATGTGTAGACAACATATTTTCAATTCGTCAACTATTAGAAAAAAAGAAAGCAAGAGACAGAAAAACACACCTAATTTTCGTCGATCTTGAGAAGGCATATGATGCTGTCCCCCTTTCGAGCTATTCAAAATGCTTGAAGAATCAAACATCAATGATAAGTATATTGCAGCCATACGAGACCTCTATCGTGCAAATCAAGGTATGGTGAAAATCGGAAAAACCGTATCCGAAGTCTTTAATACAAATAAGGGACTGAGACAGGGTTGTTGTCTCTCTCCCAAATTTGTTTAAAATATATATTAATGCAGTCTTAAAAGAATGGCAAAGAAAGTGTAGGCCAATGGGTATAAACATAGACGGCGATATGCTTCATACTCTCTTGTTTGCAGATGATCAAATAGTAATAGCCCAAGACGAAGACGACATCACATACATGATGAGAAAACTGACGGAAACCTATGAAAATGGGGTTTAAAAATAAATTTCGACAAAACAAAATATCTAGTGGCAGGAAATTGCCAAAGGGAAGTATCGAGCAGAATAATTCAAGCAAAACAAGTAACGCAAAATTAAATTCACTTCTCTGGTCAAAAGATCTAAGAAAAACAACAAAAAAGAATATATAATAGTATGGTCAAGAGCATTCTCACTTACGCCTCAGAAACATGGGAAATAACAAAAGAAATAAAAATAGGCTCTTGGCGACAGAAATGGACTTTTACGACGAAGCTGTGGGATAAGTAGACTGCAACACATAAGGAATGAAGACATACGAAGAAAATGAGAACTAATGAAACAATAACAGAAGAAATTGAAAAAAGCAGCTGTTATGGTATGGACATATGCGACGAATGCTACCCCATAGGTGGTCACAAAAGTATGGACCTGGACTCCCCAGAAAGAAGAAAACGAGGCCGACCTCCAAGACGATGGAATGAAGAGATACAAGAAGCCATGGAAAAGAGGCAGTTGGAAGAGGATCTATGGCAGAACAGAGACCTCTGGCACTTCAGATGTGAAACACGGCGTTGACGTATTGTAATACAAAGTGACATCCTGTCGGCCAATCAGTGTGTTGCCAATACTTTCGAAGGTGTTTGAGAAAATTTTGCTGAAACGACTTAATCCCGTACTAGAGCAAAGAAAGCTGATACCTGATCATCAGTTTGGTTTTAGAGGTCGACATGGCACGATTGAACAGGTGCACAGAATTACCAAAAATCAGTAATAATCTAGAAAACAAAAAATACTGCTCTGCAGCTTTTATCGACATCAGCCAGGCTTGTCGCATTGCAAACTAAGAACATGTCTTCTGTATCACTTTTATCAAATACTAAAATCATACTTAAGTAATAGACATTTTTAGTAAGATACCAGGAAGAGTATACCGAACTTCACCCAATAAGCTCAGGAGTACCCCGAGGCAGTATTTTAGGGCCGGTGCTGTATCTGTTGTACACGGATAACAACAACAGCTACATTTGCTGACGACACAGCTGTATTGGCATCACATAAAGAACCTCCACTTGCCTCCAAAAATCTTCAAGACATTCTATATAAAATTCAAAATTGGCTCCGCAAATGGAGAATTAGGACCAATGAAGCAAAATCGATTTATGTGACATTTACAATGCGTAAAAAGACTTGTCCACCGGTAAAACTAAATAATTGTACTTTAGCCCAAGCTGACGATACAAAATATCATGGTATTCATATAGATAGAAGATTAACACGGAGAAAACATATCTTTACAAAACGTAAACAACTTGGATTGAAGCTTAATTAAATGTGTTGGTTACTTAGCAGAAAATCTCAATTATCGCTTGAAACCAAAATATTACTATATAAATCCATAATAACACCAATAAGGACGTATGGTAAACACCTATGGGGGACTGCAAGCACTTCCAATATTGAAATACTGCAGAGATTTCAAAACAAAACCTTACGAACGATTGTCAATGCTCCGTGGTACGTTCCCAATTATGTCATCCAGCAAGTTTTACAAGTCACATCAGTTACTGAACAGATTCAAAAATCTTACAAAAGATATGAACACAGATTAAAATACACCCCAACAAACTAGCAAATAAATTGATAGACACCACCGGCTAGGTACAAAGATTGAAGAGATTCAGACCTATCTGAATTGAATTATATTATATTTTAGGAGAACATTCATTGGAGTGTTTTTTGCATAACTTGTACATATCACCAAATTCACTTATAATTTATTTTTTAAACAGATTGTAAATATAATTGAAATAAAAAAACTATACGTCCAATTTTGGCAATCACGGCACTGTAACCAATTTTCAGTGTTGTTTTTATATGAATTCCAATAAACAAAAGACATTCACAACACGGTTATCTTTTTCAAAAGATACTAAAATAAAGACATGGATACATTTCAGTGTAAGAAAATCTGATGATATATTTAATGTGTTGTATCAGGTAGTAAAACAATTTTGGCAAGGCTGGAGCAACCATATACGTATAGTCATCTGCTGACCAGGGTGGTTTCTGATCCAAATATCAGCTGAAATTGAATTGAAATATGTGTCATTCCTCACCTGCAACATTGTTTCAATCGCTGTCGATACTAAAAATTTTGTTTTATTCTAATTTATTTTAAAATAGTGTGATCAAGATTAACATAATATACCTTTTTCAACGACGACTCGACGAAGCTAAATAAGATGTACAGAAATTATTAGTTTTGTTTTTATATAAAAACATTAATCTTGCACTAGAATTCAGCAAACCAATTAGAAAATCAGAAATAATTCCATACGAATTATAAAGTGATCAGTAAAGTAAGACCCACTAACTTGCCTAACCTGTAGGTGGGCCAATTTTGATGATTTTTATGGAGAACTCGATAACTATGTACATATAAGAGATATAGAAAAATAGATGGCACAACCTACATCTTCCTTTTGAGAGAAACTCAATGCTGAAAACTAGAAAATAAAAACCATACCTAGTAGTTCACTATGATATTTTTAAATAGCGTTTTTTATCATCTTTGCAGTGATATACGTAGAAATATAATGTGAGGTTCAGTATTTTATCTTTATCCCATTTTATTAATAAATGTTAAATAAAAAAACTAAAGCCCTAAATAAATTAGATATAATAAATTTTTTTTTCTTTTTATTATTAAAAATTATTTTTTTAATATTTAATAAAAGTATGATAAAGTCATGGGATGATCACATCCGATTTTTTCAAACCGGTGGTGTTTTATAGGCAGGTACATCCTTTTCTTGAAAGAGTTTTAAAGCTCCATTTGGATGTTGTCGATTTTTTTCTATTTTTTTTCTCCAGAACTTACTAGATTACCAGAACTAGATTTCATGGTTCTTCTTGATTACAAATCTTAACTCTTTCAGTCGCACTCTAAAAACATGAAAAACCCTACATTTTACAATTACACTAATGTGGAAATGGCTGAGAAGTTTGCTTTAATATTTTCCATGTCCATATCTATGCTAAAATCACTCTTTCGATTTAAATGGTGTTTTAATAAACTTTGTTTTTGGTACCTATAGCTTTGTAGTTGGAACCACTTATTAAAATATTTCCTAGCTCTATAAAACTAATAACCTCAAAACACAAACTGCGTTTTCTTTCAGAAGTTTGCTAGAGCGGGTTCGCTATATTACTGCTTCACAAATCACTTCTCGTTTTATATAATAGTATCGGCATATAGTTTACTGCAAAATACGCTGAAAATAAAATTTGTGTACACCTCGGAGTCGTGAGATTTTAAAACACTAAAGGTGGTACAGAAGGTTACCTTAAGGCTAGCTTGGACCTTATAAACTCCAAATCATTAAATTGATCCAAATAATCTGACATTTGATCCAATCAAGAGCTCCAGGGGTTTAGGAACCAGCTTGACAGTAAGGTGCCCAAATCAGCATTCAAAAGTCGACTGCCGGATCCTAGATGGTAGATAGCGCCCCGTATTTTACCAAAATTTTTACTGGTAATAAATGCTGGTCCCGTGGTTGGAAAACACAAACTAAAGCTAACCCCGAATCGTAAAAAGGACGCAGTAGCAAATAAAATATCAAATAATTCGAACAAAGGACAACCTATTCCAAACTTCACAAACAATTAGATATAACTATCTAACAGCGTATTTATAATAATTTCCACGGGAGAAACCTTTGACCAATATCTAAATCAGAGGTACCAGGCTTTAAGACAGAAGTGTTTAAATTTAAATCTTAAAATTGTCTCACAAAAGCCAGGATGGCTAACAATGCTATAAGTTTTACCAAAATACTAAGTTTTATGTGTTTAATCAACAAAATTGAACCAATCGGACAGAAGATAATTTATTGTAATTACACCAAGCGATAAAAATAGCAAATAATTAAACCAATGTATACAATAAAATGTACATGAGCTCGTAATTTAAAGTGGCCGTATAATACGCTTACAAAGTATATTTAATATTACGTTAAATTAAAGCTTAATAAGGATTCTTGTAAAATTATAAAATTAATAATACAACCATTATTCTCGCATACTCATTGAATCCAAAATTAAAATTAAATGATAACATTCTTATTTTTCGATATTCTGATGATTCTTTCATGTAGATAGGGTAGGTAGACCAAAAAGGATTCGTACCCAAAATACCACTAGACGCAGATGTGAGGACTTTCCAGGAAATAGTAACAAGACTCGAACACAATGGGATGAAGAGATTGCAAATTAAACTTCCACAATATCTTACACTTCAAATAATCCAAACCCAAAGGTCATCAAACAATTTCCCAATTAAATTGGGTTCGAAAAGCATTCGATTGCATAAGTGTTAAATGTAACCAAATAAGTAAATGAACAAGCTGTAGATAAGTTATCACCATAACGCATATAATTTATTCTCCAGCATCAAATTCAATCACGTTTTAAAGAAAATTTAAATCCACAATGGACGTGATAATGGGTTCCACTCGATCGACTACCAAAGGAATATATCGCAAATAAAAACCAAACTATCTGCTGCCCAATTTAAATTCGTGACCAACACGTGCCCAAAATCAAATAATCCAAAACCCAGTAAAGACAAAAAAAAACCTTGCGAATTCACTATTGAATCACACATCAGGAATCTTATCTCAACACATTTTCCTTTACCTCTAGCGTTATCTCTCGGTCAAAAAACAAAAATTTGAATTTTCAAAATATAAATTACAAAACAATTACTCTCAAAACGTCAAAACTGTATATCACACACAACTTAGCTTCAAATACATCAAAGACATACTTATTTATCATCAAAGAAAAACCTTAAAAAGAATGATTTTTTATTATTTAAATTATGAAATAATAAAAAGAAGTTTTCAGTCAGGCGTTTAACGCTTTTCGCAGCACATTATCGTCGTTTGTTCAGGAGGTTTACAATGGAATAATGGTAACACTTCTACCTACTACCTTTTTGTGAATAACGAAATCGTTTTTAGAGGACCTCAAAATATGCATTTTAATTAAAATGAAAATAAAAAACAATGCACTTTATAAAACTAAACCTTTGCCGATAATAATATTATGTAACTTGAAATCCTGTAAAATTCATTCGAGCATTAGAATGCTCACTGGCTTACATTTTGCCCACCTGCAAATGATGTATTATTTGCAATAAATTGTTTGTATTTAACTTACATTAAATTAAAATTGTATGTAGTAGTTGTAAATTATATGTCGGAATAAATTCTTTTATATTTATAATTGTACCGATGTAGCTAACATTGATAATGGATAATATTCACCTATGCTAATTTTTTTTACGTTTTATTGTACGCTTAAGTAACCACATTAAAGTATTAATGTATTTTTTTTACACACATAACGAATTATGATCTACTTACGTCATATTATTGTAAATTGAGTATTTAATAGAGTTCCAAAAATGATATTATAAATTGCAGAACAGGATGTGATTTTGATAAATGAATGTTTAACACTTCGTGTAACAATCAATTTTAAATCATACTTTCCGAATGATACACATAGAATAGCAACTCATAATGTAATTTACGCGGACGACCTTCTAATATGATATATTAAAAGGGGGCGCAATTAAAATAATTACGGGAGTAAAACGAAAAAATGTCATAAACATGTGACCTTCTATTAATAATTATTACATATTGACAATTGCAACTAGCGCGGTGCGGTGTGTATCAAAGAATTTAATCAGATGAGGACGTTATATAAAATTGTTTAACATATGATTGTGCGGGTAAGCATGCGCGGGGTCGTTGTTAGATACCCAACAGGAGGCAGTTAGCGGCGCACCGGGGTCGCAGGAGGAACCCCCGCGTAATGTCCGGGAGTGAGCCAGCGGTGACCGCGGGGCGATGCTAGTCAATCTGGACCTATGTCTGTCAAGAGCCTCCATCGCCGGGTATCAGGACCCGGTGGATATGTGCAGCACTTCCACAATCAGTAAGTTTTGGATAACTAATCGTCGGATGTTCCTACGGGTTCATCCCTTAACCATGTCTCCACTCTGTTACATAACACTTGGGTCAATTTCCAAAAATTTAAATGAAAAATTAAATATCGACATGTCATCGTCACGTAAATATTACCTAATAACGTAGTAGTATAACTTTGTCGATATTTACCGTTGGTAATTAATACTTGTTTAGGGAAAATGTTTGTAATTAAGGTGGACGTAAACAATATTTAGTTTTTCTAATTATTAATTATGTTTTCCACACAAAACAGATCAAACTATATTAAAATTTCAATGCAAAATTTGATCAATATTAATGTCTCGAGCACATTATTTTTATCATTCGTTTAAACATTAAAATTGATTGATTTATCGAAATGATCAGCAAAATTGGAAAAATACAAACCAAAAGAAAAGTATCAGGGCGTGACTAACGTGAATGATTTTAAGGTTAAGCGTTGCCTTAATATTTTCAAATAAACACACTATTAGCATTCTAACATACCATTGAGATTTTTTGAATTTTAAATTCGCCCTCACGAATAATTGTTCTGCTTAAAAGGATTTCTCTACTTTTCTGCTATTGAGAGTTAAAGACAAAGGAGTCCAAGGATAATTTGGTTTCAGAAACATGCGTGCTGGATCAATTGCACGGTCTGGCGATTGAATATTTTTACACAAATTATGGTAAAGGAAGTAATCTATTTCTTTGCATTGTTGTCAAATTTTTGTGTTAACTTGGCATATTTACGAAAATCAAACCAAGAGTTTTGCCCATTTAAAATGTTGGAATATTAAGCGCCTTTTTAATTGGAAAATTATTATTTATCCTTGATGCGTGTACGTACTCTTCAAGGGAGTAAAATGCTTTGAGCTATTCAAAACTTGATTTTTGAGAATATAAAATCAGCAATATTTCATTTTAACTTTGAAATTAACAATTTTTTTTACAAATTGTTTGCTTTGGAAGTATTGGAAAATTTTTAATTATAAACATACTATCTTGGTTTTTGACGAATGAATAAATCGCTAATATTAAAAATTAGCGGTTTAAGTTTTTAATCAAAAATGTAGCTGTAATAGATAAATTGGTGGGTATTTTAATAAAATTATTTTTTTTATGTTACATGCATGCATCGAGCATATTTTTTTTTTTATTACATTTTAATATAAAAATCAATTTTATGTATAGTATTCGTTTTAAAAATTAAAGCTAATACAGGATATATGTATGCGATTGAGTTTTTCTAATAATCGGTGGTACCTTAGAAATGTTGAAACGTGAAAAGTACCTATTACATTTATTATTTCACTCTAGTATTTTTAGATAAAGGAAAAACATTGTCCTGGAACAAAAAGTTTTAGTTTGAATAGAATAATGCAATGTAGTAAAAAGAACATTATTATTATTTTAATGTTATATGGAAATAATTATTCGAGTCGAGCAGGTTGAAAGTGTAGATACGAGCTGAGAAATTCCGGTTCGCCTTGTGAATTGATGTGTAAGAGTTACTATTGCTATTGTCGAACCTCCAATTTAGGGGTTAAAAGGTGACTCGGCACATCAATTTTCGTAAAAATCATAAATGCTAATTTGTTATTAAAGATCGATCACGGAAAATAAGAGACGAAGCAGTATATTCTCGTGGTAGAATACCGCTATAAAGTTAAAAAGGTTTAGGCGTCAGTTTTAGTCTCTTAAAAAAATTTAAGTTGGGTCTAGATTTATTATTAATTGGTAATCTGTTGGCAGCAGTGTATTTCACAATTTGTAGGATAATATCGATGACAAATATTCAAGATTTGCCAAAGGACACTAATAGTAGTAAAACAGTTCCACGCGACTTGACGCGATGCGACTGACCGACAGAGAGAGAACAATTTAGGTATTTCATTTACATTAAAATATATTGTTCTCTCTCTGACGACCCGACCGCGCCAGGTCGTGTGTAGCTGGTTTAACGATCGTTCTATCACAGAAAATCTTGATATTCTGTGTACCGCTTTATGTTTTCAGGTGTAACTTCTGAATTTATTCCCCTTTGGAAAATACCAAAATCCACCTCTGGGAATAATAAAATAATAAATAATACATGTTCTTTTTTAAAAGCAATTATAGTTTAGGCAGTGCAGACGCAAATTTGAAGAGAAGGTTTTGCAAATTTTATTGATATTAAAATTTTTATGATTTTTAAAATGTGCAATTCTTAAAATTTTATTGCAATAAACATCAAGCATAATGAAACCATTACATCATGATATTATTGCTCTGCATAAACAATGACGGCGGGAAGTTGTTGAAGAAATGAAACTACCTGTCTTATTTAATTTTTTGAATACTTGTTAGGTTTTTGAAATTGTAAATTAATGTTATAGATTTTGTCAAATTATATTATCAATGGTATTTTGTCTTGTTGATACTTATCATAACATTAGCGTGTGTAGTAGACAAATAGATATAGTAGTTAGGTTCAGAAATGTTGAAGCAATCAGCATGCGGTTGAAAACTACATCATCTAAATCAATTATTTCAATTATTTGTCAATCTTAATTAGGCTTCTGGTGTAGTCACACACACGAGTCAAGTGTAAGCTGATTGGAAATATGAAACTGTCCAATTATTACAAGCGGTTAGAATTTTGCTGATGTAAAATGAGAAAAATCCAGCAGTGATGCGATAAGAAATTTGGTAGGAATATTTGGTCAAGTGTTAAACGAAGTATGAAAGATAACGCTGAATAAAATATGTAAAATGTATATAGCGATGTAAGAAAATGCTTGAGTTGACTTTTAAATTACATTAGATGACTGAAATTTATAAAAATGGAAATTTTTTGCAAAATATTCCTTACATTGACAAACTGGATGAGTAAGTCGGCAGAAACACAAATCGATGGTAAAACACTGATTTTGAATAGTGAGGAATGCGTAAAGTGATACTTGAATTTAAGGATAAATGGAATGATTGTCAAGTAAAATTGATTCAAGTGAAGGGTGAGAATTTGTCTTTGTATTTGTAGTTTCAAACATTTGTATGTTACTGTATGCATGGTATGTAGTATATATGTATTTATGTAAAGATATATTGTATTTGTGTGTGAGATATGCTACAAAATATGGTAGATGATTTAAAGCGGGAGGTTTTAGGAAATTGAATGAGACAGAGTAAAATGTCTTAAATTAGGAAAATAAGTAACAGGATGTATTTTATCTCTTTCAAGAAATAAAGGGCTTTTGAATGGAACGACCGTTAGTCAAGAGTTTGTCTTGTCATAATGCTCTAGTGGTAAATACTATCATAGATGTTTTAACCATATAAATAATTTTTTTTTTAGATTTTACTTTTGTACAAAGGTGAAATTTAAATACAAATAGCTTTATGATAAGACATTTGAGTTGTAAATGTAAATTTTGCTATCAGTTACATTTTGCACTTGGGTTTGGCTTTTGTTCAAGGTAACATAAACTTGATCAAAAGCTAATAAGTTAGTTTAGAACTATACCGACCCTATCGGTGATTCTGAACCAACAGTAAGATAAAATTTTAATCAAAATAATTTTCCAAACAGGCATTACACGTTCAAAACTCCAACTGTCGAAATGTAGAATTGAAAAATAATTATACCTACCCATGTTTTCATCAAGCGTCAGAATTTAATTTTGGATTTGAAAATTGTTGATGTAATGATAAAGTAGATACAAAAGAAAAGAAATAAATGTAATCGAATTTAAAAAATAATCAAGTTTTATTAATCACCGTCTAAAAACGAGAAGAAAACGGAATTACGAAAGCGTTATATCGACACACGAAGGTGTTAAACCCCTAGTTGATTTATTGTTGCAAGTTTATTTTTTATCGCAATTTCAACTAATACAAAAATATATTTTGATATCAAAATTTTTTCAAATAATATTTCTTTTATAATTAAAAATATATTTTAAAACAAAATTTATGCATTTCTCTAGAACTATAATACCAACAAATTAATAAACATTTTTGCGTAATATTTTGAGTATGCCGGTTTATATTAAAAATTTGTAAATACTTTAAGTGTGTTTCTATGCTTCCATGTGCGCAACATATATTTTCAATTCTCATATTCTTGTTCTTGAATAATTCTAACCCTGCGTTACTACGTAGGGCGTTAATATATTCTCGATTAAACTCAATTACATAGGAGGCACATTAATTGCTTGTTTTTATTATTATATTCTATTTTAAACTTAGCAGGTATATTTTTAGGTTCATTACTTAAAAACAAGGTGTTTAAATTTTCAATATCAGAGCCACCTCCTAGTTTTTGCAGGATAATGCAAATAGTATGTTTTTGACATTTAATGAATTTGTAGAGCTAATTCATACATAATGCAGTAAAATTAGCACGCCAATTGTGCTAAACATATTTTAAGCAAAGATTTTCACTTTAATTTATAACTTAAAAATCAATATTTTTATATCAATTACCTACCTTCAGGGTACCAACGCCAACGTACCGAGATAACCTTTTCAAGTTTTTTTGAAACAACGTCCGTTAACTATTGATATGTCTCAACCTCTCAAGAATTAATTATATTCTGAATTTGTAATCAAAGTTGGTTTGCAATTTAAATTTATTCTGTCAAATTCAACTACAATTTATAATGAAAATTGTGTTTAGGTTATTCCTACACATTTTTTCGAAATACTTTTTAATTAAAATAAAACAGTTGGGGTATTTAATTTTTAATTAATTTCTTTGTTTTTTAACCGATGGCAAACAATGAAAGAAAATAATTACTAAGCTGTGTGATTTGATATAGGTACCTAATGCCCTGTATGTATTCATTTTAATTTAATTTAATAAATGCAATTATTAATATCAATATATCAATAATTGGAAGTTCTAGTTTGGCAATATAGTTAATAAATGGAAAATTTTACTTATACTATGTAAAATTACTACATAAAATGAGGTTATTTTGCATTAAACGTGGAAGCGGTATGTACAATTACATATTATAAAATAATTTAACACGATATCGTTGCTGTAAGTTGTATACCATATACCATGAATAGTCAAACACCATATACATATATATAAATTTAATATTTTTTGCACATCATTAGAATTCAATATCTTTCAGTATTGCTGTAATAGATTTATTCAAATAGGTACTGCGTTTAATCCATTTAACAGCTACTTGTATGAATAAAATTTGATATTCGTCACATATTTCTGAAACGATTTTACATTTTCATTTTAAAATCATTTATGTGTCAAATTTTTAACTACCTCAAAAAGCTGCTTTGAATTTTATGTAAACTCGGTATCGAATAGGAAAACATACTAGTATGTATAGGTTGGGTACATTTTTTATAGTTTATTGATTACCGTAAGTATAAAAGCAAGTATTAGCAATGGAGCAATGTTGTATACCTACAAATTATTATTAGAAATCGATAATTGCTAAGTGTTTTTAAATTAATTTTGTTAAAAAAGGAAAAACGACAGGTTTTCACGAATAGAGAAGGAAAAATAATAGAGAAGATTTAGAATACCAATTTGTTTTAGTACTTCAGATTTAACGTGGGTTGTCACGTGCTGGTAGTTTTAAATAAAATGGCTAAGAGTAAAGTTATCCTAATATCGTTACGGATAGCTAGTACATTGATATACCTAAGTAAAGTTTTAATAAAGCAATGCCAAAATTAATTAGTTATTTACCTCTGGAGATATTTCTAACTATACAATTTCTTGTTATTCTGTGGAGATTATAACGAAATGAAATAATTGACCTATGGAGTCTATGCTGTTGTTCGTTGTTACTAAACTATTTTGGAAGTTGCTTTGTTCAACTTTAATTACGATTACAATATTTGAAATAAATTAAACAAATATAGGTTCTCAGATCTAGTTAGTTGATTAATTTTGTAGAAAACTAAATTAAATTTTCTAGATGTTACTCCTACGTGTGTATACATTTCCACCACCCCCTTTATTATTATTACAACTCTTTATTTTAGTCTCAAAAGAAATGAGAATAAAAATGTATCTACGAGGTGGTTAAAAGACAATTCATAGTTCTGTTAATAAGTGCAAGAAATAAATACCCAAAATCCCAGTACTATTAGCTTGTAATGGTTCTTGAAGACTATGTTGTTATGGCTTTAAAAAAAAAACAAAGCATATAATCATAGATTTTGCTTTACTTATATGGTTGTTAAATATCCAATTCTCGAGATATTCCAATTGCGCCAACCACCCCTAAGTTAAAGGACTCAACTTCTGCACTGATTTTATTAAACCATAACTTATAAATTAAAATTTTGCTTGAGTAAATTAAAAAAACTCAGAAATATCTGGCATTATCAAGCCATTTATGGATTAATGTTGGTTTTGAAAATAATTCTGTTGAAATTGCTGCTAGGGATTAGATAGATTATTAATTATTTACGATTTACCTTGTTGCTTTGCAACTCAACACAAAAATTTGGTTCTTTAAATTTTAAATATGGCAAATTTAATTCACTTAACGCTATAAAGCTAACACAGGGGGTAATAGGTAATATTGTTAAAGAGTATTATACAAAGAATGCAGAAGTAAACGAAAAATAACGGATTTGACGAAATTTATCAGTTCGGCCCTGCTGCGAACATCGCTACGTTGATATTTATGTACTTTAAGGGCTCTCCACACGATCCAATTTGGTCAGGGGTTTTTTTGTTTAAAGCAAAACAGAGCAGCTACAACGAAGCAAAATAAATAAAAATGAAATGCCTGACCAGATTGGGTTGTTTCTATATCTAATAAAAGTGCCGATGACCTGGTTGTTGATGCACATAAGAACTTCGTGAAGAAACAGTTTTTTTTACAAATTATGAAGTAATATTAAATATAATTTAAATTAAATCTATTAAAAATATAAATTAACTAAAGTAAATACGAAATATTATGCATACTAAAAATATTAAACCTCTAACCTCCAGCGCTCACGTCAAATAAAATTGAAAAGCAACTTTAATTAAACAGAACGTGTAAATAAATTATAATTAATGGAGAAATTAGCAAAAAGTATATGTGCTTTGCAATGAGATTTTGGCACAACTTATTGAAAATTTTTAGATGTATATTCTTACTAATATTAATAAAATAAAGCAGGGACTCGCCAATGTGTGGTGTATAAAGTGTATATTTTTGTTTCAATTAACAAATCTCAATGCAAATGAATTTAAAATTATGGCTAAGGGCTGCACACATAACAGGACCTTTATATTGAATTTAATTTTTTATTGGCCAATTAAAAGCTACGAATCCATTTATTTTTAAAAATGAAGTTTTAAGGTAATTCCAAATAACTAAGTATATCTAACAAATGATTAACAAAAAGTAAGAAATTGCAATTAAAGTTTGTTTTATCAACTTGAAAAATAATTTTAGTTTTTTGCAAAAGTTTACATACATTAAAAATGTTTTACTCAAAATGCATCTATTTTATAAGACCTACTTTGGGTTTTATCATTTATTTTCATTATATAATTTTTTGTTTGTTTTTATTCCTATGATTGATTACGAATGAAAATGTATAAGAGTAAGTAGGTGAGTAGATAACACCAATTATTAACAGAATAAAAAGAAATGAAAATACCAGAATCGTACATTTATGTATTAGAACAAAAATAGAAGAAATAACCTCAAATTAAATTTTGACAGAAAGATTGAAAATGCCATGAATGAGTTTTGAAAAGCTATACGTTGTTTTTAGGTTATAAATCTGTCATTATAAAGTCAAATTATAAATCAATACACTAACTTAAACCTTAAACTTCTGTATTATACATACTGTTGCTACCTACCCCATAACACCATATTTAAACCATTTAAGGGTCACTCACAGAGCAATAGAAAAGCGCATGATATTACACTAAGAGATCATACAGAAGCAAGGAAAGCAGAAGAGCAAAAGTAAAGGATGTGGTGGTCCAAATTTCAAATACTAATTACTGTTGTAATTGGAATGAAATTAGACAGAAAATATTGTCAGAACTCAAGACCGAAGCGTAAGTAGATGGATGGACAACATAAAAAGACATGCGGGTTATAGATGTATGGAGGCCGCAGATTGACAAAAGAAATCCTAAAAAAATACGCAAAAATTAGCATGAACGTAAAAATAAAAAAGTTGTTTAAAGGTTTAAAACGATATACGGAGAGGAGAATTTATAACGCAATAGTAAAAAGTATACAGACGTATGTAGTACATATGTGTATATCATGCAAGAACTGAAAGTGATGGACGCCATAGGAAGAAGTTACAAAGTATCTACATTATGTTACTACATATCAACACTCATTGCTTCGCTGACCTTGACAAAATATTCACCATATTTTGAATACATTTTGGTGGATTTGATTGATGCAAATAGTATATCCGATCATGAAGCCAATCTATTTGGAATGACAAAATTATAAATTATATGAAAAGATACAGTAGAAAAAATCAAATTAATATAAGAATTCCAACAAACAATAAAAGGCATCAATTGGAAGATTGGACATCAAAATTGACTTAAACATGAAGTTCTATTTCTTTAATAAGATTATGTAAGAATAGGCTGACGCTGCATTTTCAGTCAAAACTTGCAAAACTAACAACCAAAAGATCACCCTCACAACTGAACTGCTTCACTTACATAGTAAGCATAACCATTCTGAGTACAAAAGGGACATGCAAAGACTAAAGCTAACTACAATAATTCACCAAACTGGTAATAAGGCAAAAATAACGTGGAAAACAGCAGACAGCTTTGAAGCACATTTAGCTGGCATAGCTCAAAACTTAATCACAGAAAAAGGAAATACAAAAGGCAAAAATTAGAATATGACGATTGACTAAATAGAGAAACATGACACTTAGGATGAGAGAAATGACTCATCCAGCTGTAAAAGAATCACTTGAATGAATGGAAAATATTATGCATGGAAGTGGAAACTGTACAACATGAGAAACACTCGTATAAGAAAAAAACAGCAAAAAAGTAACATAAAAGTAAAAATAAACGATATAGTCAGTTATAAAACTTTAAATTTAAATACATGCAATTAAGCAAATCTTCAGAAATCAAAATTTATATTATAAAGAGGTCGTACTTAACGTCATATATAAAATTAATAAATGTTATATGAATAACTCGTGCACATTATATAGGCATATATCTCAAGTAATATTTAGGAGCTGGGAATTGTCTGTGACAGCTACCTTAAAAGCTTCTACAAAGAGTAATCATAATTGTTAACTCAGTTAAATGGCAGACAAGATGATTTGTCAGTGCTGTTGATTGTTGAATCTATAGCTACTAGCTAGCTGGCAACTGGTTGTATAGTGGTTACGACAGCTGTTGTTACTCTCACCATTTTGTTATAATTAAATTTATTGTAATTAATTTTTACTATAATATGAAATAAAATGAAGAAATAAGCAATTCCGTCAAGAGGCTATTATGGATTATACATTATATAGGGTGTTTATTTAAAAATTAGGTTATTTTTAAAAGCGTATTTTTAAATTATTTTTTAATTGTATTTTATAAATTTACTGAAAAGCAATAATTATTTCTGTAATTTATTAATGCATATCGTATGTATGCACGATAGCATGTAGCATAGCGTATTTATTAAATTATTTATAACGACCTAAATAAAAACGAAGTATTTTTTAGTTGCATTATTTACAAAAATTCATTAAAAATTAATAATCAAATAAAATACAATGTACCAACATAAATGAATTGAAAAACAATACAATATAAATCAATTTATAAGTAATAAGGCTACTTATTGTTAGATACAAGGCTATTTTCATTAGCATTATTTTAATACCTCAAAGATGTTGTCAGCACCTTGCGAGAGACACGATTGAAAGGAATTGGTCGAGGATTAAACCCACGACTGCGGTGTAACAATCAAGCACTCTTAATTTTTAGTCTACGATTTATTTTACAACGATAATATAATCAAAAAATAACAATCAGAAATATCTGAATATTTTTGCCACGCGCACGAGCGAAAATACTCTGTTAAGGCGTGCAAGTGAGGTATATCGGACGAGTTTACTCTGAAAATGTCTAAATCCTTTCCGAATTGTAAAAATTAAATTGTCGGTTTAACATTTCTAATTTTAGCAATACAAATTTAAGCTAAGCAATACAAACGAGCACGAATACCCGCCGATACTTCCATGTCATTTGTTACAATTAAAAAGTACAGTGATTTCATTGGAAGAAATTTTCCGAGGAAAATACTCAAATATATTAAACTCTCAAATGGCGTGCCCTTATATTTACGTTTCAAAATTTTTTAAAGCGAAATTACTCCGATATTGGGGCTGCAACCTTATTAATAGCAAATAACCACAGTCTTTTCCGAAAAACCACGCTGGTTTCGTTTTGGGTGAGTCTCTATACATCTTATATTCGGTTGTATAAATTTTTAGAACTTTGTGCTTAAAACTATAAATCGATATACTGAAAATGTACGAAAGAAAAGATTTTAGTTATTAAAAATTCTGTAACGTAAACACGTATTTTTAAATTACACTTCAGCTTATAAAGAAGAGAAAAACCTATAGCTCTTACCTTTTTTTTGTACAATTGGGAAAAATTAATTTTAAGATTACAATGTAACAGCATGCAGGAAAAGCTTTAACATTTTTTTAGGTCGTTATCTAAATTCACTTATAACGCAGAAATTACAAAATTTGCAAAATTAATTCTTAAATTTTATTTTTAAATAATTAATTTAGATTGAAAATATTTAATTAAAAGCAAGACGTCTTTCTATAGTTAAATTTTTTTAATGAATATTGAAGCACGGTTAACAGCCGAGTATTTTAATGAAGCCAATTAATTCGAAAATTTGTTTTCTCTATGAAATTAGTGCAAAAATTTTTGCATAAATATTTAACTCGGCATGTAATACTTTAATGTAAACAATCCTGAAAATTCTAAAATATCATAAATTTTTCTTGTAGAAATGCAAAATAAAGGAAAGTATTTTTTCTATGTACACAGAATGTCGTAGAATGAGTTTCGAGACGGATGTTTTTCGTTTACAAAATTCTTGAAGCGTCAGCATTGAGTAAGGATTGTAGGATTATCCTTTAATTGCTTTGCTGTGTTTAACGCACGTATAGTTTGTATTTTTGAGAAAATTTAAATTTCGTTGTTGGGAATTACATAATCCATTCGAAACTATTTTAGCTTTTTCTATTAATCTTTTATAATTTTTTATTTTCACAAGTCGATAATATTTTTTTAAATAACAATTTTGGACATTCGCTTTGTTGCATTCAACCGTACAAGTTATTGTTATAATTTTAGTTTTAAGTTAATTCAGGTATTTCCAAAATATTTGCATATTGTCTTCTGAAACTTTTTGAATTTAATTTAAAACAATGCAATGGCGTGACATTAATTTGTCAGATTGGCTGTAAATTGAGAAAATAAACATTCAAGATTTAATTGATCGCTGCGACAATTACTTTGTGAAATTTAAATTTTGTGTTGAAAACAAGGACATGAATTCTATTGGAAACGTTAATACTAATTATTGTAACTTGTTTTCGTTAACGTTAACGTTACTACTTCCTACTGAAGCTGTAAACAACACTAATATACTTAAAAAAGTATTTTGATTTGCGTTTATTTTATGCAGTTGTTATTTATGGTTAATCTTTATGGTTTTGCACTTATAAGTTTTATAACTTTAATCTCATAAAATGTGCAATTTTTAATATTATCCAAATAAATAAATATACAGTAAGGTCGCGGAATATGGATTAAAATTTATAATATTAAAAAACTTTCCCTTCAAACGTCAGAAACGTCAAGGGTGAAACTTCAAGTTTAACTATTTTGTAATAGCAACCGGCTTACTTCACTGCCGCCCGCCATATTTTTACTTAAAAGTAAAGTTAATTAAACATAACGATTATTTTTTACGTTTGAAAAAGAACAACTAAAAACACTTAAAAGTCAAGCTTAAAAGTTGTATTTTTTGTGAAAACATTTAATTTCCTTTACTGCCGCCGCTTAACGGCAACAATAAACTGCTTAGCATCACCATCTTTTTACAATACTTTTAGTGTCGTCCATCTTCGGCAGTAAAAGTAATGTTAATTAAATAAAGTTTGTTACAAGAAGCTGGGACACTGCCGCATGTATCCCTATGCGTATAACAGTTTGTGTAGGCATCGACCCCTACACGGAAGCGGAATTATCTTGTTGAATATACAAACTAATTCTCTGGATTAAAAAACTCTTATCGCCCTATCTCCCGATACATCAATAACTGGACGACCAATTCAAGCGATTAATTCTTTCGAATCGTTACTGCAATGACAAAGGTCTTGGCAGCGAAAGCTGAAAATTCGTAGTGATCTTCTACTGTTTGATATTTATTGCGCTTTAAAGTTGTAGCTGAACGGGTCATTTTGCACAAAATACCTAAGTGACTAGAAGCCAAAGTATCTGCGCACACTAAATCTCTTCCTTGTCGCCAAAGTATCAAGGTCACCCAATGAAATGCATCTGGTCTCTTTCCATTATCGCGTGAAATTTCAACGGGTTCTAAAATGCTAGGAACTTTTACAGTGTTAAGAGATCGTCTAATGATTTCGTTTAGAGCACCATGCCTTGATAATCTGCCTGCGTTTGGCAAACACAATAGACCGTGACGGCCAAACCGATCGACCAACGCTCCACACACACAAGTATGCCCATGGCACAAACGGGCTTCAATTCTAAGACCTACGTAAATCCGTAAAGAATCTTTATCTAACAAAGTGCCCAGGCAGGAAGAAGGATACGTCTCAAGTCATGCACCGGATTCCTGTTCTGAGAGAGCCACGTCTACCGTCGTTTGTCTAATGCCCAAACCACCAAAACATATTGACAAAGAAGCTTGTCTTAACAATTTCTCTAAATGGGGTGTCCGAGGGGTCAACCGCTACAGGAAATCGGGTACAATTAACTTCACACTTCACGTACTTCATCATAATTCTCCATACTTCTTCGTACTTCATACAATTTATCAATAATTCACGGTACTTCACCTAATTCATCGATGCTTTATTGTATTTCACGTACTTTATCGGTATTTCAGAGACTTACCGAGATTCCAAAATTTAAGCACTGGAAAGTGTTCCACATCTCCCACACCCTCGGGATCGAGTAATTTATTTTTTATCAGAAGTAAACTGAAGATTTCCCTTTTGCAGAGGCACTGGAAGGTGTTCCACACCCCCAGACCTCTCGGATTAAGTAGTTTATTATTTATCAGAGGTAAACTGAAGATCTTCCGTTGCAAAGGCACTGGATTGTGTTCCACACCTTCCGCAGAAATTATTTAAACCGGGGGGTCTGGGGGGTGTGGAACACCCTCCAGTGCCTCTGAAACGAAAGATTTACAGTTTACTTCTGATTAACATAATTTAATTAATCTGGGCGGTGTGAAACACCCTTCAGTACCCAAATATTACAATGCAGGCAAACATATTAAAGGTTTGAAAATTTAATAGTAACTCTCCGCTACCGATTTAGTTTTCCAAAAAAATTAAGATATATTTTTGAGAGGGGGGGGAGGCAACAGAAAAGGGTAAAGCAAAGATAAATTATGTACAATCATGCACAAACGATTATTGAGAATATTTTTAAGATCGGGAGGGTTGAGCTAGCAGGCCTCCAGCCCCCCTCCCCAACTAATTTTCTAAATAATTAAAAAACCAAAAAGGTCCATCCGAAAATAATTTAGACTTTTTTGAATTAAAAATTCGCAATAGAAGGAGCTGATGATATGCATCTTATCCAATCTCATCCAATCAGACCACAACAAAATAACCAAACATACAACAAAACAAAAACAAATAAAACTCCTCATTGGCAATTTTGTCAATTTAACTTTAATGTATTTTAACTTATAGATAACTATAGTTGAAGAAATCGGGCATAAGAAGATAGTTTAAATTGTATTATTACATTCTGGAGCCGTCTTTGTAAAACCGGGACAAGCGCGTTATTTTCGCTTCAATGTAATTTATTAATCACGACAAAATAATGAATTACCAAAGTTTTTTATTAAGCTACCAAACCTCCATGATATTTAAACTAAAAATGTACAAAATTAACTAAAGAAATCTAAGTTTAATTTAATTAATTGATTACTATTAAACTAGCAACTACCAAAACTTTTAATTAGTAAAATAATGACCGCCAAAGGTCTATTCAACGTTTCAGATAAAAAATGTTAAGAAAATCTACTGATGTAAGTTAAATTGCTATCAAATAATTATTATTGAATACACGTGTCTTAGCTATGATACACATAAGCTAGGTTCAACTTCATGTAATTCATCAAAAATTTACTAATTGCATGATACTTCACTTGTACTTCAATATACTTAACACATATTTTACCTTCATTATACGTACTTCATGTATTTTACCGGTACTTCATGTACTTCACAAGTACTTTTTGTATTTCACAAGTACTTCATGTACTTCATGAGATGTGTACAAAAAACTTCACCAGCGGTTAACCTCTCGGGAGTTTCATTGGATGGTATATGGAGGATATTAAAAAGGAATATTTCCATATCGGACTAGTACGCAATAAATAATTTAATTTTGAAATGAAACCACAATGTCTTGAAACGAATAAAGCCATATGAGAATATTGAAAAAATTTTGATATATTTTGATGTTTTAAATTCAAATCAATCGGAAGAACAACCGCTTAATTTTTAATTTTTACAATCAAGAATTTTTAAATTTAGTTTTTTACTTACTGACAACATATTACGATTCGAAAGCACTGCAAACAGAAAACATATTTAAAATAAAATTTGTACTAAATATACTACTTTTAAAAAAAAAGTAGGTCGCCATTTAAATTAATTATCGATGACGTCATAACTTCAATTTACAAAAGTTAAAGGAATAAGTACCTAGATGAATATTAGAATGTGCATTTTAAATAAGAAAATATATTATATGTGTTATGAAAAAAGTTGTTTTTTAATTTTTATGGATTTTATTTTCTAATCGAAGACGTCACTGTATTATGGACTATATCCACATTTCAAAGTGCTTCTATTCGCCAAGTCCTATACATAATATTATGTGTTTGAACCTGATATTTCTACTTCATAGTCGAGCAGCGACAACGGTAAGTCGCTGCTGTTTTAAAAAACCTCATTAAAGCTGATCAATTTTTGTAGGTTGTTCTTTTTAAAGCTATAATCAGTCTTCAATATTTTTCTAGAAAAATAAAGAAACTCACCAATTAATTTCATATTTATAACGCTGAGAGAACAAAATTAAAGATTCAGCGATGGAATTATGCTCCCTAACAATGTGCCCAAGTTAGTTCATAATTAAAATATAGAAGTTCGTATTTTCTGAAGAAAATAAGTAATATAATGAGCATGAAGTTACTCGTATTTGCTTGGGTTAATTGATGCTAATTACTAAAATCTAACATTTTAATTATTGCGTATATTTATAATGTTTATGACATTTTTATTACAATTAACATTATTTTATTTGTGCATGCAGCTATTGTAATTAATTTGTTGTTGTTGTTGCGGCACATGATGCGATATTTGTTATATTTGAAAACATATGTATGTATGTACATAGCAACAATGTGTAATTTGTAATAATTATGAATATTACCAGAGTAAATTTGCACTTAAATATTTGTATTCCATTAATAATTTGCACCAATTGGACGGCATGGTTTGAAAGTCAGTATTCACGGATAAATAAATAATTAATGCTATATAAAAGTTGATTAATAATATTCTTTATTGATTGAATTTATGCGGTCAGAGAATTTTATGTTAATAAACACAGATTACTTTACGTGTAGTATGTTCTCTAATATTTCTATGCTACAATCGAAAAGTGTGAATGCACAGCCTAAATACTAACAACTCCATACTAAATATGCAATTTTATGTAATTTATTCATGTTACATTCGACTGCTCAAATAATATGTTAAAAATTATATTGAGATGATAACATACTTTCTCTATAATTATTATTTATTTTATGGTTAAATAATCCCTAATATTACTGTTGTAATATAAAAACGGCGAAACAAAATATTTTGCGTTAACGCAATGGTGTGACCGTGAACCCTTGTAAAAATTTTAATCGGTTAATTTGCAGAGGAAATAATTTATTCGGAATAATGAAGAAATTTTCGTAACGTTTCGAGGGTTGGCCTGATTTTAGTGGTCTGGTGGATTGATGGTTTGTACTGCCATCGTTTTAAGACACAATGTGATTAGTTGACATGGGTCCAGTTTGACATTGCAAAAAGTAATTTGAAGAAAATTAATATCAGCAATTTTGAATAATCTCAAAAGAAGTAGTATCTATTACATATTATGCAAAATGTCAATGTCTTAGAAAAAGAAAATGATTTCGTAAGGGTTGTCATTTTATGTTAATTTGCTTAATTTCTTTTAAAGTTGGAAACGATTTCATAAATTTTATTGAAAACCCCCGATTGAGGTTATATATTTAAGGCTACAAAAGTTAACTTGAAGTTTCCGTTTGCCTATATCAATAAATCAAATGATTGATACACAGCTTGTTTAAAACAGAATAAATTTTTTTAGCAATCGTAAAAATTCGCAACAACTGCAAGTTCATTAAAAGTTTGCGAAGATTTATGTAGGTAATATGTGTCAAAATCGACCTACAACCTATCGCTGATGCCTTTGTTATTTTAGCATCCAAGTCCCTTAAGTTCAGAATATCATTATTACACTTGACATGCATATTAAATTACTGCCTGGAGAATGGATGTAATACAATTATCACTGCGAAATATTGCATACAATTTTGTTTTATAAAATTAATATAAACGAAATAAGTTAAATTAAATTTTAAATCGTAACAACTGAGAAAAGTTAAAATTGGCGTTTTCAAACTTTAACTGTTTAATTGCAAAACATCTTGGAATTATTTCATCATTTTAGTAAATTGACGGTATTATTCTTCTGAGATTAACTTGCATTCAAATACTCACCTGCTGTCACAAACTTATTGCTTTCCATCACATATTGTGCTTTGATGGGTTTATTTTCATTGTTATTTGATCGTTTTGTGGTAGTTAATATAAAATACTATGTTATGTGAATGCTTCCAAACTACATAATATAACAATGGCCGGATTGTTTCTGGATTTTCCACTATCGAGTTAAAAATTTTATATCAATAAAGACTGACAATCCAAAACACGACTTCTATAATATTTACAGTGTACTTACTGACCATTTTCATAGAGAAAAATGCTTCTAGCTGATATAAATCTTCATTCAATAAACGCACGCCGTAAGCAAACCTTTTTATTTAAATTTATGTTGACGTATAACTGTTCGTGGGGGTGTAGAAAATTAGTAAAGTGGGTTTTAGATATGTAGTTATCACGGTTACCCTTACAAAAACAAACCCAATTTCGGCAGGGATGTTTGGTTTGATTACGATTAAGTGTAGAGCTATCCATTTCTCAACTTATTTATGTAAATTTTGGTAATTCTGGAAAGGTAAAGTGTAAATATTGTAAATATTTTGTTTACAAGCAATGCATGTTCTTTTACTTTATCATATGTAATATGAGAAAGTATTGTTTTCGTGCAGAAAAAAATTTGAGATTTTGATGGATTTACACTTTTGAGGTCCCTGAGTAAAATAAGACCATTTCAAAAATGTCTGTGTGTGTGTGTGTGTGTTGTGTGTGTGTGTGTGTGTGTGTGTGTGTGTGTGTGTGTGGTCAAATTTTGTGTGCGACCTACAGCAAAACTAATAGGAATTTTCAAACAAAATTTTGGATTTTGTATCCTTATGTTGAGACTTAGAGCTGATTAGATTTTGGCTAAAATTGATTCACGGGAACTATTTTTTAAATTTTATTATTTAATATTAGTTTTAATTAATATTTCAAAACTAATAAGAATTTCAAAACAAAATTTAGGATTTAGCATACTTATGTCGAGATTTAGAACTGATTAAATTTTAGTTAAAATTGTTTTATGAAAACTATTGTTTTTTATTTTTAAGTTTTATTATTTAATATTAGTTTTAATTAATATTTCAAAACTAATAAAATTTCAAAACTAAATTTAGGATTTAGCATACTTATGTCGATATTTAGAACTCATTAAATTTTAGTTAAAATTTGTTTATAAAACTATTGTTTTATTATTTTAAATTTTATTATTTTAAATTTTATTATTTAATATTAGCCTTTATTTAATATTTTAAAACTAAAAGGATTTTCAAAACTAAGGTTGGAAATTTGTTATGTTTATGGCAGGAATTAGAACTGATTAAATTTTGGATAAAATTGGTTCATGGAAGCAATTCTTTTTAAATCTTTTTATTGAATATTAGTTTTTATTAAATATTTCAAAAACTAATGAGAATTTCAAAACTAAAGTTGGTATTTTGTATTTTTATATTTAGACTTAGAGCTGATTAGATTGTAAGTCACATTGGTTAATGGAAAATATTTTTTCTTTTGTTATTAAAATTATTTTTTAATATTTAATAAAAGTATATGATAAAGTCATGGGCATGGCCACATCCGATTTTTAATTAAAATTTCAAAAACTAATAAGAATTTCAAAACGAAATTTAGGATTTAGCATACTTATGTCGATATTTAGAACTGATTAAATTTTAGTTAAAATTGTTTTATGAAAACTATTGTTTCTTTATTTTCTTAAGTTTTATTATTTAATATTAGTTTTTAATTAATATTTCGAAAAGTAATACGAATTTCTAAACTAAATTTAGGTTTTCGCATATTTTAATCGATATTTAGAGCTGATTAAATTTTAGTAAAAATTTGTTTATAAAAACTATTGTTTTTTATTATTTTAAATTTTATTATTTAATATTAGCCTTTATTTAATATTTTAAAAACTAAAAGGATTTTTAAAACTAAAGTTTAAATTTGTTATGTTTATGGCAGGAATTAGAGCTGATTAAATTTTGGATAAAATTGGTCCATGGAAGCAATTTTTTTAAAATCTGTTTATTTATTATTAGTTTTTATTAAATATTTCAAAAACTAATGAAAATTTCAAAACTAAAGTTGGTATTTTGTATCTTTATATTTAGACTTAGAGCTGATTAAATTTTGAGTCACATTGGTTAATGGAAAATATTTTTTTCTTTTTATTATTAAAAATTATTTTTTTAATATTTAATAAAAGTATGATAAAGTTATGGGCATGGCCACATCCGATTTTTTTTAAATTATAAATACTTATTACTAAATAATTAAAACTTGTGTAGCAGTAACATCCAATTATGCACAATCATGTTCTACTTTATACAGTTGATTTAATTAAAACGGTAACTACCTATATAATTACAGATAAAACATGAAGTTGATAATAATTTATCAAAGTGAATAATATGTAGTATGTATAAATCGTATTATAATAGGAAAATTGTGTTGTAATAATGAAATCCATGTCAACTGTGCAGGTAATAATAATGGGAAATAACGAATTTTTGATAACAATTGGACTATTCCTTCTATTGTATTACAGTAAATAATTTCATTGTTTAATGTGATAAGTTATAATGAGAGTAGATATTTTGTCGACTATTGTAGTATCTACACAAATGCTATGTAAATATTAGATGCAGGTGAAGCTCGACATAGATTTTTCATTCGAGTTTTCTTCCTCTTAATTTTCAAGTAATGTAATTTACGGATGATAAATTGCTTTTACATTCGAGATTAACTCGCCACACCCACGCATTTCATTATGCTAATTACTTCTTTAACGTAAGCACGAACCTACAGATTAACGTGAAATCCGGATCACGTCAGATATAACTAACTTTCTGCAAGTTGTACTTGTAGTTTTTATTTACAGATTTTATTTCTTCTGTTTGAGAAAATTAGAAGAAAGCTAAAATTTGCAATACTGTGACAAGCAGAAAGGTACAAGATATCTTCAGCTAGCGATCGGAGAGCTCTAACGGGCGTGGACCATGCAATGGTTTCTAGGTTGGCTTACCATTAGGTAATTAATACGACATAATAAAATTAGAGAACGAATATATTTAAAATTATATTTACAACAATAAACCCTACCTAAAATGTAAAAGAAGCAAAACAAATATAATGACCGAAGGCCAATTAAAAAAATTGTTTACTAAATTCACCATTTACACTTTTCTGAGTGATGTCTTGATAATTATGTAGATAACGGTATCTAACGTAGATAACGGCGGTAGGTGGTAATATAGACGGTAGATAACGATGATAAACCCTCAGGTGTAGAGACCGACAATGTCTTAGCATATCCAGAATTTATTTTGCAGTAATAATTATTAAACAAGGAATTGAACAAATTTTACATTGTAACACTTAATAACTCGCTAAATGAAAAAATAATACGCACTGCGTGTTATAACTCAAGGTTAATACTTTTCACTAAAATTGTCGTTACTCAGGAATCAAGATCACTTTCAATTTGCTAATCTCACTTCACAGAAAAAGAATAAAGTTTTATATAAATTCACTTAAATTCACAGACAAATTCACAGTACGGCTTCAAGTAAGTTCAGATAAAAACTAAAAAGATACGCTCTTCGCAAAGGTACAGGTAAAACGCTCCTAGGAAGTGAAAAATAAGATTCTTCAAAGGTAAAATCAAGACTCCTTAAAGATAAAAACAAGACTCTTTGATTTCGGCAAAACGCCGCTTATATGCATTTTTGCAGACAGAATGCGGTGCTATATTTCTGTCGAATTGTTTGGGTTTTTTCAATTTGACACCGCCAGAAGTATTAAAGCGGCTAGGTAACAAAAGGGGTATTAGAAGATGCCGCAAAGTGCACTTAAAGTTAGGTTATTGAGGAAAAGCTTAAAAAAAAGATATTTTAATAAATGCCAACAAAAAGTAGCAACAGACATAGTTCTATTGTCGGTTGGCGCATTGTCGAAAACTTAAAAATCAAAGCCCACATGGCGACAGGGTTGTAATTAAGAAATTTATTACCTAATTAAAATTATTACTTAAAATAATACGAAACGAGTTTCTATTGTAAAGGGTACAATATTTTCAATGGCAATAATATAAAAGGTATGTACATAGCGTTGTATTAATAACCGAGAGAAATATGTCTGCCTGATTGTCAGCGACCAGAATCTGACCAACTGTAAAGCAGAAATGCTGATTTTGTCACATAAATAAGCAGGAGACTTGATCCATTTCCAATGTTGCATTTAGCGATCTATTGAAAAAGTGACAGACAACATTTTTTTTAAAACAAACAACGTTGTGAAATTTTGATTTGATGATGTTCTCCGAGGATCTCGTTAATCTATTCACGATCGGAGCTGAAAAGACGATAGAAGTAAATCCACTTCTCCCATAGGACAATTAAAAGTTTCTAAGTAAATTAGATCTCATGCAACCCTTTGTGTTGAGGTGAAAACTAAAATTAGCTTTTGTCTTTTCTTTCCGAATTGTTGTTATAATTTTGAATCTTAAACTTATCATAATTTGAGTTTCAGTAAAAATATTAGAAAGTTATCTGCAACATGTTTAATTGCTGTAGATGTAACTTAAACCGTCGATATCAGTTGTTCCGTTAACTGCGTTTTTCTTCTATTTTGTGAAGAAGATTTTTGTAATGTTTGGCAGGTTCAATTAGTTTTGCATTTTTAATAATAGCATGCAATCCCTAGATTGAAATAACTATGATTGGCATAATTTTTGCTTTAATACACAAAATTACAACAGGTGATGAGATTGAACTTGGTATACCAAATATGATTTCTTCTGTTGAGGTGTTAGCTCTTTAAATGTAGTCCAATATCATTAAAATATTGTAATGTTTTCTTTCGAATAGAGTTTAAAAATCCATTTAATGAGCTTCTTATAGCTCTGCCCATTATTTGCTTGTACGATGATAGGAATTACAATTTAAATAATTTTTACAAATTGAGTTTTGGGTTCATTTACACTTAAAGAATGACTTCCGTGAGTTAATTGGATGTTCAGGAAGATTTTTATTTTATTTTTCGCTTTCAATAGGAAACTTTTGTAGTCTGGATGGAAATCTTTCAAGTGTTGCTTTAATTTTAATACTTATTAGGTAACACAATGGTTAAGAGTGTACTAAACAAACCCATATTGATATTCAAAATTATGGAATTTAAATATGTGTTTCAAGTTTGGATTGAAAAAATCAAAACAAAGAATAATTTTATGCAAAAGGAGTAGTTAATTTAACAATTTTTAGTTTTTCAAGTTTCTTTTTATTTTTGACACTTTTTCCTGTTTCGTTTCGTCACAATAATGCTATCGACATTTTTTTAAATGGGGTGATATATGTTAACGCGATCCAAAGTGGGCGTTAAAGCTAAAGTTATGAAACTTACTCAAATGTTCAAATTGTTAATAATTTATTTAATGCGATATTAATGCTCAAGTAATCTTTATTAATAATTATTAATAGGTACTTCTTGTTTATAATTACTAAGTTTATAATATTAAAAGTAATCAGCATTCTATTAAAATACCATAAAGCCCGCATTAAATATTTGGTTAGTTTCATAGAAATTTATTGAAATCCACATTATTCAGCCGTCTTCTGTCCACACCTGGACATATGAAAACTTATTCTCTTATGTATGTTCTATGTAATAATTACGTATGATAGTCAATGGGGATTGATAGGAGAGTAGCGATACAGGCTGTTATTATATCAGTCACCATGTGGTCACCCATTCAAGTACGAACCACAATCAATCTGGACTGGCTTCTCTAATGCCGTAATCTGCATTGCAATTAATTAAAAAAACAGAAATATAACTCTATTTAATTTCACTGCGACGAAAAGTATTTAGTTTTCTACTTGAAATTGAAGCAAAAGAATACAACATTTTATTTAGGAACATTTGTCTATTAGTTAAATCTACATTTTAACTCGAACGATTATATAAATTTGACTAAAATATAATATCAGAGGCACATGACATGGAAATCATTATAAACTCACTGCCATCTTTCACTATTGCAGTTATTGGTAAGAGTATATTACTGTTTACAACTATATCAGTGTCCATATCACTGTACGATTCAAAAATTGTCCCTTCCATTAAAAGTTCTTGTTTAGACAAAAATATTCAAGGAAAAAATTGAAATCGTGTCAAGGGTTGCGGTCAAACTCAATAAAATCTATAAATACGTATATCGACCGAAACAGTCCTACTGCTCAATGGAAATTCTTATTTTATTATTATTTTTGCCATTGTTCTCTTTTATCGTGTGGGAAAAGTTATCTGAGCATCCCTGTTGAATTCATTCCATTTTAATGCGAAATATAGAACACTTAAAAATTATTATCATAAAAATGATAAAACTGATAAAATAAGCATTTAAACTCACTAAATCAAACGCAAACTTTATGAAAGCTTGTTATAACAAGATTATATTTCACAACAATATTTAAATTTTATTATTTTCATCTCGCTATATTTTGCAGTTGAATCTGAAGACTTGGAATTTCAAATTCATTGTGGAGGTATTTGCGGTTATATTCTACACAAAGCACTTTTGTTAACCTGCAAATAAATAATAATTTTACTTCATTACATTTAAAAATATTTTTGGAGAAATACGAATAACAAGAATATCATTTCTACATAAATTTTTTATGAACCTTTAAAAATGGAATTTAAATTGAATTAATAACAAACAAATTTAATTAAATTGGAGGTCTATCTTCTAAATTTAGTAAAGTTGAAGACGTATTGAACTTTCTAAAAGTCAATATTTTTATAAAGTATCGCACATGAAAACAAATACAATTAAAGAACCCAGTAAGTCGGAATACTAATAATTGAGTTGATGGTTTAAATACTAGCATTTGAGGAGTCTTTACCTGATTTTATTTTTATCATAAAATGTAGGTGCTCTGTTGAGCTTTTGGATCTGCATATATTGCCGATATATTTTAAATCTGCAGTTGGACTCAATTTTACTCGACGACTTATAACTTCTTCAATTGTATGTTATAGATATAAAAATTAAAGCAGTGGTTTTCTGTTCCATGTAGCACGTAATATCGATTTCCACTTAAGTTACTCAACCTCAAGTGTAGAATTTTACGATTAAATTTTATTAAAATGACCAATCTACTAAATTCATACTACCAAACGTGAAATTCAACGATCTGAAAAAAAATGATCATAAAAACCACAAGAACGACTACACTCAGATGTTATAAAAAAAGTGGTAAAATATAAGTACAAATTAAAATTATATTATAATATTTACAATTTTTTATATCTGAAAATTCAATGTGTTGAGACGACTGTTTTGGGTTTTGGGCCATTCTAGAATCTCAAAAAATGCCAACTACTTTACTAGTTATCAAGTTTTACAAATCAAACAACAAAAAAATAAATATACCAACTGCTTATTTACATTCGAGTGTGTTGATTTTTAATTAGTTTTTGTTGACTGCAAATTAATTTTTTAAATCTCATTGCAATTGTTTTGCAATGTTTACATTTTATAATTGTTTTAACCAAATTAATACCTAGGTGTGCGTGTTTTATTTAAACCACAACAAGAAATTAATTTGCCAACAACATTAACTTAAAAAACAAAATGATAGCTGGTCTACCGAAGACCTACAATTATTATATTAAATATTTTATTATAATTAAGTTGAGAAAGATTACAAATTAATAATAGTCGTTTATATGGTATATATTTATTTTTTGTGTGTAAATATGGTTTTTCAGAATTAATTTCTAAATAAATTTAACAGTTCTAAATATTAATAGAATAGTACCATCTATTTTCGATTTGAAGCTTATATTTTATTGCTCACTTAAGTTGTTAGAGTGGAAACTAAATACTAATTTTGTAATAGCCTATATAATCTGTCGTTTAATCTGTCATGTACAAGAGTCGAAACACGTCCTATTTTGATAAAACGTTTTATTGTTGCGTGTTTTATATTTATTTCCCAATTTGCAAATTTTCAAATATTATAGCTACTACTTCATTAATTTGCTTGATGAAGCACAAAATTATTCAACGGAGAGTGATGAGATAATTTATGAAATTGGATTTTAATAAGGATCACGAGTCTAGACAGATTTGGTGAAGGTTTTTTAAACTCACGTATCGTTAAATTTTTTTATAAATAATTACAACTTAGTTATTACCAATAAATCGATAAATTCAAATGAACTTTTAACGATTTATTTAAATATTTTTTTTAACCAAATTACCTAAACAAACGAACGTTCTATTAGCAAAGAGAAAATACAACAAAATGTTACCCTTTTAATTTTTTGTTTCCAGTGTTATTCATGTTAAGTTGAAATACATTAATTTGAAAAATTTAATTTTTATGTCTTAAGTAGCTGTAGCACGAAGCAGTGACTATTCGTCATATCAAGTAGCTGCGATTAGCTTGCCATGCGTAGCCACTATTCTTGATTTATTCGCCGCGATTAGGACATTTAAAGTTCGTGTAGAAAGCAGAAATGTCGTGCTATTTTCGAAACAAATGATGAAAAGAAACGGAGTACTCATCGTTATGGGAGAAGTGGGTTCATGAGTGGATTGTCGAAGAGAAAAATTGGAAGCTCCTGCTACTCTTGTAATAGAATGCAGACAATCTAACTTCCAACGGTTTGCAGGAAATTCTTCCTGAAGAAATAGTCGACATTTAACTCAAGTAACGTTTGATGAATTAATTGAAATAATCATTTTTAAAATTAAAAAAAAACAAGAGGCATTTAAAAGAAATAAATAGACATGAGTTACATTGTAAGCTTGCGATAGGTTTTTAATAATGAAAATTATTTTTTATGTACATAACTTATTCTTATATAATTTCGCTTCTTCGATGTTTCTCTACACTTTTCTATTTATTCAATTTCTTATTCCCTAATATTTTGAAATATCTTAAAATCTTCCATCACTTTCTCCAGTTTCCATCCATTTCATTCAGTCACCGTTCTTGTATTCTCAATATCTCTTCTTATAATATGATCAAACCATCATATTTTCCACGTTCCTTATTTTAGGTCTATAATGGATTTGCTGTCGATAATTTCAAATTTGTCTTAAAGAATTTTTGTATACCAAATGACCGTTTACTTACAATATTTTCTCATATACGTACATATGTAATTGGAATATTTTACCACTTACTATTTTATTTTGTTCTATTTGGTGGGTGCCTATCTACCAATAAGTAGTAAAACTTTTCGTTAGAATTGATTACATATAAAATAATGATTGTTTGACGAGGGTCACGAATACACTTATCAATTATTCGTGAACTAAAAATTTATTTTTAGAATTCTATGCAATACAATTTAGATAATACCAAAATTTTGAACAATATCATTTTAATTGAATTGATCAACTAATATGCAAATATTTCCTATTATGTAGATTCTAGATACTGGCAATTTGGTTCCTATAATTTGAATACAAATTTTACATTATATAAAGGTACGATGTCAAGGTAACTTTCAGATACATACTGAAGCATTAAGGATAACCATAACGGTCCTTATTAATACCCAGACTTACGACACTGCTTATAAATAGCACAATTCGTAAATTTTTGATGAAAATTTCGACAAAAATCAATGTAACTGTAAATGTTGATTGTTTTTCGATGTACCTAATTGATTTTAAAAATAACTTAAATGCATAAATTGATAATGTAAATCAACTATGTAATAAAGAAGATTGTTTTAATTAAATTAACAATAATTAAAAACGTAATGTGAAGGTATAAATTCAAAGGTATTTTTACAAATAATTAGGTTTATTAAATACAAGCAGGTTGTAATGACACAAAGTTTTATCAGCATATTATGTATACTATGTTACATATACGAACTGAATAGGTAAGGTACCTTACATATATACGAATTACGAAATTGCATGTATTCAGAATAATTAAATAATCCAAATTGTGGATTGCAGTTGGAACTTCTAATTTTACATTTGACCTACATTTGTAATGTGCATTTCTATAAAACTATAGTGGAAAACTTCTACATACATACATATATTTAAAAACAAAAATATTTCCAATCTTTTAAATTTTCATGAGTTCAGTATTGCAAATTTGCATCAACTCAACTGCACACCGAAAGATAAATATAGATATAAAAAAAACGATGAAATTTAAATGAATTTTTTAGATTGTTTGTTATTTACAAATCGATTTTAAGTATAGCATGATATTACGGTAGAGTTACGGTGTTAAAATAGGTAAAACGTGTTAATCGTTTACTATAATTAAATGTGAATATTGAATAATTCATCGAGTAATAATTGCAAAATAGTATGTAAAGCATAATGTAAATGCGTAGGGTCTACCAATAATAATTGAATTCAATCTATGTTTGTCAGAACTTCGATAGTCAGGTACTGTTTTTAAACACGAAATTGCACCAAAGAACTTTTTCAAAATGTTACAAAAAATTAAAGGTTAAAAAAATTGATATAGGTAGAGGTTGTGCCAAATCTACCAAATTTGAGCTAAAGAAACTAAAAAAATAGCCTAAGAGGCTATAGCTAATTTGTAATTGCATTTGAATAGTGGAACTATACCGGTGGAAATATACGTTAATTATGAAATTATAATTAGCCGATAGAAGTATTCATAGTACATATAAGGTCTTTTTGAGGGATTTTTTGTTTTCATAATAAGCACATAATATGATAATTAGTTAACATTTCACGAAGTTTTGGTTAAATAGTGAACGGGAAATGCAACTTAGCGGTTATAAACAAAATGTGATAGCTTTTAAAAGTTGCTGAGGGAATGTGTTTACAGATTTTCAAAATATAAAAGTTAGAGCCGATTTTCCAAAATTAAAATTAAAATTTTTTTTCAATTTTTAAGAAAGCTGTTAAACTTATTTCGAAATTCATCATCATCATCAACTACACGTGTAAGACCGCGGTCCGTTACGTCACTCATAATTGATCTCGCCATCTCTTCTTGGGGCGACCTACGGATCTTTTCCTCTGGGTTTGTATAGATACAGCTTTCTTGGTATTCTTTATTTCGAAATTATTAATAGGTTTTATGTTCAGACACTGTCTTTATTTAACCTCTTTTTTATAGTTACGACGACCTACACCGGGTGTATGTTTTGTTATCCACCCTATTGAGGTCTCAAAACTAGCAGAAAAGTTAAACTGTCAGAAAAGTGGCATATTTTTTTAGGTACCAATTCAATCAGTTTTTAAAGGTTTAAAAATAGTAAAACCCACTGGTCGAATAAACGAGAAAGGTATTATACATAATAACTATTATATCTGGAATTAAAATTTTTTAAATTTAAATATTAAATGTCAATCAGTCATATTTAGCCAAATGATTTGTCGTAGATAAATTTACACAAATAACTCTCACATAACATATCCAAGACAGTAGCATGATTTATATTAGCCGAAGCAGCTGCCATGCATAGGATACAAATGCAGATAATCTATAATCATTAACCGCTTAAACTATATCATGTGACTGGTTTCGGCATTACCCAAAGGACTTGCCATCTTTAGGCATGCAATGGTTTAGCACTATCACGATCAGTAGTTCTTGTTGAAGGTTTTCAAAGTAACACCCGGTATGTTAAACATGCTCAATTGTTCATAACAAAAGTAAATAATAAAAGTAGATATGTATTTTCTTGCAAAATAAAACATATTTCGCTTTATTTTACCATCTTCAGGAAAATGGAAATAAGGAAAAATATATAGGGTAAGATGGGGTCAAACGGACATGGGGCAAACGGACATTTTTTAGAAAAAATTCGTAAGTTTTTTCAGAAAAGGCGCCGCGTTATTATTGCAGTATTACTAGTGTCGTTGACATTTGAGGTAATTAATAAGAAAGTAATTTGTTAAAATTTTTCCAATCTAAGGCTATTATTGCATGTTAAAAGTGAGGAGTGATAGGAAATGTAAGTAAAATTAACGTGTTGTTATATTTTTGTTAGAAATTATTTAGAATCTAAGTATTTTAGTAAAAATTTAAAACTTATAGTTAGGTCAATTAAAACCAAGTGTCTTTGGAATTACTGCCACGTAATTTCATTGTCCTAATATTAATATTTATTTAGATTTTGAATTTAAAAAAATTCCGATGCGGGGCAAACGGACATATTGATTGAAATTGATATTGATTGATTGATATTGATTGAACCGGATAGTACAGTATTTATGCTTTTTTTTAAAAAATGTTTACAGAAAAAAGGTACAGATCCGGATTAGAACTACAGAAAGGAGCTCGTGGAAGCTCGTGGAATCAAGAAAATATGAATCTTGTCATAATTGCTGTAAATAAAGATAAAATGGCTCTTAATTCAGCTGATAAGTTGAATAGCGTTCTTATCATCATTCATTGCGACTAAAAGTGCGAATTTAACTATTTATAACGTATATTAAACCTTATGTCCGTTTGCCCAGAGTGTGGGGCAGACGGACATTTTCACTTATGTTTGTTTTAGGTTAAGTTCTCAAAAAATGTTTCTATTTTTCAACTTTAATCTCATCATTTGTTAGCTTAATAATTGAGATATCAAACCAAATAATTAGTTCTTAAATATTATGTTGCTTTTATTAAATATAACTATAAAACCCTTAGAGTGTCCGTTTGACCCACTCTTACCCTAACACAAAACGAAAATAAAACATAAAATTTAATTTTTACAAAACAAAAATAAACAAAAGAGCCGATTGAAGGTAACTAGTACTTATTTATTATTATTAATAGTTGTCCTTCAATTACGATTTTATCAGCAGTCTTAAAACTCAATTACACAGATTAAAGTATTCTATTCGCTATACATTTTCATATTTTCTAAATATCCAATTTTAGATTCAAAAATATAAAATATTTTGCGCTTGTACCTCTTTGGTTTTTGAAATATTCAATAAAACAAAACTGATAATGACGCGCATATTGGATTAACCAGTTTCTACATGTATAAATTTGGTGCGACTAAATAGAGTTTTAAAACGCATTTTTTCAATTTTTAGTTAGGTATTCTAAATAAAAGGTTTATTAAAAACATTATTAGAGATAACCGGAGATTGATATACTGGGTCTTAATTCTTAATATTTCACTTAGAAATTGCAAAAAGGAAGCAATAAGTTTTTAAAAAGATATTACTAACCATTTACAAGTGAACAAGAGATTACAACAAATTTAAAATAATCTGGAGTAACCTCCTGATTTTTGGTATACCTAGCTAAATTATTATTTGCCACAGTGAAAGAAAATCTAAATAATTGAAATCTAAAATAAAAGGAGAATGAGAGGAGTAATGTCTTCTGCGCATAAGCTTTAGGGATCATGACCGAAGGAAACCACTCTATTGATCTGATAAGAAATTTAAATGTATATTTTTAAACATTATTTTTTAAATAAAAGTTTTTATGTTCTTTCTGATGGTGTAATTACTTTTAAATTTTTCTATTGTTTACACCATAATAATTAACAAAACAGCTGAGTAATCGCCCTTATATGAGTAGGTAATATGAAAATTTAGGCTTAACCCCTTTGCTTCAATTTTTAAACCTATTTTTTTTAAGTTATCCCTCTTATTTCTTATTACAATACTTCAATTGCATAATTTGTATTAAAACCACTATTTTTAACAATAATTATTGACTAAAATACGAATTATAAAATAAACAATAGTTTCTAATAGTTTCTTCGTTCAAACTTATAAAATCTGGATGTCTCTCTAGAAGATCCTGTACTATAACTAAGTCTCCGTAGAATTATCTGTACATTTCTGTTATAAGTGGTAGTAATTGCAATAGATTTTCTTTCTTCTTTAAAGCAGTCCCTACCACAACATCATATTTACACTTAACTGTGGAATCTTACTTCGTTTCCTGAAACTGAGGTTTTAAACTTCCTTCAGATTTCATTCGATTTGACATGGTTAGAAAATCATTTTTTTAAATAAAAATCTCTCTAACACTACACCAATAGAAGTTGGCACCAGCTTCATTTTTTTCTTAATCGAAATATCAGTTTTTAATAATGTCGGGTAGTCATAAAAATATTTTTGTCATTTTCATGATTTCCAAAGGTTTTTATTAACTGATACCAATCCCTAAGATGATGAATTGGAAAATTTGAATAAAACTTCGGGTTCTTACAAAGCAGTGGTTACAGCATAATCACTATCACACTTCATGTGAGTGTGGCTAGGCACAACAATTTGTGATGGATGGGTTGTAGAGTAGGGCGATTTGTTAAAACTGCAAAATGTATCATGTGTCCATTTTTATTTTGACCAGTACAATAATCTGAATATAAAGTTAATTTCTTTACGTGTGAGATATATCCTATATAAATTTATTTACAAGAAGCAATTTGATTTTCTCCTCGGACAGATAATCACTTACCTATAGCAGTGGGTTTGATTGCTATCACAGTTTTAAAAAGTCAAATTAAATGTCCACAACTGCCTCAAATAAAAAGAAGCAAGATATGGGGTCTGCATACATTACTGTAAATAAAAAACTGCAGTTTGTTGGTTATTTCGGCTTATCCCTTTAGGAACCTAGCATGTGACTTATCCCTAATGCACATGTTGTGTATATCTCAAGCTAGAAGTTACTACTTAGCAGCTCACCAATTTTGATTTAAATGCAGAATAGCTAGCTCTACCCGAATACGTACTATCTAACTCAATTTGGCCGAAAATGTACTTATCCCTTTCAGTTATATTTATTGTGTATTTTATATATTTTTATTTAAATAAAAATAATTATATGCCACAAAAGTGAGCCCCTAATAGAAATTTCTGCTTTGATCCCCGAAAAGTTTAATATTTTCAATGTAGCGGATATTAAGTATATAATTGTAAATGTTTATTAACTTGTGAAATTATAATGTTGAGTAAAATATTTTAAAAATTACAAGTTGAAAGAAATTCGAAAATTTTCTAACTTACATTTTAGTCTAGGATGCTTATGCGCAACGGTGTTCTAGACGTAGTAATAAACGTAAGTAATAAATAATAAAGTAGACGTTCTAAATGTGAGTTGGAAATTTTTGAATTTCATTCAACTTATAATTTTTAAAATATTTTATTCAATATATTAAATATATTAATTTATTAATAAAAAATACTTCAAATATGAATATTAAATTTGGTGGTTGTTTCATTTCAATTTATTTATATGAACTACATACATTTTTCAAGTTTTGCTAATTACTGTGTGTTATATTTTATTTTGGGTTTTATGAGTTTTGAGCGTCAAAACCAGCGATTATTAAAATTTCTATTCATTGCTTATGTTAACTGCACCATATGTATATGAGTGAAAAGTAAAATTAGCTTATTTTACTGATTATTTATTTGACAGGTTCCAATTGAAATTTTCTATTGAAGTAGAACCACTCTGTTTTTATGTTTCTTGATAATAATGATGTTATTCTCAGTATTCTATTTTATTTAAATATCTGTAATTATTAAAATGAAAGGTATTCGCAAAGAAGTTCGAGTGACTAATCAAATAATAAACACAGTAATTTTTAGCTAAAGCGGATGTCAGCGCAAATTGCTAATATGCTTATCGCATTTTGGTATATTATTATATAGAAACCCTCCTCCGGTAAGAAACTTCATAGAAATCGTAAAAGCGGCATTAGAGTTATAAATATTTAGCGCGTTGCATACTTTTGCTCAACCCTTATACTATACACATAATCCGCTTTGCGGATGTCATAACAAAATATTAACAATATTCATCTTTTCATTTTATGTTTGAGAACTTATACAAACGAAGAAATATTAAAATTGCCTTTTATTTTGAATTTGACTTTCTCTGATGACTTACAGATGAAGTCGATTTCATTTACGTATAATCAAAAACATAGGCAATATCAACCTAAAAGTGGCATGTTGGCCACGATTCGGTTTTACATTAAAAAATATACAGAGTTGCAGTAATAAGGTTCATGTACAGTGAAAAAGTTGTGGGAGATTAAGAAGGCTAAAACGGTTTGGTTCTGGTTTTGTCTTCTGAATTATTGAGTCATGTGTTTTATTTTGTTAGTTCTATTGTTCTGCTATTTTTATTATTTAGATGGTCTTCTTAACATATGGAGTCCTGGGTGTTTTGGTGTGCATTTTCTAGTAGAATTCCTCGTATTTCATCCATCTCGTTGTCATTCCATCAGTAAGACTATTATGGGTCTGTGTTTGAAATATACAGGGTAGATTTAAAGTAATGTTGAACGGTGGATTAGTTTGAATAGTGTTGGATAAAAGAGGAGATAAGCTGATGACTTACAAATGATGGTAGATTGCCTTGGTTGAATAATTTTAGCTGGCTAAATTTGATAAACAAACCGGTTTTTTCATAAAGAAGACGGCCATGGTGCCAAGCATAGGAAAGATTTATATAGTAGATTTAAACATGCCCGTTTTCACCAACCAATTCCTAACGTTATGAATTCTAACTTTGACATAAGAAACTTTTATGTCAAACTTATGTCAAAAAAGCGCAAAAAATTCCTTAAGGTTTAAGAATTACCTTAGGTTGGGATTTCTTAACACCTTAAGGAACTCTTAGCGCTTGGTGAAGACCAAATATGACATAAAAGTTTCTTATGTCAAAGTTAGGGAATTCCTAACGTTAAGAATCGGTTGGTGAAAACGGGCAAGAGACTTTTTACGGTTATACTATTCCGGACAATTTAAAGGTTCTTGATATCGTTAACATTATTATACTATAACTATGTTCATATTGTTATAAATACTTTGAGGAAATAAGTTATCCTAACCACTAATTTTATTTATTGATATGCTAAGTGTAACCATAAAAATACAATGAAGCTCTATTTTTGATTATAATAAATTGAAATTTTAAATTGCATAATTGTAGGTACATTATTGTTATGTAAGATTTCAGTAATGTGAGGTGTAACTCGAGTAAGTGTTAGCTTTATTCTCCTTATTATCTTTAATATGCTTACAACCCAAAGCTTTTGTGCATCGTGTTAGCTATACTTAGCTTAACTAAACCATCACTAATGCAACAAAATTAACTCCCACACATGTATGTATGTACGGTGTAAGCTATTATTAGTCTGTCTACATTGTTGTTTCTTTTCAAAGTGTTTACAACGATTGTTTTGGTCGCGTCCGTCAACTTTTTACTGCCAACTCCTTTAAACTCCTACACAAAGTTATCTTGCAAACGGTCATTGTCACGAATAAAATTGAATTCACTTTAATTGAAAAAATTGAAAAGTAACCTTTAGGTTTTTAATATTTAAATTAATATTATTGAACTTGTCCCAAAAATTTTCCCAATAATCATCGTTAGGTATATTTTGCAATAGACTTTGAACGTATAGTGAAAGTGAGTTTAATGTTGTAGAAAGGTACTGGATAAAATCAAAACGACAAATTAATTATATCCTAAAGGAATACCATAATAAAAAAGTATTGCATGATTGCTCGTCTATTCCCAAACCGCACAAAAGTGCGGTTGATAATGACAGCATGTTAAGTCTTGTGATGAAGTGATGGAATATAGCATTTATATTTCACGATACTACGAACATTTACTTATTAATAAAATTGTATTCAAATTTTTCATCATTCCATTCTCTCTTACATTTTTAACATGTAATCGAAATGGCTACAGATTATTACCAAGATATCTTGCAGAAAAGTAACTTATTTATAAAAGATATTCTTGGATAGGCTGTCATGTTATTTCAGAAGATGTTTTGTTTAAATCACACTTTTTTATATATTTTAACGCACTAAATCATTTGTGTCAGATCTTACAACATTTTTACATTACTTTTATGCCACAATGTAAATAATGGAAGAATTTTATTTCGAAAAATTTTTAATACATAGTGCGATAATTTGCATGACTATCGAAAATAATAAATAGTTCTGACCGACATGTAAAATTATTTGAAAACTCAAATTTTTAACCTCTGCCACTTCTTACTGTTTTCCTGATCCTTCATTCACAAAAGAAAGCAGTGTTTTGAACACAGTATAATGCAAATTTTTGATATATTATTTTTTGAATATAGCACATGCATTATATTATGAGAAATAATTTATGTTATATTATAATGTAGCGTCTTAACTTTCAATTTTTTGCAGTAAAGTGGACACTAATTAATCCATTTAAAAGAAAAACCTAATTTGCCCTGACGCTAACTAGGATATCACTGTTGCAATAATCTATTTTGAAATTTTACTTTGGATTTTGATGATATGGCATGTAAAATTGTCATTTGCATCATTACGTGCGAAGCTGCTTTATCGGCATAATGCTGAATATATTTAATATTACAAATAATTTTACTTTTAAAAATACCTAATTAAAATTGATTTATTCAATATTATAAATACTATATCGCCGTGATATACATAATATGTGAAATATAATAGCAAACTTTTACTAACATAGTAGATGTTATACACTACAGTGATAAAAATGAATTGGCACCTTTCGATGCCGCCCTTTTGACGTCGCCTTTTTAACGCGAGAACGCTTCGACGCCAGGACATTTCGACGCGGGGCTTTTCGTCACAGGAACATTTAACGCAAGATCATTTCAACGCGAGGATATTTCGATGCAAGGATATTTAGACGCAAAAACCAAAATTAATAATTAGAAATTTTTGTATTTGATTACACTTCTCATTTCCAAGAGAATTTTTATTTTGATAATAAATTGAGTATTCAAAAATAATTTTAGTTTAATTTATAATTTGAAAACAGTATGCTTTATTTGAAATTGAAATAAAAAATGGAAAAATGTCCCTAACATACCCGACTGGGGACGTTTGAAAGATCAAAATAACTCATGCTGATTGGCTCAAAGTAAGTAAAATAGAAAAATGCTATTGTTTGACATACTAATACATATACTTACCAGAATAGGAGAATAACATTTGAATATTTGTTAAAAACTAACGAATAGCATTGCAGCAAGCTAGTTGAAGGTAATCTTAACATTGATGTAATGTGTTCAAAATATCACCATACTTCGTAAGGGTAACGATCCATGAGATATGATATTTTAGTATATACTTACTCCTGCAAGTTTAATATTACTGTAATTAATTATATGTACATATACTTGTATGTAAGTACAGTAAGACCCCGCTCAATGCGGCGGATACGTTCCAATAAGTTCAGCGTTAAACAAAACAGCATTAAACGAGGTCGTCTTAACACGTAAATAATGGAAATAGGTAAAATAAAACAGAGAATAAGAAAAATTTTTAATGTTTTATTTTAAATATTTATTATTAAATAGAGTACTTTTTACTACATTAAATAAAGACTTATTTTTTGCTAATATCCATTTTCGTTCATAACACATTCATGAAAATCAAAGAAATTTTGAGTAAAAAAGTTATGAAAAGGTTCTTCATTATTTGACATCTTTTGTTTTTTGTGAAGAAGTCATTTAACGTCATTTGTTTTTTCCTGTTTCGTTCAGAAAGCAGTTGTCCATAGCACAGTCGCGTCACTGACACACTTTATATTGCTTTTGAACTTCTATCAGAATTTGAATTATTTTGTAGAAGCTGATCCATAATTTCCGTTATTGCGACTCAACTTCTTTTTAGAAAATCCGTTAAAAGTTTTTTGGTTCTTTATCTTTGCTATTTTTTGCATTTGTTGTTTTACTAATGCTTTAAGATTGTCGTTGGAAAGACTTTCATCAGTTGTAACTGGCAATAATTCTTTAATATCTTGTGCATTTATATTATCCAACCCTGTTTCACTACCCAGCTTGACAATTTCTTTGACATTAACAATGAATTCTCTTGTATCAACATCTTTATTTAGCCCTGGCTATAAATTCTTCTATACTCCTTTCAAACATTTCTCGGTCACCTCATTCCAGAAAAGATTGGAATTCTCTACAGTAACCAGGAAACTGTAGTTTTTAAAAATCCTAATAGATTATTTATCTTATCTATCAATTTTATCAATCAATAGTTAGATATTACATCTTGATCCATTGGTTAGATTAATGAAGTTCTATTTAGCGGCAGAAAAATCACTTTTACTGAAATGTATGTTGTTAAATCGGACAAATGTATTGGATGGCTTGGAGCCTATCAATCAAAAGTATCAATCTATCAATCAAAAATGTTCGGTAAACCAATTTTGGAAAATTTTTATCCAAGATCCAAGAATTTTTATTGAACTCTCAAATTACTGGATAAGATGATTTTTAAATTTCCTTCGTTACTCTTGGAGTTTTGGAATGATAAAAACGCAGTGGTTTTAATTTAAAATCTTCATTAGCGTTACCAATCACAGTAACAGTGTTAAAAAATCTTTTGCAGTTTTAAATCCTGGTACTGGTTTTCCTTCGCGGGATAAAAATGTGCGTTTTGGCATTATCTTCCCAAAGAACCCGTTTTATTGAAAACAAATTCAGGAATGTAATCCTGAGTTAGTTTTCGTAAGTTTTAGTAATTTAGTTTCCAGCGAAATGCTTTTCTTCTTGCTTTACTTTCTTTTTCCATGCAATCAAATTATGTACAATTCCGAGGAATCTCAATACTCCCGCGTAATACTAAAACAGTGTTAAGCGAAGTTTTACTGTATATTAATTTGGGCGTCATGAACCATAGTCGTGCACTAAATTTAATTTTTGTTGTTGTTGATTAAAACTTCTCTTGACTCCTTGCTCTCCGGTGGTAAGAACTAAAATTTTTATTTTGGAAAAAATGAAATCTTTTTTGATATTTACAATTATTACAATTTAATTTCCAAATCAAGTACAAGGTTTAGTTTAATTTAAAAAGCGTTTTAAGTTATTTTGGGGAATCCTAAGTTTCATTGATATTACTTACAATTTTAGTACAGTAGCGTTTACGTTGCAAAGAGAGATTTGTTGTTTAAAAAGAGTGACCATCCTGTTTATTCCTTAGAAACATGTTTCTAACCGTGACGTATGCCAATGTCATATGTTAACCACAAACTTGAAAGCAAGTGCTCTAAAATTGGCAACGTGTTCATGATAGTGACGTATGTTATTATTTGTCGCAATTATTTCAGCAAATATATATCACATAACCTCACGATCTCATTTCTCTTGGTAATTTTAGTTTTGAAACAAAAATTACAATATTGCATTTGAGCAAATAAACATTTCTGTTTATAATCTAAAATTTCCAATTAAAATATCAGATCTTGTTATATCACTATTGAAAATTGTCTTCAAATCAGATGGAAAATCTTAAATTTCATATTAAAATTTTCATTTTTCTAATTTATTTTCACATTTTTGGTATTAATAAAGTTTTCCCGTCTTTGTTGTTCAGATGTTCATCGCCCATTTTTGTTGCAACTACGAGTTCCATCAGCTTGATGACCCAAAATTATCGTCGTTGTTTTACAAATTTTTAATGCAATTTTTCTGTGCCTGTTCCACGTTTTCTCCGTTAATTTTCACAAAACTTGAATTATTATTTCAACTCGGCCCATATATTTATTTTTAAGCCAACCAAATATTTTCTTCTTATATCTTATAATTTTACTTTCTTGCTCAAACTATTTGAGAAATTCTACTTTAAAACGCATTTTTGCGTCAGCGCGTATTGGCGTTTGTCATGAAACTGTCTCTTTAGGAAATTTTGTATTGTTTTCACAATAATTTCACCTTTTTGTTACTATTTAATTTCAAAATTAAATTAACAAATTCATTTTTTTATGGAAAATTTCCATCAAGAAAATCAAAAATCTTCACAAAATATTCATTATATTCATCTTTAAAATGATTCAATTCTGTATCTTCTTAGAAAAATAACATTGCTTTCTGAATTTTTAAGTTTTTGTTATTTATATTTTTTGTTATGATAATATTCTTACTCTTTTAACTCAATAAAAAGAGCTTGCGTCTTAAAAGTAAAGTTGTAAAGTATTTAGCATATTATCATGACCGGTAGGTAACTAGACTTAATCTAAAATTAGGTATCGATTTGCAAGTTATTAAATTATGTTGGGAACTGAAACTGCTACTTGCTACGTCAATAAATTTGCTTCAGCTGTAAGTTTTGCTGGAAAACTTTATTACTTCAAGAAAAAAGTTTGGTTTGCAAAGAATGATGTGTTAACACTAATAATTTCTTTTGCCAGAAATAAGATTGTTCGAAAAATATTTTTTAATAGCAATTAAACGATTTATTTGCTTTATTTCTTTGTTAAAGCATTGTATGTTATAAATGCGGAAAACTAGGTAGGTACTTATTTACATAGTACATGCATGCATAATATATCAGTAAAAATGATATAATAAATGGTTACTTTAAAACGCAGTAGAATAATAAAATCTATAGTAGCAAAAAGCGATTTGGGCTCGTCCGGGATTTGAACCCGGGACCTCTCGCACCCTAAGCGAAAATCATACCCCTAGACCAACGAGCCTCACTTGTGAGTACATAAATTATTATACAGTGACTAAAAAAAGTCTCCGTACGACACTATTCTAACAATTTAAATTACAATTACTCCGTTTTTTAACATTATTTTTGTTATGAAATATGATAAAATATAAATATTGACATTCATGCATTAGTTTTAAGAAAAATTTTAAAAATTTACTAAAATCCGTCTGTAAGCAAGAAAAATTTAAACAAACTGCCATAATCTGTCTATAAAAAGTCTCCGTACGATGATGCATATAGAAAATGTTTCCCTTTGTAGACGCACGATAAGCACTTTTATTTTTAAATTGCAACGTTTTACAATACATTGCAATGTTACTATTACATTACGCAATTAATTTTTTTAGGTTTTAGTTACGGTGACCGTGTTTCAAGGGCAATAACAAAAATAAGCAAAGAAATTTTCTTCGAGGTGCGACAAACAATAATTAAATTGTATTGTGAAGGCATATCAATGCGCGAGATCGGGAAAATTATCGGAAACCTAATTTAAGTGTTCAATACATCATTAAAAATTATGAAAACAAAGGTTTCTTGAAAAGTAAGCCCTTTCTGGACGCCCCAAGATACTAAATAATATTATGAATCGTGCTATTATATGCGAAGTGAAGAAAACCCCAGAATAAGTGCTACAAAAATTGGGGATGAAGTACGTAATAAACTTTATATTAGTGTTTCGGACCAGACAATCAGAAATTTGCTCAGAAAAGACAATTTTAATGACCGGGTTGCTAGATGTAGCCTCTAATTTCAAAAGTTAATAAAAGTAAAAGATTCAAATTTGCAATAGAACACAGAAACAAAGAAAAAAATAAAGAAAAAAAGATGAAAAAAGTTCTGAAATTGAGTGATTTTTACAGACGAGAGTAAGTTTAATATTTTCGGTTCTGATGGAAGAAAAAAATTGTGACGAAAATCAAACGAAGCGCTTAATATGAAAAACGTTATTCCCACAGTAAAACATGGTGGTGGAAGTGTTTTATTTTGGTGTCTATTGCAGCGTCGGGTGTGGGAAAATTATATTTTATTGATTCCATAATGGACAAGTGGGTATATTTAGATATTTTAAACACTAATTTAAAATACAGCCCAATCCAATTAAGCTTTCTAAACAATTTTATCTTCCAACAAGACCAAGTTCGTATACATACGTCAATGATTGTTAAAGAATAGCTCCTTTATCATGTGCCCAAACAATTGCATTCACCCCCCCAAAGTCCCTACTTGAATCCCATCGAGCACCTGTGGGATGAATTAAACCGCAGAATTCGTAAACACGATATTACGAACAAAAATACTCTTAAGAGGGTATTACAGGAAGAATGGGACAAAATTGGGTCAGATATGACAACAAATTTAGTGGAGTCAATGCCAAGACGTGTGGGGGCAGTGATTAAAGCTAAAGGGTTTTGTACAAAATATTAAATATTAACATAAACATTTCTATGCCTATTTTTAAGTACCGTACGGAGACTTTTAGTAGATTTTTGTAGATAGATTATGGCAGTTTGTTTACATTTTTCTTTCTTACGAACGGATTTTCGTAAATTGTTTAAAAAATTTTTAAACTAATGCGTGAATGTACATATTTATATTTTATCGAATTTCATAAAAAAATAATATTAAAAACGGAGTAATTGTCATTTAAATTGCTAGAATGGTATCGTACGGAGACTTTTTTTAGTCACTGTATGTGTTCGGTATATAACATCAGTTTAGCATATTTTGAATTAATTTTTTTAACCGATACATATTTTTTAAATATTATATCGTAAAAAATTAGAAATATATATGCATATACGTACACGGAAGTAAATAACTTTGTAATATATACATTATTAAAATTTAGTAATTATTATGGTACCGAGCGGTCGGTGAAGTGAAAATAAGTTAGTCGTCATTTGTATATTATATGAATATGGTTTGTTAAGTATCGATATTGCATGTCAATGACAGTTCCTTGATCTATTTTTGAATAAACGATATAGTTACATCGATAGGGGAGTCCAGGGTACATTTCGCAATTGGGGAGATTTGGTAGTCTCAAATTTTCCTTGAAAACTTTTAGTTACAAGCAGTTGGTATTCATCATCAAGGTGCTTTTTCTCTAACATTTTGTATTAAATGTTGTTCAGTGTCAATTTGAGCGTTTCTTCCAGAGATTTTTATCTCTTACACTTGCAATATTGCAGGTAAGTTTAATATTTGAATAATACAATTCGGGGACGGGTAAGAAACCCGTCATTCGATTTTGACCATTTTTGAAGTGGATTATGAAAGATGATGGTCTAATTAGCGCATAAAAATTGACTTAAAAAATGTCTTAAAAAAAGTTCTAAACTTCAACCAAGAGGCTGTCGTAACTCAAAGAAATTGTACAATTTACGTGCAAAAACAAGTTTACAGCGTTTGCACACTGTACATTTGTTCTGCGCAGAAGTTATACAATTTGTTTTAATGGATTTCATCATTAAACATGTAAGCATTACCATAAGGGACACCAAAATTACTAATTTCAATCTATTATTTTTATTTCGATGTTTTAGAAGTAAAATTTAGGTTTTAGTATATCCAGTAAAATATACATATTCTAGTTTAATGTTAAATTTTATTATTACAGCTTAAAATTAATAATTATTATACAACTACATGGTAAAATTACAATTAAAAAAAATTATTATTACAAAGTAGTTCTATTTATTTTTTTCTTATATTGTGCCGAAAAGTATGAAAATGTGCCTCGCATTCCTTTTCTAAATTAATTTCATATCTTGAACAAATTTGCTATGAGAAAATTGAAAACGATCCGATAATTTAGTTTTAATACAAAGCCCATAATCGCCTTCCTTAAGTCCACGAAACAGGAAATTATTAAAAGGTATAAATGTTCATAAAAATGAGATCCAATATTATTTGTTATTAGATCAGAGAGCAAATAATTATTAAGTAAATATTTTATTAGTTATAAAAAGTACTTTGTTAAATTGCCGAAATAAAGAGGATTAAAAGTTTAAACGAATTACTGCAGCAAAAAGTTTGCTATACTATTTTTAGTAAATTAACAATTTATAATAATTATTTTATCGGTTAGGCTACCTGAGCGGTCGACCCAGTTTCGAATCTCGCATAAGAAATTATAGAACTAACGATTTTGTTTCCAAATAGAGAAAAAGTAGAAACACTCTCATAATTGCCCAGTTTAATTATTATTGAAATTAATTGAACAATGGTATGAGAAACATCAGGCTGAAATGGAAGACCTAATTTGAGATATTGTAAATATTGTAAACATGAACAACATAGAAAGAGTGTTAAGAAAACATCCTATAGTAGAAGGGTAAATATTTAAAAGCCAGATTGGTACCTTTTTATGTTTGACCCAAGTTTTGATACTGAACGACCGAGATACGAAATTTTTTCCGTCGAGATTTTATAACTTTTTAGTAATAAACATGAAACTAACTTGTATCAGAAGTTTCAATAATTAAAAATTATGTAATACGTCCAAAAAGAAGATTTGCTAAATTGCAGTGCTAGGAAACAATAATTAGATACCTAAAAATTTTAAGATTGTGAATGCTCTAGCTTGCGCAATGAAATTCCATTACTTCACTAGAAATTTTCCAATCGATATTTAGCTACTGTCATTTAGCTATTTCTATCATACATATAAGCAGTAAGGTATTTTATTTTGACCACCTACTACAATATAGATGTGTTTTATTAAATTTCCGTTATTTGTAGGTCAAGGATCTATTTTTACGGTCTTTTGTTTTTAAAACGGTTTTGTGGAAACACAAAAATATAATGTTAAGTCGATTTATCTTAATATTAATGGCATTTCCGATTACTTCGGAAGTTATTTTGAAGAAATTATTATTTTCATTTTAGACATTGATATTATTTTGTTGTTATATTATCATTTCAATCACAAATTATATTATTTAGTTCAAGTCTGCTTAAAATTGCTATTTTTTTATTACTATTTTTATTTTGTTTATTATTATAAACGCAGTTTTCCTGGGATCTTATCCGTTGTATTAATTTAATCAACTGAATTAATCTATATAAATTTAAAGGTTGATAGAGGATGAAATATTTATGTATGTAATCTATTCTGTTTTGTTGGTGTACACTTCCTGCGATATGAAAAACATGGGCATTTACGTATAATATAATTAATGATAAAATAGTAATATTTACTATAAAGGAATGCAGAAGGTTATTGCTTTAAAATCGGATACGATACACAAATATATTATGGACGATTATCAACCAGTATCAAATTTTTTGTATCACTATCGCTCAGTGGTTTCGATTGAAATTGTAGTTGGCCAAAAATCGGCAAACAATTTCACATATCAAACCAATTTTAATATTCAGGAATAGTCAATTATACTATCACCTCGATGTGCGTAAAGTTAGTCCTACCATTTTTGAAAAATAAGAAAATGAAAGTCATGCTGATTAGTGCTACTCTACGTATGTTTCAATTTTTTTTATTTTAGCTTTTATGAAGACTACGTATTTGGAGGGTAGAAACTAGCTCTGCAATTTTTGAAAATAAAAATTGTGCTGAGTGCTTATTTTGTGCTGCTTTGTTCCGTAAATAAATGTAAGCAAAAATTCATTTTGTCGATGGAAGTTAGCTCTGTCATTTACAAAAATTAAAAGTGTGCTGAATTGTGCTCAGTTTGTGCTGCTTTATACTGCAATTAAAAAATTTTATTTTAAAAATTATCGGTGAAAAATTAGTAAATGTTAGAAAAGATTTTTATGAAAATTTAGGCAAACCCCACTAATGAATGGTCAAAGTTTCTGTAAAGGCTACTACCAGGTGTGCATAAAAAAAGTTTAATTTCTTTTAAACGTTTTGAAATTGTTTGGATTAACCCACACAGCATTCAATATCCAGTGGATATCCGATTAATCGCCTTGATCAGGTATGTATATGCAGGACTTTGATTGGATATACAAGAAATCTACTTGGAACAATATGCAAGATACTGACTGGATGACTTTGACTGGATATCTAAGCGATATGCTTTGAACAACATTGGGTAGATTTGATAATGCCTGTTTCCTCCGAGAACAAGCATCAAATTTTATTTTTATTTTTGGGTAACTCTGTTCTAAATTTTTTTAACTAATAGCATGGCACTAATATTAATATTTTAAATTTTTAAAAATTTTTTTTGTCTGTTTTTATTATTTTCTTCTACGGTTTCGACTGAAATACTATTTCTCAAAATTATTTTTAAAATTGATTAGTTTGTAAAGATACTTACTACAGATATCTCTGTAATGAAAGTACAGACTGACAATAATATGGTTGATACTGACACTGTCGATCACTGTCGAATTTCATCAAATTGCAACATATACCAGCTGAAGTTAAATTATTAGAAGGTTTTGTGGCTAAAAAGTTTATGCTGGCAGGTGTAGTTCCATACCATGGTATGTACATATATTCAAAGTACAGTCTATCGGCCATTACCCTGCATATACCAAACTAGACAAAAGATGACTAAAATTTGATGAAAATTATATGGCAGGGCAGTCATCTGGGGTTGAAAATTATGCAAAAATGCATGCACATATAAGTTTTTATACAATAAATTAATTATTTTAAGTATTAAATTTGCAAATATTATAAGTTATAATGAAATTTTAAATAAATTTGACAATAAATTAGTGAATTTTTCCACACTAAATAAGTAAATGACTTAATAAGTAAGTGGGGAAAAAAGTCACCAATTTGTTGCCTAATTTAATTAAAATTTCAGTATAAATTGCAATATTTGCAATATTTTCACAATTTAATAAACATTTATTATATAAATAAATTATTTATTTTTAGTTGTACTTTTTGATTATGTATACTACAGTGATAAATTTAAGTTAGTATCAACTTAAATCCTTGAATACAAACAAACCTATAACCTCAAAAGAGATTAACTTTTTTCATCTACTTGGTAGATGTCTTTACTTAAGCCTTGGCTATTCAATAGAAGGAATTTGTCTTTTATCTGAATAAAACTTTTTAGTGCAAAAATATATTTTGGCGACAAAAATTTTATTATTCTAAATAAAATTAATTTATTTACGCCATAAATTAAGCACAATTCAGCACTCTTTCTAGTTTAGTAATTTTCAAAAATGGTATGGCTAACTTCCAGCGACAAAATGAATTTTTGCCTATAAAAATCACCTTGTTTATATTTTTATATATTTTTAAAATAAAATTTTTCATTTATGGCTCACGGCCCTGCGCAATGTTGACGTGTGGAGCCTGCGAAAGAGCTATAACAAAATACGAAGATTTTATCAAATGCAAGATGAAATGTAATACCAGCTATCATGTCGAGTGCATCCAAATGGACATTGGTACACTGCACGAATTAAAAAATAGTGGAGAAATAGATAAATGGATCTGTAACAAATGTGATGTTGCGAACATAACCTCAAACAGTGGCCTCATCACCCCAGCGGTAGGCAACAATGAGGAAATACAATTGACTAATAATTCAATTTTAGCACAAAACGCCTCGGCCAGTCTTAAGGAGCCATCTTTCAATCAAACCGAACCTAGCCAAAACCTCATAACAATTGAACAGGTAGACGAAGCATTTCAAACGGTCCTTAACAAAAAAAAAGATTACATAGCCCGGAAAATCTACCCATTCGGAAGCAACCAAAGTTAACTGATTATTGGCTGAGTAAGCCCATATCTACACAAAATCGCTTTGCATCGCTATCAGACGTAGTTGCAACCACGAAAGAGCCCCACGAACAGCAAAAGAAGGAACCAAAACCACCGCCTATAACCATATACAAGGCACAGGAAATTGACCCTTTGCATAAAGTCCTTCGTGCAAGAACAGACGGCGAATATCAGTTAAAAATACTGGGAGACAATAAAGTAAAAGTCCAGCTGTTCAAAGCAGAACACTACAATGAAATAATAAAGGATCTCGATGAAAGAAAAACAGAATATCATTCTTATAAGTTCAAACAGGATAGAAACTTTAGAGTTGTCCTTAGAGGGATGCACCCCTCTACCCCTATTGAAATCATAAAACAATCCCTACTAAGAGGACGGACACGTAGTAACTAACGCATGGAACATCAAGCATCGAGTGACCAAAATACCACTTCCAATGCATTACGTCGATCTGAAACCAAGCGATACCAATAAAAACGTTTATAAACTTAAATCAATTGATAAATATGTAGTAAGTTTTGAACCTCCATACGCCAAACGTATAATTCCGCAATGCACTAAATGCCAGGAATATGGCCACACAAAAAACTTCTGTCGAAGACCACCCCGTTGTGTAAAATGTGCAGGAGCCCATGAAACCATAAAATGCCTCCAAAAAAAACTATACGATGAAGTTAGATGCGCCAATTGTAATGATCGACACCCGCAAATTATCGGGGATGTGTAGTGCACAAGCAGCTGCAACAAAAATGTACCCCACACTAAGAGAAAAAACCGAACATGAAACAAGAGTTACGCCGAATGAAGTACCACAAAGAACAATGACCTTCTTCCCAAGACTAAGAAATCACCATCAGCCACCACTATCCACCATGCATCAACAAATCCAGCCAACAACATCTTACGCACAGGCAACGCGTGCAACTAACACCAATGCACAACAAACGAATAGAAACATACAAACAAGGCAAAATGAAAATCAAGCTATACATAGTAGCATCCAGCCAGGAAATGCTGACTGGCAAACTCGCCAACCCCTAAATCAGAACTATAATCAAAACTATAACCATCCAGAAAACGACATCACTGAACTTAAGAATCTCCTACGAGAGCTAATTGAACAGAACAGAGAAAACTCAAGAAACATGTCTACTATGCTAAACCTTCTAACTGCACTTGTCAACAAAGCTAATGGAAGCACACCCTAATTACAGAATAGCCATCTGGAATGCCAACGGGCTGAATCAGCACCTGCAGGAGGTCAAGATATTTCTAATAAACCAGAACATTGACGTCATGCTGATCTCAGAAGCACATATCACTGATAAGCATTCTATAATAATCCCAAAGTACAAAACCTATTATACTAAACACCCAACGGAGGGCAAAGCCCATGGAGGTACAGCACTAATCATTAGAGATGGTTTAAAGCACCACGAAACGGAAAAATTTGCAAAGAAATACTTACAATCTACTAGTGTAGTACTAGAAGATCAAATGGGTGACTTTACTATTAGTGCTATATACTGTCCACCAAAATACACCATCAAAACACCTGAGTACGAACAATTCTTCAACAGCCTTGGTAAAGATTTATAGCCGGTGGAGATTATAACGCTAAACACCCGATGTGGGGATCCAGGCTAACGACAACAAAAGGTAGAGAATTGCATAGAACCATAACAGCTAATAGATTTGAAACACTGTCCACTGGTGAACCAACCTACTGGCCATCCGATCCAGGAAAAATACCAGACTCAATAGACTTTTGTGTTACTAAAGGCGTCGATACAAGGAAAATTAAAGTCGAAACTTGCTTGGACCTCTCATCCGACCACTCGCCAATAATTATAAATATGTTTGGACAGGTAACTAAAAAAGAGAAACAACCCTCGTTATCCAGCAATCGAACCAATTGGGAGGTCTTCCGAGGAGAGCTCGACAACCTGATTACACTCGAGATCCCCTTAAATAACGATCGCGATTTGGATGAAGCCGTCAACGCACTTACTACGGCTATACAACAAGCCGCATGGAGAGCAACCCCAGATCTACACCTCTCCGAAATTAAACAAGAGACACCAAAAGTACTACAGCAAAAAATCGCTGAAAAACGGGCACTGAGAAATAGATGGCAACAAACTAAACATCCATATGATAAAACTAAACTTAACAAAGCCATTCGGGAATTAAAAGAATTGATCACCGAAATAAAAAACCAAGGTATACAAAAATACCTGGAAAACCTAAATGCAACCGCTGATAGTGATTATTCTTTGTGGAAGGCAACACGAAAATTAAAAAGGCCAAAACAACTAATACCAGCCATCAGACAGGACAACAATAAATGGGCTAGAAGCGATGGAGAGAAGGCTGACGTCTTTGCGAAGCATCTGTCAAAAATCTTCCTGCCTAACCCACCTTCCATTTCGGCTGAAGAAGAAAAGCAAATAGAAGGATATCTTGAAGCCCCTTTCCAAATGGAACTCCCCATCGAGTATTTCAGGGTAAAGATGTCAAAAGAACCATTAAAGAACTTCATCCGAAGAAGGCCCCAGGATTTGACCTGATTACTGGAGGTATACTACAAGAATCAACACATAAGTGTTTCAAAGCCATCACCCAGATATTCAATGCCATAATAAGAACTAACAAAGTTCCTAACCAGTGGAAAATAGCTCAAGTGATAATGATTCCAAAACCGGGGAAAAAACTGGAGGAAGCCCAATCATATAGGCCAATTAGCCTACTCCCTATATTGTCTAAAGTTTTTGAAAAGTTATTACTTCACCGATTAAAACCTATTATTGAACACCGAAGAGTAATACCCAACCATCAATTTGGCTTTCGTAACCGGCATGGAACAATAGAGCAAGTCCATCGCGTGGCTAAAAAAATCAACCAAGACTTTGAAAACAAACAATTCTGCTCAGCGGCTTTCCTAGATATAAGCCAGGCGTTCGACAAGGTGTGGCACCAGGGATTATTTTACAAGCTGAAAAAGACCTTGCCGTATCAGTTTTACCTCATCATCAGATCATACTTGAGTGACAGACATTTTTTGGTTAAGCACGGAGGCGCGTATACTGACCTATTTACCATCAACTCAGGAGTGCCACAAGGAAGCGTCCTGGGTCCAGTGTTATATTTGATATATACATATGATCTACCAACGACAGGGTCAACAACGGTTGCCACCTTCGCGGATGATACCGTTATCCTGGCTTCTCACTCTAATCCGATAACTGCTTCCAGGAACCTCCAAGTCAGCTTAACTGCTATCGAAAACTGGCTAAAGAAATGGCGTATAAAGGCCAATGAAGCAAAATCGGTTCATGTAACATTTACCCTAAGAAAAGATACCTGTCCACCTGTTAAATTAAACAATAGACAGATACCACAAGCAGAAGATGCCAAATATCTGGGAATTCATCTTGACAGGAGGCTCACATGGCGCAAACATATATTCTCAAAAAGGAAACAGCTGGGGTTGAAACTCAGACAAATGTATTGGATAATAGGTAGGGGGTCACAATTATCAACAGAAAATAAAATACTGCTCTATAAGGCTATACTTAAGCCGATCTGGAGCTACGGCATACAACTCTGGGGCTCGGCAGCAAACTCTAATATTGAAATACTCCAACGGTTTCAAAATAAAGTGCTGCGCATAATAGTTGATGCACCGAGATATGTACCCAACACTGTCATACAACGTGACATACCACTGGCTTCAATCAAGGAGGAGATCGACAACTATAGTACACAATATCGCGAAAGACTTTCAAATCACCCTAATACACTTGCCAGTAATCTATTTAACGTGAACCAAAGTGAAAAGCGAAGACTTCGTAGATCTACACCTCAAGATTTGCCAAATAGACGTTAGAAGAAGCGATAAATTACTAACTTCCAAACGACTTCTGTTACGTTCATATCATAAAAAATAAATTGTGATAATTTATAGAAATACGGAGATTACTTGTTGAAGTAATTCTCTACTTGTCACTAGCATTGTATTCAAAACCAAAGCTTATTGTATTTATACAGATTGCTTGTATGCAAAGGAGTTAAATAAAAAAAAAAAAAAATTTATGGCTCAAAACAGGACAAATCGAACATAATTTAGCATAATTAAAATTTTTTGATTTTTAAAATTGGTAGGCTAATTGTCTATATTTTAAATACTCAGTCTTTAGAAAAAACCCAAAAAAAAAATAAAAGAAAATTTTTTCCGGCACAAAGCAGCACAAATCGAACACAACTCAGCACAACTTTCATTTTTGTATTTTCAAAAATGGCAGAGCTAACACACATACATATCATCTTGTTTCTATATGAATGTCTTACTCTCGGGTTATAATTCTAAGTGTACGCAATTATTATTTCTTGCAAGCGCTGACACTATAAGTAGATAATTTGCAGATTACCAAATTTCCATAAAATTAATCGTTTTCCATACTTGAACTAGTGGATTTTATACCTTCAGGTAAATAGATTATACACCACAAATTGATGTGTTGTAAAATAGTTAAAAGTCAAGATATAGTAGCTAGTTTAATATTTTTGAGAAATTGGTAAATTTTTGATTAAATAAATCTACGATAATATCAATGGCCTAGTTTACACCCATAGTTTAGGTAGCTTTCTATACCTCAAATTTGGCCTAAGGTCGGTATTCTTTAACTAATCCCTTACATGAAAGGGTCCTTTCACGAAAGGAACAGCTTGGTTTCTATGTAAAATTGTGTCAAATATGTGTCAAAATTTTGTTTCTAATCTAAGTTTTAGCATTTTTTAAAGAATCTTTATGTAAAGAACAACTTAGAGAATACCGGTCCAAATAATTTAAGTCATATGGTATAAATACTTGCTAGCCAACGGGTAGGTTATGGTAACTTCCCTGACCCAAACTGAGGTATAGGTAAGTAATCGGACAATGGGTGTAAACTAGGCTGAGAGTGACGTTTGGTTCAGAAAGAAAATGTTGAACACACAAAAATTAAAAAACAAAATTTGGAACTTTTAACGAATAATACACCACATCCTCACCCCAGAAAGAAAAGGGTATAAGTCCAAAAAGTAGCTTTTTGAGTTAGATAATATACTAAGAAATTCGTCTCTCGAGCTTTATCTGTCAAAAAATCAAATTATCGATGATCCAATTATTGCCACTAAAAAACCGGCAAACTTGGTACTTTTGCTCAACTAAAAAGGGATATAACTCCAAAGGTACCAATTGGAACGAATTTGCTTTTGTTATAATAAAATAATTTCTACCAATTAATATTATCAATTGTTATTATAAAATAATCACATTTACGTATCTAAAAAGATAAACGTGATTTTCTTATAAACTTTCTAATATTCAAACGGCTCTAGCTCAAAATGGCGTTTTCAAACTTATACCCTTTCTTTCTGGGGGTGCGACATATCGACTACGTTCAAAGAGCAAACCATATTTACAAAATTCAATAACCGAGATTAATGAATTGGCGTATAGTTAATTTTTTGAAAAGAGTTAAATATTAACAAGTCAGAAGAAAACATTCTGCTACATAAATAAAAATCATAAAACTTGAAATTTAAAACCGCAAGAGAATTTTTTTAAAATAGAGGTTTTTAAACGAATGGGTGAAACGCAAAATGTGTAGTGTCACATGTGGTGTCTACACGTGTCAGCAACAAAAATGTAAGATAATAAACAGTCTATAAAGAATTACTGTATTTCTGAAATGCTGAAGGTTTGTGAGATTCCTTGATATAAATAACAAGTAAAACAACGTTTTGGTTAAAAAAAATACACCAATTTAGAAGAGAAATATGAAATTAAACATAAAATTTGTTCTCACATGGTATACATATGTCTAGTCATACTTTCCTCACGTGCCATGCAGGGCACGGAGATCTACTTTTCTTCTATGATTGTGATATGTATTGTCACATATACATACATACATAGGCGATCTACTGTTTAACGTGGGCCTCAAACCACAGAACTATAATACACTTCTTTTTAAGAAGGCTTACTAAGCAGATTACACCTCGGTGGTTTGCCATTGCCTTCCAAAGGAAAACGGTCAGAAATCAAGATTGTACTTAACCTGGAACTGAACCGAGTGTTCGGCATTGGCAGTCATGCATTGAATTACCATGCTATTAACCGTCTCTGCTTTAATTATACATATTTAATTATTTTTGTGTAAACAAATTTTAAAATAATAAAATAGGGTCATCTATTCAGTTGAAATTTTACTAAAATTTGTCAGTAAAAAACGCATCACCGCCGTGCATAAACTAAAATTCTTTCGCTTTGTCATATTCCCGTTTCTCGTCGCCGATGCCGGCTATAGAGAGCATGTATGCGCCGTGTAAAAACTAATCTAAAAATTCAGTATGTAGCATAAAAAAATTATTTAAATAATTTAAATTTATAGTATAACTTTTATATTTATTTATGCTATGATGTTATATGAGCCACTTGTTCCGATGTATTCACCTAAACGTATCTATTAGTTAATTAACTTATTGTTAAATTAACGAAATATCCAATCAAACGATAAAAAAACCAACAATTTAAACATCTGATTGATTATTTCGTCAATTTAACTATAAGTTAACTAACTAATAGATAATCGGACATTAGTCCAAAATGGGGTTCTGCGAGTTTAAGTATGTCACGGAATTTTATATTTATTTGTTGATAATTCAGAAACTATTAGGTATCTTCCATCTATAAATTTAATTTTTCCTACGGTTTCTCAGAGTGCGTTTTGCCATAATTTCGTTTTTCTTTTAATTCTTAAACAATGTATTGTATAGTCTGCTATTATTTATTTTATATTAATATAAACTTATTTGGAAAATAATATCACACTAAATTAATATTCACAATACAATAATTATACCCATTTAACTTTGGAATAACGCAAACTTATTGAAAGTATATTGGTTTAAAACTCGTTTAACGTATAATTATTTAACACAATTAAAAAAGGTTTTGTTTTATTAACGGAATATTATTGCTATTTTATGTTGTAATATACTCTCAGTAAATAAGTACATATACATCCTAATTTATAATGTACTATGTTAACTTTGAAAATTCACAAAAGTGTATTTGCACTACAACGAGTGTTTTCCGTTTCACGTAAATCTTTTATTTCATATACCTACGTATAAATTCAAATTTGAAGTAGTAAGGAAGCGGCTATAATGAATAACCATGGTATGAAATATTGGCCCGTGTAAAGCTACGCCCCAAATTGGGGCCCAGACGACTATTGCCTTGATCCTCTCCGTAGGGAAGACCTAAATGTCATTTTCCGCCCTTCTAACTGGGTCGTAAGCGTCTGATCAATAGGATACTCGCTTCTATTTTACATAATCTACCTTAAGTTAACTTTTCAAGCTTTTTTAACGCATGCAATTAAAATTTTAACCTAACTTTGTATAACATCAAATTGCATTACTGCCCGAATTAATATATCTATAACGTCAGCATATTATATACAATAGTTTTAGACTTCTCTATTTATGTAATTCGCATTCCTACTTACCTTATAGTATAAGTAATGTATATTAATTTAACAACGGTCAATCCTAAATGATTTACGATCCGAAGCAGATATTAATATCAAAAATAATACGTTAACCGAATTATGGAAGAAGAGAAAATAATATCTATTAGATTTTATATTTTACTTACTGTTGGTTACTCAACTTAACGCCACGTTATATTCAAGCTCTAAAAATGACATTTTTGTTTATAATTAATTGATTTGTTAACTTGTAAAATTTATATGCTTTAAGAATGAATTTAGTAATTTTCAAGTTAACTGAATTAATAAATTGGTAAATATTTCACTTTCGTATTTTAAACGAATTGTTTTCATCAACATATTATTGATTAACCATATATTTATTTTAAATGAATATTATCAGTTAGATTTGACCAATAATTGAATTCAAATATTAACTTGTGGAAAAATGTAATTATTTATCAAGATGACAGTGAACTATTATTTTGACTTTGTACTTGATATCATTTTGCTAAATGTCACAAATTATTTTTATTTTAATGTAACTTCACTGAACTTGAAAATCATTAAATTTATTCTTAACACATTACATTTTTTGATAGTACTAAAAGTAAAGGAAGATCTTGCATTTGATAGATATAGAATATTATTTTAATATTTTCACCTTATTACGGTTAATTACTCAGTAATTAAAAGAGGTTTTAAGATTAAGAGTTTACAGTCAAAGAATACCACATTTCAAAAAAAAGGTAGTTCAAACTTACTTCTTCTCGAACCACCTCATTTGTATAGTACTTTTTTTTATAAATGTTGATTTTTAAACCTCATCTTAGTTTCCAAGACACATTTAGCGTAAAATTGGATACATTGTTCATGTTATATTATAAATGAATTATCGAATTTAAATTTTACTAATGTAGTAGTTATATAAATCAAAAAATCGATTTTCTTAGAGCTTTAATTTGGTCTACCACATATAGGCTCGCCATTTAAGATTAATAGGTTGGTGTAACTGGGGGGAAACATTAAGTCTTGATAATTACGTAATTTTATCTCCCGCTCCGTAAATCTGTTAAATTATTGTTTAACATTAAAATAAAGAATTACTACAATAAAACCTTCTTAATAATTTGAGAACTTTAAAACACTTATATGTACGTTAAATCTATTAGTTTTGTGAAACAAATCTACACTAATAAGTTGGACTTTACACAGACACTACATTAGGGCGTTTAACCCACATAAATTTATCTTACATTTCTTAATAAAACTTTTTTAAAATTTGTGTAGTTCCAGAACATTACACCCAGTTGGAGTTTCTAAGGGACACTTTAAGTTTAACTGGAATGGCTTTTTATTTTTAAATGAGAGTATTAACAATTGTTACCGTATTTTTTAAACCGGTACCTTATTTTTTTAAATAATTAAATTAACTCTTTTTTAACGATTTCTTGTTAATGCAAAGATACTTAAAGTAATTAAGTAATCTTCACAATTAATTAGATTGATACTTAAAAAGTATCTATACATTTTTTTCTTTTTCCGAGGTAGGTAGGTACATAAAAAGTTCTCAAGATTTTAAACGAACACACTTAATAATAAGCACATCACAGATCGACTATACTTAGAAATATATTGAGCAATCTGAAGGGTCTTAAAGTTGAACTAATTAATTAAAAAATTTTAACCGGTGCATTTATATTAATTTTAGATTGTACTTTTGAAATTTAAATTGGTTTAAATTGAAAAGCACGTTCATTCATCTTGTCTACTTCAGATGTGTATGCTTTGCGAGAACGATACTTCTGACACCGCTTTGCTAATTGTGACTATCGTTGAAAGTGTTCATTTTTATAAAGTGTTTAACTTGTTTAGAAATGCACTTTTCGGGTTTCAATTACTTGACTGACAACTTTTAATGAAAAGAGGCAGCTTTTTCAGTCGTCTCTTCACTTTTTTTTTACTTTTTTTTGCAGCTAATAGAAAAGCTCGCTGTTGCTTTAAATTAGGTACTCACGTTAAATAGGGGTATTTTATTTATTTCATCTGACGACGAGTCTTACCCCATACTTGATCGCATTATATTTTAGTGTGTATTTCTGAACGAAATTATTAAATTTATAGTGACGCCCGAATCTTAGGTTTTATTAAAGTTATATAACATTTTTTCAAATCAGCAGAAAAGTTTTTTAAAATACCCTGCAAAAGAATGGTTGTATAGAAAAAACTGCGACAAAATGCCTTAGACCGTATTTCGCGAAAATTTTCAGTCTCTAGGTGATTGACCTACATTTTGAAGTTATGTTTTAAAAGGTAAATTTTCAGTAAAAGGTCACATAATAAACAATAAACACTACACCATATTACCATCCCAAATGTATAGTCGTAAACGTAAAATGCTGGATAATTTTTAATTTTTTAGAAGGATCTCTTAACCAAAAGCAATTTCTGGTGTGCTTTATAAAAATATGTAAACGTCAGTAAAAGGGAAGTGTAATAATGTTGGGAAATTTTTACAATGAATGGTTGTAGTATGTTCAACTATAAAATATTTGACGCTGTTTTAATATTATGTACCTACGTGCATTTTTAATTTAAGTATGCATGGTTTAATAAATTAAAATTTTTCAATTTCTGTTATAGAACACATAAATGGGTTAAATCGTATACCAGATAAAACGACTGTAATTTCTGGCAATATTAGTCTATAAATGTAAAACCGAGATATAAAATACAGCGGTGCCTGTCCATAATTATTATGATCCTATGAATACTTGCAAGCTTAAAGAACACAAAGTCGTTGATTAAATTTTTGATTATTCCGGAATATATCTTTCTTCTAACATGAAATTATTTTTCTTCATTCGCATTAAATTGTTTTTGTTGCCGTGCTTTAAAGAAACACTTTATTTTACATTTAAATACCTGGATAGAATTAAAAATGTTGCATTGCAATAAGACCTGATTTAAACTCACGTAGTTTGATCACGTATTTATATACGTGTGCTACGAACATGCACAAAGTATCTTCTGAACCCAACTAGAAGACATTTTATTTCCCATTAATTTGGCATATGTATCTCATAATGTGTTTTTCCACATAGTATGTATGCAAGAGTAATCTTTTTATCCAGATTGATAAATAAATCGTCGAGATTGTTGTTGAATTCAAAGTTTAAACTTAAAAATTTAGAACGTACAGTTAAATTTTGTATCACATATTATTACCTCACAAATTATTCAGTTTTCCGCCATAAAACATGGTTTTTGGTTTTGAATAAATACTTACATATTATCAACATCTATGTATTTATGTTTCATGTAAGTACGTTTTGGTATATTTCGGTAGAGTAGTGTGTGTGTGTATATATGACAATTAAACCAATCAACGACCTGGAAGATTGCAAAACATTCCGGACGTAACTATTTCACTTATTTTTAAGAGTAGAATGAGTAGAATATAACAAAATGAATGTTTTTTGAGCTTGTTTAAACATTAATGCGCCGTCGACGTCAAACTGTAAACATGTGATCGTCCAAGCGTTCAAAATGGAACAGCACGTGTGAAACAAGTCTAAAAGTGTATTTTTTTTTACTAAATTATTTCAAGTACCTACCTAACTTTTACAAATTAAATAAAAGTTTTAGTGAAAATAACATAACATAATAAAAAACATACATACAAGCACGAACAAAGTAAAAATTAAAAGACAAATTACATTGTTATTTTACTTCTAATGTCATTCCTAAATTTGCAGCTTGGAATTGATCAAGAACTCAACATCGGGAGAGTTTATTACCTATATATTTTTAACTTGACGAATAAGTTTTATTGTGTGATATTCTATGGTCTTTGATCACGAAAGGCATTCATATTTTATATTATTATATTTACATTCATTTGTATTTATTTGAATTAGTTTACAAATTTATATTCTTGTAGTTTTTTTTTAATTTCTTTATTTTCTACCTTTAACTTTTTTGGATTCTGTTGATTCCTTTTCTTTAGGTTTCTTATTTTTTTGTCTTCAGATTCTTTTAACTACTTCACTTTCGCTTCCTTTGTTACTTTATTTTAAGATTCCTTAACTTCAGCCTACTTTACTTTTTTCATTTAAATTATTTCGATTCCTGTTCTATTGTGAAGTCCGGGTAAATAGTTTTTATTATAATCAATGAAGAAAATTGATTTTGCTGTTATGGTAATTTTCACTATTTTAATAATACTTAGGAATATTGAGGCAATAATGCAGTATCGTGAAAATTTTAGGTTATTTGCTAAGTCATTCGACTACGGAATTATGGCACCTAACCTTCTATGCACCCAAAAATAGCTATGACAACATTAATTTAGCAATATTTAAAATATATAAAACTGGCATTAACATTAAAAAAGTAGTTGTTCTTGTAATTAGAAGCATGGGTAACGGATAAAAAATGCAAATAGTGCAATAATAAAGTAAGTATTTACTTAATTTCGTTCACTATAAATTATTTTTAAGTAATTTCAAAAGTAAAAATGCTACGTACAGAGTATGGAATAAAAATATAAAAAGTTATTGAAAAAATTTCAAGATCGATAACAGTTAATTTTAATTTTTTTAATTAGGCAAAAATTATAATTTAAGTCAGAGAACAAGAGGAATTTCTAAATTTTAATTAAAGGGGACAATCAAAGAATAATTTTAACACCGTTAGTTAAAGAACTATCTGCTGGTAAAATTAAAACCGATTTAGAATTACTAGTACCTAACGAATATAAGATAAATTTAACAAATTTAAAACAAAACTGAAACTCTGAAAGAGACGGTCATTGGCTTGGGGTTAGCGCGACGAACTGCTAATATAAGGCGCTCCGGTTCAAATGCGGGTAGAGCTCACTTTGCAATGCCGTCTCTGTGTTTCGGAAGGCACGCAAAGACGGTGGTCCTATCACAAGGAACTGGCAACATTTTTGAGGTATTAATTGCTAGAGTGCCCTCTTGAGGGAACGAATAAACGACGTAAGTTGTATCCTTACAAAACGAAGCCCGAAATATATACTAGATCACATAATTAAGAACGACCTGGCAAATCTAACCTAAGGGCAGTAAAACTAGTGTAGATCAATAATACAAAAATTTATGTTGACAGGTATTTTCTTTAAAGTACCCTATATAAACTGTGTAAACAATTGGACAATTGATTACAGTTACCCTAAAATCTGCAAGTATGCATAAATAGCTTTATTTGTAGGGTTCACATAATTAAGAACGACTAGTAAAATGTATAAAATTTATTAAAATCATTTTTAAAGTTATTATAATTAATATTTTGTAGAATGCCCTTTATTTTTAATGAGTGCCTCAATCTACGAGGCATTGATTCAATTAATTTTGAATTAACTCAAAGGAATGGCTTCCCAAATTAAAGCGGCTTTTTCAAAGTTGAGCTTCATTTGTGACTTTTTGTCGGCTATCTTCCGCTTTATGTAAGGCCACATATTCTTAATTGGATTTAAATCCAGACTACAAGAAGGGCAATCAAAGAGTCACCGAATTGTCACTAAACGATTTTTAGTGTCGTGTGCCATGTGCTTGGGATCGTTGTCTTGCTGAAATATCCAGGTTACAGGTAAATTTTCGTCGATGTATGGAGCTAAACATTGTTCAATAGATTATATCACATCTTTGTCCATAATGCCTTTTATATGATGTTTGGACCAACACCACGCTAAGTCCACGCTAAACCACGCAACACCACAGTTCATTATTTTCCACCACCATGCTTGACGGCCTTTTCGTGTAACATGGATGATTTTTTGGGCTGTAGGTTGTCTAACAAATACTTTCCCGTCTGGTCTGACTAAATTTACTTTATCTCGTCAGAAAATAATACACGTTACACGAAAAGGTCGTCAAGCATGGTGGTGGAAAAATAATGAACTGTGGTGTTGCGTGGTCTTAGCGTGGACTTAGCGTGGTGTTGGTCCAATACATCATATAAAAGGCATTATGGACAAAGATGTGTATAATAATCTATTGAACAATGTATTAGGCTCCATACATCGACGAAAATTTACCTGTAACCTGGATATTTCGGCAAGACAACGATCCCAAGCACATGGCACACGACACTAAAAAATCGTTTAGTGACAATTCGGTGACTCTTTTGGATTGCCCTTCTTGTAGTCTAGATTTAAATCCAAAAGAATATGTGGCCTTACATAAAACGGAAGATAGCCGACAAAAGTCACAAATGAAGCTCAACTTTTGAAAAGCCGCTTTAATTTGGGAAGCCATTCCTTTGGAGTTAATTCAAAATTAATTGAATCAATGCCTCGTAGATTGAGGCACTCATTAAAATAAAGGGTATTCTACAAAATATTAATTATAATAACTTTAAAAATGATTTTAATAAATTTTTATACATTTTTACTAGTCGTTCTTAATTATGTGAACCCTTACAAATAAAGCTATTTATGCATACTTGCAGATTTTAGGGTAACTGTAATCAATTGTCCAATTGTTTACACAGTTTATATAGGGGTACTTCTTAAAGAAAATACCTGTCAACATAAATTTTTGTATTATTGATCTACACTAGTTTTACTGCCCTTAGGTTAGATTTGCCAGGTCGTTCTTAATTATGTGATCATAGCTGTATAAACATGACTTTACAACGTGATTGGTTAAAATGTATGCAAGTTTACTTTGCTGAAATTTTATTTGCGATTGTCATTTCACAAATCGAATATTAACGAAATAAAAATTTTGATTTTTCTGATTTTATTGTAAATCATACATTTTGTAAGTTTTTTAAAAGTTAAATACCCAAATTTAAGTTTTTTCTTTGGTTTTTCATTTTTAAATTTTCAAATTAAGATTTGCCTTATTTTTTTGATGTTTTCCTGGGCGAATCTTTCTTTGCGTCAGAAGGGCCCCTACGAAGTTTTACTGCATTCTTGTGTTAAACAATAACTATCGTGGTGGAATGCCCTTGTGTTATATTTTTAAAAAATAAATTTTGATAAATATATAAAACTATTTTTGGATGAATGTTTTATTGAATATTATACGAATAATACATTTTTCACAGAAGAAACCGTAGGTTTTGTTAAAAATATAGAAATTTTGAAATGATCAACTTTTGGTCCTGATCAAATCCGTGGGGTTTATTGTCTTGGAAAGTTTATAAAGAAAGGAAGTAATTTGCACACGTGAATAAGCTCAAATTAAAGCTTACCACAGTATAGGAGAAAATCCCATTAGAAACTCATCAAAACCTCATTGATTCTGACATTGACTTTGAACTGTACTACAAAGAATTTTTTTTAATTGAAAGGAAATCCGTCCAGTTCTAATAGTCATAAGAATAAGAATTAAATAATTTTAATGCCAGAAATCTAGTAACCGATATTTTCTATTAGCAAATATTTTTTACCGTACTACAGTAGCAGAGAATATAATTATTGCTTATATCATTATAGTATAGGGTCAGTGACAAAAATATTGACAATTCATGATTTAAATATCAGCATAGTTGACTCTCGCCTATCAAATAATTTTTGAAAAACTGAGCATTTTTTTGGAAGAATTGTTCAATTTTTTCGAATCCTGATAAATTTTGATAAAAGTGTAGGTACTGCTCACACTTTTTTACCAACTCTATCTTGTTGAGAATATAAATACTTGTTATAACGTTTTCTCGTTTGTGTCTTAACATAAATTATGTCTACCTGTAAGTAAGGATTGTTTTAAAATGTCGCTTTCACGGTGTGGTAATGTAAACAACGATTTAATTGACAGAATGCAAACAATTTGCTAATTGAATATCCTTCGAGCATTGATTAATACCTCATAATTTTATCACAATTTCCTGAAGAACGTTAATTTTACGGGGGTGCGCTTTCAAAATCTTAGGTAAAATTATTATTTATAGATTATTTCAAGACATTATTATTGATAAAAGGTCAATCATGTAATTTCTTTATTTACGCATAATTAGTAAGAAAATAATAATTAAAACATAAAATGTTTCGTTTTATTGTTCATTTAACCTTATAATTTTAAAAAATTTGAATTAATATTAATTTCAAAGGTTAATAATATAAATAATTTCATAAAAATGTTCATCTATATTTAAAGTTAGTTATTGAGGTAAGTAAAAACCACAACAGTGTATCCGATGTTTTGAGGCATTTTATTGGCTCATTATTAGTGGCTATAAATTAGCAATATTTTATAATTGACATTCTTTTTAATATTAATTTAGGACAAGATCTTATTATGTCTTAACAGTAGCATCGGGGATATTCCGAAGCCACTGTTAGTGCCACGAGCTTTACTTGGCTGCCTGCTACCCTATTTATTGTTTATGATTGAATTCATTAACATAGGAGGACCACCGGATTTACGTGCCTTCCAAAACACGGAGGCGGCCACAACAAAGTGAGCCTCTGTCCAGATTCAAATTGGACGGCTTAACGTTAGCAGTTGATCGCGCTAACAACCAGGACAACGACCGTCTCAATATTTTATACTCTTAATTAATATTAGTAATTTTAGAATTTCTGCCTTGTGCATACATAGTTTGTCACTTGATAAATTGCAAAAATTAGGTAGTCATCAACTTTCATGAAAAACGGCATTTTTTATAAGCGAAATACCGAATATTGTAATTAATTGTAACAACATTTTATAGTATAAAATTACGTATACTTAGTAGAAGTGATAATTGTCAGTATTGAAATATCGATAAAGAACATAAGTCTATATTATATTCTAATAATAATTTTAAATATTATGTTAATTATTATTGATAATTTGCAAAAAGATTCTTTTATTTAAGAACTATAACTTCCAGAAAGTTTGTGAAAATTTAAATTTTATTAAATTACTCATTATCGTCAACTTTCTAAATTTATTTGACCAAATTACGTTTTTTTATAAAAAAAACTAGTAAAATGAATACCGAGATAACTATGTTGTATTTATAGTGTAGCCAATTCATTTGAATTTGTTATTAGCAAGTTACAAAGCCAACGAGAATATCCTTGTTAATTATTACTAATTTAAAACTGTATTTTGATCTTTCATCCCTAATCTCACATCTCACCACTGCATTTTGGTTTACACTCTCAGTTTAGTTAGCCCACTGGACTTTACTGTCGCAGAGAATAGAAGATATAAATTCCACCCACATGTCGACCTAAATGTCTCAGGTATACCCCTACGTACTGGTTAGTGTAAACATTTATAAATATCAAAGTATAGGTCAGATAACAACTTAGACTAAGGGTTTAAACCAGTTAACAACCCTTTCCAGAGAAAAATGATAATATGGTTAGGATGTCATTTTCCAGAATGGCACCCGTGGTAACAAATGTTAAAAATAAAGTAAAATAATAAACATGAAATAATTATTATCGAAATAAATTCTACAATAAAACAAAACAAATAATAAAGAAATCGTAAAAATAGAATAATTTGAATTTACATATGTTTATTTCATTATCACGTATTATTGTCGAACTCAGAGAAGCAATCAAAATAAAAAAAATTTCAGTTTTGAAGAAGTTATTCTAAATGATTATGATTATAATAGTATTTTTTACAAAATAAAAAACAATCCAAATTGGCACCACTGCATAAAATGCGAGTGTTGTGAGTTTTAGTCAAATTCGAATTTTCAAATTCAAAAACAACATTGCATTTGTTTTAATCATCATATAATAATATCTAGTATATAATTATTAAATATATTTGGCGTAATTTTAATATTAATATTCTAACGAATAAGTGATAGGTACTTAATAATTGTAACAACGTTTATCTAAAATTTCTTTATTGGTTCATTTATTATATCATTATACGTGGGTGCTAACTTAAATGGAAGTAGTGGATTGACATTTTGATTGATGGTTAACTTACAAGAGGTGAATTTTTATAATGTTTCTGAGCTTTAAAATAAGAAATCATACATACAAAAGATAAGTCACTTTTGCAAACTAAAATAACTAAAATAAGAGTTCCCACTATCTATGTACATAATAAATTTGAACTGGTAGAACTTAGTTATTGAAACTAATCATTAGTTTTGATTGAGTTTTAGTAAAAGTCACACAGTAATTAACGAATCTGACAATTTCGAGTTAGGGTCACTTAAATGAAGTTAAAATAGATGAAATTATAATTTGAAAACTTTTCATAATTATTATCAATTGATTTTATTATTTATTTTACTTTTGAACCATGCAAATTTATTTGAATGGAGTTGATATGAACAAAAATAAAGTCTGCTAAGCAAAGTAGTATCAAACAGAACACAATAATTTTCGGAAATTTTTTAAGCTATTTTACATAAAGGGTAATTCGTCCTTTATGTCATTTACTCCGAGAATTCTGGCAGAAATTGAATAATTGCAAGCAATGCAGTATCTAATAACATTTTTTTATGCACACATCAAAAAATAAATTGATTTACTTATTGCAATATTATTTAAAATGACTACAAATTTTTTGTTATTAGGTACAACGGCATTGCTTATAATTATTTAAATTTCTGTAGAATTCCTGAATGACTTACTCAAAAATCAGTGGATATTATTCTGAATGGTATATTGATTTATAAATAATTTATTAACTTGTGAAATTACATATATCTATTAAAAAGGTTTTAAATTTTTTTCAAGTTAAGTGAAATTTTAATAAAATTTTTTTAAATTCGTAAATTTTTCCACTTACATGTGTTTTTAGTTTAAGACATTATTGTATAATCATGTTTCGATTTTTCTAAATCTCGTCAGTTAACTTGGCCTAACAATTAAATAGGGATAAAAATCCATTATATAATTGAATTTACAACTAAAGTACGTATGTGGAAAAATTATAAATTAACTAGTTTCAGAATAGAAATAGCCATTCTAGATATCTCTCCTCTAATTTGTCACGAACTAATTACAAGAAGTATTATTTTTAAAATAGATAAAGTTTTACCAGTTTCACTGTAATTATTTAATTAAAAAATTAACTAACTTAAAAAGGATTTTATTAAAATTTCATGTAACTTGAAAAAAATATAAACCCATTTTTAAAATATATATTGATTTATTAGCAATAAAAGTAGTTTACTTCGAATAAAACAAGCTAACTTTTATAACTTCTAAAATTAGTTAATTTTGTTAAAATTAAAATTTCATTCATTTTCGTAAGAGAGGGAGCGAATTCCCCATTCACAAAGCGAGCTCTTTGGTTGAAGTTATTTTGGATCAAAAGCTTTAAATCATCGTTTTGTAGTTATGTGCAAATAAATTTATAAAATTGGTTACATAGATTGAATAAAATTAGACCTATACATTATAAAACCATTATCATGTAACTTTTATAAACATTTCTAATAGTTTTGAAACAAATTCTATTCAAAACAATTTTTTTAGTAGCAGTTCTGTGTGATCACGAATTTTTTCTATGACATTGTTGGGAATTGTTCATGTTTAGTTTGATTTAATGTTTCTCAAAATTTAGGTTGGAGTGAATGCTAACGAAACAATAATTGATTTCATTACAATCAAACACAAACGAGCACATCTGATTAACACTTTTATTAAAAAATTTGTAATTCTCAAATATTTGCTTTCATAAAATAATAAATTTTCGCAACATCACAAGCAATTAGAACCGAAAGTCATTAAAGCATAAACTACCAACACCACTTTCATTACAAAATTTTCGACGATGGGCCTCCCTAACTGCTGCGCGTACGTTACAGTTATGATAACCCCGTAGACAAATAAAATTTTATAAATTTTTAATTTAAAATGTATCTAATACAATTTGTTACTATATGACCAACTACCATTTAATAAATAAAAAATAAAAGCTATAACTAATTATACGGATAGTGGTTTTGTGTGTACAAGTATGTTTTGCTATCAACAAATAAAAGTTTGCAGAAATTTAAAACATTCAGATCCGGTCAGCGTTTGATCAAAGAACAGATGATATATGTTCCAAAACTACTAACAACAATTATTATTTATTAGGACGGTTAGTAGGTGACAGCAATTAACATATTTGCAACATTGGCAATCTCATGCACTTTCAATCTGCAATGACTCAAAAAAACAAATTGAAAACGTAGAAGATATCTCCGGCTAGTGATCGGAGAGCTGAATCGGGCGTTGACCACGCAATAGTTTCTAGGTTGATTTATAAGTGGGTAATTAAAACGACACAATAAAATAAACTAGAAATATATTTAATAATTATATTTACAAAAATAAAAATCTTTCTTAAAATGTAAAAAAAATAAAGCATAGATAATCGAAATAAGTGCATGTTGGTTAATCTTAATCCTACAAGAACATAAGATAAGTAATTATTTATGACCGTACAGACACCACAGTAGACAAATCTAATTGTTAACAAAAGTCATAAAATTTAGGTTCTAAACAAATAGACATATTTACTTTAAAATACCCACTATTTTAGATAATACTGACGACAAAATTAATAAAAAACAGATAAACATTTAGTTTAAAATTGAGTTACTATCCCAATTAGATAGATAAATCAGATAAACATTAATTCATAACAGATACGTTTTTGTCATAATTGAAAACCAAAGAATAGGTAAATTATAGTTTAACTAAAAAGAGCACAGGTTCGATCACCCATTAAAGTAATAACACTTAATTGCAGATAAAACACCATAAATAGAAAGCTTGAAGTTACCTGTAATAAGGCAGCATTTATTGAAAGTAGAAGTTAAAGACGGTGAAGATAAACCGCTAAGATGCACTGTGTTTTATGGGTTCCACATCAGATTTGGTAACTCCGTTGGCAAAGTTGGAAGAAAATGGATCTTTGCACTTCTAATGTTTGTCAGACCACCACAAATAAATTAATTTGTTAAGATAAAGATAGTCGGATAATTAAGTCCTTCGCCTGACCGTACATTATTATAAATGTATGAGAGTTCACAGCAAAGATAATTTAAAGTAAAGATAGTTTTTACTAAAATTGTCTTTATTCATAAATCAGGAACACTTTCCGATTTATTAATCACACTTCACCGAAAAGATCGAGTTTCAGATAAACACTCAAAAGGTACTACTCCGCAAAAACTTAAGACAAAACTCACTGTCCGGCAAAGTTAAAATCAGACTCTTTGCGAAGGTAAAGATAAAACTGTTTAAACTGTTTAACAACATAGACAAAACGTTTCAACGAGGTAAGAGAAGACTGTCACGAAGGTAAAGATAATACTCCTCGATTTCGGTAATAACGCGGCTTATATGCCTTTTGGCAGACAGAATGCGGTGCCAAATTGATTGATTGGGTTTTTCCAATTTGATGCCGCCAGACGTATAAAAGCGATTAGGTAACAAAAGAAGATGCCGTAAAGTGCATTTAAGGTTTAGAGCGGAAAGTTCTAAACCTGGTCTCTCACATGGTCTCACATGGTCTCTCTGAACGTTGAACATATTTTGTGCTTGTACAATTAAAACCTATCAAGTCATTATATCTTTAATCGTTTTACACGCAAAATGGCTATTATAAAGTAAAACTAATTACGATTACTTTCTAAAAGCTGTCTAATATTACTTATTTAGGGTTAGATTTCTGGAAATATTTATTAGATTTAGATCACAATTGTAGGCTAACAGTAGAGTGTTGGTAGTTGTGGGTTTGATCTCTGGCAAAATACATCAGATTTTTCTGACAAGGTGTTTGTAATTCATCTTTAAGGTAACCAATTTATCTTCTCTCTAATTAAAGGGTATACAATTATCGCGTTTTGGAGCGCACACTGCAGGTCTCCTGTGTCAGCAGATACCATTGCACGCTCACTACGGACACAGAAGAGAAAAACAAAGCAACGGCCCAAGCTGCTGTATCTGTATACTATCGTATACTTATATCGTACCTAATCGTATACATACATATACTTATACGAGAGATACTCGTAATTAGAATGATTTCTATGATGATCTGAGTAATTCTTTGACAGACTTTGTATTTTTCTTGAGAACGAATTTCGTCACTGAAATCGTTTATCATTAATAATAATTATTACTAAAATGCATTTTTGCATTTTAAAATTTTAAAAACCTTTCAAATAAAGTAATCAATCTGCTATGCTTGACATTTTATCAGTTTTTTCAAGTTTTTGGATTTACTTTAATATAGACAATATATTTAATAAATCGTCGATAGATCTAATAGATCCTCTGTATAAAATATTTTCAAATATTATTCACGAATTTCAGTGCTTTTCTCGACAAACTGTTCAGGATTGAACATTGTACGTACTTATATCATTAATCACAATTTAGTATTTTTTATATTGTTTGATAAACAATACTGATTCATAAAATAATTAAATTTTGAACAAAATGTGCATAGGAATATCTGCCACAAAGTTTTTGTCGGTCGAAAGGCGGCAATAATTGTAACCATTATTACCGTTATTTACGGAAAATTTATATAGCCTATTATTTGCATATGGGTTGATATATTATTTACCTCTACCAAAAGGTAATGCATGACTCCTTAAGAGATTTTTCTGTCTTCATAAATTTTTAAATTAATAAAAATATTTTCATATGTTTCTAATAATTTCGTTTGTTAATTTAGTAATTCAATTACGTTTTCAATATTGTACTTTTTTAAATTAATAAACAAATTATTATTTATTATTTTGTAATATACAAATTTAGTTCAATCGGACAATCTGATCATATTCACGCGGCCCTTATCAACGAGCCGGCGTTCACCATCCATCAAGTTACACAATCTATCGCACTTTTATTTTTTTTATAATTTTCATTTTTTTTTAATTTTTGCCCCTTTCTTCTGGACGATTTTAAATAACAAAATAGTATTTAATCTTATGTTTGTACTATGTCTTCCTTCTGTATACCAATTCATATCAATTGATTCCAACCTGCACTTCAAAAATTAAAAGATTTTATATTCTTATAGTTTCTTTGAAAAATCAGCCCTTGCTCTTAAAAAATTATTCTGGTATAAATTCGCTTCCCAAAAAATTATCACTTCAAAAGTTGATCCTATTTTATACTTTCCTGGACGAATTGATCAAATTTAATTATTAAATTTTCTTCAAACGGACATGAATTCCCGATGCGAGATGAAAATATAGTTTTTTATAGTATCAAAAATTTGCAAATAAAGAAAAAAATTAATGTTTAAAATTTTTGACTTGTATCTGAATGGTAAGTTAACTTGGTACTGAAAATGTCAAGCTTAAAAAATAATTATTCAAAAGTGATTTCCATACATATTTGGGCTATCACATTTATAAGCTTAATATTACGAGATAATATTTCAGTTGTGCATCCAAATCAAGAATAGCATTGAAAACTTTTATATTAAGTTAAATGTGATGGACTTTGTATGTATTTTAAGAAACAACACGAAATAATTTTTGATAATACATATCTGCATGGTGTGCATTTTAATGTGAGGTGGTGTTTAATTTTTATTTTGATGAGATTTGACAAACACGCGTGGTGTATGGGTGAATGGGCGCATATTGAAATTGTGATAAATTTCCATTTTTTTAAGAATTCCTATATGAAAACAGTTACAAATTGTTTTTTCAGAAATAGGTAATGTTGGCAAGAAGAGATATATTGTGTCAAAGAATAACAAATCTTAAATCGGAAGATTTGGTTTACTTTTAATTATTAACTCCGACATGATTCTGAAAGTCATGATCTTTACGGGTAAATGAAATATAATTACAACCGCAAAAAAGCTACGTACTTTCATTAAATTAGATAGGTAATTAAAAAATTTTTTTATTTAAATGGCAAACAAAAATTTGTTAGGTTTACTTGAACAAATTTAGAAGAAAGCAGACAAAAGAAGTTTTGAACTTATTATAAAGTTTAATGAATTTAAATTTTTTGCGTATAACTGATTTCTTTCAAGATAAAAATGCCGCTACGTGATCTCTATTTTCTAGAAAAAAGCTGACGAATAGGTTTTCATAAGTTCGATAACTTATCAAGTACTAAGCTTGTTTAGATGATTTTCTATAAAGATTACTTTGAAAGTGTCATTATCTTTTCAAGTTTTATAGAAAATTTATGAATAAGTTTAGACGTATCGAAATATTTTTTAAATTTTTTAAACCACTTTTTAGTGCACTTGAACTTTTATATTAAATTTATTTTTTAAAGATGTAATATATTACGATTAAAGTAAGACTTTAATCCTTTTGATGGAGATTTACAACATTATTTTAATCCGCAGGAAATATTTTCTTCTCAATGCTTAATCGTCTTAATATTTGCAGTTGCTCAAAAATTTGATAGGAAGAATTTTCATTTCAATTATTCTTAATATATAATATAGCAAAAAGTTGAAGTGGAGAAGTCATTACGTTCTGGAAGAGTCTTGATGACTAGCAAAATTTAATGAAGTTAGGGGATGCTACTATCGCACATCTTTCTTTAAAATAACGGAAAACGAATATTTTTAATTAACACTACAGTTTTCCGTTTCTTACTTACCTATATTATGGGGAGGATTTCCTTTAAAAATGAAAAAGCAATTAAGTTAAAAAAGGAAAACCCAGACCCGCAGATGTGCTTTCCAACATGGTTAATTTATGTAATTTCAAATTATTCTTGATGTGCCTCCACTCTTTAACGCCCAAAGGATATATTGCACATTTAGAGTAGTTATTCCTTTCCGTGTCTTATAAAATTTTTACCATTTATAAATTTATTATTAGTTTAATGAGGAGCTCTTTTAAAACCATTATTGAACATTTTCTTATTATACACTTACCTAAAAAGTAACTAAATGTTCATACTTGAGACTTCGATAAAAGCTGTCACTTTCAAGAAGAGGTTGTTGTGTAAGGAATTGTTAAAGATGACAAACGATCCTAGCAATTATTACACAGTGTAACATTTATACATCGAAGGCTTCTGTCCCAGATTTATAAAATATAACTGTTAATAGTAGTTATCTACACTACAAAAGAAAGATGGTATGCTATAATTATTTGAAAAAAGAATTTTTTTTTCATGCTTCTTTATTACTTTTGTCGCAAGTTAGCCTTATCGAGTTTCATAATTTGACAACTACTAAATCTTTTCTTTCTGAAATTTAACAGAATTTTTACACACAAAAATTGATAACGTTTTTCAAATTATTTGGCAATAAAAATATACATTTTTATGTTGGAGGTATACAGATAACGTTTGAAAATTAAATTTTTCATAATAAAAATACAAAATTCACCCTTCTTCTAATTTAGCTTAATTGCTTCCTTTTGGATTAATGTCAATGCAATATTACCAACTCGAGCGATTTACAACCATTAAGCGATGTTTAAAAGAGAACCTATGTATTGGTAAAATAAATTTTGCGATTCCAGTTTAGTCGTCGGAGCTGATTAAAACAATGTTTTATCTGTGGTATATTAAAATCTGCAAAGAATTGAAATTGTGTTATTTAGAGAACATTAAAATATCGGCAATCGTTTTAATTAGGAATTAAATTCAGCTTTTCTATTTAGGTTATCAAAAATTCTCGGTTTTATAAGCTCTATTGGAACCACCGGTTAAAACTTTCTGCGATCCACGTTCGCATCGTAAAGCAGTAAAACAGCTGAATCGACTCGACACACGGTATGCTCGACTAGGCTTCTCTAAAATTTACTCAAAATCATTTAAATTGTAGTATTTTTAATGCTTTAAATAAACGACGATGTTCCTTTTAGGTTCCTATGTGCAGTATGCAAAAAGCCAAAATCTGGCTCCGTATCCGTCCGTCGTTCCACATATTTCAATTAATGGCCAATCATAAAGCAGGAGTTCACTTTCGGAGTATCAATGTTTAAATTCGGCAATTGGTTGATAATTTAATAATCAATGAATTACCGAACTTCACCAACGGATCAGCGTGATCTAAGGATGAATTTCTGTTATACAACTGGTTGTATGGCCCTTAGTTGAATAATATGGACGGATGGACGCATGAATGGATGAATCAGATTCGAAAAATACTACAAACCAAAATAAAATTAAACAATACTTTTTTTATTTTAAAGAACAAAAAAGAACTTGTAATGGAATATGATAAAATTTTCATCGTGATTAATGGCTGGGCTTAGTATACCCAGATATTCCGATAGATTCTTAAACTTCTTCTGCCTGTTTTTGTTTACATTACCTACGTACAATTCTATGTCCGCTTGGCGTTTCTTCATAAAAGTCTATTGGCTTCAGCAAATTATTTACGGCGTTCATTTCTGCGTTCATAGTTTAAATTCTCTGATCGGGATTTTTGTCATTTTTGAAGTGGTTTATGAAAGATGAGGGTCTAATTAGCATATAAAAAAAAATAAAATTTGCTGTCGGCCCACAAATTTTGAAAAAAAACGACTTTAAAAATTCAAAATCGGCTGTAGTTGCGTTAATCAAAACTGACCTTTCGCAGCCTACGCTTTGCTCCACTCCGGCCGCTACAGACCGTTTTGAAAAACGCTTTACTCATTAAAATATCTCCTAGACCAGTCCTACTCGAAAAATTAGGGTGTTATCCCGACAGATAGCTGAGAACGATTGCAGTAAGTCGGTGTTAACCCACGTACAGTACACGCACCGTAAATACAATGCATACAATAATTATTGCGTAATACATTTACATGTATTTCTTATGGAAAAATTCAATTTTTAAAATTAAATTGTGGTCTTATCACAACTCCGACAACAATGATCCTCACCTTAAAGAGCTTGTATTTTTCTGTTTTTTCGTTTGGTAAATCTATTTCTACAAGAAAAAGTGTATTTTAGAACCCCTAAATTCGAACTCTTACTCATTTCTATTTTTTTTTCTAATGTTTATATTTTATTTTTCATTGTTTTTCAAACCAGAATTATTTCTAAACTACTTCATTATCAAATATTTATGTTTTTACGTAACACCACATTTGCAAAATGCAACATACTAATTTTTTTACATAGAAAATTTATAGTATCAATAATTGAAAAATGAAGGATTATCTCGATAATCTAGGTAGGAAACATAAAGTTTGAAACAAACCTATGCAGTAGTTTTAGATATTAAAAATGTCATCAATTTTGAAAATGTCATATCGATGGCTTATTTGCTATCGACGTAACCCACAAAAGTCAAATTGTTCAGGAGAGCATTAAAAGTTCTATTTCAGTTAATTAAAATTTATTTGTACAAACAATTTTTTTTAAATATTGAAAAAATATAGTGTACAAAAATTATCGAAAACTATCGAAATGCATCTTTATTGTTGTCTGCATTTCATCTTCTTTTCAATCTTCTGCCTCGATTATCTTCTGGTCCTCTTTTACATAATCGGTCGCGGCTTGGCGCTTAAATGCGTCAACTACTAAACCGAGTGGTCCCGGTTCAAATCCGGGCGGAGTTAAAACTTTATTCTGGCCGTCTTACCTAGCAGTAGGTATAAAACGCACTCACCAAGACGATTGGCCAGCGTACTCCCTAATGAGGAAGGCCTTTATCCAGCAGTGGATAGAAATAGGCACATAGTGATAGTGATCACTTCACTTTGGGTTTTGGGTCTACCCTTTATACGTTCCTCCATGGGATTCCATTGTATAGCCTATCTTATCACTGTATCTTGTTCTTTTTTCAACAAATGTCCGAATTGTTTGATCTTGGAAAACTGTACGAATCTTACAATGTCTTGGTTGTCTAATTTCTTAAGTACTTTGCTATTTGTTAATGCTTTCTTCTATTCTTTATTTTGTTTCGTACCTAGCATATCTCCCATTAATTATTCTTTGCTTATTTCTTCATATTCTTCGTAATGCATATAGTCTCAGAACCGTGCATAAGAAATGGTTTTATTAATGTTTATAATTCTTCATCTTAGTATTCTTTAATGGATGTTTTTTCTATTCTTAGTTGCCTATTATTAGGATAATAGTCATCATTGTAATCTTCATGATTTAGACATTTGTCTGTTGCGCCACTCTTGATTTTCCCATCTTCATCCCATTCCCATCATCTTTCTGGGTCGGCCCACATTTCTTTTGCTTCTGGGTTTGTATTTGTAAATTTTTCTGAGTATACGTTCTATTCTCATCTTCTCCAGATGTTCTCTCCAAGCATTTCGGTATTCTTTTATTTTATGATTTAGAATAAATATTTTCAATTCGTTTCGGATGTCGGTGTTTCGCTTTCCGTCAATTCTTTTATAGTCTGCAAATTTCCTAAGGAACTTAATTTCTGCACTCTGTAGGCGTTTCTCATTCCCTTTCGTTATCGTCCATGTTTCGCTGTTGTGTTACACTTGGGTAGGTATCGATATTGTTTTGTAAAACTTAATTGCTGTGTCCTGGCCGCTTCTACTCTTTTGATGGTTTTACTTTTGATGGTTCCATTTATGTAAATGAAGTTCTCTATTTTAGTCTGTATATCTTTCTTTTTGTTTAGGGAAATTGTGCATCCAAGATATTTGAAATTCTTTACTTGCTCAATAGACTGATCATTGAGTACGATTTTAGATCTAATTTGCTCTTGCCCTTTAATCGCCATTACTTTTGTTTTCGCTATTGATATGATCATATTATAGTTTCCCAATATTAGTCTAAGCTTGTAAAATGCGTATTGTAAGGAATCTTCGTTGTTTGCTATAATTGCTTGGTCGTCGGCAAAAAGTATGGGATAATAGTATTATGTTTTATGACAATTCTTTATTTTTGCTTTTATTATTTGTCGATCATACTGCTGTTCAACCAAATCCCTATATAATTTAAGTTGTCTACCTGTTACACAATTGTCGATCGTCAATCCACGTCCTCTTTCTGAGTATTCCTTTGCATTTCATATATTTAGAATTATTTATATTCACAAGTAGTCCCATTTTCTCTGAGTTTTTCATAATTACTTGGAAAATTTCTACTAGATATCTGTTTTTAATTGTGACTACATTATCTACATTTGCAAATAATTGTGGTTTTTTTATTTACACTCGCACTATTGATATTAGTTTTTATAATTATTTTTTCCAATATCGCAATGAAAATGCTGTTTCGCGCTACTATTCACTTCAAAGTTTTTTGTTTCTTTTTCCATTCACGCAGTGGTATCTTCCAGTGTCACACAAGTCAGATTCGGTATCTTCAGCTTGTGGATACACTCGTTTCTGTTCGCTTTATCAAATGCCTGCTGGAAGTCAGTTAACAGCAGAGGGATATATTCAAATAATGTTCATAGTTTTTCTATATTATTTGTATTAACACATAAACTCAAATATCGTTTCTTCGTAACACTTTCTAACTTCCTCATCACTAAACTGCGCAATCTGAAACTTTTGTTTAATTTCATTATTTCTTCCATTAAAAACTATTTTTTTTTGAGTTCTGCCATTTTAAGATAATGGTCTGTGTTGGCATTGGCGTTCTCATAGAATTTAACTCTTCGTATTAACCTACTTCTGCCTCTCGATGTCATAAAATCTATTTAATGACGTTTCATATCTGAAAACGTTGTACTACTGACCAGAAAGTTTGGAGTAGTAATATTGCAGATTTTTTATTACAATTTTTATTTGTTTTCTCATGAATCTCATCGACATAATCCTCCTTTCCTATTTTAGGATTGATATATCCCATAACTACAACCCTGTTTCTTTTAAGAATAATTTTACGAAACGTTTCTAAATGATCGCAAAAATTATACAGCGCACTTACGTTTTTAGTAGTCACAGATAGTACGCTTGGGTTCGAATCCAGATTGAGGAACATTTTTAGAGTTCATATCGCCTAATTTGAATTTTATTGCTTCTTACAACTCTTCCAATGCAACTAATTTTTATATGGATGCCATTAAATAGCGATAAGTTCAAATTCCGCATCCTTCTGTTGGATGAACGTTATTGCCATAGATGTGAATAATAATTCTTAACGATAAATAGCTCGAGTAATATGATATATTTGAGCAATAATAAATTGATATTGTTACTTAATGAACCTGTAATCAATATTTTTGCAAGTTTACTGAACATTGTAGAAAGGTTACTGAATATTTTTATAAGCAGAATGGTGTTAAATTGCTATTATTCGAGGAAAACCACAAAGGCAAGTAAGATGTTATTTTCTCTCTCAAATTTAAAAATTTTGTAGTGAAAATTTCTTAAACTATCGCTTTAGTGAAAGTGGACAAACCCACAATGAATAAAACTAAACTCAAGTATGTAGTGTGTATGCATATTTTTGCTTGATTCTACACTGAACAAGTTATTTATCACCTTTTGGTTCACGTTTCTATATTATTATCTCAATTTCTTGTTTCAAATCTTGACGTTTACTTCTGAAGCACTGTAATGATATCTATCGTACTATTATTGTTTTGTAATGTAACTATCCTTTTTACTAACTTAACCTTTTTGTTATACAGAGACGGAGAGAAAACTTTACTTATCACAAAGGCTAGATCTGCGGAGCAGTATGGATGGAGGTACGAATCTGTTTTTGTGTACAGCAGAAATAAATGTATTTTGAAATGAAAATAATCTGAAATTTCATTAACTTTGCATGTTTGCATTATTAATTTTAAAATGTTGTAAAATTTCAGTTTATTTCAAATGTTTTCCAGTACACTTGCTACTTAATTTACAGCTTTCGGCAGCAGTATTCAAGTCAGTAGAGTAGGTTGTGAAGTTAAAATTTTTATTGTTGCTTTTCAACGTACGCATCTGTTTTATGGCTTTCTTATCGATGTTGTAATATATTTTTGCGTTATTGATGATGTATATTGGCACTTTTTTTAATTTTTATTGATACAGTTTTTCCTATAAACACCATGTGTGATCATAACATTTACTATTTTTTTGTCGTTTACCTGAAAAAATTATTATACGCTTTTGATACTGTATTATAGTATTCTTTCTATTTTTGTTGTACATCTATAAAAATAAACTGTTGTTGGCAAAGTTACCAGCACAAACTGTTTAAATGCAAACGGCATATTTCTCTGTTGATAGAGGGAAAACTAATTTTAATAGGAAAGGTATAATGACGAGTTTTTGATGACTATCTTCAGATAGTTCTATCTAAATGTATTATCAGAATCAGAATTGTAAATATGTGCTTTTAGATGGTAGGTTCCTAATGCTAATAAGTTTTTCCCTAGACAACGGTTATACATATATTTGATTGATAATGCATGGGTGAACCCATAGTTATAAAACTATGCGTTTCACTAAAGTAAATCGTAAAACATAAACCTTTTAAAATAGGATAACTGTGTCGCCGAAGATAGATCTCTTGCATACCAACAAATATAGATTGAGTTGTGCGTCTAGTAGGATTAATAATCTATGGTATTATTGAAATCTGCATTAAATATTAAGATGCAGTAAGAAGTAAGAATTATCAATCAAACAGGTGAGGTAACTGAAATAGTTTTGATGCTGTTAAAGTAAACGTTTCTATGATCTATGCCAGTTTGTTATAGAAATAAGTAAAGTTGTTGTAAAAGAACTCCAGAACTTCCTGTCGCGTCAGGAAGTTAGTTAGGAAGTATAAAACTTAGCCTACCGATCTGTAAATCTGTACTGAAGGATACGTTTGAAAAGGAGATATTTATTCTTTCAAACAAAAATTTAAATTTAAAAATTAATTTAACTTTTTATTGGGATTGTTTTGAGATTGAAATACATTTTTATAGTACATAATAAAAAACTGACCTTAAAAATGAAAAGCATCTAAATTAGTCGAATAAGCAATTCCAGTTGAAAATTACCTAACTTACTACTTATTTTTTCTAATTACAAATAGAAGTATGTTGGCAAAGTTTGTTTTTCTTGTTTAATTTTAATTAATTTAACTTTCCCCATCGAATATTCCCTGTAACCACGTTATAGGCGCTGGGATGCTTTCCTATTTTGTTGAACTTGTATAATGTTTCAGTACTTGGTCGTTTCTCTTTGAGAGATCCTCTTTTTGAATAGCATTTAAGATCGATTCAATGTGTTTCGTTAAATTTTGATTTAACATGGTCGAATTTAAACGAAATAGGTTTACCTATTTATTTAAAGGAATAATTTTCAGGTAGAATACGCATCACAAAAGTATATTATTTCATTTTAAATATGAAAGTTGGCGTAGTTAGAGAAATCCTTTTATACTGCCGAAAAACTTATTTCATTCTTATATCAATTGGATTATACTTTTAAGAGGTATTTCTCTTTTTTCCCTAAAAATTCGAAAATGGTGAAAGCTAAAATTGTTTGTCAATAGTGATCTGCGTAAAAAGATGACATCGTTAATGCATTTCGCCGTTTTCGAGTTATTATAGAAAAATTGGATTGAATCATATTGAGTTCTTGTGGTATTTACTTATTTCTATATTCGAATGCATAAATTGAAAAATGTTCAAGCAAAAATAAGTTTATGCGTATTAAAACAAAGTAAATCAGTAAATCAGTCTAACGTAAGTTTTCTCATTTAAGTTGATACTTTTCATATAGTACATAACATTTAAAAAAAAAGAAAAGAAATAAAACTATTAAAGGAGAATAAAAGAGTAGGCATTTATATTGATTTCTAATTTTAAAAATTAAACTATCGGAGAATACGTAAATATAGCGCATTGATTAAGGAATATTACAATTTAAGGGAAACACTAAGAAGGAATTTTTATTTTATTATCTGAATTAGAAATTAAACCAATTTGAGCAGGAAAACGTAACGACGTTATTAAATTGGCTGATTTAAATTATATGCAATTAAAAAATCAGATGTATTTCTAGTAAATTTGATTGTATAAGAGGGTAAATTGGAACACGGTATTGAAAAAATCGTGAAGACGTTGATACAACTTGTCGAATTGATCGTTTTTAAAGTATCTAGAAAGTCATTTTATCAATTTTTGGTTTTATTATGAGGTTAATTTAAATATCTAAATTTATTAAAACGTACACGACTATGCTGAATGCGAATGTCAAGATGATTAAATATCTCGCAATCCTTTCAACCACGATCTGATGTTTAATTACAACCATAATAATCTGGGGAGTAATTTTTACAGGTTAAAGCATACGTAGTTATAATTTTGTGAACTAAAACTGAAAGTGAAAATATTTGCAGAAAGTATTTTTTTTATATAATTAAGCTTCTTTAGATAAAATAAAGAAAAATACGAAATATTTATTTGCACTAACTATATTGATGTAGAGCTTTGATATTTTTGTTTTATTGTAGTTAATTAATTATATATATTTTTATATCTATATATTTATATATACGATTTAATTTAACACCATTTTTATAGAACACAGTTCATAGAAGCGCGGATTTGGAGACGGAAAGAACCCAGGATGTAGCAAAAGAAACAATCGATATATAGAAGCTCGGGTGAACGGTATGCGCACTGCGCATGTTTTCAAATTTTCATTTTTCTCAATTTAAAAATCTGTTATCTTAAACTTCTCAAGTGCTAAACGTAGTTAGTTATCAAGGAATGTTTAATTATTGCAATTTTTTCACATTTTGATGTACATTTTTTTAAATCATCTTTTTAGATAGGTAATTAAAACAAAATTAAAAGTGTCAAGTATGAAATAATCAATTTTGCGAAGGTTATAATGGTTAATAAATAATTTGTAAATTGTTCCACATTAAAGATTATTTTATTGACATATTTTAATTTTTGTTTACCAAAGTTTTTACATTAGCATGATTTTTTCTCTTATTTCTCATTTAACACATTTTTATTATATTTTGGCACGATAGTTTCTATTTGAACTATATCAATTAAAGTTTGACAGGTTTTCTTTTTACGTTTCAGGACTTTACTATTACAAATTTATATTTTTCCCATTCTCAAGTATTATCAAAATTAGAATTTATTGCTGCCACTTGATAAGTGTCACTTTAATTTACACAAAAATATTTAAATAAAAGAAGTGTATAATGTAACTCGTAGTTTTTTGCAAAAATGGAAGGCATGCCGATATCACTTTTCGAATTAATTAAAAAATATTGCACACTCAAATTTTATTTTCAATTATACACATAATTCGCTGAGCGTAATTAGTTTTATTTAATATTTTAAACGTAATTAAGCTACCAAAAATATCAGCTTCGTATTATTCTATCTCTTTTTAACAAATTTTAAATTATATGACTAAAACAAAGCCAGTTAGCAGTTACTACACTTCCATTAGTAAAATGCTCTATTACGAGTCACGTGGGTACTATATTTTTCGGATTATGGTTTATCCAGATTTATTTGAAATAAAAATCAATTGTATGATATTCAGCACTAGTGCATTCATATTTAAGAGAGTTTGAAATGCGGATTTGGATGACTACAAAAAATATTGCAAATTATAAATTTATTATTTTTAATCTTAAAATTTAAATTTTTGTTACAATTATTATTTTATATAAACTTGATAAACAATTGTTATAAAGAAATTTACTGCATGATTTTTCTTTTCACAAATAAATTGTTTATAAATAAATTTTAAAAGTAAATAAATTAGTTTAGAGAAAAACTTTAAATTAGTTTTTTTGTAGAGAACAAAATACTGATATTTCATTGATTATTTTACAAATAATTAGTTTTGTGTTGGAACTTTTTTAAAAATTAAAATTATTTTTGATCTGCCAATTAAATATTTTAAGAATTATTTTAAAAGTATTATTATCATCAGAAATAATTATTCCATAAATGAACCGATACAAATCAAATTAACATGTCGAAATACTTGTGTATGATTTTAAAAATGGTCAAGCTAAGCTGATTATTTGTAAAATAGCAATTTCAAGTTTTCCGTTCCTGACTTCATGAAATGGGAAAATTAAAAGGAATAACATGTACGGATGCAGAATTTTTCTCTACAAAAACTAATTAAAGGTTTAACTCTAAAAACTATTGAAAATTTTATTGTGCGTGAATCTATTCATCATCCTGTTATTATTAATATTGAAAGAAACCGATTGCCGAAAGTTTATGAAAAAATTGGTTTAATTGTACAGTTAACCTATTACTCTCCTAAAATTTGAAATCACAGTTTATGGCAAAAATAGTTAAAAAAATATTATTGCATTATTTGTTTAAACAGGTAACGTGAATTTTCGTACGTAATGCAGTTTTTGCAACAAAAATGACCAAACCTTGAAATAATTAATTTTTAAATAAGCATAAAATAACTTTTATTTTTACTTTATCGCAAATTTTCCTCCCTTATATAACCCCTTGGTCGTCCTCGTGTTTTCGTGTTTTCTCCCTGCCCCTAAATTGATTTAGACAAATCTTATAGGAATGAATAATAAAACAACAACACTAAACGGTAGGCGTGTGTATAAATTTTAGAATATGAGACAAATATAAAACACTCAACATTCAACAATGCAAGTAAAACGACTTGAAATGAAGATTTAGAGTCCACAAATCCAAATAAATCATCGTCGCTTTCCATTTAAAATAGAAAAGTGATTCAAACTAAAATACAGTTTGACTTCTTAGAAGGGGAAATTCAAACACGAAAAAATATGTTACATTTAAAAAACGATCGATCGCAAATATAACAACCAAAAATTTCATCATTGTTCAACGAGCAGATACACTCTTATGTGATTATAGTTTTAAAACTCACCAGGCTTTGCAACTAGCACTAGACTCATCATAAATAATCCACATTTACATATCATGGTTCTGTCTAAAATTCAATATTTTGGTTCATGGATGTAATGGACTTGTCATCAGCGAGCACAGGATCTATAACCAAAAACACATAAATAACTCATTAAAACAAATCCGAAATACCTGTAACTGATCTTATCAAATAATAATAACTGCAGAGCAAGTCAGTTTACAGGCAGCATTTATATGATTCAGTCCGCATCAGACGTCATCGAAATCATCCACGAAGTACAAATCGGAATTTTTCAGAAAAATAAAATAAAATACCGGACGTCCGTCAGCAAAAATCGATGAGTACGCATTTTGAACTCTATGTCAAGCCAAGCAATCAGCAATATCTTTCCATCAAAAAAATTTTATTACTGTGCCCATAATAAATCTCGTCGAACACAACTGACCAAATAACTCGAATATCCACAATATTGTTAATATAACATAATAAATGCGCATAAATTAATTGAAGATTTACTCGGAGTTGCTCGAGAAGTAATTTAATTTGTAGATTCCCTGCGTACATCCTTGTCCCGTGAATTTTGACATACCTGAGATTTTGTTAATCCATCCAAACTTTGGTTAAAACCAGTGAAAGGGCATATGAGTGTATTTTGAACAAAAAATAACAAGCAACAATGCGTGAGAAGAAAACGATCACTATCAATTAAAAATGCGAATGAATGGATTAACGAAATTTTGTTCTGTAAAAATCTGCGGAGCAAGAATAATTCTAGATAATCAGGTATCCATCAATAACATTACTTTTCAAGCAATTCCAGGTAAATTTTCAATAAATTTAAGCGCAAATATCAAGTTTAGCTAGAAATCGCTTACTATTTAGCTCCCATTTAACAGAGAGGTTAACTTCGGGAAAGGTGAACTTTAGCTGCTATATTAACAAACTGACGGCTAAATTAAATTATTTGCTAATATCTTCTGAATTTGACTGAAAAGAGAAAGCAGAAATATTATTCTACATCAAATTTTCTATAGAATATAGTATCTTAACACTTTTTACGAAAGCAATTTGAAGATTTCGAACGTTTATATTTTTTAAACAGATATTTATTGTAAATAAATGAGCATGGATTATAATTCTTCCAATTAATTAAATACGATTTTGACAGATAATTATAACTACCTGCCTTATAAATTATAAATTAATAATAAATTCATTATCGGACTTAATATTGTTTGGTTCAAATAATGGACTTAATACCTGTCAACTTAATATTCAATTTTGTGACTTAATACTGTTTAGCTGTTAAGAATGTATTGTAAAAACGGGACTTGATACTATTTACAATTAAGAAAACTTATTTTGCGGAACAAAACCAAAATTGATTAATTTTAATTCTAATTATTGCACAAAGTGTAAGACGGAAGTTACATGGTCAGTTTCGCATCGGTTCAGTCCATGATTGGTGGTCAGAAACTGATCTTCTAGTGAGTTCACTGACGGATTGATATATCAGACTGACGGATTATTAAATACTTTATTAATTTTCATCAGTCTGGAATGATACACTGAACTGATCGTGTAACCTCTGTCTAAAAAAAGAAAACGGTAAAGTTAGAATACAAAAAAATCTTTAAAGAAAATGAAAATAAATAATTTTTCGTTTATCTTCTTTTACATTTCTATACGAACAATTAAAAAAAAAATGTGTAACCTTTAAGGCACTCATGTTAGCAGGTTTTGTAAATCTTCATATTTGGTAGGAATTGGTTGCAATGTTTCTTATATTGGTTCGAGAAGCATTAAGGAGCCGTCCATACAGGACATCCGCAATTTTTTCCAAATTTTTTACCCCCCTGCTCCCTTTGTCACAGTTGGTCACAATCTTTTATCCCGCCTCTCCGGAACGTCTTATGGTCACAAATCAAGGACTCTCCCTCATTTATAAAATTGAACTTCACGTTTATTTTTGAAAAATACTAAAATTTTTAGCCTTTACATTTTATTTATAATTTTTTAATTTTTCATATTAATAAATTTTCAAATAATTTTTAAATTATAAGAAAAATATACTCGAGCACAATTTTTTTACAAATCCAAAAATGAAATTTTCATGCGGACGTCACATTTGGCTAACTTCTCTTCTCCCTCGTCACATTTGGTCACATTTTGTAACCCCCCTCCCCCCCAAGGCAAGGACGATCTTTATGGACAACTCAGTTAAAATTTTGAATAATTTCCCGAAGAATAACAATTAAATTTCTCTTTGCGTGTTAGTTTTTTGATACTTCTGTTAAAATCAACTTGTTCAATGTGTTATTGTTTAAAATGTACAATTTCATGTGTTTTCTTTAAAAACTTCATCATATGAACCATTTTACTATCAAGAAATTTTAATTATTTGTGGTTTTGAATTTGTTTGTTTTGAAAGTGAAAATTGGATTGTTCAGATCTTCTTCTTCTTTTTCTTCTTAGTTAGCCTTTTCCACCCATTTTTGAGCATTATCCTCTTTCTCTAAAAGAAAGGTTTAAACATTAAGACCCCACGACTGCTTAGTTTAGGTTGGGGAATGTGTCTGTAACCCTTTTTATTGTTGATGCTAGCAGTCATCAACTCAGGGGGACCGCCGGATTTACGTACTCTCCGAACCACGAAAAAACGGTCATAGATAGAAAGAAAGCCGGAAAGAAAACTTTGCAAGTGCAGATGCAAGTGTCATCAGCAACGTTTTCGTTTGGTTCACTTGACTTCTTGATGTCATACTAATGTTGACTCTATTCACCTAAGTGAACTGCATCGATTGTTGATTGAATAATTGTTATTATAGAAATATGACACATGACATTTTTTTAACTTTTGACGATTCTTCATTGCCAGTCCAGATACTGTTTTTACAAAAGTTGTACATATTCACAAGATCAATTTACGAAATAAAATTTACTCTATTTTGTAAATGGTTTAACGAATTTAGACTTTTTAATATTGGAATGTTCTACATTTGATCATTTGTACCACACTGATTGCCAAATAAAAAACCAAAAATAAACTATACTATTGGTAGTTATAATCAATATATAAATTATTGTCACAATAGTTAAAAATGCTTTTCCATACCAGGGAAATCTGTGATAGATTAAAAGTAAGTTTGGCTCAATCATTTTATTTTGGTATCGAAATTATGTTGTAACTGGTAAAGCGATGTAGAAACCATTCGGGGACATCCTGTTTATTTTGCCTATTTATTTTAAAAATATAATACCAAAGAGATGTAATGGTTACGTAAGTAATAACTTGATTAAATAACCAACACGTACGTACAATAAGCGAATTTGTGTTTCCTATGCAATTTGTTAGACTATTGAAAAAAGCACCCTGTATGTGCTGTGTAATAGCAAGATGAACGGTAATGAAATTACAAAAGTACCTAACAATTAGGGAGAGATTCTAACAAAAGCTTTATTTGTAGTTTCCTGAACAATATAATTTGGTGCGACATCTAGAAATAATGTTAACCAATACAATACAAACATCAATTCGGAAAGTATTAGTTATTTATAGAGCACTAAAAAATTAGCTTTAAATTGATTTTTAAATGTCTTAGTTTACAGAATTTCAGTCATTTTTATAAAATACCTTTCGAGATTGATATCTACTAAATAAAATTATTTTAGTAGACCATCTGGTACCTACCACCTTATATTAAGCCTTGAAACGAAAGTTCTCTTAGGAAAACTTATTTTGAACTGAAAAACAAATTTATTATTTACCTTCAAGATATTTTTCGTTAGTGCAAGATGGCGCTTTTATTCTTTAATCAATACCTAAATTTAACTATTGTTGAGGCAGTCAGGTTACACATTTCTACATTTAGTTGATGATGAAATTCTTAATTTTAGAAAAACGTTAGCCAGGCGATACATTCGCATTTTCATTCATTTATTATATGTTGCAATATTTTCCCAAATTCTTAATGAAAAAAGTTTCTTGTACTCTATACTCTTCACATCATGACTAATTTTAACTTTAACAATTTAACCGAGTCGGCCGTCATTGTTGTTACTATCAACAAACTACTATCCCAACAAAACTTATAAAAGCGAAGATGAGTTGAAACATGATGATCAGTATCGGAAAATATAAGCGGATATGTGCATTTGTAATCAAAATCTCGAAATGGAATGTAGAAAATTTATCAGGCAGAAAACTACCAAAGACGCGTGATTTTGTAAGATTAAAGGTAAAGGGTGAAGTTTATTGAGCGATGTAGGGGCGGACTATAAAACTTCGTGAAACACCTTGAAATTTGGTTGCCGTTTTCACGCAGAGTTGCTACTAGATAGTGACCTAAAAACATGGTCTTGATACATAACAATAAAGGTTGTCAGGTCAAATTAAGCCAAGGCTAAGTATTCGTACCATTTAATAGCTTTATTAATAGAGAAACAAATAATTGATTTTTTGTTACTTAATAATTAAGGTATTTTTTAGCTTTTTATTATTAACATAAATTGATTTTTAATTTAAATTTTTAAGCATAAAGACGTAACTTCTTCAAAAATACGTTGAACTTTTTAATGCATTAATACAGTGCTTTTCAAAAGTTATTTGTTTGGATCCACGACCCAACTTTTAGAACGATAATAATGGCCTTTTTTCACTAGAGGGACTTAAACTCAGTTTTATATTTAATTGAATAACTTTTGTTATATAGTATATTATATTTTAATAAACAAATAAATCTTCATATTAATTAAAATAACTTTTTTTTATATTACAAATCCGACCAAAAAATTAAAATTTTCTTTGTTTTGTAGTTTAATATTTTGGATGGTCTAAATTTTTTAAAAATTACAGATAAGTAGATTTTTCAAACTAAATTTAAGAATAATTCTATAAGTATTTTCAATACACTTTCTGAAGACACCATGGTTGCTTCAAATTAAATTAGGTTAAGCTTGAGCTCAGATCTTTAATTCGAGGACTTTTATTATCTTTGCAGACATTATTCGATTATTCCTTCTTTATTAGAAGTATAAAATACCGATACAATTAAACTAAAATACTTCAAATACAATAATATATTTGGTAAGATTTTATTAATATACGAAAATGTAATTGAGATTAAAGTTACATTTTTGGACACAATAACAGATTTCATTTCCTTTCGATAAAATCAACCGATAAACAACGAAGCGTAGGAGTACCGTTTCTTAGCAACTATTGGTACCACTGTAATAAAATTTGAGACACGATTAGATCTGACCCAGGAGTCTAGGATATGACGAATCCTAAATTTTGAAATTAAGAAGAAAGAAAACATTAAGAATGCAACTGCGACATTTGCGAAACACAATTTCGGTTATTGATCTGCATTGACAATTGCAGAGACTTTTTGTCTCTCATATTAAGTAGCTTATTCAAGAATGAAGATAATGGATAGCATCCTTTTGGATCAAACCCCTTCCTCTAACTCCTTCTGATTAGTTCAGCCTAGTCTAACACTGCAACTTATGGTTAACTCTTGGATGGATGACCGCTTTGAACACCGTTTGTCGTTTTCCTTCTCCAAGTTGGAAGCTTACACGTTAGATTATTCCTTGTCACTCATATACAACCCGATTTACTAAAGATATTTCAAAATAGAAGGCAATTTGGCATTTAGATAATATCGCAAAACGTTCTAAACCAAATTATAGAGACATAAATATTTTATAGGCAGTTAAATCTAATAAATATAGGGGAGTTGGATAACAGTTTTGTATCTACGGTTATGAATTCTTATTATCCATCTGATATTATGTAAACTGTTATTTGAAACCAACAAACCAACCAACTCTTGCAATTATCTCAATATAAAATCAAAAAACTCCCAAATAAGCTTAAAAATTAAGTAATTTGAAATTAAAAGTTCTTAAAAATACCATGTTCAGGCTAGCATGAATGCTAAACTAGTGCCATCTGCCGATCAAGACTGAAAGCAGTCTGCTTGTACATTTCCATTTTGGTTATGAAAACTATTTTCTTCATTGATCTAAATTTGATGGATTAAATCAAAGTGCGATAAAAAAAAGAAACTAATTCATAGTAGGTCTCATCATAAACGTGATCACTTCTGTTCAGTTCTCTATTTCTGAAATGATTCTAAAATATTTTAGGTAATCTATTAAAGTGTTACTCAGTTTTGTTTTGAAACAGAAAACAAAATACCTATCGAAAAAACCATCAAAACTTAGAGTTTTTGCTATCTATTAAAATATCGAATAACTTTTAACGGAAGATTAAGTTATTCAATCCGTCAACTGTCTCTTCATTTTCAATTGAAATTGAATCTTCCAATTAAAGAATTTACTGATTAACTAAATTAGTTTGATAAATTGACAAACCTGTAAAATGTAACCGTCACATCAAGAAAAATCTGCAATTTATATAATGATATAATGAAATAAAGATGCTTCCCATGTCTTTTAAATATAAATAAAGTCAGGTACTTAGGTGTTTCACAGCTTACCCACGGATTGAAACCGAGTTTTATTGGAGCTTGTGCATTTTATAGAAGTCACCATAGTATTATACTTTGAATACCCACCTGGAGGTATTCAAACAATGGCTTTTTCGGTTTTGCTTGTATGAGTCTGTTATGAAACTCAATTTAGTTCAATAATTACGTTAAATATTGCATTTACTAAGTAAGTTGAGGATAAGCAATTACTATTATATAAATAGTTATTGCTATATACAAAATATTTAAAAGTGTAGTGGGTTCTAAATAATATTAAATTGTTAATTTGTTAATGCATACGGGGTGTTCAGAATAAGAATTCAGTGCTTGAAAATCATGAAAACAGTAATACGTACTGAAAAGATGTGATTAAAACAAGAAGAATTTTTCATCACAAAATCGTATTTAATTGACGTTATCGAATATTCCAACTAAGTAACTGAAAACACTATTTTGTACTGAAACAAAGAAATATGTAATATGCCTTTGAACTGGAAATAGTAAACGATTCTTTCCTCTCTTTCCTCTCCTCTCTGCATATATCGACACATCATAATGTTACATATTATTATAACCATCATTTTATATTTTTGCAAGAGGGATTAGTAAAAACTTAATAAATTATTCAATTTTGCATTATAATTGTTGAACATTTTAATGTCGGTCAATAAGTTGTTTGTTTGTATCAAATGCAAATTATTTTGAAATCACACTGCACTTTGTTTCATAGATATTAACCAATACTTAAACAAAATTGTTGGTTAAGCCTATCGGCTTTAATTCGTATTTAATTTTTTAGCTTACGCCTTTACAACCTTTAGATAATATTGTGGTTTAAACCCATTGTTATTGCTTAAGCCTTGGTTTTGTTTTTATGGTTTAATATGAACAAAGATCATTTTAAACCAATTTATTAGAAATTCAAGCAGAAACTTTTTTTCTAATTTACAATCTATTCCTATTAACTTCAGTTAGTTAATAATTATTATTAACTATAAATTTGTGCAAAATGAAATACAACAATTTAAGATAAGCAAATAGAACTTTATAAAATTCAGAGCAAATTAAAACTGCAGAATGGGATAGCAGGTAACTCTGTCGTAATAAAATCTTCCGTAGCGTTTAGTATCAAAACTGAAGTTTTATTTGGAGGTTCGTGTTTACCTCGACTTTTTGGGTTAGGAGAATTCATAATATCGGTTCTGTTTTCATCTAAATAACGTATTATTTTTTGAGTAATGTTAAGTTTAGCCAAAAGGAATTGTTGACAAACTTTAGTTTTTTCTTTATTTGAAGGAAGGTAAAGTAAACTTTAAAACATTTTCCAAAACTTTCTTTGTCTTTACTCCTACACTCATACTGCAGTAATTGTTAAAAATTTCAAGACGCTGCTGTTCAGTAAATTTTGACATTTTTATTTATCATTGTTTGGATTTGGCTGTACTTCCTTTGCTAGTATTATAACTTTTTTTTTATTGCGGTGGGTATATTCTTTGCTGCCTAATCAATATAATGTCTCTGTTGATTTCTATGGCACTTCCTTGACAAAATTTCCTAAATCCCTCTTCACCGATATCATTTTCATTATCACTTTGATTATTCAATATGTTTGTGTTACTTTCAGTGAGGATATTTTCAGATCTTGTTAAATCTCGTATTTTAGTTTTTTTTTAGCTAAGGTATTTGCGGCTTCCTTAAAGACGTTCAATAGTCACATCATCAGGATCATTATTAGTCGACCATCATTGTTATCTGCATTACAGTTCTGTGTGGGTCTCCTGATCATTATCACTTACATTTTACAGAATTGCTAAAGTTTTCTTTTTTTGTGACATAATTGTGGCAATATAATAATTATTAGAACCCGGATTTTCATTCTCTAATATGTTCAAAGTTAATAGTAGTTGAGAAAACGTGGAGGAATGCTTTTTTTTGATTTAAATGTAAAAATTAAAAGGTCTAAAAGAGAAAAAACGTGCTTCTACGCTTTCTCCACCTCTAACTTTGGACCTATTAAGAAATATAAAACCAGGTCTTAATTTATTATAATAATTTTGTCTTATTTATAAGTTGCTATGGATAGCTGGTAAAAATTGTTTACTCCTACCCTTTTGCACTGGGAAAAAAGCAATCCAATATGGCTTACTGCTATTGGCTTTCTTCTGCTATATTAATACGATACTTACGCGTGATGATTAAGCCATTTGGCTTATATAAACTATTTTGCTATGAGGCTTACGCCATTTGACCTACTCTAAAATTAGCAGTACCTATACTTATGACCAAGAACTGTTTTTTAATTATTTATATTATGCATTAAATCATATTTTACTTGACAGAAAGTGAAGGTTACAATATTCGAAACCCAAAAATATGCATAATTCAATTTTTAAAATTTCGAGAGCACATCGGTATCTAACCGTTTATGAGATTTCCAAGCAATGCATTCTTATGTCGCGGACACACTATATGCAAAGTCATGGCCGAATAACACAATCGATTGTACATAAACTATTACGTAAGCGTAAAACTTATGAGAAAAGGCAGAATTTTATTGGAATAACGTGATGCTTGATTGACTCGATAATATTCCATTTAATTAAAAAATACAAAAATATGTTATGTAGTCGTTTATAAAAATGAAATTCTTAAACGCTATGGTTTTTTTCTGGATATAACACTAATAGGGAAGAATTCAATAGTTAGATATAACAAAAACATTATTGTTTTTCAGTTATCATATTTACTATCGGTCACCATGTATATATTATGTATATCGTAATTTGAATAGTTATTGCTACATATATACAAAATATTTAAAAGTGTAGTGGGTACCAAATAATATTACATTGTTTATTTGTTAGTGCATACGGGGTGTTTAGAATAAGAATCCAGTGCTTGAAAATCATGAAAACAGTAATACGTACTGAAAAGATGTGATTAAAACAGGAAGAATTTTTCATCACAAAATCGTATTTAATTGACGTTATCGAATATTCCAACTAAGTAACTGAAAACAAAACTGAAAAATTGTGATATCTATTTTATACTGAAACAAAGAAATATGTAATATGCCTTTGAACTGGAAATAGTAAACGATTCTTTCCTCTCCTCTCTGCATATATCGACACATCATAATGTTACATATTATTATAACCATCATTTTATACTTTTGCAAGAGGCATTAGTAAAAACTTAATAAATTATTCAATTTTGCATTATAATTGTTGAACATTTTAATGTCGGTCAATAAGTTGTTTGTTTGTGTCAAATGCAATTATTTTGAAATTATACTGCACTTTGTTTCATAGATATTAACCAATACTTAAACAAAATTGTTAGTTAAGCCTATCGGCTTTAACTCGTATTTAATTTTTTAGCTTACGCCTTTACAACCTTTAGATAATATTGTGGTTTAAACCCATTGTTATTGCTTAAGCCTTGGTTTTGTTTTTATGGTTTAATATGAACAAAGATCATTTTAAACCAGATCATTTATTAGAAATTCAAGCAGAAACTTTTTTTCTAATTTACAATCTATTCCTATTAACTTCAGTTAGTTAATAATTATTATTAACTATAAATTTGTGCAAAATGAAATGCAACAATTTAAGATAAGCAAATAGAACTTTATAAAAATTCAGAGCAAATTAAAAACTGCAGAATGGGATAGCAGGTAACTCTGTCGTAATAAAATCTTCCGTAGCGTTTAGTATCAAAACTGAAGTTTTATTTGGAGGTTCGTGTTTACCTCGACTTTTTGGGTTAGGAGAATTCATAATATCGGTTCTGTTTTCATCTAAATAACGTATTATTTTTGAGTAATGTTAAGTTTAGCCAAAAGGAATTGTTGACAAACTTTAGTTTTTTCTTTATTTGAAGGAAGGTAAAGTAAACTTTAAAACATTTTCCAAAACTTTCTTTGTCTTTACTCCTACACTCATACTGCAGTAATTGTTAAAAATTTCAAGATGCTGCTGTTCAGTAAATTTTGACATTTTTATTTATCATTGTTTGGATTTGGTTGTACTTCTTTTGCTAGTGTTAAAACTTTTTTTTTATTGCGGTGGGTATATTCTTTGCTGCTTAATTGATAAAATGTCTCTGTTGATTTCTATGACACTTCCTTGACAAATTTTCCTAAATCTCTCTTCACCGATATCATTTTCATTATCACTTTGATTATTCAATATGTTTGTGTTACTTTCAGTGAGGATATTTTCATATGTTGTTAAATCTCGTATTTTAGTTTTCCTTTTTCTTCTTCGTTTTCAGCTGAAGTATTTGCGGCTTTCTTAAAGACGTTCAATAGTCACATCATCAAGATCATTATTAGTCGACCATCATTGTTATCTGCATTACAGTTCTGTGTGGGTCTCTTGATCATTATCACTTACATTTTACAGAATTGCTAAATTTTTCTTTTTTCGTGACGTAATTGTGGCAATGTAATAATTATTAGAACCTGGATTTTCATTTTCTAATATATTCAAAGTTAGTAGTTGAGGAAACGTGGAAGAATGCTTTTTTGATTTAAATGTAAAATGAAAAGGTCTAAAAGAGAAAAAACGTGCTTCTACGTTTTCCAACTTCGGACCTATTAAGAAATAAAAAACCAGGCCTTAATTTATTGTAATCATTTTGTCAACTTATAAATTTTATAAGTTGCTATAGATAGCTGGTAAAAATTGTTTACTCCTACCCTTTGCATTGGGAAAAAGCAATTCAATATGGATTACTGCTATTGGCTTTCTTCTGCTATATTAATACGATACTTACGCGTGATGATTAAGCCATTTGGCTATATAAACTATTTTGCTATGAAGCTTACGCCATTTGACCTAGTCTAAAATTAGCAGTACCTATACTTATGACCAAGAACTGTTTTTAATTATTTATATTATGCATTAAATCATATTTTACTTGACAGAAAGTGAAGGTTACAATATTCGGAACCCAAAATATGCATAATTCAATTTTAAAATTTCGAGAGCACATCGGTATCTAACCGTTTATGAGATTTCAAGCAATGCATTCTTATGTCGCGGACACACTATATGCAAAGTCATGGCCGAATAACACAATCGATTGTACATAAACTATTATGTAAGCGTAAAACTTATGAGAAAAGGCAGAATTTTATTGGAATACCGTGATGCTTGATTGACTCGATAATATTCCATTTAATTAAAAAATACAAAAATATGTTATGTAGTCGTTTATAAAAATGAAATTCTTAAACGCCATGGTTTTTTTCTGGATATAACACTAATAGGGAAGAATTCAATAGTTAGATATAACAAAAACATTATTGTTTTTCAGTTATCATATTTACTATCGGTCACCATGTATATATTATGTATATCGTAATTTGAATAGTTAAAAAAATAAAATGTAATACCTCTATAATTTTTTCCACGTTAGAAGAAATGCCAAATATTCAAAGAGGTTACTAGGTTTCATTGATTTCTGTCGAGCATTGAACTAAAAATAGAGTTAATTATTTGATTCCTTGAACTTCTGGGGCAGTTTTTTAAAATATTTTTGCAGTTCGTGTATTTATTTTTAGGGTTATCTCTCAATGCAATGTAGGTAAATGTTACACATACATGGTATTATATATTATATAAGTATTAGTATATAAACATTGCTTGTGCTGAATTATTAAGTATACTATACTTATTATAATATTTATTTAATGTTAACCGGAAGTGATTGCTCGATCGGTTAGTCAATACAGGAGGTCATAGTATTCGGCACCTTGCTTTACTTATTACAAGTTGACAAAGTATTTGCCAATCACGAATGCGCATTACGCAGATGTAGTGACTAAGGCTGTTATTATAGTAAATTGGTTGAACTATAATAATATTGGTCAGAGAAAAAGTTTGTGGCGTTTTTCCGATAGATGGCACCAATTGTAAATAATTCAAGAAAAATAAATGGAAGTGACACCACTAATCGCTCGTTGGAAAGGTGACACTTCCAGAGTTACTTTGAGCGTACAAACATCGAAATTGATGCAGTGGTTAGAAGGTTGTTTGCGTTAGAAAATGAAGAAAAACAATGAAAAATTTCGCTATATTTTGCAATATTATTACTACAAAAGGAAGAACGCTACGCAGGCTTGTGAAAAAATTTGTGCTGTGTACGGTGAAGGTATTTTATCAAAATATACTGCGCAAAAATTGCTACTGGAAGGAAATTCTGCTAGAAAGGACTGAAATAGAATCGTCCACCATGAGCTACTTTCAGTTAATCCGACAATTGATTCTCAACTCTACTGTAGACAACTAGAGAGATTACCCCAGGCAATTGAAAGAAAACGACCCGAATTGAATAATAGGAAAAGTTTTGTCTTCCATCATGACAACTCCCGACCACACACTTTCTTTGATGAGCGGTCAAAAATTGCGAGAGATTGCTTGAGAAGTTTTGATGCATCCGCCGTATAGTTAGATCAGGCATAGCACCCTCGGACTATCAGTTGTTCTGATCCCTGCGGGATTCAATGAAATTAAGTTGGTTTCAAGTGATACCTGTAAAAGCCACTTGATTCAGTTATTCAACCATAAATCACACAAGTTCTTTACCGATGGGATCATGGCTCTACCCGAAGAATGACAAAACATTGTCGATAATAATGGAGCATATTTAGTTTAAATAAATTTGTTTTCACAATATAAGAAAACCTGTTCAATTTTACTAAAAAACACCCCAAACTTTTTTCCAGAACTATTAATTTATTATTGATGTCCTATTCTTACCATTACTTTTTTTTACACTTTTTTCTAAATCTGCCCACCTCTCTTTTTTCCCATCGTTTGTATTTAAGTATCCGAAATGCATTCAATTTAGCTTATATTGCACAATTCTATCATTAAAATTGTTAATTTAAATAATAGAGGTATTCATGTCACTTTGTAAATTTTGTAAACCAAAAAATTACTTTGTCGAATTGTACCTGAACTTTACGAAAAATGAGGTTTGCAAAGTTTACGATGAGTTTACGAAGTGACATGAATACCCCTAATAACAAAATGCCCAATTTTAAGAAACTTTTAACAAGCTGATGAAAGTAACCACCACGTCGTGTCGAGTTTTCTGGTTTGAGCTCGGGCAAAAAGTTTATTCTGACTGATTGAAAACCGGGTCTATAATGAGAGCCTTTTTACAGTTGAAGTGCTCACTATGTTCTTACTTAGGTTGTGAAAGAAAGTACAATAATGTGATACCTTTCTGAATTAGATCGAAAGTTACTGATAAAAAAACTAAAAGTTTGTCAATTTGAAAAATAAAAGTTTAAACTATAAAATAGAAATTATTTCATATGCCTAGAGCATAACTTTTCTATTATCTTAAATTGTGCTATTGGTAATGATCAAATTCTCAATCGTCAAATGAAAAATACTAAATAAGCAGGTTTTTATTTTTGTCAGAATATTAAGAATAACTAAAAATTATTTTTTAAATTGTTCTGTTTTATAATCGCTTGTTTATATTTGGCGTTAGAAAGTGAAGTTTATTTTACAAGTAATTTACTTTCTTAATTTATAGGAAAACGATCAATTTATAAGAAAATGAAAATTTAACAATAATATCTATCACGACAAAGACTATCGTCATCCATCATTTTTGGCAAAATTGTTAGTCGTTTCTTTGTATTTCTTCATGGTTTCACAAAAACATCTGCGTAACTACATACTTTTTTTTATAAAGTGAATCACGAAGCTTGTAGAACATACTTTCTAACAAAATAACAATTTTATAAAAGAAAACTTTGTGATTAAATTTAAATAAAATAATATAGGTACAGATTTTTGTATTTTTATTTGAAATATTAATACAATAATTTATTTACAACGACGACGTACACTGCAAACTCCTCTTTCAAGAAGCATAATTAATTATACAGGCAGCTTTATAAATATAATTTATCAATTAAATGTACCTACCTATATATTATTAATTAATGTGCACATAGGAACCACATATTTGTACATTTTTAGATTCATCAAAATTTAAATATTTATTTTTTTGTTATCGGTAGTTTACTGACCCTTCAACCTACATGTTTCATGACCTTTCAACATAAGTTACTAAAAAATGACATATTGTGATGACGAAAGGTGTGATTTTATTTAGCTTCATGGTGATGCAGCGGTTTGCCTTTATTCATAAAATTTCTCATTTTTGAAATGAAGATTTTAATAATAAATGAATTGTTGGAACTACTGCTTGTTTCCTTCTTACTTGAACCCATCATGCTACTATTGGAAAGTTTTGTGAGATTACCTCATATTAATCCAATTCTAAATGTATTACGTTATACAACGGTTATACCATGTAATGCAAATGAGAAATATATTATTAGAGAACAATAATAATAAGTAGTAAATTGCCATTGTTATATTATGAATTTCATGATTGACGATGGGTGTGTCAATACAGACTTCATAATATTTTGCAGAAATTAAACATTGAAAACTCAATTTGAAATTACAGCTACCGTTTAGGTTCCGAGACTATTCGGCCATCTTAACAGCCTTAATAATTATATTAATAATCAACATTTGTTATGATAACAAGTTCATTAATTATCATTTCTATAGTTGCACAGTCTGATCGATTGACGTCAAGCAATAATTATTATAAAATGCAAACGTTAATATTGAGATATTGGGTTTAAGTTTTATTTCAGAAAAAAATCTGGAATTTTTTTCCAAAACCATTTTTAACTGTTTAAAATCTGACATTTTTTTAAAAATATTATTTTTTTTTAATTTTACAAAATTGATAATAATTCAGAAGAAAATTTTTGACTAAAAAGTGGATCCTTTTGTTTTAAAAGTACGTTTGATCCCCTGCAATGGCTTGAGGAGGGACATGAGTTTATTCACGTAAAATTGGAGGAACAAATACTAAAAAAACAGTTAAACGGATCAGCTCATAAATCAGAAATGAAAATGCCTACAGAATTTCATTAATGCATAGCGAGCATTGCACAATTTTAAAGTTTTTAAAACTCACCCAGCTCTGCATAGGAAAACCGTTTCCATCTCGTTAAAAATATTCTTCTTCATAGAGATCCTTTTAACTTGGGTATATTTCTGATTCAGTATTAATGAGTCCCGACTTCACTGAAGCATAAAATTCTAAAATTCAAGCTTCAAACATAATCAAATTACGGTAGCTACGTCTAGTTTTAGTCGAATTTATCCCAATGATAATGGTAGCAAGCTCACATGGTTCTTCCCCAATCAACGAATATATTTTTATCCCGTGATAATCGTGGAATCCATCGGCTATACAAATGGTTAACCTCAGTCACCGCTGAACAGACGCTCTCTAAAAAAACACGATGCAACGAATTTTACATTTAAATTAAGTATTGGCTAATTAAATTAAAAATACACTCTTCTCGTGGTTTTATTCTCGCAAAGTTGTCTACCATAATTTTTCCATTATCAGTAAATTCGAGCAAATGACCTAAAAGTTATACGGTTATGTTTATCTCTTTTTAAACTCTAATCTGCAGATCTTATCCGACATATTATATTAAAATTCAATTGCAAAAAGTGTAATTGAAGACAAAAGTGTGTTTGAGTGATGCTTTACAAATTTTTGCCCTGCTGCATGTTTGTAAGCATCGAAACAAATTTTTTACAAAAAGTTTCTATTAAAAGTTACTGGAATGTTAATTCTCTTGTTCATCCAGAAAATATTTAAGTTAAGTAAACAAATTTGCAATTCTGCAGCATCCTAAGGAGCCCTATCTATGGTTTTTACATAACTTGGATAGTAATTTAAAAATATATATCAAATAAGTTTACACAAGTATAATATTTACAAATTTGAACTGCTTACTCAGTAATACTATGCTTAAAATTAATTCTTCTCTCTTTTTGTGGAAGGGCCTGTAATTGAATTTTTACTTCCTCGAGGTTTAAATTTACATAGAAAGTGGCAACATGCGATAACCTAATATTACGACAAATTTTTATTTGACGCTTCACTGCTTTTATCATATTGATATTATAACTTCTTCAGTTGAAAAAAATGTTTGGATTTTTTACACTGTTCAAAAGATGTTATTCGAATAGGAAACGTATTGAATTATTGCGAAATAATATGATGTTTATCGATTGTTACAAATTTTCAGCAAAAGATATTGTTTATTTTTTTTTCCAAAACTTTTTATCGCTCGAAATTGATGCGTAAATATTCGAATGGTTAGATTTCACCAAATTCGTATTAAAAATAACTTGGTAATTAGACAGTTAAAGTTTTTAATTGGAGAAGAGCTGGATGCTAGATTGACGTTTACAAATAAAAATGCTCTTGGATATTATAATTTAATGGAAGCATAATTGGGGAGTGAGTTTAATCTGCATAAAGTTTTATGGAGATTTTTCTAGTAAATTGAGGGTTTTGTAGTGTAGGACACTTGGGGTAATACGATATACAAGAATTAGCCCTAGGCAGGAGTATGAAAAGATTAAGAAGAAATTTGACTTTTATTCCCTGAAGAATTCTAAAAGTTTAACTGTCTAATTTTAAACTTTATTATCACTTTTTTGTATTTTCTAGAAAAATTTAAAAAAACAACTCAATTTTCTACGTGTAATAGACTTAGCATGTATTGTTGAAATGTTACCGAAAATCGATTTGCATTTACCTATTTATTACGTCTGTAGATTAAAATGCCTAAAGCTAAAGTTTATTTATTGAGAGTTTTAAATTCGTCGAGCGAATCTTTCAGAAATTTTGTATGTAAATTAATTCCAAACTACTTTTCTCACTGTGAAGTATTTTACCATATTAATGGTAAGCTGACGGGTTAAACTAAGAGAAATTTTAAATTTATTTTTTTGTAATCTTGAAAAATGTTCGGTGAAATATATTTTTTTATTGCTGTAAAATTATTTCTCAAATTGTAATTTTTAATAAAGTGTTTAATATTTAGCGAAGGTACTTCGTAATTATTGTAAACTTTGTAACTGTACTCATTACGTCTCTTGAAAAGTTATGCGTAGTCAAGTTTCACCAAACATTGAAGAAAATTTGGGTTATCTCTAATAAGCATTTTCGTCTAACTTGCCAAGTATTAAATTATGAATTACGAGTATATTAATAATTTTAATCAAGGTTTTTACATAAATTTTTTTATTGTGGTTTGTTAAACTTACTCAGTTATGTTATTCCAAAAGTTATGTTTGCAATGTCCACAATATCATGATTAAATTTCAATTTTTTCACATTTTCATTTACATATAAAGATTTCCCTTATTCGATCTCATATTTTGCAAATGTTTTGGTGACAAAATCACATCGCTTCATTTCTTAGGAAAGCAAATCAAAACATTCTAGCATTTCAGACGGAAGAACCTATAGTCGCACGATCTGGAATGAAAAATGTATAGCAGATGCATGTAAGAAATGTTTCGAGAAAGAAAAATAGAAAATGTTAGTAGGAAGGTACAAGCCATGAAAGTTTTTAAAAATTCTAAAGCTGCGGGCATGGATGGGATCACGAAGTTGTTCAATGTGTATGTTAGAATCTGGAAAGTTCCTAATTACTGGAAGTATCTTGCGCTTGTACAAAGACAAAGGTATAGTCGCAATCACGAGAGCTCGCGTAGGGCACATCGCTAAAAACTAGGTGCGCATCTAAAACAATAACGAGCGTATCTTCGAATTTCTAAATCCAATCATGTCGATAGGCAAAAAACACTAGAAAATTGAATTTGGTTGGAATAAGATATTTAAGACATGCATGTAGAAAAATGAATGTGGATCTAGTGGCGAAGGAAAAGGGTGCGGATCAAATGAAAGGTGGAGGAAAGTAATACAGGTAGCGATTCAGTGTATGCTCATTGTCAAAGCTATAGAAATATAATATATGAGTAGCAAAGTGTAAAAAGACTTAGTGAGAATGGACGAGTGTTTTTCGCTATAACCTACCTATCCCGTAACGGAAAGACATATTTAGTCTATTATTGTGTTAATTTTAGGGTTAATTATCACTTTTACAAATGATCCCTTACGGTAACGTAATAGCAATAAAAATAATTGTTTAACAGCGTAACATAAACATCAATTTCAATGATACAGTAATTGAGACGTTAAATGTAGATGGTAAGAGATGGTAACACGGAAGGTGAAACACCTGAAAACAAATTTAATTCCTAGTTAGTCGAATGGCAAACCGTCATGTTTACTGATTTACTGTGCAACTACGCTGTTCCTACTAAAACTCAATGATAAACCGCCTCCATCAAGAAGTTGCACTAACTTAACAAGGGATTACTCGCTCTACCACTTTGCAGATACGTGCTTAATTCTAAAATTCTAAAATCGTGTGCCGTGTTTGTTGTAAGCAAATATAGGATATTATTTAAGGATAACCTAGATTTGTAACAAAATAGCCTTATAAATTATTGTATTTCAAAAGACTGAATTTTCTTACTACATTGCAATGAAATTTACGTTTCAACCATCAGTTACAACATTGAAAATTTTGTGATCTTTTGATATTATGGTTTTGTGTATAATAATTAGTACAATTAATTATAATAAATTTATCTCGCCATTATAATATTATTGTATAATGTACGACTTAGTGCCTACGTTTATTGCATCTCCGTTCTGTTTGTTTACTAAAAGTTGTGAGGGTTTAATTTTATTAAGTAGGTATTCTCTTGAGTACTAAAAAGGTTCAACAGCCAGTTCACTTACTGTCTGCTACTTATCTGAAACATACTAACCGACAAGTAACCACAGAATTGATTGCATTTTGTATTAGGCTGTATGCTAGATCAGTAAATTAAGGTCTACTTTGTTTAATTAGCTGTGTGATATTTATTGCCACCATGCTTCCACAACAAAAGACACCTTACGAAATTGTTTATTAGTCTAGAGAAATCAATTTCCAAATTTATGCATTCAATAAAAATTCGCATTAATTTCCTGTTAAAATAAGCTTAAAATATAATGAAAATTCATTCAGATCATTAATAAAGCAGCCGAACAAAATGTCGTGTCTGACCTTTAACACCATTTTTTGTAAACCAAGAGTTGCTTTCTGCAATATCAATGATAGTTGCTTTCATTTAGTTTGACTTCTTTACAACGACCGTACCCACTATTTTCTAAATTAAAATGTAAGTTAAATTAGCCATTACATATAAATTATTTCATTATATGCGGTAGTTTTTGATAAATTCTGCAAACTTTACATCTTTCGCGGTATTGCCTTAAATTAATGGCGCATTTTAAACAAAAACTAACTTAAATATATTTAAAATGCAAATGACAATTTAAATTTACCGCTTTAGAAAAATTTATTTTAGTTGATTTATTCACAAAAATTAATGAAAGTAACTGAATAAAAAAAAGATTAATTTGTTGATACGAGTAGCATTGATTTAATATCGCTTTCGTTTATTATTTGTTTTTCAGCTTTTATTTTTTTTGCAATGACTGGAGTAATCGAGTTCGAAATCTAGTAAGGCGTTATCGATGTCATCAAGTTCTACGAAACAGTCAAGTGGAGGATGTATTATTTTGTTATTTGATGTTCTCGATATTTCGAGGTAAAAGCATAAAGTGTAGAAAATTGGTGTAGACGGTGCAGATAAAATTTACAATGTATAAAAATAGAACAGATCTGTACTCCAACATAAATTTTAAAAAGCGAATAGATAAATTAATATTGCAGAAAACAGAAATAGGGTAAAACTAAACAATGCGCTTCACTTTTACAAAAATACCAATAAAAGTAAAGTAGCATTGTTCCCAGCATACTATCTCGCCTAAACCCTTGATGGCATGAAAGTGGTTATTTTCAAAATTAATTAAAATAGATTTAATGTTTAACTTGAATTTTACCCAATAAAAATAAATTTCAGTAAATTTTTAATTTATTTTTTCGTCTCGTTCATTATGTCTGTAAAGTGGATTGGTTTAAAGAAAAGTTCACTAAACTAAAGTTATAGCCCATTAAATTTGGTATTCGTATCTATTTTATTGTATAACATATTTGTTTCAAAGATACAAGATTTGCAAAAAAAATAAAAAAATAACTCTTTGAATATCTAAAAAAAATTTACTAAATTTATTCAATATCTCGAAAGCCGTTGATTTTAATCTACGGATAAATAATTTTGCGCTGTTTAAACAAGTATTCAGTCTGTTGAAAACCAATAGATTTGCTGCTGCGGCCATTTGAAAGTAGATAGGGTATCAAAAAAATTTGGTCAATATTTTCATATTTCTTAAGATTCCCGGTCTCGAGCTACAGATAAGTTCTTTCTATTATCTTTATATTTTACACAGTGTGTACAAAATGTTATACTGCACAGAATTTTTTAGCACTCCTTTATTAATTCAGAATTACATGCAGACACATGTACATAGTATATATATGTAAAATGCATAGTCAAAATTTGGTGGGGCTGTTAAAATTTTGTAAAAACGTAGGGGCTGCAGTAGAAAACGCAAATCCGATGTTGCCTCTTAGAAATTTCGTCGGGAGGCGCAAATTACAATTTTCTTTCTATTCCTGCTTGGAGTAAAACGGGTTTTGTTATAACACATTTTAAAATTTGTGCTTCAGTTTTATTTTAGGAATGCTCAAAAAATTTACAGCCATCAATTATTTCAATAGTTTAATTTTTTCTTTGTAAAAATCGTGAACTCTGAGTTGAGCATAAAAGGGCTTTCATAAGTATAATTTGTTGATTGACCGACCACTTTTGGGGCTTATAAAAGCCGGTGGGATCGATAGGCTCCATACAATTTTTTCCATGGGAATAAGCTAAACTGTTGACGCTTTTGTTTTTATTTTTGGAGTACCTCGAATACTACCGAGTGAAATGAATACTTGTGAATCAGATTAATAAGAAAGGAAGTTAAATGTAATGCTGCACAACAGTAAATGGTAATGCAATGGACGTCGAAAATATCATTTAAGCTATGGATGGTAGATAATAAATGTAAAAACTAGTCCGTAAGGGTTCATTCTTTCATAGAATTATACGTAGTTGTCCATACCAAGCCTTATTTGGTGGTAATTTTAAAGTTGGTCTTTTATTTTTTATTATTTAATAAATCTTGTTAACTACCATTATAAATGAAAAGATATGGAAGCGCTCCATGATATGCAAGAAAAACAATTTAATGGAGAGAAAACGATGTACAAGATCTGATGAGAAAACTGGAGATGGAAACTGAAAGAGCTGAATTAGTAACCGGCTTCCCGAATTTAAATACATGACGAAGATGTACAGATGGAAGATTTTGGTAACTTACTAGGTACCAGTAGAAGTGTTGTTTAATAATAAAGAAAGAAAATATAATTTCTGTTGAACCATAGCCGAAATAATTGCTTAGTAAGAGATGCTAAACGCATCACGCAAAAAAAAATTTAAACAAAAGGAAAGTTTTTGCTCAAAAGTGGGTCAGCTTAGGGTGATTTACTGCTTATTATTTATTCATAAGCTAAAAATAAGCTTAAGAATATTAAGCTGCAACTTATTTACTGCATGATGGTAAAACACAATTTTTGAAATAAATCACATTTTAAGTTTTAATACCTCCCTTCAATTTTATCACTTCTTTTACCCTTTCAGGCATACTTGCTATGCAATTGGTAATAGTTTGTTTTAAATGCTCGACATTCTCCCAAATTTCTTTAATACTATTCTTTAACAATAGATACCGTTGGGTTTTTAAAACTATAAACTTTCGATTTTATAAAAGCCCAACAGTTCTCAATAGGGTTTAAATCCGGAGAATTACCGCACCAGAGTAACAAAAGAGATATTTTGTTCGGTCAGGTACTTCTTCACAGATTTAGCGGTATGACATGGTGCCCCATCTTGCAAAAACGTAAAAGAGGTGTTGTCTCTACTTATTGTTTTCAAATATGGTTTTACATAATTTTCTAGTATTATTTTATATTGATCTTGGCGCATAGTTCCGTTAACAAAATAAACGGGACCAACACCCCTTCCGGATATGCAGCTCCATATTATAACTGAGGGTGGATTTTTCAGCCTTGTTAATAAACACTCCTCTTTGTATTTTTCAGAAGGTCTTCTCCTAACATATTAAGCTATTTCTGTCACAGCCTCTAAACGACATTCGTCACTAAAAATTATCCGAAGCAAAAGTATTAATTTGTTGAAAATTAAATTTTTTTCAAAATTAAATAAAAATCTTTAACTTTAATGAAATATACTACAAACTCTTCTCCAATCATTAACTGTAAAATGCTTGTTCTGTTTTGCTCATAAAAGTCTCTAATTTCTTCATTTTTTTGTCAACTTGGGTTTTTTAATGGTCTCCTGCATTTCAAATTTACTTCGTCCTGGCGGCGACGTAGCGTTCTTGTAGATAAATTGATTTCATCTTCTTATAGAATTGAATTAATGATCCTGTGAAGTGCTCTACGATGTAATATCGCTGTAGATATTATTTTTCTGTCTGTCTTTGGAGTCGTTATCCTTTTCCCACGACAATGTTGTCTATTTGAGATATCAGGTGGAATATTCTCCCTTATGTTTCTCTCAATTTTTGAAATTGTAGCAGTAGAAACACTAACAGTTTTCATTATTTCCTTTTGATTTAATTTACCTTGAGTGAGTAAATTTGAAATAATTAGATTTTTCACCATCGATGTCCTTTTTCACGCCATAGCAATAACATTTTTGAATTTAATTCAATTCAAAAATTTAAATTTATAGCACAATTTTTTCATTAAAATGTTCACTTTTACTAATTGTTATTAAAACACTAAAAGGCTACAACACATGAAACAAAATTTTTTTAACAACAAACTATTTTAAATGCTTTTCAAAAACAACTAAACACCATGCTTTACAGAAGCTAATTGTGTGCTTGAAGAAATAAATTTTTCTATACCTGTTTATAGGGGTTTATTGTTATAAATTGCTGGGATAGTTTTTGTTTAATATACAGGTGAATAAATGTGACCATCTAATTCTTAAAAATTTTGTCAAGTTTAAAGAAAATTAAAAAATAATTAAATAATTGTACAAATTCAGTAAGTTTCTAATTCGATGGTCACCGACTCGTGTCATAGTTTTCTTTCAGCTAGCTTGTAAAATCGAAAAACAACATTAACAACATCGGAAATCAATTTTTTAAATCATGCCAAAGGTTTTTTTTCATTCTAGTTCCGACTTTATCCACAGGTCTATAGATTAATAATGCCATTTAATTTTTGATTTTAGATGAAGAATACACCCGGAATTATGTTATTTTATTGATTCATTTACATGGATATACCTTTTTACATAATACTACAATAATTAAATACAAATAAGTAATTTAAATAAAATTAATCAAGTCAATAGTTTAAAGAGCAATCTTCAGTTACTACGAAATACACAATAGGTGATTTCTGAAAGTAAAGCCGCTATCCAATTGTACACCAATATACACTGGAGATTTTTATTGTTAAGGGTGTAATAAAAGAGCGTTAAGCACTTTTTTGTAAAAGAAATGACCGAGCATTTATTGAAATTCAGCACAATATTGTTTAATTTACACCAATTACTACTTAAGTTATCAAGATCATTTTGTATCAATAGGCAATCGTTGGTGGACTTATTATGTCGTCAGCAAACAATAAGGAATTTGAATATAATATAAATTTATCAACGTCGTTGATGAAAAGCAGAAATAGGATAGAGCCACAATGTAAACCTTGAGGAACATCGGACAATACCAGAATATTAGAGGAAAAGAAGTATTAAATATAAACTCAAATTCCCCAGATTCTGCGGTTGAAAGTACCACCTTTATTTCAGTAATTTGTTAAATATTAAAAAAAAAGTTAAAAATAAATAAAATAAAATTACATTCTGATGCATATTCCCTGTTAGAACTAAAGGTGATATCTAGCACATGTATGTATCATAATAGTAGTGGAAATTATAGAAAACTTTTTACCGCATTGTGCATAGTAGCTATTAAGAAATATTAAAATGAATATTATGTAATAAAAAATAAATGAATTATTACTATATTATTTTTTATCTACGACCCTATAGTAATGATACTAATGGCGGTAGCCATAAATAAACAAATATATTATATTTTATTCACAATCAGTTAGTGATCGATCCATTACTTAATTTTAATAAGTTGGGAAACAAGTTATTATTAACTTGAACTTTCAACAGTTCGCGAACTATTTTTTATGATCTGATTTTAAATAAAATTTGTTTCTGCCGAATTTAAACATGCAATATAGATAAAACTCGATAAATTTTTAATAATCAACTAATTGTTTTTTTACTGATTTATTACGAATAAAATAGTATACCTATACAATACACATACTGCCATATTTCATTGCAGCTTTAGGTTATAACTTTTTTAATTTACGCAAATGCTGTACTGAAGAATTTTCCACTTCGTTATGTAATGTACAAATTAATATACCTAATATATTTATAATATCCATTTAAATTTTTTCATTTTTAACTCTAAAGCTGTAATTTAAAACCAAAAACAATAAAATTATGAACGGTATTCAGTGTGTCATGTGAAAAGAATACTTTATAATATCAATCGTGAACGATTTACATAATCTTTGAATACAACAATACACCGTAATCTGATCCTAAATAAAGAATGAATCGCCAATGGACTTACGTTTTAGCTCATATACACGTAAGCCAATGCTAAGCTATGATGTTGATGAAATGAAAAGCTAGGAATCAATGAATCTATTGGAAAATTTTAAATTTCCTACAAAACAGTAGCAATTTAAAAATATTAACTTTACAGTTCATAAATGTTTTTATTTTATGTTTTAAATTATGTAACATATTGTTACAAGAAAACAATGGAATATTACACGTAGAGGGCAGCACATATCAGAAATTTTCTGCTGTCTGTTAGAAAATGGAAAGGTAAAATATATTATCTGATATTGTTTTATTATTCTAAGGTTGCCCCTATTCTTTATTACCTATTTGTTATGTACCTATTGTAGTGCGTCGGAAAACCGTGCGCCTACATGTTGTACAATCAAAAACAAATAATAAAACTATATTTCGCTTCTCACTAAAATTCTAGTTTTATAATATATTATTTTAAAATAAAGTCAGATTGGGCGGTTGCGAAGAATATTCAAAATTTTCTCTTTTATCTTATAGAAAATAAAATTTCTACTTTGAGTAGGATAAAAAAGTTCAATAAACTTTCTATCAATTTAACAATGAAAAGGTTTCGTCACACAATAATTTGGCCAAATAATATCACAAACAAGTTGCACCAATCTTGTAGAAATTGGCCCAGCAGATTTTACTTCAGATGTTATTCGTATTAGGTAGTACAATGTTTTTTATTCTTTGTAAATAAATTGCGTTTCTTTGCAATAAGCTTCGATTGTTATTTATTGTGACTTCTATGAGATTTTTTTTATTTTTGTTTCTTTCTAGAGTCTGCTTTATATTTTTGTTGATTACGTTTACAAAATTAAACTCTCTTATGCACTACCTATATTGTATCTTATTGAATTATATGTACAATGTTGAACAAAATACTCTGTTCCATGTGTTTTGTTTAGAATTAATAGTGCAGTAAATGAAAAAACTAATTTTACTGCATTGTATCATTACATCCTACTTTAAACATGATGTATTGAGTTGGGGAACGCTTCTAGTGTTGATGAAGAGACCGACTTTTTTTAGTGAGCTCTTGAGTGACTCCTCAAAAATTAACCAAAAATCCGTACTTTTAGTAGACAATCTTTAAACGTTTAAATGTAAGCAGATCTTTGAATGCAGCGAGTTCCAAGGGGTGAAGAGAAAAGAAAGGGGAGAAAGTATATTGCATATTTATTGAATTGTTTAAGCTTGTCACTAGTATCTAAATCCCGGCGCGAAAAATGCAGCGTGCTGTACGCTGAAATGTAAACAATACCATTTTCAGCTTACAACACACCGACATTTGCACATGGTATATTAAATCCAATCACAGCATTAACGAATGATATCTTATAAAACTTTTCTGAATTTATAAATTTATTGATTTTATTGGTATCTGACAATTTCCTCTTTTTTACTGCATAATATGCACTATAAATTCCAAAAGCGATTATTTAACCATGTTTAAAATATCCATGAAAAACTGTTTCAATTTTGAATAAATTATGTTGCTTTTTTCACTTACGACTATCAGTTGTCAGTCAATCAAATTTAAAAACGACATAAAATTCAAGCAATTGCAATTGAATTGTTAAATCGAAATCGAAAACAATATAAAAGATAAACAGATATTTACAATGAAGGTAATGTGTCTTCCGGTGAAAAGAACGATTTTTCCTGTTAATTTATTGATTAAAATTTTCTAATTTCTTCGCGAAATTCTCGCTGGAAATATAATGCAGTCTCATTCCATACATAAAAAACTAGAGAGTTCTGATGACTCACTTATCAATAAATCCCGATTCGTTCGTTTCAAAGTTCATTTTATATTTATTAACAATTTTGTATTGAATTAAATTCAAATTACTTTATTTGGTTTTTATTTTCATTTGTCAGATACTTCTGACATTTTATTGAAGAACCTACAACTTTCCAATATATTACTTATATAGGTCGTATATATAACATAGGAATGATCTTTTAGATCTGATTTGGACATTCACGTCACATTGACTTAATTAACACAAAATTAATGAGTAAAATTGAGATACCTATTATATTTTTATTTTTTTTATGTTTGGAATATATTTCAGGATTATAAAATCTGCAAATCTAATATACCGTGATTTCTCTATGAAACCGAGTTAGCCTGTAATATAATCTGACTGTAAAACGACGATACATTAATCGAGTTAGTGTAACACCTAAGGCAAATAAGTACCTTTTGATGCAGAGATACACGATAATATCTGTGTATAACAGAAGGTGTCGCCGACAAAAGAAGCTTGCCGCCTCTAGGGGTCGATCAATACACCAGGAGACACTCGTATACGATCTAATCATAATAAAATACCCAATATCTATTTGCTCGTATAACCATAACGGAGCTAATTAAATTATAATATGGCTAATAACTTCAAAAAAATTTGTTTCGAGATGAATCGATAGATTCCATTATTGTGTACAAAATAATAAGAGATAAAAACTGTGACGGTTGATTTTCTTTCTAAAATTACCATAACTTTGTCACCAACAAACTCAAAGTTATTAAATTGTGTTTTTTTTTGTATTTGTTTGAAGAAAGAATGCAAAATAACAAAAAAAACTCGAAGAACTGATTTCTAAATCAGAAATCTATCGATTTCTTAAATGTGTTTTCAGAAGCAAAACTAATCTTAACTCTATATAGACAGGTTGGAAATAAAGAAAAATAAAGTCAATACTTTCTAGAGAAGCCATTGTGTTAAATATTTGCTTTATTTACTGAAGTTATACAGAAGTAGAATATGTTATATAATATTTATGACGAATTTAAAATAGAGATTGCATTTTTAATTTAAAGAATTGTAAAACTATGTGCTATATTGTTTGAATACAAGAATATAACAGTGTACGTGTTAACTATACAAAGTGAAATAAAAGTTCTGTGAAATTTCATTTTTAACCATAATGTTCATACTAATTTTTTTGTAGTAAATTTCTTGGAAGCTCTATTTCGAGTAGGTACTGAATATCTTAAAACAATTATGTACATAATTATTTTTGACATAATTAAGGGTAAATTGAAATTAATTAGGTTAGCCGCTCCGGGTAGTTCTTGTAATATAAATATGTACAGCCGAAATTATTTCAACAAGATTTCCTTTTGTGCTGTATCTGTAGAAAAAATATTACCAACCGTAGATGAAGGTACTATTGAACTATAAAACAGTGCAATATTATGAATAAATAATTACAGTAGGGTGGACAATTGCACTTTTAGTGCGATATTCATTCTCCGACCACCCTGTATGTACAGCAGAAGAAAGAAAAAACCATTAAATATAAAAGCACGAGAATGTATGATATCTATTAATATAATTATCAGATCAATTTAACGAATTATTTGTAAATATTTTCTATAGCGACAAAAACGTCAAGAAGAGAAAAACCATTTAATAAATTAATTTCCAATGATAGCTTGGGTAGTCATGGAAAGTAAAGATCACTCTGCAGGAAGTCAGGAAAGGTAAAATACTACCACGATTTATTGATAAAACTATTTAGCTATAGATGTTATTGTTGTGCTTTTACTTGTTTATGATTATGAATGATAAATGTTGGGTTTCGTATACATACATATTTCGTATGTTAAAAGATGTATGATGCGTATATGGAAGGAGCAGTTTTCAAAGATATTGATTAAAGATTCCGAAGTCGAGAGTTCCATTGTCTTATTGAAATTTTTGTTAAAGCACAATGTCTTGACATACATTTTATACTTAAAGATTGAGGTTTAGTGTAGATCATAAAATTACAATTAAAAACATCTTTTTCAGTTTCTAAAAATAAATTTTACTTTTGTCTTTTAAGATAATAAATAGTATAATATGAAAATATTCCAGTTCAGCATTTAAAGAACGAATGCTTCAGTCACATTTCTTTTTTAATTAGTTCAATTGAGATAACTTCAGCTCAGATTTTACATTTTTAATGATATATTCGCTGCACGTACAGTAAATTAAAAAAATAAAGTAATATTTATTACATTATAAATAATTTAGTATAAATTGAAGTAATTGTACGTGGATGGTATATTTATAATTAATTAAAATAATGTTTACAATTTTTGATATTGGTATTTCAACAACAAAAATTTTTTTTTTGAGAGACATTATACACCGTTATCATATGCTCCTTTGAGTTACTGTTCTTTTATCCTTTTCTTAATTTTTATGATAGCTTTAAAGTATGTTTACACATACTAAAGAAAAATAAAACTTTTATTTTATGATATGCGTTTTCTAGAATAATTAGGGTTAAGGTAAAGATTTATAATTCCTTGTGATGAGATATGCGTTCTTGCTAATTATTTCGAGTTAGCTGGGTACAAATATGGATGGTATTGATTGTTAAGCTTAAGCTGCTAACTTTCTCTTGCTTGAGCAAGTTCCATTTATTTCATTATGTTGAATTGAATTGTCAGAATATATTTTTCATGATGATAGGAATAAGTTGTTATGATTTACACTTGAGTGGAATCAGTATACCTAAACTGAAAATTTAGTTGGTTGTCAAAATTATTTAAATTTTTCCTGATTACAGCTTTGTTTAAGATTTGTCTTGAATTTAAATAAGAAAATCATTGAGTAGTTAACTATAAGCTTCAATTGCTGAAATTATAAAATTTATCTTGTGTAAATTATTTTTAAATTCTTAACAAATTTCAAAAATGTTATCATAGGAGTGATTGCCAATTTGATTAAAAAGAGGGATTACGAAAGCTGCGTTGGGCTTTTGAAAAAGAAATAGATATCTATAAATACAAATAAAAAAACCACTCTTCTGCAGGAATTCAGCCGAAATCCACCGCTGGCATGCCATGGCTACAATGGATGTAAGCATCGGGCGCTTTATACTATAAGGATTTGAAAGCAAAAAAATGGATAGATAAATCTAATTAAAATGTAAAGTTGTGCATCTAAATAATAAATTTGTTGTTTTTACATAGGGGTACTAGCCGCCCTTGGGTGCAGCCAGAATGACTTATCAGAGAACATAATTCATCGGGTGACTTTATCATAGCCCACAGACTATTTTAGACTTGGGATCACAGCGGTACATCCGGTGCGACCAGACTTAAAATCCCGGGTTACGACACTGACGTAATTTTATAAAAGATATTTAAAGTAATTACATTAATTTGTTTTATATTGTTTCTAAAAGAGTTGAAATAATTTAGGGGTACTTCTACTACTATTAAATAATTATTTCAAGTAATGCAGAAGAACTTCAAGTGTTCAGGTAATACGTCATAATAACTAAGTTAAATTTTATAAAAGAAAGAAAAATATTGGCTTATTTTTTTTTAACAGAGATGCCGACCAAGTGCAATTTCTTATTATACGACCGCTCTTCCGTACCTTCTTCCTGTTACAATTTAGCTGTAGACTTGAACAATTTCCTTTCTCTTTTATGTGCTTAAGTACCATTTAAGAAATTTTATTAGACTGTAAGAAATGCCTTAATTCAATTTATTTAGTATTTTTATAAAATGCCAATAAAAGAATTATAAGTGCCCACTTATTATTTTATTTATTTATTAAATTACTTTCCTTTATTTTAATTTTTTAATTTTTTTAAATTAATATAATTAATTTATTTTTAAGCGAAATTTTGTTCGAAAACATAAACCTACCTTAAAAAAGCTATAAACATTAACATTTTTTGTGTAAATTGGCAAATACTTCAGAAGTACAATCTAATATTAAGCACAATAGTAAAGTATTTCGGAATTATGTTGATAATAAGAAAAGTGAAAATGGCCTTCCTGATTTAATGCAATTGCGTGGTGAGACAGCGTGCAACGGTACGTGTATTGCTAATTTATTTGCAAAGAATTTTTCTTCTGTTTTTCCCTCCTGGAGTGATACAGTGGGAACCACCAACCTCAACCTGCACTCATTTCGGGTGATCGTGGCACAGGTCTCTTAGATAAGCTGAGACTGCTGACTGGTGGTAAGGGACCTGGTCCGGATGAATTGCTTTCAGCATTTTTATAGGGTTGTGCGGTATTGCTTGCTTTTTCTTTCTGGTTTCTTTTCAATAAGTCACTTGTACAAATGGAAGAAATCCTTTGTTATGTCAATTTTTAAATTGCTCCGAAGTATTATTTGTCGATGATTATTTATCTGTCATCTGCATTGAAAAGTGTTATGTGTGAGCATATACATAAGTCAGCACGGTTTTATTGGCTGGCGTTTCACCAACACTAATTTATTGGTGTTTGAGGACTTTATTGCCTGTGTATTTTACTTTGAAGTTGCAGTGGATGCGGTCTATCCGAACTTCGCTAAGGTTTTTGACCGTATGGACCATAACATACTGCTGCAGAAATTATTGTCAATCGGGGTAAGCGGCTTTTACGGTTTCCTTGGGGGTCATACTTAGGTTCTTGGATTTTCAAAATCTTTAGAAACGACATTGTTTGATGTTTCTAGTATACACTTGTCTTGTTTTTATGTTTCTCCAAAACTACTCAGGAATTCAGTCACCTTTTATATTGAGTCTTTCTCAAGGCTGTATTTAATGTTTTCGGCAGTCAACAGAATGACTGGCAATACGAATGAATGCAATCATATGTTTTTTTTTACGATAATTTATGTTTGAGTAATTCTCTATTATTAATCTATATCGAGCTATGTTCAGTTTTGTTGGAATTGTCAGTTGATTTTGTTAGGATGTGAGTTTTTTTAAGCTTGCTCATGCTTGCAGAAAGTTGTTTACTTTTTTAAAAATTTGAATTGACGCATCATGTAATAGTTCACTCTTGTAGTACACTAACTTGTAGTATAATGTGGTACATCCATATAGACTCCAAATTGAAGTAATTTTGGATCGGATCAGTATTTTTTGAATAAAATAATGCATCTGATTAACACTAATTTAATTTGAAGTAGTGGCCATTTTTAGTCCAGGCGGTATTAAATTTTGAATAAAAAACATATCAAAGCTTTAATTAGCTAAGTACTTTCCCGCCTTCGTAAATTAATAACGAATAAAGATGAATGAAAAATACTTAAATATAGAAGAATTATGTTCTCTAAATTACCTATCCATTTTTAGGATTTAGTGCGCTTGCGTTTTCGAGAGATTTAAAGGAAAAATTTTACTTGATACGGACGCGCACGAATAAATCAACGTTATTTTTAAAATCAAGTTTTGAGTTATTTATTTGCCCATAGATAAGGCTAAGAATACACCAGAATTTTGTGATTTATATAGTATAAATACAATATAATTTTACATGCAAAGACCAAATTACAAGTAATGGTTAAGTTAAAATAATTTTTACTCTTATTCAGGTTAGGACATACAAACTGAAATAGAGAAGCAAACATAATTTTCAAAAATAGTATTTTAATCATTTAATAAGGAATATTTAATTCATCAGTATAACTTTACTACATAGAATTAAAGATTCAATGCCTCGGAGTGGACTGTTTTCTTGATCACATGAAAGCTGGATATTAATTAATTACTGATGTAGTTGGCAACTAGATAATGGGAAAAATGAAGTATTTTTCAAAAGATATAAAATTTGTAGATTTTTAACTGGTAGGCTTTTTGTACTTTAGACATCTCTAGTGTGTACAAATAGCTGCGGTGGTTTTCAGCCAAACTTAATTTTCCATTATAGAAGTCTTCATCAGTCTGTTCTATATGCAATCACTTCCTCTCTCATTTAAATAATTGCAAAACGAGTAACCCGCTTAGTACATTCTGAATTACAAATTAATGCTTTTTTACCCTGACTGGAAGTCTTTTTCTGAAAAAAAAGTCTTAATTTGAATTTAAAAAGCAAATTTTATTTTAAATTTATTTCACTTTTAATTTTAATTCTCTTGTTCCAAATGCAATAAACATTATAAATGACTACCAAATGACTTCATTGTTATTTAAAGTAACACTAATATTTTTAACATGCGAATAAATGTAATAAAATAGAAATAAATTTCCAATCGAAAAGATTTTAGAAACAAATGCACTTTAAGTCTGCAGGATTTATTTGTTTAGATTATAACAAAAAGCATAATATAAAAATACAAATCATATCATAATAATTCGCCCGGGAAAAGTCAAGCAGGCTTCAATAATAAGCTCTTAGGTCACATAACATGTAATGATGGATCTAGGACTTTTGCTTTAAATTACACTGCAAGGAAAGAATCTTACCACAATAATAAAAAGGTCATTGTATATTCCAGGATTATCTTGAATCCTTTCAGTGAAATTCAAGTTTGTCTAGGGAGGTCGAATCCTTGAAGCTTTGTTCATGCATCTCTAGAGAGGTACTATTACCCCACTCTCCACTTATCTCTCATATTATAATAATTATTATTACTTACTATTTATTGAGCCATTCTCAGAAGAGCATGTCTGGATTTCAGTTTGTTTCTATGAGGATCGGCACGTCTGTGTAGATGGGTACTTGGGCATCGCTGTTAATTTTGTTGAATTCCTAGAGTAAGCCATGTGATTTTAGAAAAGGCGAAGTGGTTGGCTAATGCGACGACGTAGATTTTAATGTTTTCAAAATGACACGCAATTAGTTGAACAACAACCTGGTTTGCATGAGGGCTGTTCATCCACACCGGGCAGCATTATTCAGCCTTCGAATATACCAAATTAATTGCGGAGTATCGTAAGGTAGTCGCCGTTCCATCTCCATTCGTTCCGCAGTTAAGAGCATCCTAATACATTTCTTGAGCGCTTGAGCTTTAAGATCTTAAAGAATAAGGATGCTAGATTTGAGTTCTAAAACAGTGATACTCTTTGGGATGAAAGCGGGGCGCCCTCTTGTATTTTCAAAAGCAACTATGCTCATTATTACTTTCCCATTTATTTTTTGATAAAAATTAATTATCAAAATAATTTATTATTATCATAATAATAATATAATATTTTATTTTCTGTACAATAAATCTTGAAATTAGAGGTAATAGTATAAAAAAACAAATAAAAAATACTGTAGGTCAAACTTGTCGCAGAAGGTATAATTAATTTCAAGTAGTTAGTTATTCTAATTAGCAATTATAGTGTCTGGTACATTACGGTAAATGTTTAGATGGAAATTACCATAGTAACAAAATTATTATTTCAGGTTTGGAGCATTTTCGACACCGGATGGCAATAACTCCAGGTTTGTCTGAATGGCGTAATTTTAGGGGTTCTAGAATAGAAACCGCTTATTGTTATCCTAAGTATTTCTGAATATAATTTACCCAAATGTTACAATTATTGTCCATTAGTTCTACTACAATAATAAATCACATTTATTCTAACCTCTGATTGTTAAATTAGGCGTAAAATTTTATTGCAAATTAATAATAATTGATGAACATCATTTTACATTCAGTTAATAACTAAAACTTCAGCTCTCAACATATGTACTTCAAAATTTCCACATGGAAGAGCAGACAATAGTAAAGTAGTTTATTTATCAACATTTCTTTAGGTTTGCTTTCTTTGCGACTATTAAAATAACAAAAGAATGAGAGCAAACCTCTAATGAGCGATCATAAACAGCGGCTATGCAATTTATAATTTATTAATTTTTTTTAATTATAATTATTGTGTTAAAAATTTATTAGTGATTAATTGAATAAAAAAACTGAGCACAAGAAATGTTTACAATACTTAAAAAATTATAAAAAATTAAATTTTAATCAATCGTTGCTTATGATATGAAACAGACTGAATTTATCACTGGGCAAATTAGTTAGTCTTCTGAAAGTAATGCGTACTCTACAGTGATGTTTTTCCTTAATTAATTAAAAAATTATAGTCTTATAGTTGCTAGTCAGTTCTTAATAAATTGCAAGTAAGATAAATTTTTATATAAACTTGGAGTTTCTGCGAGCCTGGCGATAAAAATTGATTTTAGCAAATACGTAATGGGGAAAATTTATTATTAAAAGTATCGAAGTACTTTTTTGTGAACTATCAAATGCGCCGAGTACTAAATTAACTTATTTGTTTTCTCGATTTACGTAACAACTGCTTATACTCGCGATTCAAATTAATTTTCCTGTCAGTGTGTAATAACAGAGTAATAACTCTAACGATACTTTTTGGGTTGGCAGGTACCGGCTAATGCTTAGCGGAAGGTCCTGGCTATCTAACTATTGCGTGTATATATTGCCCGGTGGAGCATCTAGCCGGGGAGGAAGGTTAATGCGGTTAATAAGTGCAAAATGATCAAATTGCTATTCTCGTGGGAGACCACACACTATGACAGGATAAAATTGTGATGGAACAAGTTTGAAAACTTGACTAGGAAAATTCAGTTATGTGGATAAATAATTTTGCGCTTTAAAAAGACCTAACAGACGTAATATAGAAAAACGAAACACATTTCTCTTTGGGGATATCATATTCCTGACTTATAGACAAAACCCATAGCTTAAAAATAGGGTTACTAAAAAATGTTAAAGGCTAAAAAATAATTGAAGTTAATTGGACGTAAGTAAAGTGTCGAAGAAAAACAGAAGTTAGAAGAAAAGAGACAATTTTTCTGTAATACACTGATTGGTCCTTCACCCTCACCTCTCCAGTCTACACGGCACTGTTGTAAATTAGAATGTTTCGGAAATGTCTTCTTTGATAATAATAATCTAGTTTGTTCTACGTTCAACATTTTCATCTACCAAATCTGTAATTTTCACAAAATTTGAGTAAATTAAATTGAATTTTATAGAGGAACGGTGACGCTTTCGTACCGCAGAATCTGGGAGCGAGAAAAAAGAGGAATTGCAATAGACCCAATTGAGTGGCCTAAGTACGTTCAAGTTTAACTTGCTCTATTCTAAAAATTATAAAAACAGTGATTTGTTGTTTCACCAAAGTTTTAAATTTTATTTGATAATAGTATATTATACACCAAGGTAGTGAAGCATAGTGTTATAACCCTAGCGCCAGATTAAATCCCAAGGTGCGTAGCACCGCGGGATTTAAGGCGCGCGGTTATAACACGCTTCACTACCGTGGTTTATATACAATTTTTCCACTACTAGGATTGTTTACTCTTATAATAATAATTGTTAATGAATAAAGTAAATCGTTTTAATTATTTATTTCAAATTATAAAACAAATGATAGTTTTTGTTTTGATGTTGACACTTGCTTGAAAATGTTTAATTAATTTTGACATAAAGGTTACATTAAATATTTTGATATTTATAAGTTTTGCGAGTGTTTTTAAAATGAGTGAAAGTTGTACACCACCCGAAATGAGAGAGATTGCTGAATCAGTGGCAGACAAGCTACTGCCGGAAAAATCAAGACTCTTTATATGAAAGCTTATGTAACATTTAAAATTGGTGCACTGCGCGAAGTGTGGTTATAATATCTGAAAATGTACTGTTAGCATATTTCCAAAGTTATGCCAATGATAAAAAAGCTTCCACTTTATGGGCACATTATTCTATGTTAAAATCAACTCTTTCTTTAAAGGACAACATAGACATTTCAAAGTTTTTCAAATTAGTTGCGTTCTTAAAACGCCAAAATGTGAATTACCGTGCTAAGAAGTCTTCCGTTTTCAGTCAAGAAGAAATTACAAAATTTCTGATTAATGCACCGATGAATGTCATATTGTAAATAAGGCAATTCTTATAATTGGTTTATCTGGGGCTTGCAGATGCGATGAACTTTGCAATTTGCTTCTTTCTGATGTTATCATAAAAGATGATATGATTATTATAAACATTCGTAATAGTAAAAATGGTTCATCTAGAAAATTTGTTGTTATGGAACCCCTTTGGATGAAAATTGTAAAACATATTTAAAAATTAGACCAACTTCCGACATGCAAAATTATTTATTAGTATACGCAATGGAAAAGCTACAAAGCAAAATATTGGTCATAATACAATAGGGCAAGTACCAAACAAAATTGCAATGTATTTAAATTTGCAAAACCCTGCGTCTTACACGGGTCATAGCTTCGAAGAACTTCAGCCACAATATTAGCTGCTAGCGGTGGAAATATCCTGCAGTTGAAACAACATGGGGGTTGGAAGTCATCTACGGTAGCCGAGGGCTATATAGCTGACTCACTCTCGGTTAAAACGAGCATAGCTCGTATGGTCCAAAGCCAATCAACATCAATTAATCAACATGTCGATGCTTCCTCGACGCCACCAATTCCTGTACAATCTGGTTCTACAATTGAAGATTCCTCGACACCACTAATTCCTGTACAATCCGGTTCTACAATTGAAGATTCCTCGACACCACCAGTTCCTGTACAATCCAGTTCTACAATTGAAGAGGGGCACATTATCAATAATTCTGTTATTAATGTACCTACCTCTTCTAGTTCCTTAAATGTTGGAGGTATAAATATATCAATGGAATGCCATAATTGTAACATCAATTACAATTTTATAAATAAATTTTCTTAATATCTTGTGTTTATTATAATCATTTATGTAATACTAATCAATCAAGTTGTTAGTTATCGTCATAAAACTTTTAATATCTTCACAATCCAGTTATCCTACAATTGAAAATATTATACAGATTTTTAATAATATTAATGTAACAAAACACTTACCAAACAAAAAATTCTATATCGAATAAAAACTAGTGAACGTGGAATGCAAGTAAATAGATGTTGACGAAAATTATTTTGTCGAAAAATGTACTATTTGTAACGATAATTGATTGTAATAATTATTAATAATCGATTTATAAAGTTTTCAGTTGTCACTTCATGCTGGCATGAGCTGTCATAATTCATAATTCTCATTTCGCCTAATTGCTAAACGTCACAAAATTCCAATTTAATCAACATTTTAAATATCAAATTAATCTTATTTATAGACCGATTTTAATTATTTAAACACTATTGATAGAATTTCTTGGTTATGCTAATTCGTTTTACACATAAATTTTCTTTCAAAATGGCCCGAAGTTTCCGGACTACGCATTTATGTTCATTATTAACTACTAGTAAATAATAAAATATTATTCACCTCAGGTGATAGAAGGCGTGGTTCACAGTTCGATCACTTACGTTGAAATGATAGTGTTTATGGCTAGTAGTGGAAAAAATATAATTTTGCAACTTATTGGAAAAATAAATAATCTTGCATACAGCGGATTTTGAGTAACCTTTTATATTAACATTGAAATATCCCAAAAGAAATGATAAGTCGTTCTAAAGAACAGTTCCGCTCTTTTTAGATCGAATATGATCAGAAGCTTTTAATTAATACAATTTACATACATTCTACTATTATTATATTATTATATTTAATTGAAAAATCTATAAATTTTAACAAAAATTAAATTTAAAATCGTAAAAATATTTGAATATCAACTGCAAAATTAAGCTGCAGGAATTTATTGAAAAGACACTTTTTAAGTTCGTTTTTGTAGTTTAAATTTTTAATTTCGCAATCCGTACTAAAAATTACAACTAAATTACTTCAAAATTGCTTTTTAAATAAGTTTCCAAAGAAAGATATGCTTTTGGAAACATCCCACATCTGGTTTTGACAGATTCGGGTAATTTTTAGGATCTAATTATTACTAAAGAATTTTTCTGAGCCTGTCAGTATCAACTGGATAAAATTAAGATTGGTATTTGGCACACATGTAAATATTTAAAGGATAACAATACATATTTTAGATTTTTAAACAAAAAGTGGAAATGTTTGGTAATATGTAAATGAGGATATCTACATACAATAATATGTTATATATTAGTTAAATTTAATTTAAAAATATTATGATGAAGGTAGCTATGGTATATAGGTCCTAGATGATTATAATGTACACTTCCCGTAAAATCACAATAGAAAACTTAAATTTAAATCAATTATATATCTAATAGCACATTTTGTAATTTTGAAAGCTTAAATTATCTGTTTGATCTTTATTGACAGTACTACATTTTTTTGAAAAATTTTCATAACATAAAAAATTTAAGAACATAATTTTAATTTATAGTATTAATTACGGAAGGAAAATTAAAACAAACAGGTAATTAATTATATCTTTAGAAAACCACACCAAGTGTCTTAGTGTTATCTTTTCAAAGCCAAGATTTATTGCAGTACATCCAAAATAAACGGGATTTTATAGTTAAATTAGAAGCTCTAGCTTTGTGGTACATTGATTTAGTTAGTAAGTCGACTATTGGCATTTTTTTTTTAGAAAAAAACAACTGAAGATTACGTATACTACTAAAATAAATTAACAAGAAGTGTGTCCGTAAAGATCTATGTATCAGCACAAATAATACACAAAAATATAAAATCCCAAGTATTCAAATTAATATTTTAATGCATACATATATGATTATTACTATAAAAATTTGCAATTATATTAAAAAAACTAAAAATTTTCGACTAGAAAATATGAAAATTACATAATTTTTAAAACGTAAATATAAATAATCTCAAGCATTTTTGAACTTTTAATTTGTACAAAAGTCCTCAACTTATTAGTATTTTTTCAATAAAAGTTTCTGAAATGGAAAACTTCAATTCCTAGTCGATGATGTGGTTATGTCAAACTAATTTATCCAAGCAGAATGTTTTCCTGTTCATGGAATATAAAACGTTCATTTTATTATTCCATAATGTACGTAGTACATAGTACGTACATACATGCTACATAGTTAAATTTTGAAGGCTTAGTTAATATAATATGAAATAAATATAGTTATCCGATCTTATAAATGAAATACTTACTATGTATTGTACTCGTATACCTCAAAGAATTCTTTCCTTGATAGTCTTTTTTCAATTGGCGAACCACGTTTCCTGTGTAATAAGTCGTAGATGCAATCAGAAAACGGAGATGTCAGCAAAATTGTTCTTTATCAGTTGCGATGCACCTTGATGTAAATACAAATCAATTCCTTCTGAAATATCATTCTATCACGCTTTTTTCTAAAAGTGAAATACAGAAAATTCGTTTGATTTCCTTTAAATTAACTTAATATATTAATTATTATGAATTAATTATTACAATAATCTTTGACATAAATAGACGCCGGATATTGATGTTTACCAATATCCAAAAACGACCATTCAATTTAAGAATAAATTGAACATTTCGCTACAATCATACTCAAAACCCATATATTGCGCCCCTAGATTCTTGATGAAAGGGTGGTTAACGTTTATCAGCATAGAGAGCCGGGATATCATAAATTCTTTTGCTCAGATGATTGCCTTTTATGTAATAGTAGGGTGTACCACTACTACTTCCCTTAGCTACTTGTGCAAGTAGCGGCAAGCTTGTGCAGTTCGCAGAAAGGGCTTATGGGTAAGTCGTACTTATATTGAATTATTCTTCCAGGTGGCCAAGAGTTACAATAAACGGAACAATGCAAAAATTAAAACAAGGATTGTTTATTGTAGCTACACGAAAAATATAATAATTCCTGAAGCTGTCTCCATAACAATAAAAAAAATAAGGTTACAAATTAAATTGAATTAAAGGTTCAATTTAATCAAATAAAATTTAACAATCCGCTGAAGGTGTAATTAGCCTCTCTCATCCCTGAGTGATACTTCGGAACCTAAATTCTGTCTTTAAAATTTACACTAACAGAGTCACAATAACTCCCAGCCAAAGAAATGCAAAAAAAATTGTAATTTTCCTCATAAAAAATCAGGCGTAGTATTACTGAATTGCTTGGTTCAAATCCTATCGGTTTCCAAGAAAGCTTTCTCTTTCCGCAGAATCCTCGCCTACCAACAAAGATTGATATTGACTAAAAGTAAAATTACAAATCAATCACAATCCAAAACAGTAGACTATAATTATTATTATGTGAACAATGAGATCCAAAAAAATTAAAATTATCTTCCTTGATCTTCTCGAAAACGATGTTGGGCAATTCAATCAAAGTATCAATTAATCGATATGTATAATCAGTGACTTGTTGATCATAAAAAAAAAACTGCGATGGTTCAATAATGTCTTGAAATGCCCCTCACTATGAATTCAAAGCGGCCGACAGATGTTGATAATATAATTCAAATAAAATTTTTGCAATTCAAAAAAATTAAAAATCGGCAAACCGATCTTAAAAAATGCAAGGTATTACCTGTAAGCATTCGCAATTAGGGTCAAAGAAATTACTGTAATTAACACTAACTGCTATTACAGTTTTATTTAAAAAATATTCAAAAATTTATTTTCTTTCATACAAAATGTGATGTTTTTGTATCTTTCAAACTGCATATTTTGGAATCTTATACAAACATTTCAATTCCCTTATGAATTAAGCGATCAAAATTAAATTGAACACTTAATAATTTTTAGATTAACTCATTAATAAATAATAAAAAGAAAAATAATTTTAGAAAGCAAAACTTCAAAAAATTGCTGCCGTATACCTTTCATTAATTAAAGCTTTTTTCAATAGCTTTTTAATTTATTGTTTAACAAGATGGTACTGGTTATTGCCTATAAAAATTGTGCTGAAAAGTGCACGTAAATTAAAATAATTATCTGATTAAATTATTTGACCAAATTTTTTGGCTAACTGTGTTATGCTTTACGGACTTACGGACTCGTCGTAGTCCCCTTAAAATATTTACAAAATTTTGATTTAGCTACACTCCTTCGACAAATGTATTCGTTACTAAAAAATATCTATACAAAAATTGCAAAAATAAATCTTTTCAAAAATTACAAATCAAATCCTAATTTATTATAGAACCTTTTGGTGTAAAATTGCAATAATTTAAATTTAATTAAATAGCAACATGCATATTAGCATACATTCAATAAAATTGCCTTATGTATGTAAGAATCGTCATAAAATTAATATTATTTGAAACATTTAATTAAATTTGACCTCATTGGAAAGCTTAATGATTGCTTTATAATTTGATGTAAGCAGGGAGCTTCAAAATAAAAAAATTATTTTCAAAATTAATAATTTTTGTTTTATATAATTTTGAAGGTATATAAATTATGTAGATATGTCATTTAACAGATAATTTTAAAAATTGAGGGTATGCTAAAACCACAGTATAGCACAAAAGGAAAACTCCTCTTCTGTAATTTAAGAAAACTTGTAGCCTGCAACTTTTGGAAATTTACCATTTTAAAATGAAATTAATGGTCAGAAGATTTGATAATATTTTTCAATCGCATATCGTCAACAAGTGGTTGTTCCACTGAAATAAAAATTTAAAATTTTAATATTTGATATTTAAATCTTAAAACTACAAAATAAAATTTTAAAATTTGAAATGCAACAGTATTTAAAATCACATATTAAACATAAATCACCGAAAATTGAAGTACGCTGTCACCGTATGTATGTTTTTACTAATGCATATTAGTTGCATATATGCATATGTATATGCATATAATGCATATATATTATGTTATACTGAAAAGGTAAATTCTAAGAAAAAAACTAAAAAGGCCATTTTTGTAGTAAAATGGTATCTGCTTCGACGATGGTTTCTTAGATTTTGAATTTATTGCAAAATAACCTACAATTCACAAAAACTTCTTCATAGCACCAGTAGAAGACGTCTTCAAAGTCTTACAATAGCAAAGTAAAGAAATAGTATGCATATGAACGAGGAATATCTTAGCCATATAAGATTTGCAGACGATATCGTCATTGTAAATGGAGACGAAGAAAAACTTCAATAAATGTTGGACGATTTTTAAAGACAATCTCGTCTAGTGGAATTACAAATAAATGAGTCTAATACAAAAGCTATGTCAAACATAAACGACCACATTCGAATCACATTAAATGGCAAAATCTTGAGAATAGTGTAACAACGAAGAAAAACACGTGAGATAGCAAAAGGACAAATTGGGATAAAGCGTCACATTTTTTGAGTAATATTTGTTAAACAAAGATTAAAAAAATTTTGATTGACCGCAAATTATACTAGAAAGATGAATTTTTTTTCAATTAACGCACGATCTTAAAAGGAAATGTAATTTTATGTTCTTTTGAACAGTTGTATTTAAGTATTAGGAAACTTTAAGTCGTACTTAAAATGCTATTCCGCGAATGGAGAAACGACAAAGGATATTTTAATTACAGATTAAAGTTAACTAATACTTACAAATGGACATTAATGTTTTATGTTTTATCGTAAATAATTTTGAATTATTTTCAAATAAATTTTGAAATTTTGAATGTTCTGCTTCTTGTAATGCTAAAAATGATAATGCTAACAAGAGTTTGAAACCAATCAATACCACTTTAAGAGGATGATCATGGTCCGGCACTTGTAGAAGACGAGGTATGCAATTCGATCCCGAGTAAAAACTTTATTCTGTATGTTTTTCCTCGGAAGAAAATGGCTATCCACCGTGGTAATTAACCAGAAGGGCCCTCCATAGAGACAGAGAGGGCCACAATACTCAAAATTGAGTTAACGACTTATGTCCGATTTCTTCGCCTAGAGATATCTATTAGTTAAGATAAGTTACAGTTAAATTGACGAAATAATTAATCAGACGACAACAAAACAAACAAATCAAACATTTGACGACAACAAAAATAAAGAAATCAAGCGTTTGATTGGTTATTTTGTTAATTTAACTATAAGTTATCTTAACTAATAGGCGAAGAAGAAGAAAAACTGAAAGTAAAAAATGCTAACATTTTTTGAATGCGGTAAGTGTTCATAAAAGTTATATGGACAAACTGAATTAATTCTAACCTTTTAATTTCAAATTCCCTTCAATTTGAACTGTCCAAATTAAAACTTTTTAATCGAATTTTTAATCATTCGGATTTTTTTGATGATCCCTTGAGATTCGAATTAAACAAATTCGACTGTATCTTCAGTTTGCAACAGCAAGAGTATTAAAAATAAATTACACTTTAAAATTCATAGACGATTAATTATGGGCATACGAAACAATTTTATTATACTCTCGAGAACACGAGTAACATAATTATTGACTTTGGTTAAACAATTGTTAGTGCTTACCTATGTACTTTGTTAACATAATATTTCTATTTAGTTTAAAACCTGCATATTGTTTTTTTTCTAAATTTACAATGTTTACAAGTTCAAATATTGCTTGACAGTATAAACAAAGTACTAGTAAAGCCCTAGAGTACACAATATTTATTATTATTGTGTGCTAATAACATTTAATAAGTATAAGTATCCACATAATATAAATAATAAACGTATACTGTAATATTTATTTAAAATATACTTGCAAACGTATCTACTTCTCCAAATTATTAAGATTTTTAAAATATTTTCTCAGTTAATGGAGCAAAGTTCAAACAAACTTTTTAATTAAAATTCCAAAGTAGGTAAATTCTTTTAGTAAAAGCCATTACCCTGTACAAATACAAAATTATTCAGTATTATTTGAATATATAATCGCGCTGAAATTGTAGGGGTAAATACACTTGTAAAAAAATCAAGTTATAATAGCAAGACTACCCTTGAATAGTGCGGTGCGTGTAAGTCTGCGCGCTAGTTTTAGTCCGGTTATACCGGAGTTCTGGAGTCAGTGCATAAGAGACGCGGGCCGACGCTGGCCCATTCATAGTGGCGCGGTATAGTCTCGCACGCCTCGTGGCTGCGCGCCACGCCATCTGGCGTCTCCGAAGAACTGGTTCACAACCTTGTGAAAATCACACAGATACGGACTCGTATGTACCATCGTACTTCTGCACGTTTTTTCCTCTTGTCTTTGCTTTCATCCACACATTTTTCTCAACTTTTTAAGTTATGTAAAATTGTCGAAGACTTTTAGAGTAAACGACTTTTTTATTAAACATATCAGTGATGTAAACTTAATCTTTTAATTATGTTGGTCAAAAATAATTGTGTTGGTATTAGTTGACGAGAATTATGACTAAAAGTTAATGATTTTTAATGACGCACAGATGGAGACGAATTTGCTTTGTACCAATTTATTTTACAACGTTTTCCAGACGAATTCCAATATTATGATTTATCAATAGCATGTTTCATTAAACGATTAAATTTACTCAATATTATTTATTACAACTTGAAATTCTATTAATTATTTTTCAACAGAAATTTATTGTAAAAACCAAAGATTGGTATCAACATTTATATATTAATATTTGTCTTCCATAAAATTTTTTTTATGATATTGAGCTATAGCCATTATCTTCGGTGATTGAAACGCACCCTTAAAATAATAAAATTTAAATTCAATTGTTCTATATTTTACTTTTTAGTTAGGTACTTCTTCGTAACAGGAACAATCCTACCCTTTTACAATTTCTTTTAAACGAAACAATCTTTGTATTTTTTAGTAGTTTTTTTATGCGATCGTTGCTAAATAAATTTTTTAGCAGCATTTCTTAAAAATTGTTTATCGATATTATATTAGCGAACCGATCGTAAATACCTTTGAAAAATTAATAAATAAATTGTAAAAGTTGAAGTTCCTAATTTTGAAATAAAATAATAATGTAATTTAAAATATAATCTACATGTTCGGTTTTAGAAATTACACATAAGTGAAATTATAAAATTAATGTTATAAATTTTGTGAATAGCGCCGTCATTTACAGCTAGAGATAATTTAGTAAGTTGTAATCTCTGGTTGAATAATCATGAAGGACCATCTTCCCTATATAAAGGTTTCAATAAAACCGCAAACGTCTATTAAACGTAGAAGAAACTTTCTCATGTTGATTTCCAATTTTCCAATTACTACGCTACATATCTTTTTTGGATGCTATTCGACTGGGGAAATTTCTCAACTACATAATTCCTGGTAATATATAGGGTTTTTACTACTCGCGTGGGATGTAGTTATTGCACCAGATCGGCATATAAGGGTGGAATATTAAAGTTAACACAGTTTTAAACTCGGCAAATTTTAAAATAAAAGGAATAAATTGAATTTTAATTTAAAAATGAAGTAGTCATTAGATTATACTTTGTAGTAATTACGTTATAAGATGGGAATTTTATCGCACGCACTATCATTTAAAATTTAAAATTGAAATAGCGTCTAGATTTATAGAACATGCCTATAAATAAAGCTGTTTTCCATTAAACTGAGTATATACATCTTTGTAAGCCAAACTAATTACCAAGGCCTATATTTAAGCTTGAAGGGTAGCCATCATATATCTTTTCGAGTCTTCTTGTACGCCACTAATTGCATTTCTTTCTTTATATTTCTTTGTAAACGACTTCATTCATAAACAGCAGCGTATGCTTACAAATGCATGCTAAGAGCTTTTCAGAGTTATTTGAGTAAACACCTATCCAACCTTAACTACAATCTATTAGCTTTTATAACTTCAAGACCTTTCAGATTAAAAGCCAATTTTATTTAAACCTTCATAATATTTTAATAACGTGATGGAGTTATCGTTGTAAACAAATCTACATTTATTTTTATACAAAATCAATTCTACGTGCTGTGTATAGCTAATGAATATCTAGTTTTATGTACTAATTTCTATTATTATTATTATTATTATTGAAATAATCATCGTAGGTAGGTACTAAAAATAAGTACCACAACACAAATATATAAATCAATATTACGAAATGAAATTAGCAGATGGATGACAGAATATCTTAAAAGACAATCAATGAATATCTTTATGTATTTTGGAAAGAGCTCCCTTTACTATATATTGATACTTTTTCAATGGAGAACGACCCAATTTAGATTGCAAATTTGGAGATAGGGTTAAGTTTATGCAATAAAGAAATAACTAGAAAGCGATAAGAAGATTAAACGATCGTTACAAAACAAAAACGCCTAGGTTTCCTACAATTTTTTTACAGAAAACTTTCTTTTTTATTAGCGACAGTTGTGTCTGACACCCAACCCTTAATTAGAAGGAGGGTAGCGACAAGTGGTGTTCCCAAAGCGGTTGCCCATCTAAGTAGAAACCATGACTTGAACTGCACATTGTGTTGTACTGCCGTTGAAATATCATTAAAGGGGTAAGGGTAATGCAAAACAAAAAAAGTTGTTGGTAAAATGAAATTAACCGTGAGACGTCCTACTGCAGCAAATTTTTTAAAGTCACGATCGAACGAGACGATATAATTTTTAGTATACTTCATAAACTAAAAACATTATTCGTTGAAACGATATCGTTAACAAAATTAAAACATTTCCAAGTCCAGAAAAAGCTACATTCGACGTACTCAAGTGTAAAAATTCTAGAACTAATACATAAGCACAATACTAAAAGATAAAAGGGATTTCTTCCAATTATTGCACACTTGACGCTCTTGAAAAAGTGCACAACAAAACTAATAAGTTTTTATAAAAAAAAATTTAGTTTATAACTAATATAAGTTACTAAGAATTAACCGATTCGGCAATCTACCTCCACCTGTCTAGGTTGGCGAGACATGCTGCCCTACTTTCAGCATTTTTGGTATATTTTCATGTTGAAACATCGAAGAGCTTTAATATCTACCGTAAAAAAGTCAACAAATTTTAGATATCTGAATTTCAAAATCATTAAAAAAGGTTATTAAGAAATAACACGATCATCGAAGGATGAACTCATTATTGTTCTACTCAGGTGCCACCAAAAATATTATTCAACAAGCTTTTAATTTATTTTTATGACATTAATAAGAACATCAACCCTAAAGTTCCTTTGTACATTTCATATTCAAATCTAGAGTCTTTTTTTTAATTTACGGTGGTGCAAAAAAAATGTTTGAAAGCAAAACCGTGTACTTGAATGTCTGAATTAATTATATGGAAATAAATAATAGAATATTATTAATTTTTTTTTCAATACCATAATAATTGATAATAAAAGCGAAAAATTGCTTATAATCGTATTGTTAGGTGAAAAGCATTCTATATTTTTACTATAGAGTTTCTGCCTACAAATTTTATTGACCAAATCAATAACTGAGTGGGAAAATTGTAAGATATGATTTTCACTATTGACTTATTTAATATCAGCTGTGTCCTGAAATGGTTCTGACGACGCATTTGAATCAATATGACGGACCGCCTATGGTGACGTCCTCAAAATCACTAAGCTCAAAAGTGAATGAACGACAATATCTTTTATTTTTCGTTCGTACATTAAGGATTTTTTTGTTATAATATAAATGAGCAGCAAGAGAATATTTTATATTTTCAGTTTTCAATAATTATTATAAGAGGTTAACACAACATGTTTTGACCTGTTCAAGTGTTCATCAAAATAAGGTTGGCATCCTTTCCTGTTCAATTGTTGCAAAATTTACATTAGAAGAAACAGAGACAATAGAGAATTACAACCACCGAATCGGGAACTCGAGGGAATCTATTTGAAGTATTGACGTTCATGACAAGTACCACATTACATAATTTCGACTTTTCAAAATCTATTTTTTATTATATAATTTGTTTTGGCAATTTCTAGTGTGGAAACTGAACGAAGTTTTAGTCAGATATGAAAACTTACCCATGAATTACGGTGTCGGAGGAAAATTTCGGCGTTAATATTGCGAACATTTTTATTAACATTGTAGCGAAAATTGCTTAATTTTACCAACACTGGAAACTTGTATGCTTGCAGTTGTGCTGTACCTTTTTCAGGAACAGTTACCGAGAGAGCGGGTTAGATGTCATTAATCAACAAAATATGATAAAATAGATGTTTATGTTATAGACAGGTTACGCAAATAAAACTAATAATTTAGAATTAATTAATAACATACACATAATTAGCAAATAACTCTTAAACAAAGTTGAAAACTTGTGTCTTTGAAGGAGAACTACCAATACCGAAAAATGTTGACTATGTAAATGAATGGTTACCAAACCGAGTTAAAATTCTTGACGAATGAATGATAATCAAAATTGAAATCTTAAAGTAATTTTTATTATAAACAATAAGAAGCTTCCCATAGAATTAGATTCGTCAAACTCGACAACAATCCGGTTACTATAGACAATGTACTATCTCAGATATTCCTAAAATTCAGTAACAGTTATTCCCTCGTTTCTAGTATAAAAATCTAGAACTTAAGTGTTCCTTCAAATATATTTAGTCTAGAAATTGTAAAGTCTTTGCTTCATCAAACGAGATACAATGTTAAAAAATTACTATTCCATGTATTCCATACCCACTTTTTCAATCAAAAAATAATATCTTCCTCAAAATTGGTAGATAATCCAACAAGATATATGTACATACATGTAGTATTATATTTAAGAAATCTAATTGCACTACGTCAAGTTTTGACTATAATAATGAATTCATTTTAATCTTGAAATTTTATAAAATTTCTAAAGATTAATTTTGCATATAACGCAAATTATTCTCAGAAGCTTTCAACGATGGGTTACTGCTACTATCATAATATAGTATTTTAATTAAAATATAGTGTGATTGTTGTGGGTAGAAGCCTCACGAGAATAATTGAAGTTTTATTATTAATTTTGAACTTATAATATAATAAAGTAGTTTCACCTTATTACCAAGTTTTTCTAGCGATAATTATTGAAAAATCGCCTGCGGCGTTTTTTAATAGGTAATTGATTGCATATTAATTTTGAATAAATTTGAAGTAATTGTGGTCGAAAGGTTTAATGAATAATCTCGTATTCCAATTCACTGCGTAATTTGGTTAAAAAAAAGGAGAAATATGAATTAAACAAACTATTATATTGTAAAAGGAGGAGTTTTATTGTAAATTTAATTATAATAATTAAAAATGAAAAACTAACAATAAATATAAACCTATAGCAGTTTTAAGAAGGTGTAGTAGGTTAACGTAGGTACATAACTTTTAATTTATTTTTTATAGTCTGAATAGTTCAGGAGATATTAAATCCATCCACATTATTGATTTACCATGTATAATTTATTTCTATTTGAAATAAATTTCTATGCAATAAGATTGATGTTGAAGTAAATGGTATTGCAAGGTTGAATGTAAATCAAAACGATAATTTATTGATTCGATGATAAGTTTAGTCACAGAATTAGGTGCGAATGTGCGTGTTATGTGGAGATGGCATGAAGAAATTAACATAATAATTATTGTAAACACGTTACTATATCCATACGTGTGAGTTTCTTTAATAGAATAGATACCTAATACGGTTAAAGGGTTAAGTGTTTACCGAATAAATTAGATTCTTATTTATAAAAGACTTTCTATAAATAACAATTGATTTTAACTTGCATGTTAGTAGAATAGCTAAGGTACGATTAAATCACATTAGTGATTAATACCGATAAACTCATAAATTAGCAGAGTTATCAACTACGGAAATTCATTTTGCTGAGGGGAAAGTAATCGAACGCATTAAAAGCGTAATTGAATTGGTAAAACATAAAAAATTACATTTATTTATCTAAGGCTCTGTAGGATTTGGCGAACTATTTAGAGAGAATCTTGTACCTTTTTGAGTGTAGGACAGGCTATTATTTTTATAAATTGAAAATTTAAGAAATTTTTCTTATATTACCAATTATTTTCAACGAGTAGCAACGTTGACTTAATAAATTTCTTTCATTAAATTACTTAAGATTATGATTTTTGTCTCTGACCTAGATTATAATTTTACTAGTAGCAAATAAAATTTATTTATGCATTAAATAATAATTACTATTGTACTCAATAATACATTAAAATAGAAGAAACATTACCTACTTTAAAGTATATCTAACAAAAACAAAACATAAATATTGTATGCTAATAAATCAGCGAGCTTAGCATAAAAATAATTGGTAGTAATGTTTGTAAAGCGAATTTTTATAGGTGTAAGAATTAGACAAGCGTAAATTTATTCGAATAAAAATATAATAAAACTGGAACTTAAACAAGCCTAGGTTTTCGACGACCTTTAGTATATTTTCCTCAATTTGCATATATTTTGCATGAGCAGAATAATATTTGCTAATATGGTATGCAAATTTTTTACGTAAATTAATTACTTCTGAATTAATTTTTCTATCACCGACAATTATCACTTTAAACGAAAATTTAAATTTTATAATATGTTTTTATTAATTTTGATATTGAAGATTTTTTTCAAGAGGGTCCACGTTAAATGAGCTGTTTGCTGTATTCAAATTTATAGTTATCTTGTATTGCTTTCAAGTTAATTAATAAAATTTATGAAGTTATAAATTTAACTAAAATTGGACACATTAAACAACGAGACTTTTACTAATGTTTGTTTACGTGGAAATTGTTGGTTTACATTTACAATTCACGCATTAGACCGCTGAACGGCTTTAAGCTCGGCAACACTGGGTTACTCTAATTATTAACTCTTTATGAATTGTTTGCTGGTACTTACATAATTATAAATTCTAACCTGTATTTTTAATTTTCGTACCAAAATAAGCTTAATACCATCAAATCGGGTTGTCCTGTAAACCTCAATATTAGCAATCTATGTAGTTGAAAATAATACATGTGGGTACACAATATTTTATTCAACGTGGAATGTTAATCAGAACATTTTTTACAAGTATGTCAATAGTATTGTTTATTGTTGGTCGTCATAACGTGATAAGATGTTGTATGTATGTAGTTTTCGGTTTGGATACATATTTTATGGAACACTGTTTTACGATTCCCTTGGGTTCCATTACCATGTTCATTCTCACAAAAGACTCATGAGGATAAGCATTTATACTTTTATATATCCTAAGAGAATAAATAGCTTTAGCGTTATGCTATTTATTTGTACAAAGTGACAACCAAAAGTATTGCAATTAATTTTACAAAAAAATCTAAACTTGAAAGAGATTGCTATAGTTTTAGAAGATTCTGAAATAATTTTATTTATCGTATCCTTTGAGGATGTTGAAATGCATTATTCAGCTTTCCTAAAGCAACAAGAAAAATAAGAATATTTATTGTTTCGATATTGAATTATGCAGATCACTTGAAAATTCAAATAAATGCAATACACTAAATTTGTGGTTTAGAAAACTTGGTTAAATTTAGTAACATTAAATTAAAATGTAAATATAATCGGTATAGTAATAATACAAGAGTAGGGAGATATGATGAATATTTTTAAATTACCTACCCACCAAGGGTAAAACAAAAATTTTGTATTTATCCTGGTTCAGAATGTAACGTAGCAAAGTGGCTTGGCGTGATCACTAATTTAGTTACTTCACGGAAATTCGGGGTTTAAATGTACGTGTACTTGGCCAGAGTTTCTTAACTATGCTTGTGACGTGCAGGAAAATCCAGGTTTGAATAATTGAAAAAATCACTTCTTGTGAAAGATAATAATTACTGAAATAAATAATATTTCTTACCATCAAAATGTTTAAGCAAAACTATTATTATATTGTAGCTTTCACTAAATTCTACGCCCACCGAATAGTTTTTTTTTTTTCTATTAATATAGCTGACTCCATTAACATTTTATTTATAAGGGAGAGGCCCATCACCAAATTCGTGAGGAAAACTAATCTGTAGAAAAATGCATGTTTGTTATTTTTAAAATTTAACGTTATAAGAAATTAATTTTACTCGAACATGGAAATACGTAGGTGTAAAGGTTACAGAGAATGAAGCATTTTATGTTTTTGTATAATTTTATTTTCTTTTGAATGAGTTTTTGGAAATAAGTCGATCTACACACAAAGTTTAATTTATCATTTTTAAATCCTAAAAAAAATATAGGCATTTTAAATTTTTCACTAAGTTCAAAAGTTATTGTATGTTTATAATAGAATTGAGTATTATTAACTTGCAAAATATGCTTTAAGGGTTGGCTCCATAAGCAGGTTCCCCATCTTTCTATAAAATTGATATTATACCTAAAATTAAAAAAACAACTTTTAAAAATAGCAGGTGTTTTTCTAAATAACTTCAAAAATATTACCCTCTCAATTTTACAGTAATATTTTAAGGATTTCTTAAACGACTTTAAAAAATATAAACATACCCATTATTTTTATTATTCAAAGTGATTTAAGAAACTTTTAACATATCACTTGATTACAAGTCCAGTCAAATTACCAAAATAACTCAACAAATAACTCAACATTAATAATGAATTTTTTCTTCGTAGCTATATTACCTAAGTGGTAGTGATTAATGTCCTGAAGTTCTTCACATTTAGCTCTTGAGCTAAAGCCGCCATCTTAAAGAACTGGATAAAAATGTTTTACATAAACCTAAGCATCTTAAGTTTTTTTAACATTTATTATATTTTTGGAAATTTACTATGATTTTTATTACTTGAAAATGATCCTAATTTTAAATAATTGATCTGAAATAAATTTCTTGAAATGAACATGGTTGTAACTCAAAAATTTGTAAACGAATAAAACTATTTTATTATGTTATGGGGTTATGTAGGGTACTTTTTAAGTAAATAACTAAGTAGAACATTTAAAACCTTAAAACTTGCGATATTCATCCTATTTCTCGCGTTTTCAACAAGCAAAAAAAAATTTTTATTTATAATTTTTGTCTGGCATCGGGAAAACCAAACATTGGACCGGAATAACAGCTATATTTTCTTATTAAAAATTGTATGCTTTGTAAAAAGTCTTCTTCAAAATTGATGTACAATTAACGGTTTTAGAGAAAACCGCCGTCATGTTTTCAAGATGGCGGTGTTATCTCAAAGACTAGAGGTGGGGAACATCAGGACGTTAACTATTAAGAAAAAAATTCATTATTAATCTTGTCGAACTTCTGTATTTTTCATGCTAATGTGACTGGACTGAAATTTAAAGATACTATTTTTGAAGTTATTTGCTATTTTTCAAAAATTGTTTTTTAATTTTTAGGGATGATATCAATTTTAAAGGGGGATGGGAGAGGGACTTCATGGAGTCTATCGTTAAGAATGAATTTTAATAATAATCAAATAAAATTAATAATGAAAGAAATTTTTTTCAACTTGCTTTTTCTAATTCATACATATAATCTTAATTCAAAAATAATGTTGTAGGGTGCATTCGGGTACAATTAACTAGTAAACGGCTTAATTCCTGTGGTAATTTTTGAACAATTTCTTATCAACATCATAAACTACAACGTAATGACAAATTCAGCTAATTTAATCCAAATCGGAATTGCCTAGAAAACGTGTAAGGTTTTTTTGGTTAATTATTAATTTAACTTAATTATTATTAAAATTCATAGAGTATTATTTTTATATTATATTAAAGACATTAATCTTTAATAAATTTATTCTCAATCCCGTTTTAAATTTACAGTACTGAATTATTTTACATTTTTGTTCACTAATAATGTTTCCACGTCCATTTTTGACGTGTGCCAATGCTGAATTTTTATGTAAATTATTTACTTAGAATTGAGTGGCTCTATGAAATAACAAAATAAGTAAAAAATCACAGTTTTGAGATAAATGCAATTAAAGGTTTTAAAGGGGTTTATTATAGAATAAGATATTAAATTATTTATTAGAGCATTATTTTGGTATTGAATAACATATAATAAATTCAAAACCTTTATAAAATTAAATTAATTTAATTTAATATTTCGTTGAATTATTTTTTAATCTTTTAATTTTAAAAATTTTAATCTAATATTAAATTATTTTAAACTATTTATTTGTTTTTAAAATATGTTTTTCAAAGTTAATTTACCTTGTTATTCCACCTATACAAAAATATTTAATACTAAAGTGAAGAAGTACATTTTTATTTACCAAATACCTGCAGTTAATAATTTTATTATTATTTTCTACTATAATAGATTATAACTGAAATAATAGAAGACAACAATTAAAAAAAAATTTTTTTAAGTTTATTATTATTTTTTTAAGTTATTATAGTTTAAAGTACGCACCGTACCGCTCGAAGGGATAGTAAGCTACCCAACTTACAACATCTGGGGATTATTTTAGTGACTATTATTTATATTGAATAAACCCAATCAGTTAATATTTTTTTTAATGAAACGTTTGTTGTTATGCTGGTTTAGTATACTATGTTTAAACATTGTTGTATTATTTATTACTTTTCTTTAATTTTTGGTTATTTGTGTTTTTGAAATTTTAATTTGATATGCGTCGAGACAATAAATTTCTTTTAAAGCATTGATTTAATTTTTCATTTTTGTGTTTTTTTTCAAAATTATTTTATAAAGTTTTTGTGAGATAGAACGTTCGAACAAATAACAATCTTCGGGAGAATAGTTATATCTATTTTGTTTATTAATATATTTTATTATAAAAATTGTATTATTTGAGTAACAACTTATTCTTTTTTATGTTTACTAATGTAGTACATACTATTTTGAATAACGTCTTGCATTTCATAACAAAAAAATTACCCAAGATTAGTTATTAATTTTTTTTACTAATAACTGGTACATAATCGGATACTTGCCGGGTGAGATAAGAAACCGCACTACTATACAAAAATGATTAAAAATATACTTTGTAGTTATTTTTTTGAACTGATATTTAGGGAATAACTATGTATATCTACTCAATTATACAAGGTAGATCATAATAAAATTACGACACAAGGTTAGGGTACCACCACGTTGTCGAGTGATTGAACGTACACGTGTGAAGCAATTAAAAATTATTTGTTGAAAATTGAATTTTCAATTTCAATTTTGATAAATTTATATAGTATTAACTTAATTTGTTGTAATATTTAAATAACGCACATTTAAAGCTATTTTATATTGCATGTTAGCTAGTGCGCGATCACTCGCTCGCAATTGCTAGCCAATGTGGCAGCTGCCATTACTTATCATATAGGTAATGTGTTTGAAATAATTTTAGTTGCTTTAACAGGCTCGCGTGTAAACGCTCGGTCGCCAAACTCTTAGTATAAATTTAAATATTAACTTATTATACTGAAAAAGGACATGTTTGATTTCGAATGGTTTATTTGCTTTGGTTTTTTTGTTTTGGAATTCAAATTATTCTTTACTGTTAACTTCTTCTTAAATGCATATTTTGAAGTCTAGCAGTTGCTTAATGAATATCGAATAAAACCCCGATTTCTTCTTCCCAAAATGAACAAACCACACTCTTTACAAATTCTTCCTTTGATAATAGACGATCTTTAATATAAACTATTCTTTTATCTATCAAATGCTTAATATGCTGATCGAAAAATTAAATCTCATGGCAATTCCTTATTTTTGAACAAGATCCATAACTTTTCATCAAACTCCCATTAACGAAATATACAAGTTTTAATTAGAAAACTATACGGGAAGCATTCAAAAATTTTTGTGATAATAAGTCTAAAAATTCATGACATCCATGAATCTAAATTATATCAAAATATTTTCTTACTACAATGTTGCTCGATGTAAAGCATTCATCAGGATGTCGTACCCTGAGACGTGCTCCTGTCACGTTATCACAGTAGACGTCGTTCTGGAACGATGAATTCAAGTTAAACTCATAAAGTAATAAATTAAATTTTTAGTTTTAGTTATATTTAGGTAGATAATAGTTTGCACTTGCCTATCGATTTATTCGAAAAAAAATTTCGGGCCGTACCTACGCATAAACAAAAGATTTGTATGTACATATAGCAGTTTGTTTATATATTACATCTTTTGAAAATGGTTCTGAAAAATTTCAATTTACAGATAAACAATTTCTTGGGAGGTTATTCCCTAGGGTTTTAAGAGTACAAGATGTGAAATTCTTTTTTAGTCATTCCTTCAATACTACACATCGGCATTCAACATTACTCATGTATTGATAAGCCAATACTTGCTGTTCGTGAGCGGTTTTCGTATATTGAAAGCCGGTAATTTTTGCCTGGAAGATATCAAAGGCAAACCATCACAGATTATATACCCACGCTAAACGATCTAAGAGATAGTATCACATATTATAAAAAATTTATAAAGCAATGCTTAAATTTTTAAATTTCTTTGTGCAATTATTTTGAATTCGACTTTTATTAAAAACGATCACAAACTTTTAAACAACCTAATTAAAGATAACTTAAAATTTATATTTAAAAACGTTTTCGCCCATAGCATAAATTAATATTGTGGTTGTCTTTTAAGTTCGAAAGCTTTCCTACTATTAATTTACTCGTAGATTGTTGATCATTTCTTGCTTAAGGCACTGAATGCGTAGTTCCTTAGATAAATCGTGTTTTCATTTTCATAATAAATTATAAACTTGGGTCTTGATTAAGAAAAACACTCGAACATTTCATGTATTTCATTTTGTACGTTCAATAACATCTTTATGTAGTAGTTTATATAATTTAAAATTTTCATTAAGCTTTCACGTTTGGAATTAGTAACTTATTTGAGTCCTGTCTAAAAATATAATAAAGGAGATTGTGTAAAGGACGGCATTTATTAAATTTGTGCATGTTGATTTTATAACTTGAATAAAAGTAATGCTATGTTTGTTATTTTATCACCATCAATTTTGTACTTGCTATACCACGCACCTGGAGCACGGCTTTACAACGAAAGGTACCTACCTACTGAAACCTTTAGGGTCAAGGCAAAAATACCCATATGAAGGCTGTTAACGAAATCTACGTATTTTATAGCCGAGTTTTATTATAGTAGCATGGCATGATGACACACAGGACTTTATTTCATTGTAAGTAATCTGATCAACTATCAAAGTAACTTTGAAAATTAGAACTCCCATCCTTATGATTGATTAAATACAGGTATTTGGTTAGGGATGACAAGTACGAATTAGTTAGTTGAAATGCTTTATCGGCCTTCCTCATTTGTAGCAAAAATATATTGCCAGTGAGGGTTTTAAATAAATGTGTGCACATTTAACGTAGAAAAACACAATGTTAAGAGTAAATGTATACTTTGACATATAAAGTGGCAAAATATCTTGCAATAAAAAGAGTTTTAACAAAACGCTAAATTGGGTAGTAATAGTAAAATATTAATTACCTAACTTTTATATTTAAAAGACTTTAATGAGCGTACTTTATGATCAAACTATTGAGGATATCCAGTATGCGAAAAGCGTTCCAGGTAGTGAATAGAGATGACGTAAGCTGCAAAGGTGACCTCTTGCGGATCAATATGAACACTTCATGGTCACCCCAGTTGCAAAGTGAACTCTATACGTGGTTTATAATATAACTATTTTATTAATTACAGTACAAATACAGATATAATTAATAATAATATGAACAAGTTCAAAGGTGAAATCCAGTTACCAACTTTTGCTGTAAATTTAAAAGTACCTCCTAAAAATTAACTTTCTAATAACACTTTACTTTTAAGGAAACTTAAAAGATTAACAATGTATTTCCATATTAAAAGCTATGAATATTAACTTACAAGTTTGTTGGAACAAAAAGCGTAATAATAATATGTTGGTGTAAAATTGTGTACACACAAGCGTTTGAGAATAATAAAAAATTAAAGAGATTACCCAAAAGCTGCTGCTGCTTTTTGAAATAATTTAAGGTCAATTGGTTTCAAATCCCTACATAGTCAGCAATATTGCAGTGTTATAAAAAGTCTAACAATAAGACTCAAAACCATTAATAGATTATTTTAAAAATTATCTATTTTATCTGACCTCCTAATACGTGAATAATTTGGAAACTATCTTTTTGATTTAAACGAATTAGTATTACATATTATAATAGGCCGCTATCTCCTTTTAGGTTGATAAAAAAATTATCAATGTGAAATTGGTTTCGTGAAATCAGTGAGCGAGAGTTTTGTGCGTAATTCCTAAGTTTATTAACATTGTTAAAATGACAACAAATTGAATGTACCCATTCGGTTTACAGGCGGATAGTTTCTAAACAAAATTTCATTCAAGTTTAGTTTATATTGTTTTATTTCTATTGATATTTTCTATAGAATGGAATTCAATTCAACGATGTTATACTAACAATAACAAAAGTGTATCTAATTTATTTCTTTTCATTTCATTTCGTTGTTGTAAAAATTCCGTTGCCATTTCAACGAAAATTAAAAGTGGAAAAACAAGAAAATTTAGGTACGGGTGATGACAATTTTGGAAATTGACTCGTGCGAACAAGTGTTTTTCTTCAGACTAGATAAAACAAAGTGTCAAGTGTTGTAATTCAAATAGACAGCGATGCAAGGAAATCCAAGAATATAAAGTTATCAGACTTAAACTTCGTAAACCTGTAAACGAGTTAGACAATTATTATGAGTTAGTTTATTTCTGCAAGTCAGTAATAACACAACTGAGTTTTCAAATTAATTAAAATTTCATTTAATTTCAATTTTTTATTGTTTTCTAGTTAAACAGCGAATAATGGCAAATCAAGCAGATGTGCATAAGATTTCAATAATTTTGTTTTATTATACTAAACTATAAATAAATTGAAATTGACTATAGCAAAACTCCCGCTAATACAAAAAAACGGTTTGTTGAAGTATCTGGACGATCTGGACTTATACTGCATTGGCATTGCAAGATAATACCCATTTCCATCTGGCATAATTTTGCAGCTTTCTTTTGCCTTAACTGAAAATTACGGTAGATATTTTAAAATATCCGTTTATTAATTCTTGAAATTTAAAATATTCTGTATAGTTACAGTTAAATATTTTAAGTGTCCATTGTTGGCTGTAAATTTAACTTTTAGAGGGAAATATTTGATAAATGACATACATTATTTGATAATATACAGTAAAGCAATTCAATTTCACATTTTACAGTTGAGATAAACCTTAAAAATAAATCACAAGACAGCAGTTGTTACATACTGACACGAACCTAGAGTTTAATGTGGAATCCGAAGCACGGCATAAATAATTTTACGATAACTACGATTCGATTACGATCCGAAATCCCTGCATTACAAATTTGCAAGGTTACTTTTTATAATAAATTAAAGTGACCAATAAGGAAATATAGAGTTATAGTAAAAAATAATAAAATGTAAGAAAAGAACCTAACAATACAGTTTTACTGACTAAATATAACAGAAAAATTTAGCCCTTACAGAATAAAATACATTATTGTTAAATTGAGCTTTAATACTAAAGCTATCTCTATAAATAGCATTTTTATTTGAGAAACAGGAGTATCGTTTGTGAATTATAACATGATATCATTTCTCTTTAAATGTAATTTAAGTTTTTTGTTTGAGCTCAATTTCATTTTATTTTTCCTAAAATTAATTTACCCATTTGTACATTCTTTTTAATTTACTTATTTTATACTAAAACATGTTTTGGGTCATTATCCTGCTGAAATATCCAGCCGCGCGGCATTTTTCTCTTGCCATGTGGTAGCATATGATCCCTCAGTATGTCGGCATACATAAACCGATCCATAATGCCATCAATTCTGTGTAGAGATCCAATGCCATCACGAGAAAAGCAACCCCACACCATGACGTTCCCTCCACCATGTTTTATAGTAGGAACTTGATATCTAATATCATATCTTTTACCTTCTGGACGTCGAATATACTTAATACCATCCGAGGAAAACAAATTATACTTACTTTCGTCACTCCAAAGAATTTTGGACCAATCTTTTTTTTCCCAGTGTAAGTGATTTTTAGCAAACTTCAGACGGGCTATCCGATTCTTTTTTGATATAAGTGGTTTCTTACAAGGACGTCTGCCAAATAGTTTAGCTGCATATAGTCGACGTTTCACTGTCGAAACATGTATATTTTCTTCGCGATTTTCGTTAAAACTTTGAACAATTTGTGTAGCCGTTACACGAGGATTTTTTATTGCTTCACGAACGATCATTTTATCTTCTCTTTTGGTTGTTTTCGTGGTCGCCCTGTTCTTGGGCGTGTCTCTACTGATCCATATTTATTATATTTGTGACACCAGAGACTTATTGTTTGATTTGGAATGTCAAATTCGCGTTCTGCTGCTCTCAATGAATTTCCATTTTTTAACCATTTAAGAACCGTGTTTTTTAAATCTTCTGAATACTCTTTCCTTCTGGGCATGTCGATGTATTATCAAGAAAGATATATTTCAATCAAATTAACTTTTATGAACGCTTATTATTGTTTTGATATTGTTTGGATGTTATGCCAATTTTCTTTTGAACCCTCCATAAAATTCAATTCGCTTATATACTTCTTTGTTTTATACCAACTGCAAGTTTTATACGTTAAACTACGTATTAATCTACATACTTTTAGAAAATATATGATAGTCCACTAAATGATTTCTTTTCTAATAATTTTTTGTAAAAACTGTTTGCCAACTTACTTTAGATCGCTACTGTACGTGTTTATATTTTTGCACTTAGAAATTGTGCTCTATCCAAATCCGTAACAAAAATAAGGGTTGTCTCTAAAAAAAATTGCGAGGACGTCATAGCTCAAAAAAAATAACGGTTGACGTATACGAAGATTTTCTGTACCCCCAGGAAAATAAAACAAAAAAAGCCAATCTTCGAAAAAATCCTGGTGAAGATTTCTCATCAGAATAATTTTTATTTTGACATCACAAATAGTATCTCACAAGTTCATTGCGAAATCGTGTACTCTAGAAAAATTATTGAAAGTCAAAGATCGCGAAAATCACTTTTTCACGAATATCTGGTAAGTTATTAGTTTTACGTCAATTTAGGTTATTATAAATTTTATTTACTACTTAATTCTGAATAGAAAAGGTCGTATACAAAATTCATGTACATAGGGCCAATAGCTTTTGAGATATACGAGATTCGCTGCTACTGTTTATAACTATGAAGGCTGCCCTTGCAATTAAAATAATCACGTAGTTTCTGCGTCATTTTTCTGCAAAGACTGAACGAAAATAGCCACAAAAACATTAAACGAATCGAAACTTGTTTGTGCGCGCGCAAAATTTTCGTTAGCGTACAGCTTTTGTGCCTGCATAGCTTTCGCTCATCCTCAGCTTTCGTTCTCGAATAGTATTCGTGTTCGCACAGAGCTGTACTCGTCTGAGCTTTTTGCGTGCAAAAAAAAATTCTCAACGCGTCTTAAGATGAACAGATTGCTAGACAACTGCAACCGAAGATCGTTACTATAAACAAGGGCTCAACGAAACCTCAGAGAGAACGAATTATGAAAGTGGGAGACGGTCACCAAACCCGAATTCGCATTTTCATGATTTTTGAAGTGAATTATGAAAGAAAGCATAGTTCTCTACACATAAAAAAAAATTTCGGCCGGGAAAAAACGGCTTTAAAAATTCGAAATTGAGCGTAGTTGGGTTAATCAAAACTGACTTTCTGCAGCTTCCGCTTCGCTGCGCTACGGCCACTACAAGCCATTTTGAAAAACCCTTTACTCATTAAAAATATTCCCGAGACCGATCCTATTTGAAAAATTGGGGATATTAACTTGACAGATAGCAGGGAGCGATTGCGGTAAGTAGATAGAATGCGAATAATTATGACACAATATTGTGCAATAATACACTTGTATGTATTTCTTATGGGAATATGTTAATTTAAATTGTGAGCTTATTAAAGGACCTACCGAAACCTATCTCACCTTAAAGTCTTGCATTTTAGTGTTCTATCGTTTGATGAAGCAATTTTTATTAGGAAAAAGTGTACTTCTAAGTTCGGGTTTTCTGTGTATAACCACATAAATGTGTATATTAAATGGTTATCCTAAGCATAAAGAGCTAATATAACAGTATTAGGCGTAAACTACATGTAAAAGTTTAGTGGAGTACGCGCCTTACTTTAATTTTTCTGAACCGTATATCTCGAGAACTATGGGTCCCTTTTTTTATTTCTTATTCAAAATTGAGTAATAAACAAAATTTATAATAATCTAAATTAACATAAAACTAATAGTTTACGAGGAATTTGCAAAAAACTGATTTTGGCGACCTTGGACCTTCAATAATTTTTTTAACTTACACGATTTTGCAATGGACTTTTGAGATGCTATTTGTGATATCAAAATATAGATAATCCTGAGAATAAATCTTTACTAGGATTTTTTTCGCAGAAAAAATCTTATTTTTCTGAGCTATCTGAGGAAATCCCTTTAAAAAACTTACGAACCGACTATATATGTATAGTTACATTTTAAAAAATTACTTGTTAATTATTATATTGTTAGGTGTGATTTTAGTTTAAAATAAGTAAATTGAAAAGAATTTACAAATGAGTAAATTAATTTTGGGAAAAAATAAAATGAAATTGAGCTCAAACTAAAAAACTTAAATTACATTTAAAGAGAAATGATATCATGTTATAATTCACAAACGATACTCCTGTTTCCCAAATAAAAAATGCTATTTATAGAGATAGCTTTTTAGTATTAAAGCTCAATTTAACAATAATGTGTTTTATTCTGTAAGGGCTAAATTTTTCTGTTATATTTATTCACTAAAAACTGTATTGTTAGGTTCTTTTTCTTACATTTTATTATTTTTTTACTATAACTCTATATTTCCTTATTGGTCACTTTGATTTATTATAAAAAAAAGTAACCTTGCAAATTTGTAATGCAGGGATTTCGGATCGCAATCGAATTGTAGTTATCGTAAAATTATTTATGCCGTGCTTCGGATTCCACATTAAACTCTAGGTTCGTGTCAGTATGTAACAACTGCTGTCTTGTGATTTATTTTTAAGGTTTATCTCAACTGTAAAATGTGAAATTGAATTGCTTTACTGTATATTATCAAATAATGTATGTCATTTATCAAATATTTCTCTCTAAAAGTTAAATTTACAGCCCACAAATGGACACTTAAAATATTTAACTGTAACTATACAGAATATTTTAAATTTCAAGAACTAATAAATGGGATATTTTTAAAATATCTACCGTAATTTTCAGTTAAGGCAAAAGAAAGCTGCAAAATTATGCCAGTTGGAAATGGGTATTATTTTGCAATGCCAATGCAGTATAAGTCCAGATACTTCAACAAACCGTTTCTTTTGTATTAGCGGAAGTTTATTTATAGTAACTAAAAGGTTTAAACAAAATTGTTGAATTCTTATGCACTTTTGATTTGCCATTATTTGCTGTTTAACTAGAAAACAATAAAAAAATTGAAATGAAATGAAATTTTAATTAATTTGAAAACTCAGTTGTGTTATTACTGACTTGCAGAAATAAACTAACTCATAATAATTGTCTAACTCGTTTACAGGTTTACGAAGTTTAAGTCTGATAACTTTATATTCTTGGATTTCCTTGCATCGCTGTCTATTTGAATTACAACACTTGACACTTTGTTTTATCTAGTCTGAAGAAAAACACTTGTTCGCACGAGTCAATTTCCAAAATTGTCATCACCGTACCTAAATTTTCTTGTTTTTCCACTTTTAATTTTCGTTGAAATGGCAACGGAATTTTTACAACAACGAAATGAAATGAAAAGAAATAAATTAGATACACTTTTGTTATTGTTAGTATAACATCGTTGAATTGAATTCCATTCTATAGAAAATATCAATAGAAATAAAACAATATAAACTAAACTTGAATGAAATTTTGTTTAGAAACTATCAGCCTGTAAACCGAATGGGTACATTCAATTTGTTGTCATTTTAACAATGTTAATAAACTTAGGAATTACGCACAAAACTCTCGCTCACTGATTTCACGAAACCCATTTCAAATTGATAATTTTTATCAACCTAAAAGGAGATAGCCTATTATAATATGTAATACTAATTCGTTTAAATCAAAAGATAGTTTCCAAATTATTCACGCATTAGGAGGTCAGATAAAATAGATAATTTTTAAAATAATCTATTAATGGTTTTGAGTCTTATTGTTAGACTTTTATAACACTGCAATATTGCTGACTATGTAGGGATTTGAAACCAATTGACCTTAAATTATTTTAAAAAGCAGAAGCAGCTTTTGGGTAATCTCTTTAATTTTTATTATTCTCAAACGCTTGTGTACACAATTTTACACCAACATATTATTATTACGCTTTTGTTCCAACAAACTTGTGTTAATATTCATAGCTTTTAATATGGAAATACATTGTTAATCTTTTAAGTTTCCTTAAAAGTAAAGTGTTATTAGAAAGTTAATTTTTAGGAGGTACTTTTAAATTTACAGCAAAAGTTGGTAACTGGATTTCACCTTTGAACTTGTTCATATTATTATTAATTACATCTGTATTTGTACTGTAATTAATAAAATAGTTATATTATAAACCACGTATAGAGTTCACTTTGCAACTGGGGTGACCATGAAGTGTTCATATTGATCCGCAAGAGGTCACCTTTGCAGCTTACGTCATCTCTATTCACTACCTGGAACGCTTTTCGCATACTGGATATCCTCAATAGTTTGATCATAAAGTACGCTCATTAAAGTCTTTTAAATATAAAAGTTAGGTAATTAATATTTTACTATTACTACCCAATTTAGCGTTTTGTTAGAACTCTTTTTATTGCAAGATATTTTGCCACTTTATACGTCAAAGTATACATTTACTCTTAACATTGTATTTTTCTACGTCAAATGAGCACACATTTATTTAAAACCCTCACTCGCAATATATTTTTGCTACAAATGAGAACGGCCGATAAAGCATTTCAACTAACTAATTCGTACTTGTCATCCCTAACCAAATACCTGCATTTAATCAATCATAAGGATGGGAGTTCTAATTTTCAAAGTTACTTTGATAGTTGATCAGATTACTTACAATGAAATAAAGTCATGTGTGTCATCATGCCATGCTACTATAATAAAACTCGGCTATAAAATACGTAGATTTCGTTAACAGCCTTCATATGGGTATTTTTGCCTTGACCCTAAAGGTTTCAGTAGGTAGGTAGGTACCTTTCGTTGTAAAGCCGTGCTCCAGGTGCGTGGTATAGCAAGTACAAAATTGATGGTGATAAAATAACAAACATAGCATTACTTTTATTCAAGTTATAAAATCAACATGCACAAATTTAATAAATGCCGTCCTTTACACAATCTCCTTTATTATATTTTTAGACAGGACTCAAATAAGTTGCTAATTCCAAACGTGAAAGCTTAATGAAAATTTTTAAATTATATAAACTACTACATAAAGATGTTATTGAACGTACAAAATGAAATACATGAAATGTTCGAGTGTTTTTCTTAATCAAGACCCAAGTTTATAATTTATTATGAAAATGAAAACACGATTTATCTAAGGAACTACGCATTCAGTGCCTTAAGCAAGAAATGATCAACAATCTACGAGTAAATTAATAGTAGGAAAGCTTTCGAACTTAAAAGACAACCACAATATTAATTTATGCTATGGGCGAAAACGTTTTTAAATATAAATTTTAAGTTATCTTTAATTAGGTTGTTTAAAAGTTTGTGATCGTTTTTAATAAAAGTCGAATTCAAAATAATTGCACAAAGAAATTTAAAAATTTAAGCATTGCTTTATAAATTTTTTATAATATGTGATACTATCTCTTAGATCGTTTAGCGTGGGTATATAATCTGTGATGGTTTGCCTTTGATATCTTCCAGGCAAAAATTACCGGCTTTCAATATACGAAAACCGCTCACGAACAGCAAGTATTGGCTTATCAATACATGAGTAATGTTGAATGCCGATGTGTAGTATTGAAGGAATGACTAAAAAAGAATTTCACATCTTGTACTCTTAAAACCCTAGGGAATAACCTCCCAAGAAATTGTTTATCTGTAAATTGAAATTTTTCAGAACCATTTTCAAAAGATGTAATATATAAACAAACTGCTATATGTACATACAAATCTTTGTTTATGCGTAGGTACGGCCCGAAATTTTTTTCGAATAAATCGATAGACAAGTGCAAACTATTATCTTCCTAAATACAGTAGCGATCTAAAGTAAGTTGGCAAACAGTTTTTACAAAAAATTATTAGAAAAGAAATCATTTAGTGGACTATCATATATTTTCTAAAAGTATGTAGATTAATACGTAGTTTAACGTATAAAACTTGCAGTTGGTATAAAACAAAGAAGTATATAAGCGAATTGAATTTTATGGAGGGTTCAAAAGAAAATTGGCATAACATCCAAACAATATCAAAACAATAATAAGCGTTCATAAAAGTTAATTTGATTGAAATATATCTTTCTTGATAATACATCGACATGCCCAGAAGGAAAGAGTATTCAGAAGATTTAAAAAACACGGTTCTTAAATGGTTAAAAAATGGAAATTCATTGAGAGCAGCAGAACGCGAATTTGACATTCCAAATCAAACAATAAGTCTCTGGTGTCACAAATATAATAAATATGGATCAGTAGAGACACGCCCAAGAACAGGGCGACCACGAAAAACAACCAAAAGAGAAGATAAAATGATCGTTCGTGAAGCAATAAAAAATCCTCGTGTAACGGCTACACAAATTGTTCAAAGTTTTAACGAAAATCGCGAAGAAAATATACATGTTTCGACAGTGAAACGTCGACTATATGCAGCTAAACTATTTGGCAGACGTCCTTGTAAGAAACCACTTATATCAAAAAAGAATCGGATAGCCCGTCTGAAGTTTGCTAAAAATCACTTACACTGGGAAAAAAAAGATTGGTCCAAAATTCTTTGGAGTGACGAAAGTAAGTATAATTTGTTTTCCTCGGATGGTATTAAGTATATTCGACGTCCAGAAGGTAAAAGATATGATATTAGATATCAAGTTCCTACTATAAAACATGGTGGAGGGAACGTCATGGTGTGGGGTTGCTTTTCTCGTGATGGCATTGGATCTCTACACAGAATTGATGGCATTATGGATCGGTTTATGTATGCCGACATACTGAGGGATCATATGCTACCACATGGCAAGAGAAAAATGCCGCGCGGCTGGATATTTCAGCAGGATAATGACCCAAAACATGCTTCACAGCATGTTAAGCAGTACATGGACAAAGCTAAAATTCGGCTTTTAGAGTGGCCCAGTCAATCTCAGATTTGAATCCCATAGAGCATTTGTGGGAAGAGCTCGAACGTCGAATAAGAAGTGAAAATTATAGTAATACCACTAAATTATGGGAAGCATTGCAGAGAGAATGGTCAAAATACCATTAGAACGTTTAGAGAAGCTGGTTGACTCGATGCAATCACGATGTAAAGCTGTTATCGCTGCAAAAGGGTTTGCAACAAAGTACTAAATGTTTTTAATCCATAGTTGTTACTATATGTATTTCTTTATTTTTTTGTTTTAAGAGCGTTTTGTCATAACTTGATAAATAGAAATATTTCGAAATTTTCGTTTTTGAATTTTTCACGTTAATAAATTTTCTAGAAAATTATATTTATATTTTTAATTTAAAGCCTTTTAAGGAATAAATATTTGAAAAATTAAAGCAAAATATTGAACTTTGAAAAAAACTGTTTGCCAACTTACTTTAGATCGCTACTGTATGACCTTGAAGAGAAAATTTTTTAGCCCAAAGTTTCAAAAATGGCCGATAATAATATTAGAGTATGTCTATTATTAATTAAAAAGGCACTCAAAAAATAACACGGCGGTTTTGAGAGTAACATAAATTTTGCAATAATTATTTTGTTGATTAATCATTGCCTAAATTAAAAATTTATTTTAATCTTTTTAACTGTTTTAAAATCGTGCGTCGCTTGTCTGAATGGCAAAGAATTGAAATTCTGATGATGATCGATTACGGGGACAGAACTCGTACTCAATTAGAAGTTTGCAATTTATTCAATAACAATTTATTGTTTTCAATACGCATATTATTGTTGGGAAAATTAAAGTAAAAATTTGTACTAATAGTGGGTCATACAAAGGAGATTGTCTATCAGGTCAAAAAAATGTTCAGCTAAATATTTTATTTGAATTTCAAGAAAATTCCATTTATCCATTCGGAAAATAAGGGTTGCCATTTAAAAAATGTATGATGACGGCATCTCTAAAACAAAGCACGATAAAAAAATGTTAATGGCAAAAACGGGAAATTAAAAAAAATAAGATATTGACATATTGAAGGATATTTTCAGAAAATTCCTTGAAAACGTGTTATCGAATTTGTTCCTACTGTAGGAGCTCACTATAATAAAAAATTAAACAAATTTTAATATTAATTTTTCTAAATATTCTGATACAAAATCAGCCCAAAACTGACGACCGAGTGTCTATTTTAAACCCCGTATTTTAGAGAAATTTAGGATTGTTTTCAATAGTTTTGTGGTTTACTGCCCACCTATTTAACCCATGGAAAATGTTTTGGTATTAATGGAATCAGAAAATGAAACTATAAATATGTTCAATTCCTATGTAGGTTACTAGTAGTTTGAAAGCGCATACCCGGTAATGCAATTATTGTTAAACACCGTGAGCATTTTATTCTTATTAAACTTCTTATTTTGAAACCTTTCGATTTTTGAATGCAAATATGTCTTTTTGAATTAATTGTACCGAATAAATTAATGTCAATTTCTACTAAAAGTACAGGTTTTTCATTTTGAAAAGATGGTTATTGCTACTAAAATTAATAATTTCCAAATATGCATCCGGCCGTATATCGTTAAAAGTGTTGATTATAATTCTATTAGATTTCAAAATTATGGGTTTTACGCAATTTATTTTATAATTAAAATTTAATTTTAGAGGTAATTTAATTTACTTAACCCATCGTTCTGGATAAGCGATTTTGTATGTGATAACCTGGATGCAATGTGTATTGATACATAGGTGGTAGATAAAATTATAAAGTTAGAATTTTTATCACACTTTTAAAATTGTGAATGCGTAAAGCTATAATCAAAAATATATATACACTAACTTTTGTAAAGTATTCAGAAGAAATTCCTTGTCGGACGCTCTATCTACACTCTCGCTACATAGGGACCCATTACAAAGAAAACGAATTTTGAATAAATAAAATTGAAATTTTGCAATTTTTGCCCTACAATGTAGAAGGAAAAAATATAATAAAAGATTAAATTTATTTGCTCAAATTTTTTAAATCAAACACATCTTTGGAATTACACTGCTATAGCTGGTGTAATTATTTTTAACTTATCTGCACCTCTCATTTCTCAAAAATTAATTAATATTTTATTTAAGACAAAAATGTCTTCTAATCTAATAGCACCAGTAAATTTCTGTTCTCATTATATAATTTAAGTTTAAAAAGCGAAATAGAATTTAAGTAGCATAACGAAGTGTACTACCTCAATCTGTTTCATCGTGTGTCAAGTTAAATCTGTTGCAAACTGAAACAATATGATCACGCTTTTAAGTAACTAATTATATTTATATAAAAGTTGTTGTTAGAGATTATCAGCAAAGCTTTTGCATAAGAAATTTTAATCTCTTAAACCTTCGCAACTTCAAATCTTGTAAGCAATAACAAAAGTCAAATAATTATGTTGGAAAAACTTATTTTACAATCTGTTTGAAACTCACTGTGGGAAATAAATCGATAGAAAAAAGTTAAAGGTAGCTTGGACTTGATTCTTCACAATAGTAATTATACTATTGGCATATTAGAAAAAGTCATAACTTCAATAGTGATCTTCCTTAGAAAGAATAATCCAGTTCGTACAAAAGAGGCCTTCATAAAGGTTCAATTTAAAATTTAATTTACAGTTTTCAACTTTTTGCTTAGTAGTGTATTGTGTATAGAAGAAAACGCCGGTCTATTTCATTAAGATTACATTTAGCCATTTAAGATTCCCGAACCTTTTTTAAATTACAGAAAACGTTCCTACCACCTTACGCTAGTTCAATATTTCTATTGTTCAATTATGCTTTCGTTGCATGACCTACATGAAAAGTTCCATTTATTCTGGTATTACAATACTATGTCATACTATTTCTGTAGTCGTGGCATGACTGAATTGAAGATACAAATGTAAATACATAGTAGTAATCATTATGAAATAATATTTTTTTTATGGAATTTCTTTACACCCACCGATTCGTTGACAAATTATTTTTTAAGTTTCAATCTTTATGAGACGATTCTAAGCATTTCTTTAAATCTTAAAGATTTAAATAGTTTATATTAACTAAAGCAGCAATATAGCTTAAAGGATACACTTTATATACTACACTTGTCGCGTCAAATACACTGCTGTGATCTGTGGACTATGGGAAAGGCAGCGGGAAACCAAACCATTAATTATATTTCCTAGTAAAGTTACCTAGGCTTCGGCTAACTTGATCGCCTACGTATTGTAAATATAAGTGTATGGCACTCGAAGCAGAATATAAATTAAGATTAAAGTTTAAAAGTATCTAAGTTTTAAAGATTGTGACCATAATCGACACATTAATGTCGTAGAAAGTAAATGTAATATTCAAACTAGGAAAGCGAAATAATTTAACTGATTGTTAGTAAATAAGAATTTACATCCTTACTCACAGCTTCTCTAAATGTAGAAGTTTTTAATATCAGCTGACGATTTGTATAAAATTATCATTTTTGTCTCTAGTTTCATATTTACAAATTATATGCATGTTTCCATCGAACTTTGGAAACATTTGACGATCATAGCATCTATTAATTAACAAAGCTTAATAAATGCTAAGGTAACTAGTTGAAATCCGAGAAAAGTCTAACTTTCTTATGACCGTTTTTGTATTTCGGAGATCACGTAGAGTCGGCGGTTTCTATGTTGATGATCGTTATCATTAACAATAATAACAGGATCACTGGCATATTTCCTAATCTAATATAAGCAACTATGAGATCTTAATGTTTTCCTGGCGAAAGAAGCTTTGGTTCAGTAGTAAATAAAACAGACATTTTGATTTAAATTTTACGCCTTCGTTCTTCAAACACTGAACCAGATACCTATGCTTTCTACCTCGTCATGAACTCTTGACCATCAAACAAAAATACCCATACGTTGTGTAAAAAGTGGTAACCAAACTTCGCAAGTTATTTTAAATAGACAGACTCACAAATCGTGAAGAAGTTAACCTTAATTTATGAATCTACTTGTTTAGAACTTCCAGTGGTGTAGCCATAATCATCTTAAAACACAATTATTTTCTTCGTTTCAGTCAGTTTACTATAACAAAGGTTTGGTGACTTTATTTTAGAGTTCTCTGGCAGTCTATCTACTCTAAAAGTGTAGATGCCACTACATTCTTTAAGAGTAAGGATCGAAAAGAAGCAGTCTCTCTCGGGAGTTTTCCATTGCCTGCAGAGGGAAAACGGTCAGAAAAATTCTCACTCCGTCCGGGTTTGAACCGATGGATTTCGGCTAACAGTTGACGCACTTTTTCTCACAAAACACAATTATCACAATTTAAATATGAGGAAATTGACCAACTCCAAGACGCAACCCGTTCACAAGAGCTCGATAGTATCGAATAAAAATTGATTTATAAATGAGAATAAAGATTCTTAATTAATTAGATTTAAACTATTAATATAATTATTAAAGAATTGTGCGTTACATTAACTAATTTTATTTTTTATTAGAATTTTACTAATACTTACTTTTTTTGATTTTACAACACCAAATCGGTGGCGTGATGAGTCGCGCCTGCTATTTGGATGCCTTTGACCCTTAAAGGTTGCCCAAATTAATAAGAGGATACAAAAAACACAAACTAAGTAACTTGAAGAGTAATTTTTTTCCAAAATATAAGATTTTTAGAACAACTGCCATCTGAGGATATTTGTCAAGATTCATTGGGATTAAATCTATCAATGAAACTGGCAATGGCATTTACTTTAAATAATGAGATGTTTTGATATCTAGCATTTGGCTTTTGAGAACATTTCTTTAGAACATAATCCTTGTAAAATTAACCTTCTGGTTTTCTATTAAGATATTCGTTTATTCGCAAATCAATTAAGATACATTTTTAATCGTTTAATTAACCTTTTATCGGAAAGATTAATAAATCCTTTTATTTATTTTTTCTCCGAGTCTTTAATAACCCCCGTTAGAGAATATTATATAATATAAATAAATAATCAAATTTTTAAATACTACACGCAAAAAAATACGTTCTTACCAGCTAGAATAATGTACTTGAAATTGACCCAATCATCCAAGGTTTTTAAATTTAAACATAATTTAAGAATGTCGTACTTAACTAATATTGCAGAAACCAATCAGTAATGTGATATCCTAGGTTGAGCATGCTTTGTTTGAATTTAAGAATGTTGCCATGCTTGGGCCAATTTCAAGAACGTCGAGAATGAATTTCTTTCAGTATAATACGTACTTAAATATACTTTTTATTTATATTATTAATCCCTCATTAACCAAATAAAGCAATACCGCGAATGAATAAAATATTTTTCTGCAATCAATTAACTCAAATCAAGTGCTCAAATAAAAAAATGCAGATATGTATAAGCGGTTTAGATGCAGACACTTGCAAGCTATTAGACTCGATTTAAGCAATTAACCACAAAACGAACACTCCATTAATCACTTAATAATGTTTTAAAAATAACCTAACACATTAAATGTCAGCTATCCGACCATTTTGAGAATCGCTAGCTTAGATCTACTAAAATTATCCCTATTACTTAAAACTAAGAAATTTATCAAACCTTATTTAAATAAACTTTATAAGTAATTAATAGGCTTGTCCATTAATTACATTAAAACATCAAAACTTGTCCAAAACGACAGACAGGCATACAACATGATCATATTATATCGCTTGTTACATATGCCGTACTACCAACAGCTACCGTCTCTCTTTAAATTTCAAATATGTCCCTCGATAATTTTCCGGCCCTTACCACCTTACTTGATGGAACTCAAATTTGTAAAATTTTATTACACGAACTAATAAACGGTTTTTCAAAAAATTCTACCATATTGCAAAGAACGATTAAAAAACATCCCACATGAAGTCTACAAAAAAATCACTAGAAAGTTAACTTTGGTCAAAATACCAGGTTGGTTGAAAAGTACTGAAAGCGACACCTATTAAGCAGTAGAGGAAGCAAAATTCATACGTCATTTTGATATTTTTTGATCTTTCATATGAACCTACTAAAAATTTTATTTCGATCTGTCAATTCATTCATTGTTTACAAACCATTTGAAGTCGACGTGTCGGTGTATTTTTTAACAATGGAAAAAACTGAGTATCGTGCAGTGATAAAATTCTTTGTTTTGGAAGGTTTATCAGCAACAGAAATTCATACAAAAATGGTGAGCGTGTTAAAAGAATCTGCTCCTTCATTTCCAACTGTACATCGATGGGTTTTAGAGTTTAAACGTGGTCGTACAAGCGTTGAAGATGAACCACGTAGTGGACGACCAAAACTGCAACAACACCAGAAATCATTGAACAAGTACATAATATTGTTAGTGAAGATCCAAGTTTGACTAAGCGTGAAATTGCTAATACCATAGGCATCTCAGACGAACGAGTACTCTATATTTTACATAAAGAATTACGTATGAAAAAGCTGTTTGGAAAGTTAGTGCCGCATTCGTTAACAATTCAACAAAACTCACACGAAAGCAAATTTCTCAGCATCATTTGAATCTTTTAATAAGAATAAAATCGATTTTGTGCGTCGTTTTGTAACTATGGATGAGACTTGGATCTACCACCATGATCCTAAATTGAAACAAGAACGATTACAGTGGACTGAGGCTGGTTGTTCAGCTCCAAAACAGGTGAAGTCAGGACGATCAGCAAAAAGGTTATGGCATCAGTTTTTGGGATGCAAAAGGATTTTATTGATTGATTATCTTGAAAAGGTAAAACAATTAACTCTGAATATTATTGTAACCTTTTGGATCAATTGAACGAACAAATTCGTGAAAAGAGACCCGGTTTGCAACATAAAAATCATCTTTCACCAAGACAACGCACCTGTCCACAAAAGTGTTTTAACAATGGCAAAATTCAATGAACTAAAGTACGAATTGCTTGAACATCCACCGTATTCGCCAGATTTGGCTCCTAGCGACTACTACCTCTTCAGAAACTTGAAACAATTCGTTCGTGGAAAGCGTTTTCATCGAATGAAGAAGCTATTTCAGTCGTGGAACAGTATTTTGCAGAGCTTCCAGAAAATCATTACAGAGATGGAATAAAATTATTGCACGATCATTGGAATAAGTGTATTGAAGTTGAGGGAGATTATATTGAATAAAAAAACTAATTTTATTTAAAAGTTCACATTTTTTCATTTTTGCTTTTAATACTTTACAACCAACCTCAACTACAGATACCAGCCTAAACTACCTCCGGAATCGAACCTAGAACCTGCGTATCAGTAGTTGATCTCACTAATTTCTAGATCAACGAAAGTCTTTCAATGATAAGACAATTTAAATAATTATTTAAAAATAATCGTCACCTAACAGAATCAAATTTCCGGCGTTTATTTATTGATAACACTCTATTTGTTTGATTTCTGTACTTGAAGTAGGAATGTATTTTTACTTCGAGTCACTCGGATCAACTTGCACTTTACAGGCGACATACGAATAAATTTAGAGCTGCTACGTAAACAAACATCCACTTGTACCTAAATCAGCTTGGAGTAAAAACGTACAACCACCTATTTCAATAAAAATTTGATCCAAGTACATACATATGTGAAAATCATTTTATAGGAATCCAACAATTCCTAATAAAAGTGAACTACCTATCCATGCAGGTTTATATTTTTGAAGACGAAAATACTACGCCTGAAGCAAGAAAGTCCTGCATAAAAAATGTAATTATTCGCCCAACTGAATCGCGAGCAGTCAAATTTTTTGCGGATTCAGTTACTTTGATGTTTAATTCATAATACCGAGAAAAAAAAATTTCGTTTTTTGAGGGAGAAGTCATTGAAATTTTCATTTGTTAACTTAAAAGTTAATTAACAATATGAAAATAAATAAATAATTTGAACTTCTATATATTTTATTGAAGTACAAGTATTGAACTATGAATCCTGAAAATTTCATTAGAATATCTCTAATAGCTTTTTAATTATCGATTTTTTAACTAAAAGTCATAAAAATTTTCATTAAAAAAAAAATTGTTGTTACAATGAAAATTTTCAAAAACTGTTTTGGGGATTCATTGTTTATAGGGAACACTTCATGAAAAAATACTCATATCTGAATTTGATAAGCAAGTGGAAAATGGGGTCCACTTGACATGATCTTGCTTTAAGTAATTAATAGGTTTGTCCATTAAAACATTAAAACATAAAACTTGTCGAAAACGACCGAGGGGTTAACCGTTGGTGAAGTTTTTTGTACACATCTAATGAAGTACATGAAGTACTGGGGTGGGGGTGTAGAACACCTTCCAGTGCACAAATTTTGGAATGAAGAACATTGCAGAACATGCAGAACCCCAGACCAAGTAGTTTACTTTTTATCAGAAGTAAACTGAAGATCTCCCGTTGCAGAAGCACTGGAGGGTGTTCCACACCCCCCAGACCCCCCGGTTTAAATAATTTATTTTTATTAAAAGTGAATTAAATATTTAAGCATATCTCAAGTTTATTAAAATTAGCTATGGCCCAGTAAATGTGTTTAATTCGTAATCTGACAATTAATTATAAACTACCTAATTATAAATTCCGTACTCCCTGGGAGGTAGATCTCTGCAACAGGAGAGTTCAGTTTACTTCTGATAAAAAATAAACTACTTGATCCGGGGGCTGGGGGGAAACACCCTCTAGTGCCTCTGCAACGGGAGATCTTTAGTTTACTTCTGATAAAAATAATCTACTCAATCCGGGGGGTCTGAGGGGTGTGGAACACCCTCCAGTGCTCAAATTTTGGTATTTCTGTAAGTCTCTTCTGTAAGAAGTATGGAGAATTATGATGAAGTACGTGAAGTGTAAAGTTAATTGTACACGATTTCCTCTAGCGGTTGACCCCTTGAAAACGACAGACGGGCATACAACATGATCATATTATATCGCTTGTTACATATGCCGTGCTACCAATAGCTACCATTCCTCCTTAAATTTCAAATATGTTTCTCGATAATTTTCTACCCCTTACTACCTTACTTGATGGAACTCAAATTTGTAAAATTTCTTCTTCTTAAATTAGGACTAGGTCCTGTAAAATTTTATTTCACTAACTAATAAACGGTTTTTAAAAAATTCTACCATATTGCAAACAACAATGAAAAAACATCCCACATAAAGTCAAAAAAAAAATCACTAGAAAGTTAACTTTAGTCAAAATACAATACAAATTAATGAAAAAATTATTTCAATCATGGTTGTTCAAATCACACGATTTCACAATGATAAACGCGTTCATTGATTTCTCACACGCAGGTCTTGCGATAAGTATAAAATACACGGCGTAGCAAAAGTAAAGATCGAGAAAAACTAGTAACAACATTTGTCGAGACAAAGTTTTATTACAGTATTTTTACATAGATTTCATATCCTACTGGTAGGTGGTTAGTGCAGGTTTTGTGCATAGAGGAGTTCGGCATATGAACCATAGTTTGCATTTCACGTTAAACTGAAGGTCCACTCTAATTATCGTTTCTGTTTTGTAAAATTGCTTTATCCCTAAATTATATATCGAGCTTGTTTTGTTGAAATTTTTACAAACTAAATAGATAAAATGATGCGAATTGTGAAGCCGAGAAGATGAGTTTTACAGAGAAAATCATAATGTTAAGGTTATTTTGAATATATTTAAATTTATGACTCTAAGGCAGCATACTTTTTTTGATAAATACTATAAACAGAATATTATGTTGTATATGGTATCTTTAAGTTTCGAGATAGATCTATGATCGCATGCTCAATTTTTTTCGATTTAAAAAAAATTCTCTCTTATTCTAAAATTAAATGTTATTGTTAATTATTAAGGTTAACCGACTAATCACAACAGTAGATTTCGTATTTGAGACGGTTTTAAGCATTGCTCGAACTAAGCATCAACTACAGTTACCAGCCTAAACTACCTCCGGAATCGAACCTAGAACCTGCGTATCAGTAGTTGATCCCGCTAATTTCTAGGTCAACGAAAGTTTCTTAATGATAAGACAATTTAAATAATTATTTAAAAATAAACGTCACCTAGCAGAATCAAATTTCCGGCGTTTATTTATGGATAACACTCTATTTGTTTGATTTCTGTAGTTGAAGTAGGAATGTATTTTTACTTCGAGTCACTCGGATCAACTTGCACTTTACAGGCGACATACGAATAAATTTAGAGCTGCGACATAAACAAACATCCACTTGTACCTAAATCAGCTTGGAGTAAAAACGTACAACCACCTATTTCAATAACAATTTGATCCAAGTACATAGTACATAGATATGTGAAAATCATTTCATAGGAATCCAACAATTCCTAATAAAAGTAAACGACCTATCCATGCAGATTTATATTTTTAAAGACTAAGATACTACGTCTGAAGCAAGAAAGTCCTGCATAAAAAATCTAATTATTCGCCCAACTGAAATATTATTAATTTATCATTATTAATTGCCTTGTAGAAACAAAGAATATCAGAACATGGTTAAATTGGTTATTTTAATTAATTTTTGCCTTTACAGTACAGTTCAATGCAAGTAAGGCACAGAAGAGGCGCAACTTGACAACACGTCAAGGAGAAAAATAAATGAGAAATGCTAGAAATTTTTAATATCTAACTGAGGATCTGCCGAGTTCAAATTTTGGTTGTATCTATATTAACTGTGCCGTGGTTTGGATCTTCATGATTTATATATATAATCAAGGAAGCGAGTACTATCAAAGCTAGAATTGTCTGATTTATTTAATGCAAATTTACGAAAACAATGTAATTGCTCTATTAATTATTAATGCTGATGTATCAACACCCATACGAAGGTTGGTGGGTAAAATTCATTGTTCAGTACGTAATATAATAATTATAATTTATTATTAGTACCTTGATGCTAATTAATAATACGCGTAAATAATTTACAAAAAATTTAGATTTTATGGTAGATTTAAAATAATTGCTAGAGACGTATGTAATGCACGTTTGCGTATTTAAAAACCCACTTTATGACAAAACCAAACAAGTTGAGGAAGATTAACTAACTTACATGCGTGTGGCAGTTTTGCTACGCAGCCTCTTTTTCAACTCGGAATAAAAAAAATTATGAGGTATTATGATTATTATTATTATGTGAAAAAGGATATTTATAGATTCTATAAATAGGTTTTTAAATTATGCCAATGTTAATAATTGCTAAAGTCTAAAACAGGAATTTTTTACTTCGGTTTTCCTAAAATACCTTTGTTAACTGAAATTTCTCTATTTGTAAAAGTGGTCAGTTCTTAATTATTTTTGACATTTTTCAAGGCTACTAATATATCATAATCCTTTTTACCACACCCTACATTTATTTTTGTGTTATCACAACCCACAAGGGAAATAAGTTTTTCCCTTTTTTTATAAGCAGAATAAAATTTATTGTTGCAATATGTTTAGAAATAATATATAAATTATTATATTATATTGAATTATAATTTCGATGAAACCATTTCTTAAGAAAAGAAAAATTTTGTTTTGTATTAATGGATTAGAATCACAGATTTCTCGGTGATAAAGTAATTTAAAAAATTCTGAATTTTATGTAAATTATGTACTTACCGCAAAGCTTTTTTATACATATCGAAAATGTATTTTTAATGATTGCTATGCTTTAAAATTAATGAGGCAGTGCTATATTGCGGAATTTTACAAAAAATATGTAAATAGTAACATACAAAAAGTGTGTCGTGCAACTTTTTTTTTCTGTAATTAATGTTTTGGCTACATATGTTTTGTATTATTTTCCTGAGGCATTTTAATTTTCATATTAACAAAATAAAACTTTTGAATTGGAGACAAATTACTTGGTTTCGATATAAATAGCTAGGTGTAGCTCAGATTTAAGACAATTCGCGCTCTCTAGGAGTAAATCTGAAAAGTGTGTTAAATGCATAGTGTATTGATCCTAAAATATTTTTATTCTATAAAGCTCCATCTTTCTTTTATATTCTAAAGGTATCAAAACATTTTGATACCTTGTCTATAAATATTTGGATTTCAATTTCAATCCTTAACTTTTTCATAGTGATAATGCTCTCGAAATCCTTTTAAATTAAAATTTCTGCTTAATGTCGTCTGCTTATTTAAAAAAATGAATTAAACAATCATTAATATAAATGACCATACTGATAGTAACTGGTCTACAGGAAAAACTAAAAGAAAAATTAAAAATTTTGAATTGCGAACACGAACCAGCAAGCGATTTTTGCAATAATGTTAACAAGTTTATCATACATTTTTAAAGTAAAATTGTACCTACCTACTCCAATTATCTTATTGTAAAATTATGGATGCTGTCATAAAATAGTATCCAGTACTACAAGCGCAATTTTTCTTCTTTACTTCACTCATGACGTCATATTATGTCTATCTGTATTACAGAAGATACCAATTTCAGAGTCGTTTTGTTTCATTTTATTTTTCTGTACATATTATACGAAATTCTGCAAATTGCACTTGAAAATCGGACAATTTTACAAAAAATTAAAATATAAGCTAGTCTACAATTAAATTTGATGTAATTATTTAAGGATTTTGACGCGGCCCAAATAGGTTCTGATTAGTGCGCCTGATTAACTGATGCACACCGGAAAACCGTTTAGATATGTATAGGCCATTCAGACGCTGTTTTTAAATAAAAATTTAATGTTTTTATTTTATATCTTTCATATAGACAAGTTTATATTAAATAGTTGTGCGACAATTCATAGATGAAATCAATTGTCTTACAGTAACCACTGTTTATTTTTAGCCGCATTAAACTTCTTTCCCTTTTCCGGATGGTTTTTCTTTACCATGCTTATTATTTGGTATTTTATGCTTCTTGTGTCACTTTTATAGGAATTAATAATTTTCCGATTGATTTACAAGTTTACAGATTCAATTGGGTTTTTCATTTGATAAATTAAAATGCTAATCTTAACCGCATTTCGATTGTGGGAACGTATTGGACACACCTCTTTTACAATTTTACCATTTATGTAACTTTCTGCAATTATTTGTCAGCTGGGAATTTTATGGCATCGTCTTCAAAGCGGAAATTTTTTAGGCAAATCGACAGCTTATATTGCTATTGGAGAGTATATTATAAGAAGTATATTAGTGGTCAATCAATTTCATCATTCAAAATAATCATTTTAATAATATCATATAAAATTTATTATAATAAAAGTTTCAAATTTCTTACAAAATTTACCTACTACGGATTTGTTAGATTTTTTCGATGTCTCCCCCTTTTCTTACTTAATACAATATGTACTTAAGCGAGTCCTGACACGATCAAAGCTAAAATGATTATTTTGAATGATGAAATTGATTGACCACTAATATACTTCTTATAATATACTCTCCAATCATATCATACTTTTTTATTTGTTTTTCTTTGCATCTGCAAAGAAAATTTGGTTCAGCTTAATATTTGGCAGGTGGTCAATGTGATGGTATAAATTTAAAATGGTACTATAGCAGAAATAATAGATCATAACTCTTTTCATAAGCAAAAAGAACGCAAGAAAAATGTGGCTAAGAACAGGTGACCCAGAAAGCCTAGAAGTGACCTAAGAAAGAAGTAAGGATACTTTTGAATTTACTTTGAATACTGAATGAAGACGTAGAGAAGTAGACAGAGTGTACAACCATGACCCAAGTTAAAGACGTTAACAAGATTGCAGCACCAACGTACGTTAATGTGATAAAGAAATTGAAAAATGGAAAAGCGCCCGGATGCGATTGAATTTGTATGGAAAAGGTGAAGAATGGAGAAGATATTCTAATAAGAAAATACATAAACAACTAGAAAGAATTTGGATAGATGAAGAGATGCCAAAGGAATGGGGAAAAGGTCAATAGTGCCGGTATATAAGAAAGGCAAGCTAGAAGAATGTGAAAATTATAGAGGTATAACGCTGCTACACGACATGGAACTGCATCTACTGTTCATTGACTTTAAGCAGGTTTTTGACTCAATAGACAGAAAAAAGTTATACACGATAATGAAACAAATGAAAATTCCAGAAAGCTGGTAAGAATGGTAAAACTAATATTAATTGAAACGAAAGCCACAGTCAAAACTAAACATGGAGAGACGGACGTCTTTGATGTCAATGCCGGAGTTAGATAAGGACATGCATTACCGCCAATGCTGTTTAATCCAGTTATAGAGAATATTTTGAAGAAAGTCGACTGCAAAGGTTGAATAACGACGAACGAAATACAAGTTCTGGCTTATGTAGATGATTTTGTAATTATTTCGAGAAGGAAGGAAAAGCTGCTGGTGGAGATCTTTAAAGAAATAAACATACATGCAAATGAGGTGGGCCTGACAGTAAATGAAAAGAGAACCAAATATATGATATATGCGACAGTAGACGTAAAAACAGATACCAAGGTCTCAGTACAATTAGATACAAATTTGAAGAGGTTGGTAGCTTCAGGTATCTGGGCGTCATGATAAATAGTAAAAGTGAAATACAAAAAACAAGAATATAAGCATAAGAACCAAAATAAGTATATATAAGAGTTTGATAAGGCTGATCCTGATGTACGCAGCAAAAACCCTAAGCCCTAAAAGCTGAGAAAATTTAAAAGAAAGGTAATTAAAAAAATCGTAGACCCCGTGAAGATAAGTGGAGGTGAACTGAGAATAAAAACAAATCCAGAATTGAGTACTGCAATAAGTAATGAAAATGTGATGAAATCCATCAAAGCGCAGAGGATAAGATAGATAGAACATGTATTCAGTCCTTATTCAGGATAAAGTGATTGAGGACTTGGAGAGGATGGGTATACAGAATTTGAAGCTGAAGTCCAGCAACAGAGTTGAATGGAAGAAAATCGTTAACGAAGCAAAGACACACAAACACCTGTAACAATGACACGAGATGAGGAGTGATTCACCGCAAAGTTAGGATTGAGAAAACTCTGTAAAAAGTGGTTATATTCCGTCAGGAATGACACCCAGATTCATTCATTCATTCAACTCTTTTTAGGGTTGTCCTACTAAAAGTTCGCTCTAGTTTTTTGTTTTACCTAAAATTTTTATTCTTTCTAATCTTCTAATCTAGATGATGGCAATTCATCACCATAGGCTGGCCGCCGGCTTTAAGTGCTATTCATAGAGCAAAAATCGCTTATAAAAAAATTTACTTTCATGATTCATTGTTTTAATTATTGTGCAAAACAACAGAAAAACTGCGAAAACGTTTTTTTATGCATTTTAAATAGTTTAGGATTATAACAGGAGGTATTAAAAGTCACATATTTAAAAATATTGAAAATAATTTATAGTAATATAAACAATGTTTGCTGTAAAATTTAAAATAGACAATTTACTTTATGCTTGTCGGTGTTTTTTTGGCTTTACAGACACAATTATTACAACTGTACATTTTCCATTTCTTTTTCTTATAAGTTGACTTACAAATATGAAAGTCTGCTATATAAAATGCATAAAAATTAAAAACAAACAAAAAATTCAAGAACTTCAAAGAGATTCGTTTTTGCAATAAAAAACTGCTGTATATTAAATGCATAAAACTTCAAGTGTTTAGATAAATTAAACAGACATTTTTGCCTTATCGAAAACATTAAATTTAAAAGAGCAATCGTATTAAATTTTCCATTTATACACTTTACACTGTAAGACTGGGGTTTAGTTATAATTTTTTTTGATCGTCTTAGAAATATATTGACTATTTATCTTAAAATTAGATGAGGAAACACGAAAAGGTATTTTATATTTTTCCAATTTAACTTGCATATTAAAATAAAATACGAGTATTTCACTAATTTAGAATGCTTTCTTTTAAATATATCTTTTTTAATTTAAATAATATTAACTCCCAATGCAAGACTGTTGTATTGAATATTTAAACAAACTCAATTTATGATATACTCTTGCCAAATTTAAATTGTAAACTTTATTGTGTTCTATTTTTTGAACTTGCTTTTAATATTTTGACATATTATTTTAATACGTTGCTGCTTTTTTAATCTATCCTGATGATGACAATATAACTGAAACCGGTTGATGTAAAGATTTGTAAAATTTGACAAGAATATAACATAAATTTAAATTTGTTTATGTATTTATTGATTTAGTTATTTTATTACATCTTTCATAGGATAACGATTAAAATTGTGCAAATATATTATTCCTTTTTAATTATAATAATTGCTTTTAGTATATAAATGAAGTATAAGGTCTATCGGGCTGTGGTATAAGACCTTTTCCATATTTTAAGCTTTTTGCAGATAACTAAATTTTAAACATTTCCTATCATTTTAAATGCGAGTTTTGGCTAAATTAAATATGGTTATTTAATATGTAAAGTGTGAATAGAACCAAGTGCCATTGATTTATTAAAAACTGCAACGTTTTAGGATGAATAGCAACGACTAACACCTTTAAATTGACAACGTTTGAATATTGAAAATTTTATAAAAACAGTGAAAAGGAATATTGTATCTATAGCCACTTAAATCATAAAAAAACTGTAAGAGCATTTAAGTGGAATGATACTTGATTGCTTTTAAACAAAATTTTCAAAATCAGCAGTCTATTTATAGAGAAATTTTTTTATTGACAAAAACTAAAGATAACATTGTTGTAATTTTTATTGTTAATTTTATTATCGATCCATGCTTGAAATTAATAAAACCTATGTGGTTTGTGGTAAATGCATTGTGGTTACCAGAGTAGGTCAATATATTTATTTTGTTTACTTTTAATGTAATAATAGTTGTTAAAATTGGGTATTTTTTTGTACTTTTTTTAATATTATTTTACCAACAACAAATTTTAGACCAAAATAAATTAGTACAATATATAACCCACACTTATTTCGTTCATTGTCAGTTGAATAATTATGCAAGTGAAGCAGGGAGAATTGTAAACTTTTAGATTCGTGAAGAGTTATTCTCCCTTTTAACCCATGCTAATGGTTTATAACAAATTATCACAATTTCCTACCAAAATAAGTTCCATTTATTATAATAAAATCTGTTTCCACATATAACTTTATACACAAACTTTACCTTCTAATTGCAATTGTTATTCCACACATCTACTGCATTGAATGGTGATTAATCGTTTACCATTCAATTCATTTATTCAGCTGTCGGCACTGTTACTGATGATAGACACAATCAAAAAGTAAACTGTTAACTGAATTTTTATATTTTCAAACCTATTAAAGTGCAATTGTTAAAAATACAAAACCACGCTATTGTTGGAATTGATTTAATATAAACTATAGTAATTTTTATTAAAAATTTAAAAAACTTCACGGTAAGTGTACGATAAGCGAGCGGTTGGTTAGCGTGTTGGCTTATTTTCACGGGTTTTACTCCTGTGGTGAGTCAATCTTATGGTAGATATTGTTTATCTGCTGCCCTAGGTCACCTTATAAATTAATGGTTTAAATATTACACTACTCTAGAATGGAAGGTGTAAAAATAATCTATTTGCGTGGTACAGAATGAATACTAGGTCAATCAAAAAATATGAATCAAGCACCAACTTCGTGTCTTTGGTTTTATAATACATATCTATGACCATGTTATTATTTGTATACGTAATAGAATAACGTTTGATTAAAAACACACCAAGTTGTATTGCATCAATTAAGCCTTCACCTTAAACACCCATATAGCGCGTCGATATTCAACTAAGACTAAACTAAGAAATATTAAACCATATCCTACTGAAAGGGTTGCGATATAACAAATTAAAGAACTTTAAATTCTGCGTCGAATGAGTACTATAACTTGATAAATTAGTTACGTGGTATGGTCCAAAGCCACAGTCAAAAAACGACGTTTTTTTTCAACCTTGTCAAAAACTGAGATATAGTACTATACATATATGAGTCTGTTGCTTAGAAATAAGTACTCTAAGAGAAAAACTCGTAAAATAAATGATGTAGAGCATTAATTTTTGCGTCCACTGCGTACCATAATTTTTAAATTCAGTCAAGTATACTTCTAGAAATTAACAATCTTTCGATGACTGGTAGTTGAAATAAGGAACCCATGAATGTATCTTTTTGGTACCTGGGTTTCAGTACCTGAGTTTCAACTTTATCCAGCAAACCAAAAGTATTCTTCTATCGCATTTCTATATCATGTTTTATAATAAACTCTTCAATTGCATTAGATATGTTGTAATTACCTTGCAGTTTATTTTAAGATGCAAACTAGAGACTAAGCAAAAACTACGTCTCTGACGTGTAAAACGTCTTTCCAACTCAATATGTGTCGAAATCACATCATTGCATGAGATCCTCTAATGCCCGATTTATTCACCTAGAGATATCACGTAGATAGTCTTTATCTATTATTTATCTATAAGATAAATTAACGAAGTAGCCAATTACATTTCTGATTGATTTGTTTCGCTGCCCTGTGATTGGTTACTTCGTTAATTTATCTAATAGATCCATCATCTATGAGATATCTCTAGGTGATGAAATCGGGCATAAGTCAGTTATGAGTCTAACTGTAGTTATAGTTCAAAAAAACTCTGTGGCGTAATGAAAAAGTATTAGAGACAAAGCTATTGTTTATATGTACACTATCGGCCAAAAGTTTGGATACACTTATGTACATATTATTTGTATATTTAACAAGAATCTCATGCTTCACAAAAGCATTTTCTTAGTCGAAAAGCTATGTTACTGTCCTTAACTGACCTTTCTTGGTTAGATATAGAAGAAATATTCTGAGTGAGCCTTATGGCATCGACATTGAAAAATTGTACAGTTGTAACTACCACGAACCAACTAATCTAAATTAGAATTTTTATAAGAAGAAACACTTGTGTAATAATGAGTAAAGTTAAATGTCAAACATGGAAATGAATCACTTATGACGTTGGGTTCATTTTTTGGCTGAAGTATAACAAATTTTCGCTATTATTAAGAAAGTTAAATTTTTCGTTTATTTTCAAGTTTTGCACTGCTGTATTGAAAATTTTAACCTGCAATGTATGTATATCACAATAACCGACCCTCAAAATTTGAGTTGCAATCTTTGTTTTTATAAAAATGTTCAAATCACCTTTATATTGTCGTGTATTTTAACTTTGCTTTCTTAATCATTTACCAACTACCTCAACTCTCTAACAACACAAACTTTAATTTAAAATTTTGTTATTATTTTTACAACTTAATTATATGGGGTGATCCAAATTGAGGTGCAAAAGTAATTTAATTAAGAAATCAAGAAATTTTTATAAAATTCAGTTTTATTGGCATCAATTACGTATCAAATATGAATCACCCAAATGACCTCCACATTGTTGACATTAATACTTACCGTGCTTAACATCAGCGTTAAAAATATAGACCGCACCCGATCAACCAAATATGCAGCGTGCGTGAAGTTAGCCCCATTTTTGAATTTTAAATTTTGATGGTTGTGCTGAGTTGTGCTAGTGTTGTGCCAACTTGTGCCGATCGAAGAAAAACAATTTAGTTATTCGTTTACGCTTAAAATTAAAAATCGATTTTACGTTAGCCCCATTTTTGAAAAAATGAAATTTTTTGTTGTGCTAAATTGTGCTAGTTGTTCTGAACATTGTGCTAAAATTTTAGTCTAATAGGATTAACCGTTTTCGTAAAAACACAAAAACCCATTTTGAGTTAGCCCCATTTTTGAAAAAATGAAATTTTTTTTGTTGTGCTAAATTGTGCTAGTTGTTCTGAACATTGTGCTAAAATTTTAGTCTAATAGGATTAACCGTTTTCGTAAAAACACAAAAACAATTTTGAGTTAGCCCCCATTTTGAAAAATGAAATTTTTTGTTGTGCTAAATTGTGCTAGTTGTTCTGAACATTGTGCTAAAGTTTTAGTCTAACAGGATTAACCGTTTTCGTAAAAACACAAAAACGATTTTGAGTTAGCCCCCATTTTTGGAAAAATGAAATTTTGACCGTTTAATATCGCCGTAATTTGATCAATATCAATCAAAGTCACGGTCAATTGTCATGAGATATTATAATATTAAATTCAATATTACTTTCTGAGGCATAGGTAGTATCGTCACTACTATTACTTGCGTTTAAATGAGATAGCTTGCTTTTTCTACTATTTTATGATACTGTAAGAGCTTGTCTAAAATGTTAAATCGATTTGCTTTTATTAGAGTGTATATATATTTCGGAGACAAATTATGATTTAGATGCTCTGAGATTTTGTCGTAAACTTCTGAACTAGGTATTACAGGAGCCCCACTGCATCCAGAACGTCTCGAAATTCTGGTGTTAATAAAAGATTTAAAATATTTGGTATATGCTTTGCCATTTAGTTTGTTGGGATTACATGCAAGTGTTGTAAAGGGTTGCTTTTAAAATATCGGCGGTGTCCGATTCCACCGATGGTCAAGGGTTTTTATAATCCCACATGACGATTCCACCGCTGCCATCGGGCAGGTAGACTGGTCAGAAATGTAATCTTTTAATTTTTAAGCCTATAAGCCCTTAAGTTCTTAAGTAGATAAGATATATACAGGGTGGCGTATGAATCGTAGGGAGGTGGATCAAAAAACCTTATTAGAGAAACCATAAAAAAAGTAGCGATTTTTTCCACAATGCCACTTTCGACCTAATTAAAATTCTATTTTTTCAGAGTTTATACCAAATATTTTTTGGTTTTTTTAACTTTATGAATAAATTACATTTTTTTAAAAAGAGTTCAATCATTTTACTCATATTAATGATCATGCTCGGTGCCAACTAGAGCAGCGTTAGAAACGAGTCAGTCGCTCCCTGAGATCTGCCGCGTCAACTTTCAAACTTTTCGAGTTGGAGCCGCTTAAGGGATGTTTTAATGAGTTTAGCACTTGTCAAAACCGCTCGAAGCGCCGTCCGAGCCCCGGAGGGCGAGGGCGGTTGCGGAGAGTAGGTTTTGACAGTGCAACCACCTCAGAAACGAATTCACACAAAAAGTTACTCATATTAATGATCATACATAATACTTGTATTATTTCTTATACATTAATCCTACTAATACCCTATAAGCTGACCCTGACCCTCATCGGTGAAATCGTCTACTGCTCAACATTGACCATTTTGGGATAGGGATTAACTTTTGACCATCGGTGGAATCGGGCGGTGGCCTAAAATATTAGTTTCCTATATATCAATTACAATGTGGAAAATCCGCTTATTAACGGATTATCTGGTTAATGTGGATAATCCGCTATAAATGCAAATTAACTGATGAAATGATAATCACTACAAGTTTTTCGTTTTGATTTTCTTTGTTTTAAATTATTCGTTTATCGTTGTTGTGATTTATTCGTTGATTTTCTAGTATATTTGATGAAGTAAAATATAGTATATAATATAAAAAGTTTATTAAAAAGGATTGCCAACTTGTTAAATGCTTTACCAATTATATTTGATTTTCGAAAAATCAAATATAAAATTATTGCAAGGGTTGGCGCGCAGCAGGTTCACAGTAAGGGGGCACGTCCCCAAATGTTGAAAAGAAAAACAGTTTTGTTTCGAAAATTTTTCAAATTTGAAAATATTGTAAATCTTTAAAAAATTGTAAATAAAAGGGAACCCCAAAAAATTTTACTTGGCGCGCAGGGTACGAAACACGATTTAAGAGAGGAATACATAACAAATCTATGCGACAGATGGCGCGGTACATAACAAATAATAAAATTGGCTGTAGACACTATCAGTACTATTTAAATTAAACTTGTTTAATGTAGCGAAACATAAATATACGGAGAAGGCAATAAGCAAATTTGAGGAATAACGAATTAATTTTATTTAGAAAATTGCAACATTTTAGTAAAAGCAAAATTTATTGATTTTCTTTACATAAGTATCATCTAGAATCAACGGATTTCGAGTTATGCATTAAATTAAGAGAAAAAATGTAAACAAATTCCAAGTTTTATTTTTATGCGTTTTTTGTGTACACCCTGTATATAAGTTACGGTCAATGATTCTCTGATATCATCATTGTCCAATCCTTTTTGTCCATTAACTTTATTGACCTATTGTAAGTATTACATCAGATATAAATATTTACATCATTGGCCAGTGTTAACGGGCATTGACGTCAATGGCCGGATAATGACATTAATGGCCAGCATAATTGGGTGTTGAAATCATTGGCCGGTTATTGACATCAATGGCCGATTTACATCATTGACCGTGACTTTGATTGATATTGATCAAATTACGGCGATATTAAACGGTTAATCCTATTAGACCAAAATTTTAGCACACAGTTTAGAACAACTAGCAAAATTTAGCACAACAAAAAATTCAGTTTTTCAAAAATGGGGCTAACTGAAAATCGTTTTTGTGTTTTTACGAAAACGGTTAATCCTATTAGACTAAAATTTTAGCACAATGTTTAGAACAACTAGCACAATTTAGCACAACAAAAAATTTTATTTTTCAAAAATGGGGCTAACTCAAAATCGTTTTTTGTGTTTTTTACGAAAACGGTTAATCCTATTAGACTAAAATTTTAGCACAATGTTCAGAACAACTAGCACAATTTAGCACAACAAAAAAAATTTCATTTTTTCAAAAATGGGGGGCTAACTCAAAATCGTTTTTTGTGTTTTTTACGAAAACGGTTAATCCTATTAGACTAAAATTTTAGCACAATGTTCAGAACAACTAGCACAATTTAGCACAACAAAAAAAATTTCATTTTTTCAAAAATGGGGGGCTAACGTAAAAATCGATTTTTTTAATTTTAAGCGTAAACGAATAACTAAATTGTTTTTCTTCGATCGGCACAAGTTGGCACAACACTAGCACAACTCAGCACAACCATCAAAATTTAAAAATTCAAAAAATTGGGGGCTAACTTCAGCACACAAATTGCAAGGAAAAATTTTTAATTAAAATTTTCATATTTTCAGTCGGAGAACAAAATATCACATAAAACTTGGCATCAACTAAATCAAATTCAGTTGTTCTAAAATTTCCAAAAATTCAAAGGAAGGAGTAAATTACATACTATAACAAACTATACGGCATTCGGATGTAAGTCTAAAATTCAATATTAATTCGCAAAGGGAAACATCTAAATCTTAACCATGAAAATCATAATATGCTTAAATCTTCTTTGATTAACTGGCTTATAGTATTAAGAGAAATATTACTTCTTTAAAACGGTTTGACGGATTAGATGTAATTTTCTAAAATTCAAATATCAGCATTCGAAAAAGGAAAGCCATTTAAAATTGTATTTCAAACAATGAAATTAATATGCTAAATCTTCTTTGGGACATGTGTAAAACAGTATTTTAAAATTATAATATGTTTATTTTATTAAAAACATGCTGTTTTGACATTACTCTTAAAATTTTATAAAACCTATAAAACAGTACAATATAGATGAAAATATATAAAGCATTTAAAATTCTGTATCTTCAAAATTACAGCATAATGAGAAATAATTTTATTTCATGTACATTTTAAATATAATATTAACATCCTTTCATTATGTACTCTGATATAAAATAAAAAATTAAGTAACAGGGTCAATAAGCTGTAATAATTTACATTTCTAAAATTTAGTTTAATCAACTCCTGATATTTAATCTACAAAATGTAAGTAAAAGGTGAAAAAATAAAGCTAAACGATAGTTTCATACAGCTATAAACAAATTTTATTTCATTATATATTGGTAGAATGTATATAACAGGGTTAAAAAGAACAATTTCCTTTTCATTTATAAACTCCTGATAATTATAATCTACAGAAATTTAACGAAATAGGTGAAACGCAATAACTTGATAGATGTTTCGGATTTTATAAATATTATTTAAACTGATTTGGATTTGAACTCCAGTAATTTCCTCCTAACTTATTACTAATCTACCAAACAATGTAATTAAAACGTGGTGTAGAACGAATTTAAGTAGCATGAGTTTCATTCACTATACAAAATTACTTTTCCGTTTCATTTTCAATATAATTTCTAGTTACGAACTAAGACCTGTATTAGTACACGGATAACCTGAAATAAATCTGTTGACTTGTAATTTATTAGCATGGTTTTATCTAAATAAAATTGCTTATTCGTAAACATTACAATACTAATTCAGGTTCAGAATCTAATAGACTGTGACAGACAGACGGATAGCCTAGCAAAAATAGTTTTGTCTTTCGGATTTTATAAATATGTATAATGTAGAACTAATGTATACACAGCCGCGATTTGAACCCAGAGTTTCCGCTCTCTAACTTATTAACGAACAATCATACCAAAACACTAATTTGGTTTTATATTACAAATAACGTGAGTGTAGAGACGAATTTAACGGTAGTGAGTTCGAATCTCATCTACTACCAAAATTATTTACTCCGTGATTTGGATTTCGCCTTAAGCTCAAGTTAATTTCTATTACTTCAACTAACCAACTCGGCTATTATATGTGTCTACGTATAACCTGTAAATAAAATCTGTTGACTTGTAATTTATTAGCATGGTTTTATCCCTAAATAAAATTGCTTATCCGTAAACATTGTACAATACTAATTCAGGTTCAGAATCTAATAGACTGTGACATACAGACGGATAGCCTAGCGAAAACAGTTTTTGAATTGTTTAAAAATAGTTTCTTGAATTTTGGTTGTCGACCATTAAATTATTTAAATGTTTTTCAAACAACATAAATTGTTTTATTACAAAATTTAAACATTTTCTCAATTAGAAAAGATTGAATAGTTTTTAAAAGTCATTAGTACTTTTGTAAAACATCAAAATTCATGTTATGAAAACTTCTACGTGCTGGTTTTCACACAAAAGAAGTAAGTTTTCATGATTTATATATTTATGAAAACTCATTGCTAAATTAATACCTCGACTTTATTTTCTTATTTTTATTATAATGACGTGATACTGATGTAGAAATAACGAACGATCTGCGAATTCCATATATTGACATACATTTGTGACGTAGTAAACCTGGATCAAGTCTCAAGAGGGCACGGAATGCTACCTGAACTCTTCAACGTAGATCTCGTAACACCTTACTTTTACATAAGAACTTGGCCTATTTACCTGGCCGATATTGAAAATATTTTCAGTCAAGGTTTTTTTCGAAACCCGGGAACTAAATATATACATATTTTAAATTCGTTGTCACTTTCTTCTAAATTTTTAATTTAAATACCGTTAAATTACTAAAGAATTTTATGGTTAAATCCCTGATTGATGAGGCGTCTACTTTATTTGCAATAATTTGGGAAAACGAGAATTAAACCACCTTTTTATTTCTTTACTGTTAGGGATTTTTAAATATAAATTTTTAGTTTCATGTTAACATTTTCATACAATTTCATTTAATTAGCTAAGATAAAGGCTCCTTCTTAATTAATTGTAAAACAAATGTTTTTTAAATAACTACAAGTTTTTAAAAAGGGGATAACACATTTTTTTAAATAACCAAAATTTAAAAATTTGAACTTAATTATTTCATCACGTATGTTAAAGATAACAAACTAAGTATAATCCGAAAAAAAGGTTTTAAATTACTCATTTAAATTATTAAATAAAATTGTAAATTTTACTGTACCGTTTATGAAAATACATCAATAATTAAAATTGTTTCATAATTTAAGAATTTTAATTAAATTATCAGGTTTCAGATGGGAAAAGCTTCGATGCCATAAAGTAAAGTAATTTGTACCCCTTTGGGGCAAGGGAATAAAATGTTATTTTTAAAATTTGCAAACCTGTAAATTACTTTAAAACTTTTTGAAAAGTACAAAATCCATTTTATTTTCTTAGATTGGGCACTACAACGAAAAACTACAGTGCAGTAAAATTTAATTTATTTCAGTATTCCGATTTATTTTTGAATCAAGATTTAGCTTGGTTACACTCAAATGGTCTCAACATCTCCAAAGAGTTTTCCCAAACTTATTGCAATGATGAAATTTGTATGGAAACATAAATTAGGGGATGATTACCTACAAAATTTAGTTAAGTCGATTTCCCGGCTTTTTACAATGTGTAATAGAAGCTAAAGGTGGTACAACGAAGTATTCAAAGATTTATTACTATTGTATTTCTGTTTCGTAATAAATTTTAACATAAAAATATTTTTTATGCTTTTTATAAAATATTTGCATTCTTAAATTAACCATAATTCGTTAATAATTTTTGAACCGTGTATTTCTTTGGGTAAATATAATATTATTTAAAAAGTTTAAACTGGATAAGGGAGTACTTGATTGGGGCTTCAGTATGGTAAAGTAATAGTGCCGTTTTTGACAAATTTAAAGTCGATAGCACTCGATTATTATCGAACATCGCTCGCCACCAGGGACCCGGGCATTTCATATTGCCGCCACTGTATATGTAGGTACAAGTATGTATGTATATAAAAAATTTTAATTATATTTTTATAATTAATGTTATGAATATTATAAGAATTTTATGAATTATCTATCCAAAGTATTGAACTAATATAAAAGCAATATTAATACTGTAAGTATTTATTGAAACGTTAAGTTACATTTTATCATCCCCTCTGATCTCAGAATTTTATCTTAACTTTTATCTCGTGAAATATCTTTAATTTTTTTCATGTTAGTATTTATTACTTGTATTGCCCCAAATTGAACAAGCGTACATTAAAAAAGACCGGATTAATGATTTGTAAAGAATAATGCAATATTCAAGTCTTAAAGATGGTTTTCTGTTCCATAACAATTTGCCCGTGGCACTGTTAAAGAAATTTTGTGAAAAAGCAACCTTTTAACATTAACAATGCAATTTTAAAACAAAAATTCGATAAATAAAATACATTTATCAGTTGAATAGTTATTCCAAATTTGTTCCACAGCAAAACTAGCCCTTATTGTTCTAATTAACAATAAGCATGAATTAAGTAGTACATAACTAATTGGTTCGGTAGCGCAATTAGTGAAAACTCGTGCCAACCTCTACCAATAGCCGAAGGTTTAAATTTGGAACGAGGAACATATTTTTTTATTTTCCTACCCAACAATCTTCTTAATATTCTTTAAATTAAAGTAATGTGCGTATATGTCATCGTTAGTTATTATTGAAGTTACGCATGTAACAATTAAAAAATTATGTAACCATTACACCATGACTCAAAAGGATTAAATTATGATTGTAAATTTCTTATTGCACGAGAAACACCACTAAAAATGTTCTTATACAGAAAGTAGGGGAAGTATAATTAATTAATGCCACAGGTGTTGTGAAAAAACTACCCAAGTTAATTTCTATTACTTCAACTAACCAACTCTGCTATTATGTGTCTACGTATAACCTGTAAATAAAATCTGTTGACTTGTAATTTATTAGCATGGTTTTATCCCTAAATAAAATTGCTTATCCGTAAACATTGTACAATACTAATTCAGGTTCAGAATCTAATAGACTGTGACATACAGACGGATAGCCTAGCGAAAACAGTTTTTGAATTGTTTAAAAATAGTTTCTTGAATTTTGGTTGTCGACCATTAAATTATTTAAATGTTTTTCAAACAACATAAATTGTTTTATTACAAAATTTAAACATTTTTCTCAATTAGGAAAGATTGAATAGTTTTTAAAAGTCATTAGTACTTTTGTAAAACATCAAAATTCATGTTATGAAAACTTCTACGTGCTGGTTTTCACACAAAAGAAGTAAGTTTTCATGATTTATATATTTATGAAAACTCATTGCTAAATTAATACCTCGGCTCTATTTTCTTATTTTTATTATAATGACGTGATACTGATGTAGAAATAACGAACGATCTGCGAATTCCATATATTGACATACATTTGTGACGTAGTAAACCTGGATCAAGTCTCAAGAGGGCACGGAATGCTACCTGAACTCTTCAACGTAGATCTCGTAACACCTTACTTTTACATAAGAACTTGGCCTATTTACCTGGCCGATATTGAAAAATCGATTTTGCAGTCACTAGGTTTTCTTTTCGATTAATTCCTGGTATCCTAAATATATACTTTTTATTTATAAATTATAGTTATTCAATTTCTTCTAATTTAAAATTTATATACTGTTATTATTACTAAAGAATTTTCATGTTGAAAACCCAATGATTGATGAGGCGTGTTTACTTTATTTTCACATCATTAGTGAAAACGAGAGAAGGAAATCCGACCTTTTTTCATTTCTTTTACTGTTAGGTATTTTTAAGATATATGTGAAGTTTTAGTTTCATTTTAACGATTTTGCAGAACAATTTCATTTTATTAGCTGTGTATAAAGGAAGCTCCTTCTTAATTAAGTTGTAAAAACAAATCAAGTTACTTTAATTAAATAGTTACAATTTCAAAATGGTTGTTATAACACATTTTAATTTGCACAAGTACACCAATATTAAAGTTAGATACTTAATTATTTCATTCACGTATTTTACAGATAACAGAACTACGTATAATCCAACAAAAGGTTTTTCAATTACTTCACTTAAATTACTAATTGATAAAAAGTTGTCAATTGTACTGTACTCGGCTATGAAAACAGATCAATAATTTAAATTGTTTCTATAATTTAAGAAGTTTTGAATTTACATTTCTATTCAGACTTGCAGATGGAAATTCTATAAGATGCAAAACGTAAAGTGAACTTTGTACCGCCTTTGGGTCAAGGGAACAAAATGTTATTCTTAAGAAATTTGGCGACCGTGAAGTTCACTATTCAAACTTTTCGGATAGTACAAGATGCCATTTTTATTTTCTTAGATTGGGCACTACAACGAAAAACTACAGCTGCAGTAAAATTTAATTTAATTTTCAGTATTCCGCAGTTTTATTTCTTTTGAATACAAGATTACAACATTGCGTTACACTCAAAATTGTCCTCAATAGCTCAAAGAAAATCGCCACTATCTCTGAATTTTTATGGCACTTGCATAGAATCGTTTCTACTTTCTCCCTCCCTGGCACATATAAACGTTACACATTGTTTGCAGTGATCGTGAGGTTGATTAATCTTCTCTTCATTGAAGACCCCACCCCTACTTTACAGAAAAAGTTCTCCTTTTGCCTCTTATAAAACAATATACTATCTTAATTATGTACAATCAAGTTAAATTAACAATTAAACAGTTTTTTTCCTACTGTCTAAATATTTTAAACAAGGATTAAATTTTCTTAATTATTAATTTAACGTGACTATTGCTAAAAATTAGTTTTAAAACATATTTTGCAACTTAGAAATCACTCAATCATACATAATTATGTGCTAATTAAGTAATTTTGTTTAAATAATAAACTAAAATAATTTATCTCTTCTATATTCGTCTATCTAAGCCCACCTATTCGCTAAACGTTTTACTTTATCATTTACCAGGTAACACACCTCAGAAGTTATACGTACATAAGCCAACATTTTTCCGCTGTGTGGTAATTGCACACGAAACTGAACTTAGAAATATTTAACATAGAATTACCATTGAATAAAGACTCCTATCGTATAAAAAGCGTAAATGTGTTAAAGTTTTCATAATTTTTACTAGAAGTAAGAGCCGTGTACTTCAACTTGCTGAATTAATTTTTAACTTCTGAAGCGGTTCTCTTCCAATAGCGATACTGCCATTATAATATATAGGTGTCTGTCTGCTCTACTTCGAGAAAATTTTGTTGTTTCACGCGAATGTAATAACAATTTTATGTTACCTTAAAAACTAGTAGGGTCAACACTATATTCTTCTACTGTATTTTCTAGTAAATTGCTATTGAGAATATGGGGTTTATCAGAATGAAATTTATAGCATGCAATCGGTTGATAACATAGAGGTACAAGTATGTAGTATATAAAAATTTAATTATATTTTTATAATTAATGTTCTGAATATTATAAGAATTTTATGAATTATCTATCCAAAGTATTAAACTAATATAAAAGCAATATTAATACTGTAAGTATTTATTGAAACGTTAAGTTACATTTTATCATCCCCTCTGATCTCAGAATTTTATCTTAAGTTTTATCTCGTGAAAAATCTATAATTTTTTTCATGTTAGTATTTATTACTTGTATTGTCTCAAATTGAACAAGCGTACATTAAAAAAAACCGGATTAATGATTTGTAAAGAATAATGCAATATTCAAGTCTTAAAGATGGTTTTCTGTTCCAGAACAATTTGCCCGTGGCACTGCTAAAGAAATTTTGTGAAAAAGCAACCGTTTAACATTAACAATGAAATTTTAAAACATCATTTCGTTAAATAAAATACATTTATCAGTTGAATAGTTATTCCAAGTTTGTTCCATAGCAAAACTAGCCCTTATTGTTCTAATTAACAATAAGCATGAATTAAGTAGTACATAACTAATTGCTTCGGTAGCGCAATTAGTGAAAACTCGTGCCAACCTCTACCAATAGCCGAAGGTTTAAATTTGGAACGAGGAACATATTTTTTTATTTTCCTACCCAACAATCTTCTTAATATTCTTTAAATTAAAGTAATGTGCGTATATGTCATCGTTAGTTATTATTGAAGTTACGCATGTAACAATTAAAAAATTATGTAACCATTACACCATGACTCAAAAGGATTAAATTATGATTGTAAATTTCTTATTGCACGAGAAACACCACTAAAAATGTTCTTATACAGAAAGTAGGGGAAGTATAATTAATTAATGCCACAGGTGTTGTGAAAAAACTACCCAAGTTGAATTTCAAGTTAGATACTGTCGATGTTCTTTATGCAACTTGATACCTTTTGAAATATAGACAATATGACACACTATATCCGGTCTTAACATGCGTTGAATAATAACATCACAAAAATTTTACGTTAAGCAAGAAATAAATAACAAGTTTTATTTGTAATGGCATTTATAATATATTATATTCCAGCGACTTTAAGCTTCAATGAACCTATACTTACTACGAAATTTGGAACTGAATTTATTGATAACTTCCAGGATTTTATTTATTCCAGTGTGTAAAGCACATACCTATATCACATATCAATTGTCAAACTTACAGTTTACTTTTTTTGTAAAATCAATAATTGTTTTATATTAGTGGTACGTCACAGTACCACTAATGTTAATTAAATATAATAATATTTTTTAGGTGTAAAGAAAAATAGCATAGGTCAATCGGAGTAAAAGTACTTTTGTGCTCGTTTATACTTGTCGGACTCGTGTTGCTATACTTGCAATCCTACAGGCTATCTACTAAAGTGTTACTTTTGTTTATTATAAGATAATATGGATACGATTCAATGGCAGTTACATTTTAGCATTATTTATTACAACGATAATAAAATAATTATCTAGTGGAACGTATTATTGGTAATCGAATTTATTTACGTGCTCTTACCTTTATTAATGGTAGTTGCCTTTGATGTTTTAATTTGATTTTTATGTGTTTTAAATTTAGAATATCTTGGCTAGTTTTCAAAACTTTATGGTTTACACGGAACAAAATTTTCTCTAAATGTGCAGTCTTTCCTTCCTATTAAATTATAATTTTCAAAAATTTTGTTTGGCAATAAAGTTTTTTCAATTTGTATGGAATAATAACAGCAAATATTTTACTTTTTAGTAGTAGTCCAGTCATTTGGTGCTCAAAAGGGGTTACCTGGAAAGTTTTCCGGAGTTTTGAAAATTGGTATTTTTATAGATTTCGACGTGCTCTTTTCGAATTTTCACTTTGCCACCTCGTATCGTTGCCGCTCGAGCCGCCATATTGGAAAATGGCGGCCAAAAACAGTTTTTGACAATATCTCCTTTTCTATTCATTTTATGATAAAAATAGCTATATAATAAATTAAACTAGAGAAAATTCCTATAATTTTTGTCCTAACCTTTTTGTAAAACAAATAGTTTTAGCGTACGAACTCCTTAAAGTCGACTCCTACACACCTTTTGCCAAAACTCATTTCCACGCCACCGATGAGGTAGAGTAAATGGCGCGTTTTTTCGTGGTATCCCCAGTAGCCCTAATCCACGTGTAATGGAATATTACAAAATTTAGCACATTCTCATTCGCTTCCCTATCCTTGATGGACCAGGTTTTGCGAGTTCATCGTCTTCAGTACCGAACGAAACGTCACAGATAAAATTTTTTTCCACGTTATCCGCAATAAAGTTATCAGCTTCGTTGCCATCCTCTTGTTTCTCAATTTCGTCATACGTTTGCTCGAGAACGGTTCCGTTTCTTCCTCTTCATCGCTATCTTGTAATGGAACTTGCGAATTATCACAGGTACCATTGCAATTCGTGCAAATAACGGAGCACATTAATCCCGCCGTTCTGCATCCACATGCTCTCCGACATCCTTTTTTGCATTTGCGAGAAATAAGCCTTAACAAGGTTTTCGGAGATAGGGGCTCGAGTGTGGTGACAGGAATTAGCCCATTCTTGCTTTTTTTCCATCCCCATCGCTCTGGATTTTGTTCAACTCCATACCACTGCTGAACCTGGTGATAGGTTCGAAACGAATGTTGTCGTGCTGCTGCTTCTGTTGGTGGTAACGATGCAATCTTAAATTTATTTTTATATGCTGATTTTGTGAAGCATGTATATCTATAGTTGTTTAATGATATAATACTTTTCGCGCTACTACAACCGTATAATGCAAAGAGGAATCGTTCTCCAGCTTCAGCAATGATCTCTGGGTTAGCATTTTGGTTTTGAATACCTGGACAAGCTCGTTTAAATCTGGGTTTTGTCGGAGTACATTAACACATTTTATTTTTCCTTGATTAAAGAGTGCTGATGTTGTATCACAGCCACTAAAGGTGTTTAAGAATAATATGTTATTGGTGGCTGTTTTATCTATGATACTTTTGGTTGAATATATTTGTTGCGAAAGTTTTCCTTTTCTTGGTTTGAGAATATATATGTTTAAACGCGTAGATAGAGCCGTCAAAAGAATAAGAAGATCTACATCTTCGCCAACAACTATTACGGAATCAAATGTAGATGAAATGCTGATTGCCGTATTGATTATTAGCGTATCCGCATCTTCAATGGCTGGCTTGATCATGAAGTTCGCAGCTTCAAATTTTGTCTTCAACATTCCAATGAGGCGGTTTTTGTTGGCATTATTGCCCAGGAATTTATGTTGTGACACAGTTGAGATCGTTGTCTCATGAAACAGTATGTCTACCGAAGAATGTTTCCTTGATCGCCGGGATCGCTCCGCATATTTGGTACTACAGTCTGCCACATTTTCCGGATATCCATCAAATACGATGATGGCATTGGGTTTATAGTTTGATCGAACGAATGTGACGTAGTTATTGCAAATGGATGAAAACGATTCACCGAATCGCAATTTAATTCGCAAGTTCCATTACAAGATAGCGATGAAGAGGAAGAAACGGAAACTGTTCTCGAGCAAACGTATGACGAAATTGAGAAACAAGAGGATGGCAACGAAGCTGATAACTTTATTGCGGATAACGTGGAAAAAAATTTTATCTGTGACGTTTCGTTCGGTACTGAAGACGATGAACTCGCAAAACCTGGTCCATCAAGGATAGGGAAGCGAATGAGAATGTGCTAAATTTTGTAATATTCCATTACACGTGGATTAGGCCTACTGGGGATACCACGAAAAAAAAACGCGCCATTTACTCTACCTCATCGGTGGCGTGGAAATGAGTTTTTGGCAAAAAGGTGTGTAGGAGTCGACTTTAAGGCGTTCGTACGCTAAAACTATTTGTTTTACAAAAAGGTTAGGACAAAATTATAGGAATTTTCTCTAGTTTAATTTATTATATAACTATTTTATCATAAAATGAATAGAAAAGGAGATATTGTCAAAAACTGTTTTGGCCGCCATTTTCCAATATGGCGGCTCGAGCGGCAACGATACGAGGTGGCAAAGTAAAATTCGAAAATAGCACGTCGAAATCTATAAAATACCAATTTTCAAAACTCCGGAAAACTTTCCAGGTAAAACTACCAAATGACTGGACTATAGGGGTTTTACACGTACCGTAAAATAGAGCAAATTATACATATACCTATAATACATTGGTACATGGATATAAGAACAGTTTCCGCCATTAAATTCCTCCTACATAATAGTTGGTCCGGCTTACACCGTGAAGTTTTATTGAAATAGAAACGTAATGGTATATTTAAGTTATGAATAATAATTTACCACATTATCACATTAACAAATTTGTCCTTTGATTTGCAACAAATTTTTGATCAGATCAGATAGATGAATAAATTATGGTGGCTAGTCTTGGAAGACCCCAAGAGTTTGATCACGTTGGCAATCTTCCTTAACCAATTGTTACGAAAGTTACATTCAAAAAATATTTTTGCGACTAGTTTGGCAATCAACAGGCATTCCTTTTCAATTTTAGCACTACGAACTCTTTTAACAGGACTCACCTGTACTTCCTGCAATGCAAACTAATTGATTTTCATGCAACTGTTGCGTCTTTCCCTCTGTGCAGAATAGGCTTAAATAAGCAACCGCCGATGAGATTTTCGGCTTGATGTTAGTTGCCAAGTATCTATTTCAGAGTTAATTTTCTTTTTTCTCGTTTGTTACTTCGTACCTTGTTCCTGTGCAAAAACAACTTTGGTCACTTTGAATTTGGTTATTATTAGTTAAATTTTTCCGATCGCTCTTCATCGGTAAAACCTTATACTTATGAGAGCGATTAATTGGCAGCAAATGCAATAATTGCAGTATACACCATATACAGTAGCGATCTAAAGTAAGTTGGCAAACAGTTTTTTTCAAAGTTCAATATTTTGCTTTAATTTTTCAAATATTTATTCCTTAAAAGGCTTTAAATTAAAAATATAAATATAATTTTCTAGAAAATTTATTAACGTGAAAAATTCAAAAACGAAAATTTCGAAATATTTCTATTTATCAAGTTATGACAAAACGCTCTTAAAACAAAAAATAAAGAAATACATATAGTAACAACTATGGATTAAAAACATTTAGTACTTTGTTGCAAACCCTTTTGCAGCGATAACAGCTTTACATCGTGATTGCATCGAGTCAACCAGCTTCTCTAAACGTTCTAATGGTATTTTTGACCATTCTCTGCAATGCTTCCCATAATTTAGTGGTATTACTATAATTTTCACTTCTTATTCGACGTTCGAGCTCTTCCCACAAATGCTCTATGGGATTCAAATCTGGAGATTGACTGGGCCACTCTAAAAGCCGAATTTTAGCTTTGTCCATGTACTGCTTAACATGCTGTGAAGCATGTTTTGGGTCATTATCCTGCTGAAATATCCAGCCGCGCGGCATTTTCTCTTGCCATGTGGTAGCATATGATCCCTCAGTATGTCGGCATACATAAACCGATCCATAATGCCATCAATTCTGTGTAGAGATCCAATGCCATCACGAGAAAAGCAACCCCACACCATGACGTTCCCTCCACCATGTTTTATAGTAGGAACTTGATATCTAATATCATATCTTTTACCTTCTGGACGTCGAATATACTTAATACCATCCGAGGAAAACAAATTATACTTACTTTCGTCACTCCAAAGAATTTTGGACCAATCTTTTTTCCCAGTGTAAGTGATTTTAGCAAACTTCAGACGGGCTATCCGATTCTTTTTGATATAAGTGGTTTCTTACAAGGACGTCTGCCAAATAGTTTAGCTGCATATAGTCGACGTTTCACTGTCGAAACATGTATATTTTCTTCGCGATTTTCGTTAAAACTTTGAACAATTTGTGTAGCCGTTACACGAGGATTTTTATTGCTTCACGAACGATCATTTTATCTTCTCTTTTGGTTGTTTTCGTGGTCGCCCTGTTCTTGGGCGTGTCTCTACTGATCCATATTTATTATATTTGTGACACCAGAGACTTATTGTTTGATTTGGAATGTCAAATTCGCGTTCTGCTGCTCTCAATGAATTTCCATTTTTAACCATTTAAGAACCGTGTTTTTAAATCTTCTGAATACTCTTTCCTTCTGGGCATGTCGATGTATTATCAAGAAAGATATATTTCAATCAAATTAACTTTTATGAACGCTTATTATTGTTTTGATATTGTTTGGATGTTATGCCAATTTTCTTTTGAACCCTCCATAAAATTCAATTCGCTTATATACTTCTTTGTTTTATACCAACTGCAAGTTTTATACGTTAAACTACGTATTAATCTACATACTTTTAGAAAATATATGATAGTCCACTAAATGATTTCTTTTCTAATAATTTTTTGTAAAAACTGTTTGCCAACTTACTTTAGATCGCTACTGTATGGAGAAAAGAAACATGTTAGTGCATTTACACAAAAGTCATTTCAAGGATTCTGTGCTTTTACAAAATACAGAAGTGAAATAAAACCGAAAAGAAATTCAAATTTGCCTCACATTTATTTACATATCGTGCTCAAATCAATTTAACTTTCTTTGGTCGGAAACTAAGTGTGAATTTAAATTCCATAGGGAATGTGTGGTAGATCTGTTATCGTCCACAAAAACAAACATTGAAAAATCAATATGTTTGGAACAATTTATACAAAGAAGTATTTATTTAAAGTAATAAACGTGATGGTAAATTAAAAAGAAATTGTTTACTTTTAAAGCAGTTTATTATGGGCAAACATGTTAATTAATTTGTAAACAATAGCTTGATTGCATTTTTCGCGAGGGTATTTTAATACAAAAAGGAAATTAAGTAAGTTACAACTGGATACTTAAATCTTTAGTATTCAAAGTATCAATTGTCCAGTGATTAGCTTTTAAATGATTTTTTGAGAAATGCTATTCTGATTGGTAATAAACTTAAATTTACGGTGTTATTCGACCTTACGCCGTATGAATACGAATAATGTGTAAACTCTCAGGTGATTTTTAGCGATAAAAAAAATTCAAAACCATAAAAGTACTTAAATGATGGATTATAATAAATTTCAATTGCTAACTACTAGCTTGCCAAGGAAGCTGGAAAAGGTACGATAATATATCTTACCTGACAATCATCTTTCAAGTTGCCTAGTACTGGAGAAGGAAAAGTTATCCTTTCAGAGTCTTAGTATTCCATTGTATCAAATATACTGGAAGCAAAATATTTAGATTAAATATGAAACAGTAAATTTCAAACAACATCAAAAATTTATTTAATTATCTTCAATTTTCATAAACGTTAAGTTTATTGTATAAGTGGTACACAGCATTGATTACCGCATTTAATAAATACATTTTTGCTCCCCTTTTATTAGGTAAATAAAAGTCTAATAATACTCAAGTACATAAACATAAATAACATAAAAATTAAAACAGCGTGTATCCGGATTTAATATGTTCACAATCTTATGAAAGCTTGAAATTCGTCGACAAGTTTCTTACGCGCAATTTTCTTTAATGTAACTAATGGCTTTTCTTTACCATTTCAGTTAAGATGTGATCAATTCGTTTCATTTTTGTATTTTATCACAAACTTACAACTGCGTTAAATATTATTATTTACGAATAATTTTTTATGCTTTCTCTTAAATGTTCACTTGAAATAAACTCATTGCAATGTTGGTTAATTAATAATTATCGAATTTATTTTGAGTTATTTCGCCTATTCGTGATATTGCCTTGGAAAGGCTTTTTTACGCAAATTTTATTAATATAATTGAAACAAACCGGCTAAAAACAAAATCATAAATTCAACTTCATTATTTCTTATTCCTGCACTGCAAAAGGTTTTGATATCTGTTCAAATGATAAATTACATTTAAGCACATAAATTTTATTCGGTTAGGATTTTTAAAAGGCATTTTACCGGACGCTAAACACGTATTCGAACTCCTGGTTCTCATCAGTAACGACGGATGTACCTGGTGTTAAATTTTAAATTTAATTGCACTTTTTTAATAGTAATTTACATTAATAGAGTAAATAATTGTGATAAAGTTCTTGTAGGTTTAATCATGAACCAGACGAGTTATTAAAATTAGATTAAGCTTGAATGTACTTAGACGAGGTGAACAATTTATGTCAACTTTCTAGTATATAGTAGATGTCCAAGGAAAGTAAGAATGCACGAGTTAATGGTTAGTTAGCTTAGTTGGTAAATGAGAGTTATAAGTGGAAGATTATTTTAAAAATTAAAACGACAGTGGTGTTATAAATTTCGTTCAGAAACAAGTCGAATCGCGATAATCGACCTTGGAAAAATTAGTACAATTTTAGGTTTTGTTATGATTGCAAACGATTGTTAACAACATAAGTGTCGGCTGTTTCCTTTATTCTAGAAGGTTTGTAAGTTTCGAGTTAAAAGTTTACGCACCTATAAAAAGAACGATTTTGAAAGTATTGTCGCTAAATGTGTGGTTACTTAAACGTAACAATGAAGAGTTGACATTGTTGAATGGGTTAATCTCAAGTTTGATTAATGAAAACATGCATCAATAGTTTAAACAATTATCTTTGGTGTTTCAGGGACGGAGGTGACGGTGTCGAGAGACGCGGAACGCGGCGCGTGCCCAGTCTACGGTTAGCGAACGGGCGGGTAGCCGCGGCTCAGTCCGAAGAGGAAATCCGTTCGCCTCCACCGCGCCGGTTGGCCAAGGATGACTCTATCAAGATCAGCATCGAGAACACCAACACGTGCACAGACTCCCTGGTAACTGCACTCGATGACGAGACTTTGCTTATTGCGGATTATCTTTCCAACGATATGAATTATAAAGGCAGTGGCAAGGTCCACTTCGGGGTGGACGATGTGTCGTTGTACGGTACCCCGAAAGAGGAGCCCGGGCCTACCCCCTTGGGCTCCGCGGAAGCCGGAAAACAAAGTTTTCTCAAGAATCAGCTGCAAGCCCTTTTTCAACCGACTGACAATAAGCTGGCTATGAAACTTTTCGGATCGAAGAAGGCTCTTATGAAAGAAAGAATACGTCAAAAAGCATCAGGACATTGGGTTATTCATCCTTGCTCCAGCTTCCGGTAAGTGACTAGAATTTTTAAGTGCATTGACTAATTTTTAAAGTTAGCGTAATTATCAGCCTAATAGTTTACGTTTTCTTGTGTTTGTAACATTTTATCATTAACAAACCACCCCACACACATTCTTAAAATAACAGAGAACTTGCACAATTATTTTGTTATACATAACATTCAAACCGTTCTAAATAATCTTAAATTGCAACGGTTAAGTAGGTGCGATAAGCGATAATAACAAATTCCAGATTTACCATTGGTATGCCAGTAAATATCACATACTTGAAATTTAAGAGAAATTCAACAAAACAAATGGGCATTCACTAAAATTATTACTAAATTGCATTACCGATGCATTAATTCGGTAATTCATTTACTTTAAAATTAATATTTATATTACCAATATTGCTAATTATCATATTTATGATCGTTTAATAACAAACTCCAATAGGTATTAAATTTGTTAATTAACAAACAAATCTGGTTTTACGTGAAATTTGTGTGATCGCTTCTTGGAACTTGAATAATTTAAAATTCTTTTAATTATCTAACATTTTGTTAATTCGAAGCAATGACAAAAATCACCTTTGAACTTTATTTCGTACGTCAATCATATACCCAAAAACTTTATTTTACAGACTGCCTAAAAGTTATTCAACAATTTTTCGTCGATTTTCTGTTATTGTGAAAAACTTTTACAAGTTCTACCGTGGAATTTTATTTTTATATTTTTAAAGAAAATTTTCTACATTGAAAACATACAAATTCTAGGTCACCGGTTTAAAGTGTTAAGATTACGTTTCAATTTATCGTGTTATTGACAACAATTGATTATTCGATTTATGCACGCATCTGTGATAATAATTTTTTTAAAACGAGGATCGAAAAGTTTAATGTCCGTTTCATTCTCGGAGAAGTATACCTACTACCTGCCGATATCACTTTTCAAACTTTCGTGATGAAACTAAATTTTAATAAATTCATTTTCAAATTGGCTCTATTTAAATTGTCAAATGTAACAGATGTCCAGATAATTGCTTTTAGATATTTTAATAATGACTTTCCTAATAATTTAAGCGCTTATTTTCTACAATTATTATCAAGTGTTACAAAATTTGCCACAGATATACTTTTAATTATACAATTGTGGCGACAATAATCGGTAACTGTTTTTGACTTGTATATATTACAAATAATCTAAACCAATTTTATGTAACCTCATTACCCGACTTGCAGAATACTGCAAACATAATTGGTGATTTTTTTCAAAATTGTTTCAGTATGTTGGATTTGACAATATTGTATTTTATTTTTATGATAAATACAATTATGTATTTGGATCAAACGTTAATATACCAAAGAGCAATATCGTGCAAAAAAAAACTGCTTTCATTTTACTGGAAAGGTTTACGTTGTTTTATGTTATTCAATTTACTTTCGTTTTATTTATAGATAAATATTACTTTAAATATTTTTATACTGCCCTTTTGGATTTTGTCATCGGTTATAATCAAATGTTATTTAAATTTAGAAAATAATTGTTATTACCTACGGCCAATAACCATGCGTTTTTCGAGCTCAGTAGAGATATGCAGATTTAGAAATCTATACCGGGTGTTCATCTTCGTACATGTCTGTTTTCATCGATACCACAGTATTTTGCGTCAAGTAGTAAGCGAGTTGAAATTCATAAAACTGTTAAAAAAAATTTTAAATACCTGTTTGAAAACGAACACCTGGTATATTATAGTCATTAAAATTTAATATAATCGAAAATGTGCATAACGTAATTAATTTATACACTTTTAAGTTCAATGTGATTCTAAATCACTTCCTAATTGTATTTTATTGAAAATAAGTGGTTAGGTTGGTTAGAAATAATGCAAAGAACAAAAAAAAAGCTTTTATTAAAAATAACAAAATATACATTATAAAATATAAGTTTTCTAAATAAAAGAGACGACTCCTTGAAAACATAGAATATTCTAAAAGTGGTGGGGTGCAAATTGTGTACGCACTGATTCTGGATGCGAATATTTTTATAAACGCAGTTTTGTTCTAATTTTTAGTTTTACTGCAAGCTTTCTAAATTTTGAAAGCTTAAATTATTTACTGTAAGTTATTAAATATAATTTAATTGTAAATGATTATTAACTTGTGAAATTATATGTTGAAAAAAATATTTTAAAAATTACAAGTTTAATAAAATTTGAAAATTTTCCAACTTTTGGATTGCGCATAAGTGATTTAATTCATTTTCATTCATTTAGGGATAGTTTAACTGATGAGTTTTAGAAAAGACAAAACCTCTTATGCACAACGGGGTCTTGAACTAAAGTGTAAGTTGGAAATTTTTCAAATTTCATTAAAGTAGTAATTTTTAAAGTATTTTATTCAACATAAAATATAAATGTTTTTGTAACGTGAATATTCCATGATCTGTCCTAAAATCTACGTAATACAATATGACATTGATAAATAATATTTAAATTTCTCATTCGATCCATATTTATTTTTGGAGAAGCTTTATTGCACTTTATCTGGAAGTAATTGAAGGCTTGCATTGGAAGCGAAAAACCACAATCATTTTAATTCGTGGGTGAGCTTTTCAAATTGATAATTTCTGACAGGTTAACCACAATTCTGACTGATAAAGGAACGGGAAATCTATATCAAGTTTTAGTTTTTAAGTCAAATAGTAATTTACGATACGAGTGTTAAGAGTGTTTTTATATAAATAAATAGAATGGGAGGACTGGGTGTTAACAATTCTATAACATTTTTTGTATTGACTGATAATGACTAATAATTTAAAAAACTAAGATTACGTTTGTTAGTTGTGAAAGTTGATTAGAAATTAAGAAAACCAACGTAGATAGTATGTATATTTTTTACAAAAATCATGTATGTAGATACTTTTTGCAACAATACAATTTAATGGCAATTTGTATGACTGCCTGTATTAAAGGTTAGTTATCCATGTTGACTTGATTGATTAAAATGGATATTACTTGTCCACCTTTAACACTGACTTTATGAAACTCAACTTTTTATTCAAGAGTACAATAATTATTGTTAATATTATATTTATTAGTTGCGGTGGAATTGCAGCGCGAGACGAATTCGAGAGCTGTAAGTAAACCAAGCGAAATAAGAATATGCTTTTTGGACGTTATCCACATACTAGTTTTCTTTGAAATATATTATATTAAATAAATAATGTTGTTAATAAATTATAAATTTTTTGCAAGGTTCAAAGTTTGATGCTACTATTTCATAGATATCATGCAACATAAATGTGGTGTTCTTTCAATTGCTGATGATGAATATCATCATCATAGAGAAACCTTTTTATACTTTAGTTTATCATTTTAAATTTTTTACAAGTATTACTGGTAAAAAGTCCTAAATATTTTATCGTATCGGGTAGGTTGGATATAGTTTCTAATCGATTTTCAAAAAAAAACAGCTGTCGTAGGTCAAAATTTTAAGAAACTCTTAACTGCTTGTTACGACATCTTAAATAATGTGAAGATTTCAATTTTTAATATGAGTGACCATGACTTCGCCGTCCAAATAAAATTTGACTTAAAATTTTATATTTGCGTTTAATTTCAATTATATGAAATTTTAGCAAATTTAATAACTACTGATCCTTTGTAATATTTTTCTTTAAAAGAACTAATTTAGTTGCACTTTATACTTTTGAAACTTGAATTACTTATTCGAAGTCTGCACTATCTAGAAAAAATATCATATTATTATGCTTTATACTATAAAAAAATTAATTTTACTGCATTCCATTACATAAAAAGTCATGAATAATTTGCAAAAAAATTGTTTAATATGCAATAATAGTGTATACATTAATTTATTACTAAATAATATTATAATTTTTTTCATAATGAAAATTATGTGGTATGAGAATACAATCTCGTTCGTCTAATGTGAGGTATAGATTTTCTAGATAGAACGGATTTTGGAATTAAATTCATGCATAAATTCGGGCCAAAGTAATTAAATGTTTTTACCTATTAAAAAAATATTGAAATTATATATAGAAATTATTTATATTATTAACCTTTGAAATTAATATTAATTCAAATTTTTAAAATTATAAGGTTAAATGAACAATAAAACGAAACATTATTTGTAAGCTTTCAAACGGTACGTCGATGATATTATCACTGCTATTCCAAAAGACTACGAAGATTTTATTATCGAACATTTTAATGGTTTCCATCCTCGCCTACAATTCACTATCGAAAAAGAAGAACTTAACAAAATAACATTTCTTGACATCCAACTGATTCGCGAAGGTACTTCCTTGAAATATAAATGGACTCAAAAACCAACGTGGTCAGGAAGATATTTAAACTACAATTCCTATCACCATAAAAGTCAACTAATAGGAACAGCTATAGGATTAGTCGATAGGTCCTTAAAATTAACTCACGGCGATTACAGAAAAGGTACTTTAAAAACAGTGAAAGAAACGTTAAACAAGAACGGATATCCTATGTTATTAATAAATAAAATCATAAAAGATCGTGTAAACAAATTGTATAATGGAAGTATGTGCAATAAAGGTCCAACTGCTAGCTATACAGTTATGCCATACGTTCGAGGACTAAGTGAAAAGATAAAAAAAGTTTTAAAACCTCACAACATTAATATGACGTTCAAATCAACTAATAACATTGGACAACTTTATGCCAAACTAAAAGACCCTGTACCGCAAGAAAAGAAGTCAGATCTGATATACAAAGTGGAATGCCAGAATTGTAATCTTGTATATATTGGCCAAACTAACCAATGGCTCCATAAACGAATGAGTGGACATGTTTCAAGTATTCGATGTAATAAACCGGAATCCACTGCGATTGCCAAACATATTTTAATTGATGGACACAATGCTGCCTTTTCTAATGCCACAATAATCAAATCAGTCACCAATTACAAAGATCGACTTCTTCACGAAATGATTTGCATCAAGAGGGAAAAAAATGCGATGAACAGAAAAACCGACATTGAAGGTTTAAGTAATGTCTACAGCCATCTACTCATCTAAGCTACAAATAACGTATTGGGGTTAAGTTTTTCCTATTTAATGAGTTCTTATGTAGGTTGTTCCTTAACCCGCGATTATCTTTCAAATTTTATGGATCAAGAAATCGTCTCAAATGACAATACGTTATATTCGTTTCCATGTAATTGCACTATTATTATTAAATGTCTGATGACAGCAGTAACCATTGCTGAAAGCTTACAAATAATGTTTCGTTTTATTGTTCATTTAACCTTATAATTTTAAAAATTTGAATTAATATGAAATTATATATATTGTTAACTTCTGAAATTAATATTAGATTAAAATTTTTAAAATTAAAAGGTTAAATAAACAATAAAACAATATAATTCGTAAGCTTTGGCATGACAGCAGTAACCATTGCTGTAATATTAATTTCAGAGATTAATAATATTTGATTTAATTTTAAAAATTATATTAACAGTCAGTTCAGTTGTAAAATTTGTTGCAATGCAAACTTACTAATATTATCAAAACCACCATAACTCAGAGTAGGATACGCGCTAGAAGTTCTCAGAGATCTCCAACTTTTATTTTGCATAGACTTCCCTAGCGTAGTTTCTAATTAATTTTGACATAGAATTGTTTTTCTTTGAGCTGGGTAGGGTAGCGTTGGGAGCACGGATGCAATTAATATATCATTAGATATTTTACCGAATTCCACTTTTAACAAAACAGTTTTCAAACTTCTTCCTTGTTTTGAACACGGAAGTGTTCCGCTGAAGAGAAAGTACGAACTTCGATTTCCTGAGGATAGTATTTACTGCATCATAATTTTATAATTTTTTGCATTACATTGTAATAATATATAGAATCTAATTTGTGAAGTTTGTCATAGCATATAGGTTTAATCAAGAATATACTATGCTACTATTTCTTTTGCGATAGATTTTAATTAGTTATAAAGTACATAACACCGAATGGGGTAGGTTTTTGCAATACCGCCCACGCTGAACTAGCGTTTTATTTCCCATTCGTTGATTTCTTCAATAATTTACATTATTTTTACAATTTACATAAATTGAAATCATTTTCATCGAAAAGTTAACAAGCGTTAAATTTGTGAATTTTGTGCTTGATGAATTTATCATTTTCTGTTCATATTTTAAATTATAAAATATTTTATTTGCGGTTTTGTTATAATTATGTAAGTGGGTATAAGTAAAGCACAGCCGAATGATATTATAAATGGTTAGCATACTGCTGTTAGTGCAGTTAGTGGTTAGAATACTGCAAAGTAAATATTCGTGTGTTCGCATCTGGCATCATCTAGTTAGGTGAAGAGGGAAAACACTTATTTAATAAAAAAATTCAGAAATTCGGAAAGCTTTTAAAATAAAATATTTCTATATTACTTTTATTATAGAATTATTACGTCTTTACTTCGCAATGTTATCCTATTACACTGAAGGTCTTTTTAGTCAAACAACTTTATTTATTAACCCAGTTTGGGGTAGTTCCTATACGTTTTGATGTGAAGTTATTTTGTGTTTATATGTTATAATCATTTAGATTTATATTTTTGATATCCCCAATTTCAATTTCAGTTTTGTATTTTTCGTATAAAAATATTTAAAAAACCACCAAAATTTGAATTTTAAAAATTTGACAAAATTAATCTACTAAGTAGATACTATATGTTTCTGCAATGCATTGCCAACAAGACATCTCAATTGCAGGGCCGTCTTCAGAAACTCGCCGAATACTAAACCATGTTACTGCGGTGAGCGATGGCAATTTTATTCGTATTGTGTGTGATAAAATTAAATAATAAAATTCTGCTATTACTTTTTAAAATATTATACTTATCTTTCTACTCCCTGTTGCTACATAGCCAATATTTCGTTATTTTTTTGTCTTGACGTGTTTTGCTCGGCATATTAAAAGTGGCTCTAATTGTATTTGGTTTTGCAAAGTGGAAATGTAGATTATTGCACTATATTTTCTGTGCAAATTTTGTAATATTATGTAAAATAGAAAATAGATAGTATGTATAATAAAAGCATGCAGTGAAAATGTATAACAAATTTGAAATTACTGGCTTTTTAACAAAAACTTGCTAATTATTGCATTATTATTGTATTACATTTATAAATTGCAACTGCTATACAAAAAGTTAGAAATTTTCATGGGATGGGGCTACAAAATTTTCATAATAATAATTGTGGAAAAAGTAAACTTACTGATTGATTACCTTTCTATTCTGTTCCGATATTCTTCTAGAAAAGTTTTGAGTTGAATTTTTTAAAACTAAATTAATCAGGTTATAGCGAATAAATTAATGATGACCGATGAAAGTTGACTAAGAATTTGATCAAGACTAATAATACTCTTACAAAAACTCAGTTTTTAAAACCTAGTTGTTATATTACAGATTTATGTAGAAACGCAGAAGCGTTATAGTATGTGCAGTGGGCTCATAAAGTTTGAAACAAATTAGATAAAATTTTTAGAGATTTTCTCAGAAAATCCTGGGTACGTCAACGTTAGTTTTCATCCTTGTTATTTTTGTTTTTGTAACGTGTTTTGTTTTTTAGCTGTGACATCATTGTAAATTAATTTATTTTTGGTTACTGATTTGAATAAAGCACAATTTTCGAGATTTAAATCGGTTTATTCGTTGGATGTGTTCTGAACTGCTCTGAACAGTTTCTGATTACATCACACTCACAGCTTTTAAGAGCAACATCCGATGAACACTTTTGAAACAACTTTTCCTTCATGTAAATAACCTCAAAATATTTTGTAAATAAGTTGTCATTTGTAGTGTCTAATGTGAATAGTTTAAGATACAAAGTATTGCATTTCAAGTAGTAATATCTTGTGGTTTAAATTATTCATATTTTACAATACAATGACAACTTATTTACAAAATATTTTGAGGTTAGGTTATTTACATTAAAGACAAGTTGTTGCAAAAGTATTCGTCGGATGTTGCTTTAAACAGCTGTCAGCCTGACGTAATCACAAACTGTTCAGAACAGTTCAGAGCAAGCCCAACGAACAAACCTATTGTAAGATAACTATGCCTCCAAGCGAAAAGTTTTCAAGACAATCAGTCTCAAAGTTTTCTCATTGCTACCCACACTGTCAACTCACACTGAAAATTGAAACTCATTGCCAGTTTTCACAAAAACTTGAGATTTAGACTGACATTGTAAGTAATCGTATATTGGGGCCATTTTTCTTTGAAAACACATTAAAAGGTGAATCATATTTTGAGTGTTTAAGATACGATTTAGTCCCTGCACTAGCAGTACTATACTCAAATGATAGAAATCCGGATCTGTCCAGCAGCACGATATGGTACCAAAAAGACGGTATCAACCAGGTCGAATTTGCAGCGATCGTTTGTGAATATTTAAACAAAATTTTTACCAACTAATCGATTAGTTGCAGGGGAACGATTGGATGGCCACCTAGATCTTCGGATATTATTCTGTTTGATTACTTTTTATGGGCTAATTTAAAGAGCAAAACCTATTTCAATATACCAACTACTATTGAAGAACTAAAGCTCACCTCACACGAGGCTTGCTTTTGTTGATGGTTTGCCAGCAACGAGTGGGTATGTTATGCACAAACACGCTTGTAATCGGCCGGCCGTGATGGAAAGTAACGTCACGTGCTGGGTCGCTTGCTTATTTTACGCTGGTTTTTGCAACAGAACGCGTGTTATTTTGCTTGCTGGATATTCTGATGGTTATAAGCGCTAACAAAGTTTATAAACACGAATGCCACCGGGTACGACGATGCAAATAGTCGATCGTCTGCTGTCTGGTTACAAGCGTGTTTGTGCATAACGATACCCACTCGCTGCTAGAAAACCATCAGCGAAAGCAATCCTCGTGTGAGGCGAGCTTAAAGGCTAAAATTTGCAAAACTTTTGGGCTATTCAACCCGATACTATTGGAAATGTTTTACACGAGTTTCAGTGGTGGATGGGATATTGCCAAAAAGCAAGGAAGGTTCTTTAATCATTTAATTTGATTTGCTTTCTTTGCGTGGTTTGTGTAAAAACAAGAAAAAGGTAAAAGCCTTAATTATTGTTTTCATTTGTTGAAGTTGAATAATTTATAACTTTGGAACTGATTATCTCGAAAACTTTTCTCTTCAAAGTTATAGTTTTTACATTTTCATATTCAGAAAATCGTGCTCTATGTAAATTGTTACCAAATACGAATTGTATTATTTGGTTTCACCATCGTATTAAAATTTAATTTTCGTGATTTATTTAATAACCTCGTACATCACTGCCAAGAATTCAAAGTAACTAACGTTTTTGTAAAACCTGACATGTTGTTGCATTGTATTGTATTGTCTATTCTCTTTAATTAACATTACGCAATTAGATCCTAACGGTTTCTATTGTATGTTATATTTCTATCATAAATTAATTTATTGAATTATATTACGGTTAACTAAATCTGTTCGTTTTGTGGATTTGTAAAATTTACAAAGTCAGCAGTTAAGTCATTACTTAATCTGACATGCACGTACCAGTTATGTTAGTGGAAAAGTGGTACATTACTAACACTCTTAAAGAGCTAACATTTACATTTATCAAATTTTATACAGATAATTCAAGATTATGGGAATGCTATTGTTAGATGTAAACATAATGGATAAAACGAATAATTGTTTTGATTTTGTCACTATTGTTCTATTATGTTTACGATAATTACAGTTCAGCATGATATAATTTCACGTAGGTACTTAAATTTAGCTTTCTGCTAAGTTCTATCTTAATGCTTTTCTATTAACTTTACAATTTTTTTAAAATTTTTGTTCTTTTAGCTAACAGTAATTAAAACCTTGGGCTAATACATTAAGAGTTTTCTTTCTTCTATTTTATCTTTTTTTTTTAATTTATACTTGAATAATTATAACATTTAACCGCAATAGTTTTGTTGTGCATTGAAATGTATGTGATTTCATTATTGCGTCTCGTTAATTTAAAAAAGTTGTTTGTATTTTTTTATATCTGGTATAATATAAATGTTTAGTCGTTCAAGCATTTCGTGCAAACTAATAATTGGTAAGCTGACAATGTAAACGCATATAAGGAGCATTTAAATGCACGTATAATCAGCTTTATAATTTTGGTACATGATTGTAGTATATATAAACTATAGCACACCTTTATCAAATTTGTAATCAATGCCATATGTTAAAAATTTATATCCCAGTTCATTTAGCGGTGGATAGTTTAATATAGTAGCCCTGCTTTGCCGTAAAGTAAAAGTTTTCAACTTTTTTCATAGGTGATTTATTTCAAAAGTTAATGCAGGGATTAAAATAAAATTTTATTTTTTGACAGTAGCTGCCATATTATGACTGCATTTTACTATCAAAAAGTTAAATTAACAGTACAAACCACAAAATTTTATTGAATGTGAATTATAACTTTTTAAATAAATTATATAGGACAATTAAAATTGTGATAAATGTAGAATCATTTTTTATTATGTCTACATAATACTTTATTTTACCCTAGCAAGAACTACTTTTAGCAACAAATTTTATAAACAGTTTTCGGGTAAATATAAAAAATCCTTGCCAAACAGTGAAATCCTATTTATGGAATCTCGTAAATTCTTATGTTTCACAGGTTATTTATTTCTAACCTTTATTAAACATTATATAGTTTTATAGAAGTAAGTACCATTGCACACTAGTCAGGAGTTAAAATGTAGATTTCTTGGGTGTATGACCTAGTTTTAACTTTTGCACAGGAGGAATTTCTCGTGTTTAATATGCATAAAAATCCATTATTTTCTGCTTTACTGGTGGTAATAATAATTATTATAATGGTTGATTGCATAAAAACGATTTATGTATAAAAGCGAGAATTACATCCATTTTAAGTTCCAGTCAAGAAATTTTGATTCGAAGTTTTGAAAATATCTTAAATTTATAAAGTAACCATAAGTCGTGTTATATTTGGTATGATAATTTTGTGAACAAATTATATCATATATATTTTTTAATGCTAAAAATTATCTAAACATATGGGCGTGTTAATTATCAGGAAGAAGAAAGCTTTGCAGTGTATTTGTTTATCTGTTCTAAAGTGTAATTATCACAGCGACAATTTTATTAATTTGTTTACCTTTTGCGAGTGCAATCAACAATATAATTAAATATATTAACTTACGTTAACCTGTTCCGATATTAAAAACGCTTATATTTATAGTAGGTATTTCATTCAAATTATATTTATTATCTGTAATAGCTGCCCAAATTTTACAAAAATGTGTTACCATTAAAGCTGTTTTATATAATTTGTAGATTAATTCAAGAAGGTTAAGCTAACTTGTCACCAACACTATATAGAACCGTTGTCACATGCATGATGATCCTGGGTTTAATTAGTGACATATTGAAGTAACAGCAATTTAGCTCGAGTTGTATGTGTTACTGTGAATATGTAATATGTGTTTGGTTAATATTAAAATTTTAAAATATATTTCAACTTTTTACTGTAAATTATACGTATGGTTTCGAAGTCTTTGAAAGGCAAACTAACATGTACGCTCAATAAATTATTCGTACACCATAGAAACCGTTCACGATCTTACAAAATTTCTTACTAATGACTCTTCAAGTTTTTTTATTTAAATGTTATTACATGCAACGATACATTAGAATTGATATCAGCAAATAAAAATCTAGGAAGAAAAAAATAGAAAAATAAATAATGCATGACAAAGTAACTATTTATCGTACACCAACATAGTGCGTTAGTAAGTTAGTATGATTTCATAATATTAAAGGTAGCAATTTTAATTATTACTCATCCAGTATTAGCTTATTCAGCATTAAAGCAAAACAAAATCAAGTACATTAGCTGGTTTTATTTGCTATTATGTTGTGACAATGGGCCGTACACAAAGCGAATAAACAATTAAAGAGTGTTAAAGAAAATCCTTACGTGAAACCGAAAGTATGTTAGAAGAAGACATTCAACAATATAAGCAAAAATAAATAAATAAGGTATAAAAATGCAGGCACTCTTGTAAATGCAAGGAAGAAAGTGTATTCTGCAACCAAAAACTATACTGAGAGACAAATGAACTCTAATCTAAAGATTAGTGAACAAAAATTGGCAGCTAACGGTTTACATTAACGGATCAATTATGTACTGGAGTTTTTCGCAATGTTTACGAACAGAAGGGTGTAATGGAGAAGTTTTTCGCAAAAAAACCCATTACATAATACAAGTGCAGATTTTTGAAAAAAAGTAATATTCAGTGATGTAAAAAACAGTTTTGATTCAGATAGTAGGCAAATATTTTGAAAAAAAAACACAGAAAGAAAATTTATGTAGAATTATGTATATTATAACATACAGGTGGTGGTTTGTGGTTGCATACCTGGAAATGGGGTTAGAAAACGACAATTTTTTGATACTACACTGAACAAATTTCAATACCTAAAAATATTACAAAATAATTTACAAGCTAGTGCCGTTAAATTGGGTTTGCAAGATGAATATCATTTCCAGTGAGACGAGAACTCCACAGACACATTGCTTATCTTGTGAAATAATGGCTAGTCTACCATATTCCTAAACAACTTATACGACTACCCAATCGCCTGATGTTAACTCTATTAAGCATTTGTAGCAAAAACTAGAAAGAAAACCAACAGAAGAACCAAATTCTACTAAGAAAGTACTGAAAACTATATTAGTGGAAGATTGGGACAAAATTGCCTAATCGACTGCTTAAAAATTAGTCAGTATTATGCCAAGGCAGTTACAAGAGGTGATAAATGCAAAGGGATACTCCACAAAGTATTAATTATACAAAAAAGACAAAATTGTACTTGTCCTTGTGGTGTACGAATAATTTTTTTGTTCTGCATTTGTGTTATTGTTTTGTTTTTCTCATTTCTACAATTACAAATCAAGTTTTTTAATTATTTTTATTTGCCGACATCTCTAATGTATTATTATGGCATATTTAAATAAAAAAAATTTAAGAGTCATTAGTAAGACATTTTGTAACATTATAAACTTTTTTTTAGTGTACGAATAATTTATTGAGCCACTTTTTATTTAGAACATTTTTTAAGCATTCTTGTAACAACCAACAATTGTTAGCCCGATCCTGTACCGATCCAGGCCTACAGAAATTACAACTTTTTGTGTTAATTAAGCATTAATTAATTATTGAACATTAAACTTTTCGATTGTTTAGTGAAGTATGATGTATTCTAACAAGAACGTGTTTAAACAATGTTTCGTACATTCTAGTAAGTAAGCTCCAAGAGATTTGATTTAGTTCGTTGATATATCTAATTTAAACTCTTGCACACACACATTTAATTTACATGTTATAATTAATTAAAATTTTTACTTGGCGCCTCCAGAACATTTTCAAAAACTTGCTGTTTCACAATCGCTCTTAGGTTGTAACGAATTTGATGTAATTACAAACAATTTATAAGGAAGAAGTGCAGACAATTTTCTAAATAATTAAACAATAAGTTTCTTCACGATAGATCTTATCCAGCATTTTTAATTTTTTCAAGTTCTTCTAGTTACCTTAATCGTTTACTTATCAATATCGAGTTGGTGATAACAAAATTATAATGAAAATCGATGCCGTTATGGTATACTTGTAAAAGTAATAAAATATTTTATATTGTTGCTGAAATTGCTTTAAAAAGTTGGATTAAATTATAAACGAAATATTCCTGACTTGATCTTTAACATATCTGACCTTGATATATATGTCAATGATCATATGGCTTTCGTAATAATCAAGTCTGAAGTCCCTTCACTCCCAAATTTTCAGGAATTTCTTTGGTAACCTTTTTCTGTAAAAAATGACATGGATATGCTGAAGTATATCTACTGATTTAGCCTTCTCTTGATCAAGGTGTTTGTTTTTGCAGAAAACAAGCGGTATCGTTTTTTTACAAAATACTAGTAGCCATGCAAATTATAAAATTGTTGTGTTTTGTATAATAATACTTTGTTTTTAATTAAATATGTCGACCTATTAATATTTATTGCACATTAGTTATGTATTTTTATTGCTGGCTATAATGAATTATTTATAAGCCTTTGTAATACAAAAGTACTAATAAAATGCACACAGACTCCTTTAGCTAAACTAACTAAACTGTTCATTAGGTAGCTACCTCTTTGTTTGCACATACTTTTCAAATGAACATTTTTTTGATAAATTTATAATGAAGAACTCGCTGCTCAACTAAAGTTAAACAAACATAATTTATGTAATTTTCAACAACTAATAATACGACCTTCTCGTCTTATCTATTTTGTGTTTATTAAATAAACTATTCTGAATGAAAAATTTAAATTAATACTTTCTTCATCCTTAAAAAAGAATACATGGTGATGAATGAAAATTCCTAGCGAATAAATTAAACTAAAAAAAAACTAATTGCTTCGATCGCAATATGGCAAATCAATGATTGATTCAAGTCATAAAATTTTAAAGCAGAACTTATTTGAGTAAGTTGTACTTTTCGATAATGATTAACTATAGCGGCAATTATTATTCAAAGTGTTCAATTGAAAACCGTAAATTTCTCATGTTGAAAAATAAAAATTTTTTTATACGTAAAAAGAATAAATTTTATGCGACTCTTAATTTGGGGTGTCACAAAGAGCTTAGTGCCATTTATGTTTTTCATAGAGGCACAGAATTGAGTTTTAGTCACTCCCTTCCTCTCTAAAAAGTTGTTTTATATGTTTTTGTTATATCGTATTATTTGCTAGGTTTTTATATATTTTTTAATTATTGATATAAAATAATCGAAAATTTAAAAGCAATTTTATGTAACGAGCTTATTGAACTGACAATAATATTATGAGATGAATAAACTGTAAACCTAGAAAATTAGTCGATGATGTTAAATTACCCTTTCATTACTGTCACATACTAACTTAAATGGTCCATTTAAATATATCAAAGTACTAAATCTGATCTGCTGATGTTTGATCTCGTTAAGTGTGCACTATTTGTACTCTATTTCATTGACCTATAAAACGCTTATATAGCATACCAATTACCGATGGTTACACTTGGTTCAAATACGGTAAACTACTACAAGGTAAATGATTTTGTTTTGTATTTTAATTTAACCAGATGTCGAACTTGAGAATCTCAATCGGATTGAAATTGCAATATTTGGGTATAGCGTGTTAAAATTATCTAAATAAGCAATTTAAACATTAAACCCGACTTACAAAATCAAAACGGTTGAACTGGATCAGAAACTTTTGTCATTATCCCCTATGAAATAATATGAAAAATTAATATTTTGATCTTAAATTTGTACAAAATATTAGTTGAATCCATCCATAAAAATCACCCAGATTAACAGAAAATAATTTTTGTATAAACATTGTTATTTAATAAATTTCGACATCAAAGACATTTAGTTTGCCATAATTTGTACTAAATACTCTAAATATTTTGTTTGATACTTTAAAATTCTGTTTGTAATCATACAAAAATTATTGCAGATTATATATTATAATCCAAACTGTTCATCTAACCTCTTCAAAAATTTAGGGAAGCCATTATATGCAATTTTATATATAGAAAATGTTTTTCCTTTTAAAACTGAAAAGCTAGCAGCATTAGCGACTTTTACATTTATGTGTTTTTATTATTACATTAATCTAATAATGACAGCATATGTACTTACCAATGGAGATTGTAAATTTTGAAAAATGGTTTTTCTCCAGTGATAGATAGCAAAGATATTAAAACCTTGACTGCGAATTTATATTTATAGGAAAATAAAAGATGTATATAGTATAAAATTTCCCTATCATTTAGTTTTATTAGAAAATCGATAAATTATGAAATGTCTGTGCTAAATATTTTATAATAGTACATATTTATTACGAAGGGCATTAAATGCAATTTTTATTCTTAACAAATTTTTTAATACTTTACTGTTGAGATGATTTTACTTTAAGAAACTTAGGAAGCTTTTTAAGTTTGATATAACCAAATTTATAACAAAATGTTCATATAGTACATAGGTCTAATAAGTACAAATAAAATATCAAATAATGGGTTTAAGAATCTAATACATTGTGAACAACATCCAAACTCAATACTTTAGACGATTTTTTTAATTTTTTGATTATATACACATTGCATAGTATGTTATTTAGTGTTACTTGCAGTATAAACTTCAATTGATTTTTAACACGTAAAAAAGTTATAAAAGTAAAGTATTGGTTTTATTTATTTTAAATTTGGGTAGGTTTTTGCCGAAAAGGTATATTTATTTACTGAATTCTCCCATCACACGTCCACCAAATCTCTAGTGAATCTACTAAACTCCGTTACTTTAACAACAATAAGATGACTTAAAAACGGGGTATTTGTATTGTATAGAAAAAAATATATTTTAATTTTTATGTGATTGATTTCAAAAAGATTTTATTGAAAAGTTTTAAAATCAGTTAGTGGCAAAACGTAATTATCGGAGTTGAATAGGTTTCAATAGTCAACGTGAGTTATTATTCAATAACAACAAAAAATTTAATTATGATTTTCCACGATAATGAACAGAAATACATTAGAGTAATCCCACTACAACTTGAGCACTGATATGCTATAGACTTACATTTTTATAATTAACCATTATAAAATAAAAAGCATTTAAGTTGATTAACAAAACTTTTAGGTATTAAATGTAATAAAAACTTTGTAATTAAATCGCAACACTAACGTTCGGTTAATCCCATAGGAAAGTGTACAACTAACTGAATTTCTAAATCAAACATTGTGGATTTTGTTATTAAAATTGCACATTGTTGTAATATATGTAATAAGTAGGTATATGGCATTATTAAATATTTTTCATTAAATTATAATTTTTTTTTTGAAGCGCAGCATAGTTACAGAAGATAACTTTCGCGCAGCACAATGCTTGTTATCATTCAAGTTTGTTCTATATATAAATTATTATTTATTTTGGCAGGAAATATGTTAAACATGAATGATTTTGTACAATGTAATTAAGACTTTTTACGTTATTTCTACTAAGTACCTGCGTTAACTATAATTTTGTAAAAAGAATTAACTCGAGCTATTCTGAAACTGTAGGGCTGTAAAATTTAGGAGCTGTTATAAAGTTTTGTTGAAATTCAAGGATCCTTCAAAATGATAAACGTTATGAACGAAGTATTTTTTAAATTTGAAAGCTATAGCGAATCTAGAAGTTACAAGAAAATTGTATACCTACACAAGTTATTTCATTGTTTGCTACTATAAATTTATACTGATAGAAAATTAATCACAACTAATTTATTTTACAAAATAGCAATTTTAAAGTATCACGTAAATTTTGTATGAAATGCAGAATGTGTTCGATATTTCCAATTTAAACTTTTCTTAAAAGGTAGCCACTTTTTAAATAATCTAATTGCAAATAAAAATAAAATTAAAATTAATGAAATCATGGAACTTGGGTTTGTTGTTACTTTTTCAATTACTTAGAATTTTATTGAATTAATTATACAATGTCGTGTAATATATGCAAATTGAAAATACGATAAATAATACATTTTTAAGTTTTGTAATAGAAATTTTATAAAAGATTACATTATTTCTCAAAAATTTTATTAGGAAAGCTTCTTGGGAAAACCCTCAGTTCCATTGGGTATCTACTACATAATCGTCGTCACGATGAACCCAATATTTTTTATTTATGCATACAAGTTAAATTTTTTCAACCGGACTTTAAGAAAACGTCATGGTCGAATTACATTGATGTCAATGCCAAGAACTTGAAACAGCATTTTGAAATTTAATGTTGGTTTGCAAATATAATTTAGTAGCCTACTATTATTTGTATGTAGTATATTATTATATACCGGGTGGCCTTTTGTCGCATTTTCCGCTTCCCAATCTCAATTTTTTGTCTTGGACATCTTTTTCACCCAAATTTCGAATTTCCATCGCGAATATTATATTTTTTCTCACGTTAACTTTTCGTCTTATTTTTTCTAGACCGATAATCAAATTGCAAATATTTTTGGGCTACATTTGGTATCCTATTCGTTCAAAATGACCATATTATGTTAATTGTATGTACGAAAAAGCATTTTTTAATTGTTAGAAAACAAAACGAATTATAGCCATCTGCCACATACATCTCTAATGTTATTGTATGGTTATTAAGAATAGGGTAATGGTAGAATTTGATTAAGTATGGCCAATTACAAATTATTACAATATGACATTGAACTATCAAGATTAGAGGACACTAAAGTGGAGCAACATTGACGATTTTTTTCAGTATATTTAATTCTTTTAAATAAATCTGATGCAGCCACCATAAAAAAAATTTATCAATGAAATATTTGCGGTTTTCAAGTCAAAATACGTTACACGCTTCCAGGTGATTATCCGAGAACAAGTTTTCTGGAATTTTAATGTGTTTTAACTTTTTTTGTATTATTCGTACAAATTCACGGTCAAGGCTTGAAAAAACATAAATTTTAAAACTAATATTAAAATTTCCCAATGTTTTTATAAAGTGCACTGTGTTACTAGGTACCTACTTCGTGGAGAACATATAAATTTAAATCAGGTGCAATAAATTTCCGAAGTCAATTAAAGCCGATGAACTTTTATGGAAATACAAATTCGGTTAAAACTTTTTAATGAAATGTTTTTTTGAATAACGTAACGATGTATTAACAAAGTTCAATTAAAATTTAAGTTCTGCATTATTAAAAATTATTAAGTATTAGATATTATTACATATTACAAATAATATTATATATTGATCAAAAATTATATTATAAAAGTTTGAATTTATAAATTCACAAAATAAAAATGATCATTAAAATCTAAAACATACAAAAAATTGAAGTTGAGGCAAAATAGCTAAAACCAATTTTTGGGTTTTGGGTTTCATCATAAGTATAACTTCATTTGATAAATAATCCTCTCATTTTAATGTAATAATAATTTTTGTTTGATGTAGTTAATGATATTTTGTATGGCTAATATTCATTCCATTAAAAAGTAACTGAAACGGTTGATTGATAACAAATTGATTTGAAAATGTTTTTTGCCAGTATGTAATAGAACTTTCCAACTAATCAATCCACATAAAATATATAAAATAAATCAAAAACATACGATTAATTTTAGTTCTGAAAAAAATTAGTTGCTCAATTTTACAAACATTCCTGCTGACTTGGTACTGCATGCGCATATATGGGCAGCCATTAAACTATTTTGATTAGAATTTTGTATGAACAATGAATTTTTTAATTATCAATTCTTGCACAATTGTAATTATATTTTTGTTAATTCTTATTGTGTGATTATTTGAACATTCAAGGATAATAAAACTTGAAAATCGATTAACTTTCAATAAAACCGCAAATAAACATCGTAGATAATAGACAAGTTGTATAGTACTTTACATAATCACTTCCATATTAAAAAATTTGTAATTAGCTATATTTTTTATGTTTTAATTTAGCGAGTTTATTTATTTCTCAATTTAACGTCGGAAATTTCACCCACAATATTACTTGAGGGATTTCGGACAGTATTCGGATAGTGAAATATAATACAATAATAAAGGTTACCTATTTTTGAAGCTAATTTTGATAAGTACATGTCCTGTCCTGGAAAACAGAATTAACTCTTGGGGTGGCAAAGCGTTAAAATATAACTGTTCAATAAAAAGTTTTCATCAGTCGTAAAATTTACTACCGACAAAGATGCCCTATGAGTTTTATGAAAATTTAGAAAAAAATATTTGGGTTTGGAACAACTTTTACTAGATTAAACAACTTTTAGACATAGGATTCTAAAATATTTCCAAACTTTGATAAAAATAGCTTGGAGCAATTATTAACCAATTGAACTGAAAATATGCAAATCGAAATCAAAAAGGCTTTACTAGATTTAAGTTATTTTTTACTGAATGACGCAATGATGTCGAGAAGTTCAAAATAAAAATAAATTTTGCCTTTTAAAATCTTTGATTATATCTTGATCTTATTTATATCACTGATGTAATTCAATAATTATGCAGGAATGAAGATTATTTTCATCATGGCCGTTCAAAAATCGCACTATATAAAACATAATACATAAAAAGAGTAATAATATTAGAAAAGTATTTTTCCAATCATTTGTTTATACTGAATAATTTATTGAAAAGTTCATGTCTAACAAATGTAATTAATTAATATAGATGTCCGTCAACGGCTTAATGGAAAGTATCTTCAATTAGGAATTAAACTCAATAATAACTGAATCGTTAGTTTCTAATGAGGTTTTCCAAAAAGCTTATGTTGAAGGATTGTTTATATAAGTTTTAAATTGCAGATTTAAAAAGTTATTTAAAGCTGAAAGTGATTTGTATGTTTACAATTAATTAAACGTACTAGTGTGTTAACCATCAGAAACTTGAATAAATCAAGTATTTTTCACTTTAAAGTTATCGATTTGTACTAAAATATACAAAAACAAACTTTGTGGTTAAGAACGTAAGTATTTTTAAGTTTTAAAGAAATTGCGAGGCAATCACGCACACAAATGATTAGTAATTATCTCGTGATCTCTTAATTACACTTCTAGATCTTTTATAGCCATGCTGTAGGAGTAAATTTAGTAACCAATTAATTTAAATTAATGAATAATTAATTGACGCAATAAAATGTTTTTGTTTAACTTATTGATAAAGTGTAAAGAATGTCGCTTATCTTGAACTAATGAAAATCCTAAAATTTGGTATTAAATTGAATTAAAAAACAAACTATGGTAACTTATGATGATTTTAGTTCATACATAGTGATTAATTAAATTACTCTTTTAATTAGTCGATGTTTTAAAGCGCTTAAGTTCTTAAAAATTACATTAGTGTCTTTATTTTATTACTTTTATCGGTAATATTCATATGTTCATAGGTGGTACATATTATATTATGATACATTAAATTTATTTTCCAATCTTGAAAACACACGATGCATAATTTATACAGTGTAGTAATCATAATTTGGGTTTTAAAATATCTACGCTTTTTATAAAACGTGCAAGCGCCGTATAAATCTTTAAATTAAAAATAATAATAGATTTCACATCACGTAAAGTTATTTGGTGGAAAATTACTGTTATCAACAGAGAGCCACTGCTTAACCACTAATGATTCTTTATAATAATAACTACGTACTATAGTAATCAGCTATTCACACATTAATAACTTTTTATTTACATTTTCCTTGTAATTTCTCAATACTTTCAGATAATTTGATCTTTTTCTTTCCCATTTCTAAAAGTGATGCTATTAGGTAGATTACGGTGTCTTCTTTCATATGATGGAATCAAGTTATATGTATCGACACGAATTGATGGATCGCAGACTAAAATCATTATATTTAAACAAGGCAAATACGAATTTTCTTTAAAAATAAACAAGAAAACTTTTAGCTTAAAAATATATCTACTCCTGTTTTGAATTTGAACCAGTATTTACTGGCTTTTTTAAATTTCTAGTAAAACCTCAAATAACATTATTGGTATAAAACAGGAATTTGTAAAAGAAAACAATATTATTATACCTGGCTTGAATAACCTACCAGCTAGCATAAACGCTTTAATCCAAATTGAAATATCTGGTTCACGCACGCACAAATGCTGCAAGTCGAACTTCTTGTTGCATAAGTCCAAAAACAAGTTTTAGTTTTTACAGATTTCTAATGGGTACTACTAAAATCGCCATTAGTTGCAGAAAACATTATTTTTTGAAAACATTTGAAATTATTCCGAGTGGTGCTTCCAGCGCTATTTTGAAGGATTACTACAACTAAACCTGCAAGAAGTAATTTTTTTGTGTAATAACCATCGAAACCTATTATATAAAGACTACTTGAGCGATTAGACAGAAGAGGAAAATATAATTTGCTGCTTAAGTATTAGAAATAAAGTGGAATTTCTGAAAAGTTGTATAAAAGAAACGACAATCTCATATTTATACGAAATGATAAAGTAAAATCCAGTAGTCATTTTATGACTTAAGAGCAAGGGTAATAAAGTAAGAGTGCCAAAAAGTCACTATCACAAATCAATCCGTTGGAAACTTAAAAATAAAAGGACATAGTGAAGTTTCTCCAGAAGTGAGCAGTATTTTTAATCAAACTATTATTCATACATTGTATGTATATACATTCATGTATATTAGAAACTTTCTTAGTTGATTTATTATAGGTTAAGTTGTTAGAAAAAAAAGTTGTTATTTTAAGGTGTGAAGTCTGCCGTTATATTTGATGTATTGCAGAAAAAAGAACTGCATTTGTGTGCACAAAAGTTAGTAATTAATTGGGTAATTATTTAAGAGTTAACGACTATTAGCGAGAAAAAAAAGAGATTTTTTCTGGGAATAAAATAAAGGAGCTTTAATGAAAGTTTTGTTGATGCTCATTGAGAAATTAGTTTGTATCTCTCGTTTTTCGAGCATTTGTTGTAATATTTCAAGTTTGTCAGAAATGATAACGTAATTAATCGTAAATCATTTGCCACAATTGGGCTTTTTCTTCTAAGCAACTCAGGTTTACAGTGTCGGAAAACTAAACAAAACAATAAAGAAACTCAATATTACCGCGTTTAGTGATGTAATACAAAAAGCATGTAGTCCATTAAAATATCGATATAAGGAATTTATTTAAAAGCAACGTTCAAATTTAAACATCAGATTTTAATAAATTTTATTTAAATGTTCTAATTGAAACATATTATACTATCTTGTACTGTATCGGTAGGTACTTTTATTATTTTGTAACCCATAAATTAGATTTGTTACTGTTATCCTTCAAGAACAAGGAAAATATTGCCTTACTAAAGAATTTGAATTTGTAAGCAATTCCAACTTGGCAAAATAAACCAAAACAAATCATTAAAAATTATTTTTAAAGTTTGTTATGGATTGTTATCGATAGTAATGTTATCCATTATTTGTTTACAGATCTTAAAACCTAAGTCTTAAACATTTTTCTTTGAAGATTTTTACATAATTAAAAAAAAGATTTGTGAAAGATTAAAATTCCAATTGTTCCGAACATGCAAGGTACAAAAGACCAGGAAACCATACAACATAACGAAACGAATTCGAATTTTGCCTAGATTATCTCTATCTCCTGAGGTCTAAATAACAACGAAGTAGCTTTACAAACACTTGATGTATTGTATTTTAAGGATTATCTTTTTGATAGGTGCTGTAGGAAATCAATTACTTCAAGCAATAGTCTGAATTTTTTTTCAGGCTTCCTGTGTTCAGGTGTGGAGGCTTCACTGTGCTGTAAATAAGGCTTATCTTAATTTCATACTAAGATACTATTCAAGTTATCTAGTCTTGTATTAGTATGTCCAGATTTGTTCTAAAAATGATTATTTTAAATGATTTCAAAACTTAAAAAAAGTTTTATAAAGTTTTTCTGTCCTCTTTAAATCCCCCATGACCCAAGTGGGATATGCTGTCAACACTACAGTTGGATATAGCCGGTATAGTATATTATTGAATGGGCATAATAATCATTTCAATATTTACTGGCAACTACATACATACTAACGATGAGTTATCTACATATTCATACGGCTGCAAATAATTTAAATTTTAAAGGTGGTGGTCAGAATCGATACATAAATCTAAATATTATTGTTTATAGTAATATAACTGTAGTACAGTAATGCTACACATAAATAAGTTTAAATTTAAATAAGGTTCTCATTGCAGTTTCCATTTCAGAATTTAGAACAAATTTTGTACGAACTTGAGCCAACGCAATAAACTCTATGCTTACGGTTTTCATGCATAGTGTACGTATTTTATATTATCATCCAGGACATGAATTCTCGAAATTTATTTTAAAACAAACAAATAAATTGAAGTATTATTTTTGACCTACCTATCAACTTTTGCCAAATAACGTGAACCAACATTGATTATCCTGCATAGACTAAAGCGTAGAAGCAATTCCTGCTTAACTAACATCTCAAAAATTGTATCGTGCAAAGAATGCGGGGATGAAGTATAACGGAATATAACATTTTTACTTTAAAAATATCGGTCGCATCCAGGCTATTCGATAAACTCTTCAACGGCATTTTGTAATATAACACTATATTGTTATATCCGTCTCAAACAATAGCGATATTCTATTCACTCAATCATTCTGGTCGTAATACTAATTGCTTATCTATTTTACCTACTTCCTTTTTGTCAAAAACTGTTTTTCTAAAATTATTCATGTTAGCCGCTTTTAGACATAATATTTTATTTGGTCGTTCTTCTGTGACACAATATTACAAGTTGCTAATATTTTGATGTCGGACTAAAGAGGATGTAAATTATTTATTATTTTAGAGTAATAAATTTAGTAATAAACGGCTGGTTAACTTTACAAACATCCTGTATACATCTGATAATGATATTCCAAAATAGGCCAAAAAATGTTATCTTACCATAGGTGTTTGCGACAGATAAATTTGGTTAGATTAGGTTATTTTTTTATGCGTAATCAATGATTTTTGAACGTAGATGATACGACATTATTTGCTAAAATTTTAGTGAGACGGTTTTTCGGAAAACTTTTCAGACTGCAATTTAAGTTCTCGATGGAAACATCTTCTAAGTGGTGATTCAACGCTAACTTAGGTATATACCGAAAGTGGTGAACGAGTTAAATAAATCTGGACGCATTTTGGCACATTATGCATAATTTATCGTAATTCTAAGGTTGTAAATCGTAATTATATAGATTAAACAATGTCGTTTTGAGTTTTATTGAAGTGTGAAAAGTGAACGCGGATTCTTTTAATGCTTTTGCACATTCGGCTGAAATTAACCAGGTATAACCATAAAATTGCCTATGGCTCCTTTCTGTTTTTCAGCAGCTTTATTTGCAAAATATAAACTTATGCTTCCGGAGAAAATCACCCATTTATATAGTCGAGTGTAAAATTCCGTGGTTTTTAGTAAATTCAATCGTGCAAAATTTAGCTTTTTTTTTAATTAATCCAGACTTTGAGTATGTTTTTTTCTACGCTCTTCCATTAAGTTAATTTTTTACCAACATTTTCATTAAATTTTACTTCGCCACTTGTATAAGTAAATACTTATTATCTGTTTTTGTGGGTAGTCTTTTTATAATGTATTGTTGATATAATAAATAATCTATTTTAGGAAACCGTTTATTAGTGTAGAAATAAATATTTATCTCATGTTAAATATCTGTACTACGAGTTTAGTTTTTTCAGTAAATTTACAAGTGTTTTCAGATGTAAAACGTAATATTAAGTAAATACAAATAATATCACTGTATATTAATTAGTAAAGTTAATAATTATTTCAACTGCTTTTATAAATAGAAAAATGAAAGATTATAATTTCTTAATCAAAAATGTGCACGTATTGTGATGTGTATTTGCATAAAACCAATCGATTGCGCAGTACACAAGTACATACAGTAGAGCAGACGTTATTATTAATCATCTGGAAATTTCAAAATTGCTCTCAGACAAAATAATAGAATCGAAATTAAAAGAAAATATTTGATTATTAAACTGCAAATAGTTCAGATTTAGTATTTTCGCATAGCGTAGATGCTTTTACCTATACCAGCTTTGTTTAACACCCACACAATCTAAATTGCTGGAAGTTATTCTAGCAATAGCATAAATTACTGCTTAAATCAAATCATTTTAGTCAAAGGCAATTATGTAAATTGTTGTGTTGCAACTTGTTAAAGTTAATTTTATATATTATGTCAATATGTTGGGCGAGAAACAAATTAAGGACTTATTCAACAGTAAAACTTAATTATTAAAACAATGCAGAGGAGCACTGATCCTGCTGATTACATTCTTTCGTTTACTATTTTTTGACGTTATAATAAAACTATTCAGTTTAATTAATATTACAATACATATCAGTTTATTGTTTACAGCTTTTGCTGCAATTTACTTGAAAAGACTTTTCTAGAACAAAATAATAGATTTTTTTTAAAATAACGATAAAATACTGAAATTTCTAAATCCAGACTTAACTCTGTAACACTTTTAAAGCTTCAAATTTATCAGTGGCTAAATTTCGGGATTTTTGCTTCATAAAGATGATAAATCTTTTGTTTTAAAATCTAATTATTTTAAGTGAAAAAATTTATATTAAACTCGAGCAGGGCTTAATTTAAAAAAAAATTAAACTTTAACCAAATTGATTTAAAATTGTTTGATAAAATCGGCACGTTGTAATAGATCGTAATTTAATGCCGAAAACTGATTTGTTTGGACACACGGTCATAAAATCTTGTGGGGGCAGTGCATCATTATGCAATAAAACTAATTTTTCTATCATACAAATTGTGTAGTGTCATGCAACCTCCCAAAATAACGATCAATCATTTCCAATGTAATGTAGACAGGTGCAGCACTTTTTAGTTCATATTCATAATTTTTTCTATTCTTTTTATGACGAAACTATCGCCACAACCATGGTGCCAGCTTTATCAAAGATATCTTTACCCTATAGATTCTTTGTCAAGCTTTTCGTTGTCCTATCATTTATCATATCAGAAAGTTTTAAAAACCTACTGCTATTAGCACTTTCTAAAATATTAACTAATATTTCCATTTAAAATATTATTTAAACCATCTGTAAAAAAATAATGCAATACCCTGCGCTGATTATCAGCGGCCACAAATGAATCTATTCCGTATTAAACGTTTTTCAACTCGGTTAATCAAAAATGGCGAACCTCAATTAGTCACTTTTCAAATGAAAAATAATTTTGACTTGGACAAAATTGAATTGCATATTTATTGACATTGCAAAATTGGGTAACCTAAATGGAGACAAACAAATTATAAAGTTAACTAAATAGAATGATTTATTTACAAACAAATTGTGAGTGCTAAAAATTAAATTATGGAGCTATATTTTGTAAATTACTAGGCTTGGTTTTATTGATCAAATTTTCCGGTTAATGTGATAAAGTCGGATTTAAAAATGTTGTTTTTTTATCGAAATAATCGTCATCAATATTATGAAATATCCATGTTTTAATATTTCAAATAATAAGTTTTATTTTTTAATCAGCTAAGTGTCGCTAGTTTTTCTTCAGGTAGATTAGATCTTTAAACTAATTATTATTATATGATTTTACATTGGAGAAACTTAACTTTCTAAGCTAACCAGCTCTCATTATGATAAATATCGAATGTGATTATCCAAAGTTACTCCTTTATATTCCAAGCGGATTGAATAAAATTAAAATATTTTTAAACGATTTAATAATTTTTTTGCAAATAAAAATTTGTTTTATTTATGTGGTTGTAAAACTTGTTTAACTTTTCATTCTTACTAAAACAAAACTAAACTTAAATCGAATTACGGTAGCTGATGGTAATAACTATACCTACAGATTACAAAAATAATATTAACCTGTTTTATTAGTCTCAACATGTTGTGCATCTCTTTAGGTGATGCATAAATTATTTTTAGTGCTGCAGTAAACCTTATCAAAGATTTTTCTAGTTCACGGGGTTATTAATAACTTTAAAACCCAATGTAGGGCACGAAAACTTGTAGCGAAGTAAAGGAAATGTTGAAAAAAATGCAAAGTATTTTCTAAAATATATCTCTTAGTAAAAACCTAATAACCGAAAAGGTGCATCTTAATTATTAAACGATAAAATGGTTTCTAAAGCTAATTACAATTGAATAATTGAGTATCCCAATATTCAACGCTTCCCTTTATCTTTGGTGTTTACTTTAGTTTCAGATAATTTAATTTGGTCATGGCTTTATTTTGTTAGCCATGTGATAATCCTTGGGGAACAAAAGGTGCGCGATTGCAAGAAATATATCCTCGATTTCGATTGATCTCTCTTGAGAAATAAATTCATACGGATTTAACTAGTCGTTGTTGTCGATTTTCTTTATGTAACTTCAAAATTGCCATCAAGCTTAAAGTTTATATTAAATATTTTACATTTAAACAAAGTTTGGTTTACTACGTATAAAATCTTTACTCTTAAGTGAAATAAATTATTCAACCTCATATTATAAACTTCTTGACTTGTAAATCATATTTGAATAAAAATCATTTCGGCATCTAACGATCAAGTTGATGTTGAAAATAATACAATATAGTAATTTAGTATTCCAAATGTAAATTATTACAAAATTAACTCATTGAAACATGCATCGAGAAACTTTTTTCAATTTTTAATAGAAAAGTTTAAAAAAGTTTGTCATTCAAATGTACATCTAAAAGAATGAATGGAAGCTGGGAACTTTTAAGTTGGACAATATTTTAAATTTTTAATTCGTTCACTGTAGTTTTCACCATTTCATGCGATCGTTTCAGCCGAAAAAGTAGCAATGTGCTACAATAAAATTACAAATTTATTTACTGCTCCAGTTCTCAAATTGGTTTGATGTTACTTACCTACCTTATACAATAAAGCAGTGTTTTCTTTTATTTTAACAAAATACCATTGTAGGTAATTTATAGTAATTCTATAGTACAACTTTATTACTTGGTTGTTTTATTCATCACTCATCAACAAATGCTACCAATCCGTCAGAGGTCAGGGTAACAGCTACCGTAAGAATTAAGTCTTAGTTCTGACTTAAAAAACAAAAATATACAACAGTAAACCCATGCATGACATCTTGCGTTAATATAGCTTAACCAAAAATATCAAATTTTTTTTTGGTTAAAAAAGATTTACCTCAAAGAATACCATCTTGTGTGTACACACCTTTCTAGAAGGATTTCCACTTACTAGCAAGTTTGGGGTTTAAGTTTTTTTAGCATATTTGCTATTTGCGTTGAATGTTTATAATTTTTTCGCTGAATATTGAAAAGCATTATTTCTTTGTTTTGGAAGACTTGAGAGAAATGGAAACTTCAAAGAACAAAAGGCATAAGACCAACCTACAGTACAAATTTATATACAGAAAGACGAAATACTTTAAACCGAAGTTAATGCAATTTACAGATAAGATATTCAAAGAAGATAAATTATATTTTTATAACAAAAGCTTTAAAAGCTATCTCATAAGACGAAACAAATTTTTATAACTTGATTTTATAATTTTATTGAGCCACTGCGCTGTGCTATCAAATTGATTGAACAGGATCGGAATAAGGAAATATAGAAGTACATACATTAAAATATTTTTAACATAAATTTTATCATCTAAAGTGCTTATGAGAGCACGTATATCCTTGAAATTTGCCTTATAATTAATATATAATTCCGTAACAACACCACAACAAAATATTATTATTTTTAATTATAATTTTTAAATATTTCATAAATAAATGTTCGGACTAGAGTAGTTTGCTAATTTTACATAATGTTCTGTGACAATTAATGATGAACAATATTAATGATTAAATTAATATTATAAATTATTGTCGGAATTTAGGTCACAAATAGAATATAGGAAACCTATGTTTTGGTAATGCACGCATTTAATATTTTATAATAATTATTTCCTGAAGCTTTAGAAATAATTGTAAATGTTTATTAACTTGTGAAATTATATGTTGAATAAAATATTTTAAAAATTACAAGTATAATGAAATTTTAAATGTTTCCAACTTATATTATAGTCTAGGCGCATAAATGGTTTCGTCTTTTCAGGAGCTCATCTGCTATACTATCCCTAGTTCCAACCATGTAAATTGGAAATTTTTTAAATTTCATTCAACTTATATATTTTATTCAACATAAAGTTTTAGAAGCTGACATTTTCTTAAATATGAATAAATTTAATTTCAAATTTAAAAATATTGTTTTCGAGTAACAAAATTATAAAATTTAAATGCGGTAGTTTCCATCCCAAAATCATTGGGTTCCTTCAGCAGTTACAATTATCCTGTATAAGGTATCTAGTTGTAACTTTCTTTCTGATCAGTAAGGTATGATTTTATTATATTTTAACAGCTGCCACTTTTATTATTCGATCTGCTTTGAATTCATTAAGAATCGTCCACAGAGCGGACCACCGTAACGTTTTAGTTTTGCGCAGTACCATTGGTCAACGTTTTGATTTATTCCGACACGTAGGTGCAGAAATCAAGCGCCATAATAACGTTTTGTTTTGTATAAAGAAATTTGTATCTTTTAAATTTAATATTGTTACTTACCATTGTGTTTTTATTGAGAGAGCAAAACCTTAACTTTCAGGATCTATTGCCATAGCTCATCGCTAACAGCTACAGCTAACCGAATCAAACATCAAGGGCTCAGTAACAATAAAATAAATTTTGTGACTGTAAAATGTTTGTTCCTTGAGCAAACTTTCTTGTTTTCAATTGCCACTTCAACTTTGTTACTCGTTATGTTATATCCGCCACTTTTGTTATTTTTCTTATTTTTTCTTCATTTATGATTTTTTTCTTAAACTCACTTCTAGGATTCTTCGCTCTATTGCTTGCTGAGTTGTTCTTAGCTTCTCCGCCTTTGTTTTTCTTGTTGGTGTCGTTTCCATTCCATATGATGCAACATGCAACACACATGTTGTGTCGTATACCTTCTTTTTCAGATTTCGAAAGCTTTTCTAGTGCATAATTGTCAATTTGAATTATTACGTTATGGGAACTCATTGCCTTTGTTTTATCTTGGTTCATTTTCAGACCCATTGCCTTTGAAGCCTCATTCACTTCTTGTAACATTGATTCCAACTTCTTTATCGCTACTAAAAATAACGATGTTATTAACAAACCGCAAGTGATTTAGATCTATTTCTAACTCCTTTTCATCCCATTTCTAATGCAAGAGTAAACATTGTATCGCCTTGATGGACACATCGTTCAGTATTGATCCTGCTTATATTTAGATCATTGTTAATTTTTACGTGCATTGATGCGTGCTGATTTTTATGAGTGAAGTATACCTGGAATCAATTGCGGCATTGTTCATTGCTCGTAAAAAAGCTCATGTCTTTATTGAATCAAAAGCTTTATAGAAATTGATAAACGCTAAATGACGCGGGATGTTTTATTAAATTTATTAATAATCAATAATTTTATTTTACTTATAAATTAATTGCACAAATGGATATGAACTGTGTATTTTTATGGTTTTCTTGATAATTTATATTGAAGAGAACGTCAACTGACGATGCTCCTACTTTAATGGTTGGAAAACCAACAGAATATACATTCAATAATACCTTGTTGTAGGAATTACACAAAGTTGTCTATAATTATTATGTTATTAATTTATTTTTAAATTGCATATTTGCTTAATTTTGTATTTTAACATTTTAAGTAATTTCCGCCTTCGGGGTTATATGATGCGATATTATATGGTGATATGAATCAACTTCTCGTTCATTAATCTATAAACCATACGGTTGTTGAGCTCTTGAACCCTGTTGACTGGATTTTTTTTTTATAACTAAAGTTTTGTATAGGTATATTATCGTCATGTCAAGTATTTATGCATGGCAATACTTCTATTATGTGTATGGTCTTCGGTGCTCAATAGGAAGACTTTATTTCTGTTGTCAATTTTTTTTGCAATACTATTAATTTCTTTTCAGCCAAAAATCTTGCTTTTCCAAAATCAGCGTCCATTTTATTTATTTAGTCTTTATATCCATGTTTTTGTAAATTAATAGTTCGTAAGTATGATTACTGGCTTCGATCTCTTAGGTGTAAAATTTACCAGGCATCCTTCATAAATATTTATTATGGATATAACAAATCCACAAAAAAGAAATCTTAAAACGTTTAAAAGTTTTGTTTCTTCTTATTTACAACGCAATTCGAAATTTCCTTCAAAAAATTAATTTTTAAATCAACTATTTCAAAATACAATGAACTACATGGAATAATATTATATAATATTTAATTCTGGCGTAGGTACGATACCCACTAATCATTTGCAGAAATAACATAAACCAGATTGTTGTAATAGGTATATTTTTGGGAAAACTGAAATTAATTATGTAGGCACTTATGCAACATTATCGAAAATTAAACTTAATTTGTGGCGTAGCTAATTGAAATTAAATACCTATGTATATTATTCGTATGTATACCGAAATTGTAATATTATTATGGAGAATAATTAAATTAGTGTGCTTTTGAATATTTAACGCATGATGGTAAATATGTCACAAGTTAGAAAACATTTAATCATGTGTTTTGGATGACACACACTCACAACAGATTAATTTTAACCCCATCCAGTTAATAGGGTCAATTTGTTGTATTAGCTACATTAAAACGCACGTGATTTCCTAAGAAAGTAAATTATATTGCCCATATTATGTGTTACGCAAGTGCATTAATAAATTACTATCTACTTTTACTAATTTGAATTATTCCAATCAATATCAAACTAAAAGATATAATTTAATTGCAATTATAAGATGCAAAGTCTAAAAAATTCATCTGGAATTTCACTGTCACCACAATAATATAATTATTATTCATAATCATAATAATTTAATAAAAATTATATTATTAACAATATTATTAATTATATTAACAATAATATAATTATTATTGAGTTACATTCGGCTCGATCTGGTTTTTGAAATAAAAATTAATTTTTATTACACCCAATAATTTCTTCGTAGCAATTTGTCACTTGGAAAAATTTCTTGTATCGTGTAACTTGAAAATATGTCAGTATCACATAAATCTTCTGGAAAAAGCTTTAAGTTATATTAAATGGAATTTTTGTCTGCACTTTTTCTTTACTTCTTTTAGCAGCAAGAACAAGTACGTACCATTGAAAACTAACCATAAGCCTTGCTCTCGTTGTGTAGTGTTTTATTTACCGACACTTATGGCATTGATAAAATTTATAAATAAGTTGTGCCATTTCAAAATAATATGTAACAAAATATAAATCGGAGGCTTTCATAAAGTAAACTAAATAATAATATGTGCTCTGCTATGGGTTTGTGCATTTTTGTTTAAAACGAGAAACGGAAGTTGGAAATTTTTCAATAAGCATAAACTTTTAGTTGAAATTACTTCAAATCCCCTTATCCCGATAGATTTTTGATATACAATACAAAGTATTTCAGTTACCGCCGCGTGAAGATAAGGATATAGGGATACAATGCAGAAACAAGTTTCGTCTAGTGTACAATTCTAGGTCAATATAATCAACTTAACCAAGGTCAAGAACACATTTTGTTGCCCTACATTCGCGTGCCTCACGTGAACCTTCAATTTATTTTGCACCTACAAAAAAGCAATCTATTAACGAAGTACCGGTAAGTTTAGTGTCTGGAGATTACTACAAGGACATTGACAGATTAAATTTAGTCTGTTACGGTAAAATAAAAGTTATACTAATTAAAATTTATTATTTTTATCAATCAGTTGCCGGTTAAAAAAACTTTAAATAATATTTTGAATTGGGTATGCTTATTTCAGCTTTATATTGAAATCTTTTTGTCCTTAAAGGATACCTACGGAAAATATTAGTATGCGTATATACATAGGTTACATTAATACATGACCGGGTTAACAATGATATTGGGATTTCAGAAGATTTTTAAGAGCTTACAAACGTTAACATCATAAATTACGGTGTAAAATTTAAAGTGATTTGAATAGCAATATGAAGACATTAATTTAACCATTTTCTTTGACATTATTGTTTAAATAGAGATAAATCATTTTTATTGAAATAGCTTGTGTTTGTTTGAATGGCGTCCATATCCAAAACACTATTAATTTCATCTTTAATAGACAAGCTTCCTATTTTTACATAAAAAATGTCTAAACCAATAAGTGACGAGTGTAAACTTTTGATATTTCCAACTGATCCACAGTTGAAAATAGCGTTAAAAGGAGAAAAAGGAATAGACATTAAAATACTGTGTAACAAATAATGACGGTTTTTGAAACTAGTTCTCCAAACCAAAGCAAAATTGGGGTCTTAGTGGAGTATATAGTGCATATATGGAGTATGTAGTACTTACATAAATATCAATCCCAGTAGCAGAGTTAAAATCCATCAAAATTAATTAAGAAATTGATGTGAACTGGCGAATAGTTAGTTAAGGCTGGTCTTTTGTAGTATTTTACATCTTAAAAACTGCTTGACGAATTTCTTTAAAATTGAGAAAATACATAATGAAAAACACATTAGGGAATATAATAAACCGTTTTATATTTTTGTATTTAAAAGATACGTAAAGAGAGAAATATAAAATAGATCAATGTGTTTTATTTTATACTCGAAAAATTTTAAGATGATCCGTTTTTAAGATGAATTCTTAACTAGCAAAACAGAGCAAAAGCCCACCTTTAATAATAATTTCTTCAAATATGCTTAACCTAAAATTAGGCTACTACACTGTAAAGTCTTGTAAGCAACAATATAAAGAAGGACTGGAGGGGTGATATTAAAAGAGGAAAATGAGTTGGAAAAAAATTTAAAACAAAATCTAAAAAAAACATGATTCTATTACGTTGGTAGTGCAAAAAAGAACTTGTCAATTATGAATATCAAATTTATTGATAACTATGCAAATAATAATCGTATATAGAAATTAGCATTTCGAATACAATTTACAATAAGCACCATGCAATAATATAAAACAAAAGTAACTAAAACTTCCATTATAACTACTAGATGAAGTTGGCGAAGAATATATATATTTTATACTTGAATATAAAAATATGTATAAGAGTTGAGGTGATTGTTTAACTGCCAATTACTTTCTTTAAACTTTACCAACTTTCCTAAATTTAAATCTTCGCCGAATATTTTATTATCTCTTGAAAGACTTTTTATCAACTTCAGTCATCAAATAATCAAAAAAGTATTAACTAGTGCTTAGAATACATACATAATATTTTATACAAGTCACACAGAGAGAAAAAATCTAAATAGTACCTCAATACATTAATGAAACTAAATCAAAAGAGGAAAACGCTCACAGAAATACCACAGATCACTGACAGATCTGCTTAGATGTAAAGCAATATTAACTTCTTATGGTACTAATAGTATGCCCTCGACAACACATAGTAACTGCTACCGTAGGTCCCTTTTTTTGATTAAAAAAATGAATTTAATAGTTTACAGTTTCAAACAAGTTGCTATTATTTTTATTAAAGCATTGCTCAGTATACGTACTGCACAACATAAAAGTTTTTTGTCCAAGTTATTTTCTTTGTTGAGCATCGTGTCTATAAATTTTTTAGTCCGATACTAATTCTATAGACCCAATTTCATAATAAAATTTAATAAAAGAATTATGATGAAAATTATGATTTTTATTGGTTTCTTCAACCCTTACGGTTAGCTGTATAAAGATCAGATAAGACTCAGGGTTAACTTTCTATTTACTCAATCCGAGTGGCTAAAAACTGCCCATCTACCACTAAATTAGCGTCAAATTAAACGGAATAGTTAGCAAACAAATTGCCATTATCTAACTTCGACTAAATCTATGACTTGGAGGTAAAAATTAACTTTATTTGAGAAATTTACAGTAGCCGCTACATACGAGCTGTCACCACTAAAAACCGTGGCTTAACTCGGATCTATTTGATCTTTATACAACTGGCATTGGCGGATTTATAGAAAAGGGTTCTCTCCTTCATAGCTTAAATATAAAACAAATTAAAGTCACTTGAATAGAAATTCTAAAATATTAAATAATTTTGTGTTGAATCTCTCTTATCAAATAATGAAAGAAAAATTTGAATTTTAAATTTTTATATTAATAATACGATCAAGACTCCCCGTTTTGATTTGGTCTTAAATCCGTCTCTAACAATTCAGCTGTTATATTAGATTTTCACTTAGCAGATTTATATCGATTAATTAAAAAAATATATTTTTATAATTTCATATCATAATGATGATATTTTTATTGTCATTTGAATATTGAAATAATGCTTATATTTTCGCATTAATACCAAAATGTAAAAAATTCATTTTTATGCAAACAGATTTTATTTTTTAAATATAATTATAGTGCAGTTTTTAAATTCGAAATTTGAACGCCAGCGCAGAGCCGATGTCACATTTTTTCACTTTGTTCAGTCAACAATTCTGAAGAAACATTTATTATTGTGTTTTCTTTGATCGAGGGCACACCATTTTCATTACCTTAGTAAAATCTTCCTTTCCACCAAAAATTTTCATAGGTACTTTTCTTTTTCGTTCAATGGATCTTTCCACATAGCCTTCCGCAACATTACTCGACTTCCATCCTCCATGTTGTTTAATTGTTAACATATCAGCATCTGCATTTGCTAATAACGATGCCGATGATCGTCTAAAACACTGACCTGTATATTCGTGAGGATTCATCAAACCAAGAAAAGTAGCTATTTTTTGGTATGCTACCAAATGTATTTATCCCGACCGGTTGAATAATGAATTTGCCACTTCTATATCCAATAAAAAAACGCTGACGATTAGTGTGTTGTGGACGAAGACCAGAATAATTTCGAAATATTTGTAATAAATTTATTCCGTTAAGATTTCCATTAGTTATTGTAAATTCTCTCAAAATTTTTGTTTTAGTATCGGGTACATTTATTCTTATAAAAGTTCCCAAATCGCTATATCTTGAAGCACTATGCGATGTAGTTCTTCATGCACCAAATACTCCGACGATTAATATAACCTGAAACATTAACTTGCTGGGGCTCTGTTGGGCAAACTTCACGTCTAGTGCGAAAATCACCTTCATTTTGTTACTTATTGTATAAATAGCTATTATAAACATCTTTGTTGGACATATTTGCTGTTGATGCTAGGAAACCACGAGAGAATAACTAACAATAACTGAATTTTTATGTCGAATTTGTTACAATTCATTTTTGGTTTGAAACTATTTTTAAATAGTACTTAATTAAAGATTTCTTTAATTTATTGTATTTCTATAATCTTTTAACTGTGGCATTCCTATTCAAACTTTGAAATTAAATAGTTGGGGACGGGTAATATACTTGAACTTCGATTTTGACGATTTTTAAAGTCTAATTAGCGTATAAAAAAATAAAATTTGCGGTTGGTCCACAAATTTTGAAAAAAAAAGCTTTAAAAATTAATTTGAAATACAATTTTCTCATTGGCTCTTTCGAAACTGTAATCCACATATCGAAAATTCAAATAAGTAAGTATTTAGCGCTAAAAGTAATTGTAAATAATTCCAATTTAATTAATCTTTGCGGGTGAGGTTCAAGACCTCCTTGCACCAAAGCTTAAGCTTATTGTGACAGTGTCAGGTGTTACGAACAAAGGACTCTTCCCTTGCAACCCACCAGTTATCACACCGAGCTAATGCTGTGTATTAAGTGCAGGATGTCGATGTTCACCAGAGAAATTTCCAAATCAAGGCGGCAGATTTGAGGGACAACTAGTAAGTTGTCGCGTCGAGGGGTTAACCGCTGGTGAAGTTTTTTGTACACATCTCATGAAGTACATAAATCTCATGTGAAGTACATGAAGTACTTCACGTCGAACATCTTCCAGTGCCTCTGCTACGGTAGATCTTCAATTTAATTCTGATAAAAAATAAACTACTCGATCCGGGGGGTCTAAGGGGCGTGGAACACCCTCCAGTGCCTTTGCAACGGAGATCTTCAGTTTACTTCTGATAAAATATACTATGCAATCCGGGGGTCTGGGGTGTGGAACACCCTCCCGTGCACAAATTTTGGAATGAAGAACATTGCAGAACATGCAGAACCCCAGACCAAGTAGTTTACTTTTTATCAGAAGTAAACTGAAGATCTCCGTTGCAGAGGCACTGGAGGGTGTTCCACACCCCCCAGACTCCCCGGTTTAAATAATTTATTTTTATTAAAAGTGAATATTTAAGCATATCTCAAGATTATTAAAATTAGCTATGGTCAAGTAAATGTGTTTAATTCGTAATTTGACAATTAATTATAAATTGAGTAATTATAAATTCCTGAATTATATGAAGTACGAAGTATGCAGAATTATCATGAATTACGTGAAGTGTGAAGTTAATTGTACACGATATGCTCTAGCGGTTGACCCCTCGTGTCGCGTTAATGAAACTATTAAAAAAATTTCGGAGCCAAAAGTAACCTAGAAAATAATAAATCTTTGAGCCACGGGGTCCTAAAAGAAGTTTATTATACTTATTAAAAATATTTCAGGGTGCAAAATACTCGATATTTTTTATTTTGCCTCGATAAATGGCTCCTCACTGGTTGTGAGTGACGATCCAGATACAACGCAAGGACTGTCTTCTACAAATTTCTACAAATTTAAATTGTAGGCTTAATTAAAGACCTACCAAATTCTACCTAATCTTAAAAGTCTTGTAAAATTGTTCTCTTTCGTTTAGTGAAATTATTTTTATACGAAAAAGTGTACTTTTGAGTTCAGATTTATTACCTTTACTCCATTCTTTGCTAGAAATTTTGAAGACAGTAATTTTATTTGGAAGTTGTTTTTTGGAAATAGAAATCGATTACCGTGAAATATCGAGTTATTTTCATTCAATTTTTTTGGGTATTGGCTACTACATTTCAGATTTTGTTTGTTTTTACCGGATTTTATAGTGTACACCTTTAGAAAATAATTTAATCTGCATTATTGAAGAATTCAATTCATCTTTCACATACCTTTACGTCACTCGTCACTTAAAATGTTATAAACCCTGACAACAACATCTTGGGATATTAAAACAAAGTAACGCATTAGGTTTGTTTGTTGTACGTGTTCTGAACTGCTCTGACAGCTTTTCAGAACCAACATCCGACGAACCCTTTTGGAACAATTTATCGTTGATGTAAATAACCTAACCTCAAAATATTTTATAAATAAGTTGTAATTGTGGTGTCTAAAATATATAATTTAAGCTACATGACATTGCAATCTAAGTAGTAATATCTTATAACTTAAATTATTCGTATTTGACAATACAACGACAACTTATTTACAAAATATTTTGAGGTTAGGTTATTTACATTACCTAAAAGTTGTTTCAAAAGTATTTGTCAGATATTGTTTTGAACAGCTGTCAGCCTGACGTAATCGGAAACTGTTCAGAACACGTCCAACGAGCAAACCTATTAATAAGAATGCTATAATTTACTTAGAAAATATTGAAAAAATAAGGTGAGCTATAGACATTATGTTTCTGTTTTATTATTAGACGTCATCGGTATAGCATACTGAAAACTTAGCTTTGTTCCACGCTTAATGAAGACTACTTCCAAGTATGTTTATGATATACCGATGACGTCTAACAAGGCGGAAACATTATGTTAATATCTCACCTTAATTTTACAATATTTTTAATCTTGAGGTACAATGTCTGATAACTTGAAAAACCACATTTGTTAAATTTGAATATTCAGGGTATTAATTTTGGTTCACTATTGTTATTTTTTATTTTTAGACCAATTTCATTTATATAAGTTGGTGTCATATTTTGTGTTGGATTGATTGTTATCGATCGGTAGAAATTTTAATTAAAACCTTCTACTTTTTTAACACATGTTATTTTCTTTGCTTGGTACTAAAATCTACCTGATTTCTAAAATCTTCTGTTATCAGAAGATTCACCCAGTTAGTGTTCTTTTCCATCTATCTATCTTTTCTTTTCCATCTATCTTTTCCATTGTTACCAAATCAGTGCAATCATCAAGAGAGAAGACAACAAAAGATAAGATCTTTGTTCGTGTCGTTTGATTTTTTTGTTTATTTTCATATTGTTAATCAATATGTATTCATTTTATTGTTTTTTACGGTAGTTCTTTCAAACGTGTTTTGGTTATATTGATAACATCAATAATTATCAAGCTTTTAGCTTGAGTAGTCCAATGTTGCGCTATATTTTTATTTTGTAAGATCGAGGTTAATATCTAATTAAATCTAAAATCACAACAGATCGGTTCTTGTTACTCGCACTATTTGACTGTTGATTTAACGTATACAGAGTCGTTTTTAAACTTCGTGGCGTTCAAATACTATTTTACCGGCTTGCTTTAGCGTTTCCCCTATATAATTTTCACGATCGTAAAGAAGTACCGGCTCACTGCTTTTTTGTTTGGATCTCGTAGCTTTACGAGCTAGTTCCAGGGCCAATCCATCCATCTGTCCGACCAGCAACCTCGAGTATTTTTTTACGTGGCGTGGCGTAAATTGGCACCCAACGCTTAGTGTATTTATTTTAGTACCAAATTGGAAGATAGTTTACTATTAGTTGTAGGTGTAATAATTTCCAAAACATATAATCAACAGAATTTTACCAAAATTCTTGTACTTTTACTAGAAATATGATAATTACAAAACAGAAATTAATTTTATGTTAACCAAATCAGTTAATTTACAAAGTATCGTACTATTGTACTTGTAAACATTGTAGAGGCGATCATTGTAATTTTCCATAAATAAATATTTAACAACGTACGACTGTAAAGTGGGGGACTATGGCTTGAGGCATCATGACTGTTATCTCAACTGTAAGCCACAACTTATCACGAGAAAGTGAAAAACGAGGCAGATCTTAGTTTATCTTCAAGTAAGTACGTATGTGAAGGAAAGACCCAAGGAATTTAGGTTTGGAAAATTAAAATAACTCGACCAGCAAAAATAGGTATGAGTAATGTCGTTTTCCGACTATCCAATTATTTTATAAATACTTTATTTGTTCTTATAAATACTATTTGCAATATTCAGATCATTATATAACTTGACATTTATCTGTTATGGAAAACCCTTGGCTATAATTAATTCGTATTATAAGATTAGCGCGTTACTTATCCAATTTATGTTTTTAAGAATGTCAAAAAAATTACTTACAGTTAAAAATATGGTATTGGTACATTTTAGGAACATGAAACTGATGAATAACCGGACAAACACATTATCGATCGTTTACACATTTTATATCAGAAATCGTGGACATCATTTATCACTTTTCTTGTAATTTATCTATAAATCTATCGACATAACGTCATTTTTTCCTAAAAGCGCTTTTTAAATACATATACCGAAGTTAGATATTCTGAAAGTTATCCTAAATTTTATATTTGCAAGATAACGATTATGCATTTTCCGTAACATATTATTAGGTTGGGAAATTTAAAGCCAATTATAATCTTTCACATGAACTACGTCGTTTTGTTTTATTTCTTAAAACCACACGTAATTCCGTGGAAATGCTGTTTCGTTACGTTGCGCTCTGGTGGAAATTTTGAAAGGGACTTATGTTGAAATTGGAAGTCGCACATAGTTGTATTAATCTTGCTACTCTTTGGTATGTTATGACCAATTGCCTCTACTGCTTTCAGACAAAGATTAAGTGAGATTCTGTGTTGAATGTTAAACGATGCATTGTTAAAATTAAACGATGATACGATTCGTCACGCTAGATGCTGCACTAAAGGTTTTAGTGAAATATATTTCTAAAATTATATTTAGTTCTTCCAGGCGTAGGTAGTTATTCAAGCTGTGTAACAGAAGATTGCCACTTTCAAATATTAGAATTGAATTGTTTCTAATGTTAGACCATATACTATTAAGCCTGCAAACAGGAAATTTAAATTTACAAGCTTAAACATGGTTATTGTATGATAAACACTAAAATTATTAGTTAACAAAGGCACCAAAATACAATAGCGATAACTATACACTTATTAGCTAAATAAAATCTTCAGCTTTTGGTTTAATACCTTCTGTACTAAATTCCAAATCTTACACTGTTTTTATATGCTAATAATAGTACATTTACTGCAATACTACGTTAACAATGTAAAAGTTATACTTTTTCATATTTAATGGGGGAATTTACTAATATTTGCTAATTACATTTTTTTTTAAATAAAAACCTCAGGAAGACTTAAATGTTCTAACAACTTCATACAATGGCTTATTTCCTTCTATGACCCATACGCTGCCATTATTTCCTTTATCTATAACGGTTATTAAAGCTTTGGCCACAGTTTCGGGTCTAAAAACAAAAAAATTACCGATAAGAGTGTAAAAACAACTACAATAGCTTAATCAAACATAATATACGCTGATAACACACATAACTTTTTGAAATTTTATTTTTCGATGACGCATATAAGCATGAAATAAAAAGTATTATAAGTTTTTTGCGGTAAAAAGTTATTCGATAATAAAAATATAAGAATTCTTACGATTGCGATGGAAGCTCTTGAAGTTCTTGAGTCAATAGCTCTCCAATATCGGAAGAAAGACTAGTTATTGCATTTTGACTGGCTTCTTTCAAATGTGGAGTGTTTGTAAAGCCTGGACATAATGTAAGTACTTTAACAGACGTTCTTTTTAAATGATAATTTGTTCCTAAAGATCTATTAAAACCAATTACAAAATGTTTTGTTGCCACGTGAATGGGACAGCTCGATAACGTTTGTAGTCCTAGAATTGAAGAGATGTTTATTATAAGTCCACCATTTCCACCTTTATCTTTGCCCATAAATTCCATTCCAAGTAAGCTACCTCGAACTACTGCCGCCTGCACACAAGTTTACATTTCATTTGTACATTTCGATTTCTATGTATTTTAATTTAATTATTACTTACACAGTTGACGGCAATTTCAAATTCCCACTGCTTATCATTCATGACACCGGCATTATTAATTACAATATCGATGCATTTCCAAGTGTCAAGGGTAACTTTAAAAATTACTGAAACCGATTTTATAAAATTTTAATTGTAACATTTGCGTTTTTATTACATTCTAACTGATCTGCATGAGTGACATCGGTCTTACAGAAGACTGCTTTATTTGCACCAAATTCGTTTGTTATTTGATTAATTGCTTCTTCACCCTTTTTATCATCTGTATCAGCAATTGTGACTCCCTGCGATAATTTAACTGATATTATTCTTTTGACTCTTTTGTACGCACCGAATAATTTAACTTACTCGAAGTCCATTACGAAGAAGTTCTTTTACACAACTTAAACCTATACCTGAAGCACCTCCGGTTACAATCGCCACTTTTTCTTTGATATAAAATGCCATCGTTCGGCTCGGATGCAAATTGGAAGATAGTTTACTATTAGTTGTAGGTGTAATAATTTCCAAAACATATAATCAACAGAATTTTACCAAAATTCTTGTACTTTTACTAGAAATATGATAATTACAAAACAGAAATTAATTTTATGTTAACCAAATCAGTTAATTTACAAAGTATCGTACTATTGTACTTGTAAACATTGTAGAGGCGATCATTGTAATTTTCCATAAATAAATATTTAACAACGTACGACTGTAAAGTGGGGGACTATGGCTTGAGGCATCATGACTGTTATCTCAACTGTAAGCCACAACTTATCACGAGAAAGTGAAAAACGAGGCAGATCTTAGTTTATCTTCAAGTAAGTACGTATGTGAAGGAAAGACCCAAGGAATTTAGGTTTGGAAAATTAAAATAACTCGACCAGCAAAAATAGGTATGAGTAATGTCGTTTTCCGACTATCCAATTATTTTATAAATACTTTATTTGTTCTTATAAATACTATTTGCAATATTCAGATCATTATATAACTTGACATTTATCTGTTATGGAAAACCCTTGGCTATAATTAATTCGTATTATAAGATTAGCGCGTTACTTATCCAATTTATGTTTTAAGAATGCAAAAATTACTTACAGTTAAAAATATGGTATTGGTACATTTTAGGAACATGAAACTGATGAATAACCGGACAAACACATTATCGATCGTTTACACATTTTATAGCAGAAATCGTGGACATCATTTATCACTTTTCTTGTAATTTATCTATAAATCTATCGACATAACGTCATTTTTTCCTAAAAGCGCTTTTTAAATACATATACCGAAGTTAGATATTCTGAAAGTTATCCTAAATTTTATATTTGCAAGATAACGATTATGCATTTTCCGTAACATATGTATTATTAGGTTGGGAAATTTAAAGCCAATTATAATCTTTCACATGAACTACGTCGTTTTGTTTTATTTCTTAAAACCACACGTAATTCCATGGAAATGCTGTTTCGTTACGTTGCGCTCTGGTGGAAATTTTGAAAGGGACTTATGTTGAAATTGGAAGTCGCACATAGTTGTATTAATCTTGCTACTCTTTGGTATGTTATGACCAATTGCCTCTACTGCTTTCAGACAAAGATTAAGTGAGATTCTGTGTTGAATGTTAAACGATGCATTGTTAAAATTAAACGATGATACTATTCGTCACGCTAGATGCTGCACTAAAGGTTTTAGTGAAATATATTTCTAAAATTATATTTAGTTCTTCCAGGCGTAGGTAGTTATTCAAGCTGTGTAACAGAAGATTGCCACTTTCAAATATTAGAATTGAATTGTTTCTAATGTTAGACCATATACTATTAAGCCTGCAAACAGGAAATTTAAATTTACAAGCTTAAACATGGTTATTGTATGATAAACACTAAAATTATTAGTTAACAAAGGCACGAAAATACAATAGCGATAACTATACACTTATTAGCTAAATAAAATCTTTAGCTTTTGGTTTAATACCTTCTGTACTAAATTCCAAATCTTACACTGTTTTTATATGCTAATAATAGTACATTTACTGCAATACTACGTTAACAATGTAAAAGTTATACTTTTTCATATTTAATGGGGAATTTACTAATATTTGCTAATTCCATTTTTTTTAATAAAACCTCAGGAAGACTTAAATGTTCTAACAACTTCATACAATGGCTTATTTCCTTCTATGACCCATACGCTGCCATTATTTCCTTTATCTATAACGGTTATTAAAGCTTTGGCCACAGTTTCGGGTCTAAAAACCAAAAAATTACCGATAAGAGTGTAAAAACAACTACAATAGCTTAATCAAACATAATATACGCTGATAACACACATAACTTTTTTAAATTTTATTTTTCGATGACGCATATGAGCTTGAAATAAAAAGTATTATAAGTTTTTTGCGGTAAAAAGTTATTCGATAATAAAAATATAAGAATTCTTACGATTGCGATGGAAGCTCTTGAAGTTCTTGAGTCAATAGCTCTCCAATATCGGAAGAAAGACTAGTTATTGCATTTTGACTGGCTTCTTTCAAATGTGGAGTGTTTGTAAAGCCTGGACATAATGTAAGTACTTTAACAGACGTTCTTTTGAAATGATAATTTGTTCCTAAAGATCTATTAAAACCAATTACAAAATGTTTTGTTGCCACGTGAATAGGACAGCTCGATAACGTTTGTAGTCCTAGAATTGAAGAGATGTTTATTATAAGTCCACCATTTCCACCTTTATCTTTGCCCATAAATTCCATTCCAAGTAAGCTACCTCGAACTACTGCCGCCTGCACACAAGTTTACATTTCATTTGTACATTTCGATTTCTATGTATTTTAATTTAATTATTACTTACACAGTTGACGGCAATTTCAAATTCCCACTGCTTATCATTCATGACACCGGCATTATTAATTACAATATCGATGCATTTCCAAGTGTCAAGGGTAACTTTAAAATTACTGAAACCGATTTTATAAAATTTTAATTGTAACATGTCACGTGACTTCATTTCCTAGGGTAGTGCACGGTGCCCTAATGCAAATTTTGTTAAAAACTTAAAAGTTACAAATTTCAGTTAGTTACTATCAAATTTTATTCCGTAGAAATAAGTTTTGATTTCATATTTGACTTCTTATCAACCACCACGCGCGGTTTTCCAGACAACCTTCAACAAGGTTATTCAAGTTGAGACGTGCTGATAGCAGTAGCAACTTACAGCTGCTAGATATCCGCCATCCGATTGGCCGGCGCGCTAATGTTCTCCCTTCTCCCGAAATTATCGTCAGTCGGTTTTAGTCCTTCAGAGAAGCCACTCCGTGTTTTAACACGTTAAATCAATTTTACCATCTTCAGTTTCGTTAATAATTTAATACCGTTTCGTTTTGTTGTTGAGGCGACCAATGCCAGTTGTATGCGTGCATCTGACCGGTGTATTTTATCGTTTTGAAGCAAGTGCCAATTTACCGTATCGTATCGCTATCGTTGTGTGATGATGTCACACCTGGAAACCCGCAATAGGGAATTTTATGTTGAGCACTCTGCCATTTTATCGTTTCCGTTTGGAAGAAATACCCTCAGTAGGGATTATCGTCTTATCACCGTGTCTAGAAAACCACCCGCATCAGCGCAAGTCGACCTTATTTTACGTTCAAGAAGTTGATGACCCTTAAAGTCATGCAACCAATTTCGATGTTAGTTACCGCCGTAAAACCAATTCAATCGCCAAGCTGTGGACCATAATGATTAAAGGTTAGTTATTTACGCCATTTAACTTTGTGTCAACAGTGCATCAAGTGTTTATACCGTCATTTTTATATTTGTTTCGTCACTTTTGTTTGAACATTAATTTATTCAAAGTTAAAACCACGAACGCCATCTGCGGTCGTTGGACTTAACCTAGTAAGTTTGAAGAACTGTCACTTTTGAAAAATCATAAATGTCAAGTGGATATTTTATGTTTGTTTAATTTAGTAAATTTTAATGTTAAGAATAACTTTTATACCGTCAATTTCAATGTCAAAATATCGATATCGAGTGCACTCCATTTAGAAATTATTCCAAATTGTAAATGCTACAATTTATTTTGTTTTGTTGTTATCTTTGTGTACCGAATTATTTGTATTATATACTGTGTTCTCGTCAAGTATTATAGTGTTATTTTACCGAACTTGTGTTTGTTTCTTTTGTACTCTTTTACAGGTCCTGGTCTTGTAAAGTGGAGCGAGCGAATTGAGTTTTACCAAAGTATAACGAATTTAAGTATTCATTTTGTTTTAAAGGTTTGTACCGATCTAGTGTGCGGTACATTATTGTTCCATCTAACCTAGGACTACACTAGTGGCGCCCTCTATGTTTCAGTATCGAAACCATCCCGATTTCGACCTTTCCGGCGCACGCAATTCAAAATTATACTTTCTCGTTTGACCCAGACCTCACGGCGAGTTAGTCGGCACTTTTTGGCTTTTGCTACGGGTGTGTGCGCCGAAGACCAATTTTTCCCGTAACAAAAATGGCGCTCCAACGTGGTGCTGTTTCCGTTTTTCGCAACGTGTTTTCCGTAACGTATAACGCCTGCATCGTGTATGGCTGTTGTAACGAATAGCGCTTGTCACGCGTACCGCTGTTTTTGTTCAGATCTTTTTATCGTTCTTACCGCTGTTTTTGTCTCGATTTTTAGTTAGTTACCGAATTTCAAGTAAATTTTATCGTTGATTGACGTGGTGCCGTAACCACGGCTCATGTCATTTTTATCGTACAGTCCCATTGAGCGGATTTGTTTTAGTATTTTCCCGATTTTGTCTTTTTCGTATTTTAGAAATTTTAATTTTGAGAAATTTTAATTTCCTGATGTAAATAATCGTACCAATAGAATAGTTTGTAGTGATTTAGTTAGTTGAGTGTTTGGAATTTTATATACATGATTAATTTCATGATGTAAATAATTTTCAATGGAATGTTTGTGTGTTTTGAGTGTGTGAATTTATTCACAATGTTTTACGTATGTTTTGAATAATTTATTAATTGGAGCCTTAGGAGATTTTTGATGTTTCGATTTTGTTTGTTTTAAATTTCAGTACCGTTTGAGGTTTAATTACCGTTGTCGATACCTAAGACTTTCAGTATGAATTATTTTATTTTATTTTCCGTTTTGTATGTTTGAATGTTTCAAATTTTTCGAAATTTTGTAGTATGTTTGGTGAAGTGGAATGTTTTGTTTTAACTTCGGTTTCTGTTATCGGTGATTTTTGTGCTCTCTTATGAGGATATCAAGCTTAACAAATTCACATTGCATTTCGTTATCGTGTTATTTGCAGAGTCATTAAACTTGCACTTGTGACGTGTGTATGTTGAGTTAGGTCAGTTGAATGTTATCTTTTGTTGTCGTATGCGTTTCCGGTATGACGTTTAACTTTTAAGTATGTCGGTTAGATATTTTAATTATGTGTGTTATTGTTTATGTTGCGTTATTGCAATTTTAGTTCCGTTAACGTTTGAAATTTAAATTTAATTTTAATTTCACCTTTTTTTATTGTATGTCGAATGTATGTGGTGTTTGCGAATTTTTCTTTTGTGACATTTGGTGTGTAAATATGATTTGCCAAATGGTCATTTAGATTATGTCCGGGTTATTTTGCGTTTGGTTTCATTGAAGAAACTTTGAAAACTTGTTGGGTTGAAGTGCGAAGATGTTTTATTTTCTTGTGGACCCCATTGTTTAGGCCATTCAATGCCATCGGTAAATGAACATCGTGCCCTGTTATCAAACTTGAAATAAAATTTTCAACGATTAAATTTTTCGTAAGATTTACTTAGACATGATTTTTCAAAATTTACGCTTATGGTTTTTGTAGTTGTTTTGGATCACCGTGTGGTGATGATTTTTTTTTGACTTTGAGAATTAAATAAAGAATCGGGTTTGTGACAATTATCGTATCGTATCGTATCGCTTTTTGAAGCTGAGTATCGTGGACAAGGTCCAACATTTTAACCCACTGGGGAATTTTAAAGTCACACCCATAAATGGTTCTATTGCGACTTATGTCGAATGCTCCTTATGGAGGAAATATATAAGAGTCCTTGTTATTACCATAGGTACCGTTCAAGATTGCTCAAAATACCGTATGCCTGTTTTGTTTCTCGCTTAGTGTGTTTGGATGAATGATTGAAGTATATATTACCGTTTAGTTTCGTAAATTTTTTTTGTATGTCGTTGAAGTTTAGGTAAGGTTTATCGATTAAGTTGCGTTTATTTTACCGATTAGTATCGTTAAGTTTATCGTTTAAGTTCCGTTTAGTATCGTTTGTAGAGTTATCGTTTTGTATTGCGTTCATTTTTTTTTAAAATTTTATGTCAGTCATTTTTATTTTTTTATCGGTTTATTAGTTTCAAAATTTTTTTATCGTGTATCGTGCGTTGGGTCCCGAGTAAGACCCTAAACTACGTTCACTTGCGTTTACTTTCGTTAACGTTCGTTCACTTTCGTTCATTTTCACTTTTTTTAATTTTCGGTTATTTTTTATTAAGTCAATTAAGTTTGAATTTTTAGTATCGGTATCGTTGTGTTGTTGTTGTCTCGGTTAGACTTGTCAATAGAGTTGCGTGTATTTTATCGTTAAGTATCGTTAAGTTCGTTAAGTCGTTAGTTCGTTAAGTACCGTTAAGTCTAAGTCATTCGTTAAGTACCGTTAAGTCTAGTTTCGTTAAGTATCGTTAAGTACCGTTAAGTCTACGTTAAGTACCGTTAAGTATCGGTTAAGTCTAGTCGTTAAGTACCGTTAAGTCGTTAAGTATCGTTAAGTAACCGTTAAGTCTAGTTAAACCTTAATTTCCGTTAATAGTTTTTTAAGTTAGTTATACGTTTCGTTGAGTTTAATCTCAAAGTATAGTTTACAGTTTGCGGGGCAGCCTTTTGAGAATCGAGCCAGAGATTTCACCCATTTTCATTCTGTTAATTTAGTTATTTAAGTATTGTGGATAACGTTTTGACGTTTTGGGTTTAACCAAACCATGTTCTATCGTTGAGGGGTTTTGAGAGGAACAGCCAATTTTGAATTAGGCCATTTGAGAACTTTGCGAACGTTTTTTAGTTTTGTCTTTTTTTAAAAACCTTGCATTTGGTTATTGGGGGGCCTGCCTTTTCCTAACAATATCAGTCGTTCGTTTTTTACTAACTCTCATCGTGTTAGGGCCGAGGATTAAAAGCCTTTTTCTTGGGTTTATTTGGTGAGTGGCGAAATTTGCAATTCGTTAAAAAAATTTTGTTTTTAATTTTTTATAGCTCGTTTTTTAAAATAACTTTTATTACGTTGATAGCTCACTCAATTATTTTTGTTAACTAAGAGTAATTTGAAATCATTTGGGAGAGGGTTCACTGACTACATTTCATGGGGGAGTGCACAGGGCCCTTAAAAATTTTTAAAAACTTAAGTTAAAAGTTCAGTCGTTAGTATATTATCGAAATTTTTTTCCGTTTAAAAAAATTTAGTCATTTCAAATTTTTTTATCTCGTTTATTAAGTCAACTTTTATTACGTTCATAGTTACTCAAATTTTCTTGTTAACTCAAGAGTAATTTGGGAAATCACTCTTCGAGCAGAGGGGGTGTCACGTGACTTCATTTCCCTAGGGTAGTGCACGGTGCCCCTAATGCAAATTTTGTTAAAACTTAAAAGTTACAAATTTCAGTTAGTTACTATCAAATTTTATTCCGTAGAAATAAGTTTTGATTTCATATTTGACTTCTTATCAACCACCACGCGCGGTTTTCCAGACAACCTTCAACAAGGTTATTCAAGTTGAGACGTGTTGATAGCAGTAGCAACTTACAGCTGCTAGATATCCGCCATCCGATTGGCCGGGCGCGCTAATGTTCTCCTTCTCCCGAAATTATCGTCAGTCGGTTTTAGTCCTTCAGAGAAGCCACTCCGTGTTTTTAACACGTTAAATCAAATTTTACCATCTTCAGTTTCGTTAATAAGTTAATACCGTTTCGTTTTGTTTTTGAGGCAACCAATGCCAGTTGTATGTGTGCATCTGACCGGTGTATTTTATAGTTTTTGAAGCAAGTGCCAATTTACCGTATCGTATCGCTATCGTTGTGTGATGATGTCACACCTGGAAACCCGCTATAGGGGAATTTTATGTTGAGCACTCTGCCATTTTATCGTTTTCCGTTTGGAAGAAGTTACCCTCGGTAGGGATTATCGTCTTATCACCGTGTCTAGAAAACCACCCGCATCAGCGCAAGTCGACCTTATTTTTACGTTCAAGAGGTTGATGACCTTTAAAGTCATCGCAACCAATTTCGATGTTAGTTACCGCCGTAAAACCAATTCAATCGCCAAGCTGTGGACCATAATGATTAAAGGTTAGTTATTTACGCCATTTAACTTTGTGTCAACAGTGCATCAAGTGTTTATACCGTCATTTTTTATATTTGTTTCGTCACTTTTGTTTGAACATTAATTTATTCAAAGTTAAAACCACGAACGCCATCTGCGGTCGTTGGACTTAACCTAGTAAGTTTGAAGAACTGTCACTTTTGAAAAATCATAAATGTCAAGTGGATATTTTTATGTTTGTTTAATTTAGTAAATTTTAATGTTAAGAACAAACTTTTATACCGTCAATTTCAATGTCAAAAATGTCAATATCGAGTGCACTCCATTTAGAAATTATTCCAAATTGTAAATGCTACAATTTATTTTGTTTTGTTGTTATCTTTGTGTACCGAATTATTTGTATTATATACTGTGTTCTCGTCAAGTATTATAGTGTTATTTTACCGAACTTGTGTTTGTTTCTTTTGTACTCTTTTCAGGTCCTGGTCTTGTAAAGTGGAGCGAGCGAATTGAGTTTTACCAAAGTATAACGAATTTAAGTATTCATTTTTTTAAAGGTTTGTACCGATCTAGTGTGCGGTACATTATTGTTCCATCTAACCTAGGACTACACTAGTGGCGCCCTCTATGTTTCAGTATCGGAAACCATCCCGATTTCGACCTTTCCGGCGCACGCAATTCAAAATTATACTTTCTCGTTTGACCCAGACCTCACGGCGAGTTAGTCGGCACTTTTTGGCTTTTGCTACGGGTGTGTGCGCCGAAGACCAATTTTTCCCGTAACAAACATTTGCGTTTTTATTACATTCTAACTGATCTGCATGAGTGACATCGGTCTTACAGAAGACTGCTTTATTTGCACCAAATTCGTTTGTTATTTGATTAATTGCTTCTTCACCCTTTTTATCATCTGTATCAGCAATTGTGACTCCCTGCGATAATTTAACTGATATTATTCTTTTGACTCTTTTTGTACGCACCGAATAATTTAACTTACTCGAAGTCCATTACGAAGAAGTTCTTTTACACAACTTAAACCTATACCTGAAGCACCTCCGGTTACAATCGCCACTTTTTCTTTGATATAAAATGCCATCGTTCGGCTCGGATGCAAATTGCAATGTTAGTTGCCACTTTGAAACATTTTACGTGTATTAATTACCAAGTCGACTTTATAACAGTTTCTAACTATAACACACAAGCAACTGTCCCCGAATATTAATCGTTTAGACAAAAATAGATGCTACTAAATTTTTAAGTATGCTAGTTTATTTGCTTCAAAAATATAAATAAAGGAAAAAATGTAAATAAAAGTTACTCTTTGTAATATTTGGCAAAACAATTGGTTTTCTATATATTATGTATACTAGGTGTAGGTACCTAGGTGTAGGTAACTTTTTATGACATTTTATATATTTGTATTTATAAATAATACCTACTGTAAAAATGTGCAACAATTTTAAAATAGTATAGTTTGAAATTCTCAAGAATATTTCGAGTTTAAATTTGACCGTTGTTGCTGCATCGAGTAGATTTCTTAAATTATGACTATATTTACACTAAGCGTTTACTTCGTTAAGCTGAGAATTTTACTGAAACACCGTCAACAACTTGCATTCATCAACTAATAAAACAAAACACGCCGCGGTGCTAATCATGTACTACTAACATCAAACGGTGATGTTTTCATGGTTCGGAGTCCACGTTAACTTATAAGTTCCCAATGCGTCTGTCTGATAACACTTTGCATGCATGCCACATACTAATATTATGGGGGTTGGGTCATCAATATTCTGAGATGTATGGTAGGTACTTAAAGAAGAGATTTACTACCAACAAATAGTAAAATTCTAAAAAGTGGAATATAAATTTTTTTCTAAACTTATTTGAGAGATAGTAGTGCTGCTTACATTGTATATACCACCAAACTTAAATTTTATGATACAAACACTTAAAAATAACGGATTATATGTTTATGGCAGTCAGTATGGTGTAAACCTAATAGCAATTAAAAATTTTACTTTGTATAAACTACCAGATTAAGTACAATTCAATGTAAAAATTAAAAAATTAATGATTAAATGATAAATTATTTGAATTGGGTAATAATTGGTACTTTGAAATTAAAAAATCTGTTGTGCTGGTTTCGGTAGGTACATTTTATAAATATAAAAATTGATTGCGGTTGTAAAACACTTCTTATAACTATTAAACTAATGAATGTTTACAATTAACTTGATATTGACCAATAGTTGTCAACATAAATATAACTTATGATACATCGCAAAATCCTATTTTAAGATTTTGCTCCTCGGATGCAAACGTTTACGTTTATACATGTATGTATTTTAAATTAATAACAAAAAATCTTATCGAAAAATTTTAATACTGTTTAATTGTAAATTATTATAAATCAGATATATGTACTTCTTCTCTTTGACACAAAAATATATCACTTTCTAAACTTCTTTAAATTTAAATTTTGGCGCTGCACATAAATTAGTTTTTTTAGAGGAATTAGGTTTTTCTTCATAATTATTAAAAATTATACAAGATAAAATATTCAGTAAAAGCTCGTTCGTGTAATCACTTTTACATTAAATCGTGTACAAATCCACAGATTAAATTCAAAATTTAAATATAAATTGCAACTAAATTTTTGATTAACAAATAATTATTTCTTAAAATATGTAGTTTTATAACAGTATTGACCCAAGTTGAGGCGGTTACTTGCCTAGTAGTTAGATGACTTACTGATGATAAGGCATACGATTAAAACCCTGGAGGATTCTACAAAGGAAAGTTTTCTTACCGACTCTCTATCTATCTATGACCATCTCTGTGCTTCAGAGGGCACGTAAAGCCTTTAAAAAATACTTCCAAAAAAGATGGATTTTTAACGCATGAGGTCATTAAATGTCACAACTTACATTGGGGTGCAAGTGCAGACAATAAAATCATTCATCAATCAATCATCTCTCATTAGTATGCTTCCATATTATGTTATTATGTATAGGAAAATTCGTCAATTTCAAATCGAATTTTTGGGTTATTATTGGATATATCGAGTTCGTCCATTCTTTTTAACATTCTAAAAAAAATTTGAAAACTTTCCAAAGACAAAAAGTTCGGCAAAACGTACTACAACCTAATATCTTTAGTAAACGGCACTAAAACTTAAACAAGTAGATGGTGAATAGCAATAACTATTCAATGCAGTTCATGGTAAAAGTAATAACTAACCAGTGAAAATCGACTCTCGAACGATTTTCTTGGCTAGCTCTGCGAGGAGAAGGGGTTGGTCCCTTCGAATTCTACTTGCAAGCATTTTAAAATGACGTCTATATTATTATACATATATTTGGTAGTTGCATTTAGAAAGGATTTCTCAATGGTAGCAGAACATGACATTATAGTCGAAAACACTTTGACGATGTTTATGTGACATAATGCTGACGTGGCTACCAATAAAGCGATATTCACTGCACCAGATGCTACCAACTATTGTCAGAGCTGTATATCATGAGCTTCCATGTAGAAAAATAAGTACTAGCTACAGAAGTATTCTCATAGAATAGCAACGACATTTATCGAATTCAATCCACTAATTAGTAATTGTTCGTTCTTTAATTTGTTAGAAAAAATTTAGTGTAACTTGGTATTACGAAAATTTTGAAAACTAAACATTACTATTCATTTCTTTAGCTACCCTTCATTCCTTTTTTCGCGGAGAATGTTAACGAAATTTTAAATGTTTTTACGAAATTAAGCAGATTTAAGTACACCGTTGGCAGAAATTAACTTGAAACATGTTGATGCTTGCACATAAATTTCTCATTATTTAAAGAACCATTTGTGGTATTCGAAGTGGAGGGTTACAAATTTTTTGGCAAGAAATTGACATACGGAATTTGCAAATTTTAGCGTAAGCTATTTTTGGCGTCATTGATAATGTAATAAATAGAGTTTTCATTACTTGAATAACTGTTTTTGGTGTTTAAAGATGGGGTCACACAATTTTTTATTTTTATTTTGCGCTTTTAGAAGAAGTGTGTGATATACAAGAAGATAGCCGGGTCTCATTTTCAAAAAGTTTGTAATTTGAACAGAGACACGCATTTCTGTTGAAGTTTTAAAATTCTTTTGACGGCCGTACAGGTAGTCCTTATTTATAGACAAATTTTTAATTTTAAAGGACCTCCGAAAGTATATTGCGATAACGCATCTGAAAGGTATTCTTGCTTTTTTGCAACGGCGGAAGGCGAAAAATGCATTCCAAATTGCTTTTTAATTTTGAAAGCTACTCTTTCAATTTTCTGGAACAAAAACAGTTTTTCTAATTTTAAAGTTAATGGGGTGGATTTAGGCCGCTGTTAATTTAAAGAATTTTCGATTGAAAAAAAAAAGTTTTATAAATTTAAAGGTGTACGGTTCTAGAAAAACTCCCGAAATGATGTTCCTCTTTCATCGGATTGGTCGAATTGGCAGAAAAACATTTAAATTTTTGTTCTTATCTAAGGTCACTGTTACTGACCTGGTTGTCAGTTCGGTTCGAGTCCGGGGAAAGGCTCACTTTGTATGACTGTCTCCGTACTTCGAAAGGCATGTAAAGCCGGTAGTCCTCTTACAAGGTGCTTACAACATCTTTGAGGTATTAAATGATAGATACTCTCTTGAAAAAGAGGAAATCGGAAGACGTAGAACATCAAAAAACCGATATATATATAGTGTCTCTTACGTCCATTAACTTTATTATATATTTTACTTATTGTTTGTACTAACAGATTGTAAATATTCGTTGAGGTTAAATAAAAAAAGATATATAGATCTTATCTACGATTTGAAATCGTCCTTAGTAACTTTGACATGTTTGATTGGGAGGCCACTAATATTATTTTCTTATTATTATTATTAAAAGGCATAACATTTCTTGCGGAATTGAGCTGTCTTTAAAGACTTACAAAATCATTTTTCTGAGGGGGATTAGTTTTTATTAAACTTGTGAAAAATAATAATTTTACAACTTAAAGTCGTTAAACCAGGGTCTATAGATATTTTTGTAAAACCGCCGGATTATGCTTAAATCTGACAATTTTGATTTATATATTATAATTTTCTTCTTGACTCATGATCTGTTATCCTTAAGCTGCTTTCTAATACAGATCGGTCTTGAGCCATTTTCTAATACGGGTTGGTGGCGATATTTTAGGAAACAATAATTAGTCAATTCCACGCCCTTTCCAAAACATTAAATTTTTATTCGAAACCGCCTCAAACTTCAATAGGAAGGTGCTTCCTCCTAATATAATAGTGTAATTAATGTATATTTTCAAGAACCATAAGTAGTTATAAACTGAAATTTTGTATATTTAAAAATTCAATACCTCAACCTTCAAGCAGCCTCTCTTTCATTTTTCGAAATTTTAATTAAGTACATACGTACAAATTTTCTAAGCAAAATTAAAAAAAAAAAAGCAAATTATTCGTCGTTTAGACGGCAAAATTCCTTGCTCTGGGATTATAACCTATATATTAATTTCTTAATATTTTTTAATCGTACATTAATGCACAGTATGATATTTATTTTAAATCAACAGAAAATATTGAACATTCAGCATTATTTTTTTATTCGACAATTTAGCAATTTTTTATAATAGAATAAGGAAGTTATTATGTTAGTTGCTTAATCATTATGTCTAAGTTTAGCCAATAAAACATAATCAACTTAATAAATTGCACCTATTTGAACTGTCCGAACTACTGGTATTAACTAATGAATGTGTAAGGTTTGTGGGTACTTGATAACAAAAAAATTTGATTTACTATTATTGAGAATGAAGAAGTACGTGTGAAAAGTCCTACTTTTTACGATTAGGTATTTGAAGTAAATTTATAAATTTAAAGTTTATGTCAAAAAATTAAATGATCCGGCTAAATCCAAGGTGCTCAAATATTTTCAAAAATAACTTGGCATGAATAATTCATTACTAGTTGCTATGACCTTAACATAAATAAAATAAAAAATATTTTCTGTTCAATTTTATATTAAAATTAGTGCACATTCTTTACCTAAACTTTTGCAATAATTCCTTTAACATTAAGTAATTAATTTAGTTTAATTTACTGAGCGAATGACCGAGCGGTTAACGTGCTAGCTTCTCCTGATGAAATGCACCGGTTCGATTCCAGCTATAGTAGGATTTATAGCTTCATGTATGGCTTAAATGCTGTCCTAGTCATAAAAGGACACAATAGAATAAAGACTCTCTATTTTCGTAATTTGGAATGCACGTTAAACTGAAGTTGTCCTGTGTACAAAAACTAAAAATTAGAAAGCTGGATAAATTGTAAATGTGTAAATATCTTGGTTGAAAGCCATTTTAGAATCTTGTTCAAAATAAATTTAAATAAACATGTCTGGGTCATACTAAGTTTTGATAATCTGCAATGAAATTTTAAAGATGTTTAAAATAAAATTAAATAATTCACAATAGATTATACAAGTTGGAAATAGGTTTGTCTGATAAATTCTTCAAAGTGGTAATCTTTTTATGATAAATTAGCTTATTCCATCCATGTTTATAGCGCAAATCCATTAGATCATTATTACGTGTGTGTGTTTTGAAAATGAATCTGTGCTTTTTCCGTATTTACAAATATTATTTAACGAATTTGTTACCAATGGATGTAATTTTTTGCTTGCTATATTACACAAAATTTTTTTGTAATGTAGATGTTATGAAATATGTAAAAAATTTAAATTCTGAAATATATCCTTCTGAAAATCAATTAACTATTTTTTTTTCTGCTGATGTAGTATTAACTTTCATAGAAATTTTAAAATTAAAATAGCTTTTTGTAATTTTTGTCCTAGGCATCGCATAATAACTATAACGAGAAAAGCACATTTATTAAGAATTCCATAAATGATACAGTGGTTAATAAACTTACAAAACTGCTTTGTTGTAAATAATGGTTTCTACAAGAGGACGAAAAGCATCCAAGTCTCAAGTGATAACGTCTTCTCCTTATAAACAGGAGCTGGAGTCATCTGTTAAAAAATCTAGTAAATCAAATATAATTAAAACTAGAAAATTGGGACATATAAGAAACAAATCTAAACCTGCAGAGAAAGAATCGTCATCAGAAGAAGATGAAACATTTGTGGCAGCAGATGATGACAATGACATGGAAGTAATTGGTAAATTAAATTCTGATAAAGATGCTGTATGTATCTTCTGTGAATCAAATTTTTCAGAAGACACCAAAGGTGAACTTTGGGTTCAGTGCTTTATGTGTCGTATGTGGGCCCATGAAGAATGCTCTGGTGCCGAAAAGAATGATTATATTTGTGACTTTTGTCAAGAACTCTAATTAATTAATAATATGATAATAAATAATTTTCTGGAACAAAAACAGTTTCTAATTTTAAAGTTAATAGGGTGGATTTAGGCCGCTGCTAATTTAGAGAATTTTCGAACGAAAAAAGTTTTTAAATTTAAAGGTGTACGGTTCTAAAAAACTCCCGAAATGATGTTCCTTTTTCATCGGATTGGTCGAATTGGCAGAAAAACATTTAAATTTTTGTTCTTATCTAAGGTCACTGTTACTGACCTGGTTGTCAGTTCGGTTCGAGTCCGGGGAGAGGCTCACTTTGTATGACCGTCTCCGTACTTCGAAAGGCATGTAAAGCCGGTAGTCCTCTTACAAGGTGCTTACAACATCTTTGAGGTATTAAATGATAGATACTCTCTTGAAAAAGAGGAAATCGGAAGACGTAGAACATCAAAAAACCGATATATATATAGTGTCTCTTACGTCCATTAACTTTATTATATATTTTACTTATTGTTTGTACTAACAGATTGTAAATATTCGTTGAGGTTAAATAAAAAAAAAAAATATATATATATAGATAGATCTTATCTACGATTTGAAATCGTCCTTAGTAACTTTGACATGTTTGATTGGGAGGCCACTAATATTATTTTCTTATTATTATTATTAAAAGGCATAACATTTCTTGCGGAATTAAGCTGTCTTTTAAAGACTTACAAAATCATTTTTCTGAGGGGGATTAGTTTTTATTAAACTTGTGAAAAATAATAATTTTACAACTTAAAGTCGTTAAACCAGGGTCTATAGATATTTTGAAAACCGTCGAATTATGCTTAAATCTGACAATTTTGATTTATATATTATAATTTTCTTCTTGACTCATTATCTGTTATCTGTTATCCTTAAGCTGCTTTCTAATACAGATCGGTCTTGAGCCATTTTCTAATACGGGTTGGTGGCGATATTTTAGGAAACAATTAGTCAATTCTACGTTCTTTCCAAAACAGCATTGCTCAAATTTACAATTTTTATTCGAAACCGCCTCAAACTTCAATAGAAAAGTGCTCCTCCTAATGTAATAGTGTAATTAATGTATATTTTCAAAAACCATAAGTAGTCATAAACTGAAATTTTGTATATTTAAAAATTCCATACCTAAACCTTCAAGCAGCTTCTTCTTCATTTTTTGAAATTTTAATTAAGTAAAAATTTTCTAAGCAAAATTTAAAAAAAAGCAAATTATCCGTCGATTAGACGGCAAAATTCCTTGCTCTGGGGTTATAACCTATATGTTAATTTCTTAATATTTTTTTAATCGTACATTTATGCACATTATGATATTTATTTTAAATCAACAGAAAATATTGAACATTTAGCATTATTTTTTCCTTCGACAATTTAGCAATTTTTTATAATAGAATAAGGAAGTTATTATGTTAGTTGATTAATCATTATGTCTAAGTTTAGCCAATAAAACATAATCAACTTAATAAATTGCACCTATTTGAACTGTCCGAACTACTGGTATTAACTAATGAATGTGTAAGGTTTGTGGGTACTTGATAACAAAAAAATTTGATTTACTATTATTGAGAATGAAGAAGTACATGTGAAAAGTCCTACTTTTTAGGTATTTGAAGTAAATTTATAAATTTAAAGTTTATGTCAAAAAATTAAATGATCCGGCTAAATCCAAGGTGCTCAAATATTTTCAAAAATAACTTGGCATGAATAATTCATTACTAGTTGCTATGACCTTAACATAAATAAAATAAAAAATATTTTCTGTTCAATTTTATATTAAAATTAGTGCACACTCTTTACCTAAACTTTTGCAATAATTGCTTTAACATTAAGTAATTAATGCAGTTTAATTTACTGAGCGAATGACCGAGCGGTTAACGTGCTAGCTTCTCCTGATGAAGTGCACCGGTTCGATTCCAGCTATAGTAGTAGGATTTATAGCTTCATGTATGGCTTAAATGCTGTCCTGGTCATGAAAGGACACAATAGAATAAGGACTCTCTATTTTCGTAATTTGGAATCCACGTTAAACTGTAGGTGTCCTGTGTACAAAAACTAAAAATTAGAAAGGAGGATAAATTGTAAATGCACAAATATCTTGGTTGAAAGCCATTTTAGAATCTTGTTCAAAATAAATTTAAATAAACATGTCTGGATCATACTAAGTACTGATAATCTGCAATGAAATTTTAAAAAATGTTCAAAATAAAATTAAATAATTCACAATAGATTATACAAGTTGGAAATAGGTTTGTCTGATAAATTCTTCAAAGTGGTAATCTTTTTATGATAAATTAGCTTATTCCATTCATGTTTATAGCGCAAATCCATTAGATCATTATTACGTGTGTGTGTTTTGAAAATGAATCTATGCTCTTTTCGTATTTACAAATATTACTTAACGAATTTGTTACCAATGGATGTAATTTTTTGCTTGCTATATTACACACAATTTTGTTGTAATGTAGATGTTATGAAATATGAAAAAAATTTAAATTCTGAAATATATCCTTCTGAAAATCAATTAACTATTTTTTTTTCTGCTGATGTAGTATTAACTTTCATAGAAATTTTAAAATTAAAATACCTTTTTGTAATTTTTGTCCTAGGCATCGCATAATAACTATAACGAGAAAAGCACATTTATTAAGAATTCCATAAATGATACAGTGGTTAATAAACTTACAAAACTGCTTTGTTGTAAATAATGGTTTAGCTATTTTCGAGCTAGCAAGGTACAAATTACATGCAAATATTAGATAATGCTGCTATTTGCACAAGTTAAAGTTCTAGTTTGTTGGAATATGAAGTTTTTAAAATAAATATTAAATGTAGCTACCTACTAAATTGAAATACTAAAAGTCAACCATTTTTGTAGTTAGGTCGTACTAACAGAAACTTATTTCTTTTCCAAAAAATGAAATTTTAAATAAAACACAGATTCAACTTTATTTGTATCGCCGAGTTTTGTTCAACTTGAAAGTTAATTAAGAAATTTGTTGCAGTTTTTATTGGGACCTGTGTATGCTGTTGCTGCTAGTCGCAAATCTCATCATTCTACCAGTTGCCATCAGTTTTTTTAACGACGATCTCAGTACGAGATGGATTGCCTTTAATTGTCTTTCCGATACTATATTTCTTATTGATATAGTTGTCAATTTTAGAACAGGTAAGCTTTTGATTAACTAAATAATAATTATGGAAAACTTATCTGAACTATATTGTCTATGCTGATTTTGTAACTCTCTTTTGGGTCATGGTGTGTACTTACTAAACTGTTTTGTTTATTTTAAGGGATAATGCAACAAGATAACGCCGAACAAGTTATTTTGGATCCTAAATTAATAGCCCGACATTACTTGAGAACATGGTTTTTCCTCGATCTCATATCGTCCATTCCTTTAGATTACATATTTCTTATATTTAACCAAGTAAGTGTAGTTTAATTTCCTCAGATTATTTTTCAAGTTTTACACAATTTATAGTTTCAGAACATTGTAGTATATCCGTTCTGACATTTGCAATTTAACATTGCATGTTGCTTTAAATTTTTCTAAATTTAATAAGGCACTGTATACATATAAAAATCCTCAAGGTATTTGAAATGGAATTTTTAGTATTTAATATAAAATTTCTAGTACCTACCTATCATAAAAACAAATTTTTATTTTTCGAAAAAGTAACGCAATATAATATATTTCAAACAATGTCAAGGAATCTTAGTTTTACAGAAGAGAAAAAAGTGTTTTAACTTTTTTTTATTGTAATTTTCATTAAAAACTGTGTACCTACTTTTATCGGGTGTGTAATACCTGCACAATCTATCTGCACGATTAATTTCACGTATAAAATATGTAAAAGTATACAAGAAACTCACTCTAAAATGCAATAGGGTTTATTCTTGTTTTCTCGATTTTTCTCAGAAAACTTCGATTTCGTTGCTTTCAATTGTTACAACCAGCGATAAGCAATCTTCTTGAAGAAACAAACAAATCTTCAAGGAAATGCAAATATTTTATTTCGACTATTTTTGACCTACTTTATCAATTCACAATTATTTTAAGTTCTATTAATCAATTTATTAAAACATTTCTTTCGTGCAAAAGTTCCATATTTATGCTTAAAAACGACAACAAAATTATTACAAAAAGTTTTTATACCTTGAGGAAAGCTGAAACCTTTACTCATTGCACGAAATCGATTCAGATATAAATTTGATAATAAAATAATTTAAATTTTCTATTTCACCAAATTCATAATTGAATCTCAAATAATATTTAGAATTCATGTTTATCTCAACAGCATATCTTCAGTTTAAAACTTATCTTTTAATATTATAATATTTTAATACATCAATATTTTATTGCTCATAAACATTGAATATATTTATGGTTTGCATTTGTAATGCACTCATACATAAAATAAAAATGCATATCATTGACATTCGGCAAACCAAATTCGTTCTAGATGTTTAGATATTAAATAGGAATAATAAATTTCATGCTAATACAATGCCATTGTAAGTCATCCACTGAAATAAAGCAAAATTTTAAAATAAAAATGTAAATGTTATATCCATAAAGTAAAAATAAGATATGAAAATTGTATTTCATGAAACTTGTTTTGCAAAACATGTTTAAAAAGCTTTCAATTTCTTTTTTGAGCTTTCAAGGGTCAATAAAGAAACTGAGTTTCTTTAAGTTCTAACAGCTGAAAATAAATTATTTAAAAATTTCTTTCCGCCGTGCTAAGAAATTTAATGATTTGTTAAGTAATACTTTTATATAGATTTGTTGGGCCTAGTAGATCTCATGCGAATTACCAAAAAGTGAAACTTCTGTTCCAGGATTTTGGGGAGAGTTTTCAGATCCTTCATGCAGGTCGTGCGTTACGAATTTTACGACTTGCAAAGCTTCTGTCATTGGTACGACTGTTGCGATTATCACGTTTGGTTCGATATGTCAGTCAATGGGAGGAAGTTTATGTAAGTAAAATTTTCATATGTTTGTGGCACAAGCGCGCTCATGCTTTTGTGCGTTGTAAAACGACCTTTAAATTGTAATATAAATAAATAAAAGAAATTTTATATTTGCTTATTCTGTTTAAGAAATTTTTTAATTCGTATCTTAAATAAATTATTTTCCAATATAAAAATGTTTTCCATCAGAAAGTGCTTTTAGTTGTATTTATTTTTTAAACGAAACGAAAAAGATATATTAAAAATGTAAAGCTTATGTTAGCTTTGAACTACTGCTCAACGCGCTTGGAATGAGCCTAAGTTTGCACATTTTACTGAAATTTGCACTATGCGCTTAAATATTATAAATCTATTTCAATTTAAACAAGAAGCAGCTCAATAAATTTTTTATGTTTATTTGTTCAAAATTATTGTCAATTAAAATTTTTATTGTTTATACTGCTGCTTCAGTTACATATTAATAAACTTAATTTTTCCCTTCAACTGACGTAGGGTAGATACTTAATATAGAAATTTTACTATAAATTTACAATGTCAATGCCTTTTAGAAATCTTTGCTTTCAAACTAGCTTGCCTCTTTATGATGTCTATACCTATGATCTTTTTATTTGCACTTTACATTAATTTACTCTAAACTACAAAAACAAAACATAATGATAATAATAAAATAATACGGAATTAGTTTAGAGATTTTTACTTTATAAAAATGTGGTAATAGGTAATCGTTAGTTTTGGTTATGAAAAAGGGTAAGTTTTGTGACTTTGAAAAATGTAAATTTTACAATATTTTTGTATATTATATAAATATAATTAATTGGCATTATATGGCGTCGCTAATATTTTATTCTCGTTCTGCCATTTTAATAATCATGGGTATAAATTAATATAAAAATAGATTAAATATAGGATATTTTAAGAGATAAATTAGCTTTATTATGAATGATGTAGTGAACGGGATTAATATACCTTTCAAAATACTAACTATCTTTCAAGTAGCGGATGAAAAGTTTTTTGTTGTATGGATCCGCAGTTAGTGGACACTTACATGACGCAGAATGTTATACTCGAAAATGTTAAAATTAATAAGGTCAAACTTTACAGCCGCTACTTGAAACCTGGACCAAAAATTCCATATACCAGTGTAGCAACATAGCTATACAGAAAAGTATGAAGTTGATAGAGGTGTTTGGGTCGCAGATACCCATGTACCAGCACCCTTCTGGGCGGCAGGCAGAGTACGCGCCCGACGGTACCCCAATTCCCCCACCCAGAGACAGGACGACCGAGGTGCTACATCACTCTCTTTCTGTCTGTTTATGTTGTGTTTGGGCTTTATATTGTTTTCATGTATTAATAATAACAGAATTTAATATCGTATACGTTGAGGGCAGTATAAGGCTATTGGAATGTGTGTTTAGCGCGGTAGTTCAGTGTCATTAAAGTTAGAGGCTCGTTCGTAATATGTAATAATGTTGTGCACCTGTATGTATTCAATTCAATTATACCACCATTCAAATTTATTTGGACATCATTGCATGATATAAAGAAGAGTTGCATTTTAATGATAAACTGTACTTCACTGGTTTGTCAATATTAGCAAACACGTCGTACATTTTTATTTTCAAAAGCAATATTTGACTCATGTCGGTGTTGGTGACATTATATGCCATACATTTCAAAACTCGGTACAGTCACGTTTTTTGTGTATATTTTAACGATCTCCGATCGTTGGTTGTTATAATAATATAGTGCTCTTCCAGCTTCGGGAGTTCCATTTTAATCATTTACAAAAATTAAAAAGCACAATAAATTTTCTGTTAGTACTTCTTCAGTTCGACTAATCAATAGCGAGATGTTGAGAAAGACTTTATCTCTGAACAACAAACGCGGTTGTGAATTTACATATTTTAATATTAAAATGTAATATTGAGATACATATCATCATCATAATCGCTCTCCAATTCCTGCATTGTACAAGTATTCTATTTTATCTCGATGCTCTTTGAATTTAATCATTTTCGTTGCGTTGATAGAAAACTTATTAGCCCACTTATTATCGTGCTCTTAGTTCAAGTCAATTAGAGTATACCATATTTATTATTTACTAAATTTTTAGTTGGAACCTTCCTTCATCACTTTATCAGATATCTTAGTTATAGCGCTCTGGCAGCTAACACGACTATCGCAGCTACAATGGGAAAACAAAAGGGGAGAAAAATATTTTTGAAGAATTCGTTCTCAACATAATATTTAGAGTGCTGATTACTAATAGCTATTATGCAATACGTAAAGTTTAATAGCAGCACAACAGGAATTATACCTGCATAAATAATGTTAATCGCGACAAAAAATTGTAATGCCTTTTAAAAATTCAATGTCTATTTTTCATTTTAGTATTGCTTTAATTATGCAGTTTTGCAAAATATTCAAATGCACAATAATTTTGCTATGCAAATCTGTAAATGGTAGACGTACTTGTCTATATTGAACATTATCGTTAGCATGTCTAACATCACACAAATATGTGGTAATGCCTTTTTAACGATGTGATGCTGTCAGTTTGCATTTAATGCCGTTGGTTAAATTTAAATCTACAATTAGCTGCTTTTTGTCATAAAACTAATTAAACAATTTATTGTTGGGGTTCTTGTTTTCCCATCAGTTATATGTATTTACAAACATTTTTTACATGCGAGTAGGCGCTATTAAATAATAATTATTATTGTCGAAAGGTTCGCAAAAATGATAGCAATTTTTTATCGATAATTGAGTAGGTGTTTATTTATACGAGGACGAATTTTTGGAAATACAAATGTACACTATATTTGCATGATTAATGTTAAAGGTGGTGTAAATAACAAAAGTTAATGCATAGAAATAGGCACAATGAATTTTGAAACGAGTTTTTTTTGTATTGTTTAAAATTCGCATGTTCAGGTGCACAACAACTTTATTGTTTTGAAATTGAGGTGATGTTCCTGCTCGGATATGCATTGTATACACAATGTAGAATTTTTGGGGTTATCATATGTAGACAATGTATTTTCATTGCGTGCAATTCATCTTTGTGACCGTAAGTTATAAATGTTGAATGTTGTTAGTAAGTTAGAAACATAAAAGAAAGTTTATAAAAAAATTAATAATAATTAACATTGTTTAAATCCATTTCCAAAATTTGTGGACTAAAATTTCGTTACACATTACAATCAAAACAGCACAAAACGTACTAACTATAGTAATCTCATATAATTATATTTTCCATTTTTTTTTGTTTCTTTCTTTACTATAATCATTATAATTTTTATAAACGTATAGTGCATCTTTTCTCGAAAATTCTAAATTTCGTGACTTATTAGTTTTAGTTTTATTATTTTTGAGTTATTGTGACCACTAGACTGTCTTGTACAAATATAGTAAATAGTTCCATAACGTAGTTAACTCTCTCATTAGATGATAACCAATATTTTGCAGTTTGCACTAACACGATAATGTTAACCTTTTTTTTCGATTTTAAACTTGTTGAACGCAGACCAACACCAAGTACTTTTCTTCTGACAACTAATATCGAAACTGTTTAGCGCTAAAACTAATTTACGAAAAGTGTAAAATTTGGGGGATTTACAGAAAATGTTTATGTGAACACTATGTTACCTTTCAATTTAAATTATCGGGCGGACCTATTTCAATGTTTACATTTGTTAATTTTGATTTGCACAAGCTTAAAAGTTGTTTGTCGAAACACTATAAATATATATTATAGTATGTATAGTTCTAGACATAGTCTCACATTTATGTTTTACTCTGTCGATAGATTTTCACTTTTAGATTGAAGTAATACAAAACTCGTTTACATTCTTATTGCAATATACAGTTTATGTTATTGAGAAACTGCAAACTGTATAATATTTGTGTTTTAAATGTTTTTATGATTTAGCAGAAGCTCATTGATATAAGTCAAAACGAAATCCGTATACTTACGACCGTATAAACAGTTTTATCAAGGACGAGTTTCTTAAAAACAATTTTTCGTGAGAGCTAGACTTTATTATCGAGCAGATATTTTAATTTAATCCGGCTATAAAAAATCTCTGAGCTAAATACTATAAAGTTAGTTTTTATAGACCATAATTTTTGTCTTATCCTTAACTAACCCAATTTAATTAAAAATATTTACATTTCAAAACATTCTAGTCACTTAGATGTTATGTATCCAGATCTATATTTACAGCAAAGACATTGTAAATTGTACTGTATTTTTATGCCATATAATACAATTTTGTTTTAGAAGTTTTTAATACATTTTAAAAATTTATTACAAAATTCTGAAATTGTGAAAAGTCTGAATGAGTATTTAAAAAAAGGTGATTACTTCATAATACATTGACGTAGGTACCTATTCTATTATGTAATTATTGCGACCAAAACTATATAGAAAACAACCCGTGTTATTTTTTAAATAAATAAATTGTAAATTAATTTTTATTCGTTCGAGTAAATGGTCGTTTTTCAGACATTCTACATCATTGAATATGTTTAATTATTATTAACCTTAATTGTTGTAAAATTTCATTTACCTGCTGGTTCATGTAATCATCTCATTTACCTACATGATTAAAAAAATTATTTCTAATTTTATATCATCGGTCACAGATGTTAAAAATACACTGCATTATTCATTACCGAACGTAATTTCATAATCTAACTTCGGCATTGATACTTGATCGAAACAAATTTCCAATGCTTGAACATAAAATCTTCAACTTCAGCTATTAATGGTTTTAAATTGTTTTATTTGATTTATTCGCTTACACGACATATACTGCATCTTTTATTTTTGTATTTTCATTTATTGATTTTTTGACTATTGAAAAATTCAACTATCTGAAAAGTATTGTGAGTTTATTTAGCTTGTGTTTCCTATTTACTCAATGAATAGGAAATGTGAATCGATTTCTTTAAATCGAGATGTGTGATTGTGTCTATCAGATTTAAATAAAAAGATTTTTCTCGCTTACAATCGGTTAGGTAAATTACAGTTTAAAATTATGTTTTACAATAAATTGAAATTTTAAAATGTGCGTACTGTTTCGTAACGCTTTTTAATAATTTTACCATTTTAGTTATGTAAATAATAATTGTGATAGATTAATTCAATTGTACAACTACATAATATTTGTATTGCTTGCTAACCACAAATTGCCAGTTTTTATAAACGAGATTATTTTGTGAAACGTCAACGTATTTTTCTTTGTTGTAATAAATCGATAATACAATATAATAAAAAAAAAAATTCAGGATGTAGATCTTCAGAGCGATCTCCTAAGCTTTGAAACCGACTTGAGAAAAGTTTAACGTTTGCAAAAGCAATGCCGAAATATTATATTAATGAGTCTGCTAATAAATTAATAAAAACATTTTTATAATAATATTATGTTACCACATTATTATTTTTATTTGACTAGTGTTTTATGTATATATTATAATGTCCTCATATAGTCGTTTAGTGTAAATAATTTGCTCTGCGTGCTCTGAGATGCCGCTTTCGCACTGCACTAAATCTTAAAGAACTTGAATCTTAACTTCTAATTTTCTCTACTAATAATTAAACGTTCTTCTGGTGCCCAGCTGCAAAGCTTTCTCTACTACTATGTGTTCTTCGCTTTTTTCTAGATCTTGCAGAATCTTCAAAAAAAGCGAACGGAAAGAAGGGGGCGCCTCAGTTCGGAGCCCCAAAGATCTAAGACAAGCAGTCTCTTCTTTAAGGTAACCCGCTTAGGGCTGCTGGCTTGCATGACCGATCCGCGGCGCCGCCTCTGCTTCCGCCTGAGTCACTCACTTCAAGAGCCAGATTACCACATCCAAACTTGAGTTAACATTAGCTCCGCTAATGTATCCATTCGCTACCTAGCTCTTTATTTATTAATGTAGTTATAGTTGCATGCATCTTGGCAGCATTTTGTTAGTTTACTATTTGATCTTAAAACAATACCATGCCAAATTCTTTGTAATACTATTGCACCCCTAGTGTCGCACAAATTTATTGTTAGCGATGTAAGCATGCTTTTGTTTATAGTTCAATGAGAAAGGTAAGTGGTCGAAATACATCTTTCAATTTTTGGAGTAGTATGCTTGTATGTTTTTCGGTTTTACTGATCCGTTCCTATTTCGGAATACAATTATTTTGATTATATTGATTACCATGAAGGAACATATCGGTCAAAAGTGTCTTGCGTTTTAACTAACGTGAAGTTTATGTCGTTATGTTTTTTGTTTAAATAACTTCAGCAGAAAAATTACTCAAATGCAATAAATTATCGATGATGAGAATAATAATAATGGTGCTTGGTACATGGTTGAAGTACTGTTTGTTTGTCTGATCAATAATTTTATTAACATAGCTTTTTATTAGGATATAATTTGCTTAAGCATTTTTATTAATAGCACCGCTTTTGCTTCAAAGCAGTAAATAATTGGTTACCAATTTTTGAGCAAAATTTAAAATAGATTTTTGAGAGCTTCTTTTTACATTGGTTATTATTACACCATTTTATATTTTAGTACTATACGTAGATATATTTTATTTTGTTTCAGCGTATGTAAAACGTTGCGTATATATTTGTAACTAACCAACACCACATTATGTTCGTTTAATTGAAACATATTCATACAATATTTTAAATAACATTATCCACACACTCAATCAAATTTTAAACGAACATAAAAAATTCATTTTTGACTGAAGATTATCTAATACGCGGGAATTTTTCAGTTTTTGAACATGGCAAGTGTTTTCATGCGGATTTTCAACTTAATCTGTATGATGCTTCTCATCGGTCATTGGTCCGGTTGTTTACAATTTCTGGTTCCTATGCTTCAAGGGTTTCCTTCTAATTCGTGGGTCGCCATAAACGAGTTAGAGGTCAGTAACCTAGACTTTTTATTTTCGTCTAAAATTGGGCGACATTTTTACTAACTTAACGTTTTTACTTTTTCAGCATGCCTTCTGGTTGGAACAATATTCCTGGGCACTTTTTAAAGCAATGTCCCACATGCTGTGCATTGGTTACGGTCGTTTTCCACCTCAATCTTTAACGGACATGTGGCTCACGATGTTATCTATGATATCTGGTGCAACGTGCTACGCTTTGTTCTTGGGTCACGCTACGAATCTTATTCAAAGCTTGGATTCCTCTAGACGACAATATCGAGAGAAGGTAACTCCGTATTTCATAACAATTGCAGTATTTTAAAGTTGCATTCCGTGAAACATATGTTTTTGAAATAAGTTAAACGAGTACTGGATTTCTTAAAATATTATTTCGGTATATTAGTACAAAAATTGCAATAACGTGAAATATTTCGTTTTCGAATTTGAAATGTATAGTATTCGCAGAATACTATTTTTGAAGTAATTTATTTGAGTAAAAATAATATTAAACCAGCAGTGCCTTAATGCCTCTTTTTAATAACCGAACTGCATTTACTTCCCGCTGTTATGAAAATGGCGCACTTTATTTAATGTTTTGAGATCGTCGAGGTAATATTATAAATTTTTTTTAACTAATCAAATATTTTTGTACTAGTACAGCTTCTCAACTAAATTTAGATGGGCAAATTTAATTTATAGCATTGATTTTTAGGCAACCTTAAACAATTTTCTCGACCTATTAAAGAAATTTTGCAAAATTAACTACTATAACAGAAGTTTTTGCTCAATTGAGAAATTTCCTGACAATGTTATGTTAAGTAGATTAATCCCATTTAATAATAATGGAAGCGAAATCGTTAATTTCGGTGCAACTCACGTAATATATGAACATCTTACATTAGCGTAATTGGAACGTAAACTTATGGTAAAGCTTTTAAATAAATTTAAACCAAGTTTGAAACTTCCAAAACTTAATATTTAGGACAAACACTATTCAATAAATATATTCCAACATCAAATAGATTTAATCTTGCGTCTGATTTAGAGTGGCTTCTTAACATACGTAGATCCTCTTATCAACTTTTCTGTGGTATAAATCATAGTTTGCTAATTGTTTTGCATTTTGTATAGGTGAAACAAGTGGAGGAATATATGGCGTATAGAAAACTTCCTAGGGAAATGCGGCAAAGGATAACGGAATACTTTGAGCATCGCTACCAAGGCAAATTTTTCGACGAAGATTGCATATTGGGAGAACTATCAGAAAAATTACGCGAAGATGTTATTAATTATAATTGCAGATCGTTGGTAGCTTCTGTTCCATTCTTTGCAAATGCCGACTCGAACTTTGTGTCGGATGTTGTTACTAAGTTAAAATATGAAGTCTTCCAGCCAGGTAATTTTTCGGCATGTGCTCGCAATAACACTTTTACATTTAATTACTACTTTTAGGTGATATTATAATAAAAGAAGGAACGATCGGTTCGAAAATGTACTTCATTCAAGAAGGAATAGTAGATATAGTAATGGCAAATGGTGATGTTGCAACGAGTTTGAGCGATGGTTCTTATTTTGGGGAAATTTGTTTATTAACAAATGCACGACGTGTTGCATCCGTCCGTGCTGAAACTTACTGCAATTTATTTTCATTATCTGTTGATCATTTTAATGCAGTATTAGATCAGTATCCACTAATGCGCCGCACAATGGAATCGGTAGCCGCCGAGAGGTCAGTGCGTTGGTTGGTATAAAGAAACCTAAGAGGTTTTATTGACTTATATTTGTTTCATCGCTTTCTAATGTTTGCTCTCATTTTATTAATTGTCAGTTTAACATAAATCAGCGCAGCAGTATATCTAAGTTTAACTATTATTTTTAGTGCAGTGTTGCCTTTCTTTTTTTAAAACTTTTTCCCACTATTAAAACTATCATTTGTTTGCGACTCTATAGTATACCACTGTTAATGCAATAAATACTGCAACTGGAAGTTCTTAAAGTATTCTTCTAATAAATTGCTTCAAAAATTAAATTAATTGCCAGTCGTCACCACACTGTTTCTTTGGCGATAGGCAATAAGTCAGCATACTTTTTACATCTATTTTATACTTCCACATGCTTCTTATACAAAACGCTGACAATTGAACTTTAACTTAAAAAAATAATTAATTAGTGGATGTACTTAAAAACTTTTGTTGTGGTATTTCTTATTATGCGAGTAGTAACACTTCTTCCTTATACACTAACTTAGTCTTTTATTTATTGCACAACTAAAGACTCACATAATATACCTACATCATATTATATACTATAGGTATTCTTTAAACGAGGAATATTTTTTCCTTTGCCACAACTGTACAGTAAATATGTGCCTTCAATTTGGTTTTCACGTGTACGGCCCAAAATGACGGGTACACTTCAAAATTCCCAATTTAAATTTTTGCAATCTAAAAAAATTACAAATTTTATTTTAAAATTAGAAAGGTTTTTCTTTATATTTTAGTTTCAAAATTACCGTTTTGGGGAATTAATTTCTTTTTGGAAGGGGCTATGTTGAAAAATAAATTAATTAAAATTGAGAGCAATGTAACTAAACACATTTGATGGTTTAAAAAATTTCGTTGAAACTGGATTTTACGTCTAATTTAATTTTGCTGCGATTAGTTATTATTTTTTCCAAAAACTTACTCCTAGCAAAATTTCAATTGTTAAAATTCGGTTAAATTACCTGCATGTCAAATTTGATAAGTTATTTTTCCACGAACGTACACAAATTTAAATTTCATTAGTTTAAAAAATAAAACGTGCTACTGAAAAGGGCAGTAGGAATATTATTCGTGGCATATCTCGTGTCAGCTAAGATGTAGACACGCCATCGTTGAATTTGTAGAAGAAGTAAGTAGCTCTTTATCTTTTCATAATTTGTGTTCCTTATCCCTCTTTATAAGTATTCCGAAAAAACCGTTTTATTGCGTAATCCTTAACAAAATTTAAAATTTTGAAAATTCGTTAAAATAAAGAATACTTTTGGATTTTTTCTGCGTATACAAAACGCTTAACATATCAAAAATAAGCGGTCTATTAGCGGCTTTTTGATATTTGTGAAATTATTAAGAAATTGTAAATAAAGTACCTACTTCATATCTAACTGAATTATTAAAATGACTTCTTGCTCAAGAGCTTAAAAAGACAGCTATCCCGAGTATGTACATTAAGTATTTCCTTTTATCGATAAATCAATTTAGAAACAATCAATATATCATGATTTATATACGAAACTGGATATTAACCATATTTTAATCTATTTTTTGGAACTAAAATATACCAAATTTTTACAAAAAAATAATATTCGAATAGTATCAATGTGTACTTCTTCTTTGAGTTCGTTATTCGTTCCGTTATTGGACGTTGGGAATCATGTTGGCTATTATAAATTTATCAACTGCAGCTCGAAAAAGTTGAATCGTCGTTTCCCGAACCATTATCTCAGGTTTTCGAGCCACGATATCCTCCTTCCAGCTAGGCCTCTTCTACCTTGTATCTTTTCCTGGATGAAAAGACTCGGTACATTCTACGTCTCTGGGTGTCTCGAAATGTGTCTAAGGTATGCAAATTGCCTATAATTTTGATGGTTTTGATTACCTCCATCTCTTGACCCATTTTACTTCCAGATTTGTCACTCTATCTAGCCATCTATTTACATTACAAAAGCTTGGAGTCCCTTTTAAGAAAGCCCGAGTTAATGTCAACGACTTTACCTCTTAAAGAAAATCAGATAGAACATAATATTGCATCTCTCTAGTTCTTAGTTCCAGGTTTAACTCGTGACTTTACAGTATATTCCTCATAATAATAATAATGATATTCATAAGTACCGAAGCCACTTTGATGGTTTTGTGCGGCACCGAACCTCCAACAAATGACTCAGTTGATTGTACACCCCAGGTATTTAATTTTGTTTTCTCTCCAAAGGAATTCTGTTAATCATTATTAACATTTTCTTTGGCAACAATTATGTATTTTATTTTTTGTATGTCGAATCTAAGACCGTATCTGTCACATTTCTGAACCACTTGGTCAAGTAAAATCTCTAAGAATTCCTTCAAACTATCAACAAATAGTACAGTGTCACCTGCGCCTTAGGTTGCTTAAGGACCTACCGTTTATTTTTTTGTGTTTGTCACTTAAAATTCTTGAGGGCTTTTCGAAGAGTTTTCTAGAAATTTCTAGGAATTCTTGAAGAAGTTCTTTTTAAGAATTTTGTATTTTGATTCCTACCAATACACTGCATCCAATCAAACTATTCTGTCGATTCTAAATTTTTCTGTTGATAATAAAGAATTAACCAATTAAGTCAATTAACAGAACAACTCAATGCAACTGCCAAAATGAAAACTCATACACAGCAAAATAATTTATCGCGGTAATTTTAAAAATAAAAATATTTTGCAACAATTTGCTAAAATAGCTTTAGTTTTCGAAAATTAGCAATCTAAAGAGTGTAGGTAGTATATTAATTATTATTATTGTTTAAAAATACTTTAAAAATCTATCGCAAATATATTTTTACAAATAATTCGAAGATTTAGTTCTAGACAATAATTAAATTCTGTTTAAATTCAATCCAAACTCAAATCTGTAGCTTTAACATGTTATTGATCTTTTCTCAAGATTTTCTTGGATCTAAATAATTTTTTCTTATCGTATTTTTCAATAGTCATATTGAAACAGTTGGTTGCCCTAGTTAGAATTTTGTACTAACAGAACTGTTGGAACCTTTCAATAAACGTCGAATAAACTTGCAAATTTTGATTAATGGCAGTTCTTCAAATAATGAAAAGGTCTCAATCTTAATATATTTGATAGCAGAAAATTTGCTCGTTTCAGAATCAACAATCCAACATGTTTTCTATTGTGAGATTTTCTGTTTTATAATTCAAATCACGTCCAAATAATTAAGAAATGTGGTTTTTAAATTCATAAATTCAAATTGAAAAATACATTTTTGATTTTTAAATTATTTTATTTTGTAATTCAGAATATTGTGTCAAAAAACTTATGTATCTCATCTTCTAGACTTATAGAAGCACATACTTTTAAGAAATAAAATAATTTTAAATTAGTGATTTAAAATCAGTTAGCGTGAAATATTCATAAATTGAAACAAGAGGTTACGAAATGTAAAAGGTTCAAACCCCGGCCAAGTACACGGAAAATTTCTGACCGTGTCTCCCTCACCAAATCCAGCACTTTTCCATCACCATCTTTCAGAGATTAAATGCCTACCCGAACTCGGGCCTTGCCTGAGTTTGTACACGGATTAATTATATTTTGTATCTGTGTAATCTACTTAAGCTCCTTTTCGAAATTGTTTCGAATTGATACTTAAAAATAAAAGTGAATTTATTGAGGAAACCGATGTTAGTGTAGGTATAATTTGCTTGTAAAAAATTAAAGCAATCCTAAGGTAAAGTTAATAATTCCTAGACTAAACGTAGTCTAAATGTATCAAAAAGTTTTTCTCGACGAATTAATAAATGCATTGCACCGTATTTAGTTTATCGATTGCACAAAATTAGAGAATCTTGAAACACCACATATTAAAAAGCGATGCAAATGAATTTATTCAATAAAACACACAATACTTATATAGGTACACACACATTTTGTAAATAATTCAATGTTTTTCGATAATTTACAGTTTGCTTAGTAATAGTCTAATTTGGGGCTTTTGTTTAACATTGTGTTGCAATTAGAGCACAAATTGTTGAAAATACAAAAAATTAACTTAAATTGTTTTGCAGGTTAAATAAAATTGGTAAAAATCCTAATTTAGTAGGACATAAAGAAGAAGACTTAGGTAGCGAAAGCAAAACCATCAATGCAGTGGTGAATGCGCTAGCTGCGGAAGCGGATCACGGTAATAGGTCCGACGATTCGTTGTCTAGACTTAACGCTAGCGATCGTAGTTTACAAGAACTAGGAAGGACATTAAAAAGATTAAATCTTCCGAGGCCTAAGTCGGAAAATAATTTTGCGTCACAAGATATTCCTTTACAGCGAAGCAGTGATAACAACGGTCGACCATCCTTCCACAAATCAGACACATTTCATAAAGAATCGACTTTTCAATGACGCCACTCCACGCACTAGTGCTCTGTGCTTACCAATTATCTGTGCCAACTGCTGATTCTTACAGTGCTTACTGCTGACAGTTAGCACAGATTACTATCAACTGCAGACTGATACGAAAACTGGGGTGCTAGTGCGTGACGCTTTCTGTATTTCAACTACAAGCAATATGTGCAAAGACACTACGCTAGAAAATGTGCAATATTATAAAATTACGTTAAGTTAGCTTGAAATATTAGGTGCTCAATTAGTTATCTAATTACAATTAATAAGGCCCTGATTTTTGATTCAAATTTAAACGATTTAAAAAATTTTATATTTTGTGTGCGTGTCGACGACGAAGACGACGATGTTATACAGGTATTAGTCAATTAGTAGGTATGCGCGATTCATATTTTTATCTCATCATAATTATTATTATTATTAATTTTCGAGTCTAACGTTTTGGTACTGTGGTTGTATATTTTTCTATAATAAAATTATTTTTAAATACTTCAAAGCCTGAAAGAATATGCAACTGTATCAAAACGATAACTTTATTATTTCATATAAAAATGTTTTTTAATTTAAACTTCTATTGTGAATTTACTTAATTATGTGTAGGACGACCGTGGTGGTTAGTGATAGGGATGATTTTTGATAGGTACATACATAGTTGTGAATTTGTGCAATAATAAAATTTTCATTTCTACTCTATTTTTGTATAGCTATTTTAGATATACAAATTTTACAGAGAATAAATTTAATTCTTAAGTTGTATTAATTAATTAATAAAAAGTGTGATACGTACAATATTGGTTTAAGTAATATAAATAACGAATAATTGGGACATTTTAATAAATTACGAGTGAATGTAAAAATTTAATCAAAAATCAGGTCCACATTAGCACAAAAATAAATTACACCTGACAAAAATTTCAGTAAGTTAGTATTTCAATAATGAAGCATGAAAATTGATAGTCAAGTAGTTCCAACACATAATAGGCCTAAAGTGAGTCAGAAAATAAATAGGAAATAAAACTTTTTCTTACCGTTGTTAACTATGGAACTAGCCAAATAGTTTTGTTAATTTTTATCATCGTCTATTCTTGCCATTTAATTTATTTTTAATTATTTTCATGTTTGATGTAACAATGTATAAATATCTACTTTAATACTTTTCTATTTATTATTTGATAGTACTTGTAGTTTATTTATTGATATAATAACGGAAGACGGAAAAATTACGGCGTGTGTTTTCAATTATTTATACTACATTTTTGTATTTAAAATAAAAAAAAGAGCTAAACTTGAGCATGATTTAACGATATCTTTTGTACATTATGTAAATATGTAAGTCGGTATGGCTAGGTCCTAGTCAGTTAAATGTAAAACGATATGAGAAAAACTCCAGATATTGTTAGCTGTGATCTTACTAAATGAATGTGTTTTTCATTAATGTGGAGTTTAAATTTGAAACAATTTTAGAATGTTATAGTTATCTATTTATTATATTATTGGTCACATTTTTTAATTTATTTTTTTTGTTTTACTGTTTAAGTAAATCGAAACTCATGCAATGTGCTTGCAATATTTTCTCTGTAAGACGATATCTACTTAAGTACCTATATTATCCATCCGAAACGATTACCATTAATTGCCTGTTAAAATCAAAAAATTACAATTCGCAATAAATGTTACATTTATTTCCAGAAAAACATAATTCGACCCACGAAAATTTCTAACTAGAATACTACCTGAAATATCAAAATTGAATATTATTGAATATCTAGTGATATTTAGTTTTTAAAAATGTACAGTAATTTTAAGTGTAGTTGACTGATATCAATATAAACGTATAACTTTAGTTGTGTTACTATTGTGAATGGAAAAGTACATATTTAATACGAAAAAGAAATAAATTAAACGATACTACTATTACATAAAAATATAAGCAATAATAAATTAACGAAACCAAGGCAGAATGTTTAAAGCGATCAATTAATACAAACGATTAAAAAAAAATTAACTTTTCAAAAATAACTTAATATATTGGAATATTATCAAAAAATATTTTCAAAAGTTGTTATTAGTGCACTCATTTTATAGGTGCTTTTTTGACACATTATAATTTATTTATAATATGTAGTATAATAATTGTTGTGTATAGTATAACGAAAATGTTAGTTTTTAAATTCCAATATTTTAAGTTATTTCAAAGATTACTTATAATGTTATGAAAATTACTCAAAATTTTTGTCAATCACAAAGCCAAAGAATATATTTTTTGCATTTTTCTTCTTCTACTATAAAGATATGTACTCAAATTCACATGGTAACAATAATTAACAATAGAAAGAAAAAAAAACTAATTATAAGTAGTAAATATAAACAATATCAATTATATCATAAATTATGTTAAAACTTAGTTCAACTAATTCTTGCCATAAAGAAACTCTAGCCTAGACTGATGAATTAAAATATATTATGCTTTGTTACATAAAAAAAGTAGGTAGATTAATAGATAAACTTTTAGTTGAAACGTTATTAAATTATGTAGAAACATTATAATTATTACTATTACTACTACCTACTACTACTATACCGCTGAGCTAAATGAATTTACATAATATTTTACCAAAAGTGCTCATGCTGTTATCAACCTTTAGAGAAAAAATTTGGAAGTGATGTTATCAAAAAAAAAAACAACAAACGCAATTGTTAATTCCATCTTTTAAATTAAATTTTCGATTTCACTAATGCCTCATATTTTACATTTTTACGACGAATAATTCATAATGCCATATTTTGCAATGCCACATTTATAATATCATGCTACTTATGTGTGATACATTCGGTAAAGAAATATGATTTTCAATAAGAAAGAGTAAGCAGCATACGTATTAAAACTTTGGCATTCCAAATTACGAGCAACTCATCAAACTAATTTTCATACTTATCATTCTTTTAAAACATGTAAATAATTGTAGAAAAGTGCCTCTTTTAAATTGCGCATAGCTATATTCTCTTGGTCAACTGTTAGAATAAATTATTTAAGTGTTTTGACTGTTGTTATAATTTGGTTTATAATAATGAATAAAGCTGCATTTTTACAGTTAATTTTTCGCTTTATTTCTAAATCATTCGGAAAATAGAAAAGAAAAATCCTTATTATCGTTATCTCGAAAAATTATCGTTAAATCTATTATATTATATACAGGATGTCTCCGTGACCGTGGAGAACCTTTGAGGTGATAAAGGACATTTTAAAGACAAATTTTCAAATAAAATTTTTGTCCAAGTCCAAACCTTTAGGGTCCTTCCTTTTAAAGCAAGTTTTTGAATTTCTGATTTCAAACGACCATAGCTCCGATATTATTGATTTTAGACTTAATGGATTAGAACTTTTTAAATATCACTGCTTATCTACAAATTAGGTTATAACTCTTATCGCCTAGAATCATTGGATTTCGAGTTATACATTAAATTAAGGGAAAAATTTTAGTTTTATTTTTTACTTTTCTTGATTCTCGTATCTCTTAAACGATACGTCTTAGAAAAAACTAATAACCTAAACCCGATAGGAATTTAACGGTTATAACATTTTTAAATAAATTTTTTTGAGAAACCAACCGTTTTCACAGAAATTCTGAAAATAATGAACAAGGTGTAGGTTAAAAAAATAAATTTACTTATTTTTTTATATAAACAATAATAAAAGCAACCTGGTGTTTTTACCTACACCTTGTTTTTATTATTGTTAATTAAGTTAAATTATTTCCTATTTCAATTATTTATCTTTAAACCCCGCAAATAGATATTGGATTGTCGCAATTTTCTAATCAGAAACTGCCTTGGTCTTACCTGGTACTACCTTGGTCATAAAATCATTGAAGCTCAACGTACAACATGCATTATTTTATCTCAGAATTAATTGCAACTTCTTATTTTACTGTTTTGATTATTTTCAAAGGCATTTTGGAGTTTAATTTAGTGTTATTTTCAGGCGATAAAACCATCCTTTTATGAGACAGTTCGATTATTTTTTCCCAAAGATTGATACGTACCTGGGTGTTCCCTTCTTCTTTTGGTGCGTTTTCTGTTGGATGTTGGCGATCAATGCCACAAAATGAGGGTTGAAAATTTTAATTTATACGCGATTCGTTGTGTAAATTGTTCTTTCAGGACGGGTACGGTGGTGGAAAAAATAGTGCGGTTTGGTACCACTTTTAAATTGATCCAAAAAGTATTCAAAAAGTTTAAAATAAAACAAAATATATTGCAGGTAATTACTGCATGTTATAAACTAAAATATTTGTTAATGAACTAATTGGTTAATTATTTTTTTACTTTTATTTTGCATAAATACTTTTTAATAGTACATAATATTACCAATTATTTAAGTACTTTATTATTAGTTATTATTAATTCCTAATAAAAATTTATTATTTAGCATTTTTTAATTGCGTACGAAATTATTACAAAGTAATGAGTTATTTAAAATGTATTTAGTATTTCAAATCGATAGAAAAATTGGTACTATTATAATTATTATTAGGTAGAATAAACACTTCAAAGTTATGTTAAATTGCATTAGTTAACATGTAGAAAGAATCCAGAACATTTTTTTGCTGATAAATGTTATTAAGAAAATTAACATTAATATTGTATATATAAGTTTCTTAACGGTAAATACCCATTTAACTACAGTTGGACAAAACAAATCTCTATGCAGTACAGCTTCAAGGTAATAAAAAGTAAAAACTTATTTTTTAAACTCTGATGACACCAGTAACCAATGCTGAAAGCTCACAAATAATTTTGTTCTATTGTTCAGTTAACTTGTTAATTCTTAAAATTTTGGTTTTAACTTGAGATTATAATAATTAATAATCAGAGATAACAAAATAATTATTACTGCCTTGATGTTACAGCAAAAACGTTCTCTTACAGTTCAAAAATATAAAAATTGATTTTTCTGGTTCTTTTCTCAAGATTTAATCGGTTTATGGTACCGGTTTCGACATCGGCATATAGAAGGTACCTATAAAAAATTAAAATTACAATTACTTGATTACCTATAATAAATGTTTATTATATTCCTTAGTTATCATTGATTTATTATATTTTTATTTAATATTTTTAAAACTAATAGGAATTTTGAAACCAAATTGGGGATTTCTCAGAACTTATAGCTGATTAGATTTTGGTTTATATTTTTTATATTTTATTTCTTTTTATTAGTCTTCTTCTTTGTCGTTTGCTGTTAGTCAAGAGCGACATGACTCAAGTTGGCCGAAGCTAAGATGAATTTTCTAGGGAGACTCGAGGTCTCCCTTGTGACTTGGGGTTTTTGATAACAATAAGCGATTGATAATAACAATACACGAAACATTTTTAATTTAATTTTTTTTATTAAAATAAGATCAAATAAATACAAATTTTGAATCCTTAATAGATAAGTCGCCCACCAACAATTATACAAACAAAATAGCGTATTATTTACGAATAAAAACATTACAAAACCTCATCCAGTGTTGCTTGTTTTTGTTTTTTCAAAGTTAATTGTTTATAAAAACTTTATACTGGTAATGCGCCGCAAAACTTCAAGCGCTTTCCTCATTTTGCTGCTTATGGGAGGTTGCAAAGTTTCTACATCTGTACCATGCATCTATTCATTATCAATCGATGATGATGGTAGTTATATTCCATCGATGTTATATTAAATAGGCAGACATACCCGATCCTACAAGCAGGTTGCTTTGAAGCACATATGTACCGAGGTAGGGGTATACCTGGAATATTTACCTTTTGGATAGCACCTAACACTGCTGCAACTGCATATACAAGGAAGATTATTTTGTATACACTATTACTTTTGTAATTTAAAACAATTATTCGTTTAAAACATTAAACAAGTGAAAAATCGTGTGTTATATTCAAGTTTTAATAGTAGCTAATTAACAATTTTAAGTTGGTGATATTATAACAGTATGAAACATGTTTTATTTAAGTAAGTTACCATATTTTACCAAAGTATATAATTTATAAATATAAAAAAAATAATTTTTATTTAAAAGTGAATAGTGAAATTATCCTAAGTTGTTGTAAATTTATTTTTATTGTTGATTTAAATTATTATTATTTTAATTTCATTGAAATGATCCGACAGTGTTGTTCAATTAATGCTGACAATCAAGGACGAGCGAATAGTATCGTTTTATAACGCAAATAGTTAAATTTTTTGAATTTATTGAATGAGAACAAGACATTATAATTATCTATATTGTTTCTCAAGCTAACTGAAATTTGTAAATTTGAGTTAAAAACAACTTGATGTTCAAAATATCATTGCGTTCCTATACGGTATGCAACCCGTAATACACCGTCAAAATAAAAACAAACTTTGTTTATGCTATTGTTTGCTTCACAACAAATGGGTGCATGTCGTAACTATCTATATATGTAAAAATGGATGTATGTGGGTGTGTGTGTATGTGTGTGTGTTTGTTCCTTATAGACTCCTAGACCGTTGGACCGATCCCAACCAAATTTTGCACAGTTACTCTCTAGGACCCTAAAGAGGTTTTTCGCTAAAAACCGGGACCGAAAAGCTTAATTAAAAAAAAAGTGAAAAATTGCGGACGCGCATGTATGAAACGAGATTCCCATCGCTAATACCTGTAATTGATACATATATGGTAATTTTACGTTGGTATATTCACATTCAGTACCTACACTACTATATATAAGTGATTTCATTTCGTAAAAATAAATCAAGTTATAGCAACCAAAGGACAACGGGAAGCAAGACTGGAAACCGTTCTGAAATACTGAAGAAGAAAAGCTCGGGTAAAGCAACCCTGCAAAATCAAAATACTTCAGACAAAGGCAAAGTATTTTATTTTTAATGAGACCCCGGGCGAAGCCGGGTATCCAGCTAGTTTAATATAAGATCGATGGTATATTTTCACAACCTACCATGGACTTAGAAGGTTCCTTAGAAGCATGGACTTAGAAGGTTAGGACATGCAACTCCCTATCTGAAAGCTTAAACTTTCCGAGCTCTTAACCGAATAACGATAAATCTCCCCACAGGTGGTGCTGAATGTTATTGACCAAAATGAAATAAAAATTGAAATTTCAAATTATGGTTTCTAACAGTATAACCAATATAAAAGTGAAAGAATATTTTACATAAGAAAATATAATTATAATATTTACAGATTTGTTAAAAGTTGGTGTTTTTAAGTTTTAAGTGTTTGTTTATAAGGTAAGTAGTTTTCCAACCTTCATAAATTGATGCAATAAATTTGTATTTTTCTATTTAATTAGATTTAAAATGGGTTTCAAATGTGTTGTACCTAATTGTGTAAGTGGCTATGACAGCAAAAATAAGAAAACTAAGGCGTATAGTATGTTTAAAGCACCACAAGATCCTGAAAGGCTCAAACAATGGAACAAAGCTATCCTTCGAGATTTTGAATTGAAAAATTGTCATAGGGTTTGTGAAATACACTTTGCAGAAGATTGTATTATAAGAACATATATTGTAAAATATAATATTCCAGGACTTTCAGATAAAGAATAAGTATGATAAATATTACTACGTTGCTTATTGTTATTATTTACCACAGGTTGAAAAAAAACATTCTGCAAAATATCATATTAATATTTTTCTTTAGAGGATGATAATTCTTGATTAATATTATAATTATTGATAATTATTATTATAGGTACCTTTGTTAAGCCAGCTTAACTGACATGCAAATACCAACGATTTTCCCCAATTGTCCTGCTTATTTGCGATTTTTGGAACTATTCGGCAACCTAGTGTGCAAATGATCACCCTTGCACTCCACATTTCTTCAAATATATCAATATTTTATCCTCTATGCAATTTTAAACCACCTAAGTATGGTAATTGCATTGTTGATACCAAGATAAGCCAATAGAATAACTTTAACTGAAATTAAAGAAATATATAAAATAGAATCATATAAAGTTTAGAAGATTGACACATCCCAATTTACATTTTTTAGAATTATTCAAATTATTGAAAGTACTTTGATGAAGTATATTGAGAAAAGCAATGTATATGAAGAAGTTTACTGATTTGCTGCAAAATGTGAATTTTACATTTCCATGCAAGTTACATAAAACAGATACTATTGTCTTACACCATTCATTATTACATCACCATGAGGTTAAGACAATATACTTATTACATATCAATTATGATAATTAATAGTTATATTATATATGATAAGTATATTGTCTTAACCTCATGGTGATGTAATAATGAATGGTGTAAGACAATATATCTGTTTTATGTAACTTGCATGGAAATGTAAAATTCACATTTTGCAGCAAATCAGTGACAACTTCTTCATATACATTGCTTTTCTCAATATACTTCATCAAAGTACTTTCAATAATTTGAATAATTCTAAAAAAATGTAAATTGGGATGTGTCAATCTTCCTAAACTTTATATGATTTCTATTTTTATATATTTCTTTAATTTCAGTTAAAGTTATTCCTATTGGCTTATCTTAGGTATCAACAATGCAATTACCATACTTAGGTGGTTTTAAAATTGCATAGAGGGATAAAATATTGTATATTTGAAGAAATGTGGAGTGCAAGGGTGATCATTTGCATCACTAGGTTGCCGAATAGTTCCAAAAAGCAGGCAAAAAGCAGGACAATTGGGGAAAATCGTTGGTATTGTAGCGTCAGTTAAGCGTGGCTTAAGCAAAGGTACCTATAATAATAATTATCAATAATTATAATATTAATCAAGAATTATCATCCTCTAAAGAAAAATATTAATATGATATTTTGCAGAATGTTTCTAATTATTTTAAACAAACCTCTGTGGTAAATAATAACAATAAGCAACGTAGTAATATTTATCGATACTTATTCTTTATCTGAAAGTCCTGGAATATTATATTTTACTTATAATACAATCTTCTGCAAAGTGTATTTCACAAACCCTATGACAATCTTTCAATTCAAAATCTCGAGGGATAGCTTTGTTCCATTGTTTGAGCCTTTCAGGATCTCGTGGTGCTTTAAACATACTATACGCCTTAGTTTTCTTATTTTCGCTGTCATAGCCACTTACACAATTAGGTACAACACATTTGAAACCCATTTTAAATCTAATTAAATAGAAAAATACAAATTTATTGCATCAATTTATGAAGGTTGGAAAACTACTTACCTTATAAACAAACACTTAAAACTTAAAAACACCAACTTTTAACAAATCTGTAAATATTATAATTTTTAATATGCATATATTTTCTTATGTACAATATTCTTTCACTTTTATATTGGGTTATACTGTTAGAAACCATAATTTGAAATTTCAATTTTTATTTCATTTTGGTCAATAACATTCAGCGCCACCTGTGGGGAGATTTATCGTTATTCGGTTAAGAGCTCGGAAATTTTAAGCTTTCAGATAGGGAGTTGCATGTCCTAACCTTCTAAGTCCATGCTTAAAAGGTATCTTAGAAGGTACCTTCTAAGTACTACCAACCTACTTGTGTTTGAATGTTGCCAACTTAATAAATAACACCAACCAACTTAATATGTTAAAAGCCGTGTGGTTAACAGGATTAGCGCAGAGTCCCCACAAAATGTACATAAGTATGTATGAAATAAAAAAAAGTAAAAAAAACAAAAATAAGAAAAAACGTAAGAAACATTGATTATGTATACAAAAAAAAAAGAAAAAAAAAGGAAGTAAACAACAAACCATTAATAACATAAAACGAATTTATTATTACTATGAACGATTTCTTTTGTGTGTAAATAATACGTCCGGCCAGTTATATTTTCTCATAATCAAGGAAATAATATTAGATAACATTCTGCATCTAAAAACAATAATTCTGCATATACATAATATTAAGATAATGTTATCTTAATATAATAATAATACTACGATAGTATATAGACATAGCATATGCTATGTCTATATACCGGGTTGCCGGCCGGATACCCGAACATAAGGATTTGACATAAGAAATTGGTATTTTTAATTCTTGCTTTTCATAATAACGGATTTTAAGAAAAAATATATTTTTTCCACGTCTAACGATATGGAACATTTAATATTTTCGTTTTAAATTATTGCTAAAAATAAAATTTTAAATAACTTTTTTTAAATATCGAGTTGTGTTACAATAAACATAAACAGTCTTCGCTCTGTTGAAGAAAAAGTTTTCATTGTAAAAATATATTACAGTGGTAATAGTTTACGTAAAGTTTGTGATATATTTTCCTTTAAATTTTGTATGTCTCCATATGCCTCAGCTATATTTCTAAATAACCATACTTTTTTAAAAACGTTATTTAAAATTTTATTTTTGTATTTATAGTAGTAATTAAAATAAAAATACTAAATGTTGCATATGACGCGGAAAAAATATCATTTGATATATTTTTCAATAAAATCATGCGATGCAGGAATTAAAAAAAAAGTTTCCTATATAAATTCTCTATGTTCGGGTGTTTGGCCAGCCACCCTGTATAATATAATGTTTACTGTATATATTTATAGTTATATGTTCATATATTTATAGTAATATATTATTTGTAAATATTATTTGTAATTTTGTAACTAAATTATTAGTTACTTTACATTACTTAAAGCTGCTAGTTTATGTATTTGTACTGGTTTTGTAATAATTATTTAATAAATTTTGTAACGCATGTTCAACCATTGCTCGAGCTTATATTATGTGTATGCGTAGAAACTTGTTATTTTTCTAAATTGAATAACATCGTAATATTGCCGCACTGAGAGAAATGTATGTTACAGAAAATTAATTATACATTTTTAAATTTATTTAAAAATAAATTAATTATAGTTAGACATTTTTTGTTGCAAGGATTCCCTTATTTTGTTTATATACATTTTTCTTTGTACATATACATTTAATGCAGTTTTGAATAACAGTGATTTAAAGAAGATTGAAAAATATTTAATAAAACTACCATAAAAGTAACGTTGATTTTATTAAAAATGTTGCAGTTTTTATTAAAGCATTGTTGCCCGAAAAGGGTCTGTACGTCAAAATAGAAAAATGTATATAAAGAAAATTGAAGAAAATGTGAAACAAAAAATGTTTAATAAGTATTGCGGTAAAGCGATTTTTTTTGTTAAGATATTTTAACAGTAAGGCTAAGAAGGATTAAAAGTACGTGAAGATCAAAGAAGATATTTGTGCAGCTGTTTTGACAAATTTTATTGTTTACATATTATTGCCGTTGCAACAATGATCTTTCTTTCTTAAATTGGAGTTTCTTGTCTTCTATTACCTCCTTTTATGTTTACTGCAATATTGTTCATCAATTTAAATAAAAGTGCTGTAGTGTGTTCTCCTTTCTAGAAGAGCAAATCTCATATTATACCACTTACTACATTGATGTAGAAATTTAATGAGTTACTATATTATTTTACGTTGCCAATACTTTTTTAGCTAAAATTCAAGAGTCAATGTTTTTTTTAAATTAATTTAACACATTTTGTTGTAAGTGCATGATGATTAGTCACAGCAAAAGAATAAGTACGATGCAGAGAGTAGCAGAAGCATTTACCTTCGAATGTTTCAATAAGGTTTTCTAATCCTCAGGCTCCTAAAATTTCGGGTATATTAATTGCACCCATATCGAAATGCACTTGTTATCACATATTTTTTCACTTTGGATAGCTGGAAAAAACAGTGCGTGCGCACTAATTTTTAAAATATTCTGATGTTAAAAGTTAATTTATATTTTGATCTTCAACATACATATCCATGGTATTAAGCGTAGAAATTTATTACAAGTACTTTAGTTTTACAGTTTGATAAATATAACTTAAAATATTCTTATTTATTATTTTTTTTTATGAAAAGTACATCAAACACCGATAAATCGTTTTCTTGAATACAAAATAAAATGTTACTAAATTAATATGTTAGACGGTAATTAAATGGTTTCTAAAAGATAAGAATTTTTACTTAATAGTAATAAAAAAATTGTATCATACAATTTTTAGCATAGATACAGTTTTCTCAGTGCGCAACTAGTATTAAATATATAACCTATGTACATACATATAAAATGTTTACAATTATAGTGAGACAAGCACTACGAAGAAGTGTAAATCGTTGTTTATCAAGTTCTGTGGCTCACCCCATGGCTTCCATGGATTCTTCACAAGCCAAATTTTTTTTGAACGAGATTTGTTTTTTGGTAAACGATGATGATAAAATTATTGGAACTGCGACAAAAAAGGAGTGCCACACAGTGGGTCCGGTTGGTAATATACCGTTGCATAGAGGTTTAAGTGTATATCTTTTTAATAAGAAGGGCGATCTTTTACTTCAACAGCGTTCTTCACAAAAGGTATCCATGTCCATGATAAACAATTGTAACTCTTAATACCATTGCTAACATTTTAGATAACTTATCCAAATTGTTATTCAAATACTTGCTGTAGTCACCCACTATTTAATTATGATGGTGAAAACGAAGAGAAAGGTGCATTAGGCATTAAACGAGCAGCCCAACGTCGACTTAATTACGAATTAGGCATTCCAATCGACTCTATTCCTTTAGAGAAATTTAATTATATAACTAGAATCAAGTACACAGACACTGGAAATGGTCAATGGGGCGAACGTGAAATTGCTCACATTTTGTTTTTACAAGACGATGTTGTATTGAATCCAAATTATAATGAAGTTTCTGCTATAAGTTTCATACCTAAAGACAAACTAAACGAATTTTTACTTACCTGCAATGGTCTTCTTACACCATGGTTTGATATAATTTCAAAGAATTGCTTAAACTTCTGGTGGGATAATTTACATAATTTAGACAAACTTCAGGATCACTCTAAAATTTTAGATTTAGACAAATTTAGAGATCATTCTGAAATTTTAGATTAAAATGGGGCCCTTGTTGTTATTATTTAAGTGCAAATTTATGGCATAATTAGTTAATTATTATTATTAATTTTAGCAATAATTTATTAACAGGGTTTAATTTAATATATAGTACTATTTAGTACATATTAATTTAAGGTTCTTCCATGTTACCTTATATAATTTAAAATTTATATTGTTATTATTGTATTGTTTATTTTTCTTTAATTTATTTGTTTTTCCAAAAATCAATATTTCATAATATTTGTTAATAATTTATTGCATTGAGGTCGACCTTCAGTATAATGTTATTCTATAGAATTTATCTATAGAATCTTTTACTATGATTTGTTCTTCCATTTTAGTTTTGGGTTTAGCTTATGTAATATTGTAATAATTTATTGGTTAAAATGTCAAGAAAGGCGATAGTTGAAGTGGGAATTTAAAAATACCAAAGAATCTAATTTCGTAAATTAATTATTGTTAATTATATACATATTGCTATGTTCCAGATGATAATTATTGTTAAGTTTATTGCTTAAATTATTTAAATAAATGTAGAGTGGTAATGGGCATCGACTTTCGTCAATTAATAATCTTAGTTGAATTGCTCCGTCTTAACTCAGTTGAATCACCTTGTACTATATGAGATGGTTAATAAATAATTATATTAGCATAATTTGTAAATTGGTATAATAAACTTGAATTTTCTGGTCAAAGTAAACCTGAAATTTATTCTATTCCTGTATATAAAATAAAATATGTTTAGACGTGCAGTGAAATTCCTTATACTACTAAATATTGGTTCTTCTTCTTCTTCTGGAATAGATTTCATTGGGAAAGGTTTAAAAACGTATAGACACTTTCTTGTAGTATGGAAATACAATCTTGTATCTCCTGTATACCTCCGATTTACCAACCAACCCAAGAACTGAAACCGCCACGTATGCGGACGATACTGCGATAATGGCATCACATCAAGATCCAAATGTTGCATCTAGATACCTTCAAGAACACCTCAACACAGTGGGGGGTTGGATGAAAAAGTGGCGGATTAAACCCAATGCTACAAAATCCATTCATACCACGTTTACTCTTAGGAGGGACACATGTCCTGCTGTGTCATTGAACAATGTCGTTCTTCCGCAAAGTGAAGAGGTAAAATACCTTGGTCTCAATCTAGACAGACGCCTTACATGGGCAAAACATATCTGGAAAAAGCGACTGCAACTAGGTCTTATTTACCGAAAAATGTACTGGCTGATGAGTAGAAATTCCCATCTTAGGCTGGAAAATAAGTTACTAATATACAAAGCCATCATCAAGCCAGTGTGGACATATGGTATTCAACTGTGGGGCTCTGCCAGCGATTCAAATATCATGAAACTGCAACGCTTTCAGTCGAAAGCTTTACGAGCGGTTTGCAGTGCACCCTGGTATGTTCCCAATGATGTTATTCACCGCGACCTGCGTGGCCACAGTTAAAGAAGAAATTGCTGAATCGAGCAAGAAGTACCAACTTAGACTAGGTAATCATCCAAATAATCTGGCTTCAAATCTCCTCATTACCACCAACGTGAGAAGGTTAAAAGACTTGACCCTTGGACCTCCCCAGCTAAAATAGTGTTGTTATAGTGATACATTCTTTCTTCTAACCATGTACTAAATGGGAACGGGCAAATGTTTCTGATTGTTGGAGTGAGGCTGACTAATGAGTCGGCTTCAACTATGTTATTCTTTTGTTCGGCACTATTACTTATTGTTTATTTTTTTGTATATATAAACAGATTGTAGTTGAAACAAGGTTGCTAATAAAAAAAAAACTAAATATTTGCATATTTTCAAATTAAATGTAAAACATGCAACAATAGGAAAATGCATAAATTTGTTTTATAGCGTAGTTAGATCAAAATATCTAAAGATACTGATTAATACTATTTATTTTCGTTTCGAGAATAATTTAAAATCTATCAATTTGAATAGAAGGAAGCGACCGCGCAAGTCGCTATTTGCTAGTGACATCACACGGCTTAGTAACCTTAGTAACTTAAAACGCCTCTAGTTGTTTTGTGCTTGAAAGTTGAAGTTTGTTAGTGTTAAAAGCTGTTATTATCACGAAACCAACAAGAATACGAGCATATATTCTGTGAATACGAGCTATAAGTATTGTATTGTTCCGAAATGTAAGCGCATTATAGAGCCGTATGACGTCAAACCAATGGCGATGCTTTTATGCTCACACGATTTATTTTAATTTATCATTGAATTTTAAAATCGATTATTATTTATAACAAAATACAATAAATAGAAGTTATTTTTACTGATTTGACATTTAATATATTGGAATTATCGGAGAATAATGTTTTAACTAAATTTATTTATTCATGCATATTCCCTATTCTTAAAATTAGCGATTATATTATGTAAATTAATTGTTTTCTATTAGCTTTATTATAAATGATAATTGCTTTGTTTCTTTTGAAATGCAACAAAGACCGTTGATAAAATATTCGCCATATTAATATCCGAAAATATATGCGAATTGATACAAATTCAATCATCCGGTGATTCAAAGTGTTTCTTTTGTGATCAACCTCTAAAAAATTGTAAAACCACATCACTATATATTGCTTATCAGTGTTTACTCCTGGTTTTTCCAGAATATAAACTGAAAGAAGCCTTGCTGGGAATAGTGTAAGCGAGAAGCTATTATGAATAGAGTTGGCCAACTCCTGCACAACAAAAGACAGCATTTGTTGGCAGAGTACTGATATAGATATCCGTAATCACAGACTAATTGACAACATGACACGTATTGAATTAATTGAACAAACAAATTCAAGCTGGCAATGTACCATGGACCAGCAGTGTAGCGTAAAGCATACACCGGCCGACTTTAAAGCGGTAGACCATGGTTCGATTCCTAGTCGAGTCGGTTACACTGCTGTGATCAAAGGTCCGATATCAATCTTTGGACTGTGGGGAAGGCAACGAAACCACCCATTAATTATATTCCTAGTAAAGTCAGCTTGGCTTGGCTAAGCTGATCGCCATACAATGAAGTGTATGGCACTTGAAGAAGAATGTACCATGCCAAACAAACGAAAACCAGAAGGTAATCAAAAAATAAACTTTTCCATTCTACAACCAAATATAACAAATATGGGACTGTTAATTCAAAGCAATGTAGTACATATAATGGAAACTTTACCAGAACGGCTCTTTACATGTTGTCCAAGAAAACTGGCCCCAGATCATTTAAAAATTGCCAAACAAGAGCTTGATTTTCTGTATTACCAAGAAATTATCAGATCTCCGAAACCTCTGCTGCAGTGGAGAACACCATTGATTCCAGAATTCCTCTCGTGGAAAAGTTAAATAAAGAATTTAGGCCGAGAGATTATTGTACTTTAAAACTGTACACAATTATTATCCAATCGTGAACATCTAAGATTTTATGCAATCCCTTTCCGGGAAAGAAATATTTTCCACAATCCATTTGATTAGTCTAACAAATCTTCTTCATCGTTTGCTTCTTGTCAGAAGCATCGTGACCCAACTTGGCCGAACCCAAGATGAATTTTCATGGGAGTATAATTCATGGGGTGGTTTCCATTGCCTTCCCATGGTCCACAGATTGATATTGGACCTTTGATCACAGCAGTGTATTCGATTCGACTAGAACTCGAACCGCAGTCTACCGCTTTCCAGTCGGCCAGTGTATGCTTTACGCTACACTACTGGTCAGTCTAACAAATACCAATTCATTAAAAATTTTGGCAAAAATATACCAGGCGATGACAGTCCAAAATTGAAGCTATAATAAGACTAACATTTCAAACCTTTGCTTTTTAATCACCTCGCAGAAAACTAGGTTTTCGTTATAATTTCCCAGGAATAAATTACATCAGCCACTTTTGAGTCTGAAAATGAAGCAAGATTAATTCGAGGTAAATTTTTTTGAAATCAATTCTTTCGGAATCAATAGAAAAATCCCATGTATAAAGTTTAATAATAAATTAATAACAAATCATTGTTTCTGAAGCCAGATCGAAACCAAGACAGCTATATTGTAGCTAAAACATGTACATGAAAGTTTGTTATCCAAGAAGTGGATAAGTAACCTGATGTTGAGTGCAAACATATTTTTACACCTCTTTCGTTAACCAATCATATAATTGGCTAACATTCTTTGTCTTGGTTTGGAGCAGACTAAATGTACAAAATGTGATACAAATCTTAAAAAGAACTTAATTCTTAAACTACAATAAATAATTTAAACTGTGGATGTACATAGTATTATGTAGGTAGGTAAAATATACATCAATTCAAAAAGTTACGCACACTTATTATAATTTTTGTATATTAATTTTCAGTCTTTTAATCGGCCATGGTAACATTATAATGCTATGCACAACATTAAAATTGCAAAACCTATACGCTCATATCGATTCATAATCAAAGCAGCCAATCCAAATTTTACTGCAGTTTTTAATACTCGTGCATTCCAGAATATGGTTATAAATCTTAACCAAAAAACACCTTCTCGTTCCAAAGTCTGAACCTTGGCTGCATTATTTACGTGTACACCATCATCCACCGGCTTTTGGGTTTTATACTTCTGTACAGCATTAGGAAATACGACATAATTAAATTCCCTATCAAATTTGTATAAAAACATTTGAAATCTACAAATGCCACAATCAGAATATTATTGGAATTATTGTTCACAACAATTTACCTGTTACCACGTTGGAAGTTGATTTAATTACTTTTATTATAAAGTACTTTCTGCTTAAATTGTAAGTCTAAGTAATGACGGATTTATAATTTATTCACGTTTTATTAAAATATAAGGGTTCTCAATTACAAACTAAAACTATTTAAGGTTTATGATGGTTGGGAAGCTAAAACTATTTATGGTAGTATTTTAGTTTTAGTAGATTTCATAAATACCGAAAACTTATCTGATTAATGTAAACTACAATGACAGTCGGGTGGATTCTGAAGTTGAATGGACACCGAATCCAGCTATCGATTGCTACTCTTTAGCTGCGTTCGTGTTGTGAGCGCTGCGCGCTGTTTTATTATTTTATTATAATTTAATAAAATAAACATTGCAGCAATTGCAAAAGTTTTTAATTTAATGATTACCACAAAAAGATTATAGGGATACAAAACTGTTTTCCAATTATTCATTTAGTAACAACAAAATACGTTAAATATGTTTTCACCTTGTATATATTATTGTTGACGTGCAGTTTGATTCTTTTGACAGTTGTATAAAAAATAAAAACAATTGATGCAAACTATAGCCTTATTATCTAAGCTAATATTAATTTTAGAAGACTTTAAAAGTTGTGGAACGTTAAACATAACATTTATTCATAATTTACATACAAAATAAACAGCTGATTTTGTATTGATGTTTTGATGTTTATAGCGTTGAATACCGGCATCGAATTTACTATTTTAATTGTGCATTAATTAATAATTGTATAATTCCTCGTTAACGTGATACTAGGTAAATTTAGTTCCTATATTTCTTATTTTACTTATTGTATTTGTTTAATTTTAGATTTTCATAAAACCTAACCTAAAAATGTCATCTATACAAGAGCGTCTACAAATTAAAAGAGAACCACTTGACAAATGGTCTACACGAGAACAGTTGTGCTTAGCTTTTGCAGTAGCCAAAAGTGGAGATCAGAATTGGATGTCTGTGAGTCGTTTGTTGAAACCGTTTGGGGAACCTAATCGACCAGTGGACTGGTTTCATCAAAAGAATTGTGCCTCTCAATACGGTTCGTTACTTGAGAATGTGGACATACCAAAGAGGAAAAAGCGGACGTCTGGCTTAGAAACTACAATTGAATCGCCCATTGAATGTATTTTAAAAAAATTGACACAAGAAAGAGTTATCGAGATAGAAAAATTGCTGTTAGATGAAAAATTAGAGTATATGAAGTTACAGGATGAAATGGCTATGCTACAATCGGGTAGTGTTAGTGAAGAGTTGTTGGATAAGTGGTGTAGAGCGATGGACGACGAAGAAAAACAAAAGGAAGAAGAAAATATTCGGCATGCGCAGTGGCTTAAAGAACGAGAGCAACGTAAACAAGAAATTGAACGTGCTTGGCGGCCGTTTGGTAAATTGCAGTTTAGTTCGCCTCAAAAACGAAAACCTTCAGATAGTATCGACTCCATAATGGATGTGGAGGTTACAGAAGATAATCAACACTTACAAACAACAGATACTACCAAGCCTGCACTTTCGCCTTTACTTACAAGTTTGCTGAAATCGCCATCACAAGTGCAAGGTGTCGTTACTTCATCCATTTTACACTCTGCTATTACAAGCCAAAAATCCCCAATAACTAGTAATTCTGCAATTGCCAATTTATTGAATGCGACACCAGATTTAAATGCCATACCTTCGAATATACAGCAACTTGTTAACAATGCTATTTCTCAAGAATCAATTGTGATCGATTCGGTATCTTCAGATTCTATAACAAATGACATGTTGCAAGATGCAGTGGATACATTACCAAATATTAAAGTGGAAGATTTAGAAAGTTCCATGCTCTCTTCTGAAGATCCTTTGCCTGAAATTAAAAATGAAGAAGTTGAAGTCATTATATCGGATTTAATCCAAAATACTGACATGGTATCCGATCCAGAACGGCATATTCAATTGGACGATAACGAAGATATAATAACCAATTTGGATAACGAATTGCAAGTATTATGTAATGAAGAAAAAGCTGCGGAAGAAGCAGCTAAAGAAAAAATTCAATTGGAAAAATCTTTAGAAAAATTGATCCTTTTGAATTTGAAGAAGATCCAGAAATTTCTGAATTTTCTAAACCTACCCCAAAGTATCAAGAATTTACTAGTGAACCAGATCCTGTGGTGGAAAAGATTGACTTGACTCCACAAAAGGTCATAGTTGAGGAAGAAAAATCTAAAGAAAACAGGAACTAAATTCTGGTTCAGTTGAAATTGTGGAGGTAGTTGCTATGGGTGAAACTGAAGTTGATAAACAACTCAATAAAACACAAATTCGCGACATTGTGCATTCTATTAACACTGAAAATGTGGATGATTTGATTTCAAATACGCCAACTAAACAAGTGGAATTGATTGACTCCACTTCTAACGATCCATTTGATAAACAAGAACCATCAACTTCTTCATCTAATTCCGATGAAAAATCTTTAGAAGAAAAACAGAAAGAGGCTCCAGTAACTTTGAGAGATACGTTTACTCCCGAATATTCTGAATCATTTTTTGATGATCTCACCATGGAGGTAAATAAATTGGACAAAACTGGAAAAGCAAAACGCGACTATTCGCGTACTAAAAAACGCGAATCGGAGAAAGAATTCGACATACTGTTGGCTGTTGAAAAAGCAGTTAATTCTGGATTGGCGTCGACCAACGATTTACCCGAAGATGGATCATCTGATGATAAAGAATATCAGGATGATAAAAAATCCAAAATTAAAATGGAGACAGATCGTTCGAGTAGTCCCTGGACAGAAGAAGAAGAAATATCGACCACACGAAGTAAAAGGCGTTATTCGACACCAGCTACGCCTAGCGATTCTGTTCCAAATTCTCCTGCTTCCAGTTCAGCTTATGTAGAAGACGACCGTGAATATAGAAACTGGAAAAAATCTGTCATGTTGTTATATAATCGATTAACCACTCATAAATACGCTTCATTATTTTTAAAACCTATAACGGATGATATGGCACCTGGGTATCACAGTATAATATATAAAGCAATGGATTTACAAACAATAAGAAAGAATATCGAAAGTGGAATTATACGAAATACATTAGAATTGCAAAGAGATATACTTTTAATGTTTTCTAATGCCATTATGTACAATAAGACTAATGAATTTGTTTACAATATGGCAAAACAAATGCAACAAGAAGCTGTACAGCAGCTTCAAATATTCCTACAAGCTCAGCAAAGTGATGTACCACAAAGGCGAGAAACCCGAACCAGTGAGCCCAGTAACAAACGGAAACGCACAACAGATGATAATTTACCTAGAAATAAAAAACGAAAAGAAGATTGAGTTTTTTTTAGTGTAATTACAATATTACAGATTTGAAAATATATTTTGAACATTCGTAGTGAAACGATTACACTTGTGTCAAATCTGTGTTATAGTTTTAGAATATTATGTAAAGTACATTCTGTATTTATAAAATAAATTAATATTTGATACTATAATTTTGGTTTATGCTTTATTAATCTTTATTAATTATGATTATTACATCTTAATTAATTTTATAGAATTCAAATATTTTTCAGCATTTACAGCTGCATTCACATTTATATTTAATAGTTCCATCTTCAGTTTCAATTTTTTTGCAGTTGTCTGCAGTACATTTACAGTCGCAATTGCATTTATCGCAATTACCACTTGCACAAGTACATGTGCAAATACATTCGCATGGATAATCTTGACCGTCAATACTGACTGTCTTCATCATTGTAATTGTACAAGTTTTTGCTTCATCTGTCTTGGTACCACTTTTCCTGCAACAATATTAGCTATTAATATTTTTAAACATCCTATATATTTTTATTTCAAATATTTTGAGGTTATAAAATTTGACATCGAAAATGAAAACAATCTGCAGAAGTTTTCAAAATTTGTTACTATAAAAACCACTAGAAGTATAATTTAAAAAATAAAGTTAACACCTCAAAAAAAATAATGCCAATTATAGTTAAAGTGTAAGTAATTACTTTTAAATATTCAAAATCTAACTTAACCTTAAAATATGATTTGTTATTTTGCATAATTATTTCTGTTGAAAATTTGTAATAATTGTGGTGACATTTTTCTTATAATTAAAAAAGATAGTCTAAAAAATTCTGAAATTAACGAGTTTTGTATCACAACATGTTGCATTAGCCGCCCGGCCTTTGAAGGAATATTCTATCTTAATTATTTTGTTATTTCATTATATTAATTATTATCTATGAACAAGTACACATTGAGTTCATTCATGTAGTGATAAATAAGTAATACTTAAATTTATCTATGTAAATAATACTACTGTTTCGATATTTAAACAATATAATTATTTTAGACCTGGAAATGAGTTACCTCAAGATTGGGCAATAATTGAACTTCAAGGTGATCTAAAGTCACAGGCAGAGTTGGAGTTTGAAGGTCAATTTATTGGTGATATACATTTTACTAAAAGTGGTAATCCTATTTTAATTATTGGTCACCATTTAATGTTCGGGAAAGAAATGAAGCTGGATAAACCCTTCGCTTTGCTTGAGAAAAAGAGTTTAGATCAAAGTACAGAATATATTGTAAAATCTATTGTAAAAAGAAAATTGATTTTTAAAACACGTCCAAAACCAATTGTAGGGTAATAAAATTTTTATAAATAAATTATATGAATAAGTTCTCTGTAATTTCCATATTATTTTTACTACTTTTTTTATTGTATTTGTTGGCATCTATATCATTAATCAATTGATTAACGATGTGTGATGAATAATGATTGATTTTAAATTACACTGTAAAATTTTCCATAAAATTGCATAAATATCCTTCTCAAATTTATCATTTTAATTCTGAAACAATATCTTTGTATGTGGAAAAATTAAAGTTAACCGATCGCATTTGAGATGTATCGTAATCGTTATCATAATTGGAAAATGCTTTTAGGTGTCCATATATTTTTTGATTTTTATTGAAGTGGTATGAAACTTGAGAAGTTTGAAAACTCTTGTGCTAAGATATAAATTGGATTGCAAAAACAAGTGCATAAAAAATATAACTTTTCTACAGTGCTGCTATAAATGAAGATGTGGTAAATTGCTTGTTTGGAAACTTCGACCCTTTGTATTTTTCCAAAAAAATTTAATACACCATTAATAAATGCAAACATTTAATGCAAGTTAAAAAGTTGGTTTAGAAAAAATTTAAAAAACGTAGTTACATGTTACAAGTGGAATATTAGAGCTAGTGACCACCGAAATATTCGTTAAGTTTATGTGGTCGCATAATTTCAATCTATAGTTTGATACAATAATGAAGTAAATAATCATTCAAATTTAAAATTATTGCAGATACTAAAAATTTGAATCCTGGGATTGTATAATAAAATTAATAGTTGTTAATGTATGAAACTTACCGCAACAATCACTCATTTTTATTATTATTACTTTTTAAATTTAATTTAAAAACAACGGAGAAGTAGCTGGTAATCTTTATAAATTTTCCAGTAAATATTTTATTGCTACATAAACTACTGCATATTATGTATTTATCTTACAGAGAGATAAAAATAATCTCAATCAACAAATATTATTGCGTTTTATAAACCTTATCAATAATGCTAAATTTTATTTAAATTTAATTGGCTGTAACAGGGTAAGCATGTCTCAATTGCCCTATTAAAAAAACAAAAAAATTATATTTTGAACGGCTTGATAGAATATTTTAAAAAAATGTCACAATTGCCGATCATACTGTATTTCTTAGGGATCTTCCGTTATCTGTATACTTTTGAAAGGGTACTCGTGGTACAAAAAGTTTTGGAATGTGTCGGCCGAGATATATTTACAGAGCTGTTGAGACACATTGCCATACATTAACGTCTCAGAAAAATTGCAAAATGTATGTGTCATATTTGAATAGGAGAGCTAGGAATTAATTAAAATTGAAAAGATAGTTACTACAACTATTAAGTTCGGTTATTTATTAAATCTTTGTTAAAAAAAACTGGGGACGGGTAATAAGCCTAAACTTTGATTTTGACAATTTTTAAAGTGCATTGTGAAAGATGATAGTCTAATAATTAGCGCATAAAAAATAAAATTTTGGAAAAAAACGGCTTTAAAAATTTATTTACAATGCAATTTTATCATTGGCTCTTTTGAACTGTAACCCCGCCCGTCGACAATTAAAATAAGTTTTCAGCGCTAAAACTAATTAATTATTGTAAATAAGTTCTTTTTATATTTTTAATATATTAAAAGACAAAACAAATTGTAAACTCCGCTCCGAACTAAAATATAATGTATAGCGTATATTTTTAGGGTGAATCTAAGTTTTGCGGTGGTTGCGTCTATCAAAACCGACTTTGTGTAGCCTCCGCTACGCTTCGGCCGCTACAAACCGTTTTGACAAGCGCTTTACTCATTAAAAATATCCCTCTAGAACGGTCCAACTCGGAAAAATGTTGATGTTGACCCCACAGATGTCAGGGAGCGACTGATAGCTCCCTGCTAGTGACTGTCGATCCACCTACAGCGCACGGATTTGTGGTAGAATGTGGACTATAATACCTTAATATCTCTCAATAGTTTACTTATATGTATTTTTTATGGGAAAATCATAATTTTCAAAATAGAAGTACGACTAAATTTATCCTCACCTTAAATGATTCATATTTTTGTGCTTTTTTGTTTGGTGAAGCGATTTTTATAGGAAAAAGTGTACTATTGAGTTTAGGTTTATCACCTCGACCCAGAAAACTTAATAAATTAATGGACTTAGTAAATAAAGCACAATTCAAAAAGGAAAAATTTTAACATGAAAACCAAATCATAATATTGTAATAAATACAACGAGCACATGAAGAATGTGGAATATATTAGGAGCACTATAACAACAGAAAAGAAAATTACCACCAAGAAAAATACCACAGGTTTATAAATTATATTTATATAATTCAAATATTATTATAGAATGTAAGAAGAAAAAAATTCTTCATTTCTCATAAAATATACTTAAATATGTACATTTTAAATGCCAACCACAGAATTATTATAAAGACTTTTAATAAATAAACAATATTATGTAAAGACGAAATTTAATAATGGGCAATACTGTAATCGTATACATACTACTTATCTTTACAATGATAAATAATTTGCAATTTATATTGTTTTACAAAGAAATAAATTAATTAAATTACAATTTAAAAAAGTACAAAAAGTTATACACATGTAAACTATTTTTAAATCTGAAATTAGGATCAGATTTGCAATGAGATTTTCCACACGTATCTATTTTTATTAATTTTTAAGCGAAATAGTTTTAAGTTGTACCATTATCCGTACGGTAAGTCTTGATTCTGTTTATTTTTCCAATATACAGTAGAATCTCGATTCTGTGATCTCAAAAAACCTAGGCGTGTTTAAATTCTCGCAAGTGTTCACACTAACGGGGTGTAGAAAAACTAGTGTTATACATATATTTAAGACATATTTATTCTTTATAAAACGTATATACATTGTGTATGTACAATGTTGCTATTTAAGAATATTAATAATGCAAAATTTATGAAAAAATATAGTTATCTTACTTTTTTGTTTTCTAGTTGCGCATTTAAAATTACATTTTTTTCATAAATTGTTTTTAGACTTAAGATATTAGTTATGTCGATATCATTTTGTGAAAATGAAGAAAATGGGGTGTTCATTAATTCGAATGTTCACATTATCGAGCTTCTACTGTATTTGTATACTTTATTGCTTATCTATATATATAAAATGTATGTATGTTTGTGTGTTTGTGTGTTCCTTATAGACTCCTAGACCGTTCGACCGATCCCAACCAAATTTTGCACAGTTACTCTCTAGGACCCTAAAGAGGTTTTCCGCTAAAAACCGGGACCAAAAAGCTTAATTTAAAAAAAGTGAAAAATTGCGGACGCGCATGAATGGATTAACGAGATTCCCATCGCCAATACCTGTAATTGATATATGGTAATTTTACGTTGGTATATTCACATTCAGTACCTACACTATTATAAGTGATTTGAAATACTGGAGAAGAAAAGCTGTAGAGAAAATTGTAGAGTACAATATCAACCGTTCTGAAACACTCGACAACGGGAACACTAAAAATCATTCTGAAACGCTCTAGCAACGGGAAGCAAGATTTCCCGTCGAGAAGAAAACCTTAAGCGAAGCAGGATACTCGGAAAAATCTAAATACTTCACACAAAGGCAAAATATTTTAATTATAGGAGACCCGGGCGAAGCCGGGTATCCAGCTATTCAATCATTCAGACAAAGGCAGAGTTCCATCTTTTAATGAGACCCGGGCGAAGCCGGTATCCAGCTAGTTGTTTATAATCACTATATCACTATATGCCTGTTTCTATCCCACTGCTGGATAAAGGCCGTTCTCATTGAAGAGTAGTTAGCCATAAAACACCACGGTAGCCGTTTATGATTGTTTATGATGATTGATTATAATTATGTACCTACCTATTAGTATTTACAATTTGGCCCAAATAAACTGATACTTGCGTTATTGATGATTAAAATCGGATCAATCAAGGTTAATGATAATTTAATAACTAATACTACATTGATAGGAAAATATTTTTTTTATTTGCAAATTTTATTAATTTACAAAGTTTTTATAAATCATTTATTTACTAATCTAAAATTGTGGATATTTTAATATTTTTTAATTGTTTTCATTTTACATTCAGTTGTCTATAACGGAGGCAATACAATACCTTCTTTTTTAATGTCCTCGGCATAATCGTTTCTGTATTTATGTTGTGGATCGAATAAATCTTCAAGTTCTCTGAATTGTTTGTATTTATTTTTGATCAAGAAATTCATTACCTTTTTACTTTGCTGTTTTTGTACTTCGGTACATTTGGAGCACTTGGTTTGAAGTGCATCGGGAAGAAGATCTGAAATATACCAACAAGATTACTTTGTGTACTGTATAATGTGCAAAATATTAAACTATAGACAATTATAAAAATTATTCACACAGAGCTTATAGAAGAGAGAAGAGAATAATAGTTCAAAATCTAAATGAAAACTGTAGAGATATGCATAGTTGCATGCATAAGGGAATATGCAATATTCACAAATCAATATCTGCAAATATTGCTTTCTCTAAAAGACTTTCATTTAAAATTTTATTGTATCCTATTCTTCAGTTTGAATTATTTTTTGAAACAGCAGACAAGTGTATAATAATAATGCTATTTTATCTTTTCATGAAAAGATAAAATAAAAGACTCATAAATAAATTTACCAGTCCACAACTACCATTTTGTACCATTAAAATAATATTTAAATTTCATCAAGAATAAATTATTTACATTATTATAAATTATTAAAACTAGTAATAGCACATATATACATATTTTAAGAAAGATTGAAAATTTTCCAACTTACATTTTAGTCTAGGAGCCCGTTGCGCATAAGTGGTTTCGTCTTTTCAAGAACTCGTATCAAATAATTTTATTTTAAAAAATTTTCCAATATAGTTTTTGATTTCAATTTTAATGGATTTTTATCTATTTTCATTCATTTAGGGATAGTTTAGCTGATGGGTTCTTGAAAAGACAAAACCGCTTATGCGCAACGGGATTCTAGACTAAAATGTAAGTTGGAATATTTTGAAATTTTATTCAACTTGTAATTATTAATATATTTTATTCAACATAAGTTTTATTCATAAGTTTATAAATATTTACAATTATTTAGAATTTGTTGATTCTTGTCAGATAAACCTGGATTGATAATTAATTGTAAAGATTAGTGTATTTTGTTTAAAACATGTGGGAAGAAATTTATATTAATTATAAATTCAATTAAAAATTCACTTACTTGAAATCTTTAAATTCATTTTTGAAAATATTTTACATTTCGAGTACATTTCATTCAGTTCACAAACCGCATGGATAATGAAATTGGTAAATTTTATCTTCCGTCAAAAAAAAGGTTTTGTTTAAATCAAAAATAATTCTTGACAGTTTGCAAAATAAAAGGAATAAGTCGATAACAAAACTTTTGTAAAAAAAAATTGAAAGAGAAAATAAAAAATACATCCTTTTCCACACTGTAATTATTAAAGTTAATTACCAGTTCAGGTTTATCTGATGAGAATCAACAATTCGAAATATAAATGATCATAAAACAATATTTTATTTAGTAAAAAATTATGTTTATTAAAATTTCACTTAGCTTGTAAAAATTTAAAAGCTTTTTAAAAACAAAACAATATTATTTAAAAAAAATTTACCTCTCATTGTTTGGGCGTCTGCTGTACACTTTTTTCCTGTTTTCAAGCAGTTGAAATAATTATTAAACAATCTGTCACTGTTGAGAATTTGATCCACATCGATTTTATCATACTGATCCGTATATTTTTCTTCTTGCAACTTAGCCCAAGCCTGAGCTGTGAAGATGATCAAACAAATTATTAAAGTTTTCATGATAGCTGTTTCGTATTAACCGATTTTCTTAAAATGGATGCTTTAAACGATTGTCTCATATTTTTAAATATATATAGGCACATAGTATATATCTATGTATATAAAACTAGAGAGGGGCTAATTTTGTACTCAAGAAAGTTACCTTTAGACATTTTACTAAATAAAACTTAAGTGTTAATTAGATAATTCATAATGTTATTGTCAAATGAAAACACTAACTGTTAAAGCTGACGGCATACTTTATTGTTTTGCGTCATTTTTTCATTTCGAGAATGTTGTAGTACATGGAAAATAAATTTTTGCTAATTTGCTATCATTACAACTTACATAATTTGATTGCATTTACATGTACCTACCTAATAATACCTATGTATATATTGTAGCAGCTCTAGCAGCTAGGTATATTATGTAGAAGTAACGAAAATGTAATAATGTAAGTATAAAATTTTGTTTTTTGGTAAGTGGGTACTTCATTGTAATAAAATGGTTTTATTACCTATAAATACGGTTTAAAATTACATACCTACCTATTATTAATATTTATTTTTTTAACAAAAAAACTTAGAAGTAAAATAAATTTGTTTTTTAATAATAAATAAATTCATAAATTCAATGTGTATCAATTCGTTACATTATTCACCAATGACCCCGCTTAATTTTGGTCACCATTAGGTTTCCTCCACTCAAAAGATAATGGCAAATCACCGAGGAGTAATTTTGCTTAGTAAACCTTCCCAAAATGAAGTGTATTACACTTCCATAATTTGCAGCAGTGTATACTTGTTATAGAGCAAGATCATGTCAAGTGGACCCTCCATTTTCCACTTGCTTATCAAATTCAGATATGAGTATTTTTTCATGAAGTGTTCCCTATAAACAATGAATCCCCAAAACAGTTTTTGAAAATTTTCATTGTAACAACAATTTTCTTTTAAATGAAAATTTTTATGACTTTTAGTTAAAAAATCGATAATTAAAAAGCTATTAGAGATATTCTAATGAAATTTTCAGGATTCATAGTTCAATACTTGTACTTCAATAAAATATATAGAAGTTTAAATTATTTATTTATTTTCATATTGTTAATTAACTTTTAAGTTAACAAATGAAAATTTCAATGACTTCTCCCTCAAAAAACGAAATTTTTTTTTCTCGGTATTATGAATTAAACATCAAAGTAACAGAATCCGCAAAAAAATTTGACTGCTCGCGATTAGATTACACAAAAAAAAATTTTTAATGACGGGCGGTGAGCGCTGTTGGTACGGCGCGCTGCCGCGCGTCATTGACTTACCTTTTGATCTACTCAGTAATTATAAATCAGATACAATACTTTATTTTTTTATTAAAAAATAATGTTATTTAATAAATAATTTCATTTAAACACATAACATAAAATCAATTAATAAAGTATTTTTTTATTGTTAAAAACGAAGATATCAAAAGTTTAGCAGTATATTCGATTATTTTATTTTTCTTATTGTTTTCATGAACTGTATTAATTATATTTATCTCAAGTCTCAAACAATATTGTAAATTTTCAATGAATAAATCTAAACTTTACTAGTTACCCATCGTTACTCAATTTTTAGATTATAAGAAAATTGCGATCGGTTATTTTCTTCATTAATTTAATTTCAAATTAAATTAATTACACTTTATGATTATAGAAATAATGAAATAGACCAAAAGAAGAGCACATACTAGGATTCCTAGAACTAAGAAGTTGAATTAAACGGATCTTTGCCAATTTAAACATTTGTTGGACCCACAAGTAAATTAAGTTAATATAAAACTAGCTTGTTTATTAGCCGTTCACCTGACCGTACATTATTTTAGATGTACGAGTTCAACAGATAATTTAAGATAAAGATAGTTTAGTTAATGCAGATAAACTGACCGTAATCGTTATTGATACGAGAGTTTACACATAACAGATAATTTAAAGATAAAGATAGTTTTAACGGTTATTATTTTACTTTTCCGGCAGTTGTTGTAAATATTAGATAAAGGTAATTTATGAAAAATAAATAAAATTTGATAAACAACAAAAATTTAATCGTAGTGATTCCAAAACGTCTCACTATGCGTAAACTTCGGATCGATCTCCTTAATTATCTTCATGTGTGTATACAATGTATAATATTTTTATGAGTTTTTAAAATACCCCTTATTTTTTCTTCGTGCCAAATCCGTAAATTTTCTTTTATATTTTTTGGGATTTTTCTATTTACATCTGCAAAGACCTCAGTGTATATTATTTAGGTAAATCCTCCAGCATTGCTACATTTCTTGTATGTAATTTGTATGGCGTCTTGAATCTTTTTGTTTTAAGATGTTCCGAATCCAATCAATTCAAGAAATCATTTTTTGCTGTGCACTCCTACAAAGTTTCAACTTCTTCCTGATTATTCAAACACATTTGAATTTAGATTCCATCTAATCTCACTGCGTTTGTGTTTTCAAGTCATATGAAACAGTGTGTATACAAATTTTAATTTGGTATTTTGCTCTCCTCTTTTGTTGTTGTTCTTCGCACCTTCTCCATTTTCGCTATTTTTCTGCTGCCTTGAAAAGGATTTTCAAAACTGCTGGAACTGACGGTCTATCTTTTCTTGTTCTTTTCATAATTCGTAATTCGTTGGAATTATTTAGCCATAATTTACCATTCTGCCCAAGCACCCTGGTGGGAGTATTTCTAAGTAGGTAATTGAATAGTTACTAAAAATATTTTCTGGAACTAAACATTTACTACCGAAACATTGCGATATAAAAGTATAAAATTAATCTTACATACACATTATAATAATTTATGTAATCAGTTCTTGGAATTTGAAAAACGAATAAATCAAAGTTTGGTACTTATTCGTGGTTTATTATTTATAGATTTACACTACAACATGTTTTGTCCTATGTTGGGCATCATCAAGTAGTACTAAAAAGATAAAATATAATGAAGTACATAATTGTTAAATCTAGTACTCACTAGTCAATATACAAAGGAAGATAAGCATGTAAACAACTCTTTCGGCACTAATTAGTTTTTTTAAATGAATTATTTTAATTATTATGTACATTAGAATGATCCTTTGTTTTTTGATTTTTTTGTTGCTGCCTCCGAAATCGAAGATGAACAAAAAACCTTTTAAAAAATGTAATAAGAATTTTAAACCGTGCTTCTAACTTGAATTTGTTGTTCAATACTCACAAAAATTTTTTTTTAATTTTCTATGTCCTTCTGGTACGCAGTCATACAAAAAAAATTTTCGAATGAAAGTTATAAAGAAAATTATAATATCTGCAATTTTGATAATAACATGTATATCTTGATCTTTATCGGTTAATGATATAATTAACAATAATTAAATAATTACAAGAATAAACATCAATGTATATCCGGTAGAAAAATTGTTATAAAAATAGAAGGTTTTTTTTGTGGGAACCACCACCTTTACGTACCCTTTCTAATTACTGAGACGCTCATAAGAAAGATCCATCCCGGATTTAAACCCTGTACCTTAGCATTAGTAGTTGGTGGTTCTAATTGCTAAGCTGTTACTGACGTCTTATTAAATAAATACATAGTATATTATTTTTTTATGTTTCTTGAATTCTTATTATAATCATCAAAATCAACTTCATATTTATTGCAGACTATTGTCATAATAGAACAATTATTTCATTAAGTTTTTTTGACTTCTCTGACAAACTTGATTTTTCAAATAATTTTATTTTTTATGTAAGTTAAAAATTGATTTTTATTTTGAATTAATTCGATTTTATTATAATTATTATTAAAACGTTTAAGTACATATATGTGGATTACTTTTATCTATATTATAATTAGCTGTTATATTTAAATTATTATTATTGAATACATTAAACCACATTAAAGTTTATGGAAATTATGGATACACTATACAACATTTTTATAAAAACAGAAATCTAAACTACCTTGACTTCATTCACTACACAGTTTGTACCTTGAAATAATAAGTAGTACTTAAAATGTTGTGTTTTGTCTATTTAGATTCATGTACAATAATTTAATATGACAGTTACAGTTAAATTATACATTTTTTGAAGTGATTTTTAAATGAATTACCTAATTATCAATCTAATTGCACACATTTTTGAAAAATATTATTGCTTGTATTACTTACTATATTCTCATTAGTGATGGAAATAACTTAAAAAGTTAAGTTCTCAATATACATAATAATTATGTGCATATTCTTTATAATGTGTTTTTAACAATTAAATTTGTTATACAACATACCATTCATTAAATTATTAGAAATTATACGTAAATCTGGGAAAATTATTTCAGAATTAAAACCTTCATATGGATAAGGTAAAACTTGAGTAATTACAAGTTTGTTGATTTTAACAGACTTAAAACCCTGATTTGACATACATACAAATTATACTGTTTTTTTTATCAAATTTTTAATTCTTAATTTTAGAATTTATAAATTTTTGGTTTTTAACAAATATTGAAACAAATCTCGGCAAATTTAACAATTTGGTTAGAAATTTAATGTATAGAAAAAATTAATTAAAATGTTAAAAAAATTATGTAGCTATTAGGTACAAAATTAAAAAATCTGATTTTGATTAATAAAACAATGGAATAACTTTTTTGGAATTTGCTAGAATGATGCACGTGCACGATGGGATTTACGTTACCAACTGGACAAAGTGGGAATAACTCAAAAAGTTAATCAGTTACCAAACAAAGTAAACAAAAAAATCATACACAATAAGCTAATATGTTTGGTAATTTTAATAGAGCCGAATCTCAATATTGTTTTCTTAGCAACATTTTTATGTTCCGGTCCGCTAGCCCGACTTTCCGTTTCGGAATTGAAGTTATCAAGTGATTATCCACCTATATTTTTTACTTCACTTGCTTTTTTCATTGTAAATTTTATAACAATTGCACAGAAAGGGCATAAAAAGTGATGGTTTTAGTCTTAGGGGCGAAGGAGGCAATCGCCTTCGTGACATTACGCCACTGATATGTTGTGTATTGTAAAATAATTATACAAAAATGTAAGTTGCACATAAATCAACGCTTGGACAAATCGAAAGTTTATCAGTCCTACAAGTTATTAATAATAATAGATATATGCCTAGTGCATATCTAATTTCATGCGACGTATCAGTTTGCATTGGAAGTATTTTAAAACAAATAATTTAATTAGTCATATGAATTTTAATAACAATGATATCAATTGAAATGGAAACTCGTTTTAAAATAAAAATTTCGACTTTATCATGGTTATTGATTATATATGTATTTAGTATTAATAACTTATGCACCTCCCTTAGGTTTTTCTCATACTACGTCTTCTTCTACTTGTATTAGGGCTTAGCCCTGTTAGATAATCATTAGGTTTGCCTTCTTGGGATTTGGACGTCCAGCTGTTCTTCCAGCTCTTTGGGGTCTACCGGGGGCCGCTTGGTTTTAGACCTTTGTGTCATAGAGATTTTTGCTATTTTCCCGTCGTCCATTCTATTCACGTGGTCTCTCCAGAACCTTCTCCTTGCTCTACTCCATCTGACAACGTCCTGGATTTTACATCTTTCGCGCGTTAGCGTGAAGAAATCATACTACGTGAAATTTATTAAGTTACGTTAATATCATCATAATATTATAAATAATATGACGAATGATACCATACAAGCAACATATGAATATGGGATCTTTGCAAGCCATTCTAAACACCCAAAAATTAAAAAAAATTTCTAATAATCAATCCATTAATAATAACACAATAAACACTAGAATTATTAGAAATAAAAAAAATCAATTGTCATTTAACCCAAAAGATTAGTGTTATTGGAGTTTCAAAACTGATTAGATACAATTTTCAAGTCCTTGTTCTTCTTGCGCTTTACCAACAGCAACATCGGCGGTATACTAAAATCACAGTCAGTTCTATGGGCAAAGTTGTTTTACAACTGAGATGTAAAGCACCATATGTGTCTATGAACCAATTTTTCATTATTAATGATGACCATTATTAACACAGGGGAACCACCGGCTTTACGTGCCTTCTCTTCCTCTGTACAGCGCTATAGCTCAGGAAAATGTTTCGGACAAAGTTTGTAGAAAATATCGTCCTTTACATAATTTAAAGAAACTATTTGTTTTATCCTAGGATGAACTGATAAGGAAATATTGCAACAAATTCTGTGCTGAGTAAAAGTCCCAAAATCTCAATTTTCATTGAAATCTTAAAACATATCCAAAAATCATTTATGTTTTTTAAATTATTCTGCAACTGAAGTACATACATAGATATAACATTTAACAGAGAAGATTTATGACACGTTTTCCATGGGACACTATAAGTGAGAAAACTCGGTCTGTCGTTGGAATTTGATCAAAAACTATAGTGATTCTCTTTTAATTAATGACAAAAAGTGCATTTTTATAAACATATTATCATCCCTTTTGTTGTTATGCGACAGAAGACGGAAAACGTTATAAAAACTGACTTCTTAATTACATTTCAAATTTAGTTATTACTCATACATTATACAGAATTAACCTCAATAAAATAACGTAGCAAGCTTAATTTTTTAAATAATATTAATATTAAAGCAATTTTAATATTTCATCACATGTTCTAAAATATTATCTCCCCTAAACGTTATTTATTTCTTTTTAATTAACTTTATCTCATTGATAAATATCGTATACCTCGAATGTAATTACTGCAAATGCGTTTTAATGTAATTTCCTGACATTAATTAGTTCGCAATATTTTTGGGTCAATAAATTGTTAAATCTACAGTTTATTGCATTTACTATCGCGTCTATAAAAACCTTGTCGTTGGTTAATATTTAGAGCTATTATTTTTAAGAATAATTATGAGTGATGACCTCTTCAAAATGGTTTTTACCAAATAAGTATTTAGAATACATTAAATTATTTACATAAATGAGTAATTATTATCTAATATTTGTTTTTCTTTAATTTGTATTATTGAATTTTTTTATTATTACTAGAAATTTGTATTGAAGGACAATCAACATTAAATATTTAAATTTATTAGTAATTATCATTTTATTGTTTATTTAGGTGTTCATTTAATATTTATTAATTTATTATTGTTAACAATTAGTCATATTTTCTTTCTAGATTTTTATACTTGATATAATTCATTACCTGTTGAGTGAATGACCGGAAAATTTGCCAAAAATATATAGATTCATAATTAAGAAAGTAAGTTAATTCGTGTTCTTGTTTATTATTACACCTTGTTATTTGTTTAAATTTGATATGTTTTTATAAAAAGTTAAATAATATATGTCAAGACTTACTATTTATTCCGATCTTTTTCTTAATCTCCTGAGAAGTTAAATTTTTTGTTCCTAGTAGATTATATTCACCTTTTTATTTTTATAAATATGAGGTTGCTTAATATGCTTGATTCATTAATTTTAAGTTTCTATACGCATTATACGAACATACCTTATGATCTGGCTCCGTGTCCGCCCGTCTGTCCGTCCGCATTTTTCAATTAAGGACCAATAATCATATAACAGAAGTTTATCCTCAAATTACCTTAGCCCGAAAATTTCTATACCTAAAATTAATGAAAAAAATCAGATGTGCCCATGCTCATGACTTTATCATACTTTTATTAAATATTAAAAAAATAATTTTTAATAATAAAAAAAAAATATTTTCTATCAACCAATTTGACCCAAAATCTAATCAGCTTTATGTATCAATACAAAGATACAAAATACCAAAGTTAATTATAAAAAAAATGTTGTTTCCATGAACCAATTTTAACCAAAATTTAATTAGCTCTAACTCTTACGTTGAAGATAAGAAATCTCAAATTTAGTTGTGAAACTCTTATTAGTTTTTAAAATATTAAATAATGACTAATATTAAATAATAAAATTTAAAAAATAGGAAAACAATAGTTTTCATAAACTAATTTTAACTAAAATTTAACCAGTACTAAATCTCAATATAAGTTTTTGAAATCCTAAATTTGATTTTGAAATTTCTATTAGTTTTTGAAATATTAATTAAAAACTAATATTAAATAATAAAATTTAAAATAATAACTTCCCATGAACCAATTTTAACCAAAATCTAATCAGCTCTAGGTCTCAATATAAGGATACAAAATTCCAAAGTTAGTCCCAAAATTCCTATTAGTTTTGCTATAGAGCGCACACAAAATTTGACCACAGACATTTTTTGGAAATGGTCTTATTTTACTCAGGGGACTTCAAAAAGTGTAAATCCATCAAAATCTCAATTTTTTTTCTGCTCGAAAACAATAGTTTCTCATAATATTACATATTATGATAAAGTAAAATGAAGTTTGAATTTTATTCCAACTTTTAAACATAGTATAAGAGAGCAACATTTCAACAATATTTTATAAAATTTTCATTTAAAAATTTTAAAAATTCTGCCGATGGGACCTGGTTCTTTTAGAAAAAAGTATCCTCGTACGGTAGCCAGGATAATACTCATGATAGCTTTATTCGAAATCAAAAAATCAAATATTTTCCTTCAGTAGGTAAGTAAGAAAAGTAAGAAAAATTAAAATTTGAATTTTTGGCAGAGATGTATGCAAAATGTACAATTTTAGGATTTTGGTAAGATGTACATCACGTGATCATAGAAAAAAAACTTGTATTTAATCACTAAAGAATCCTACCTTGAAAAAGTATGCAAAATTTCAATAAGATCGGTGCATTATTTTTGAGAAATTACCGACTTCAAAAATAGAGTTTTGAGAAAAAAGCAATTAAAGTTTTAATCCAAACGATTAATTAGAAGACTTTTTAAAGGCTCTCTCTCCTGGAATTTTACTCAGATTGACTTCAAACTTGAGGAAAATATATTCTCATTTTATACTTTAAGATAAAAATAATTAAAAATAAATAAATGTTTTAAAATTTCCAACTTTATGTAATCCCTTAAGTTTTATTGGCATACTATTTGCAAAATTCCCAAGGTATTTCAATGAGTAGGAACTTATGATATGACTTACTGGAAAATGTGTTAATCAACTTTAGGCAAAAAATGCAAGGAAAAAATTATACAGTAGCGGTCATAAGAATGGTTGCACTTAGTTTTTTTGTGATAACTTTTTTAAATTTCAAGGAAATTTTTCTAAATTTTCAAAATTTATTCTTTAAATACCTTGGAATTATAACACATAATTAAAATTATTTGAAAAATTTTATAAACAAGTAAAAATTTAAAAATCTCAAAATAGGAAATATTTTCTTATAATAAAGTATTTTAAAAGCACTTAAAACAAAATTTAATGTATTTTATTGAAAATATAAATATTAAAAACAATTAATACTTTGTTGCATAACCTTTTGCGGCTATAACTGCTTTGCATCGAGAAGGCATAGAGTCAACAAGCTTTACTAAACGCTCTAATGGAATCTTTTGCCATTCTCTCCTTAAAGCTTCCCATAACTGACTCCTATTTTGGTATGTCCCACTTCTAATTTGTCGCTCGAGCTCTTCCCACAAATGCTCTATAGGATTTAAGTCAGGAGACTGACTAGGCCACTCAAGTAGGCGGATATTAGCCTTCGCCATGTATTCTTTAACATGCTTTGAAGCATGTTTCGGGTCATTATCTTGCTGAAACATCCAGCCGCGTGGCATTATTCTCTTCCCATGTGGTAGCATGTGATCTTTTAATATGTCAGCATACGTAAACCGATCCATAATACCATCGATTAAGTGTATAGGTCCAACACCATCACGGGAAAAGCAGCCCCACACCATGACACTTCCACCGCCGTGTTTTACAGTGGGAACCTGATACTTAACATCATATCTTTTATTTACTGGACGTCGAATATACTTAATACCATCAGAAGAAAACAAATTATATTTGCTCTCATCGCTCCAAAGAATTTTAGACCATTCTTGAACTCCCCAGTTTAAGTGATCTTTGGCAAATTTTAATCGGGCTATCCGATTCTTCTTCAAATTATTGGTTTCTTAGAAGGACGCCTACCAAATAGTCCAGCTGACTTCAGTCGACGTTTCACTGTCGAAACACTAATATTATCTTCGCGATTCTCGTTAAAATCACGGACAATTTCGGTAGCTGTTAAACGAGGATTCTTTACCGCATCACGAACGATCATTTTATCTTCCCGTCCGGTTGTTTTCGTGGTCGCCCGGTTCTTGGTCGATTGGCCACTGATCCATATTGGTTTATTTTACGGATCCAACGACCTATAGTTTGATTTGGTATACCAAATTTGCGTTCTGCTGTCCTTAAAGAGTCTCCATTTTCAATGATTTCAAAATTGCATTTTCAGATCTTCGGAATATTCTTTCGTCTTTACCATGATTCTTACTGTTGAAGCAACTACTCTAACAATTTTATTTCGAAAAATTAATTTTATTTACAGTTTTTTACGTTTTAAAGAATATGCCACTTTACTTTTGGATACTGAATAAGAAATAATTTTATTTTATAGTGTTCACGTTATTACCAACATTAAATTTTATACGTCAAAATCTGTATTAGCCTACTTACTTTTAGGAATGATACAACAATTTGCAAAATAAGTTTTGCTTTTATTAATTTTGCTAAAAATTGAGTGCAACCATTTTTATGAGCGCTACTGTATATATTAACCCTGGGAGGATCTGATTTTAATTAATTAGATTTAGATGGAGTATACATATATCTATCGACGATAAGAGAATATAATTAAATTATTATAAATTACTTAAAAATGAAATATTGTAGAAGTTTTACGTATATTGTAAATATACACGCATTACGTACAACTAAATGTTTGCGATTCTAAGTGCATCAGTGAGTCAAAATGAACGAGTGCAAATAATCACAACAGAATGATTCACAAAGTACTATTTTTCTAGTTCTCGATTCTTTAAAAAAAAATTTAAAACTTAATTATTATTCTTAATTTGAATTACGTTTATTAATGATTTTAAACTGATGATATAGGCCAGTCATATTAAATGTCGAACCGTCCAATTAGCCTTACAGGCTTATCGTGATTTAAGTAAGATTAATTTTGCTTCAGTAAATTTACGAAGCTTACAAAGGACTTTAAAAATCAAAAAATGGTTTAAAAATCGATTATTTGCAATGTGATTTAGTTGACAGATTCTTCTGTTTATTGTTGCATAATCACATTTTACAGATAATAATAATATAAGCATTAACATGTCATTCCTAAAACTGGTTTTCATGTAATTTACGTAATTTAATTTCTGTTAAATAATGGATACTCTTAAAATATCCTCTTTAATATTTAAAGAAGAGAAAGCGATGATTCAGTAACTCTACATCTTCGTAATAGTTACAGTTAGGTATTTGATTAAATAATACGTGACAATAATTGTATATTGGTATAAACAATCAGCTTGATGCCGAGAAAGCTTTAAGAATATATTTTTAGCCCTCCTTTCTTGAATGTGCATTGGCATGATTATATCAACATAATTATGGTTTCCTTCCTGTATTAGGTATAGGTGTTAATCGATAATTAACAAAAAGTCAAACTATCTATAAGTTTTTATAAATATCTGTTTATTTTACTCAATACTACAATAACTAAAGGAACGTAATAACATCAAATTTTCACAGCAAAACGGAAAGATACAAAATTTATAAAAATATTGTAAATTAAATTAAATAAATTTATAATGGTGGCAAGACAACTCCTTCTTTTTCAATTTCACCAGCAAATTTTGCCCTGTAAATATGTTCTGGGTCATATTGATCTTCAAGTTCTCTGAATACTGCAGGCTTCTTTTCAACTAAAAACTTTAATACTTTTCTTCCTTGTGTTTTTTGAACTTCGGTACATTTGTCACAATTGGTTTTCAATGCATCAGGGAAGTATTCTGGAAATAAAATAGTCTTATGTTAAAATTGCTGATAATAATAATCGACATTTATTTTCGTGTTTATTTGAAATTAATACAATTACAATTTCGGTAAAATTATTAATATTTTTAATTATTCCTACAAATTATAATAAGAAATTTTAATAATATTAAAATTTGATAAAAATCTAAAATTGTATTAAATTGATAGATAACTTAATTTTTTATAAAAATAATTTCTGTTATTTTATCTTTAAATGCAATAGTAATTTATTCGATAATGGAATAAAACTATTAATGTCACTTACCTCTTAATTTGGTTCCTTCCTTGGTACATTTTTTTCCTGTTTTAATGCAGTTGATGTAATTATTGAAAAGTCGGTCACTGTTTAGAACTTCGTCCACATCAAAATTATCAAACTCGTCTGTGTATGTTTCCTCAGCTGGTCGAGACGAAGCGACACTGAATAATGCAACAAATAAAGCGATCACAACGAAGTTCCTCATTTTGGTTGTTCAGGCAATGTACCTTAACTACTTAATTCAATTTTTCAAGTGGTGCTCGTTTATATACTTTAAGGAGCTACACCTAATTGGAGAGGGGCAAGGTTTGACTTCTTAAAAAAAATCAAGAATATCTAGGGAACCAGTAAAAATTGAATCACTTACGCTATAACAAAAGTAAAATTCCATCGATATGGTTAGAATTTTTTATTAAATTTTAATGGTAGATAAATTATAGAATTATAATTAATAATGATATGTAGTTTAATGACACACTAAAAGCTTGTGCATATTATACTTTTATACGAGCGTTAAGTTACATTATAAAGCAGGTTTCTTTTTCTAGTTATTTAATTTAGCTAGAATTAATTTAAAAAAATATGCAATTTCTGAGGTAATTAAAGTACGTTGGAAATTTATATTTGTAAATTTCAATTTAATCCATAAAATTTCACTTCCTGAATCTCGAGAATCAAATGATTAAAATCAGTACCAATTTATTTCTAGTACAAAATAATATCGTAATAAAATAAAGTGAGAGTAAAAATAATTTCTTATTAATTTTTTAATATTTTATATTTAAAATAGAAAAACGATTTTCAATATTACGATTATGGTAATGCAAGTTTTTTATTCTTTACTTTTGCATTTTATAAATTAAATTGATAAATTGAATTTATATAATATGTGTTTCTACATTTTTCTGAAATTTTTTTGGTTATAACAAAATAAATGATATCCGAGCAGATATGATTAATCTTTCGGTTAATTCAAAGTTTTGTATTACACTATTTTTTTGTAACAGTGCTGTTCGTCAATCTGTAACATAGTACATGCTATAATTATGTAACATTATGTGTATATTATTATATATTACTACCGTTCGGAAAAGCATACTTTTGCAACCATTCATTTCTTCCTTCGTTGTCAACCAGTTTTTATCTACTGCTGGATGTAAGATCCTTTTTCTACAGAAAGGGGTTACGATTAAGACCACACAGCTGCTTATATCAGATTGGGAAATGTGCATGTCTCTCTGTTTTTATTCTTAATCGTGGTAATCATCAATATAGACAAACCACAGATTTATGTATTTATGGGACCTTCGAAGCATGGAATATACGTAAAACTAGAGTCCGAGTTACCCCAGGGTTAACTCCGTTTTTAGTCAATCAATCAAACAGTGAGTTAATTCTTACCTTAGCTTTATATAACTGGAATTTGAACTTTATCCTGAATTAAACCTACTACTTTGGTTTTATCGGTTGTTTGTGTCAATTACCAAATCTTTACCGTCGTCTCAACAGCCATTGGCGTTAAAAAATAAACTTTTTTATGAGCACAGGTGTTGCAACTAATATTATGTACATTAGTGTTGAACGTGTTCTTCTCGTTAAATTATTACGAGCTGCATTATAATCCTGAAAAGTTATATAATAACACTGGATTCTTTATAAATGTAACACTAGATTTCCAATCAATGATATAAAAGAGACTAAGGCGGTCATTGGCCTGGTTGTTAGCGCGATCAACTGCAAAATCTAAGGCACCCAGTTCCATTCCGGGCAGAATCTGACTTTGTTGTGGCCGTCTCCGTGCTTCGAAAGGCACGTAAAACCGATGGTGCTCCTATGTTAATGAATTGCCATCATGAACAATAAAATAGGGTAACGGGCATATCTGAGGCCAGTCTAGCAAGCTCCTATTAGATGTGAAATAAGTAATATGCTTAGAATACTAACAGTAGCTTCGGAACATTGTCGAGGGTAACGTTGTATTACAGGACCTAGTTCTAAATTAAGAAGATAGAGATATTGAAAGCTTCGATGGGAGGGTACAAGCGTATTCTGAATATCATGATTTATCCAGGTTGTTTTTCTTTGGTTTTAACAACAAAGCGTGTTTGTTAAGAGATTAATAAGCTCTGTTTCAACAGCGCCTTTTTATTACCCGTTTATTTTTATTTCTTATTTTATTTATTTTTCTTTATTAAACTTTTCCTTTAGATTTGTTAATACTTTACAGCTTTGTTAATGGACCAATAGAAAGACTAGAAATTTTGGACATAATTTGTATGTATTTACCTCGTACTCAACTATTAAATTTTTTCAATTATTATAATGGATGGTTCACTAAATTCAAACAATATACGAGTATATTTTGATACAATTTCCGCTTCTCAATCAAAATTAAAATAATATAACAATAGATTAATATATGAGCGAATTATCATCTAAATTAGTAGTTATATACGTATATTATTTATTGAAAAAAATTCAATAACTGACCACTTCTTGCATTGAAAAACCTAATTTCATTTTTAAGTAATTTAAGTGATTAAAACTTGAGCAACCACCATGATTGAATATTCTAAATTAATATTTTTTTAATTAAATTGTAGGATCAATTTGTAGGTGCAAATTCAATTCTAATAATAACATATTACTTCCTAAAATAGATAATACAAATTTATTATTAGTAAATATAAGTTATTATACATTTCTGTTAATTTTTTTAGTTTTAATTTAACACGTTGGCTACCGACGGACGGCCCGCGTTCAATTAAATGGACATATTTACCACGCCGATAGTAGAAAATTTTTAATTTTACAGATTTTTAGATTTGATACAATGAAAATTAGCTTTGCAGTAGTACATAATATAATGTAAATAATTGAAATTATATATGTTATTAACGTCTGAAATTAATATTAAATTAAAATTTTCAAAGTTATTAATATGTTAATTAAACAATAAAATGAAATTATTCGAATAAAATTAAATTTATCAAAATTAATAGGTTAAATAAACAATAAAATTATTCGAATAGTTTTGTTTTATTGTTTATTTAATCTATTAATTTTGAAAATTTTAATTTAATTAAAGTAATTATTTGAATAATTTTGTTTTATTGTTTATTTTAACCTATTAATTTTGAAAATATTAATTTAATTAAAGTAATTATTCAAATAATTTCGTTTTATTGTTTATTTAACCTATTAATTTTGAAAATTTTAATTTAATATAATGTAAAAAAGATAAATATAATGCGGCAGCTAATGCATAAATGAGATGTCAACTGTCGTGATTACAATTCATTGGTTCAAATTTAAAAATAAAGCTAGTTTAATTAATTGTATAATGTTTTGGAAAAACTGAAATATAAAATGCGACATTCAAAAATATATTATATTCCCTATTCATAAAATATTACTGACTATTCAATTCACATGTCATCTGTTAAAAGTGGACTAATCAAAAAGCAACATTCGCAATTTCAGAGCCAACCGAAATGAATTATAGTGACAATTGCACTAATGGAATTATATCGACAATTCCACTAGTGGTTCAAGTGACAATTTTATATATAAATACAAAACTTTGCGAATGACAAAAATTTGTTTACTGGTTGTAATGGAAATGAAATCATGTGCAGCTCAATTTTTTAAATTATAATTTTTGAAAAATGAAATTTGTGAATTGAATAGTCTCTCGAATACATTGTAGTCAAAGTTTATAGACTTTTTTTTGAGGTGGTATCACTCATGTTCATTGCGCTTGAATAGCACTGTGCTAACGCACTCGTGCTATTTGTACACAAGCGCAATAAATATTCGTGTACCACCTCAAAAATAATCGACATAACTTTGACTACTTGTGGTATTATAAATGATTTTTTGCAATTCTGCAGCGAAATACTATCATTTCATACACATTACATGGCATTGAAAGCGGCTTGTTTTCTGCACGTAAGATTACTCATGTTATTTGATCTTTTTTCGTAATCTTATCTTTCGCGAGATGACTTTACCTTCACTTTTCCGCACTACTGGTGAGTTATTTTCATTTCAGCATTGTCCAGATTGAGCAACTTTGTTAAAATATTCTTTATTTACCGAATTGCAGATTTGCAAAAAATATTGTTCGCAACACGTACTTCAATAGGCTTGTTTCCATTCTAGGTTGATTTTGGAAATGTAGCCTATTTAAGTACTAGTCACGAAAATAGCTAATTTTTTACTGCACTGTTTCAGTTTTAGAATTTATAATGTTTGTGGTCAGCTAGTTTTTACATCTGAAAATGTTGCCGAGAACTGCCCTGCACGTGTTGGTAATAGAAGCTTTTTCATTTTATAATAATGTATCACCTCAATAATTATAATTCGTTTTTAATTAACTTTACTTTTAATGCTGGCGACGGGCGGTACTAAAAGTTTTGTAAAAAAGGGACATAGTGCTAAAAGGACCAGCAGTGTAGCGTAAAGCATACACCGGCCGACTTTAAAGCGGTAGACCATGGTTCGATTCCTAGTCGAGTCGGTTACACTGCTGTGATCAAAGGTCCAATATCAATCTGTGGACCATGGGGAAGGCAACGGGAAACCACCCCATTAATTATATTCCCTAGTAATGTCAGCTTGGCTTCAGCTAAGTTGACTCCAACATCCGGATACGGATAGGCACCGAAAGAAGAAGAAGTGCTAAAAGACATACTTTAATGATGCCGTACAGTTTATTACAAATAAATTAAATATTATTCTTAATTACAAAATATACTCGGGCGCAGGAAAGATGAGGCTTCGTCACAATTGTCTGAATTTAGAACCAACAATTTGTTTCTTAAACAAAATAGTTATCTGCCGATTATGCTTTTTAATTTAATTAATACAGCTTAATGGCCATATAGTTGTAATTACATAATTATTATTAAAGAAAACGCATTTATTTCAGAGTCAGGCCCGAGGTCACAAGTGGGGCTTTTTTTTCTTCTTCTTTCAGGTGCCTTATCCGGTTCATCGGACGTTGGGGATTCGACTTAACTGAAGCCAAGACGAACTTACCAAATAAAACCATGTTTTGTTTCTTCATGCCCGATTGAACGTTTGTTCCAAAGCAGTAAAATCTAACGCGAACAGGGTTCGAACCGCGAACTTACGCTTTTTAGTCGACCCGTATATGCTTCACGCTATACTGCTGGTGTTTTTCTAGAACTGGTTTTTCTGAAAGTATCTTTAAAATTTCAATTAATTTTAAATTGATGTTATTTTACTTATTAATATTACACAAATTCATGGAAATTTTTAAAACGTTCGAAAAAACCTGCTCTCAGAAACACCAAACCCTTAACTTCAGACCTGTTACTGCATATAAATCCGCTTTTTAGTTATAATCAAAAATAGTAATTCATAAACTTGTCATATTTTTTGTAGCTACATATATGTCATAATTTATAATTATGAGAAAAGTGCATATCTATTGTGACGCTGGGCGATAAAAAAACAAGCTTTTAATCATAATTAATTTCTTGCAAGAATATGACGTGTGAAATAATCCCAATAAAAAACTAGCTCATAATTAGTGTCTTTATTTTTAATTATCTACCTTGAATAGCTAATAATTAGTTAAAATTTAGTGAACTTTGTTAGTAAACCATACAGTTTACTTGAAAAAGAAAACTCTTAATATAAATTAAGCATCAGTAGCGCCATGAAATCCTGTATGCGACAGTTGCATGTTCCCACCAAAAGAATATCATCAGGTGGTTGTAGGTACCTACCTACCTACTAAAATAAACAATAGCGAGTGATGTTAGAAAAAGTAATGTTGAAGTAATTAATTAATTATTAAGCTATTAATATTGTTTATTATTAAATAGGTATTAATTTTTTAAATTACATTTTAAATTATTTATTGATAGGTAGCTATTATAATGCTATTAATATCAATAATTTATTAAGCTAAAATAATGTTAGTAAAGCTAGGTAGCAGTACACAATTACAGCAGAAGGATAACACATCATCAAGGTGAGAAGCACCAAAGTATATTACAGCGCATAGCTGCAATAAATTTTGACACAGTGAAACATGCAATATTTTCTTTATAATTAATTAGTAAAAACAATTAACAAATGATTAATAACTTATTAAGTTTTTTATTAAATTTTTGAAAAACAATTTTTTCCCTAAATTGATATCCTAATTAATTAAACTAATTAACCGAAGTAAATCACTTCTTAATTTTTTGTTAGGTCCTGTTATTTTTAATTAATTAAAGGATCCTTGGTATCTTTGGTTATTGTAGTAAAGCATCGAAAATAAAAGATTTATTATTTTTAGCGGCAAAAAACAGATTTAGAGGGTATAATGCCACTCCAAATTTAGAGTGAAAAACGATTTTTAGAATTTTTGTATACCTAAATTGAGTTGTTCAATTTGAATCTGAACCAAAGTCAAAATATTTAATTTAATAATCAATAATTTTTAAGGATTTTCTTAAATGAGCAGCCGTTATTTAATATACATATTTGGTTTATTTTATATCATTTAGGAGAGCGGTTATCTCCTGAAACCCCTTTTAATCGCCGAATAGAAAATATAAATCTTTTATTTTAAAAACGACAGTTTCAAAAATTATTAATTGTTTTTATATCATTGTTCAAAATGGCTTTGAAAAAGTAAAACAAATTATTTTTAAATCGCGGTTGCAACAAGATTATGTATTTCAGATCAGTGCAAATTCCAAATGTGTCTCAGGAAGAAATAAGAAATAATTAAATAAATTTAGCAGGTAAGACGTTGTAACTATTGACGAAAGATTGTTATTTTCTGCTATAGTCCTTTTTTTATAAAGAATTGCTTACGGTTGGTTACTATTTTAGAAGGTTATGTATATGTATGTGTATTCTTAATAACTACGATAATTTTGAATAATTAATAATTATCGAGATTCAACCAGTCATGAAAGTTATCGACGATACTTGATTAAATACAGATTAATGTAAAATTCAATTAGAATAGCCCAATTAAATACATATAACAAGAGCTTATTTTTCAATTATATATTGGTCTAATTGTCATAAGTTTTTAAAATGGAAATAGTAATATGCAGGTATTGACGACAGCTTTTAATTGAGAAGCTTTTAATCACCAAACAGGTTTTTATTTGTATTTTAGTTTTACTTATGTTAATTTTAATATCGCATAGGTATAATATGTTAAATAAATATTTGCATTATTAAAACAAATATTTATTTTTATTTATACAGGGGTAAACGAGAAAACAAAACGTAAAAGCAAAAAAAGCATTATTTACTTTCGACCGTTTTCTTTTTATTTAAATATCTGCTCCAAGAAACTACACACAGTCTACTTTTATATTGGGTATTAAAATAGATATTTACATAATAAAATTACAGATTTACTATAAAATCTACAAAAGGTATCAACTGCAGTTATAAGAATCAATCTCTGTTGGTCTCCATCAAATGGCGCTTTGGTCGGTACTTGAAATTTTTGCAATTATTTATTGCATTTGGAATTTTGTGGAAAAACCTCGTAATTGTCACATTTATTCATTTTTGCTCAATAAAAGTACTCGTTGCCTAATAAATGTAATTCTTAAATTCGTTACATTGAGAGGAAGATTTTCAGTTCTTTTTTTTGCAAATATTTCCGAAATCATGAAATTTACTTTAAAAATATTCAAATCTTGTTTAAATTAACACAATTATCAATAATTTGATTTATATTCTGACTGATACAATATTACAGTTTTTATATCTATAAAATACTAATTTTTAGCTACATTCATACATTATATATATATTTATTTTTTTCAGTACAGATATTTAAAAAATTCAGAATATGTTAGCTACAAAATTTTCTATTTTGTATTTCCATTTTTGAATATTACTAAAATAGTTAATGATTTCAAAAACCCCTTTGTTACTATACTTTAATTCGAATATTAAATATTTGTAAGGATTGAATAAATTTGGATGATTTTCATTTTAACTTCAGCCATTTTGAAGTCGCTAATTGGTATCTTCAATTTTGATTTTGATTTCAAATATTGAAATTATATATTATATTATTAACCTGTGAAATTAATATTGAAGTAAAATTTTTAAAAGTAATAGGTTAAATAAACAATAAAACTAAATTTTCGTGAGCTTTCAGCAATAGTTACTGCAATCATCAGACGTTTAATAATTCAAGAATAATTTCGTTTTATTGTTTATTTAACCTAATTATTTTGAAAATTTTACTTTGATGTTTTAAAAATATAAAATAATTAATAACAGATACTTACATAATTATGGTACTTATAGAAGGAAGAAAACGAAGTTAAACCGGTGAATCTTTGCATTTGCAATGATTAATTACTTAATGATAATTACAGGTATATACTATGTGTGTATGTATTTTTTACTATTAATTATTATTGTAAACAACATAAATATAATTAATTATTTATTTTTTATATATTTTATATAATATATTTTTGTAATAGTACAGCTAGAAGGTAGAAATTAAAATTTCATATAAAAATATTTTAAGATTTTTGTTGAAAACATAATGAAGATTTATATTCAAATATTTGTTTATAATGGAGGTAAATCGATGCCTTCTTTTTTCAAATCATCAGCATAGTCAACTCTGTATTTGTGCTCCGGATCAAATTTTTCTTCCAGTTCCCTAAAGGTTGCATATTTATTTTTGATCAAAAATTGAAGCACTTTTCGACTTTGTTTCTTTTGAACATCTGTGCATTTAACGCATTTTGTTTGCAAGGCATCAGGAAGAAGCTCTGAAAAAAATTTACATAAATTACTATAAGTTTTTAGAAATTATGAGCAAGTTTTAGTGCTTGCATTGAGCAATTTATATCTACCCTAAAACAAAGTACCCTGGTACATTTCAAATAAAGGTACATTTTTTGCACTAAATTGAAAAATTGATTTATTGATTTATTTATAACCATATAGTTTTACCTATTGCAGAAATCAATAACCTATGTTTGTTGCACTAATAAACAGTGGAAGTTCATACTGAACTAATTATTGCATAAAAACACACAAAAAATCAAAACAAAATAATCTCTCCACAAAAGTTCAGATTTTGTTGTTTATTATTCAACGGCATCACGCCTCATGTTCACAATATAAAAATTTTATAGAATTTTACTTTGATTTTTTTTGCTGTTTTTATTCAAGAATTATTTATTATAGAAATAACATAACATATGATAATATATTAAAACAAACATGTTATTGTATATTATTTTAAATGCTAAATACATTTATATAATATAATTTAGAGTGAAAAATAATTTTTTTTATGCCATTATTTTAATAATCTTTGATATTGATAAACTGCTATTAAACTATAGGTATTGACTTTCACCCAATTAGTCTTAAACCGCAGATTTATTTAAAATTTGAATCACACAAAATACACTTTATCTCTGCTTATTATAAAGCATTAAAAAATATTATAAAAATTAACATTACCTCTTAATTTTTGTCCATCAGGAGTACATTTAGTTCCAGTTTTCAAGCAGTTGACGTAATTTCCTAAAAGACGTTCGCTCTGAAGAATTTCATCGATGTCAACGTTATCAAATTGATCGGTGTAGGTATCTTGAGGATAAGCCCAAACTACGGCAACAAAAACAACAATAAGACTGATAATCGTTAAGTTTCTCATCTTGATGCAATGAAACTGGGTTGATATTGTATTGTAATTGGCAATAGCATGTATTGCTTATTTATATATCACGATTGGTATACCTATTTTCTTTGGTAGGGGTTGTCTCCCACTCTTGTTATTACAATTTGCATCATTGAGTAAATAAAATATTCAAGAAAATTTTCACATTAATTATTTAATAAAATTTAAAAACCTTTAGCCTTGGTGCACCAACCCATTTACTTTTTTTTTGCAATTTCTGTAGAATTATGTTTACTGCTGTTTATAAACTCATACCGGGTCATACTCATGACATTAAAATAAATCGATGTAGTTATAACAATTAATATATTTCACACATTAAAAATAACCTTTAAAAAGTAAAGCAATTATTAAAGATATACAAAACTCAAAAAAAAAAAATAACTAAGGAGAAATTATTTTCGATAGTTAATTTATTATTTTATAATAATATGTTAATGTGCAAGAAACCATCAAGTATCATTATTTAATTAATTTCTTGATTGTCAAAGGTACAAATAAGAAACATGTAATTGCTGTGCATGTCATAGCCGAGGAAACAATGTATGTATGTACATACATACGTATATATAAAATATTAAATAAAAAAATAATTACAATAATTTTTTAAAGCATTTTCTTTTCGATATTGCAGCGCTACTATATTGATTATTTTATGTCATTCCAATGTTGATACAATATTGGTACAATGGTAATATTGGGATGTCATATTGCTATTATTTGCAATCCTAATCTTACTAACATATTTGTTAGGTTTAATTTGGTCATAGCCAAATTATAATGTTTAATATATATTTGCATTAAAACTGGATTATAGGTAAGTGATTTTTAACATTTGCTAATTGGTGGATTATAATATATCCAGTACAGGAAACAAAATGGTTTTATCTCAGTTAATCTCAGAAGAGGCATGTCATCTTCACCATAAATGTAGGATTTAAAAATGATCTTCACCAAAACCTCCTCGAAATTTAAGCTGACGGAAAAATATACAGGCGCAACAGCAAAAAATGTGGTACCATAATATATACATATTATTTTTTAATTTAACATGTGCAATATAAAAAAAGTATTGTTTTCGTGCTGAAAATAAATTGAGATTTTGAAGGATTTATACTTTTTAAAGTCCCATGAGTTAAATAAGATCATTTTCAAAAACGTCTGTGTGTGTGTGTGTAGTCAAATTTTGTGTGCACTCTACAGCAAAATTTAATCGAAATTTTAAATCAATATTTAGGATTTCGTAATTCTTATATTGAGACTTAGAGCTGATTAGATTTTGGTTAAAATTGGTTTATGTAAACTATTTTCTTTATTTTTGTAAATTTTCTTATTTAATATTATATTAGTTTTATTGAACATTTCAAAAACTAATCGGAATTTTAAAACCAAATTTGCTATTTCGTATATTTAAAGTATGACCTAAAAGCTGATTAGAATTTTGTTCAAATTAGTTAATGAAAAATATTATTTTTTTTATATTTATTTTTTCATCATCATCATTATCATCAACATTATTTCCTTCATGGGTTAGGTCGTTGACCTGTTCCGGCCCATCTCTTCTTTGGTTACCTACATCTCTGCGTCCTTGAGGTTGGAATTTATAGATTTGTAGGGAGATTCTATAGTTTTCTATTCTTTGGAGGTGTTTTTCCCATTTTGTTTGATTTCCCACTATTCTGTCGTTCAGGTTAAAGACTTGTAGGTCGACTCTTATATCGTCGTTTCTTATTCGATCCGTTCCTTGTATGTTCTTAATTCTTTTAAAGAACTGGATTTCGGTGGATTGAATTTGGGTTTTATGTTTAGTAGTGGTAACCCATACTTCGCTGCCGTATAATAATGTCTGTACAGCTGTCATCTTTTATAATTTTACTTGGGTTTCCGTTCTGGATTTATTTTTCAGGACTTTTTTGATTGTGCCACACATATATTGGAAGCGATTTAATTTATTTTGTATATCATTATTATAATCATATCTGATATTACATTCGAGGTATTAGAAGTGTCGAACTTGCTCTATCGGTTCATTGTTTATTGTTATTTTGGATCTTATTGTATCATTACCTAGAAACGCCATCACCTTTGTCTTACTAGTAGAAATTTTACAATTGAAGTCTTCTGCTATCTTGTAAAATTTATGTATTGCGCTTTACTATTTGTCTTCAGTCTCTCCAAGTATATGTAACTTGACCGTCTGCAAATAAAAGTGTATTTATGTGGCTATTCCGTCATATTTTGATAGTTTTGGGTGTTTTCTTAGCTCATTTTTGTAAGATCTTATCTATGTCTAACATCCTTGTCTAACACCCTGATAGACTGTGATGATTTTTTTTTCTGTAGCCATCCTTATTTTAGTTTTACATTTTTCAAATGTAATAGGATCTACAGAGGTGCTGTTAAATGAATTTATGATCGATGCACTTAGAGTTTCTCTAACGTTCAATAATTCTCCATAATGGGCTAGCCACTCATCTTCCGTTATATTATTTATGTTTGCGGAGTCCCTTTCAATTTTATTCATATGCTTCATTACTTTATACTCAAATTGCTGGCAATTGTAGATCATGCTCTATTTGATTTACGTATCTTTCCCAACTTCTTTGGTCTTTTATTTGATCTCTTGTTTATTGATTCTTTAGCTTCTTCGTTAACTATATATTTTATATTTTCCCACTCTTCTTTAATATTTTCAGAAGTGCATCTTTTTTAGTTAATTATTTTACGTTTACTATTTTTTTAGTAAAAAAAAAAATTTCTTTTTCTTTTTATTATTAAAAATTATTGTTGTATTAATTAATATTTAATAAAAGTATGATAAAGTCAAGGGCCTGGTCACATCCAATTTTTTACAATTGCTTTTCTTTAAAAAAGTTTACACGCATGTATTTCTCAGATCACTGCTTTTCAAGCAGTTTGGTATTTAAGCAAGCATTGCTGCTGAAAAACCTGCCCCATGCAGGAGGAAGATTTATTAGTATTAAGTATTGTTTAATATACTAAAATATTATTTTTATTGTTTACAATATCGGTACTCATACATAGGTAAATTGTTTATAAATTATTATATTATCTAAATAGTGGTTGTGGAAGTTCTTAAATTTTGCTTTTTGCATTCATAAATAAATTTATGAGATTTTATTCATTTATCCTTGTTTTTTATACTTTCTTACTTTTATATTGTCGCGTCATCTGTAGACAAGAGTTTCCCTACTTAAAAAATTCCCCTCTTAAGAATTGCAGATTGTAAATACATTTTCTTTCATTGATGATGTAGGTAGTTTGATAAAATAATTTTATTAATATTTAATTAAAATAACTCTAATAAAAAAAAACAGTTTCACTTTACATTTTTCTTCCATATTATTTTTATATGTTTTTCAATTTTAATTTGAAATATGATCGTCTCCGTTGATGTGCTGATGGGAATCTACCTAGGTACGGTATACCAAAAAAACCAACGTTTAAAAATGTTCATAGTACCTACATATACATATGTATGTATGTATGTTGGTACGTAATTTTCATAATATAGTTCTGACTTTGAACATTGCTACGAGTACTAAATACCTACTGTAATTATTATCAAAGTTTTGGTTTTTTTATTATAAGGTGACTAATAAATTACCGATTGCTCATAAATTGTTTTAATTATAAAAAAGATAATTTCTTTTAATTACTTACTGTAAAATTACAAATTCAGTCATTAATTGAATTTTTTTAATATAATTTTATGATCCAACCATTAATAATTTATGTTTTTCGATAAATTCTAAAAAATAAAATAGTAGCTGAAGGTTACTTTATTTTAAACTACCTATGTTATAATTATAAGTAATTAAGTATTTCCGAAAATGCTCATGTTATTATAAGGTAAGAAAACGCGTTGGAAGACGTATTACATTATTTTCAATGTCAATTTATTATTTCGATTTTAAAATGCACCGCAGAAAATATAAATTCTTTCATAAAGATAGTATAGCTGTTACTATTATTAAGTTATTATAATAGGACAAGAATAATTTACACATAACGAGAATATTTAAACAAAAACTTAGTGTTAATGAATTGAAAATTATATTAGAATAGCTACCTACTATCGAGAGGTTTAGTTCTCATAAATTCATGAAATTATAGATATTATTAACCTCTGAAATTAATATTAGATTCAAATTTGCAAATAGAATAGGTTAAATAAACAATAAAGCGAAATTATTCGTGAGCTTTCAGCAATGGTTGGTGCTGTCATCAGATGTTTAATAACAATAGTGTAAATACATAGAAATGGAATATAACGTATTGTCATTCGATACGATTTTTTGATCCATAAAGTTTGAAAGATATTTTTTATAGTCGCGAGTTTAGGAACAACCTACTTAAGAACTTGGTAAATAGGAAAATCTTAACTCCAATACGTTATTTGTAGCTTAAACGAGTAGATGGCTATAGATATTACTTAAACCTTTGATGCCAGTTTTTCTGTTCATTGCGTTCTGTTCTCTCTTGATACATGTCATTTTGAGAAGGAGTCGATCTTTATAATTAGTGACTGATTTGATTATATTGGAATTTGTAAAGGTAGCATTACGTTCATCAATTAAAAAATGTTTAGCAATCGTAGTGATTTCTGATTTATTGCATCTGATACTTGAAGCATGCCCACTTAGGGCCAGTTGTATCAAGGAAGTTAATCCTAAGATCACGTTGATCCGTCGATCAAGTTCGGTGATTGGTTGAAAATTTAAAACCAGACAATTACCGAACTTGATCCACGGATCAGTGTGATCTTAAGATTAACTTTGTTGATACAACTAGCTCTTATTTTTTTATGACGCTATTGGTTAGTTTGACCAATATATACAAGATTACAAGCTTAGCATTGCAGTTTGTATACCGAATCTAACTTTTTTTATTGCGGTATAACCTATTTATTTTGAAAATTTTAATCTAATAAAAAATTAATGTAAGACATAATTAATAAAGTAGTCAAAATTGATGGCTAGGCTTGCTTGCAATGTTTTTAATTAAGCCGGTAATAACTAATCCACAGTTTCGATTAACTAATGCTTAAATTTGTATTGCTTGCACTTTTACAATTTTGACAAGGGTTATGTCCTCTTTTTCCCGTATAGTTAGTTATCTCTTAGTTAGCTAACTTATAGCTTAACTTATATCCTAATTTAAATAAACTATTTAAAAAAATTGAAATGAACTATTTTGTGAAAATAAGTAGACCTTGTATATTTGCAATTTGGGAAATCTAAAGTCAATAATTTCTAATTTTTTTAGTCACTAAGGAATTAATTACAAATTTGCATTTAAGAGAAAAAAGAAATAATGATATATTTGTAGAGGATGTGTTGTATTATCCTCACACGTTATTAATTAAATTGCCATTTGATTAATACCCCTTTCAATAAAACCGAGAGAAGAAAAGCAGAAAATAAAAAGGATAAATTTGAAATTGAAGGAAAGCTACTGAGTTGTGAGTAAGGTGTTGAATGAAATTTGAAATTGGAACTTTTTCAATACTCAAAATACCTTAAAAAATTTTGTTCTGGTTCGCATATTGCAAAGCACAACACAGAGCATTGATAAAATATTCGCCATATTGTTGTTGAAAATATATAAGATTGAATTTTTTTTAAATTAGAAGGTTAAATGAACAATAAAACGAAACATTATTTGTAAGCTTTCAGGAATGGTTACTGCTGTCATCAGACGTTTAAAATTATTAATAATTGACATTGACATGTCTGATGACAGCAGTAGTAATCATTGCTGAAAGCTTACAAATAATGTTTCGTTTTATTGTTCATTTAACCTTTTAATTTAAAAAAAATTCAAATCAAATATTAATTTCAAAGGTTAATATGTAATATATATAATTTCGAATATATATAAGTGAATTGATCTCAAATCGACAATCCGGTGGTTCAAAGTGTTTTTCTTTTGTGATCAACTGCTGAATAATCTTATACTAACGTCAAAATAGTGTTTATCACTGTTCATTGCTTATCCTCGTACCTTTGACCCATTTTCTTCCATTACCCGAAGAAAGGAGAAGATCCGAGCAACCAACCACTGATAAGTGACTAATTATTATTATAAACATCTTATTGAGACATTCGATAATTTTACGATTTGGCCATCTCTAAGGAATTTAAAGTTGGTTTCCACCAAAACAATTTATATACAAATGTTTACAAGAAGAAAAAAATTGTTGGCCCCATGGTATTTATGATAATACCTGCTTCGTATAGAATTGTTGAAAATATCGAAATGCACTTTCCATGATGGTTTACGATGTAAGTTGCTAGAAAGGTAATTTTCTCTTGAAATTTATCAAAGAAGGCGTAAAAATCAACAGCCAGTACTATCTGGAAGAAATTATACAACCGGGGACTAATATGGAAACGACTATTTTAGCATACTATCTCATTTTCTCACGGTGCAAGCGAATTATGTCATTTTAAACATTACGTAGCATTTAACTATGGCTTAATTCTACGGATCAATTGGACATCATATTTTAAGCCATAATTATCTGCTTTTATAACTTTAAAATTATTTAATAAATATTACTCCTATAATATCGCATATTATATACGCCATGTACATAAATAATAAATTGTCTGTAGCACATTGATTTTGTCCTACTTTTTTAATCTATTTTTTTATTTACTATTATTATATAAGTACATATTTTTAATTTATATTTGCAAATTAATTCAATTTTCTTTCTTTGGCATTTTATTACTTCTCGCTAACATCTGTAAAATGCTTTGGAAACGACACGCACAACATTTTGTATGTTATTTCATTCCAAATCTTAGCTCAAGTTCTTGAAAATAGTTAATGTCCATATTTTTAATATTCCTAACTTAATTAAGCATGTAATAAGACATGTAATTTAATGGATTCAGTACTGTCAAAGAAATGAATGAATCTTAAATCATTATGAAATTCGACAAATGTTTTCACCAGTTTTGCTGCGTGTGAAAGTGTCGAATTATATTGGAAGCAAAAATAGTCGTTTTTCTATTGTTTTTCGGCATAAACTAGTAGTTGAACTTTTATAATTTCTTGCAGGTGTAGTACCTGTTGATCAATAGGCTGTTGGTTTTACGCTTTTTTCAATAAATTTTATTGGAAGATTACCTATCTTAGAATTCGCGTCCTAAACTGTAATGAACAATTCCACATGTAGCAGAAATACTGTACATAGCAACCCCATAGATACGATGGGGTCCAGCAATTTTTTTTACTTCGAACTTAATTCGTATCGAACTTCATTTTTTAGTGTTTTGAGATTAGTAGTCAAGCTTTCTACAAATTGCAAATATACAAGGTCCATTCATTTTCACCAAATACTCCATTTCAATTTTTATAAATGGTTTAGTTTACAAAGGAAGCTAATTGGAATTCATTTAAAATTAATACTGCATTTATCAAGTAAACAGTCATGTAAATTCAAATTTTTTACATTGATTATCTTCTTCAAATAAATCAAGATATGTGTAATTATTCAGTTTACAAAATATTTATATATTTTATGAACTGGAAACTGATCGTGCAATTTTAAAATTTTGTACAATTTTTCCTTTTTTTTTTTCTTAAAATGGATAATGTATTTTCTCAGTTGATCCTAAGCACTGAAAGTATACATTCTGTATAAGTAAATGTACACTTCATGAACTCTAAATTATATTGTTATTATCACAAGTTCATATCGCTCAAGTATGAGCCATAATTATGGCTAAAATTAGATTATAATCTAAGAAAATTATGGCAAAATTTGCACAAATATTAAGTCAAAATCAGATAATCGGAATTGGAATAGGCCCAGTGGATTATTTAAAATACGTTGATATTAAAGAATAATTTACATTTGCATTTTTGTTTTCAAAGTATTTAACAATCTATATTATTTATTTGAGTACGTTCTTATTTAATTTTTACAAAATGTAGATAGATGGCTCTAAAGTTACTTTGATCGCTGTTAATAACTAAACTTTTGAATTAAATTTTGCTAAAACTCAAATTGGAAGAGGTTAACTCTACAAATTTTACCATCAAACTGTTGCTTATTTCCTCGTTTTGATGAAAAATAATGTGTAGGAATTTTTAAGATTTTTAATTTTGTGATATACGTACGACCTTATTGGTCTCACGGGAATGGAATAAAAATTATTGCATAATTAAAGGCGATGAAAAATTATTTTTCTAAGAACTAGGACAAAATCAAAACAACAAACTGATTTGTAATGGGTACAAGGCACAATTAGATTTGGATGAGTATGAGAATCAAGTAACAACATCGTACTTATATCCTGAACCTCAGCGGGTGCATTTTTTAAAATATATTTGTAAACAATAAGAATCTTCTCTTTATTTAAATTCTTAAAGCAATTGTGAGAAAAAAGTTTATTGGGAAAATAGTAGCAATAAAATTTTAATTTGTGCAAAAATATTTTAAAGTTTCAGTTCCGTAGCAGTTCTATCATGAGATTTAAAATTAATAAAAATATAAAATTGCATTAGATTGAAATGCTTTATTAGGCTTTTATACATAGTATAGAAAGAAGCCTTGTGATCTGGCTTCGTGTCCGTCCGTCCGTCCGCATAATTCAAAGTCACTAAATTAGTGACAAAGGTTTTTTTTTGTGGGTGGATGGACAAACGCGTGAATGGATTAACAAGATTCAAAATAATTAATTGAGATTAAACACACAGAGTTGTGGACGCTTTTTCAATTGTTTATGTGATTATTTTATTCATCTTACACTTTTTTGGGTTGGTAATAAATGAACTAACCAATTAAAGGTGCGAAAGAGTGAAAGTAAAAATTACGTAAAACGTAAAATAACACTTACAAAATGCAAATCAATTTCTTATATAGAAAATTTTGTTACCAACTAAAAAATTAAAAATAATTTGATAATCCGTCAAAATAAAACAATAACGATGCTGTAACTGACGTAATACATCGAACAAGCCTGCTAATATTTTTTTAAAAGCGCTATTTCTTAATTTTAGTATCGAATTTTTAACTATAATATAACTATAATATATAATTAAAAAACATAATATCAAGTATTGGGGATCTTTAGACGCGGAAAAAAATCTCTTTAATTTGATATATCTTTTATTCATATCCGTTATAATGGGAAGCAGGAATTTAGAAAAATCAATTTCCATGTTATTTCCTATGTTCAGATTTCAACCGGTCACTCGGTAGAACATTTTTGTTACTAACTAAACAAATTAAAAATAATCTGATGATCGTGCAGGTAAAGAAAAAATTATAAATTTAAATTAAAAATAATTACAAAATATTATATAATTGTAAACCAAAAGGTAGCTGTTAGAAGCCTAAGAACTGCGGTCATCCGAGTTCCACCTTGTTTTAAGGTTCATGTGAACTTGATAGCTACTTATGCGCTTATGCAACACATTTCATGACTGAATTTTTTACCACTAACTGATTTCATATTTATCGGCTTAAATTGGTACTGGATATAACCTTCAATATTTTAAAATTGATACTAATATTACTCGTGATTTATTTTAGGTAGTATATGTACTATAAAACGGGCTTTAATATGTCTACTTTTATAGTCTTAAATTGTGATAAATTTTAACAATTTGGGCATTTTTGTGTCAAAGAAAATTAGTGCTACGCAGATATATTAAATATATGTTGCAACAGTACTATAAAGGATTTCAAGTCGAAAAAAAAATTAAAATTTTTTATTACTATAATAAACTAAATTAAAAAAATCCAGTGGAGAAAAAAAATATTGTGGTAGAACAATCAATAATGCTTCAATTTTATTAAAATTTTCTAATTTGTATTATGAAAGGATGTATTTAATATTGAATATTTTAAAACACATTTATATACTTACTATTTAAAAAATGCAATATCAACATTGGGTGATATAAAGGTTTTCGATTTAAATACAAGTACAACAAGATTTATACTTTATTTTTATTCTCAATATAAGCTCCAGAAGAAAATTTAATACTTTTAAGCAATGGAAAAATATAAATCCTCCCAGATTTGGCAAATTTTCAAACAGTTCAGTTTTTTATTCCTTCAAAAAAATAACATTGTAATTTTAAGTTATATAATACCATATTATTAGTTACTGCTGGTTCAAAAGATACGGTAGGGTAATACCGAGGGTAATACTCTCTGACAACAAAATTAATTATTTTTTTCATACGCGCTTTAGGATAACTGGTACCTTAAATAATTGGAAATACAGTGACGTACATTTAGAGTACCTGCTTGTCATATTAATCGTTAAAAAAGTGATATGCGTAAATAATTAATTAGCATAATCATAAGATTCAACATGGACTTATTTTTTCAGACCAATATTAATTCTTGTCAAGATGCTTGGGTAAGTATGACGTTTGAAGGTTGTAACCAAGTGGTTAGGTGGAATAAAATATAAAAAATCTTATTAATTTTTTTGCCAGTTTAAGAATATACAGAGCGTTTTTTTATGAAATATTAAAAGTGTTCTATGGCTAACATAAAAATATTTTTGCGTTTAGCAAAAATCTCGAACACAACACCCGAAATTGTCGGATGTTAGAATTAGCGGTCTTTAAAATATATTAACGGTAAAAACCGACAGATTACCAAAAATTAAATAAAATATACATATTATAAAGTATGATGAACATCGCCAAGTAGCAATCGGAAACGTGGGGCTTCGAATCATGTGTACGCAGGTTGTTCGAAAAGTTTCAGGACAGAACGATGGTAACTTTTTTATATACATACGAGGCAGTCAGGAAGTTTGCCTGCTCTTCTCATAAAAGACGACTGCTGTGACTTGATAGATTTTAACGTAGGTAAGGTGGAGGAAGTTCAAACGTTAGACGCCTTTGGACAAATTAGTTTCTTGCTGAAAAATTCCACTTACCTTAACAACAAAAAAATAGGTTTGAAATCTTATCGAACTTGTCTGTATATATGGTTTAGGGTTTTAGATAAAAAATAGTTTCGGACAAACCCATGATCCAAAACAAATGAAATAAACAGAAGAAAACGAAGTAAAAAGAGAAATATTGTGAGATAGATTACTAGTACTATGTCAATGTCTAATAGAGATAAATACATTCCGTTTTTAAGTGATGACTGTATTAATTGACTTGGCATACTTACATATTATATCGGTTTTTACCTCTTATATTTGTTTTAATAATACTAACAGGTAAATCATATTATGATGAAAAACTAAATGTTTAACAACAATAATATTTCTATTTATTTGTACACACAAAATAAAATGTAAAAAAATTAAAAGTTTAATTTTCAATTCAGTGGACGCATATAATTAATTTTTAATTACTAGGAGTTCCACATATGACTAAGAAATTAAATTAATTATTAATATAAACAAAACATCTGACGATCTACAATTATTGCTGTAATTAAATTGTTCACGAAAACTCTTAATAGGTACATTGAGGTATTTTGCTTGTAACCTGCGTCATTCATGCGGTGATGCACATAGATTAATAATGAATACAAAACGTTCCAAGGAGCAAGGCCACTATTCTCTTCTAATACTAATAATAAATATTTTAATTAATTAATAAAAATTGATTTTTTAATTTACATTTTTTTAATTCAGTAAATAGTAAAAACATTAATCGAATGTTTTGAATTTTTCGAGTACATTTTCGTATAATTATTAAATAAATAATATTGTTTTTATCATTTCATAACTACATAAATAAAAAATATATTTAAAATTCTTAAAAAAAATAATTGTTTTAATTTTTGCTCAAAAGCAGTGTTTTTATTTAACATTTATTTATATATGAAAACTACTACTTACTATTATTAAACAAGGTTTTGTCTGCAAATGTATTGTCAAATTAAGACAAGGTAATATAATTTTACATACAAAATGACTTTTATGTAAGTTTTTATATTTTGTGAAAAATAACAAATAAATATACATAAATAAAATAATACAAGGGACCCATAAAAGATAATAGTAAAGCTAAATTTTTTAACTTTGTTTACCTTATGCATAAAAATGCATTGTAACAACAATAATAAATTTAGTTAATATACATTTATAAATATACATAAATAAAATAATACAAGAGACCCATAAAAGATAATAGTAAAGCTAAATTTTTTTAACTTTGTTTACCTTATGCATAAAAATGCATTGTAACAACAATAATAAATTTAGTTAATTCTTCTGTTCTCATGTGGGGCCAAGGATTTCTTGTATTAAGGGAAAGTACGATTTCAAAACTTGTTTTAGTTGTAAAATAACAACGATAATACATATTTATAATAAAACTGTAAAATTATAATATAAAATGATATATTAATCGTTTGAATGTGAACATCTATTTCTCGCAAACTTATTTTGAATTAAAATTGAATTGAATCGTGTCACAAATTGGGCAATCAAAAACATTTTCTAGATTTGCATAACAAGCTTGCTTTGGTTTCATGCAAATGAATTATTATAACTTGTATCTGCAAATGCAACTAATTTGCAAGGGATACTGCACCATGGAACTTGATGAATTTCTAACATGACCTAGTTCCAAAAGTTGTGGATAATTTATAATAATTATAGGTACTACTCATAATAATTAATAATCATATTATTTCACATGTTTTGGCTCGAGTTATTATGACATTGTCATAACGGCTTCTTTCATGGATGCAAAAGAGTAACTTTACTTGATTCTCTTGGAATAACTATTAACAGCTGATATTGTGTTTGTAGTTTCATTTAATTCAAAAAATTTAACAAGAAATCATTATTTGTGTGACATGTGATGTGATAAACAGCAAAACGTTATAAACAGAGTTTGTTGTCACTGAAAATTACAAAAATTGATTGACAAGGCATGATCAACCAACATTATAGTGAGATCGAGAGAATTGCAATCAAATTTGGGAGCGATTTAATAAGTAGTATATTTACACTAATTTTATGATAAAGTTAAAATATTAAAATTAATACAAGGAATCCACACTTGTGGCAACTGAATGTCTATAAAATATTCATTATATACAGGAAGCTTTAAATACGTAGAAGTTTTCGGAATTTTTGCATTATCATTGCATTGCAACGTTCTGATGATTCTGTATTGAGTGGGTAGTCGCATTGTTTGTAGGTTTATATTTTAATGTTATTTTATTCTACATTTATTGTAGCATTTCTTTTCAAACTTATTACATAAACTACTATTCAATACATCCTGTCAAAGACAAAGATAGCTTTTAATAAATAACAAACAAATGTTTCAATTTAACAAAGCTAATTGAACGAGGTTATCCGCGAGGTTACATCACATTTTAAATCTTGTGAAAATGATAAGAATATTGTTAGTACGAATAGTATGAATACTAAATTATACCTATAACACAATTTTCTAACAAAAAATTGAGGCAAAAGTTGATTTTGAAAATCCAAAAAACTAAATATGAACCAAAAGATAACGAACGAGTAGTTTTTCGCTTCGTTTTTCATTTCCACAAGGTTAAGTTGTGAGTAGAATATTATCAACATATTTGAATCTTATTCAATTTCTTGTTAAAGTTAACCATTGGAAAATATTGATTATAATATTACGAGTCATGAATTACTTAAAAGCTTGGTACCTGAAGCTAAAAGACGAAAGTGTAAAAAAACTTGTTTAATATTGACTTGAATAAAAAATGAAGGTACCTACCTATAGACGTCATTAATTAAAAATTATTCCTAGAATAGATATTATTATAATAATATACGTACGTATTATTTATGGTAACATGTTGATTGACAAATTTAAATATTGATAATGATAAATTTTATTGAAGAATTAACGATTAGTTTTTTTAGATTATTCTGAATTAAGAGCAAAATTATTTTTATGTAAAAAGAGCTTTATTATTAAGGGTATATCATATAATAAATGTAAAATATTAAAATGTATAAAGAAAATGTAATTAATGCTATGTATTAATTAGCAGGGGAAATGTCAAGTTCAAATTTAATAATGATTCACGAGTTTATAATAATGATGAAAAAAAAACCAGTCGAAAACCTGTGTTGTAACTGATTGCACCGTAGAAGGTGCAAAGGTAAACAGATCTCAAAACAGCTGACAATCAAAATTTAAAAAAATAAGATTGACAATTTTATCACATAGATTAGAGTTTAAGCAAAAAAAAAATTATTTGTGTAGACTTCTTTTTTCTATGGATTCTCTAAGGAAGGGTAACGAGAGTTATTGCAACAATAGGCTTAACATGTTAAATTAACATGTGCAATGCCGGTGTTAAGTAGTAAGTAAGATTAGCAATTTGAATTGGGATGTTAGAGCGTTTTGGAGCAGCGCTCAATTTCCCCAATTAAAAAGAATACTAAATTTTACGGGGACGGAAAGGACGCTAAAGTTGGACTTACGAGCCATATAAATTTTTACAGTTCAAATAAATACAAACTCGCTTAATATTCACCAAAGTCCATTATGGCTATGACCTAACCAAGTTATATCCAATTTTACATTTTGCTTCGAGTGTTTTTGGGTTAAAAAATTTTAAAAATTAAAGTTAATAAGATCAAATAACATTAAGAGATAACAAGGACAATCAAATTAATATTTCCATAATATCTATAAAATAAATTAATTATTATGATAATCAATTTATTCAAATAATAAAATCTCAATAAAAGTGCAATAGAATTAATTGTGTTATTTTTAAACTTTAGTATCTGATGTAATTTGTATACACACTACAACTTTGAAAACACATAACATGTAAACAGTATGTAAACAACTATTACACATCATATCGCATTTATTTTCATTACTGTTTATCGCTAAAAAATAAGAAGTCTAAAAATAAAATTTTATAAATGGCGCAAGAAAGGCATAACTTACGGCACTGTCAAAATAAAGGTTCAATTCGAAAAACCTAGTATAGAAATAAAATATTTAACTGGAAAAAGCAAAATCTGCTCACCTTGTTTAAACGCATAAATTGATTTTTGTAATAATTACTCTTGCTACTAACGTATGTCGTTATTTTTTATAGATAATTATGAAGAAAGTAATCAACAATTTAAAAAAAGGTATAACGTAAGTAATATTATTTAGATTCAAATGTATTGTAACTGCTATTTAATAATTTATTATTTGCTTTCTTAAAAATAATTAGTAGCTTTTTAATTATCTGATAATTTAATTAATTTTTGTAATATTTGCATTTTTTTAAATTAATTTATAAACTTACTATCTTAGTTAGAACTTAATTTCGTTGTTCAACTATTAAACTATAGTTTAAAATACTGGTCAATGTAATGTAGAATATTTTTTACAGTCTAATTAGAATTCCAACAAATTGTTTATTGTAAAATAGTGATCTTTTAGATAAAAGAATTTTGCACTTTATACTTTACATGTACTTACCTATTTTTTAATTATTATTGACCTCCAGTATATGTACGAGTACACACATGCTAAAAATTAATTACAAACAGTAAAATAAGAAAATAAGCACAATATACCTAACCCATAACAATTGTAATTTGCAATTAGTACTTTTGCTATTATTATCAAATCAAAAAAGAGGATTTATATTTCATGGTTATTTATTTATAATTACAGATCATAAACTATACTGTACAAACGAATTTCCACAATAATAAAAACAATTAATTTTTTTATTCAATATTTCAAAGTATCTAATTGTGGTTATAATAAATTATTCAAATATTATCAATATAACAATAAGTAAAATCGTTGAACGCTATAATTATTGTGGTTTGGTATAGGTACCTAATTTAAACAAATTATTAAGTTTTTCCAAAGCCACGAAAACATGAGGACATACTTCTGCATTTACTTCAAAAAATATATTCGTCAAATTATAAAAAAAAACAACTTAATTCATCAAATCTCCTTTATTCAAATTTCATCATTAAGTAATTTTTTATTATTAAAGAAATTTTCTTGTAATTTTTCTTAATTTTATCATTATAGTAATTCAATAAAACTACAATAAATAGACAAGCGATGATATTGTTGCAAAGTTTGACTTGTGTCGAATAGTATTTTTAAAAACTCTTGTAAAGTAAGTATTTATTGTAGAATTTAAATAAAAATAAATAATAATTATTATCATCATATAACTGAAATTGTTCAATTATAATTTTTTTAACTGATATAAATTTGATTGTTTACCTTTTTATTTCTCAATTACAATTAAACCAATATAAAAAATAGTGTTAATTAAGGTTATTTTTACAATTATTTATATTGAAATTAGAAAACCAGATCACGGGCGACATTAACTACAAGGTGTTTAATACTTGAGCTGCATAAAGCATAAAATAAATAATAGAAAAACCATAATAATAGAGATACATAATATCTTGTTGTACAGAACCTGAAAACCTCGTTTCCTTATGACTAAATTTATTGCTATATATTTTTTTAATTATGTATCGTAGATACTTTGATTATATAGTATTCAAACTATAAAATGATTACATAGTACATCCAGGTACCATATAATCAAAGGTAGGTATTTAAGTTAAAATAAATGTTTAATGAAATGATAATTTTAGCTAAATATATTTTAGTGTTTTTGTAAATAACCAATAAGAAATTATTTAAAAATTAAGGGAGAGATTTTGTGTTCATTTATCTATCATATATGTATCATATCATTTTATATTATTATCTTACATAATCTTAATTACTTTGGAAATTATTACCGATTGAAATTAAGAGGGGAGGTCGCAGGTCACTTCCACTCATGCCTACATTTTTTTAATTGGATGCATCCAATCCAAATTAAAAAAAATTGCAATTCCGACAATGAACATACACTGTAGTGACATCTTATGAAATAAGTATGAATATAAATATAAAATTATACAGAATACGATAATTTAATAAATTACTTTAAAAAGTGTTGGTAATTTGCAACCAAAAATAGTAAAAGCAAAAAGGAGGGAGATAAAACTTACATTTAAAATATTACATTCAATTAGTGCTTGTTGTAAACAAGTAATCTAGGTTTATGGTCAAAGTTTATATGCATGGGGCTCCACCATATTTTGTTATGGAGGGAAATATAGAACTAAATTAATTAATTTAATTTTTTTCAGGTATTTAAATCTGAGAGACAATGCAAAAATTGATTTTTGCGTTTATATTTCTGGCAATTCTAAATTTTGGAATAAGCGAAGATGAAAAATATACTACCAAATATGATAATTTTGATGTAGATGAAATTATTAACAATCCACGAATACTAAAAATTACATGAACTGTGTTTTAAAAAATGATAAATGCACAGCCGAAGGAAAAGAATTACAAAGTAAGTTAAGCATGATTCGAATAAAATTTTCTAATTTAATTTTCATCAATTACACTTAAACTTTTCATAGAAAAAGGTGTTTTAATAATCTATTATTCTAGTTTGAATTTTTTATAATAAGATCAAGATCAAGCAGAATTACAACCGCCCTGAATTTAAGTTCACAATTCTAGCATTGTTCTGCCTCCGGCCTCATAGTGCCAACTTGAAGATCGTAAGGATGCTGTAATCTTAACCTAATCAGATCAAATCTAGTAAAACTAACTAATATACTTTTTGACCAGTTTCGTGTTAGATTTTTAGTTCGATTTTGTCTTGCATCATAATCGCATGTGCATACGTTTTTCGTTTCTTTCATTTGAATTGGGAATTTAAATTGTTTATATTGGGTTTCTGAAATACTTTTAAGCAGTGTAGTGTGCCTATAAGTTTTGCTTGGAAAACGGAAGCACGACGATATATTATATTTATATTTACCTACATATAGTTTAGAGAACAATATCTTCATGTCATCGTTTGCTATTATATTTAACATAAAATATATATTTAGAGAAAATTCTTTCAGCATTGACATTCCATAAATAAAAGTTTTTTAATTTAAAAAGTTTCGTTTATAGAAATTCAAATGTAAAGTTGGCACATAGTTGGTTGGTAGACACATAACCTAGGTTTTACTCAAAATAGTATTAGGTAAATTCAAATATTATTATTAATATTTAATATTACAATTAAATACATTTAATTAATTTTCTTCATACCTCGGTCGAAAGTACGTACTTTCGTCCCTAATAGCAGGGACGAAAGTTGAACATTTACTCCCTTTGAGAAGTACACGCGCGCCCTCTATAACGCCGGGAGGAAAGAATTTCTCATGCGTATTAATACTCGTAACTAGGGACTATTTATTCTGTTGCTACAACAAATCGTTAACCGCTGTCACTACTTTGTACTTAAATGTGTTTGTCGTCAGTGAATAACGTACTTTCGACCGGCTATGAAGAAAAATCGTATACACTACGCGGGCCAAAGTTGAAATCTCGGTCCTGCGCGTCATGATGCCCTCGGCTTCGCCTCGGGGCATCATGACGCGCAGGGCCGAAAATTCAACTTTCGGCCCTCGTAGTGTAATATACTATTTATGCACGGATATATCATAAATTGACAATTATACACAAATTTATATGTCATAAACGTCTTTTATATCCACGGATCTCTTTATGCCCACGGGCTATAATGAAACGTCAAACAAAGATTTCATAGGTACCTTATAGAAACAGCTTTAATACTTGCAAAATGAAAAGTTTTCATTAGAAATCGAAAATTGTACATTTTATTGAAAATTTCTTGTGGGTAATTTATGTTAACAAAACAATTAGAACAATTAACCAAATTCGTTCATTTTCCCCTTTTTGAAGATCGCACGATTTATTACCAAACACAAAATGAAATTAAGATTTTAGACAATATGGCTACCGCTGTTTACTCGCTACCATAGTTACGTTTCAAAACTAAAATTTAATCAAAGCAACACTAGATTTGTGTCAATATTCAATTTATTTTAGAAATATTTTTAAATTAAAAAATCTTCATCCGTGCATAAAGTTTTGTATGTACTACGGGCGTAACTGGCTTTTATGACCTTCGACGTATTCTTAGCCCTCGGCTACCGCCTCGGGCTAAAATTACGTCTTACGCCATAAAAGCCTCTTTACGCCCTAAATCCATAAATAACTATAATATAAAACTGCATTTAATTATTTCAAGTTAACTGAATTTTATATAAAAAACAAATTTTTCAATTACTTCAATAAAAATAATAAGTTCTTAAGTACTCAATAAATACTTTTTTTGGCGATTCTGGAACATTTACAATACTTTTCTTTCTGAGTTGAGAGTCAGAAAAATTTTGATAGCATACAATTGTTTCGATCTTATTAAAATATCACCAGAAAAGCATAATCAAGTGACTTAGTCAATAAAGTGTTAATATTATTTTGATTAATTATTATTATAAGGGTTAATTTACAATTACATCAGGATTATAACTTTACTTAACTTTTTAGAAAATATTCCGGATGCTTTACAATCAAACTGCACCAAATGCAGTGCAAAACAAAAAGAAGCTACAGATAAAATTTTAAAATACATCATCGAAAATGAAGAAGAATATTGGAAATCATTGCAAGAAAAGTTTGATTCTGAGGGAACATATACAAAGAAGTATTTACCTTCTGATGCATAATAATACAATTGAAAAATAATAATAATATTTTTGTTGGCATGAATTTTTTTAAATATCAAGCTAAATTAAATAGTTAAATACAATGATAAACATATGGGGTGAGGCTTTATTGAAGCAGGTATTTTTAGATTTGGCTAGATTTTAGTGTTTTGATAATAATTTTAAGCTACCAGTATCGAAACGCAAGTAAAATCGTAAAATTACACATTGGTTTTAGTTGCTGGGTTTATCTTAATCAAAAACTTGACAATAAATTTTTTTTAAATTTAAATTCTATGGTTTATAACTTATAATGCAACTTGAAATTAAATATACTATGTATGTACCATAACTCGCGTTTTTTGGTACTGCCCCACACTGCCTGTGCAAATAGCGACTAGCTTTGCCAGTTCAGAGTGCCGGGTGATCCAAATCTCGTGAGTTCTTTTGCTCAGGTGCATGTAGAGCAACTAACTAGGGAAACTAAAATACTTTGATGTAAAGGGCGCCAAATTAAATAAATAAAACAAAATTAAGAAAACGAAAGGCTGTTTTATTATCATATCAAAGAACTGAATTAAAAAGATGGGGTGGCATGTATTTTTAAATTCCAAAATACAAGACGAACATAAAATAAAACAAGTTAAATTGGCGATAAGAACTGAAGATTGTCGCCCCACATTGAAATAAAAAAAATGCAAGTAAAATTTGAAAACATTTTGAAAAAATAATTCAAAACAAGAAAAAAATTAAGAATAAGTTGAAGTATCCTGAAGGATAAATCAAACAAAAATATAATCAAGTAATTGAATGGTTCCACAACGGATATAATATCAACGTTAAAAAGTCTGACTAGCAAGGGAGCAATTGCAAATAGCATATCTTATTAATTAACTGCAAACAAAACTCCAAATTCTAACTTACCATACAAATTACTTAATCTGGAGTAATTCAATCAGGCGTTCCACTTGAGTCTCTCATGTTCTTCCTCGATCAGTTGAAATGCAAAAATAAACTAAAACTCACAATAATGATTACAGTCGCTACATCTTCAAATAATCAGATAGATTTTGATTACAATGGAAACCCTTCAACCACCATCATTTTAAATATTAAAAAAAAACAATCCATTTCGTTCATGTGGCATTCTTCTGGGAAGATGGAATTGATTGCCAACATAATACCCAAAAAATAATGTCGTTTTGAGATAAGAAAGTGCATGATGTTGGATCAATTCCACATAGTATCGGTGACGTCACATGCTCAAAATCCAACAAAAGTTCCTCTAGATTGAAACTCGGCTAAAACAAATCAAAACCATTTGCAACTTGACCAATCCAGAGATGCATTGAATAAATTCTATGCAGCTTCATCGATCTCGCAACTGGTCTAAAATTGTAATCTACAGTCCTCATTCCAAACGCAGATTTACAAAACTTTATGTAGTAAGTTAAATAAAATTGTAAAATCCAAATGAAAGCCATCAAAAGAAAACATTTCAAAGAGAACATCCCAAAAGCTAAAAGGTCGAATTAAAATTAAAGAAAAAAAACAAAAAATAACAAACGATCACATCAAACTTAAAACGGAAAATGAATGATAACTTTCTCATTCTATCTAACCAAAAATGGAAGCGGCATATTTTATTTATATTTGTGTAGTTCTACTTCTACTAGTACTCGGAAAACTAACAGATTGCTAAAAAAACTTTAATAACTCTAAAACAACAAAGTAATACAAACAAAACTATTTCGTGAACCAACAATTTGCTTTATTCTGGAGTCAAAAGTTGTAAAGAGTGATCTAAATTAAGGTGCAAAAAAAATTTAATTAAAAAAACAAGAAATATTTTATAAAATTTAGTTTTATAGGCATCGATCTAAAGTAGGCCCATGGAGATTACGTATAAAATATGATATCACCTAAATAACCTTTACGTAACCTTCTACAGATATCCATCCTTTAAACAAAATTTTCGATAGTAATCTCGCATAATTTAGGCTGTATCTTTTTAATAGCGTTTTCAAATCTTTAATTGAATGTGGATCATTAGCATATATTTTATATTTAATATGGTCCATAAGAATTAATCTAATGTCGTTAAATCACAGAATTCTGGTGGCCAGTTGACATCACTACAACGAGAAATTAAACGATCTTCAAATTTGCTTTTCAGCAGCTCTCGTTTCATTAGATATGTGTAATTTGCCCCATTCTGTTTAAACCATAAATTCTTCAATCCTAAATCTTTAATTTTCCAGCCACAAATATTCTTTCATCATTGGCCTATAGGAATTTCCATTGATGGTAACGATTTGATGATACACCTTTGACAAACTGAGATCTAATGACACCATACGACCAAAATCCACACCAAACAGTTACTTTTTTTGTCATTTTCATTCTTTAGAAAAACAACAATTAACACACTCACGACGCTGTAAATAATCCAGATGCTTTAATTCTGGATACAATAGAACATTAAATGCAGATCCTTTGTCAGTATTCGATTTTTAAACTTAAGGTTGTTAAACTACCATAAGAAATGTTCAAAAAGCTTTTTTTTATCTTCGTGGTTTAGTACGTAGAGTTAAAAAAAAACTTCAAAATATTCAATAACGGGGAATTGAGGGAGAGGAAAGATTTGAGCTTTGGGAGCTCAAATCTTTTTTTATGACAAATATGCCGGTTTTACACTTAAACCTTAAAACGTTCTTCTGTAGAAGGAAAGCTCGACAAATTACTTAACAATAAACCCAAATTGAGTGTCTCTATTTTATCTCTAATTTAATTTACTTTTTAAAACGTATCATTAATTTTTATATCCAAATTTTTTCTTCTTCTCCTGCGTATACAAGTACCTCGCTTAACAATTTAGTGAAAACAATACTTCTTTTAAGCAAACTGGGTTTTATACAGCACAAGACTGAACCTGTTGCAGCACTTTTATCTTTTGGTTCTTGGTATTGTATCTGTGAATTTCACCAAATGTTGAGATAATATCTAAAGATTCGTTCAAGCTAAATCACATGTTGCCTTAAAAATTGAAATTGAAATAACATTTTGTGAATACTTTTTATACCGGGTGACCGGCTGAAATCTGAACATAGGGAAATAACATGGGAAATTGATTTTTTTTAAATTCCTGCTTCCCATTATAACGGATATGAATAAAAGATATATCAAATTAAAGAGATTTTTTATCCGCGTCTAAAGATACCCAACATAGCGCTTTTTAAAAAAATATTAGCAGGCTTAATCGATGTATTACGTCAGTTACCGCATCGTTATTGTTTTTGTATGAAAATCAAATACATATTACCATTATACATTACCAACAAGTAATTTTGACGGATTAAACTTAATTTTGTTAACAATGGTTTGGTCTGTTGAAGAAAAAGTTTTGGTTCATGGTATAGCTCTGTTTTTTTTACTTTACATTTTCCTATCGTACATACTAGTTGTTTGCAGTTATTCTTCTTCTTATTTATGTGCCATATCCGGTCCTCCGGACGTTGGTGATTACTATAGAAAGCTTCTCGATCCTCCGCCAGCCTAAACAGTTCGCCGGCACTTCGAATTCTGGACCATTCGCGTATGTTTCTCCAGGACATCTGCCTTCTTCCTACTCCTCGCTTGCCATCAACTTTGCTCTTCAGAATCAGTTGCAGTCGCCCATACTTCTCCCCCCGAAGCACATGACCCAAGTATCCTATCTTCCTACACTTGATCGTTGCCAGCAATTCCCGTTCCGCTGCAGCACGTCGAAATACCTCTTCATTTGTAACTCGATGTGTCCAAGAAATTCTTAGCATTCTACGATGTATCCACGCTTCCAATGCCTCTAGTTTGTTCAAAGCATTCACCTTCAATGTCTATGTTTGTCTTAATTTAAGATTAGTATTGTCATTATTAAAATAGGATTTCATTTTACCGAAAGTCGACCTGGCTATCCCAATTCTGGCCCTGATCTCTTTATCGGGGTTGAGATCTTCTGTGATTATGCTGCCTAAGTATTTAAATTGGTGTACCCTTTCAATTGCAGTTATTACATTAATAAAAATAAAGAGAACACATTTTGAATATTATTTTATTATAACAAGTATTCAAATAACCCTCCATTCTGCACTAAACAGTAACCCAACCTATTATAAAATGATTGTCTTACATTTCGTCGGTGTCTAGTGAAAACCTCGTAAGTCCAAATTTGAAAAAAAAATTTTTATTTGAAAATATAATTTAAAACCTTGTTACTCAAAAGATTATGCTTTAAAACCATTAAAAAATAAATCCCTTAATATTTTTATTTGATAAAATGAAAACCTCGTATATTTTACACTGAAATGAAAAACTCGTAAGTCTAATGACTGTGTATAACAACAACTTGAACGTTAATTATTTATTAATATTTATCTACAATAGGTAGATGTTTTACCTATAAAAAATACTCCTGACATAGTTTTTACGTTATTATTCCAAAAGGACATAAAATTTTGATATTATAGTACTATGTAAATTGATTGGTAAGTAAATTTTCTTATTTTTTAAACTTTTATTGCTTTTATATTTTATATTTTATTTACCTTATTATTATATTATTTATTTATATTTTGAACTTCTAAGTTAATAATAAAATATTAAATTTTAAAATTTGTAGAACTTTTAAGCTAAAAAATTTAATAACTTGAAAAGGCATCCAGTCGCACGAAAAGATTATGGAATTATCCTACGAGCAAACTCCGAAGCTCACGTAAGTAACATTAAATCATATAATTGACATATTATCTAATATAATTGATCAATGTTTAGAAACAATTGAAAGCCCTGCTCTAATACTGTTGGCTGAAGTAGATGCTGTGTTATCTGATATACTACCAGATAATGATGTACTAACAGATAATCTTTCTGATAAACTTGAAGGAAATGCTGAAAATTCACAGGACATTTCTTCGGACTCCATTGATGATCCTAGCTTTCTGCCAGATGGTGATAATCTTTGCAATCATGACTCTACCAATGCATCCGATTCTATCGACACGCAGGACTGTGCAGTCGTGAACTTAGACTCTCAATCTATAAATATTAACATCAGGAAACGACAACCTAGTGTAAGAGAAATTAATGTTGCTCAAGTCAACAAGAAAAGAAGATTGGATGGAAAAGCGTATTTAGGCAGGAAGCAGTTCAATATCGAGCCAAAAAGAAAATCAAGAGAATTGAAACCTTCTTGTCAATGTAAATCGAGTCAAGGCATAAAACCGACTTACTCTTGTGCACGGTTTTCTAAAGAACGTTTACAAAAAATTTACGACAGCTTCTGGAATCTGTCGTCATGGCAAGAGAGGAAAGTGTACGTGGCCGGTCAAATTGATGCCAAAAACGTCAAAAAAAGAAAATCCGATCCAAGTAACTCTCGACGATCTGCTTCATTATTTTATCATTTTGACTTGGATAGCACTCAAACTCGTGTTAAAGTATGCAAAAGTTTTCCTCAACACATTGTGTATCGGTGAGTGGTCAGCAAGAAGTTGGGTCACTGAAATGAAGCAGAAATCAAATGTTGACACATCGACTGTGGATACTGTGCATCCTATTAGGAATAAATTCTTCAAGAACAAAGAATCGGTACAAGAATTTCTAGCAGCTCTACCAAAATTAGAATCTCATTACTGCCAAAAAAGCACCAAAAAATTGTACCTTGAACAGCAGTGGCAATCTCTAGCTCACCTTTACGGTGAGTACAAAAATTATTGTTCGGAAAAATCCAAAGATCTGGTTAGTCGTCAGATTTTCAACCAGGTTTTTAAAGACGAAAGTATTGGCCTCTTTTCCCTAAAAGGATGCCTGTGAAAAACGATGTGTTGTTTCTATAAAGCCGGAAATCTTGAAGAAAAGATTATCAAACACATTTAAAAGAAAAGACGAAGCCAGGCAGCAAAAGACTACGACAAAGCACTGACTACTGATGACATTGCTGTATTTACAATGGACTTACAAGCAGTTCATCCATTTTATGACTCCTTGCCGTATTAAATATATTATATTATTAAATTAATTTTGAAAATATATTCTTTTCTTAATAAAAATTTCAATAATTTTTCTATTTTCATTAATTATATCTCTTACTATGAATGAATGAAAAACTCGTATCTCTACTGATACCGCTACTGAAAACCTCGTAAGTCTTATATACAAAGTTGGATGGTAATTTTTTCCAAAAATTTAATCCCATTAAGTGTATTGGTCATGAAAAAGGCCGAATTAAAAAAAAAAGTCATTTGGCAGGGTACTAGTGAAATTAGAAAGTTTTTTTAGTCTCCTGTAAAATGTTACTTTTAGGACTTACGAGGTTTTCACTAGACACCGACGATTTGCTAGTTGTCTAGGATTAATTTGATTGCACTCTGCAAAGATCGCGTTCCTCAAAGAATCAATATTTGAGTGACGAGTTTTATAAATTTTGCTTTTAATATGACCCCACAAAAAAAAGTCACATGGTGCCAGATCGGGAGATCTGGCTGGCCAGTTTATAGCACCACTACGACCAATCCATCGATTTGGATATGCTTGGTTTAAATAATCTCTAACGTTTACTCCAAAATGTGCTGGACAACCGTCTTGCTGAAACCAGACTTCATGGTTTTCAGAAGCTATTTCATCTAAGGCAGGGCCAATATTATTTATAAGAAGATCTAAATACGTATCAGAATTTAAATTTCCAAGTATTTCAAATGGACCAACAATTCGGTTATTATAAATGCCAGCCCAAATATTAATTTTTTGAGGATACTGTGTGCCGGTCATTAAATTTAGTCTTGGATTTTGTACAGCCCAATAGCGATGGTTTTGTACATTTGGCTCATTGTTTAATGTAAATGTACATTCGTCTGTAAAACATATTTTTTTCAGAAACGTTCGGTCTCTGTTCGCACGTTCCTGAATTTCCTCACAAAATACAAGTCTGGATTCTTGGTCAAACAAAATATTTCTTGATGGCATTGATATTTAAAAGGATGGTACTTGTGTTGTTTTAAAATTGTTCGAACAGTTTCTCTACCAACATTACACTCAGCTGCTATGGATCTAACGCTTGCATTTGGATTCGCAGAAATTAAACCTAATATAGTTTCTTCCAATTCACCGTTGTTTCTTTGATATACTATGTATTTAAAAAACAATTATAAGACAACTTCAATTAATAATTTTGGTTAATACCTTTATTTGAATTTGTCGAAATATTACCAGTTTCTTCAAATTTCTTAATTATATTCTGTATGGCCGATATTGATGGAATATTGCTATTATTAAATTTAACAGAAAATAAGTCACGAACTTGGCGTAAACTATTACCGCTGTAATAATATTTTACCATGAAAACTTTTTCTTCAACAGACCAGACCATTGTTAACAAAATTAAGTTTAATCCGTCAAAATTACTTGTTGGTAATATGTATTTGATTTTCATACAAAAACAATAACGATGCGGTAACTGACGTAATACATCGATTAAGCCTGCTAATATTTTTTTAAAAAGCGCTATTTTTTAATTTTAATATCGAGATTTTAACAATAATTAAAAAACAAAATATCAAGTGTTGGGTATCTTTAGACGCGGATAAAAAATCTCTTTAATTTGATATATCTTTTATTCATATCCGTTATAATGGAAAGCAGGAATTTAAAAAAAATCAATTTCCCATGTTATTTCCCTATGTTCAGATTTCAGCCGGTCACCCGTATATAGTTAGAATATCCAAAAATGATAAGTGAAAGTTTTGTTAGTGGTAGTGCTAAGTGTCTACCATTCTTGATCTTGTGCCTTTCTGGAGCACCACTGAAGATCAAGACTTATTTCCTGCCGCGCTATTACCAAAGTCCGCCAACTGAGTTTCATTATTTAAGTGAGTACATTTTTGTTTACACCATTTAGTGCTGCGTGCAATAAGTGCGATAAGTTATTTGTTTCTTTGTAATTTTAATTTAAGTTAGTCATTTTTAATCAACGCGTAGCGCTACATTTCCAAATTTCAGTATAATTTTAAGAATTTGGTCCGATTGGTCCATTTGTAGATAACTGAGCTTGTTTATTATACGTTTTTCTGTTCAATTGTGTTTTTGTGTGGCAATTTTCTATTTCAGGGTGAAGAATATTGTAATGCTCAGTTGGAATTCGATTTCGACAATAGTAGGTTTTATCACATTGGTTGGAGTACGGTTCTGCTAAGCCGGATTTTTCAAAACATCGCTTTTGACATTAGCAGTAGCGCCCTTGGTAATTATATAGAAAAGATATGCGATTTTGTCCCCAATTCCAGTCCACATACATTCCAAATTCTTTGCTTCTGACCCCGACCTCCCGGCGAGTTCAGCTGGCACTTTTAGGTTTTGTTGCGAGTATGTGTGCCAAAGAATAAGACCATAACACCGGGTGAGTTTTCAATCCTTGTAAGATCGTACATGCTTGTTATTCAATGACGAAATGCTGTAGGGATTTCCAGTCATTTTTGTGTCGACTATTCTTGTTTAGTCGACGGGCAGTTTTTTGTTACATCGCACAGAGTTTTAATTGTTTGTTTTTCCTCAACCAATTTCCATTCTTAATGGTATGTTTTATGTTTTGTATGTTTCATATTATAATTACACACGTCTTTCATTTTTTTGGGAGAATAAATTGAAACCATTAAATCTTGTGTTTTTTAATTCGTCCTCTAGATTACTTGTATGGATTCGCGGCCCTCGCATACCGTAGGAGCTTAACCAATCCAAGAGCGGGGGTTAAACATAATTTTTTAAACAAAAGGAACCACCTCTTGGTTTAACATTTTTCTCAAAGACCAAGAAAAAAAACTGTTATACTGAATAGGTAATCGTCAAATGATTTCTGGTAGAAAGCGTTCTTGTAAAGTTTTGCATCATAATCAATATAGATTGTAAAGTTTAGTTTTAAAGAATTTTATATAGAGTGTGTTCACGGATAACCGTAAAAGTGAATAATTCTTATATCTTACTAGATACAAAATAGAATTTAAATAATTTTTTATTTAACTAAAAATTTACTATCGAAAACTGCTGGGGTGTATTTTTTATATTTCAAAAAAAAAAAAAAAAAAAAAAAAAAAAAAAAAAAAAAAAAAAAAAAAAAAAAAAAAAAAAAAAAAAAAAAAAAAAAAAAAAAAAAAAAAAAAAAAAAAAAAAAAAAAAAAAAAAAAAAAAAAAAAAAAAAAAAAAAAAAAAAAAAAAAAAAAAAAAAAAAAAAAAAAAAAAAAAAAAAAAAAAAAAAAAAAAAAAAAAAAAAAAAAAAAAAAAAAAAAAAAAAAAAAAAAAAAAAAAAAAAAAAAAAAAAAAAAAAAAAAAAAAAAAAAAAAAAAAAAAAAAAAAAAAAAAAAAAAAAAAAAAAAAAAAAAAAAAAAAAAAAAAAAAAAAAAAAAAAAAAAAAAAAAAAAAAAAAAAAAAAAAAAAAAAAAAAAAAAAAAAAAAAAAAAAAAAAAAAAAAAAAAAAAAAAAAAAAAAAAAAAAAAAAAAAAAAAAAAAAAAAAAAAAAAAAAAAAAAAAAAAAAAAAAAAAAAAAAAAAAAAAAAAAAAAAAAAAAAAAAAAAAAAAAAAAAAAAAAAAAAAAAAAAAAAAAAAAAAAAAAAAAAAAAAAAAAAAAAAAAAAAAAAAAAAAAAAAAAAAAAAAAAAAAAAAAAAAAAAAAAAAAAAAAAAAAAAAAAAAAAAAAAAAAAAAAAAAAAAAAAAAAAAAAAAAAAAAAAAAAAAAAAAAAAAAAAAAAAAAAAAAAAAAAAAAAAAAAAAAAAAAAAAAAAAAAAAAAAAAAAAAAAAAAAAAAAAAAAAAAAAAAAAAAAAAAAAAAAAAAAAAAAAAAAAAAAAAAAAAAAAAAAAAAAAAAAAAAAAAAAAAAAAAAAAAAAAAAAAAAAAAAAAAAAAAAAAAAAAAAAAAAAAAAAAAAAAAAAAAAAAAAAAAAAAAAAAAAAAAAAAAAAAAAAAAAAAAAAAAAAAAAAAAAAAAAAAAAAAAATTTTTTTTTTTTTTTTTTTTTTTTTTTTTTTTTTTTTTTTTTTTTTTTTTTTTTTTTTTTTTTTTTTTTTTTTTTTTTTTTTTTTTTTTTTTTTTTTTTTTTTTTTTTTTTTTTTTTTTTTTTTTTTTTTTTTTTTTTTTTTTTTTTTTTTTTTTTTTTTTTTTTTTTTTTTTTTTTTTTTTTTTTTTTTTTTTTTTTTTTTTTTTTTTTTTTTTTTTTTTTTTTTTTTTTTTTTTTTTTTTTTTTTTTTTTTTTTTTTTTTTTTTTTTTTTTTTTTTTTTTTTTTTTTTTTTTTTTTTTTTTTTTTTTTTTTTTTTTTTTTTTTTTTTTTTTTTTTTTTTTTTTTTTTTTTTTTTTTTTTTTTTTTTTTTTTTTTTTTTTTTTTTTTTTTTTTTTTTTTTTTTTTTTTTTTTTTTTTTTTTTTTTTTTTTTTTTTTTTTTTTTTTTTTTTTTTTTTTTTTTTTTTTTTTTTTTTTTTTTTTTTTTTTTTTTTTTTTTTTTTTTTTTTTTTTTTTTTTTTTTTTTTTTTTTTTTTTTTTTTTTTTTTTTTTTTTTTTTTTTTTTTTTTTTTTTTTTTTTTTTTTTTTTTTTTTTTTTTTTTTTTTTTTTTTTTTTTTTTTTTTTTTTTTTTTTTTTTTTTTTTTTTTTTTTTTTTTTTTTTTTTTTTTTTTTTTTTTTTTTTTTTTTTTTTTTTTTTTTTTTTTTTTTTTTTTTTTTTTTTTTTTTTTTTTTTTTTTTTTTTTTTTTTTTTTTTTTTTTTTTTTTTTTTTTTTTTTTTTTTTTTTTTTTTTTTTTTTTTTTTTTTTTTTTTTTTTTTTTTTTTTTTTTTTTTTTTTTTTTTTTTTTTTTTTTTTTTTTTTTTTTTTTTTTTTTTTTTTTTTTTTTTTTTTTTTTTTTTTTTTTTTTTTTTTTTTTTTTTTTTTTTTTTTTTTTTTTTTTTTTTTTTTTTTTTTTTTTTTTTTTTTTTTTTTTTTTTTTTTTTTTTTTTTTTTTTTTTTTTTTTTTTTTTTTTTTTTTTTTTTTTTTTTTTTTTTTTTTTGATTGTCGTGAAATAATTGAACTTATCAATAGTAATGTATTATGCATAGCAGTTGCCGATATACTGGCTAAATATGCACGACAGTTATTACGACGAAAATTTGCACGACGCGAAGCGGAGGGCAAATTTTCTCAAGAAATAAGCTGGAGTGCATATTTAGCCAGTATTATCGATAACTGCTAGGCACGTAATACATTTATCAGACTATTGCATAAGTAATAAGAAAAATTTATTTCGATAAGGCTTAAATCGATAAGTGCACTTGTGCAAACTTATCGTTTAATTGCCATGGGATTGGTTCTAATTTTGACATTTGAGTTATTCCAAATTTTTCTATTGGTTCATAGGTAACTATGTACATACGCGTGCAATAGTCACCCTAATAGCAAAATAATTAGATATGCAGATCTGATGACTTTTTTCAACATCTAGACAAAAACACACTAATTCTATCCTTGGCAAAAATACTTGGCATAATTTGACTACTGACGGTATCTTTAAGAATATTTAAAAAATTTGTAATTTAATGCAAAATAAAAGTTTGCCTTGTATTTTTAATTGTTACGTAATTTAATTAGTAGCTGAAAGTGGTTTACGTTAATTAATAATTGCTTGATTTAAAACAATTTTACTTTTTAAGGCCATTAGATATGCACAATCCTTAAAATTATAAAAAATCGGATGTGGCCATGCCCATGACTTTATCATATACTTTTATTAAATATTAAAAAAAATAATTTTTAATAATAAAAAGAAAAAAATATTTTCCATTAACCAATGTGACTTACAATCTAATCAGCTCTAAGTCTAAATATAAAAATACAAAATACCAACTTTAGTTTTGAAATTCTCATTAGTTTTTGAAATATTTAATAAAAACTAATATTCAATAAAAAGATTTAAAAAGAATTGCTTCCATGAACCAATTTTATCCAAAATTTAATCAGTTCTAATTCCTGCCATAAACATAACAAATTTCCAACCTTAGTTTTGAAAATCCTTTTAGTTTTTAAAATATTAAATAAAGGCTAATATTAAATAATAAAATTTAAAATAATAAAATTTAAAATAATAAAAACAATAGTTTTATAAACAAATTTTAACTAAAATTTAATGAGTTCTAAATATCGATTAAAATATGCGAAAACCTAAATTTAGTTTAGAAATTGTATTACTTTTCAAAATATTAATTAAAACTAATATTAAATAATAAAACTTAAAAAAATAAAAAAACAATAGTTTTCATAAAACAATTTTAACTAAAATTTAATCAGTTCTAAATCTCGACATAAGTATGCTAAATCCTAAATTTCGTTTTGAAATTCTTATTAGTTTTTGAAATATTAATTAAAAACTAATATTAAATAATAAAATTTAAAAAATAGTTCCCGTGAATCAATTTTAGCCAAAATCTAATCAGCTCTAAGTCTCAACATAAGGATACAAAATCCAAAATTTTGTTTGAAAATTCCTATTAGTTTTTGCTGTAGGTCGCACACAAAATTTGACCACACACACACACACACACACACACACACACAGACATTTTTTGGAAATGGTCTTATTTTACTCAGGGGACCTCAAAAAGTGTAAATCCATCAAAATCTCAAATTTTTTTTTCTGCACGAAAACAATACTTTCTCATATTACATATGATAAAGTAAAACGGATACTCAAATTTAAAAATTATTTAACTTATACAATAATTAATTTAATGAATATCATAATTTAATATTTTTAATATAATAGATTCAATTAAAAATAGAAACTTGCAAAATGTTAACTTATTGTTTTTTTTATAAAAATGCTGATGTGTGGTTAAAGCGCAAGAACAAAAATTTCTTTTACATAAACAGATAAATATAATATACATTTATAATATCAAAATAATTATAGAAAATTGATTATTAAGTTTTCATATGATTATTTCTATCTACACAAGGTTGGGTACTAAATTATAATTAATTGAAAAACATTTCTAGTTTTGCAAACATGTACTATTATTACTTGTTCGTCAAAATTAAAAATTAAGTACTTATTTATATGATTTGAGCAAGATTTGTAATAATTTACAATTTATTTTAATTTACTAATGTCCAAATAAATATTTGACCACCTACACATTAAGCTTTATAATATTATGTCAATACTAAAATTTATAATAACAACTACTATATAATTAACAATTTAGCTAGGTAAAGATTGGCTTGTATTTGTATGTGCATAAAAAACGAAGGAACCTGTTTTAATGTCAGACATTTCAACTTGTGATCAAAAATTTAATTCAATCTTTATACTCGAGCTGCTGTTAAAGCAAAAGAATACCTATTATTAGTTACTATAATTTTAATAATTTTCTTGATAATTGACTGCATGACAATACGTCTACTCTTGACACCTATGTACATATTATGTCGGTTCTGTAAATATTAATCTAATGATTTATTATAGTAAGATTGGAAAATCTAAAAAACCTAAAATTGATCTTCCACTTTTAGAATTCAGAAGCGCTTATTTATATTTGTTACGTATACATACATACATATGTATATGCTTTGCAGCGCTATCCTAATTATAATTAAAAAGCAACCTTAAATTTTGAAGCATCAAATACCTAAAAAATTTGAATATTAAGTTTTCACTAACAAGGAGTCTTTACAGTAAGACATCCGGGAAGTACGATAAATTATACATATTTCAGGTTTAGGAAATTCCTAACAAGTTCCATCTCGACATTTAAAAATTTAAATTAAAATCCAAAATCTTAAGCAATTATTTGTTTTATTATCAAATTAACAACCGTTTTCTATTCAATTAACGCAATTTGATTAGTTTACAATTACGATGTCTTATAATTCCTCTTTTGAGTAAAAGAAAAGAAAATGTTAAACTAAGGGTTACGCCCTTTTGTTTAAAAATACGTTCACCCCTGCCCTTCCATTGAATGCCGGAATTTCTCCAGGTAATCTAAGAGACAAATAATAAAACAAAAGAACTACTAGTTTTAATTTATTTTCACTAAAATATCAAATGGAAAGCGTGTGTATCAGGATATAACATTAAACATAGGTACAACAAAGGCAAGTAAAAGTAAACCCAGGTTGAATACTTGAAGAAAAACCAAATCCAAAAATACAGTTTAGTTTCCCCTAAGAAGAAAACAAACAACCCAAAGTAAGCTACATTTCAATAATGAAATGCTCGTCGACATAACGATATAGTCGACACCAAAATAAATGGTAAAATTCCTACAAAATTTCATCAGCGAATAACAAGCATTGCACATCCTTAAAGTTTCAAAACTCACCCAGCTTCGCACAGAAAAATCGTATTCATCTCGTTAAAAATATCCTTTGTCATTGGGATCTTTCTTACTTTGGTATATTCTTGGTTCAATGTCAACGAATTCCGGTTTTTATAAGTGCAGAACTCTAAAACTAAATAACGCACAAAAATCTCATTAAACACATTAGAAATAGCTGTAGTCGGTCTTATCGCAAACATAATTAAATTACGATGGCCACATCGAACATCCGAAAACTAAAAACTACTTTCGGGTCTCAAATAAAGCGGTAGCACCTCGTGAGTCTAACACCATTGATATAAGGATAGTATCCAGAGAACCAAAACAATAAATCCGTCAATGTGGCAATGGTTCAACACAAATAGACGGCTAACATCAGTTCCATCCAAACCCGGGCATCCAGAATGAATGCACCCCTAACTTCCCATATGTCAACCTTTCCCACCTTGCAGCCACTCGTAAACAATCACGCCATAACTCATATGGCGTCAAAACAAATTTGCATAATGTCTATATCAGAAAACGCGACCAACACGAGCCTATTTGGTAATCAGTAAGTATCATAAATTTGGTGACACGGATCCATAAAAATATATTACCCTAAATGAAATGAGATCCATAAATTTCCAATTATCAATCAAAACATTTATTATTATTATTATTATTAGCATAATACATTTCAATCGAAATATTGCTATCCCTGTACCGGGATTCACAAATCCATTTGAAGGGGTGGATTGGTCCCCATTAACATTGATAGTTATTTACTTTCTTGTTTTTGTTGTCTTTCATTTTTAAAGTTCTGTGTGCGTCACTGCGTCTTTTACGAGTTTTTTCCATGTTTGCCTGTCTTGGGCCACACCTTTCCAGTCAAGTATTTTCATCGCTCTCAGGTCGTTGGTTACCTGGTCCAACCATCTCACCTTCGGTCTGCCTCTTGCTCTATCCTCCCCAGGTTTCCAAGTTGTTATTTTCTTTATGCTGTTGTTTTCGTTTCTTCTCATGATGTGTCCCAACCATCGTATTCTCTGTGACTTGATGTACCGTATTATGTTTTCACCTTGCATTCTGCTTTCGATTTCGTGGTTCATCAGAGGTCTACTTTCTCCGTTGTTATCCTTTACTTTCCCCAGTATTGAGCGGAACACCTTCCTTTCGAAGACTCTTAGTCGTTCGGCTCGCTTTGTGAGAAACATATAGTTTCCGACGCGTAAGTTATCACAGGTCTTATCAACGCTTTGTATATTTTCATCTTTGTTTCTTTTCTTAGTGTTGTGTCCTTAAGCAGCCTCTTGTTTGCATAATATGCCCTGTTTCCGCTTGCAACCTACTACGCAGCTCTTCTTGACGATTGCAATACTTATCTATGTGTACTCCTAGGTATTTGAGACTAGTTACTTCCTCGAAGTTATAGTTTTCAATACTGATGTTGCTGCAACGCGAGGAGCTCCAGTCTTGTTTCATATATTTGTTTTCGCTTCATTAACCATAAGCCCCATTTCTCTTGCTTTACTCTCCATCCTTACAAACATATCCTCCATCTTTTTCGTGATCTTGCTACAATCAGAATATCGTCCGCGTAGGCAATAAGTTGTCCTTCCTTTGTTACAAATGACCCTCCTACGTCCATGTCTCTGGTAATTTTTCCATTACTATATTGAAGAGCGTAGCAGACAGCGCGTCACCCTGCCTAACGCCACTGTTTATCCTGAAACATTCTGTTGTACCGTTGTTAACTCTCACACATGCTGTGGTATTATCTATGTCATCTTTATCAGTTTTGTGAGCTTGTTTGGAATTCTCATTTCTTCTAACGCATCGTATAGTTTGATTCTGTTGACTTTATCGAATGCCTGTTGGAAATCTACGAACAGCATGAATGTTGGGATTTTATGTTCTTGTGTTTTCTCCATTATTCTTTTCACTAGGTGTATCGCGTCGATAGTAGATCTTCCTTCGGTGAAACCATATTGGTACTCTCCTACAATGTGTCTAGTGTGTTCTTTTAGCCTTCTGTGTATAATTGTGGTCAGCACCTTATATGTCGAGTTCAGCAGAGTTATGCCTCTGTAGTTACTGCATTTGTCGGCCGATCCTTTTTTCTTCAGAGGGACTATCACACCTTGTCTCCATCCATTGGGCATCTTTTCCTCTCTCCACACCTGTTGCACCAGACTGCATAGTCGCTTTGTATTCCTTCTCCTCCATATTTTATGAGTTCAATTGCAATTTCATCGTTTCCTGGCGCTTTACCGTTTTTCATCTTTGTGATTGTTTCTATTATTTCTTCTGCTGTTGGTGGTGCTATTTCTTCGTTGCCGTTGTTTATTATTTCTTTTCTTGTTCGTCTTCATGTTGCACATTGAGAAGATCTTGGAAATGTTTTTTCCAGATTTGTTTCACCTTTTCTTCTTCATATTGAGCTTTTCCTTCATCATCTAGTAGTACTCTTTGTTTGATCACATGTTTGCTCTTTTGTTTCTGTACAAGTTGGTAGAATATTCTTGTGTTGTTTACCTTGTTGTTCTTCTCTATTTCTTCCATTCTTTCCATGTACCATGCATTTTTCTTCTGCTTATAAGTTGCATTGGCTTCTTTCAATTTGATTTTGTATTCTTGTAGATCTTCTTGTAGTCCTGTTCTCAGCCACTTTGCCCTCTTTTCCATTTTCGCTTTGCTGCATACTTTACAGTCCTCATCAAACCATTCTTTTTCTTTCTTATTTCCTCTGAAACCTATTATTTCTTCTGCGCTTATGTGGGCACTGGTTATGATGTTGTTCATTTCTTGTTCAGTATCGTTGGTTTCTTTTTCTGTTAATTTCTTCTTTAACTCGTTCCTCATACCTTTTTCTTAGTTCTACGTTTGCTAGTTTTTCTGTTGCTATTCTTCTGTTTGCGTTCGGTGATCTTTCATATGTTGTTGCTTTTTGTCTTATTTTGCTGCTACCAGGTAGTGGTCAGAGTCGGCATTCGCACCTCTGTACGTTCTCACGTCCATTACACATCTCTCGCTCTTTTGGATACCAGTACGTGGTCTATCTGATTTCCATCGTCTTTGGATCCCCCTGGCCAGATCCATGTTATTTTATGTAGTGCTTTGTGTTTAAATTTGGTGCTACATATCGTAGTATTCGTGGAAATCGCCAAATTGCACAACCTGTCACCGTTTGCATTTGTTCTTTCATGTATGGTGTGCTTTCCGCAATAGAGGAAATGTGATCTTCCTTTCCTATTTTGGCGTTAAAATCTCCTATAATTATCAACATATCCTGCCTGGGTGCAACTTCACATTGGTTTTCCATTTCATTATAGAAATCGTCTTTATCGCTCTCTGCGCTGTCTTCCGTAGGCGCGTATCCATTAACGATTGATATGTTTGTTTTCCCCTAATTCTCAAATATGATATTCTGCCGTTTATTGCTTTGAACGTTAACACATTTCTGGCTATTTTCTCTTAATATGAAACCGGTTCCATTTCTACCTTGTCTTTCCTCACCAGAGTAAAACAATCTGTATCCTTTCTTTTGCAGTTCTCCTTTTCCACCCCATCTTAGTTCTTGCAACGCAACGACATCCATCCTGTATCTCATAACCTCGTTAGCTACTTCGTTTATTTTGCCAGGTTTCAGTAGCGTTCTTATGTTCCACGTTCCCACTGTTAGTATTTCATGTTTACGCTTTCTCTTCTTTTGTTAAATTTTTACTTTCGTTTTTCGATTCGTTTTCCATTTTCCTTGCGTTGTCATCATATTTGTCCCGCTTTCGTTATCCGGAGTACTCGTCTGAGACATCACGACCACTCCTGCTCTGGTGGCTAGTTTTTTGACTTATCATCTGCCTCCGTTGCTGTAACCAGCCTGTTCTTTTCAGTATTCCAATTGTATATCTTTCCTTCCACGATCAGTTTTTTGTATCCTACTCTTATTTTCTTTCCTTTGTTCTTTTCTTCCCTAGCATATTCCCAGATTTTATTCTGTACTGACATTTCCAGTTGTGTAAGGTCGCTCTCAATGTAATACGTAGTACCCTTTAGTTTACCTTTGTTCAACATTACTGCTGTTTTCTGGTTGATGTTTCCTAGTTTCGCAACTATTACCTCTTTACCTGGGTTTTTTCCAACCTTAAAAGTATCAATGACGTTTACTTTCACCGCTAGCTTTTCTTGTATAAATTCTTCCACTTTTTCTCCTGTTTGCAGTGTCCTGAATCTGCTCCTTTGATTATTATGTTACATCTTTTCTTTTCCTTTTCATGTTTCTCAACCTGCCTCTGTAACTGCCGTAATGCCTCTTCTTGTCCTACGATTCTGTCATCAAGTACTTTAATCTCGGTTTTTAACTCATGTTTATCCTGTTTCCATTCTTCTCTGAGCACTTGGAATTCTTTCTTGTTGTCCGCAAAGCCAGTGTTGACCGATATTGCTAGCTCGCTTATCATCTTTTTCAGTTCTTCCATTTCGTATTCGTCGGTACAATTTGAGCAAATTTCAAAACACAACTGATCATATACGATACTTTTACCAATTTTTCAGGAGAGTGATTTGAAAGTTTGAAAAATTCTAGAAGTAATATTTTAAGCGTGAAAAAAATATTTTAAATGGATGAGAGCATCTTTGAAATTGTTGTTGGTTTGATTTTTCTATTTTACCCATTTACCTTTTTCTCCTGATTACAAAAATGCTCATAACTCAAATTGAACGTAACTTTTCTTTGGGGGTGTCGTAAATATTTATAGATAGTATATTGTAGGTCCTAACAAAGTTAGAGCAAAATGTGCGAAAAGACTGAAGAAGTCCTCGATTACCACATAATATATGTTATGTACCACGGGTATGATATGTAGAGGGTATTTAAATCAGGGTATTTTAACTTTGAATTTTACTGGGAAACTTAAAATAGTTATTTTCGATACTAGTACTTAAATAGGCTACTTTTCCATTCGAGGTTGATTTTGCTGACGAGCCCGAAGGGCGAGTCAGCAAAATCAACCGAGAATGGAAACAAGCCTATTGAAGTACGTGTAACGAACACTATTTTTTGCAAATCTGAAATTCGGTAAATAACGAATATTTTAACAAAATTTACGCAATCTGGATAAAGCTGAAATGAAAATAACTCGCCAGTAGTGCTGAAATGTGCAGATAAAGTCGTCTCGCGAAAGATAAGATTACGAAATATGATCAAATAACATGAGTAATCGTACGTGCAGAAAACATGCCGCTTTCAATACCATGTAACGTGTACGAAATGATAACATTTCACAACAGAATTGCAAAAAATATTTTGAGATGTTTCACTTTTGTTTAATTTTTTCAACCGGCTACATGGATCTCTTTGCTTAACCAGCTGGTTTCCAAGTGTGGGTATTTTTACCTTCTTCTACTTTAATTTTTGAAGAAATTTTATTTGTGAAGTTTATTGGTGTTCGAAGTTTTGGGCATAGTACGCTAACTGCCACTTAAAGATACAAGTTTTCCTATAGAAATGAAAGCTAATTGTGAAAGAGCATTAAATTAGAAGAATTATAAGGTGAGAATGAATCGAAAATTTTCACGTTTAGGCATTAAAAAAATCAAAAATTAAAATACGTTTTTGTAATAGGCTAAAATCGTACCTGAAACCCCGCCCATTTTGAATTTTTTTTGCAATTTCACCTAAAATTATGTATTTTATCACTTTTGTGATGCAGCCGCCACGTATGTGACCTGTTATTTGAATAAAACATCGAAAATCGTCGATTTAAGAAGTATTTTATTGAAAATAATTTTTTTAGAGTGAATTCGATTTTTGACGTAGTTGCGCTGTTAAAACCGGTCGTAACGCCTGAAGCGACCCGGAGTTTTACTTACTAAAAATATCCCCCAAGTGGCTCCAACTTGAAAAATTTGGAAGTTGACCCAACGGAACTCAGAGAGCGACTGACTCCCTCCTAACGTTGCTCTAGTTAGCCCCGCCCTATGGTTTATTCGTGCATATCAAACCACAAGTACTGTCTATAGAATAAAATTATTATTCCCGCTTTTTATGACTTTTAAAATCGATTTGTGGCGTTATTGGAAATATCGACTTCATCCTCACCTTAATAAACTCAATTTTATACCGTCTAACTACCTGTAAAGAAATTTTTGTAAAATCTCCACAGACGGCGAGTAGCACTTAAAGTACTCTAGCCGAAGTTTTCTAGTCTTCCGGAAAAGTTACGCGTGGTAATACTCAACTTGAAATTAATTTGATCATACTTCATCAGATTTGACAATAAAACCATTATTAATGACTTGTTTAATTATTTTGATGTAATGAAATGCTGACGTTGATACTCAAAAATTGTTTTTGTTTTAGACTACATACCAGATGCTCTAAAAACTGATTGCAAGAAATGTAGTGATATGCAGAAACGTCAAGGAGGAAAAGTACTTTCAGTTGTTCTTCAAAATTATCGCGACGAATGGAACTTGATTGTTGCCAAGTATGATCCTGATGGAATATTTCAAAAAAAATACGGATACGGCAATGTCGCTGATGAAGACGATGAAGGAGATGAAGCATAATTTTGTTGAAAATATTACATGACATCAAGTGTTTACTAAAGCGAACCAGCTGATATTCCTTGTAAGAATCAACTTCCAGTCAAATTTCAATTTTTTTTTTAATAAAATTGTATTTCTGTACTGATAGTAACTACAAGTAAAAATATTTTGTTTACACCAACAGCTTAAATCGCTTTTAAACATTAAATTTTACCTATTAAAAATTAGTTAGATTATTGAACGTTAACAAACAAAATACCTTTTTGTTTCCATCATACCTAATTATTACCTTTTCAAGAGATTAAGGGACGACGCTTAGCGGTAAGTAAATAGAATAAGCAACTAGGAAACTAGGATTTGTAAAAAATTATTTCCTTCTCTGCCTACTTTTGGGCATTAGCCTCTTTCTCTAAGAGAAAGGTTGGGGAATGTGCCTGTAACCCTTTTCATTGTTGATGCTGGCAGTCATTAACTCAGAGAGACCGTCGGCTTTACGTGTCCTCGTGTAGAAAGGTCAGAAAGAAAATTTTTTCCTTTTAGACTCCTTCTGGGATCGAACCAGGTGCCTTTGCATCAGTAGTTGATCGCTCTAACTACTAGCCCAAGCCCATCTCCTCGTAATAAAGTAATTAATATTTCAGAACCTTTTATTACAAAACAACTAAAGTTGTGTACTTGTTCCTCTAGAAGAGAATAATATGACATTTGCCAGTATCATGTGTGATAAACACTGTCGAAAAAAATCTGGTGTAAGTGGTTGGTCAGGAAGCAAATCCACGACTGTGGCATAGCAAACAAACACTTTAACTACTTAGTATCCTAGGACCAAACTCAGTATAGTAATTTTTATGATTATAGAGAGATAGATTATTAGAAAGGGCATAATGGGAAAGAAGAATGTGAAATTCTTAGAGCAAATATAGAGCTTTGCTATTATCGGTAAAAGGGGCAACCGTTATGAATTATTTAGTTAGAAACCCAGAAGTGTGCAGTTCTGCTTTGATGCATTCCTCTTGGCACTTCACATAGGAAATAACTTTTACATAAGTGGGGTTTTTACATACGTAAATGATAATACTGAAGATTACTGTTTAGTTTGATTCACAAATTCTCATGCCATACTTACATTTTACTTTTAAAAATTTAATAAGGTATTTAATAATAAGGTGTTGAAGGTATAATAGTCTAAGGTACTATAATAGGGCACTTAATAAGAAATTAAAGTTATTTCTTTAATTATTCATTAAATACGCCTCTTCTACGCGTTCTAAAAGTTTTAATTTTTTTATAGTTTTAAAATACCTGCTAATAACTACTTAGGTACATATTACCTTTTTTTACATACAAGTTGGAAAGAATAAGCAAAATATTAATCTATATAATAAATCATGACCGAAAAGTTATTGTTGAGTTGATTTCTTATTAAATCAAAGCTGACAATATGAGGGTTAGTATAAAATGTTTTAATGTTATTAATTAAATATTTTATTTTCTTTATGCTCAAAATGACGATTGGTTTCAACGCGATTAATTTTAGATGGTTAATTCTAACAACGGAGATGCATTTAAAATTCAACATGATATGATGGTATTTTCTGGATTATGGCCAATTGAGAATCCAAATATATTTTACAAATGTAAAACTGTATTCTCTTGGGTTATGCTGATATTGCTTGGCATAACTATGTGGATGCAAGTTATCAAAGTTATTCATGATTTTACTCAATTATCGGAAATTTTATATATTATGGTTACAATAACAGCTGCAATAATTAAAGCGGGATTTTTTGCTTACCGAAAGAAGCATTTCTTGGAATTATTACAGCACTTAAAGGATCCAATATTTGTATCCTACCCAAATGACTTAAATCACTACATGGCTACAACTATTAAGTATTCAGATTAATAGCAAATACGTATAGATATTTAATCCTTGTTTGCGTTGTTTTAATTGGTCTTTTTCCAATTGTGGACAAGAAACCTTTACCATTTCCATTTGATTTTAATATAGGAAGTTATAAAATCCCGATGTATGCATTTCAATTAACCGCCGAAGGTGTTGCAGCCTGGAATAATTCTAGTTTGGATACTCTTTGTACTAGTTTAATGGGCATTGCTGCTGCACAATTAGATATTTTAGCAGAAAAAATTATGCACATCAAAGATGTAACATTAGTTGCACACTCTCCTGAATCAGAAGTAATTGCAATTAAGAAATTTAAACAATGCGTTAAACACCATATTGCTATCATGAAGTGAGAAACTTTTAATAATTATTCTAATAATTATTTTTGTCCAATAATATTTACAGGTTAACTCAACTTGTTGAAACAGTTTTCACTGTTGGCCTTTTAGCACAGTTCATAACAAGCATTATTGTTCTCTGTAACACAGTTTTTCATTTTGTACTCGTAAGAAATTTGAGAATATTATGGCATTCAATTAGGGTAAATGTTTCCGATATGTTTCAGATATCAATATCGTTTCAATTTTTTATGCTAGTGGACTATTTAGTTGTTTTGATGATACAACTGTTTATGTATTGCTGGTATGGAAATGAAATAATTGGAAAGGTAAGCATAATTTCCTTTGATGGATTAGAATTTTTGGAAATATTAAACATTTCAGAGTTTATTAATCCGCGAAGCATGTTACTCATTTCGTTGGTACGATTTTGGAAATAAGCTTCGCAAATACATTTTCATTACAATGGAACGATCTAAGAGACCGCTTTATATAACAACTTTAAAATTTTCAACTTTATCCTTAACATCATTTACTGCTGTAAGTTAGCAATCGATGATTGATTTATTTAGTTCTTATTTTATCTTTTGCAGATACTACAATGGTCTTATTCTTGCTTAGCTTTACTACTGAAGATGTATTATAAGAAGGAAACAAAATGAAACACACGACACTACTATATTAAATTCCACAGAGTGGTCCATTTCTAATAGCGTTACAAGTTCTGTAACTTTTTCGGAAACTTAAGTTAACTTTTGCAGACAATTTGAACGCTGCACATCTCAGTTTGGTATTTACTATCTTTTCTGAGATATAAGGATCATTCGAACATATAAATATTTAAAATTTCTAAACTTGAGCAATAACATTAAACACAAACTCTTTAAGCACGAGTAAAATATTTATAATACACCATGTATTGAACTAAGTAAAATTAGATTACAAGAGGCCTTTGGCTTTCATCTACGATTTATTGCTGCACCGCATAATCGTAATAGCTGCTTATGTATGTCTCAAAAAAATAAATGACGTTAATCAAACAGAAAACAAATTTTTTGGCAAACTCAAAAATTCACTTGAAGAAATACTACTTATGAAGGCCTATCTTTTCTGTAGCGACTCAATTTTCATCGTTTGAATTAATTTAAATCTTTCCACATTCCTACGCCATTTAGGATTGGTCTTTCTTAAGCCGAAAAGAAAAAGGAAGAGGGTTGGTCTTGAAATACATTTTCGAAGCAATCGGTAGCCACTTTTACTAAATTATAAAGTAAAGGTTGAGATAAGTTTAAGATTTTATCACAAGAAAACAAAAGAAAATTTTTATATTATATGTTGTAAAATCCTTAAAGTAAAAAGCAAATAAGGTAAGTTAAGAGAATAAATTATCTACAGACACAATTTTAAATTCTCTGTAAACTAATAGTAATTATAAAACTAAATCGTAGATGAAATATAATTATAAACAAGCAGAAGCATCATTTGATTCATATTATTGAAATACTTATTGACTCAACAAGATTAGGGTTATAACTTTACCTTATTATTAAGATTTGAAAACCATTCTTTTTTATTTAACTGAGTTACGTTTTACTATTTTGTAACGAAACTTGAACGTGCAATTAAATTAGTAAATCTGCCTAGTACCGCCCTGTGGCCCGAAGTGTAATGTATTGTTCAAGTCAATGCGGCACTCAACAACAATAGACCTGTCTGGCCAGTTGTTCTTTTGCATTAGGAATTTACCTTAACTTTTTTTCTTTGAGCTTTTTTTTCCTAAAAAACCCACTTATATTACATTACGTGGTAACGCCCTTTTGTACTTAGCTTCTCATTTGCTTTGGGAAAACCCAATTTATCTTACAAAAGCATGGCAGTCCCAGGCTGTCGACGAAAGGGATATAAGCGGTATTTTTTGAAAATTAAGACAGTCTTATCTATATCTTCGGGGAGTCTTCTATTACCTCTACGAAGCGTTGTATCTGTGTTCAACTTATCTATTTGTGAGTCTAGTTTTATCTTTACCTTCGCGATAGTTTAGTCTTTACATTTGAAGATCATAGTTTTATTTTTACCTTCGTGAAGAGTTTTCTTTTTGCCGTTTAGCAGAACCGTTTATTGTGGTTTGGTGAATCAATAATCAAACTTTAATCGGCGATCAATCGTAAAACCATAATCTGCAATCAATCGTAAAACTGTGATCTGTACCTGTCCCTTGTGTATATTATTAATCTTGATACTTGTTTATTATTGTTACCTACCGCAACTGAAGACATTCTTCAGGATAGTGTGTGGACCATTATCTGGTAATTAGCGGTAAGCCGTTTAATTGTTGTACAAGAAGTTTTGTTTGTGTTTTTTTAATTTAGGCTAAGTTTTAATTTTTGTTCCATTTTAATTAAGGTTTTAAGTTTTTGTAAATATATCCCCGTTCAACCGTATCGTTAATTATTTAATTAATTATCCCTAATTGCATTAATCTGGAACATCGCGTGGCTCACGACCTTTTTAACTTCTCCGAATGCTAGCCGGAGTACCGTGGGTTTCCTACTTGTTTCAATTTTTATTCAACATTCAAACTCAGTAGCATCGCTTTCTCGCTACAAAAACTTGTAATCCTGGATGCAGCTAAAACAGAAAAAAAAACACATTGAAAGCAAAAATAAAATATATTGTAGTGTGTATCAACATAAGAGTGGGTTTTTAACAGCCAAAGATTTTCTAAAAGCACAAATTGACTCCGTAGTGGTTTTAATAATTGTAACAGTTTAAAAACCACATCTTTTGTTATGACGGTGAAGGCTACTGTTTGTTTAAAACTTTAGGTTTTGTTACTGCTACTTCAAAGAATATTGAAGACCAAGTAATTCCAGCACACCTGAAGTGAGAAGGCAATATCAAATACCTACAGCTCGTTAATTTTCTTAGCAAAAAAAGAATCTACTTGTTGTGATAAAACTTTAGATTTAGGATAAGGTGTGAACGGTGCAAAGAAACAAGTTGAAACCACAAATCATTCTGAGGATCGGAGCCCAACTTGTAAAATACCAAGTGAAAGATGAACGAGCGGAGGTTTCGATTTTTTTAAAATTGATTTGTGATGTATTGAAGAGTAAAATTAGGAAAACTGTTAAAGACATAAGTGAAAGTAGTAGTAAAAATACGTTTTATTACTATCTTAATTGTATGCTTACTCGAACTAAGTGCCTCAGCTTAGTTGACAACGTACTTGAACGCGAAGGCATAATCGATTCCATGAGATGGAAAAAACACGTTTAAAACTCATCACTACATAGTATAAAACAAAGTCGCCTTTTCTGTCCCTATATCCCTATGTGCGCTTAAATCTTTAAAACTACGCAACGGATTTTGATGCGGTTTTTCCAATAGATAGAGTGATTCAAGAGGAAGGTTTATATGTATAATACATGCATCATATACTAAGGCAACATTGCTAATTTTAGAGGTTTCTAACGTGATGTCGTAATTTTTGGGCTTATTTAGCAATTTAGCAAAACGCTGCCTAAACCCTACGAGTTAGATCAAATTAATGTACTACAGTATTGTACACCATAAAAGGTCTACAAAAAGTCCGCGATGGTATATGTTTATCTTTTAGGGATAACCCACATTAACCATTTTATTGTTTACTTTTACGTGAAAAAATGGCTTATTTACGAAGCTATTTTAAGCAATACGGCATTAATCCTTATCGAATTAAGTACCTTTAATACAGTGTGCAATTAATATAGATCAATATGGTTCCTTACAGCATGTAAATTAAACAAATATTTTCGGAGATATTACAAATTTAAAATTTGCGTTTGCGGCGGGCGGTACCGGTCGGACGGGGCATTGCGGGAGGCATGCCTATAAATAGCGCGTCGGAGGCCGCGGTTCTCCTATAGCACTTTGAATTTAGCAGCAATCGGACGCGTTTATTATCGGAGCTCTCTAGCGAGGAAAATAACAGTACTTGATAAAAACCCGTGTGTAAATGTGTAATGTAATAAAATTGTATGAATTTAGATATTCCAAAGATAGCAGGAAATCTTCATAGTAAGTATAGGGGAAAAAGGAATTGTTTTACTCCAAATTTAATGCGTGCAGGCCAAGGGCAGTAATGAATGAATCAAAAATACTGGATCGATTTTAATCATGTTTTCATTGAGTGACATAGGCATATATATTTTATGCCCGTGCAAAGTCGGAGCGGGCCGCTATGTTTTTATATACAACGTTCATAGTTTTCTGTAGTGTATTTAATTTAGTATCAGCATTGCACCCGTGCGAAGCCGGGGCGGGTCGCTAGTAACATATAATTCAGTTAGTTAGTTATCAACCTTTTTTAATTTTTTGCCTGATTCTAACTTCTTCTTAAAAAAACAATTCAGCATTAAAATTCCAAGGATGCTTATATCGGTTGGAACATCCACACAGTGGAACTGACTACTTTGTGTGCAATTTAACATATTAACCTTAATCCTTGCCTTAATCTTAATATTAACAGTTGTTTTCTTCATAGAAAACATAGTTTAATGTAAACAAATAGAACTTTTAAAATAATTGCAATGTTTAGCTTTAAGAATTCTATTTTGACATTAGGTAAAGTTTGGATTGCACATTATGAGAAAACGGGTGTATGTAGAAAATAAATTTGTTATAAGTATCTAGAAGAAGATCCTGTATTTACTGAAAAATTTAGATAAGATCCGCAAAGAAAATGTTTACCATAGAAAGAGGTTAAAATTCAAAAATTGCAGTCGTTTCTCTGGGAAATTAAAATTTTCTTCAAAATTTTAGCAGGTTTCGGTTAAAAGTCACAGTGGAAAGGGATGTAATGTCCTAACTTTTAGCTAACGTTTGTGTGGTGGCTATTTCTTAAACTAATCTATTAAACAACTAATGAACTAATTTTTAAACAAATTTTAATATTTATAATTTTATTTTGTTAAAAAATAATTTATGAAATAATGTTTAAGCAATATTATCTAGAAAAATAATGAAAGTGGAGATCTATCAAAGTACAAATAGTAAGTTATAAATATCGATCTTTTAATTTCTGCTTTATTAATTAATAAGTTGAAAAAACCCATTAAGTATTGTATACTTAAAATATTTAAATTATGTTAATTTTTAAAATGTCGATTTAATGTACTTGAAATATTATAATGTAACAATTCGTTAATGCAATACAAAATATAATTTAACAATTTATTCTTAAATTATAACATTACTTCTGCAACCCAATTTATTGCTATGTAAGTAAACAGCCTAATCAATATTATGTAAACTCAGGAAAACTACTTATGTCTATTGCACCACAATGCAGATAATATTATAATACTAGAAAGTGTTGCACTAACAAACCCGCTCGAGGGCGTTACGTCTCTGAAAAATAAAATAAAGCATTGTTAAATTTTAAAATAGCTGTAGTTAATAAATAATTAAAGTTATTTAAATGTATGTATACCGGGTGTTCATTTTAAAACTTCCAGCAATTAATATCTCAAAAACCCAAAGTCAGATGAAAAAATGTTTCGAACGAAAGTTGTATGATAGCGAAGCGGACAGAATATGGCATAATTGTTTTCTTAATTTATTGACCTTTTCAAGGTCATTTGAAGGTTAACTTTGGTTTTTTAAATAGCACCTTAATTTTTTTTTAGCAGATTCATATTTTACAACCAAATGCTTACAAACATTTTTTCTACTGTTTAATACTAATAAATAGCCTTCTAAAACATGTAAATATTAAATTTTGATTAACAATGGTTAGTTGATAATAATGTTTTTATTTTGTTTCAACGCATCTTACTCGAAAATCCTAATGTGGGATAAAAAAAAATTTTCCTACAAAAGTTGTTTATTTTTTCATGCAAAATATGAATCTGCTAAAAAAAATTAAGGTGCCGTTATAAAAATCAAAGTTGACCTTCAAATGACCTTGAAATGGTCAATAAATTAAGAAAACAATTATGCCATATTCTGTCCCCCTCGCTATCATACAACTTTCGTTCGAAACATTTTTTTATCTGACTTTTGGTTTTTGAGATATTAATTTCTGGAAGTTTTAAAATGAACACCCGGTATACATACTTGTGTACGAGTTACATACAAAAACTTTGTGATAATATCATAACACTAAATTTAATTATAATCTAACTTTAAATGTATAGGTACAAATTCCCTAGCCACAACAATAAAGCCAAATACAAAAATTTATCTCTAAGATAGAGCCAGTAGTTCAAAAACAAAAATTATTAATTAAATATTAGAAGAGGAGTAAAACGAATTAATGTTAAAGAGTACCACACGCACCAACCCGGTTGCCAACTTGGTTGTAAGCCTGATGCCCTTACTTGATTAAGCTGTCGGCCGACAATTTTAAAAGCATTCCTTATCAGAAGATTAAATTCAAGCGCCCGTCGAATTCGGGTACTGCCTACCTCTATCTTGCTTTAAGCAGCAAGCGCGAAGAGTTGCAACAATTATCAAAACAAACTATTTCCGTGCTTTACAGTACATTTATTAGCACTATTTCGGTTTTCTAACAAGATTTGTTTTCTTGAATATTAAACTTAGATTAGTCAAAAAAACTAAATATTTTTTCATTTATCAATAAGCCATATTAAGCTAGCCTCACACGAGGCTTGATTTCTGCTTGTTTTTCTGCTGGCTTTCAAGCGGCTGGATATTCGGGATGGTTTTCAGTGCGTTGGCTTCACACGGTAGTTTTATTGCAAGGTAGTTTTAACGAGCACGCGGTTTAGTGATATCATTGACAGACTGACAGTTTGTAAAATGGACGCGGTTATAATGGAAATTTACTTGACAGCAAACAAACAACAGGTTAGCCTTGTCGTAACCTAGTAGCGCCCGTATTTACGAAGACGACGCGACTTTGTCATTGGTTAGCGCTTAAAACCAGCAGAAAACCAACAAGAAAAATAGCACCCGTTCTATCACAAAAATAAGCACGAAAACACAGCACGTGACGTCACTTTCCAGCACGGCTGGGCATCACAGCGGCCAGCAAGCAACCCATCAGCAAATCAAGCCTTGTGTGAGGCGAGCTTAACCACGAATCCGTAAGTGCGGAAATAATTTATTATTGCAGATACCATAGAATTATTTGTAGAAAATTATTCAAAAATTTTCCAATTTGCCATTTTAATAATCTTTAATAATTTTCTAGAAAAATACTAAATGCATTTAATCGGTAACAGGTTTAAAAGATCATGAAGTGACGATGTAAACTAGAGGAAGATCAGTTTTTAAACAAAGATTTTTCTGCGAAATCTTATAGGATTTTCCTGATTTTTTTCTCTTATGAAAATACCAGTAGGTACTAATGTCTACAATAATATATAATTTTATAACTATAATTTTATTTCATTAATACCGTAATACTGGTTTAAGAATTCATTGAATTTGTTATTGTTTTCCTTAAATAAACTAACATTTTATAAAAAAAATAACTTTTTTATTTTAAACCATTGCAATTAAAATTAAAATTTAATAAAAATATCAGATTTAGTTAAGACCACCACTGTATTATTTTCTTGGAAAATGCAATTAGTACAAATTAAAAATAATTTTTTTTAAATTGAGTACGGTTGACTTGGGTAAATTTATATTGTATTTATATACAAATGCAAATTAATTAAAATAAAAATAAGATTTAACTTTACATTAAATTAAAAGTAAAATTAAGAAAATAAAAATTATGAGGTAATACCTAATCTTTTAATTATAATACTACATATTCAAAAAAAACACTAGCCCAAAGTTCACAAGAAAGAATGCACCAATGCTCCGTATATATTATAGTAGGTATGTAAATTATAATACATAAAATATTATTAACCTGTAAAATTAATATTAAATTAAAATTTTAAAAATTAACGGGTTTAATGAACAATTAAACAAAATTATTCTTCATTGTTTATTGTTCATTAAACTTGTAAATTTTTAAAATTTTAATTTAACATAGTATGTGTATAGAAATAATTGCTAATAAAACTGCGGGACGTCTTTAGAAACCCAAAGGGTTAAGAATAAAAAAAATCTGGAAATTATTTATTTTTGGAATTTCACTATTTAGAACCTACGTCAAAACCAATATTTAAAAAATTGCTATTAGAAGTGTATTGTTAGAAATGATTGATGGGTAATCTGCTAAGAAACAACTATTTTAAATTAATTGTATGTTTATAAAAACAAACTACCAAAATAATCACAGACATCTCTTGATGATGAATTTTTCTATTCAATTTGCAATAATTTAGCATAATTGTAGATTATTACCTAAGTTCTTTTAAAATTTTAAATTAACCAGCACAATTAATTATTAATATTGTAGAAGTATTTTTACTTTTTTGTTGTATAATCAAAATTAATAATTTATTCATATAAATTTATTATTCTTTTACCAAGTGATGCAGGTAAACTTGATGCACCAAGTGTGTTTAGTTATTGTTTTCTACAGCATGTTTGTAAATAGAGTATGTATTGGAACTGATTTAAAAATTTAAAAAAAAAATTTTTATTTATTTTTGTATTAATTATTTATCTATCTCAAAAAAATTGTATAGCCAATGAACCCACAGATTTTCAAATTAATTAATGTTTATAGCATAATGAAAACTAAAAATATTTTGATTTTTCAATTTTACATTTTTTACTAATTTTTTTTATACTTTTATACTGTAAAATTCTAAATTGCCTTGTTTTAACAATAAGTAATGCTAGCATGATGCTGTGCTGAAAATTGGCAGCTTTTAATTCATATTGAAAAAGTAAAACTACTGGATTTAACTTTTAGTGACAAAAATTTAAATCTTGTTAAAGAAACTAGAAGTAGCATTAATTTGCAGAACTAACTGTGAAGTAATTGTAAAATTTAAAACTAAAGAATGCTTAAAATTTATAAAAATGTATAAAACTTGTAATACAGTATCTTAAGGTGCAGTAAATTTTTAAATAATTTTTTTTATGTAAACAATCTGACCGTTCGTTCACCTAATCAGGCATTTTGGTTATTTTTTACTGGTTGGTTTAAAAAATAGTATAATATAAGCAAATAATTTAAAGCCACAGCAGCAGAAGAAATTAATATGGCACTATAGATTATCTAAATTATTATTCAGTTGAATGCTTTGCAAAATTATTTTAATTAATTGATCTACGGGTGTAGTAAATTTATATTCAAAAATAATTTTTGAGAAAAAAAATAAAATCATAAAATCAAATTAATATTGGTGTGGTATAACCGTGGATATAGTAATCCATTATCAACTTCTAGTTTATTAAAACCAGTTTCTATCAACTTACAATGAAATAAACAAACTTCCCTTGATAAAATTTATAATCACAAAAGATTAAATCATATTATGAAGAACGTTGCTAATTTAAATTAATATAACCGAAGAAACTAATCTAAAATTTAAAACTAATTTATGGAAGTTTTCAAGGTTAATGTACCCACTACGCTTCCCCGAAATAAAAAATTGATTTGTTTGATATTGCTATAGAATCGGGTACATCTCAAATTTTCATAACATGTTCCACGTTTGTTGATAATCATTCCAATAGTGTGTGTATTGTTCTTTAATATTAACAAATTAATTATCTATTACGTGGTATTAAATATCTTTGCATTTCTGGATTGCAAAATAATCCTGTAAGGTGAAAATTATTTTGGTTGAGGTACGAATTTCAAGTTTTTGTATGTATAGTAATTATACTAATTGCCTAATTAAGATTGTTAAAAATAGAGCAGATCTGTAAATATTAATTATACATCGTAAGAAAATGTAGTATACAAATTTTTTTTAAATTTTATATTCAATATTTTTATTTTTAAATTAGGTGTTTATTAAAATTTAATAAATTAAAAAATTGAATCGAACATAAAAGATATTAAAATATTGGAAATAATGACGCAAATTATAGTTCCGAGATGTATAATATCATAAATCAATGTCATAGTTTATATTTACATATTTTCCTATTGATAAAAGATATATGCAACATGACGATAACTTTATAAAATACATGCTAAGAAAATTAATTAAATAAAATGAATATTACATTATTTATACATAAAATGCACTGTTTATATAACAGAACAATTATAAAAAAATAATTATCTTCAATTAAGCATAAACGCAATTAAGGTTCCTATAATGTAATATGGAGTTTTTTAATTATCAAAAAAGTTGATTGATTCAAAATTAAATGACATGATAAATAATGTGCAACAAATTGAATGAATTGTGATTATTAATTTTTGAAAAGATTTAAACATTTAGTTGTAGAATTTAGGATATGTTTAACCTTCAAATTTAATTAATCTGTTAACACATACCCAATTATTTAGTTTTTTTATTACTTTTTTTACCTTTATTATATAAAATGTTTTGAGATACTACCGAATTTATAACATATTTGTATATTATAATGTACATACAGTGTGCTACTACAATATTTTAATTAATTATAACCAATATATAAAAATTAAAAGTAGTGTTTTTTTAGAAGAAATTTATTTCCATTTTTTCAATTCTCAGTCATCACTATGTTATTTTCGAGTAATTATGTTGGCAATCTCCCATTATGCTCAAAATCTTGACATCTTACTTAGAAAAATAACAAGTAAAAATCAGTTGAAAATTAAAACATTTGAAATTTTATTATTAACTAGAAAATTAAAAAATGATTGATAAATCAAATTCAATAATTTATTCATGTTTAATATTGGAAAAAAATAAGTTTCTTTTAGCGCATATGATTTGATTTTGATTTTTCTTGTATTTAACTATTATTTCGCTGCAATTCTAATAGAATTGGTAATTTATAGAATTTATATAATTTATTATTATTGTGTTTAAACTATTATTATTATATGTAATTAATTCAATTATATGAACAGTAACACTTACACTGAAACCAGTCTTTTTTCTGCATTTAGAATGTTTGTTTGTGTTATTATCTTATCAAATTCGAGTGTAAGTACATTTAAATTATTATTTTACAAAATTACCTGAGCAAGTAAATCATAAAGAGATGTCGTGTGTTACAAAGCAATAAAATTGATATTTTTGAGTATAACCTTAAATTATCAATTAACAAACATGAAATCTTATTATTGAATATTTTTAAAACAAAACAAGATTTGTATTAAGCTAAAAATTTTAACTATATAAGTGATTGAGACATGAAAACATTTAAGCAATTAAAAATATACAATTTAAATTTATGTAGATTATTATAAACCAGAACTTTATTACTACTACAGATATCATTATAGAATAATTTGTCACGTATTAACAATTACGCAAAACATTATTTTTTAATACTCAAATTCACTTAAAATTTTGTTATTTTGGGTTTTCAAAATAATATTAAAGAACCCATTGAATATATCATATCAGTCAATTGAATTAAATTTGATATTCTCTTTGTAATCTCCAGCAGGATACTATTTTGTAATATGACTTTGTATAACAACGTTTCGCGAAAAAAAATTAAAATATGTTAATTCGAATTTGCTAACATTTTTGGTGTTATTTCATACCAGAAATAGTACCGACTTACTAAAATCAAACTTAATAGCGCAAAAATAATTTATATTAATATATTGGTTTTAATACGAATAAAATTAGCACATTACATGTTTAAAAAATTTTAAATTATAAACATAATATATTTTTTTTAATATGTAAAAATCAATATCTGAAAGTAAATTAAATACTATATTTGGTAGTGGAATTGTAGTTACCCCTGGATATTCCGGAACTCTTTAGTATTATTATTATCTTGTAAATACAACTTGAAAAGTTTGACGTTTACTGCTGATCAAATAATCGAGATCTTAGAGTGCACTCGAGCAACGATTTTTGTTGTAAGATTCTTAAGCTGATCTTCAAAATTAGAAAAAAACTTAAGTATGCAGGTAGACATAAATAAAAAATATTTAAATTTGAATAAAATATTTAGCATACTTGCTCTGTTTAAATAAATGTTGAAAGACCGGTACAAAAATTAACTTTCGTCATTTTAATTCACACTTTTGATTTGGTAGGTAGGATCATAATTTTGCCTAATGCATTAAACATGAAATATTTTGGTTAAAATTGCAAGTTTTAATATATTAAAAAGTTTATCTTATGGTAGAGGTGGCTAGTACATAATCACATCAGCAGCGTTTAACACTAAACAACAATTAAATTAACAATGTACGGATATTATAACTGGTTGCAAAATCTTGTACCTATTCCAATACAATAATTGACAAAATATTTTGTAATGCTAGTTTGTTTCCTGTCCACAATAATGTTGTCCTTCAGATATTAAAAAATTCATCTTTCAATTTTTTATTCTTTCAGATTACAGTTGTTGCAAGAAACCATACATAAACGTTAAACAGTTAAGTCGATTGCAACTCCAAGATCATATGGACCTACTTCATAGTTCTGCGTAGTGTAGTTTCATCAGTGCTAAGAATTTAAATGTGCAAGAATAATGGAATATTTTAAATTAGTGATCGCAGTTTGGAGTCTAAAAATTGTACTCTGTCTAACTGCAAATGTTCCTGGCGGCTACTATACCTCAAGATATGATACATTGGATATCGATGACATTCTGAATCATAAAAGGCTCGTGTACCATTATGCTGCGTGTTTATTAAACAGAGGACCTTGTCCTCCACAAGCACTTGATTTAAAACGTAAGTATTATCTTTTTAATTTTCAATACCTACCCACTTGGAAACATTTTTAATTTTTTTAAAAATTGAATTCAAAAACGTCATAAATTGTTTTGCTGCAACACAATAATTTCATGCAAATTTTATGACTTGCATTGAAAGTGAGAAATACTTGTAAATGTCGAGGGTTTCGAGAAAAATTCAAGGTAAACAAAGTTTATATTAGATCAGCCTTTAATCAGTAGTAAGTTATCTGAATCTTATATAATTTTTTACGTACTAATTCCATGCCACATTATTTTAATGAAGATTTGCGTATTTAACTGCTACATTATGTTAGTATTATGATTAATTCTTGGTGAATATTTTTAAATAAATTATTGTCTATTAAACAGGAAACAAATAATGGTGCACTTACAATTTAATTTTAACCAACGTTAAATTTTAAAATCTAAATATCGCAATTTGCTGAAAGCATTGTATTTTAGAAAGATCTTAATCAATAGCAGAAAATTTACATACAATATAATAGTGCTACGTAAATTTATTCAAAATATTGCAGATATCTATTTTTTTATGATTTTGTGTTTAAACAATAACATAAATACAAAGCATAATCAAAAGATTAAAATTAGCCTTCCCATTAGGAAAAAATCAGTGTTTCATTATTTAGTTTTGGATTTTTAAAACTGATACCATAATTTATTAATTCAAATTTAATTTTATAATGTAATAATCAGCGTAGTGACTTAATAGTTTATTATTAAGCAGAATAGGTCAAAGAAGGTCTGTTATTTAACAATGTATTCATTTTTGTTCCACTATTTTTTTATTCCAATTTTAGCTTTGTTAATTTTTCAGTAGAACAATGTCATTCTAATTAAGTATTGCACTTCAAGAATAAAGTTTACACTGCGTGAGAAATTTTTATAATAAATTAGAACCATAATAATAATTAATGGACGTTTATCGAAGTTTCATTAACCTCAGTACCAAAAAAAGTACAGGATACAGTGATAAAGGCCAAAAAATTTGGAAAAAATGATTTTCTTTTCGGAATAATTTCGTAATATAAAAAACGAAATTTTTTTAAACATAAAAATGTAGTAAAAGCAAAAGTATGAGAAATTGTAAGATGAACGTACACATAATTGAATTAACCTCACTCTCTTTTGCTGACTAATTTCGGCAACCTTCTGGTATAATTTTTCTCGACTTCTAATTATTACAATTTTGTTTGTTGTGTGAAATTGCAGTTTTTTTAATCGGTAAATCTTGCTATCCTATCTGATAATTGCAAAATCTTTTGTTGACATCATTTAGTCACTTTATATGCCTTTGGCAAATCCGCTTTCATTAGTATGCTTCATTATGTTTCCATAGAAAACTCGTCAACTTTAACATCAATTTTCTTAATAATTAATCAATGTTAATATTAATAATTAATAAACTTATTTTAACGTTATCTAACTAATTCTGAAAAAAAATTTACAAAAATCTCTCATGACAAAATGTCCCTGTGTTATCGAACAACAACCGGAATCACACAGAATAACAACCGGAAACACACAGAATAACAACAGATGATTATTTTATTCCCATTTCATTTCTAATACAAAATAAAATTTTTATTGAAAATTTGTAAAAAGTGTAAAAGTGTAAAATCGTAAAAAGCTATTACATTATTGAAAATTATGCCTTTTTTGTCTTTAAAATATGATGAAAAATCAGAACATGTCGCGTTGCTTTGATGTTCTTATTGTTAATAACTTTTTAACCTGGATGAAGGAGGTGGTTCATACCTCGTAATACGTATTTATAGTATTCTCAGAGCATTTTTAATTTTTATAGTGGAAAATTGCGAAAATCAAACAAATATTGTATAATGCTTGAACTAATAAGATCTAGTGTGATGTTAAAAAATTTATCTAGTTACCTAAACATTCCATTCAGTCCACAAACCGTATCGTTTGGATAAATGGAATTGGAAAATTTTATCCTTCTCAAAAATAAACGTTTTGGTTCAAAAATAATTCTCGATGAGTTTAAAGAAAGATATCAAGTAGTATAGGTTTGTAAAAAGTCAATTAAATTAATTCATTGATATCTATTAGGTTAAAAATACATTTTTTCCATAATTTACACTTTAAAATCAATTATTATCAATCCAGGTCTATCTGATGAGTTTCCAATAGAACGAAATATAAATGATCGTCTATATCATGGCTAAAAATTATAGGATGTTTTAATGTTTTTGTTGAAATTTTAATTATATAAAAAATTTATCTTGTAATTATTGTATGCTAAATGTTTTATTACTTTTTATGTAAAATGCATATTTCACACTGAATTTATAAATTTGGCAAGTTAAAGTATTCGTATCAAACTAAAATTTTACAGAGGTTATGTTAATTTAATATAATATAATATGTTAAGGTCACCAAACATTATCATATCTATTTGATATGTATCGAATTGCATTGCAATGAGTTTATTTAGTTGCATTTTAACTTCGAATCGTAGGTGATAGTGTATTTTGATGGCCTTTAGAGATCGAACGAAAAGAACAAAAAATTAAAATTAAAACTTGATAAAGTAAAGACAACCTTATGTGTACATACAAATATTTATATTAAATTTAGCAGAGTTTTGGCGTAAAAATGTAATATGTATACCGGAGCACTAATTAGCGGGTACCATGGTTCCATTCCTGGTGGTACCAGATACACTGCTGCAGCGTAATTGTAATTTTTTATTTATAGATTTAATAAATACATCGTCAACTCTCTTTAGTTTTACATAATAATAAAAAATATATAACATAAATATTATATACTACACTTAAATATTAATCATATTTTTGATAAAGTTCTATCGTGTAAATTTCAATAACCATAAGTGGATCTATAAATTTAAATATTGCAAGTTTGTAAATTTACTTCAAGGTTTGCCTTTCTACAAACAATGATTAATAAATAATAGTATGTTATAATTTTTTTACATTTTTTGCATCTAAAGAAGGCAAAGTATCAATTAAATAAACATAATAACAAAAGTTAAATTACATTGTTTTGATTCGTGTTTCTTTAAATTATATTACAATTAATTAATTGATAAGTTTGTACATCCAATAATATAATTTAATTCTTTTAAATTATACTCAATATAAATTTAATTAGTAATTCTTAATAATAATACAATACGAGAAATAAAATTAAACTATTTTTTTTAGGTGTGCTTCCTGAAGCACTTGAAACAGATTGTGCTCGATGTACAGATAAACAAAAAACTCTTGCAAAAGGAACTATACAGCGACTTCAAACCGAATATCCAAGTACATGGAAAGAATTGAGTGATTTTTACGATCCTTCAGGTGACAAATTCCGAAAATTTTTAGAAACCTCATCAGTTAATAATGCAATTGGTGAAGATGACTTTGAAAATAATATAGCAGGAACACTTAAACCCATACAACCAACGCCAAACTTTGTAACATCAGAAGTACCAACCTCTTCGCCCACAGTGGTAAGAAGAATTTCTCAACCAACTTGGAATCCACCTATTAATGATGGTTTTCAACTATTAGGATCGATTACGGAAATCGGTCAACAAGTTATTAAAGTTGGAACTCAAGTAGCTGATATGTTCATTTCTACCGTAAGAGCTTTTATGGGAAACTAAATTCAAATATAGAATAAATGCGTAAATGCACTTACCTATATATGGGAATATCAAATCTAAATAGATTATTGGCAATTGAAAGTGATTTATTATTTATGAGATTCTAACGCTTTTGATATAAAAGAATGATGTGATATAGTATAGTTATTTCATTGTTTATTTAAATTTAATAGAAAATGACAAGTTTTGGAATAGTTGTGTAATTTAATACATGATAGTATTATATTTTAAGTGAATTTTAAATCAGATGTACATACCTAGTTTAATCGAAAAGCTTTAATTTTATGGAGCAATTTTAGTAAAACCTTTACATCATGTAAAGGGTTATCAGGAAGATATCGGAAGATATCAATAATACATTTTAAAAGCATTAGTTGATCTTTTCATGTGAATTAGTTTTATGATATGTTAAATATTACTACAGATACGATATTAAAATGTACATTGCAAATTTTAGAGGTACACCAGTACCAAACACTATTTATTAGAGTATTTGTAGTAATTAGGTTATAGAAGGACAGGTTTAAGTTTTAAATAAAAAAAGCACAGTGCCGATGATACAGCATGATGACAATTTATTTATCATATACATTGATTTGTTTTTCAAAATCTATTAAATTATTATTTTAATATTATAATCTGTTGTGAAAGTGTTGTTATTCCTTCCTAAGAATTTCTTCATAAACCCTTATTATGTTTGTTATTTATATATTTTTACAAAAACTTACCATTGTATGGAAAATATTTAATTTCAAATTAAATTATTTTGAAAATCAGCAAGTTATAATATTATAAGTTTGGAATAAAAAGTAAATTTTAAATTCAACATTTATTATTAAATGCTAATAAGCTAATTTATTAATAATAAGCATTTATTAATAAGCTAATAAATATAAAATTTAATTATTTCCTATTATACAATATGCATTATGTACACAATTGTAATTAAAATACAAACATATCGAAATGAAGGGCGGAATGCAGCATGTAGTTTAAAGTATGTACTAATTAGTAATATAAATTGTTAATGTTGCCCCCTTGTTCTAATGAGTTTGACGTGTCTGTTAGAATACCACGTTTTACTTATAACTTATACATAGTAACTTCATAATTAAATTTAATCAAAAATATTTAAATTTGTAATTTTTTAAATTTAAAGAGGGTTTGGTCTAATGATTTTTCATATATAAATCAAGACAAATACATCCTTCACGTTACGTATCAAATATAGACAGCAGCCTGTGACATGGATCGCATGAACCTTACAATGAGATCGGTTCAGCAGTACCATTAACAGATTTTGTGTTATGTTTACACTTCTATAACATTGGAAGCAAATCCCGATGTGGCATCAATGTGAAGTAAGCGTCCTCTATTAATTAAAATTTTATACATTAAAAACCTTTTGATTATCTAATCACGGTCAATAATATATTAAAACCTGTTTTACAATTTTAATATTAAATATATTTCAATTAAAATTAAAATTAATAATTAAATTAATATTTTAATAACTTTCCATACAATGGAAAATTTTGATAAAAATGGTAAAATCACATTATTTATGAAGAAATCCCAAAAGCCAGAATATAATAGGAAACTATTAAATAATAATTTAATTTATTTTAAAAGTATGTTATAGATCATGCTGTACTTTTTAAAAACCTTAAAAGTTTTGATTTATTGTTTCTATTTATTATTTCTTTTAGTAATGGCATTTTATGTAAATTTAATATTAAAGTAAATTTATAATGGAAATAATTATTTTAATAGTTACGATGTATTATATGAGTTTATAATTAATTGGTATAATTTTCTATAAACTAAAAATAATTGTAAATATACAGTATTAAATTTAATACATCCTGTATTAAAAATTTGATAATATTTGAAATTACATACAAATGTGGGAAAAACTACAGGTTCCTATCTCAATTTTAAATTCCTCTTCAAAACCTTGGAATATTTCTAATTTAATTGCTATTTTTTGCTATTTCGTAAATTAATTTCAATAAAATAGTATTGAAGGCAAAAAATATATTTAAAAAAAATTGGATGTGGCCATGCCCATGACTTTATCATATTTTTATTAAATATTAAAAAATAATTTTTATTAATAAAAAGAAAAACAAATTATTGCTTTTTACGAATCTGATCCTAAATCTAATCAGCTCTAAGTTTCAATTCAAAGATACAAAATACCAAATTTAATTTTAAAATTTTTATTACTTTTTGTAATATTTTGTAAAAACTAACATTAAATAAATATAAACTCCTACGTTGACAATACGAAATCTCAAATTGTTAGTTCTTAAAATATTAAATAAAGACTAATATTAAATAATAAAATTTAAAATAATAAAAAAACAATAGTTTTCATAAACTAATTTTAACTAAAATTTAATCAGTACTAAATCTCGGTATAAGTATAAGAAATCCTAAATTTGGTTTTAAAATTCCTATTATTTTTCGAAATATTAATTAAAACTAATATTAAATAATAAGAATTAAAAAAATTAAAAAAAAAAATAGTTTCCATAAACCAATTTTAACCAATAAGCTCTAATTCCAACCATAAAAATACGAAATTTAATTTTTGGTTTTGAAACTCCTGTTAGTTTTTAAAATATTAAATAAAGACTAATATTAAATAATAAAATTTAAATAAATAGAAAAGCAACAGTTTTCAGAAATGAATTTTAACTAAAATTTAATCTTATACTAAATCTCGGTATAACTATGCAAAATCCTAAATTTAGTTTTGAAATTCCCGTTAATTTTTGAAATATTAATTAAAAACTAATATTAAAAAATAAAATTAATCATATGACATGATAAAGTAAAAACATAGTTGAAAAATTCTTATGGACTATGTATCAAATACTCACCAGATTCTTTACAGCGATACTGCCATAGAAAAGAATATTAACTGCAAATTGTCAAAAATCATTTAATACTAGCTGGATACCCGGCTTCGCACGGGGTCTCATTAAAAGGTGGAACTCTGCCTTTGTCTGAATGATTGAATAGCTGGATACCGGCTTCGCCGGGGTCTCCCTATAATTAAAATATTTTGCCTTTGTGTGAAGTATTTAGATTTTCCAGTATCCTGCTTCGCTTAAGGTTTTCTTCTCGACGAAATCTTGCTTCCCGTTGCTAGAGCGTTTCAGAATGATTTTAGTGTTCCCGTTGTCGAGTGTTTCAGAACGGTTTATATTGTACTCTACAATTTTCTCTACAGCTTTTCTTCTCCAGTATTTTAAATCACTTATAATAGTGTAGGTACTGAATGTGAATATACCAACGTAAAATTACCATATATCAATTACAGGTATTGGCGATGGGAATCTCGTTAATCCATTCATGCGCGTCCGCAATTTTTTACTTTTTTTAAATTAAGCTTTTGGTCCCGGTTTTAGCGGAAAACCTCTTTAGGGTCCTAGAGAGTAACTGTGCAAAATTTGGTTGGGATCGGTCGAACGGTCTAGGAGTCTATAAGGAACACACAAACACACAAACACACAAACACACAAACATACATACATCCATTTTATATATATAGATAGAAGATAGATAGATAGATTTAAATGCTACTCAAGATTTGTGAAAATATTTACTTGAAATAGGAATCTGCAGTTTCATGAATTTTTTAAGTTTGTTTAAGAGCATTTTAGGATTTGATTCGTACCTTTATTTTTGAAATTAATTTTTTTAATTCATAATATTTAAATGTTATTTTTTTTAATTATCGATTATAATACCTAATTATATGATGACTGGTTAGTAAAAATACAACAGTTTGATTGAAGTGACCCAAACAAGAAAAGAAACACTAAAATAATAAGAACCACATCATAATAACTAGTTGGCAATATATCATTGTAATTTGATTGAAGGGCACAAAAAACTTGAAAAAAGAAACACTAAAAGAATTATTATATGTAAATAATAAAAACTTGGAGTTAAAAATATATTCTTATTTTTCTTACTAATGAATAATTCATTATAATCAATACAACTTAACAAAAACTACGAGAATATTACTTATCTGATGGCAATACTTCTTAGGTGCAGCTAAGCTCAGTATTTTAATGAAGCTAAACAATATTACTTTATGAGATTTTTTTTCTTCCAAAAATAATTTTATTGTGTGTGAGATAAGTATAGTACATGAAATACTCCTTCTACTGGAATATTTTTAAATATCTTTATAGTTTGTCCATGGTAATATAGATTGACTGAAAAAGAATTTATAGATGATTTATTCCTATTATAACTTTATTATTGAGACACAAAATAGTTTATGCATGTACTTATTAAGACTATTCACACTCCACAGTTGAGGTACTTTCAAAACCTTTCTCATAAAAAGGTTAGGACACCAAGGACACGTGTTGGCTTGGCTAGAATTAAATTTTCTTAAGGTTTCTTGTGAAATTTCTTTGTAGAGTGCCCTTTTTAACTCATTTTATATTCGCTCTTGATTATTTTGAGGTTTCAGCTCTTTCATTTTAACTTTAAAAATGAACCACAAATTCTCCATCGAGTTTAAATCGGGAAAATTTCTAAGTCATCGCAACGAAATAATTCCCTTGTTTTCTTTAAAATGAATTATGTGCAAGAAATTTTTGGTTTTTAGTAAAATTTTTTGTTTTGTTAGTAAAGCTTTGGTATATAATAGTGTAATCAAAATTTTAAGCAATTTAAGGATACCCTGTTATCCCTATGACATGGAGCAAAATCGCCCCGAAAAATATACTGCGATACTCTTGTCAAGTAGTCGTTGCTAGATGACACCAAACAATTATTTAGAATTATTTGATAACCTCCGGCCTTTACTGTTTTCTCCACAAAATGCAGTTTACCCATTCCATAAAGAAAAGCACTCCCAAATCATTTGGCCATCTGATTTTTTACTGTCCTCTACAAACACACATTGCTATACCGTTCACCAACTTTTCGCCGTACATAATGAATGTTATCAAAATTGCACAGATTAAATTTGCTCTTGTCGAAAAATATCACCTGCTTCCAATCGGTTTGATTCATATCTTATGAACTATTCTAAATGAGCTTTGTGATTAATTGTCATTGATTGTGACCTATTCTAAACGACTACAACACATTTTTTAGTTAAGAGAAATTATTTTGCAGAATTCTATCGTAAAATTTAAATTTACGAAGTCAGTTCTCGTGTTTCATCGCCATCATCTCTCATTTTTCAGCACTAATTTTCCCTCCTGCCAAAATTTCCAATTCTTCTTCTTCTTTTTCTGTTTCTTCTTCTTCTACTTTTATTTGGACTACCCCTGTTAGTTAATCATGGTTTGCCTTCTTGGGATTCAGTCCAGCTGTCTTTTCGCCTGCTTGGAGGTCTTCCGGGAGGCCTCTTAGAATTGGGTCTTTGCGTCATAGAAGTTTTGGCTATTTTCCCGTCGTCCATTCTGCTAACGTGATCTCTCTAGAATCTTCTTCTTGCTCTAATCTATTTGACGACATTCTGGATTTTACTCCTTTCTCGCGTTACCTCAATTCTCAAACTTCCAATTCTTTTGGACAAATTCTTTCGAAAGCTGTCCTTTATTTTTGACGTTTTTCTTGTCATTTTAACAATCCGTAGTGTAGGTTTCGCAAATTTTCTTCAAAAAAGTGTTACAGTAGCCTAATAATTGCAACCACCCTCAATTGCAAGTTCACACGTTGACATTCTCACCGACGAAAATGAAGTAATTTTGGTTTTCCTTATTTTCTTAATTACTTAAATTTTGCATATTTAAACAATCAACTCATAAATCATTTGTTTTTTAACAAAAATTAAGATAACATATTGCTTACTTTCTTTACACATTATACAAACCCTATGCTGTTTCAGATTTCTTAGAATTATTAGACTTGTAGTTATTTACACCAGCTTTTAAGATGATGTAATTTTTATTACCGCTCCTGTATATGTATATATTTTCATGTTTTACTTAAATGGTTTATTGTTTATATGTATACAGGGTATGACAAGAAAATCACAAAAGTATGGTCAAATTTCGGGAAAAGTTTAAAAGGAATGAAAAGAAAAAATTAATATAAATCAATTAAGTTTTTATACGAAGTTTTTGGGCTGTTGGAAATTTTGTTTTGTTGTTCATATTTCCACACATGACAAGAATGGTATATAAATTGGTTTAGCAGTTAATGTAATCAGATCGACTGTTTGTTTTTTTGCATTTTTAAAAATTTCCAAAATTATTTTAAAATTTTTGTTTTAATCAATTTTTCTAATTTTTCCAAATTAAAATTTTAACGCTGCTATCGATTATCTCGTCAGAGGTAAAACTATTTTTTTATAATGTGAGATCTTATTATAGGACGTTTTTAAACTTTCTTGCACACACATTTACCACGTGACATTTTTAAGGTTAGGGTCATACGAGCTTTGTAGTCGGTTGCAAAAGGTGGTAAGTAGATTTTGTATTTTCTTTATCAATCTGGGTCTGAGGAGTTCAATTCCCTTTGTTGATAAGAACAAAACCTTAGGTCATCCAGTAAGTTATGGAAATTATAATTTTTGTTTGCTATATTGTTTTCATTCTACGATGTTGCTGAATGCGACTCTGCTTTTTTGAATGTTTACGTTGGTGGTGTGTTGTGAAAAAGGTGTCTACTTGTTAGATTTTTATTGGCCTATCACCTCAACTATATTTTCATTTCAATTTCATCCCTTAATTTAAAATTTCCTAGAGAAATGATAGATTATGGATACAATAAATTAGAATGATTACAAACTACGAATCATTTAAAAAATTTTGATTTTAATTTGTTGGTGTATATCTCAAAATTTGCATTTTGTAGATCGGACATTCTTTGACAAAGCAGCCTAATGCAAGTTCGGTCCTGCATTTAGAACTAAAGTACATTGAGCTGTAGGTAATTTCTCGGTTTTGATCATTTTCATAATAATATCAAAAAATAAACCAATCTTTTTTAAATAAATAAAGTAACTTTTTTGTGTAATTCATTAACTACTTGACCCATGTATACATTTTTAAATAAAAAATGATAGATTATAATTATTATTGTATACTCGAAGTAGAGAAAAAATTAAACAATTTGTTTCAAATTAGTTAACAATTTCTTCCTACAGCAACTTTATTATAATTTTTTGTTATTATACGGATAACCAACTTTCCTCTGATTCATAATGTTAACAGAAAGTAAAACTAAATAATGAAAGTATACGTAAAATTTGATCGCATAAAAGGCGTAAAATTTTAAGAAATTTAAGTAACGAAATTAATATTTACAGATAACCCACTATGTAATATTTATGTAACTTGTAGCTTTGCTTATGTTTATACGACAACATTGAAGTGGACCACTCTCTGAATGAAGTAATGGGAATTTTGTCTTGTCACTTCCACGACTAGTGGAAGTGGAACCAACACTTTCTTTTCAAATTTTATTATCCTTATAAATAAATCAACTTCAAATTGAAGCTCAGTCAAAATATCACGATGAAAGTAATCGGTTTTCTTTTTGTCATCACAACTGTAGTTGTAATTTGTGCAGCAAATAAAATAGTAACTAAGTATGATAATGTGGATGTAGATACAGTTTTATCGAATGATCGAGTACTAGGCAATTATATAAAATGTTTGATGGACGAAGGACCATGTACTGCAGAAGGACGCGACCTTAAAAGTGAGTTTATACTAATATTTATTTCAAAAATATCTCTAAACCAGTTTTAATTTATTTTTACTTATTTTTTTTTGGTAAACTGCTTTCTTGCTATAAGATATACGAGTTACTTAATAAACGGAAGAGTTTTCAAGGCTTTAGGTTTTTTTGTAAACTTGAAAATGTATAATCACTACATTCATTAAATTGTTCATAAAACTTAATTAAACACTAACAAATTCAGGTTTATAGTTATTGATAATTGTAAGTCTCAGAATTGCATTTATTAGCATTTGTCCTACATTTTGAAACTATAACATACTTCCAACAAGAAACACTATTTCCCAATAAAAATGGTAATATTTTATAAAGCAGCTAACCACTGATGCAAGTACGCATGTAACTGAATACAAATCTGCGAAATTTCGTAAGAAAAGATTTGAATAAGTTTTTCATTTAGATTTAATTATTGCATAACTTTCTATAACTTTCACTGTTAAACAATCAATAGCAGGTACCAATAATATTGAAATATTAAGAACGTCTATTTTCACTTTCAGAAACATTGCCTGTGGCGCTTTCCAGTGGTTGTAACAAATGCAATGACAAACAGAAGCAAAATATTGAAAAAGTAATTAAACATTTAATGAAAAAGAAGAATCGCGATTGGGAGCGCCTATCGAAAAAGTACGATCCTGCAGGAGAATTTAAAAAACGTTACGAATCACTATTTCGTGACAATTGAAAATATCAATAGTAAATTTTTTTATCGTCCTTAATGAATTTTTAATTAACAGCATATTATGAAATTTTGTGTTTTCTTTATAAAAATTCGAGTTACCTAACAAAAGTGTGTTAGGTTTAGGAAATCTCACTGTTTTAATTCTGGTCAAATTTGTAAATATGTATGTATGTATGTGTAGTCGTGTAAATATAGTATTAATTATTAATTTAGTTTTTTCATGTTATAAGTAAATCAACTGCATAATAGGAATGCCAAAAATATTAAGCTACATTTTCATTGCATTAAATATTTTATTATGAAAGAGTAATCACGTTTGCATTAGAGTTAATTTCTCCAGCTTCTATTGATTCCATTATTTTACTTTTTAAATTATGTCTTGGTAATACAAAAATCTTTATAATGTTTGCTATTGGTGCTTCTATTGTTAAATGAAGTATTGCGACAAAAATAAAAGAAACTGTTGTATTTCCCACTGCTGAACGTATCTGTAATAAAAACGTATTAAATAATAACAAATTAATTATTTAGTAATTTAGATAACCTACTACATTAAAATATCCAAACCCCTTTGGCGCAGTTGTGACCGCTACATCTCTTAGCAGCAATTGTAAATGTATTAAATATACACCAAAAACCAATTTACTTAGTACTATTAATGGAGAACAAGAAAGTATTTTTTTCAAACCCACCAAATGACCATTGGTGATAGAAAACAGCAAACCAGCAGTACCCATGCTCCAAGCTACACGATGAAAGCAAGCATATAATCCAGATACAATATTGTTATGCTTGTGGTAAGGATTGTAAAACATTGCTCCTAATTGAGCACATCCAGCAAGAAGAATAATTAACAAAATGGATATTGTTATAGAAACAGCCTAAAATTTAACCAATAATCTAATTGTGCGTGTTTCAAAATTATTTCTTACCTTGGATAAGTGAAACGACCTTCGATGTCGAAGTTTATGATAAATGTACCCTAAATATAATCCAATAAGGTACGGCATTGCTCGCATATATGATTTTATATAAATTTCTTGAAAATCTGGATTTATTTTTGGTAATTTCAAGGTTGTTATGTAAAATCGCGTAATGGCTGAATATGAATATTTAACCGTTATTATAAAGGGGATCATAATAAACAGGAAAACTGTGAGCATCAGGATAGGTAATCCAAATGTTGTACTCTTTTTAATTAACAAAACTAAAAGAAGCCCCAATATAAAAAACTGAAAATCACATACAAGGAACCATGATTCTACAATACACTGAAGTAAACAAGATATGGGTAACTTAAATACAATATATCATGAAATAACTTACTATGCGGTCTGAATTATAATAATTATTTACATATAAAAGATTTGCCCACCAATTTTGCACACAATCGTGACCTTCGGGCACGATTACTAAATTCTGTAATGGTCCTCTACTAGTATATTTATAAACCGATGCATAATACAAAATAACGAAAGCGTACAAAGGAGTTAGCCTATAATAGAAAAGTAATAATATATTTTCTAATAAATAATGGAGGATGGGTAAGTTTTCAGTTTGCAAAAAACAAGATCATTGGTGCTCAATCCAGTAATCAGAAAAAATTTACTTACTGTTGTAGAATTCACATTTAAACTAACCATATTCTAACCTGATATATCTCAAAAGGATAATTACTAAAAATTTATAATTTTTTTCAAACTGGTTTAGTAAACAATAAGCACTGAGTAAACCACTCAGGAGAAAAAAAGTATCCACAAATACCTCCACTCTAAATAATGCAATTCCAAATGATTTTAAATATTCCTGGAAGCAAAAATAATAACTAAAAATGAAAGAAAAATTAATATTGTGATACTTTTTCCACATAATCCATATTCATCAAAGGACCCGACATAGTTGTTCCAGCGGTGTGTTCTAATACTACAATAAAGATTGAAATTACTTTAATTCCATGTAAAATGTTTAAATCAGATTTTTCAGGAATTTTTAATAAATTCGAGCAATTACTTTTTAGTGAAAAAGCAATAATTATTGGCATCCTCGTTCTTTTATTTTTGTCAATCCAAACACAATCATAGATGGTTGACAGTGCAGTAATCATAACAATTAATATAATTAGGGTACCGAAAAGGAAATTTTGTTTAAAAAAATTTAGCTTGCAGAAGTTTTTATCAAAACACGAAATCAATGGCGCATTGAAAATTTGATCGTTTCGAATATAGCATTGTTCTTCTGGTACTTGAACGCGAAAAGTAATGTTTTCCATAATATTCTTATTTGATTTATTTAAGTATCTATTTAGCGATTGTTTTACATTTTTGGCTGAACATGCAGCAGGAACGCACAAGCCAATGTAAGAAACGTGACGGGGCTGTTTCAGCAAATCTTGAGTTTTCTAAAAAGTTATGTAATTTGTACCTTAGTGTAACACAATATTACAGTAGGTACTATTTTGCTGTTTACATACAACTTGGTCCACACGTTATCATATGGTCGAGTATTTAACAATAACTTATCTTGAGATATATAATATGAAGGTAAATTGGAGGAAAGAGAAACTAAACAGTATCGTGTTAAGTAAGGTTCAGTAATTGATAAGCATTCATCCCAATTACCAAATTGATAAATATTTTCACTTAAAATGCCTGTTGTGTGTTTAGCACTTGAATTAAAAAATTAGAATTAGCAAGGTAATTAAAGTACCCAAACTAACTGGAACTACTTTTAAATTAAAAGTTCTTACCTTGATAAGCCCAAAATGTTGAGTTTTCTAATTGTTTTTCATAAAGTTCACTTTGCATAGTACAGATTCTATTTTCTGATAACTGAATACTATTTGGTAATTCAGGAAATAGGTAATGCTTCTCATATAAGTGTTGAATTCACAAAAAGATTTGTTAATATAAACAAAAATTATTAAAAAAATGAACATTTTTATTTCTGTACAAAAGAAAACTTGCGTGCAATAGAAGGATCGACTGCTAATACATTTTTATTCATATTTCAATTATTAGTTAAAATTGGCAATAAATTTTCTTTAATAATACTTATTTTTAATAGTTGTTTTTAGTGTCAAGTTGTGGAAATTGTTCAAAATAATTTGTCACCTATTCTTCTAATTGTGAACAATTGCAGGCTTTGCGCTGAACCAACAGGAGGAAGGCGAATGTGGCATGTAATTATTTGTACAGTCGCTTACGTATTTCTATGCTAAGCTAATTATTTTTTAAAATGTTTCATACATTTTTCATAGTTTTTTGTTAATTAATTTATAACAACATTAAATAGTGTATTAAACTAAAATACAATAATGAACTATCCAAGCATACTAGAAAATTTAAACAACATTTGCTTTTGGCATGTATTTCCAATAAAAAAAAATTTAATTACTCAATAAATAAATTAGAAAATAAAATTTTACTGAAATGCTATTAAAACTTATACCGTAAATTATACTATGTGACATGTTCTTACAATTTTGTTACACCAAATTAATTTTTTATATTATTAACTTTTATAACAATAATTTTCAGTTTCGTTCAAATTGTTGAAAATTAAAATCAGGTTTAACTGAATACTTCCTCACTAACTCTTGCCATACTTCAGGATATCTAGTTTGTACAAATCTTGCTACTCTTTGAACACTGGCATAACGTCGTTGATTGCAATTGGCGCAGTCGTTGCCTATAATGTCAGGTAATGATTCTGAAAATAATATTTTTAGTTTCTATTTTAATCAACAAGCTTTGTGGTTGCTGCATAATAATGTACCTATAAATCTCGTTAACGTTCTAATTATATTAAAATAGTTGATTTTAATAGCTTGGCTGTGACACTTAATTTTGGATAAATTAAATCAAATAACTTACCTTTAATTTGTTCTCCCAAATGATCACATGGGGCTTGATCAAGTGCACAAAGAAGCTGTCGTTCTACATAATTTGAAGGAGATAATCGTTGTTGACAATGTACATCCACAGACAATAATATCAACATTAATAGAAAATAAACCCACTGTAAGATATCCATCTTCTACCAAAATAAATGTTTTAAGCTCTTTTATACCTATCCTACCTTTCACAAACCTGATATAGTTAGTTGCATTTTGAATTGTGGTAGACTTTTACATTTATTTAATTTTCTAAATTAGGTTTGTTATTTTAAAATTAGATTATTTCGAAATACTTATTAACTCATCTATTATACTTCTTCGTGAAGGCTGCATAATGGTGACATCAGGAAACCACTCATTTGTCGGCTATTGTTTGTTAACCTTTTCGGAAGCATAATACATATTTGTTACTACATAAAGTAATTGAATAAAGTAAAGTTATATAAAACGTTTCTTTACTTTAAATTCACAAAAAATGCAAAATTTAGAGTAAAAGAAAATTTACAAAAAATACTGTATTAGGGAATTTATAAAATTAATAATTATTATTTATTGCTGTTAACTTAAAATAATAATTAAGTTTTAAAATTTTGTTTTAAATTTGATTAAATTCATAAATAAGCATTTTATAAGTTAACAAATCAATTCAAAGCTTTCCATTGTCACTGCTTTTTTTCAAATGCTTGATGAGCATTAAGTATAATCAATGTAGAATCAGCTATTAAAAATTTACCTGAATGTAATTTAATGTTATTACGGTGAATGTAGCTTAAAAAATTTTAAAGGAAATTTTCAATATGATAAAACTATTTCACAAAATAATATGGTGATTTTAAAAAATTGCACTTTTTGAGTTTGTGTACAGTCTTGCATGAGTTGTCTTTAATTACAGTAATCACATCTATGAAAGAAAGTGAACTCTTTCATATACTCACAAACAGTGCCTATAGGCGGTAGTGAAAGTAGTAATTATTTTTATTTAATAGATGTCTTTCTTTGTTAATATAAAATAATTATTATTAAAACAGTGAAATTATGGAGCGACAAAATCCGCTTATTAATTCGAATTTGAATATTACATGAAAATCAAAGCAAACCTTTTTTTAGTGAAATGATATTCTGAAGATTGTGTACATACCAAGTGTTTCTGGCATGATTTCAGTATTCAATTAATTTACATCAACCCATATAATATAAAATTGAGTAGTACTATTAACTTGAAAATATGTTTTAAAAATGAATTTAATAAAATCAAGTTAAATGATTTTCCATAAAGTTATTAATAACATTTTTCTCTTACATTTCTCCAAAATGTTGTTGAAAATTTATGCATCAATATAATAGGCAATCAAATGTAACCTAATAATTGAATCAATTGAATTCCAATGGAAAAAAATTTCTAACCATTTTATTTTAAATATTAAATTAGCAGTTAGTATGTACTCAAATTATGAAACTCAAATTGGATTACTCTTTTTCTTATCAACAGCGCCTGACCTCTGTTTTGCTTTGTTTTTGATATTGATGAATTTGATTTATGCTGTTGTGTGTGTCAACTTTTTTTTATGATTATTAGACACTTAATTATTAAACGTAAGGATCTTCTCTACGCTGGTGATTTATAAAGCTAGCGTTTTCACTTTCAGGCTTAAGAACACGGCGGCGACGAAAAATACATTCTGTTATTTTTGTAATTTTCGATAATCAATTAATTTGTATAATCGCGTTTTTACTTCCGATTGCCTAACCCCTTCCGAAATTGCTTCTTCTAAAGTTGACCGTGGCGTCGCTATTTTGGAAGCTTCTGATGCAAGTAGGTGGAAAGCGATTAATTATTTAACGATTTGCTACACCATCATTAGTCTGTTTCCGGACCTACAATAATTATAAAAACAATTTTTCTTACCTTGATGTAAAAACTTTACCCATGAATTTCTGTCGTGTACTTTAATATATTGCAATGTCAAACGTTTGTTCTATTCAAAAAAAAAAGAATTGTTAACTAAACAATTAAACGAAATTATTTTTTATAAGCTTTCAGCAATTGTTATTGCCGTCATCAGATGTTTTATTAATCTAATGTTTTAATAATATTAATCTAAAAATTTATTAATCTACTTAATCTAAATTTATTACCAATGTTTTATTAATCTAATGACGGCAGTAATCACTGCTGAAAGTTTATGAAAAATAACTTTATTTAATTGTTTAGTTAACCTGTTAATTTTTAATATTTACATTTAATATTGATTTCACAGCTTAATAACATAAAATGTAACTTAGATAAAAACAAACATTAGATTATAATTTTTAAAATTAAAAGGTTAAATAAAATAATAAAACAAAATATTATTCGTAACCATTAATTATTTATAAACTTTTAATTTTAAAAATTTTAATCTAATATTAATTTCAGAGGTTAATAATATACTATGTAATTTCGATAAAAACAAACCGTACAAGATTCAAAAATTAAAACTGTCCTACAATTTAATTATTTAATAATTATTGAATTATTGAAAAACATGGGAGAAGGTGTTGATACAGACAAGAATAGTAGTAGAATATGAAAAGTAAAATGAATTTAATATGGGCACAAATCCACCCCAACAAACGGATATGTTAAGTTTCTGCAAAGAGACAGCAAAATTACAATCAGAAATTTTATACGACTATTAAAAAAAATTAAATTTTCTGAAATTTTTTATATGCCATAATTTATTATTCTAAAAAACTTTTCTTAGTAACATTTTGTTGTATCAAGAACTAAAAGGGTACTTTACCTGAAGTGAAAATAGTTTTCGTTTCATTGTCATGGCTGGCTTGTTTTTAAAAAATGAAATTATTTTAAAATTCTATTTACACCAAGCATGGTTTAATCTCACAATCTGAAAAAAAAATTTTTAAAAATTTTAATCCATCACACCTCTTCTAACATCAAGTCTGAGACACGCTGTATATAATACTCCTAATCAGTAGTCACAAACTGGGCTACTAGGTATAAAATTATATAAATTTTTAGTTTTTGTAATTTAGTTTCCGTAGTAAGTTTTAAATCTTAAAATTATCTCATTCTGGTTTACTTCGTGTACATGTAGTACACGTAGTACTACATAGTACATGTAAAATAGCGACCATTATAATCATAAAATCAATCAGAAAAATTCAGTGTAATTTGGTTCCATTTCACGTGATGAGTCAAGTATACCTATAATGTTTATTTTTGTTCTTAATTCTAATGACATTATTGAAAACAATATTATTCATATGAATCGTAATTAATTTAGTTTGAAATTATTCCTTGCAATTAAAACATAATAAATTATTGTACCTACTCGTCAATAAAATAAGTACATAATTTCGTTGGTTAAATCGTTTATCTTATGAAAATTTTTTTCTTCTCAGTTATTTGCAAAACAGCGACAAGATTATGAATTTATGTACGCTGGATAGTTTATTCTGCAAATTGAATCTGAGATAAGTTCATCTGACTACTTTCCTATAGAACGAAATATATGGCCTTCTACATTATATCATCGGATAATTAAATAAATAAATGTGGAAAAATTCACTAAATTACAAATTCAATTAAAAATTCACTAAATTTGTAATTATTAAATTCATAATCTGGTCGATTTGTTTCTATTACGTCTATATTATTATGATATACTTAAGGATAACGGGATTTTGAACAATTTGCAAAATAAAACAAAATAAGAAAAGCAGCTGCAATGTTTGCCCGATACAGCAGCTATTACACTCCATGCACGATGTCTTTTACACCTATTCTGGTTGTTTCATAATTTCAACCTTATCTTTTAGAAAAGTGTACAGTCAGCAACCTACCCATTTCTTTGGTGTGACCAGCTACATATGTATAGGAATCTCATGTATCTTCCCTCTTCAACCACTCCCTCGCCACTTTCCTGGTGTTGGAACCAATTTTGGGACTCGAACTAATGATTGTCCCTCTCCATTATTAAAAATAAAGTTTTAAACATTTGTAAAGGTAGAAAATTACAAAATTGTAAAAAACAAAAGTTGCTCTAAATTCCATTACCTTTTATATGCTGAAATACCCTTTTAATTTAGTCAAAAATTAACCGAGATATGTTTTTTAAAAGTTTTGTGTTTTTTATTCCTTAATAATACATATTAAATTTCAATATGTGTTTTGGCGATAACTTAAAATGTTTTGCAAAAAAAAGTTGGATACAACGTTGAAATGTAATTTATTTTCGGTTCCATGGCAAAACTTCACGGATATTTAGAAAAATCGTTTCGTGTAGAAAAGAAAGGTAAAAATTTTCATAAATATTTGAGGTCTCATAAGCTAAACGAGACTATTTCCAAAAATATCTGTGCCTACATCAAAAACTAATAAGAACTCTAAAACCAGATTTAGTATTTCATATCCTTAAATTAAGACTAAGAACTGATTAGATTTTGGTTGAAATTGGTTCATTGAAGCTAAATTCTTAGCTAGTGAGCTAAAATTTCAAAACGCATTTTGAAACCCCAATTGTAATTTTACTTTTGAACGTCGGCAAAATAATTAATAATCTCAAAAACCAAAAGAATGCCATTTTATGTAGTATTTAACAAAATTTGTATGGATATTATCTTAGATACGGCCATTTTGAAGTCATCATTTTGAAGTTTTATTTTATATTTTTTCTACGCAGAATATTTTGGAAAGAACGTGAACATTTAAAGTAATATGACAAAGATACCTTAATCATTACGATATTAAAATTTAATATCGTTAAATATGCTACCTATCGGATTTGTAATTAAATACGCAGGTACTTTTCCGATTATGTATTTCCATTTTTTGTATAAAAGTAAAAAAGGTTTTTCCAAATTTAACCTATGGAAACTTAACTTCCAAGTTTTGTAAGCGATTAAGCAGATATTGAATCTTTAAAAATATAATTTACTTATTTATTGATTGGAAAACGTTATTTATTCTTCACTTCGTTTATTAAAATTATTCATAGAAATGACAATCCTCTCGTGCCTGAACAAACCTTACTTCAATTTGACTATTTCAATCAACCTATGTACATATATAGGATTTTTAAATTTAGTAAGTGTATCGATTGCAATAATGTAGTAATTGTATTCAAAGCCATGTACTTACTTCTCATTGGTGGAAAAGAATTGATCGCTTATTCCAGCGACTACATTATTTCCGACAACTTCTATACCATGTACTTCATTAGTATTTAAAATGATTTGATACAACAACAAATTTAGTTCGACTTTGAATTTTATTTATGTATAAACTGTAAACACTCCTTACTTGCAATTATAGTTTTAAAAGCATTACTATTGTTTGATCAATAGCTTGTTTTGAATGCTGAATTCGGATGTCTATGTACCCTTCAAAAATGTCATCAGTTATAGCACCCATGGAAGATGCAGTAAGTAATTTAATAATTAATTTATAATAACCGCACCAAATATTTGATGAAATAATCTTTATTTTTTAAGTTTGTTTTTTACTTTTCTACCATATACTTGTTAAGTAATCTTCTATTTAGAAACGTACATTTTGTAATTTTTATTAATAAAATTGTAATTAATTTTTTATATATTATTATTATCTTCATCCGTTAACTACTTTCTCACTTTTTAATGTATATAACATGTAGTAACAGAAGTTAAAGTGTATACTCACCTACTAATTACAACGCTGATTAGTGCATTCAGTAGTAAATTTATTTCAAAACTGTAACCATGACATATTACTAATTTGTTATTGTATTATCATTTATTATCACAGGTGCATCAAACAACAGAAATAATTTTTATTAATTTTTTGGTACGAGTTTACCCTTCCCATGATTTTGTTTGATTTTCAACATTTATGTATTTTATTTATAACCTAAAGATTTGGCCTCTTATATCGTATTGATCAGATAATTTCTACAAAGCATTATCATACACCTACCTAATTATCTACTATAACTAATACTTTATCATTGTCGATACTACTTGTTTACGTGTTATAAATAAGATTAAATTGCTATTATTTTCTATTGTGAGTAATCGTTTGCTTTGTTCATTTAAAAAAAATCATTGAGGAAATTAAATTCATAGTTCATAGCAGTAAACAATTTTAACAATTTATTTTATAATTTAAATAATGTCGCAAGACCAACCTGGTACGTTGCCTAAAAAAAGTATAACTAACGCAGATGGAACAGTTGTTAGCACGATAGTGCAAAATTTGGTAAAATTGAAATGTAGAAATTGGTTTTGTTTTGATATAATTTTTCTTGTTTTATTTTAGAAAACCTTGGATGCTAACAGATATGCAACAAAAAAGACCATTGCACAAGGACTATTAGATGTAGCTCTACTCACAGCAAATGCTTCTCAACTCAAATATGTTCTACAAGTTGGAAAACAGCACGAATTTTATGTTTTAATGCTCAGTCTGATTATAGTCTCAATAGTATTACAGGTTGGTATTAATTTTATTTCTCTACTGTAAAAATTAAAAAATTTGAGCTTTATCATTTTCAAAATGATTTTATAATAATAAAAAGCTCATTTTATACTTCTGTTAACTAGGTAGTGGTAGGTGTGCTTAGTCTAACAGGAAACCTGTTAAGAGATTGTCGTCTTCACCAAGAAGAATATCATTATTCGGCGAATATGTTAAATTATTTTACCACGATTCTCTCATTAGTAATTACTTTCATTAATCTTATGATTTCTATATTTGATCCATCTACAGCTCGATTCGCCGTTTTTGAAGTTCCAGAAAAACCTATTTCAATGGATTAATATTTAAAATTACGGATCGATTTAACAAACATTTTAAACGCAAAATTAAAGTTGCAGTCGCATGTTTAAAAATATTATATATGACCGTTTATTTACTCAATACCTATTGGATAATAATAATAATAATATAGACTCCATGAAAATGAAGAAAAAGTTTCATTCTTTATTCGTTAATTTCTTTGTTAGTTTTTAAATAATTTTCGTTTAGTAATGATTCTTGCAAATTGGCGCTACTTATATCATTAATATAATAATTATTGTAAATAGTCCTTCAATATTATCTAAATTACCCAACAAAGAAATCTAGTTGTTGGTTGTATTATACCCAAACAGATGACAGTACATTACCTAAATACATTATGTTTGTAATTAATTTGCATCATTAAATTCACTTTTACTTCGGAAATTACAAACCATTATGAGTTACACATTATAATTTCTTTTTTTATTTTGACTTTGACCTTTACCAATAATTGGTTAGACTTATAAATATTTGATATAAAACCAGTGGCATAGTCTGAAGGGTGGGTGAAGCAGATAGGACAGCATTTTTGTTTTGTAATAATTGGCCAAAAAAGTGGTCAAAATTGGAAAACCAAACTGAGAAATTTCCGTAATTCGAATCCAGAATTTTCGTTCGATAACTCCACCAGCGATGACATCAAGCCACTGTTACCGCCTAAAGTAACTTTGGAAATTTTTTTATAGAAATTCCACTATAATTAATTGTTTTAAAAAATATATTAATAATTAAAACTGACGGCATTGAGAGTTTTCATAATAAAATATAATTTATTATAAACTTAATAATTTTTAGTACAATTTTGAATTTAATTCGTTAATCATTAATATGAAGTTCGTTTACCTTTAGATTCGTGTTTTATTTTTCATACACCAGCTTATTCTACGGTCTGAATTAATTTAAGATACTATAGGATAAAGGGTATGTTAACCTCTAAAAGAAAATCAATTTAACCTTTTACGCACCAACTCAATTGATTTAATTAGTTGAGTAAATCGTGAACTATTAAACAACAGGTTAAAGTCATTGTTTTAATATTAGATTGTTTTTTTATATTATATTTTAGCATCTTTATTATAATAAATTAACACTTTTATATTTTTAACAGCTGGTGGTCGCTATTCTTTTTGTGATAATTGGAGGCCTTAATATAAACAAACCAAGAGATCATAACGCCGCTATTATCTTAAACGACGTAATTCTTATTTTTGTTTTTATTATTTCTTTAGATAACATTATAATTTCCGGTTTCGGTATGGAATATTCGAATAACCCCCTTCGACTTATTAATCCAAGAGATTACGAACATGAGACCAAACAAAACGAGTTAAAATAATTACATAGAATTTGCACATTTAAATTAAATTAACTTTTTAATTTTATAATAATTCTTGACTGTTTTATTATACAGGTTAGTGCAGCTTTTTTGTCATTAGTCATGACATCTTTAAAGTTTCACGAAGAACCAACTGAAAACGAAATGCCTAATATTTTAAACCACGTTGCTTTAGCATTTGTCACGGGGGCTTTATTTTGCGATGTTATTAAAATGAACTTTGGATTAGACCCCGCAGTTGCTGTTAACACAACTCAAAATTTAGCACACGGGTAACTTTAATTTTGTGTTATAAAACATGCGGTTTGAGCTTTATTACTTTATTATTATTTTTTTTATTATTTATTTATTCTTTTTTCCTTTTTATTTATTTTTTACAAAGACCATCCAAGCCTTTTTATGCGCTGTATTGGGTACAGCATTAAATATCAACAAGGAAAAGGATCAAGAAAACGCCAATAAAACAAACAATGTTGTATTATTTATGAATATATTGATTGTAGTTATTAATATAATTATTGGTTCTTTTCATATGAGTGATACACATACATGTTAGTTATTTAAAAATAAATGTAATTATGTATAAAATGTAAACTTAATGGCTAATGCTAATAAGTCTTGTAATAAAATGTGTAGTATTTTCTTAAAACAATTATTTTTATTTAAACTTCATTATGTACTACATATTAAAAAATATTTTCTCTGTAATAATACTGAATATTTCTAAGTAGGTAATATTAAATAATAATTAGGTATAATTTAAAAAAAATTATTAATGTATAATTATTTTAATACTTTTTAACTTGCAATGGTATAGATAGTAAAGTAATTGTGTGTAGTTACCGATGTTTGTATTGCATGTAAATATTACGTGATAAGAACAGTAGGGGTATTCATGTCACTTCATAACTCATTTTAATCTTCATAAAATTTTAGCAGATTTTTATACCTAATTGTGTACCTGAAGTTTACGAAAAATGAGGTTTACAAAGTTTTGAATGATTTTACAAAGTGACATGAATACTCCTAGTTTCATTTCAGAACTTCAAAATTACTTAAAATTGTTCACAGGAGCACGTTTACTTACTGAAATTTAAAACAAAAATGTTTTTTTAACTCTGTTAAATAAAATGTTTTAATTCTCTAAAAACCTGCGTATTTTTTAAATATTAGCATATAAAATTGTTTGAATGTAACTTATAGCATGTGCTCCCTATTATTTAAGATCATTAGATCAACATTATTTTTAAATAATAAAATGACCATTAATTATCTATTTAATGCTGTATTGCTTTAATATTATCATATTTTTTGTGTAATGAGCGCAAATAAAGGCAAAATACACTGTCACGAGACATATTCAAACAATTTTATGTACTAGTATTTATAAAAAAAAGTGAGCCTTTTCAGTTATAATTGAACTGTGCATGTTTATAGATACTGCAAAATTCTGTCATTCTAATAAGGATGATAACCTATTTCTGCATATTAAAATAATAATAATTAATGCATAACAATAATAATTATATCTATTAATTATGTACAACATATAATTATTATATATGTACCTACTAATCTACTGGGCACGTGTTTTAATGTTATTGCGACTAAATAGTTTTCAATAAAACTAAAACCTTAAAAGTAATAATAACTAATATAATAGTTAATTAAAATAATTAATTAGTAAAAAGTAATAATATTTAATAAAACACGTACCTACAATTCACTGAAAAGCTAATCGAGTTTATCGCCGATTTTTGCAAAAGTTATAATATCCAACTTTTTAGTGATTAATGTTAACAATTACGCTTATTAAAATTCGATAGATTTTGCACAATGTAAAAAACATTTATTAGGAAAACGTCTGAAAATATTAACGTTAACGCCAAGGTTGTACAAATTTAAATTTCAACAAGTGTTTAAATGATAGTTGTATTTTTTCAATATAAGCGATTGATCGTTTAAAAATTCATTAAATCTCAAGTCATTTTAAAGGATATGTTCTTTAATAGATGTAAATCTGATACATATCTGAAAATTATAATGGAGCTACTTGAACAAATACTATATGAATAGATCCGATTATGAGTATTTCAACTATGTCAGTGTTTAGTGGTTAATATTCTTATACATTTCATATTTCAGTAATAAAAGTTAATAATTAATGTGTTTTCTTTATCTTTAAACGTCTGACTTAAGCGATGATCCACCATTTCATTTTGAATAAAAATGAAAAAAATAAAAATAAATTATAAAAGTTTCAATTAAACGTAAAAGGGTAATACAGGGCATTTAAGATTGGTTTGCTTGGCAAATTATATTGGTGGTTTGCCTTCATAAGGAAGAGCGTCAACAATCTGTACAACAAAGTAATACTGTCGATTCGAGTAAGTTTGATGAAGATGAACTGATTAGTTTTGCAACAAATGGAATACCTAATAATTGGGTTCCACAATAGTAATTATGAAAACTGCATTATGTTGAAATGGTGAAAAGATTCCTTGACAACAAGAAGTTTAAGTTACTTAAAAAGATCCTACAGCAAATTATAATAAAGACTTACATAAGACAATTTTTCAAGAATTCTGATGATTTCTTTACAGATAGTAAAGTTAATAAGTTGGTGGAGAGAAAACTCCAGTGCCCCAGGCTTTTGGACTTATTAAAGATCCACAAACCAGACGTGCTCATAAGACCTCTGATGTTAGTGCCGTTATAACTCGGAGCATATTACTTGTTTTACATCTGAAGTAGCTTGCTAGGCTCAGATGTGCCTTTTACAAAATATCAAGACGAGTAAGAGATCCTAAGTATTATCGCCAAGGGAGGCTTGAAAACTACACGAGATCTGATAAAAGATATATATGGGGTCATTAAACTTTAGTAATCGAGATATTTTGGTGTTCTTTTGACATGAAGGATCTTTTCACTAGCTCCGAAAAAACTACGAAAAGAAAAGCTACGAGTTTGATATCCACATGCACATACAGTTTATAGACTTTAAATAGGCTTTCGACAAGGCGATAAAAAAATCATAAAAGAAATGCTAGAAAAATTAAAAATACCAAGGAAATTGGTCAGATTGATAATAATGACACTCAAAAACACAAGCGCGACGGTACAGACTATGGAGAGACAAACAAAGTACTTTGATATAGTAGTTAGAGGAATACGACGGGGATATGCCTTATCAGCTGTACTATTCAATATGGTTTTGGAAACAATCAGAAATATAAAAAAACAAGGACATATAAACACAAGATCAACTCAAACTATAGCCTACGCAGATGACATAGCAACCATTTGCAGAACAAAGAAAGATCTCATAAAGGCAACAAGAGAGATTAGAGAAGATTGGATTGGATTGGAAGATTGGAGAAGAGAGAATCAATTTTTCTGATTTAATCAGTTCCTCTGAATGGCCTCCATACTTACCAGATTTCAACCCAATGGATTACGCTATATAGTAAATTTTAGAAGCCAGAACCTGTACAAAACCCCACAAAAGTTTGGAATCACTAAAACAATCTTTGCGTTAGGAATGGGACAACATATCCCTAGAAAAAGTATGAAAAACAGCCGAAAATTTCATTCGACCTTTAAAGCTCTGTATCCACGCAGAAGAAAGCCACTTTGAAATTTTATAATTTATGATGTATACATAAGGTTGTCGTTAATTATTATCCATTTTTAAATTTTAGAATTGTTGCGTTTAAATACTTTTTTTAAACGTTTGTCCAAATTCTTGTGGGTCACGCTGTATATATTTTTTTTTCATATCTACCATAGAATAGTTAAATTTTATACTTGACTATAAAATGTAATTATCGACTCACATAAAATAATTAACTCGCGACTTCGTGATTCGTTAATTAATAATTTCCACTCTTCAATAAAATTGAATGTTATCGTCTTCTATAAAAAATAACTATTTATTCGAATATCATACATCAATTTTATTGCTAATTTTTAATGTAGGTGTTTATTCTGGTTCTTATGGTATATTTATTGTATATCAGTGGACGTCGATTTTAATTGTTTTGTTTCTTGTTTATAACATACATAATATCGTACATACATTTAACGTAAAATACATAGGTACTGTTTCTAATTTATGTTCTTGTTTCTAATAAATAATTGTAATTGCCCGTTTTAGTTTGTATTTTATAGATTACGTCACTTTGATGTTTCTACTAATGACACACAATCGCCAGTCTAATTAGGTAAAAATTACATTTGTAATTATTTCAATTTGACATTGCATAATAAAAATTCTAGTAGGTATTGAAAATGTTTAAAATGTAAATACATAAGCGAAACGTCAGCTTTGATACAATAGTTTAATGATGCAAAGTACTTCCATCATTTTTCAAGTCAAAATCTCTTGCGGATGAAATATCCTTTTGCAAACATACCCAAAGAATTTAGTTCTAGTTTTCTGCAATGAAGCAAATGCATTTGCTTTTGCATTCTTGCTCAAGCGTTCCATCCTATTGCTATTTTTTCCGAGTTTTCTAGAGCATTTACTCGTTCTTTCATTATAACCTTATTCAGGTTGGTTGTAAAGTATTGAAATCAAAATGAAAGAATGTGAACTTCTAAATGAAATTAGTTTTTATTCAATATAATCTCCTCAACTTCAATACACTTATTCCAATGATCCTGCAATAATTTTATTCCATCTCTATAATGATTTTTGAAAGTCTGCAAAATACTGTTCCACGACTGAAATAGCTTCTTCATTCGATGAAAACGCTTTCCACGAACGAATTGTTTCATGTTTCTGAAGAGGTAGTAGTCCCGACAATATCCCAAGTGTTACATTCGTTTCTGCTCTCCTCGCTTTTACACAGTTATGCATAGTTCTGAAGATACTTTCTCTTAAATTTTAATACAAATGGATTATTTTTCACCAAAGCAAAGGTGAAGTCAGGAGCGTGGAAGGTAAAGAGAAAATAAATAACCCATCAGATGCAACTCAGAGTAATTCGACACGCTAAATAACCCGTTGGATATTTTATTCCTCCTCCCCCCTAGCCCGGGATACGCATTTTTTCAATAATTTTAAATTTTTTTTAAAGTCATTGTGGGTAATACAGTGTGTTCACGGATAACGGTAACAGTGAATAATTTTTATCTTACTAGATAAAAAATGAGTTTAAATATTTTTTTATTCAACTGGAAATTTACTATCTGAAACTGCAGAGGTCTATTTTTGTTGTACTTCAAACTCAACCGAAAGTGTACCTGAATTTTTTTTAAATGGCAACATGTCTTTTTTGCATTTTCGCAATTTGCAGTTTTTCTCTGTAAATACATATAAAATTATCATAAGGTTACATGAGAAAATATTCCAGAAAAATACAAGATTTAAGCAAATAATAATACTTATCAATTATTTACACATACTAGGTATATATGGAGTGCTATGACTATTATTGCTTGCTTAAATCTTGTGTTTTCCTGGAATATTTTCTTATGTAACCTATGACAATTTTATATATATTTATAGAAAAAAAAACTACAGATTGCAAAAATGTGAAAAAAGACATGCTTCCATTTGAAAAATATTCAATACACTTCCGGTTAAGTTTCAGAAACTGCAGAGGTGTATTTTTGTTGTACTACAAACTTAACCGAAAGTGTACCTGAATTTCTTGTTTTAAATAACATGTCTTTTGCATTTCGCAATTTGCAGTTTTTTCTGTAATACATATAAAATTATCATAAGGTTACATGAGAAAATATTCCAGAAAAATACAAGATTTAAGCAAATAATAATACTTATCAATTATTTACACATACTAGGTATATATGGAGTGCTATGACTATTATTGCTTGCTTAAATCTTGTGTTTTCCTGGAATATTTTCTTATGTAACCTATGACAATTTTATATATATTTATAGAAAAAAAAACTACAGATTGCAAAAATGTGAAAAAAAGACATGCTTCTATTTAGAAAAATATTCAAGTACGCTTCCGGTTAAGTTTGAAGTGCAAAAAATACACCTCAGCAGTTTCTGACAGTAAATTTCCAGTTGAATAATTAAACTCCTTTTTGTATCTAGTCTATTATATATTTCTCAGGTGTGTGTGTGTGTTCGTGTTCTTTGCGCTTCTGATTGGTTCGTTCATTTATTATACCAACCCAAAAGAAAAAATTTTTCGACCAATGAAATAGTCGAATCGAGATATTCTTCCAACTTCAAACACAAGCTTGCTATTCAGATTTTTATCAAAGAAGAAAAATTTTATAAGCATTAATTTCTTTAAAAAATGAGGTTGTTTAAGCTTTCTCAACAAGAGGCTGTATTATCACGTTATGGATTTCGTTAAACCGATAATCCCCTATGTACCAACTACAATTTATTATATATATAAATAATTATATATATCATCATATCTATAAACTAAAAAAGAAAAGATGTCCGAAGTCGCAAAATTGTGTTTAGTTACACCATTTATAACTCGAGAACGGCTGAACCGATTTTCATGATTATATGTAAATACGGTCCTGTATTAATTTAGTGTAATAATGTTTTATACAGTGTATATGTAAATAAAGCATAACGGATTAGGTATGGTGAACGGTGATTGGTGAATATTTAATATCTAAAGGTTGGTACATGACACAACCGGCAGATATTAAAGAGTCAGTCATGGACATGGAAATTAATGTAATCTAATCTCTACAATGCCGCGAGCAAGAAGATCGAATCCTTCACAACGAAGCCGTAATGCAAAGACCCCGCTTCGCCCGGGGTCTCATTAAAAAGGTGAAACTCTGCCTTTGTCCAAGATCGACCGCTGCGGATGAAATAAACGCTTGCCTCAAATCATCGACTCTGTGGCGCTATGTAAAAACTTGAGCTGACGACAAACATGCGAGTTGCATTGCTAAATGATCCTTCTGCCGAAAAGTTCTCTAAACAATTGCTGGATATCGGTAATGGCCGTATTCCTGTCGACGAATCGAGCGGATTGATTTCGTTTCCGCCGAATTTTGCAATTTTGTCTCAACGAAGAACGAGCTAATTAGTAAAGTGTTCCCGGATATCATTGCTAACCACAAAAATTACAATTGGTTGAGTGAACGAGCAATTTTAGCAGCAAAGAACAAGGATGTAGATGACTTAAACATAATAATTCAAAATCAAATTGTTGGTCCACTGCATTCCTTCAAATCTATTGACAGTGTAACAAACGAAGACGAAGCAACTAACTATCCCACTGAATTTCTAAACTCACTGGATGTGCCTGGCTTACCACCGCACAATTTACTACTAAAAGTTGGCTCGGTTGTCATCATGCTTAGAAATCTGAACCAACCAAAGCTATGTAACGGAACGCGTTTGGTGGTGAAAAAACTCATGGGCAATATAATTCACGCAACGATACTTAAGGAAAATTTAAGGGTGAGGAAGTTCTCATTCCGAGAATTCCGATGATACCAACCGATATGCCATTCGAATTTAAACGAATTCAATATCCGATTCGTCTTGCATTCGCCATGACGATAAACAAATCGCAAGGCCAATCCTTGAATGTTTGTGGACTGAATATAGAAAGTAGTTGATTTTCTCATGGTCAATTGTACGTAGCATGTTCACGTGTAGGCAAACCATCCGCTTTATTCATTCTCGCCCCTAACAATAAAACCAAAAAAATAGTGTATCGCAAGGTCCTTCAATGAAGATAATTGACGCGAGTGCAACCCATTCAGCACATGGTTGCTTTGCTGTACGTGAATTAGTTCCATTTTGAACTTTTATTAACTTTTTTATATTAAAATAAAATTTATAAGATTAAGAATCACCTAATAACTTAACACAACATTATTATTAATTCTAAGGCGGTACGAAGTTTGCTGAATAATTATTCAGTCTACCCATTTAAATTCTTTTTAAGTCCAAGAGCCTAAAGTAAAGTACTTCAGACAAAGGCAGAGTTCCACCTTTTAATGAGACCCCGGGCGAAGCCGGTATCCAGCTAGTAAGATATAAAAATCATTCGCTGTTACCGTTATCCGTGAACACACTGTATAGCTGTTGATATTGAAAAACAATATAAACACAAAAGTCTAAGTACAAAAATTTAGCTCCTTTAACAAAATTAATTAGAACTCCTATGCCACGCAACTTGGGAAATTATGCAAAAAATTTGTTTTAATAAAATAAAAATAAAGCTTTTCTGTGTGTTTATCCATCTTTATATACTAATGTCCCAGTTGATTTGGTTATCCAACATATCAAAGTTAGGATTTTCCACGCACATACTAATCTATCTAACTATCGGTCTTTTAAACGTTTTACGACGTCTTCCGATTCCTCTATATTTTCAAGAAGGTAATAGCATTTAATATCTCAAAGATGTTGCTAGCACCTTGTGAGAGGACTACCAGCTTTAGATGCCTTCCGAAGCATGGAGACAACCGCACAAAGTGAGCTCTACCCGGATTCGAACCGGGCGCTATACGTTAGCAGTTAATCGCGCTAACAACCAGGTCAGTGATAATAATATTGTCAGTGATCATCATAATGTCGTCATTTATTGATACTTATTTGTCAGCGACGTCATATGCCCAATAACTGTCGTACACACGACGTCACTTTTAAGACAAACATTTAACGTTATTAAAGAACGTCCTTAGAACGTCCATGTTTAGTCATTACTAAAAACATACTCATGATGCATCTACTGGGTGACATGTATGTATTAATACAACTTTTTTCGTTCGTAAAACTTCATTTTCAGCACAAAAATTAAAAATTTTTTCCATGGTAGGGTGATAGCACTTTTGACATTATATATAAAACAATTGATTCTGATATAGTTGGTTATAGTTTGTCATAGTAAACATGACAAGTCTACGCGACATTATTGTTACTAAATTTAATTCAGGTATAGCCAAGGGTGATATTTTTCGGCAAATGAACCATCTCAATGTGACTTGAGTTTACATATATCGTACCACTAAAAAATTTGCTGAAACAAGCTCTAATAAGAATCAAAAAAACTGGAAGAAAAAGATCAATAAGAACACAAAAAACATTAAGATTGTACGTGAACGTATATGACGTAATTGTAACCGCTCGGCAAGGAAAATGGCTAAAAACATACAAATTAATCGCGAATGTGTTTGAAAAATACTTTTTGACGACCTGAGATTAACAGCCTACAAGAAGAAAAAAGTTTATGGACTCACAAATGCTACTATAGCGAAGAGGTTTTAAAGAAGTAAGTTAATATTATCATGGCACAGTGGTGACGAAATAATTTTCTCAGATGAGAAATTATTCATTTTGCAAGCGACCTACAATGCACAGAAGGATAGGATCTGGAGTGTTTTGTTGAATGATGTTCCCAACAACATTATTATTGCTTCCAGCAAGATGGAGCTCCGTCGCACACGGCTAGTCATGGTGTTAAGAGAATTTAACAGATTTTATTGCTAAAAATGAATGGCCACCAAACTCACCAGATTTAAATCCTCTGGATTTTTCAATTTGGGGATATATGCTACAACACCTTAAGGATTACAAATACCAAAATCTGGAAGAATTTAAGAAAGTAATATCAAAGATATGGGACTTAATACCGCTTGATGTTGTGCGTGCCGTTTGCAATAGATTTAAAAAGAGACTCCGGTTAGTTGTTAAGGCAAGAGGCAAAGCAATTGAATAATTTTATTTTTATATTACACCTGTAATAGCAATGTTTCATTTAGGAAAGAATAAAATTAAATTAGTTAAAAATTCTTATGCCCGTTTTCACCAATAAGTTCCTAACGTTAGGAATTGGTTGGCGAAAACGGGCATTATTACAGATATAACTAAAAACATTTGTATCAATACAAACATGTCACGCTGTATACGTAATGATTTTTTTGTTTAACGCTTAGATTACGGCTGTCAATAGCATTACTTTTTAACAAATAAAAACCCTACCACCAAAAGAGGGAAGTTTTTATGGATTTGCATATCTGTGGATCTATCTAACATAATATGCACTTACGTTTTTTTAAGAACAGGGTTAATTTCTTTAATACTGCCCATTTTAACGGTATTGGATAGGTCAAAAAATGCATTGATAATTCTTATCTTCGTTATTTCCAAAGAAAACCTGCCTTATATTCTAGCTCACCTGGATTCTGGATTTTAGGCGCCCTAGCTTGTCTACATTCGGTTTCTCTTACCCATCTGCTGGAATGCAGTTTTGTGATATAATATTGTTTTAAAACGGTATCGAAAGTTTTGACAGATGGCACAATCATCGGTTCATGGTCGCAGGAGATACCGGTATATAAATAAATATTCAAATACAAATAATTCTCAGAGACAATTATTTTTTATTAAACAAATACACAGAAAGTTTAAATATGAGTACCTATTTGAAATTGATAGAAAAAAGTTTAAATTAATTAATATTAAAAAATTGGTTATAGGTTTAAAAAATCAATAATGTTAAGTAAAAGAACGAAAATACGTAAAAAAATTTATGTGAAATCTTATAAAATTTTACTGATTTTCTCCTGGTGGAAATAGTGGTATTAATAGAGGAGTTAATATTAATTCGAAGGGTACAAATATATTCTGGATATATTAACATAAGAATACATTAAGATAACATAGATAAACTTCAGCATTTTACGTTGAAATTAAATTTTGAAGCAATTTATTAAAACAATGGTAGACAAATTTAAGCACTAAATTATTATGTTATAATAAATTTATATTATTTTCTTATTATTTTCAAAAAAAATGGTTTTGTGGGGACGAGTTTTCAAGGGGGCCCAAAAATAAAATCATGCACGGGGCATAAGATTCCTAATTACGGCACTGCATTAGTTATATCTCGTAATAGTATACTTATCTGCAGAGCTTAGAAATAGGCGAGAAGCGATTTTACTCTACAAACGTCATAAGTTGTTGTTATAAAGTTATAAAATTTTACTGATTTTCTCCTGGTGGAAATAGCGGTATTAATAGAGGAGTTAATATTAATTGAAGGGTACAAATATATTCTGGATATATTAACATAAGAATACATTGAGATAGCATAGATATAAACTTCAGCACTTTACGTTGAAATTAAATTTTGAAGCAATTTATTAAAACAATAGTAGTCAAGTTTAAGCACTAAATTGTTATATTACAATAAATTTATATTGTTTTCTTATTATTAAAAAAAAATGGTTTTGTGGGAACGAGTTTTCAAGGGGGCCCAAAAATAAAATCTTACACGGGGCATAGGATTCCTAATTACGGCACTGCATTAGTTATATCTCGTAATAGTATACTTATCTGCAGAGCTTAGAAATAGGCGAGAAGCGATTTTACTCTACAAACGTCATAAGTTGTTGTTATAAAGTTTTTGGTTCATGGTTACATTAATAATTATCATTATCATATTAAAAAAAAATAATACCACACATAACGTGTTTATAAACTTGTCAAGGTTCGCATAGTTTATTTTGAACTAGAGACTAAAAACGCAGGAAGTTTAAAAATTATTATAAGTCATTCAAACATTGAAGATATTATTATATTTTATTGATATAGATAATTCAAGAAATAACAATTCGTTGTCATAGTTACCGGTGTTAAATCAAGCAACATCTTGGTTATTGAGAATGCGCAGATGAAAGCTGAATGTTAACCTGAGAATCAGCTGTTTGTCATTCGTTTGCGATCGCGAGTGTTGTGATCCTTATCCGTTTTTGTCAATATATCTATAAATTTTTGATAACAATGCTGTTATCTCGCTTAATTTTTAACTGCGGGTTATAGCAAAAAATTAATTTAATGTGCGCGTAAAAGAATACTTCAAATCTGTGTTTTTCTAAGAAGAAAAACAACAAAGAACATCTACAATGACCAAGGTAAAGAGATTTGCTTTATTATTGTCATAACAATCGAAACAAAACAAGCGGTACGAACCTTTTGTTTAGAATAATTTGTTTTTTGCCTGGATATTAGCACAATTTGTTTTCTCTCGCAATATTTATTTTTGTATTTTCATCACATCTTGTTATAAGAATAGACTTGATAGCTGGTTGTTTTTAGGTTTTACTATAGTTTAAATAATGTTTGAAACTGAAACAATTTTTGAATTTCAGAATTCCTCCTCCTCACTACGTCAACGCTTCAAACCTCAGTATCCTAAAGATGATTCAAAAAATAATTCTTACAGTTCTAGAAGAGGCGGTGAAGATGCTTACAATGAATTTATATCCACTTCATATTTTTTTGCACTCCTAGGACTTATGATAATAGTTCTTATATCTGCAATAATAATTGAAAAACAACTGCCAGTTGGTTTAAAGACTGTGGATGAACAGGAACATCCCGATAGATTTATTTCCGAGAGGGCTTACAATATTTTAAAGAATTTAACTGCGCTAGGTCCACGTCCTGCTGGCAGTTATGCCAACGAAATTTTAGCTGTGAGTTTGTTAAAAAAAGAAATTGAGGATGTAATAAAAAACGCCAAAGAGCAAAATGTGATACAGCTAGATATTCAAAAGGCAAGTGGAGCTTTTCAATTAGAGTTTTTAGATGGCATGACAAATGTCTACCGAAATATGCAAAATTTGGTTGTAAAAATTGGATCTCGTATTAATTCTCCTCACAGTTTACTTTTAAACTGTCATTTCGACACTGTGGCACATAGTCCAGGTAATCTTTATCTTGTATAAACTGATATTTTAAAGTAATTTTAAGTGAAATTCAAATATTTCATAATAAACGATAAGAAACTGATAAAGCTTTAAATCTTAGGTGTATATAGATCTTTTGATCAAATAGTTGTTTTACAATATTTACTTATCGTAGCTTAGCCCACCTTTTCGAATTCCATCGACTTAGAAAATAATTTTTAAATTTAATTTCTCCATAATTTTTTTTAATTGTATGAATCATTGATTTAAATGAAGGTTTATTATTATCACTTTTAATTTATATAAAACAATGATTGTATTAAATTAATCAAAGTGACCTAATAATAAAAGCATTTAATATTTTTCAATTCATTTTAATCCGTCATTATTAAGGAAGCATTTTACAAGTTTTTTAAAACCATCATAAAGATATGCAAATCAAGTACTATTTTTTGTAAATATTTTTAAAAGATTCACTTCAATTAAGTACTTGTATTTATTATCTATAAACCAAATACAGTTTAAACTTACTACTTGTTTCATACTACTTTATTTGTATATAATATGTAGGTGCCTAGATATATGGTACCGGAATTTATTTTCGAAATAAATTACTAGCTGCATTTTTTAATTAGCTCCATAAATTCTATGCAAATTGGCATGTCCAAGTAGAATTCCATCTTAATTTTAAATACCTCTAATGCTAAATTACTAGTTTCTTGCTTTGGCTGCGTTTCATGGCTTGGCAGGTGATACTCTAAAATAAACTGGTATTATAAGTCAATATGTACATATTAAAAATTAAAACATGCATAAAATAAAATCAAGGCATAATCTACTTTAATAATGCTATTTGAAGGTTAATTCTATAGCGCTGAAGTAAACCAAGACCTGAGTTTCTAACCAAAATCTTTCTATCGTTTTTTGATTGAATTTTTTTTAACGAAATAAAATAAATATCAACATGCAGTTTTTTTGTATTCAATTTATTAATGTTTCAACTACATTTCATAACTAAAAACAAGAATAAAAAGTCGACTACCTTGGTCAAATTAATTAGTGCAGTCCGGACAAAATATACACATGGTGATGACCCTGTGACGATCCAAATCACAGCAATTTAAATAATTGAGAATTGCAATTAAATTAGTTAGAGAATTAATCTAAATTTAATACAAAAATTAAAAATAACAAGATTGTGTCATATCGAAATCAGAATTTCTTTTTGAATCTGTTTTTTTATTCAAAAAATAAAATTACAATATTTTTTTATGGGGTTTTGGTCCATCCTCCAACTAAATGTGTCTATTAAGAATAAAAAGGCCTACTCAAATTGATTCATAAGTTTTAGAGCAATCCCTGCATATGCTGTTTCAAGAAAAATGAGTTAAGTTTTCTTTATCAGAAAATATAGTAAATTTTAATTTTTTGTTAGACAATAGTAGAATAGCAAGAATTTATATAAACAAGTGTATGCAACCAAAGACATTTGTTGTTCGCTTTATGCATTCACTGTGCTATAAATGCACGTAAGTCAGGTAATTTTTTGAGTTTCAAAAATCTTTTACAGGCACTTTAGACATCTCAAGAATCCAAAAACAAAATGAAAAGGCAAAGCAAATTATTACAACATGCAAATTTACAAATATTTTTAAATTATTAATTTATTACGTAGATATACTGTTTAAATTTTCTGCAATTTTAAAATTACATAACAAAGGATAACAAGGGATATGGTTTTGGCATTATATTGCCTATAATTTATAAAAAAAAGTTACTACTGTATTGCTTGCCAAATAAAATAAGTGTAGACATTATTATTGTAGTCCGAAGTCCAATCACTCCACACCTTGGTCTGTTCGAAGTGTTATAACTCAAAAAATACTTCGGATATTAATTAATTTACCGCATTTACTTTCAAGTTTTAATTTATTTATTAAAATTAAAAAAAACATTTTAATAATTTTTAGCTAAAAGAGGTGTACCTATTATTGTTTGTATTGCTTCCACCCCTTTCAAGGAATTATTCTATTAAAGCTAAATTCTACAAACTGCTTTCCATCTAATTCTAAACACTTGAGCTTTTCTGGTAATACTACAAGTAAATATAATCCAACTTAGCATTTATGTGAAAGAATCTTTAAAATACATAAATAACAATCGTCATAATATATTTTAATAGCAATCATTTTATATTTCAACTTACTATTAGCTTGCAATGTAGACCTTTTTCTTTAGAGAAAGGATTCAGCATAAGCCCTCGTGGTTGCTGTAGACTGGGTTGGGAAATGTACCGGTGACCATGCTTTATTATTAATGGTATATTTAATTGGGAAGTTTTGACAGTGCATCACAACAACTCCAGGTTTTAGCTAGATTATAATACTTTTTTTTATATTTATACGTTTTGTTTATTTAATTACGAGTACACCTTTTAGGTATTTGAAACACTGATGTCTGTTTGTACGACATTTTAATTATGGCGTAAACTTAACTATAACTTATAATTACTGCATGAGTGTAATTACAACACACGGGCATGAGTATGGTAATAAATGAGTATTTGAAACACTTTTGCTGAGAATTATCAACAGCTGACGTTCCAGGAGTTTTGTTTATAAAAGAATATACTTACATGGTAGCCCTCAAAAACAGAACACTCTGTATAATATGATTTTAAGTTTTGCACGTTGCGCAAATACACAACTTCTAATTCAAAATATATTTGATAGTCAAAGGAATTGTTTTAATTTATTAAATTTAAAAAAAAGATATTATCGTAATGTTAAACTTAAATTTATAATTCAAATTAATGGGACGATTCTCTAAAAAGTTGTGTAGGTTGTTAGCACAATGTTGTTGACATTATAAAATTATTAATCGTAAATTATTCAATGGCAGGGTAATAAATGTAGGAATGTTTTTGTGACATGAGCGGGTAGAGAGTATCGTAATTAATTGGAGGAAGAAATCACTTTTTATATTAAATTTTTCCCGCAAAAATAAATCATTTTAGACGATTTTGCTTGGATTTGAGCAAATATTTACATGAAATTTAAAAATTTAATCCAACAGTTTAAAGTAATAATGACATTTATTGTAATTGGTCAACTATTGCAATTATTCAAGCCTTTTTGGTATATTATTCAATACTCATAGTAACGAATTATTACTCTACACTGTGATCAATGACCATTATTAATTTAAGAAAAACGCAGGTGTAAAGAACGTATTATTCACTAGGAGCAGCAAAAATAAATGACATTGACCAACTACTCAACAAGTAATATTGATTATCTTTCATTTTTAAATTACATTAAATAGCAAACTAATAAATACATATTTTTGATTTCTTGTTGCAGGTGCAAGTGATGATGGTGCAGGTTGTGCTGTTATGTTGGAAATTTTACGTGTCATGTCACAATCAAGTCGAATTTTACGTCACAATGTGATTTTTTTGTTTAACGGTGGTGAAGAGAACTTCTTACCAGCTTCGCATGGTTTTATTACACAACATGAATGGGCTAAAGAAGTAATTATATTAAAATCTAATTGTTAAACATTAAAAAGTTTTATCGCCTAGGTAAGAGCCTTTATCAACATAGAAGCTTGTGGAGCAGGAGGTCGAGAAGTGCTGTTTCAAGCAGGTCCTAATCATCCTTGGATTTTAGAAACTTATTCGGAGGAAGTGCCTTATCCGTATGCTTCATCAATGGCTCAAGAAATATTTCAAAGCGGTATAATACCTGGCGATACGGATTATCGTATATTTAGGGATTTTGGCAATTTGTCTGGTATTTTATTAAATTTCTTGTCTAAATTCACTCTCTGATTTGGTACTTTTAGGGTTAGATTTTGCTTGGTCGGCAAATGGTTACGTGTATCATACAAGATTTGACACAATAGATCAGATTCCATTAGGTACATTGCAACGGACAGGCGACAATATTTTAGCTCTGACTCGAGGAATGGCTCAAGGACACCAATTATCGAATATCGAGAGTCATCGAGCAGGAAATTTAGTTTATTTTGATTTTTTGGGAGCTTTTGTGGTACGGTGGCCCATGTTAATTGCCGATTTAATAAATCTTAGCAGTGTGATATTGTCGTTTTACTCAATTTATGAAAGTGCAAAGAAGACATATAGAAGTGATGGTAAATTTATTTTTAAATTTTTTTTTTAATTTTAAATTCTTTATAATTTTAGTTATTTCAAATGCAAAATATGTACAAAAGCTGTTTCAATGTTTGGGTGCAATTTTAGCATCGATATTGGCTTCTTTCTTAGTCGGACTTTTTATTGCATTACTTTTAAATGCGCTGGGGCGTACAATGAGTTGGTATGCACGTCCATTTTGGATAATATTTTTGTACATAATTCCAACAACTTTTGTTGCAATGGTAGTGATATCATTTCATTCAAAGTCTACTAACAAAGTAAGTGGAATTTTTTATGTCTTTTTTATTTCTGTTTTAATTTAAAATACTTTTTCGATATGGGTCTGATATTATAAATTGGTGCTTATTTTTGATAGGATATAACTTCTTCACCTTGGACGGTATTTAAATTGTATTATGATGCTTATCAACTTTTCTGGACAATTTTATTACTAATTGGTATAATATGTAGAATTCGTTCAAGTTTTGTTCCTCTTTTCTGGGTTATATTTCCTTCTGCTGGTGCCTTAGTTACATCTAAATTTTTTAGTTCTTGGAGAGGTAACATCTTGAAAGCTAAAAATAATAAATTATAATGAAATTTTAATTTTAGGTGGAAAATGGCTCTTACTTTTTATAGCCTACATGGGCCTGCCTTTTGTGCAATGTGTATATTTTATGTTAAGTGCATTATACCTTTGCATTCCAATAATGGGTAGATCTGGAGCTGGATTTAATTCTGAAATTTTAATTGCAGTTTTAGTATGTTTCTTGTTTTGCTTGTTACTGAGCTATGTTGTTCCTATAATTTTGTTGGTACGAAACTCTGCAAGAGTTTTTAGTGTCCTTTTGGGAGTATTTCTGTTAGCTTTAGCTGTGTTAATACTCACCCCCCTTGGTTTTCCTTATTCTGGAGATCCAACTGCTCCGGCACCACAACGATTTATGATTGCTGTAAGTTATCAACAACTGATGCACCTCAATTGAAAAATTAATTAGTTTTTATTTTAAGCATACAAAAAGAATGTTTCATGATGCAAGTGGTAATGTTTTTAAACAGGATTCTGGTTACTGGTTTGCTGATATGGATATTAATAGTCCTCATAGTGTGGATCGTTATGTTCCTGAAGTTAGAAGAGCAAAACGTGTCGATGAAGATTGTGTAAATCATTTATACTGCGGTTTACCTTACATTGTACCTGTGCAAAACTTTATTTTTGTAACACATTGGTCTGAAGGTCCTATGCCACTTGTCAATAATACCGCTACTATTGAAGTTTTAAAACGTGAGAAAATAAGTAATGGTGAAAGAATTATAGTTTCAATATCAGGTATGTTACGTCTTTAGATAATTTTAAGATAATATTCAAATTCATATAATTTGTTTAGGTCCCCCTCATGTTAGCATAATGGTTTCTCCGGTGTTGGGAGTAACACTAAAAAGTTGGAGTATTGTTGAAGGAACTCCGTTAGCTGCAACACCTTTATGGAATCAGAGGCAAACATATTTTATTTATTACTGCTATGCAGGAGATCCTCAATCCTTAATATTGTCGATGGATTTTCAAGTAAATTTCATTTTATATGAAATTCAGATTAACCATTTCATCTTTTTTTAGATTCCCAAAGGTCATACTGGCCCAATTATTGATATGGCATTATCTGGACATTATCAGTTTTTCCCCATATCTGCTGAATTCACAAATATGTTAAGAAAATTCCCCCCTTGGACCGCAATTACATATTGGTCAGCTACCTATACATCTTGGATGTTATAATTTAAGTGTTGAATTTTATAAATTTTATTTTAAAATTAAAGTTGCAGTTACTTAAAAAATTCTAGTCGGAAAATGCAAATGCTCCCAAATTGAGGGCTAATTCTGTCAACTTATAATTTTAAAGAATAAACTGTGGTGTTCATTTTAAAAATTAATTATTAAGATTTTATATGTAAGCGTTTTAAAAAGTTAAAAAATCTACTTTTATTATATTTGTATTGTTAAATATTATTTAAGGGAAGCAATTGTGTTAAAAACAATCTTATATTACATCAATGATGTATAACATGTGGCCCACCTGAACTTTTAAAGTGGTCGTTTTCTACTATGCACATTTCAACAAATCACAAAATGTGTAAATCAAACGAAGAAAAAATTATTTTTTGGTTCTTGGATCTATTGTGCCAATAGACTGCAAGATTTCTTTGTAATCATTTGATTGTGCAAATTGTTTAGCTTTATTAATTCAACAACTAGAAAATTATTTAGCTTATTTGCATAATCAAAGGATGAAGAGATAATTGAATAAATTAATATAGTGAAAATTTTTAAATTTATAGGGAACTTAAAAATGGTAAAATTTTTCTTCTTAATTATTTACACAATTAAACGGTTACTTTATTGTTACCAAACATAACATTTGTATATGTTAATCTATCAACATTTTGTTAACAAGTAATAAAATTCTGCATTCTGGATAATCAAATCATAAATAAGTTAATGTAAAGAATCACATCGGAATATTAATGTAAAACTCGAATACCATCTTGGAAGGTTACTTACCTTCATTCGCTTAACTCTTTAATAAAATTGCAACAAATATTTTTTGTTGGTAAATATTTTAAAATTGAGAGTTAATTTTTGAATTTTTCCAAATTATAGTCAATAAAGTATTTAGATTTATGCATTCCTTTAAGTTAAATTGTTTTTTTTTTAATAGTTCCAAAAATTTTCATTACCTAATAATAATTAGAATAGACAAATTACCTAATACTTACAGATTAATTCATTAGAATGCAGTGCATAAATTTGGAACTTATAATTTTAAATTTCTCTGTATATGCACTTTTTTCTTTAATTAATCTGAAAAAATAATAATTTTGGTAATTATACATGCAGTGCCCAAAGCTAATTATTAGAGTAGAAATTTTATATAGATTAAATATTACATAATTGCTCACATTAGAGTGAAATATAATTAACATAGAACTGATAGAGAAATATAGACTTCATAGTTTTCTGAAAAGTTCATAATCATTTTCAATTAAAGTACTACATCAATTAGGTATTGAAACTCAATTTATTATAAGCAATTTTTACAATTTGCATGCATATTTAATTACCTTGCTTAATTCAATATAATATATTCGGCTTTTTTATGAGCAAACTCTAGTGATAATCTTATGTCGATTTTTGAAGTTTTAGACATATCAACCTTTTTTAATTATTTTTTATCGAACTACCATTCCTCGAAATTTGTATTATTAATTACAATTTATATCTCTATTTTTGTTTAAATTACATACAGGGTGTGTTGTATGTTATGTAACTAATATGTTTTGTTTTATAAATTATATGGTTATTTATTGTATTTTTTATTAGAACTTTCGTTTTTTATATTTTGAAGTTTTAGTTAAAATTAGGTCTATGACTGATTGATTATTATTCTTATGAATTTTTAATAGGCATTGAATTTCAATATGTGTATTCTGTTTTTATGGAGAAAATCTTTCATTACATTTTAAACATTTTCTCAGTTAAATACCCACAGGTGTATAGGGAAAATAAAAGCAAAACTTGATTCAACAATAGAAAATTGTTGATCAACCAACTGACGCATTATCTTCGCATAAAAATTAATATACCTATTATAGCTTGTAATTTAAAACACAACTTTGACATTGTGATAACTGACACCACGTACATGTTCTTGTGAAAGTATAAAAAATTACAATTGTTACAAATATTTTAAGCAACTGTGTTGTTTGTTGCAAAAATAATTTTTTACTTTAAAGCATACTGTTAACATTAAAATGACAATTTATGTTTTTTACAATAAAATACGACACTTGCGCATAAAATTTCTTTGTTAAAGTTTGAACAAGTTGTATTCAAAAGTCAATAAAGCAATTTGCATTTAATTTTGCTTTTTATTATATTATTTAACAAGTATTTACAGTTTTAACTGTATCTTGCACATCCTACATACTAAGCTTTTTGTTTTCCTAATCTCTTGTGACCTTTGGAGTTCATAACATTTTGGGGATCTTTCTACTAAATTAATTTTTTATCTTGCCTATTCTATTCTTCCTTTTACCTCTTCTTTAAACTTTCTAATAATACACCTCAATACTTCGTAATTATTCGACAGATATAATATGTTTCTATATAGGTTACATAGTACGTACAGAAACATATCCAGATGACCTTCAAACTTGTATTTCTAGTCAAGTCCAAAATCAAATTTTTATTGCTATTACTACATTGTGACGTAGCCAAATGATTTCTCTGGCTAATTTTGTTGTTAATATTTGCTTTGCACCTATATATGGAGCGAGTTATCTCCAAATATTTACTGCTTTCGACTACTTCTGTTTCTAATAAAAAAAATTCGTTTTAATAAAGTCAAACTAAAGTCATCATTTCCTGAGTGAGTCATAATGCAGGTATGGTGTCGACGTGTTGTAAATAATTAAAAGAAATAATTGGTCTTGAATTACGACAGATTCTACCTGATATCACAAATCTTTCAAAAAATTCAAATTGCAAGGATGTGGTTTATACAACATAGATGGAATGTAATTATAGAGAACATGTTACATGTAGGTAACTCTAGACAAAATCAATATATAAGATCAAAGTTCAAATAAATATTATAACAGAGAGATAAATTTTTGCTAATTGTTTGCAAAGAATAAGAATGGAATTTAATGCTTGCCGTACTAAAATAATTTTCATCAGTTGGGGCCTAAAACTGGGTCATAATTGACCCACAGTTTAAATGACTAATTTATGTTTATTTAAATAATTTTTTGGCTTTACTTAGATATTTCATCTATTATCTTTATTTCGAAATGGTTTTAAACACAAGAAAAGTAAAAATACTGTATTTTATATGGCAATAAAAATTTACAACAAAATGATAAAATTATAAAGTAATGAATAGGTACTTACCGTACTGTAATAATCTTCTACCTTGTTTACTAATACTGGGTCATTATTGACCCACAGTTTAATGATTAATTAATTTATTTTTAATTTAATAACTTTTTGGATTTACTTAGGTATTTTATGTGTTATGTTTATTTTGAAATGGTTTTAAACACAAGAAAAGACAAAATACTGTATTTAATAATTATATAAATAAAAATTACAAAATCTTGGTACAACAAGCGCAGCAAAATGCATGACACTGGCATTATTCTTTGCCCGAATACAGTCACCGCATTGCAATGTGATATTATTTGAAACTGATGCTAATAATAGTGATGAAAGTTTCCGTAATGAAATCTATATCATTATTATACCACAACCGGGTCAGTGATGATCCATGTTGACAAAAACTGAATGCCTTGCTTAAAAAAATTATATTTTGAAATCCGACACCTGAATATCATTTAATATCTAAAAATATTAGAATTCTAAAAAGGAAATTTAATTAAAAAATTTCGTGTGGATTATATTTACAAAATGTACAATACAAGCGTTAAACAATTAAATTAAACATTTGCTTTTCTTAAAAACTAATTTTTTAACAATTAACCATAACTTGGCTTTTTTGCCAATTTTTTCAACTTTAAATTAATATTTTTTGTGAGATTATTACTTGTCCAAAAATTTGTGAATTGCTTTTATGGCGAAAAGACACTGAATCTTTAAAAAATAATACAAATGCCAGGATAATTATTGTAATAAAATTAATAATATTACTACTAATTTTTATAATTAAATGTGTTAAAATAAATTTTATAATATAATTAAAAAAATAATAATTAAATATAATTTTTATGCTTGCATTACAAATACATGGGTCGACTAAAAAGTCGACTATGGGCATAAAAGCGTCAGCTTGCGGTTTGGAACTCTGCTCGCGTTACAATTAATCGCGTGATCAAAAAGTCCAATATCGATCTGTAGACTGTGGGGAAGGCAACGGGAAATCACCCCATGAATTATACTCCCTGGTAAGTTCGTCTTGGCTTCGGCCAAATCAAATCGCCAACGTCCAGGAGACCGGATATGGCACATAAAAGGAGAAGAAAGAATAAATAATAACACATTAATTTATGCTTTCACATTTTTTCTGAATATTAATTGTTGGAATTTCATCTAAACCCCATAGACCCATTATTACACACCTGTTATACTGTGAGCAAATAATATAATATATTTAAAACCATTTATCGTGGGTTACACGACACAATGTCCTATTACATGTCATTTTGTAAACAAGTTTGATACAAAGCACACAAGTAAGTTACCTTTAGTTTCTTCTGAAGATCAAAGATGTAGTAGTATAAATAGCAGCATCATCTTTTCCACTATATGCAGAGGTTCAAATGAAGGTTAAAAATTTGTTTTCATTGGTTGGTTACGCAAAAATATGTGCAAACCTTGTTTACTTGAATTTACTCTGCTTATAGATGACCTGATATTCAAAAGTTTAACTGACTCGTCGTCAATTATCCAAGAAATCAAAAAGTGTTTCCTTTTGTGCAAAAAAATAAGTTCGTTTCCCCGCCCTTCAATGGATAGACTCCGAGGATCGTGAGTCGGCTAAGAAACTTTAAAAATATTAAAAAAACACCAACAAACTACGTCGTAATTCTTGCTCTGAAGATAACAAAACGGTAGATGTAAATTTCACAATCTAAGACAAACACAAATACTTAACATTAAGCAATGCAAGTGAATATGTAAACCAATAATCAAACAATCCACATTACTTTCCTATTAAAAACGGAAAAGCAACACAATTTAAAATACAGCTTGATTTCCTGCATGGGAAATACAAAAACAAAAAAATTAGCAGCACTGAAATAATGAACGCTCACCAAAATACAATGGGTCAGCTAAACTAAATATAAACAATGTGCGAATTTAAAATGATTATCTTTTCTAAACAAGTGAAACTGAAAAACCAAAAATATTTTTCTCAAAATCACAAAAAATGTATCTACTACCGAGGAATATTTTAAACAAGCATAATTTTTTGTTGTTCTTATTGAAGTTTGTTGTAGATTTTACAGAAAAAATTTTATTACTTGAAATAAAATGATCAAAAAATCTTCAAAAATGAAAGTTATCTGTAGGTATTATTAGATTTAATTAGATAAAGGGTTTTGCTTTAAAGTATTCTCAGACCTACAAGTGAAATTCTTTAAAAGATCCATTTTAAAACACTCCACATATAAACGAAGCTAAATTTGAATTTAAAGAAAAAAAGTTTTTAAATAAAAATTTATAAAATAGTGTCAATGTTCTATTTTAAAAAATTATATAGATACATTATTATATTTATTATAATTCAAATTATTATACAGTGATAACACTTCTTATTGTGGGAAAATTTAAATAAATTATATGTATATTTGTCAATAATTTGACTGTTAATAAATTTTCTACATTTTGAAGCATTTTTCGTAAAAATTTTCTGATTATTTTATTTAAAAAGAAATAAAATACACCTATGCAGTAACAATAAAACACAAAATAAACTTTAATACAATAAAAAAAAATTTTGAAACATACTTAAAATAATATCTTGCAATATCTTTGTTTTTGCTTTACAATTATTAAAATTGTATTTGCAATTTATTGCTTCTATGCATGATATTTAATCAATTGTATGATATTTATTTGAAAATACAAATTACATCTTAAAATATTATTTAATCTTTAAAATTATTTATATTATTAACCTTTGAAATTAATATTAATCAAATTTTTAAAATTATAAGTTAAATGAACAATAAAATGAAACTTATTTTAAGCTTTAATTTCTGCTGTCATCAACATTTAATAAAAAGCTTCAATAATGTTTCATTTTATTGTTCAAATTTAGTTTCCAAAAATTTGAAATAATTTAATCCTTTAATACTTGGCTATAAATTTGAACTTTTTTTTATAAATAATATGATCTCAAATTCACAAATATTCGTATTTATACAAATGATATTATATATTTCTATACAACTCTTTTGTGACCATTTTAACCGCTTTATTACCATCTTCCTGCAATTTATTTTCCAACAATTTTACAATAAGAAAGATGTTAATAGCAATTTTTTCTGTCGTTTCAAACTATAAGCTTCAAACTTTTGACTCGTAAATACCATCAATATATTTTCTTGGCATTTTTTTTTATATTTGGGATATATAAGATTTAATTTAATTAAATATAATTTTATTATTAATATGTATGGGGTAAATTTGCCTTATTTCGCAATCAGCTCAAATAATATTAAATAAAAAGTTTTCATTTTCATATTGCAAAACTAGTGCCGAACTTTATTTTGGTATATCAGTAATATTAAATTTAGAATTGTTTTCAAATTTAGTGCGATATTATATAAGTTTACATGCAGAGTACTCTGTTTGAACTAAAAATTTGTTTGAAAGAACCGGTGAATGAATTAACATAATTAGCGGGCAAGAACAACCGTTTACACTTTTTGTCGGGCGCGGTCGCCATTGGTCCCTGATAATGACTTACCGATACATACGCATTTTTCCCAACAAGTATTGATAATGAATAAATAAATACTCGAAACTTCAGGCAACATTCAATATTTGTCTTTTACTGACCACGTATAGTTCAACCAATTTTTAACCAACCAAAAATGATATATCAAATTTTTCTTCTAATTATTTGTCAAAGAAAAATTACTTAACTTTGCTCTAATTTAACAGACTTTGTATCTTTGAAATAATCAAGATGCCGAAGGTCAAAAATTGGGCACCTTGATGTTTGTATTTCTTCATCGAAAAGATATACCTTTGTCAAAAGTATATAAGGTTAACTCTGTTTTCTGGTATACAAAATTATTAGAATAATTGTCAATTCAAGCAGTGAACGAAACACGAATGGTATCTATAATTTTTATGCCGACTAGATTTTTTCAGAAACGTTTACCTTTGGAGTTTGAGACGTTTTACAATCTGTTTTATCTAAACTATTTCAAAAAATACAAATATCGCAAAAAATAAAAATTATTATATTTTGGTTAAAATATTCAATCTTGTTAAGGTAAGCGTTAATGGTAGTAAACAAAACAAAAATTTATACAAAGTTTGATGAAATAATTATATTTTAATAAGAAAACTGTTTAATTTTCAAAGTCTTAAGGTTGAAAGTATTTTAAAACCTACGTTTATATCAAATTTCTAAATAAAATTAAAAAAATTTGTAACTCTTCCAATATAGCCTTATAATAATATAAAACTGAAGTGTTTTTAAAAGTAAACACGAAGCATTTTGAGTTTTGGAATAGTACATATCTAAATCAAACATTATTCTCAAATGATCTTCACGTACCTCAATTTTGGCAATTTTTCCACCTCTTAACATCTAGACGACTTTCAAAAATATCTCAAAATTTGCAAAAACATTGGTAACTACATAATGGAATACCTTTTGTAGTCTGTGATGGTAGTACCCTAATATTATCAAATTTACAAAGTTATGGAATCTACTTAGACAATAAATTTAAAAGTAAATCTTAATACAACCAAAATGATACAATAAAATTACATTTTAACACTTTCAATGTAAGCTAAAATTACACACATCAAAATTGCTGGATATTGTCGCTTTTGGCAAACGTAAGTTGGCTGGATGTGACATAGCCGTTATTCAAATACTTTCAGCTATGCCAATTTTCTTGTTTAATTCAATATCTTAATCTAATCAAAAATATATAAAATTTGGAAACTAACCATTGGCACACTAAAACCTTCGTCAATTACGTTTTGTACTCTGTATACAATTCATAATGAAAGTTAGTCAATCAAAATTAGCACCAAAATTTTATTTGAAAACAAAATTTGCAAAGCAAAGTAGGCAATTGACACAAACCGCACCTTTTAACTGAGAAAATTATATGCTGTTTTAACACAAGGTAGGTACCATCAAGACTTATAAAAATGTCTTAGTTTAATTATTCTTTCTGAGTCACTTCCTTCAAAGACACGTGCTCAACGTAAACTGCTACTAGTTTTGATGTGTCTTTATGAATTCTATAATGAAAATTATGGTCAACTCCCACCAGTAAACTTAGGACAGTATTAGAATACAAAATTTTAAACAATAGACACCTTTTAAGTTTCAAACAAAAATATTAAATTAAACATTTATACCCACCCTTGGCTTGAATATACTCCGAGTTAATATAAATTTTAACTATATTTTGCTCGTTAACAATATAGGTATAGACATTTATATCAAATTTAGTAATCTTTTTATCTAAGGAACAACAGAAAATTTTTAAATGAAATGTGGTTTTCATTTATTAGTCGCAAAAAGTTTGTTTCTATATTTTAGTTATACTGAAAATTTTCAGTTGCATCTTACGTGAACATGTAGATCGAACTTTGTTCTATCAATTTTAAATAGGTACAGCTATTATTTAATTTTTTAAACTAAAAATAAATATTGAAAGTGTTTTCGTGGCTAAAACCTGCTAATTGAAAGTCGAAACTCGTACTAAATACCTACCATCTTAAGTATATTTCTACATTGTTTCGTTGGCTATCAATGCTTGGCACATCTTCCTTTGGTGAACGGAAGTGAAAAATACGTGACATAATATTAATTCTTTTATAGTCAAGTATTTTAAGTTACTATCCGTTGCATACAAATATTGCATTCCCTTTTTAAGTTTTTATTCTATTACTTACAATTTATTCAAACTACATAATTATTATCGCCAAATTTATTATTATTCTATTTCTAATATGTATAAATTTAAACGTGTAACTTAATTAAAAAATATTGTAATGAAGATTTACATTACACTATGGTACCTAATTATCACGTACATACCTACATGTTTACCTACTTCTTGTTTTGCAAGTAATTTAAAATTAAATCTTTTTTTTTCAAATTTTGGTTACCTAACTCAATTTAATCAGTTATGGATGGCTTCGGTAATATTTATGATAATGATTCTTCGATTATCGCATACAACTGTACGTAGGTAGATAACATTTTCAATTTTTTTATCAAATTTAAAAACACAATATAGGAAAGTTATGTGTAGATATGTAGATAACTTTGTACATTATAATATTATCATACAGGGTCTTAAATTAAATAAATTCTCAAATGCACTGTTTCGAAGCTATGGACGAAATAAATGTTTAAAAATAATAAAATATTAATGTTTCTTGATTTGATAATGCAATTCTAAACTACTTCTACTTTTCTAATGACCAACGATAAAACTAAATACGACTTTTTTAAATGTTTATAGACTATAGTAACGCAAAACTGTGTATATTTGCATATATTTTGGTAATTATAATTATTAAAACAAATAAAAAATTTCTGTAATAATTTAAACATCATTACTAATTATTACAACCTTATGTAGAAGTATACACAATATATCATTGACGTAGGTAATTACACAAAAAATTATTAGTTGTTTAACCTAATACATTTTTTAATGTATTAAATTTATCGAACCAAAGAAATACGTATCTATTCAGTTTCTTTGTTTAGACAGAAAATCATGTAAATGTTCTACAAGACAATTTGTTACCCTCATCGATATGTGTCAATTTTTAAAAATTCTAAGTAGGTACAAACATATTTTATATTATATCGTATTTCTATAACCACCATAATATAAAATAGCATAGAAAATAGATAATAATAATTATTTGTGAAACTTTCGGTGTTTTTTAAAAATCTTATCAAAGCCTTCGCAAACTTATACTACCATTATTTAATTACTTTTATTTAATAATAATATTTAATAAATTTATTAATATAATAATAATAATAATAATAATATCTTACAGCCAAGTAATTGGAAAGTCTCTTCGCTTTTTATATATTCGCAGATAATGCGTATATTTATTAAATTAATATTGCACTTGGTAGTAATGCGTTTAACGTGTTTCATAAATGGAGATTTACTAAAAACATATTAAAGCAATTTTGTATACATGCAGATTATCTATTTTTTAAACCTATTCATTACATGTAATAGTATAAGTTTATGAATCCTGCTGCTATTTTCAATTTTAATCGAAGTGTTTTTCCTATTAATGGAGACATCCAGAATGGCGTCGTGAAATTTTATCGTAATTCTTGGAGTAAGTAAAATTGATAATTTAGGAGAATACTTACTCTTTCAGGAACCTATTAGTTTACTTAGGTTTAAGGTCCTATATCTTTTTAGGGGTTGTTAAAAGTCTGAAAAATATTTTTTTGTTCTCCTTCCTATTTACTACATCACATCGGAGTTGATTAGCGTATGATATTTTAATGCTATTTGTATCGTACCAATACAATAAAAATACGTATTCGAAACAAGTTACAATAAATTAAATACAATACAAAAAAAAATTTACTTAAATAATATATAATATTTTTAATATATTCAATATTACATTCTATTTTCTATATTCCCAAGATTATAGAGGTTTTATTGGATTTTAAACCAACAGATAATAGTATTTGAAATAAAATTCATAATATAAGTAAATAAGCTTAAAGATTATATTATAAATAATTGTAAAATGATATTTCGTTATTTAACTTGGCAGTTCTATAGCAAAACAGTTTCTTGATTAGCAAAGCGAACACTTTTTTACTGTTTGTTATACATAGGTGTTGACAAATACAAATTTGTAGTTTTATTTATAATTTGTTATATTTTTTTGTTATTTATTACACATGAGGACGCACGTTTAAAAATATTAAATTAACAAAATATTCAACTATAAAGTAATAGACGGTTTTAGTTCTAGAAAACTAACCGTGCTGTTAACATTCCACGCAACAATAAAAAGCGTCCGGGCCATGGCCATGGTGCAGTGGGAAGCAGAACTTGTGTGGAACGCTACGTGAGTGAACACTGTGGCTTTGATTCGTCTTGCAGCCTCATCCCATTTACCTAGGAGACGACCTTACCCTCACCGATTTGCTTGATTTTTGTTTTACGAGCAGGTTATGACTAGAAATGAAGCGGGCCAAAATATTAGAGCGCGATATTCACCCGTTGCCGAGAAAATCTACTTTGAAAATATCGTCTTTTTCATATTTTATGGGGGACGGCTGAAGGGTCTAGTAATTTTCTTATTGGTATCTGTGGATATAGGGATAACAAAAATACTATATATAAATTAAAATTATAATATATCAAGTTATACCTATATATCGTTTCGACAATGTCTGACTACAAATTCATGGAAACACTGGGCCCTTCGACAGTTGAAGAAATCGAAACCGATGAAGAATCTCTGTATAGTGAAATTTCTAGGAGGCGATTGAAAGATGCGATGGTGTATTGTCAGCAACTCCTTATTGCAAATAATTTAATGGCGCCAGAAGCTTCTGCGGTAATTAGTGAAGACGCTGTGGTAGTAGGAGAAGACATTTACCATTACATTATAACAACGTTAGGAGAAAAGGAATTGTGTCGGAGGACGAAATTTTGAAGAAGTAAAAGAAAATATGACCGAAGATTGTTCTCCAGAGAGAAAAGGATGAAAATAGAAGAAATCGATAATATTCCACTAGATTACAAAATCAAGGTTTCTAATATTGCTAGGCAACATCCAAAGTGGAGCATTAAAACTCTTCAAAAGGAGGATGTTCCCGTCTAAAAGCTTTAAGGATTTGAAGAAATGGAGAAAACAAATTCAAAATGGTGGAACAAAATTTGATAAATTTGAAATTATTGACTCTTGGAGCAATGACAGGTTTGTAGAAGCTCGCAAAACTCTCAACAAGTATCAACAAGAAACTTGCAACAGTGGGCATTATCTGCAGCGGGTCAGTTTGAGAATTTTGAATTCAAAGCCTCTGAAAATTGGGTTGTTCGATTCAAAAGAAGACACCGAATTGGCCAGCGAAAAATAACCAAATTTGTAAGCCAAAGAGAAACCGCGACACTGGAGGAAACTTTGGCTGCCGCTGAAAGATTTCGAATCCAGACTCGTGCGTTGATACCGAAATTTGACAAAGATCTTGTTATCAATACAGATCAGACTGGGTGTCAATACCAGTCAAATTATAACCGAACTCTCGCGGAGCGGGGATCAAAAGTTATTATTGTTAATACAAAGGACATGAACAAGGTCACCCATTCCTATACAGCACAGTATGCCATTACCCTCTCCGGAAAACTATTACCTCTCGTTTTTGTATGCCTACAAGAGGCGACAGGATCATTTGGGCCGAGGGTTAAAATATGTGTAGAAGAATATGCTAGAAAATATAAAATGTTGTTGTAACTTCTTCAAAGTCGGGAAAGTTGACAACATCTTTGTATAAAGATTATTTAACGAACGTTTTTAAGCCATACGTGGGAAAAGAACGTTTTCTACTTATAATCGATTCTTGGGGAGGCCAAACAAATCTAGATCTATACGATGAAGTATTTCAGGATGAAGAAGGTCAATCAACTTGTACGATTAAAGTAATTCCTCCGAAATGTACACCATTGGTCCAGCCTTGCGATGTTTACTTTTATCGACAAGTAAAAATTTTATCAAACGTCTTCAAAATTGTGCACAGTTGATCGAGACACAACGTGAAATCAATTCTCGGAAGATTGCATAAAATACAATCGATAGTACAACATCAGTTGTCCTCACCAATTTTTCGGATATGCTGCAGTACGCGTGGTTTGCTTCCAAGCTCACTGACGAGAGAAATGTTTTCATAAATGTAAACCAAATGTGCTTCCCCATAGAAATTTTAAACAATCCTTGCAAGTGTAAGAAAACTGCATTTATAAGGTGCGCTCGATGTAGTGAAACATATTGCTTTTTGTTTTTACGACGAATATCACCCTGGCTCCTGCGAATTTTCGGATGATTCCTCCGAAGATTAATAGATAAAAATAAGATTTTTGATTTTTAGTACACAGCTTGATATATTATAATTTTAATTTATATATAGTATTTTTTGTTATCCCTATATCCACAGATACCAATAAGAAAATTACTAGACCCTTCAGCCGTACCCCATAAAATATGAAAAAAGACGATATTTTCAAAGTAGATTTTCTCGGCAACGGGTGAATATCGCGCTCTAATATTTTGGCCCGCTTCATTTCTAGTCATAACCTGCTCGTAAAACAAAAATCAAGCAAATCGGTGAGGGTAAGGTCGGTGGTCTCCTTGTTAGTTAGATCAACAACACTAACTACCCCAAATTTAAAATTAAGGAAATAAAAATCTACAAAACCACTTTGAACTTTTAGGTTTTAGATTAGAGACCGGGAGGAGACGCCAGCGTCGAGGTAAATCATTGTTATTCGACGTATTACTCGTAGCTTGGAAATTCAAAAGGTTTCCAGAATTTTAGATATTTTAGGCTAATGTGATGATCTTAAATGCGTATAGTACATTAACGAATAAACAAATTGGTCTTGATTTAAAAAAAAATTATAAATGTCTTCAAACCATTAAAGCAACGGGTTGTCATAACAACTTTTTTGCAGATTGTACGTACAAGGCTGTCATATCATATTTTTTATCTTCTCATCATCTTCTGTTCCAATCCTTAACTGAAATCGGATACAAAAATATCCTCATTGCCGTTCAATCCGCACTATTATAACATCATTCCAATATCGCTGTCGTAGTAATAAATACAACAACAACAACAACAACATAACAACAAATACATACAATAACAAAGGCCTTTTCTTCGATAAAAGAGCTGCTGCACTATTTCTGTCTTTTCTTTTAGTTTAAGTTTTTAGGATTTGCATATTTAATGTTTGTTTAATAAAGTTCAATGCATTTGCAGCAATTTCTTTTTTCCCTTAATTTCCAAACTAAATCTCCTAACCACAATGATCTCTAAAATAAACTAATGGAGCGAGCACTCCGTATATAGCTGTCTGGAACGCCAACGGTCTACAACAACATAGCTTCAAAACCAAAAATGTCCTAATTAATGAAAACATCGATGTATTTCTAATCTCGAAATCTTACTTTACTAGTCAAAGCTACTTTAAGATACACAACTACAACGTGTACTACACCAACCACCCTGGAGAGAGGGCTAGAGGGGAAACAGAAATAATAATAAAAAGCACAATCAGACACATGAACTTGAATTATTTTCCAGAGACTACCTTCAAGCAACCAGTATAGAAGTTGAGGACTGGAATGGCAACCTTACAATTTCAGCAATTTATTGTCTACCAAATGTAAACATCCAGAAGGAAAACTTTAAAGAACTTTTTAACACTTTTGGTCATCGTTTCATGTAGGTGGAGACTTCAATGCAAACATCAAAATGGGGTTTAGACTAACAAAGCCAAGAAGCCGACAGCTATACCATGCAATGTAAGCCCAAAATATTCACCAACTTTCGAATAATCAACTAACTTACTGAACGGATCGAAACAAGATCCCAGATTTTCTTGATTTGTGCAACAAAGGTCTTCTTCCCAGACTACTTCTCCATCAAATCTTCTTTGATTTATCCTCAGACCATACACCCATCATCGTCCACGACCCATTTAAAAAAGGAATAAACTAATTACTCTCTGCAATAATAAAACCGAATGGGAACATTTTAAGTACTCCATCACGCAAGCCCTTAATCAACAAATCTCCACAAAAGAGGAAAGAGACATCAATTATCTGGTAGACCATTTCACCAGAGTCACCCAAGAAGCCGTATAGAACTCGACACCTAAAATGAAGGAGGACTCCTCCGAAATAAAGCCCTATGTTTGTCAAGGACCTTATTCTCAACAAACGAAGATTACGGAAAAAGTGGAAACAACACTAACCACAGACAAAACTTTATACAATCGTGCTCTAGAGTTAACGGAAACCCAAATAAACTAAAAATAAGAAAATACAAAATTACCTGCAAGAACTCTACCCCACACAGAACACCGACTACTCCTTGTGAAAGGCTACCAAGAAAATTACAAGACCACAAACACTTATCCCACTTGTCAAGATGGAAAATGGTCAATGGGCGAGAAGTGACGAAGAAAAGGCTAATACTTTTGCTGAACACCTCAGAAAAGTATTCACTCTTTACCAAGAGAGTGTGACATTAGCGAAGAAGAACTAATTTATCAGTTGCTTAATGCACCTTGCCGATTGGAACAATCAATTATAAGATTCAAAAAAAAAGTGGAACATCGACTAATCCAACACGAAATCTCATCAACAAATGCATCAGGATTAGATCTGATTACCGGCAAGGTGCTGCAGAAGCGAGAGTAAGTCAGCTCATATAACATTCATTCTGCGAAGAAAAACCTACCCACCTGTCACATTTGGTAATCAACTGATCCCACAGACCGACGAGGTAAAGTATCTGGGAATCCACTTAGACCGAAAATTGACGTGGGTACAACATATATGTAGGAACCAAACGAAAACAACTAAACTTAAAGTTGACGAAGTTCTACTGGGTGATTGAAAGAAACTCAGAATTGTCTATACAAAATAAATTATTAATATACAAAACAATCTTCAAGCCTGTCTAGACGTATAGGGCTGCAGCTCTGGGGGATAGCAAGTGCCACACATATTAACAAAATTCAAGCATTTCAAAACAAATCACTGAAGATCATAGCAGGGGTTCCCACATACCATCTCAGCAATGTAGTTCATGATCAGTTAAAAATGCCAACAATTCAGGCAGAAACAAGGAAACAATGTGAGAGATACCAATATCAGCTCATAGACCACCCAAATCCATATGCAGTGGATTTACTACCCCCCCCCCATATTAAGACGACTTAAGTGGCGTGATCCATTTGACCTAATACAAAATGAAAATTAGTGATTTCGGCCGGAAAACATGACATAACCTGCAAAGCAAGATTTTGTATATTGAAAAGAGTGAACTACTGGGCAATCTCTTTACATGTCCCATTCTTCTGATTTACAGTGTTGCTTATTGTTATTTTAACAGATTGTAACTATTCCAAGGATTCAATAAAAAAAAAACGCATAACTTCGTTTGTTCCGTAAATCATGGTAACCGATAACAATATAGAAGGCAAATTTTCATCAAAACCTATTACTTTGCAATTCTTGCAGTAGTGCAGTTGGTTTGCACACGTATTCACATCTAATACGCTCGGGTTCGAATTCACATTGGAGAACATTTTTCAGCACATCATCTCGCTAAACATATGTATACCTAAATTTTAATTTGACCAGCTTCGTTCAACACTTTAATCATAAGCTACTATTTTGACGAATAACTTAGTTATAATTTCTAAATTCATAATACCTATAAATAAACAGGCGTTTACTTATACATTGTAATTGTTGTTGAAATACAATGCATTCCAATACCTTTAGCAATTCTAGCGGGAACTTTGGTATTTATTTAAAGGAAAATGTTATCTGTATGTGAAACCGGTATATTTTCAATTGTGCAGCCTCGTACAGTAGGTTAATTACTATTATTGGTTGACATTTAAAACTTCCTGAAATATGATTGGCCGGTAATATTTAAGTGCACCTTAGTGTGTTTCTCTGCTTTTACAATGAAAAAATTAATGAATAAATTAAATTTTAAATAACAAAAAAAAACAATAAAAATTGCAATCTTGTTTGAAAAAGAAATAGAGATAAATTGTATATGCACACATTTTAAGGATTAGGTAAATATTTCTTAAACGAACGCCATTTTTGTGCAGAAATTGTTTGTACTACTTTTATAAAATATTAAACTTCTTCGTAAAATTAGGTCTGAAAATAAACACAAAAAGATACAATGAAAATAAATTAAGTCATTTATTATCTCTATAGTAGCTTTTCCTACTGCAGTCAGTTTTACCTCTAGGAAATTTTACACAATATTCTGTCGGATATATACAAAATTTAATTAAAACGTATTATAAAGATATTATTCTAATATAAGATTTTCAACAAAAAATATTGTTAATGTCTTCATTTGAATATTTAGTCATTCTTTCATGCTCAATGATGCTACCAATTAGTAAACAATTAAATTATAACATTGTACATTTTTGTGAATTAAAAATTATATAACAGTTAATTAAACTTCAAAGCAACAATTACTGATTTACAAGATTATGTTCCTTATTGACCTTGCCAAACCTTTGCCTTTATTTGATATATGTTCGACCCCTTTCTTAGGAGAAAGATATATCGTTTTGTGATAAGTATAATTTACATTATCAATTTGTCAAATGATCATCGTTTTTCCAGAGAAAAGTTTTAAATCAAATCAAAAAGCTAAGAAGTAATTTGTTTTTTAAAATGCGGCAATGTTTGGATTATTTTGATTTCTACAACTCACGAAACAGTTTTTTATATGTTACAGGAACGCAATGAATGTCTAAGAAGAGGTTTTCATTCATATTCTCATAATGGACCGATTGCGATGAAAACATTTCCATCAGAAGTAACAAATTGAGATTGATTTCTTAAAAATATTTTCAACAAAAGTAAACCTTCAGAAAAAATTGTAATCGGGAGCGGTCCTACTACATACATTACCTATAAGGACGAACATTGACTTATTTATTGAAGCGCCAAAATTTTAAATTTTATATGCATCTGCAATTTAGCATTACAAATTGAAACGCGAGTTTACATTTTTTTTAATAAGCCGAACGAAGTATTTTTGATCCTGTTGCAAGGCAAAAAAATAATTCTTGAATCATCTCTGCGTATAACCATTTTAATTAATAAAATATTTAATTCTTTTAATAAATTTTATAATAACAATTAATTTGTGACACGACTGAAGTTAAACTACTAACTAACGAGTATTACACGTTAATTGCTATTGATTCGGCAGAAATCGATACGTAACCCAATGAAACACATTTTAAGGATGATACACAATATTGAGTTTATTACTAGTTGAAATGTTTCATTATTGTTTAGACAAATTACCACTCGTTGATTAAATGCATTGGGATAATTCTTCAATGAATTCTTTAAATCAATATTGCTGGCGACGTCGGTAAGCGCCAGTCTGTAGACGCATGTCGTCGTTTTCACATCCATTTATGCTATAACCTAAAAATTGTGTTAGTAGTAGCTTTTCTTTTCCGGCCAATATTTACACCATCAAAATTATAAATATGACAAAGATGTGTAAATCGAAATGCGTGGCAATAAAATTTTTCTTGGTGTTGTAACAAAAACTAATTTTTTACCATGTAGACTAACGAGTTTACTCTTATGGTGATATTTAGTGGTGCTTAATTAACAATCCCTAAAACTATAACTTTATCTTCAAGATCTCACCATGTTTCCTCAACAGTCTACTTCTAGTAAGATCTATTTTTAATTGCACGTAGTTTTTCTTCAAGACAGAACCTACAAATTATTTTTTGTATTAAAACATCACATTAATTAAATTGATTTTTAAATTTTAATAGCTGATGCTATTTTTGCAAACAATTAACAAATTAACTACTTGAAATGCTAATTAAGCTTATACTTTTATGATAAAACGTTATTTACAAATTATAATTAAAAAAAACATTACTCAACGTACAATTTCTTGTGTTTTTTTTAAAAAAATGTTTTCTTTATAATTTTAAATTTGTAAATCATTTAATCGAATAACTTTTTGAATTACATTTATGTAATTTAAATCTTTCTTTGTAATAATGCTTAATTAAATCAAAATATCAACAAAACCGCAATAACTTATCGTTAATTTTGCAATTAAAAAATTAAAACCACAACCTATGATACACATAATAATTACGTACCTACTACACATGATTAAAAATAGTAAGCAGCTTTGACGAAGATAACATTTTATAGAGAAGGTCAAAGCTCAACTTTAAATTTAATTTTCCGCCAAATTCTGCTATTAAGCGATTAGTTAGGTACAAAGGGAAAATAGTTCAATTATACGCTTACCTTAGCATAAAAAATGTGTTCATATTAGAAACATATTCCACGTGAATGATTTTAATTGGACTAATTTTATCTATTATTTCAAATTTATCATAATTTTTACTACGAGATATTTAGCAAATTATTAATGTGCTAAATTAAGGTTTCCTAAGTAAACAAAGGTTTATCAAACACATTTTGAATGAAGTTGTTTAATATACAATTTTCCCATCAGCAAATATTTTTGAATAAATTGTTAATATCTCTCTGAAAAGGTTGTTGATATTTCGAACATTTTATTACGTTAATGTGCTAAATTTAAAAATAAAAAATGTGAAAACATTTTTACAATTTTGAATATTGCTCACCAGACGAGCTCAAGTACGACATTTTTAATAAAATTTTTTCTAACCCCAAAAGAAAAGAAAAATTGCATACAAAATTACTTCCTAACTTACACAAAATGTAATTTTATTTTAATTTTTTTCGTAAATTTTTTAAAAGTTCGAAAAATAATTTTATAAAATTAAAGAAAGTTTAGAAAATTTTGAATTAAATAACTGTACAACTTTTTGTTTCGCACTTACCTAAAGATTATATTTGCGTGCATGAAAGGAGGGAAAATGCAAATTAAGTGCATGAAACTTGAGTGTTGCTTGTTGGAGTTTGATTTAATGTGACTAATATTTTTGTATAACCTGTTGTAAATATTCAAACTAAAAAGATATTACGTTATCGTAATTTTTGAATTTTTATGGTGCAACTTGCAACACCCTTATTTTAGGATTTATAGGTAGGTACATGTGTAGCAATTGATTGATCGACCCTCCCCTGCATGCAAGGTGATGGCTGAAAAAATATCCAGAATGGTAGTTTTATAACGATCAATCCTAAGTAGATATTTAGGTATTATTTCTCAAACCAAATGGATATTAATATCAAAAAATAAGTTAATTAGTTTAGAGAAAGGAGATAAGGTTGCTTAATTACCAAAGTTTCATGACTCAACCCCCTCACTACATGACCGCAATTTTATAATACCCTGCCGCTCATAATACATCAAAGCAAAACTATACCTAGATTGTTTACTCAACACTAAAATCAGAAATTATTAAATTTTATTTTATTTTTATTAAAACACTTAGAACTAATGGAGGTATACGCTTTTAAAAGCCCGGTGTATCCCGCATCATTGTGTGACCTATTTTTTTACCTAATGTTTATTTTTATTATAAAAATTTGACAGTATGAATCAGGAAGTAGACGGTTCTGAAGCAAAATTGTTAGAAATTTCCAAGTTTTGATGTTTTGGAGAAAACTTTTTTTTTCTCAGAAAAATGTAATGGTCTTTCTAGCGTGCATTACTGAAAATGAAATTGTGAACATACATGCTAATACTTTTTTCGTAATTACACACATCGTTTTGACAATCAGTTCCTCCAAGAAATAATGTCCTCAATTGGGAATTACAAACGACACCTTTGAGAACATACATATAATATACAATATAACAATAGAATAATAATATAATGTAAAATCATGATAATGGAATATACCACATACATATAATAAGTACCTACATTGTGTCATACATATTGCGCTGAATATTTCAGATCAAAATTTTAAATATTGAAAACTAATCTATTCCTTAGTAAAACTTAAAATTACACTAAAGACGGTACTGCACGTCTAGAAACTTGTGTGGAAGTTTGCAAGAGAAAGCCTGGACAAATTTTGAATCTAAAAAAAAGATAATTAATTATTTTGAAAATAAAATTTAATAAATTCGGTAAATTTAGAAATTTTGCATTAGAAAATACTGACAGATTTCTTTAACCAGTTGAAACGAAAAACTCTCATTAGTCAGTTTATCAACCAATTAATCTTCACTCGAAAGAAAAGTCAATAGAGGGCATAAAAATGCACTTATTGTTTAATTTTTATAATTTGATTAATATTATAGATTTAAAACATCAAAGATGTGTAAAGCTTATTATTATAAGAAGGTATTTGTTAATTAGGATTAATAAGTGGTTTGTCAAACACAAAGAAAAATTTAATACAAAATTCGGGAAATTCATAAGTAATATAATTTTTGTAAATCATCCAAAAATTGAAGAGTAGAGATTGGTCAAAATTCTATGAAGTGAATGTAAAAGAACAACGAGGGATGATGGGTCCTCTTTTACTTAAAATGTAGATCAGTGTACCTACTTCGTCTAATTTAAATGCTTATTAACTGCAGAAATAATTGTAATCAATAACTTAATCAATGTCTAAAATCAATGAGTAAATAAATTAAGTAAATCGAAGAAAATTAATACTTACGTGACATTAAAAATATTATTATTTCCGTTTTGAAGAAACTAATCAAGGCAATCGTTGTTAAGTAAAAGGAGACGCCATCACATGTGGGTTTAAAAATTTTATATTTTGATACAAAATCATATTGAAATAACAAGCAAAATCAATAAATATCAATGACAATACATACCTGATAAAATTAGTTTGAAATTAACAAAGATTTATATGCAATTTTGCAAAATTCGTTCAGGTGCATGCAATTTCAACATAAGAAAATTTGGTCAATTTTAGTCGTTTTCTGCAAAAATACAAGTAAGAAATGTTAACAACATTAAAAATAAAGTAAGGGAATACAATTTATTTACTTATATTACATGAATTTTAAAGATTACACAAGAAATTTCAACTTTGTATTGTCAATCAACACAAACCATAAAAAACAAGTGTATAACATAAATTTACAGATTATAAAAATTACAAGTAAAAGGATTATCGCCAATAAAATAGAAGAGGTAAAATGGTTTCTCGCCCAAGTAAACAATTAGCTTTCTGGAACAAAAAGGATATGCAATTGAAAATTTTAAATTTAAGTAACAATTCAATATTAAATAAAGATTCAGATGAATAAGAGAATTTCCAGCCGAATTGAAAATTTACGATGAAAAAACTCATATTTTGTAAACAAATAAAGGTCATAAAATTCACAAGTAATAATTACAGATGGGGTAACATATTGTTTAAAATATGATAACTTAATTTAAATTTAAATTTAAAATAAAATAATAAAAGTTAATTTTATAACTTAATTAAATGCGTGAATTAATCTGAATTGATGGCTAATAATTAAAGTGAAAATTATGGGAACGTACAGTAAAATTTAAAAACAAATTTAAAATTGGTTTACTTTAGACGAACAACACAAAATGCAACTTTCATGCAGTTTCAAAATTTCGGAAATACATTTTAATCAATTTTAACTTTTAACATAATTTGTATTAATGTTACTTTATCATATGTAATATGAGAAAGTATTGTTTTCGTGCAGAAAAAAAAATTTTAGATTTTGATGGATTTACACTTTTGAGGTCCCTGAGTAAAATAAGACCATTTCCAAAAATGTCTGTGTGTGTGTGTGTGTGTGTGTGTGTGCGTAGGGTGCCCAATACTTGTGTGGCCACGTACCTGACTATAACATACTAATGTGGCCTGCTCGAGTTGTGTGGTCATACATGTGGCCACACAATTTTTAATCAACTTTAACGTGTATATTGAGGCCTCCCACTCCCTATTAAAAGTTTTTAAATGGCCACACAATTATAGAAAATTCTGTGTATATTTTGATAAGAATATTACTATCATTGTGGGGCCATTGGATGGTACTGCCTCTAGATTATTGTTTAATTAAAATATTTTATTTTAATTATTGTACGTTGTGCGGCCAGGTGAACACTATATACTTTGTGCGGCCATCAAGTGAATATTATTTTGTGGTACCATCACGATGTATCAAAAGGAAGTGTTTTAGCAGTTTTAAGTGATGAAGGTAAGTACATGCATAGCTATAATCTTTATCTGAAATTGAGTAATTAATGTACCTACACATTTTAGAATATTTTAACGTGTACCCTATGTCCTTTATTTTTATTTTATAATTTAGTTAAATCAACTAATAATTGAGAAAATTTTAGCCTATATCCTAATTTTCTTATACATTATATGTATATTTAATAGACACAAATAATATATTGATCCCGTTTTTATAGATAAAATAATAAAATATAATATTTTAAAGCGTAACTATACGGCAAAGCTTCGCGCGCTTTTTCTTGGTGGAATGTGGTAAGGTCATTAGATTGATAAGGATACTTGCTGATTTGAACATTAAATATCACATCTCGAGTACCGTAGGTACACAACCTTCAATTTAAAAAAAAGTTTTAAAAATACTTCAACAAAAATATAAAGTTTCAAAATTAGTTTAATCGTTGTCAAAATTTATTTCTATTTTTTCGTAAATTGAAAATTAAAATTTTTCTAGTATGTAGTATTACTCTGATTTAAGAGGAAAGCCACTGTGAATTTTAAAAATTATTTTTTATTTTGCATTTCTTGAAAGGACATACAGTAGACACGCGATAGTGTGAACACCGGATAATGGAAACCTCGCATAACGTGAACACCCCATTTTATACATTGACCACCGTATATCGTGAACAAACTACACTCCCGTTTATGGAAACGCATGTATTGGCCGCTAAATCGGTACTTCTCAATTTATATAAACATAAAATTTATGTTTATATATCGAGGAAGTACCGATTTAGTGATCGGACCAGGTAAAGACAAACATTAAAGAGTTCTCAGTTCCCAAGAATGGAAAAAAGCTGTACACGTGGTTTCTTAATCAACAAAACAAAAATTTTATTGTGAGTGGCGAGATGATTAAGCAAAGGGCAAAATTAATTAATTCACAAATTAGTGAAAATGATAGGTCATTTACATTTAGTGAGAGATGGTTACAACGATTTAAGAAGTTATTTGGAATTCGTTTTCTAAAAATTTCTGATGAAAATTATCATCCCAATCAGAACTTGTAGATCCGTTCAAAATTCAGTTAAAGAATAAAATAGAAGAACTTAACATCTCATTGGAGCAACTTTACAATGCTGATGAAATGGGACTTTATTGAAATTGTTACCAGACAACACATTTGTCTCGGCGGCAGAAAAACATTATTTTGAAGAATAAATGTTTATTGCATATTATTTGATATAATTGATTAACCTTCGTTAACGTGAATAAATCGATAATGTGAACAACCCTTGTTTTTGTGTTCACGGTACTGAGTGCCTACTGATTTTCAAAAATATTAAATTTTAACTTAAAATTCTGAAAATTTACCGAGCTACAGTCATATTAATATTTTACAAAATACATAACGTTATGTCAATAAAAACGCTACGAAAACTTCAAACGTGTTTTCTCGAAACTACGTTTTTGACCTTGTGGAACGATTACACCAAAACTTATCGGCCAATTTTGAATTTTTTGTTGAAATATTTGTCAAATCAAAAAGTACGCTCAAACGTAGCCACTATGATTACAAATATTACAAAGAAAAAAATTAAAATCGACCGATAAGTTTTGTGTAATCGTTGCACAATCAAAAGTAGTTCCGAGAAAACGCGTTTGAAGTTTTCGTTGCGTTATTCTTCCATAACGTTATAGGCCAGTCAGTAGAGAATCGAAATAAGGTGGTATGTTGCAAACGGTGGTGTAGAAGATTTTATTTTTTAACTTGTATAAATAGTACAACATGTGAAAAACAAAAATGCTAACACGGGCGACCTCAGAACTTTGGCAGCCAAATAACTTCAAAATTTTAGGACTTTTTAGTTTTTGCATATAACTCTAAACCGTGGATCCTATCAAAACATTTGTAGTTTAACAAATTAAAGAGCGTTAAATTCTGCGTCGAATAAGTACCACAACTTAATAATTTGGTCAAGTGGTATGGTCGAAAACTACGCCAAAACGATGATTTTTCTAATTTTGTCAAAACTGAGATTTAGTAATACGTAAGTGCGTGCATCGATCCGTTGCACTAAATTCGTTGTAACTTTTAAACTAATTAATGAAATTAAGCATTCAAAAGCTTAAATGAAAGAAGAAACATGTAGCTATTGGACTATTATATTTTCTAATATAAAATAAATGTATATAAAAGTAGTAAATGTATATAGTTGGAACATACGGAATATCCGATAAAATCGCTAAGAGCTCTACCATTTCTACAATTCTTAAAATAAAGATCTGAAATTTTCTTAAATTACTTAAAGTAATGTATAAAAATATCCAATAAGTAAAAAATCTCAAAATTTAGTATTGAAGATGTATACTTCAAAATTTCAAAATTTTGGGTAAGTAATAAAATCTTAAATGTATACCTAACTTTAACCAATATTACTCTTGCTTAAATCGCGTTATTGGATTTCTGCAGGTGCGATTTTAAAGCTTGAAGTGTGTACTTAAGATGCTATAAAGGATTTAGGTTAAAAAGTAAATCAACCTTTTATTTTACAGAAATAAAAAATAAATTTTTTTGCTCAAAATTCGTTAAATTAGAGGTCGTTAAACGTTAATAACTTTTATAAAAATTTATTTAACCTACCTAACTAGCATATATTATTAATAGGACTTAAAAATAAGTAAATTTAGTGTAAAATTTTAGAATATATAATAATAGTCTACGATTTTATCGGATATCTCCGTATGTTCCAATTATATACATATATACTCTTATATACATTCATTTTTTATTTTAAAATAAAATAATCCAATAGTATACATGTTTCTTCTTTCATTTGAGCTTTTGAATGCTCAATTTCATGAATTAGTTTAAAAGTTACAACGAATTTAGTGCAGCGCGACCGATACCGGACGCGCACTCACGATACGTATATCTCAGTTTTGACAAAATTAGAAAAATTGTCGTTTTTGACCGTAGTTTTCGACCATACCACTTGACAAATTATTAAGTTGTGGTACTCATTCGACGCAGAATTTAATGCTCTTTAATTAGTTAAACCACAAATGTTTTGCTAAGATCCACGGTTTAGAGTTATATGCAAAACTAAAAAGTCCTAAAATTTTGAAGTTCTTTGGCTGCCAAAGTTCTCCGAGGTCGCCCGTGTTAGCATTTTTGTTTTTCACATGCTTGTACCTATTTATACAAGATAAAAAATAAAATCTTCTACACCACCGTTTGCATCATACAATTCCTTTACTGACTGGCCTATTATGAATTTTGTAAAATATTAATGTGACTAACTCAGTCAATTTTCTGAATTTTAAGTTGAAATTTAAACTACGTTTTCTTGAAAACATATACTTTCAAGAAATGCAAAAAAAATTTCACATTTTACAGTGGCTTTCCCCCTGAATTTTTTTTAAATAATGTATTTATTAATTTTTCTTAAAGATTATTTTTTTAATAAATAGAAATAATATTCCAAGTATACACTTGATTGAAAAGGGTTAATTTTTAGAAACTTTAATTAAAAATATAAATAAAATAATATTAATAAATAATATACCATTGCGGCTGAACCTGAGCGTACCACTAGTGGTATGCGTAGCACAGTTTGGGAACCGCTGATTTAACATTTATTGAAATGTAGGGATTGCAATTAAAAATTATTTATATCCATTCTATAGTAAAACCTAGTAGGTAAAATTGTAGCTAGTATATTATAGCTAAAATTTTATACAGTTAATAGAGTACAAAACCTCTTAATTATAGTTCAATATTTTGAATTAAAACATATATAAAATATAATAATTAACAGTTAATATGATAAAAAGTATAAAAAATTAAATTTTTTAGCTTAAAATTACAAAAAAAACAAAATATTACAAAATTTCGCCCAAATTATTAATCACTTGCATAATTCTAGCTAAAATACTTATTTTTATAAAATTAATATTTTGTAGATATCTTTTAGCATCGATTATTGCTTGTAGAATCTTGGCATCGATTCCATCCATTTTGGCAATACTTTGTTTATTTTTCCCATTCTTGCAATAATACCTCTTTTAATGTTTTTACTAAAAATGTGGTTTTCGAATTTTCCTTCTAATTCTTGCACAATTTTCTAAATTTATGTCCGGTGATTGAGTGAGTATGGAGTTGTTTTGAAACTGATATAAAACTATTCCTGCACAAGATACGAAATAAGTTTCAGGTCGTTATCTTGTTGAAACATATACTCATTTTCAACGCTAATTTTTGATACTGGGATCTAAATTTGATTATAGAATATTCAGGTAAGCACACTTAGTCATAATAGTTTCAAAATTAACTTTCCAACCCATAAGCAGATATAGCAGACCATAATATTTCTGCCAACATGTTTAACAGTTTCACGTAGGTTTTCATTATTAATTTATGTATTAGGTTTTGTTTTATTAACATGGACTTTAATTTTGGAAAAAATAATATTTAGTGATGAAAGCAAATTTAATATTTTTGGGCCAGATGGAATGCAAAAATTTTGACAAAACCTAATACATAAATTAATAATGAAATCCTATGTGAAACATGTTGGCAGAAATATTATGGTCTGGGGTCATATCTGCTTATGGGTTGAAAGTTGCAATTTTGAAACTATTATGATAAGTGTCTTACCTGAATATTATATAATCAAATTTAGATCACCAGTTATCAAAAATTAGGTTTGTAAATTAATGAGTATATGTTTCAACAAGATAACGACCTGAAACTTATTTCGTATCTTTGAGGAATAGTTTTATATCACGTTTCAAAACAATCATACTTCACCCCAATCACCGTGACATAAATTTTAGAAAATTGTGGCAAGAATTAGAAGGAAAATTTGTAAAACCACATTTTTAGTAAAAAACATTAAAGAGGTATTATTGCAAAATGGGAAAAAATAAACAAAGTATTGCACCAAAATGGATGGAATCGATCCAAGATATCTACAAGCAATAATCGATGCTAAAGATATCCTACAAAATATTAATTTTATAAAAATAATTTTTAGCTAGAATTATACAAGTATTATAATAGTTGGCGAAATTTTGTAAGTATTTTGTTTTTTTGTAATTTTAAGCTAAAAATTTAATTTTTATACTTTTTTATGGCATATTAACTGTTAATTATTAATTTAATATATGTTTTAATTCAAAATATTGAACTATAATTAGAGGTTTTCGTAATAACATTCATTTTATAAGGTGTATTAATAATTGCTGGATCACTGTATGTATATCATTTTCCTGACTGTTATGGAAATAACTATTTCAACATAAAATTAAAAATTTATTTACTAGTTACTACCTTATCTAAATTTTCTTATTTGCAATGTACAAAATGTTTTATTAATTTTAAAGAACCATTTTGGTTAGCAGAGTCTATCACAATATCCCGAAAATCGCAAAAGCGTCATAAAATCAGGTGTTGAAGATTGATACAAAATTTTGTATAATATTACTCGTATGTACTATTTTTCAAAAATATTTGTTTTTTTGTAAAAATATTTTACAATATTTATTTTCAGAACCTAAAATTCAGTACAAACTAAAAAGCAGTGGTCTTCACAAGAAAAGTAATCGGTTTTAACATTTTCACTAAAATATCAAAAAGGAAAAGTTCCATCAAAAGCCGAAGCAGAAGAATGTAAAGAACTACACAAAGAAATTTTAAAAGAACGTTCTTGGAAAGATGTAAAATATTGTGTATACAATCACATTACAACAACAAAAGAAACAAAAGTGAGGCCAAAAAGGTTTAAATTACCTACTTATACTTTGTATTTTGTATTGTTTAACTTTTGTAGTAGGCTAGAACAAAAATGGATTTTTGAATTTCTTTACCTATATCATAGTTCTCAAAATGTACCTATTTTAAAATAAAGATTATAAAGGCATGTTTAAGTTAGATTAGAAACTACACCCCGTTTTATAGTAATAAATAGATACTAATTAATCTAATCATAATAAGAAATCCTAAAAAATTACTGTTTCATTTCCTAACCAAAACATTTAAAGATTTAAAATTGCCGCCAAACTAGAATACAGAAAACCAGTATGAATAGGAGAGAGATGCAAAACGAGTATGAATGTGTATGACAGAAAGGCAGTTAATATAATACATATAATGAAAGTTTTGGACAGCTCTAATAAACGGATATCTCCGTAACCGGACAAAATTTCTGGAACCAAATTTCGGCATATCATTTCCAATGTTAAATGCTTTCCGATAAGCGGACGCTCTCATAAACGGACGCGGACACTAGATTATTCAATGTGACTAAAAATCTCCCTAGGCGGACGCGAAACTCTAATAGCCGGACGATATCTTAGTCCGCTTATTATAATGTGCATTAAATTCGGTAATTTGCCTGTTATATTAGGTGATTCCCCTTTATTTTGCTTAAGAGCTTGGTTTTTGTGTTTATATGTACATATGCATTAGTATTTTGTCTTTAGTTCAGACAGCATTATCGAAGTTAGTTTGTGAATGTAAATGTAAAATGGCATCAAAAAGAATGCTTTCCTTAAAGGAAAAATGGAAGTTGTAAATTTGTATCTAATGTTCGAAATCGATAAATTCATATGGTGAAGCTCTAAAACATATTTCTATGTTAAAAAAATTTGCTAGTGATATCTTATTTTTCAGAGTGTAGCATGTGTGTATTTATGTATAGTATTACTTATGTACATATTGTAGTGTACATCATATGATACCTATTTATATTTTTATTAGTCCTTAGTACTCTCCTTAAACGGACACTCCTATAAGCGGACAAAATTAGTGGAACCGTGAGTGTCCGCTTATGGGAGCTTTCACAGTACTATACAATATAAAAGGCTTACAAGTAAAACTGACCAAGTCATAAAATAGAGTTTCTAAATAAATCAACTTGAATGTTTCACATGTTGTGAAAAATCAGCTTTATAAAAGTTTTAATTTTTTCTTTCGAAAAATAAAACATAAACTATACTTCATAGTAGGGCTATTGCTAATTTTCAAAAAAAATTAAAAAATACTGAGAAAATTTAAAAAAATTTAAAAAACGGAGAAAATAATAGGAGTATATTTTAAATTATACACAAATGATCAAAAGTGATACAAATAACATATTAATCACTTTCTTCCGTATCGGAATCAAACGTAGAGGTTCCGGAGCAACTTCTTTCTTTTGTTATCCGCCGAAATAGAGTTGTGCCACTCATGAAATTCAGATGGAATAACTTTTGTTTTGCATAATTTAATTAAATCTTTGTTTTTCTAATTTTTCATTAATTTTACTTACTTTTTTCTGTGTACCCTAAAAACGAATCAAGCAAAAGTTACTTTAAGGTATAATTAGAATTTCCTTCAAATACCTATACAAAATAAGAGGCTTTTATATTTGAACATAAAATTTCAAAAATATTTATTTAAACTAAACGAAATGATTTAAAATAAAATGTTTATACATTAAACAGTCACACAGCTCTAAAATAATCAAAAATTTAACATAAACATAAAAATAACTACCTTAGATTTTACAACGAATTTTTGCATTCCTTACAAATTTTATGCGAACACTAAGGTCTAAGCAAATAGGGGTTTTCAACTACACAAACTGCATACCTACTGAACGAAATTAGGAAATTACCCTATAGAATAGAAAATCCATAAAAAAATCCGTAAAAACAGAATTTGAAAACAACAAAATTTTAAAATATCGAAATTTTTTGTGATTGTGCTAATGTACGTTACGTGACAAATGTAAAGTGATTTTATTATGTAGTTTAAGAAAAATATCATAAATTAGCCGCCCAAATATGTTTTCATTTACTCAAAAACGCATAAGATTCTACCACATTACGGTTTTAAATTTCATTAAGTTAATAAAATACTACATAACCAACCAATATTTTACCTCTCGGTATTTTTTGGCTAATTTAATAAAACTGTTAAAGTTAATATTGCTTTATTAGAACACCAAACTGTCTTCTTAAAGTATAATAAGCTAATAACTGCATCTAATTATTGCACGAGATCAAATAGTAATAGAATGACTAATTGTGTTGACGTAACAGACGCGGGCATATCAATTACAGTTCACTTTTACCTGTAGAGAATGATGCGCTATTTACTTGGTCATTTAATAAATATTCAATTATTACCCTTAGGAAAGCATAATATAGAACATTGACGTTTTTTTCAGACATGGGCCTAACATTTTACGATACTTGGTCATATTAACTCAATTTCGTAAATTTTGACTTGGTCAGTTTTACTTGTAAGCCCACGATATCTGCTATAGGCGTATTTTCGCGACGAGCGGTTTGTTATTACGGTTACTTTTGAGCGGTTGTAGGCATTGAACCCTCGCGAAAATACGCCTTATGTTTCATTGCAATATTTTGTGGTATAGTTTGGGTGTCACGAGGCCTCTACTATGCCGGATTTTGGCTACGCCTTATTTTCTCTCAAAACCCCAACTCTACTTGAGAGTAAAAACCTATTTCTATAATACTTCTTGTAATTTGACCTCGCAATAATGTGCAATCTACTTGATATCTATGAAATTTATTATGATCTAAGGTTAAGAGTGTGTTAAGTGTGTTAACACTTAACACACCACATGTATGGCCCCATAGTATATGTTAAAAACCAATGAACTGTATACAGTGTCGTGGGGTCTGTCCACACTAGTGTTCTTTTCTAAAATTTGATATAAATTTGGAGTGTATAGAAATTTTAGAAATACCAAACAAATTGTCATTCAAAATGTAGCTACGTACGTACTGCACCTTAGAAGGCCCCATAAGTCGTCCTGATACAGGTGGCCCCATAAGCATTAAAATGCGTGTATGTGTGTGTAGTGTGTGTGTAGTGTGTGTGTCGTGTGTGGTCAAATTTTGTGTGCGATCTACAGCAAAAACTAATAGGAATTTTCAAACAAAATTTTGGATTTTGTATCCTTATATTGAGACTTAGAACTGATTAGATTTTGGCTAAAATTGATTCACGGAAACTATTTTTTTTTAATTTTTTAAATTTTATTATTTAATATTAGTTTTTAATTATTATTTCAAAAACTAATAAGAATTTCAAAACGAAATTTAGGATTTAAGATACTTATGTTGAGATTTACAACTGATTAAATTTTAGTTAAAATTGTTTTATGAAAACTATTGTTTTTTTATTTTTTTAAGTTTTATTATTTAATATTAGTTTTTAATTAATATTTCGAAAAGTAATACAAATTTCTAAACTACTAACTACTAAACTTTAGTCGACATTTATAACCCATTAAATTTTAGTTAAAATTTGTTTATAAAAACTATTGTTTTTTATTATTTTAAATTTTATTATTTAATATTAGCCTTTATTTAATATTTTAAAAACTAAAAGGATTTTTAAAACTAAAGTTGAAATTTGTTATGTTTATGGCAGGAATTAGAGCTGATTAAATTTTGGATAAAATTGGTTCATGGAAGCAATTTTTTCTAAATCTTTTTATTTATTATTTATTTTTATTAAATATTTCAAAAACTAATGAGAATTTCAAAACTAAAGTTAGTATTTTGTATCTTTATATTTAGACTTAGAGCTGATTATTTTTATGTAATATCTGTTTAAATTTTTGTGGTGTCGAAATTTTTATTTACTTTTGTTTGTACTTACATTATTTTGTTAACAAATTGTTTTAATATTTAATAAAATATGATAAAGTCATGGGCATGGCCACATCCGATTTTTGTTGAATTAAAATTAAAACTTACTAATAACCAGCAAACGCTTGAAACAGTTAGTGCCGATCCACAGTTACCTTGCTTTTTGTTTTTATTTTAAAACAACGCAATTGTTTAAATTCGTCTGTAATTGGGATATTAACCCAAAGTTTATTGATGATTAAAACTTCATAGATAATTCAAACATTGAGTATTCAATTGTTCATCTGAATCCACAGTTTTAAAACTTTCATAAAACAGAAGTTATTTAACTTGTTTAAAAAGCAATTCAAATACAAAAAAAGCATTACATATTTGTCATTTCATCAACGTTTGTTTTAATAATCATTACATTTTTGTTATTCAAAACATTAAGGTTTGTTTCAATTACAACAGTCTCAGCAAAATATCTGCAGACTGAAGCAAAATAGCTGGAAGGTGTAAATGTTTTGGCCAAATACATAGGTAAAAATTTCAAATTTAAAAATTATGTTAAAGTCTAAAAAACATCATAATATAAATTGAGATGAGATGAGCATTGTCTAGTTTCACTGTAAAAACGTAATTTTCTCAAAAATTTAAAAATGATAGAAATTACCTAAGATCTATGACCAAGATATGCCATAATTGGCGTTAGATTCTGCTAATTTAGAGGCACAGATATCTTATACTGCCATATTAATATTACCGCATTTCAAAAATATGACAAAATATTTTTTCCAAATATACAACAGCAACTGCAGGAATGAGATTCACAGCTTTTTCGAGCTTAAAATTTACATCTGAAAGAGTATGGGCGACGATCTATTCATATTAATAAGTTTTGTAAAATAGACGCCGACGAAGTAATCAGCATTTCTTACAAAATAAAATCCCTACGTTAAGAAATGTCAAACTAGAGAAAAGATTTTTGAAGTGTATTTCTAGAATTAGACCGAGATCCGCCACTATATTATTATACCTATAATATGTACATATGGACATGTTAGCTTTGAGATGGCTTCTTTTTAAGTTTTAGGCTCTACATAATACGTAGTTGGTCGAAAAATAATATAAATTATGTTTTGTAAACATTTAATTGAAATTTACTTGATACGGTGTTTTTAAGAGTAAAGTAATGTTAAATAATAAAATATTGTAGTCCATACTAATGCATGTATGTAGTTACACGAATTAATTTAAAGGAACTAACGATCTCAAAAACTGACTGTTTTATCTAAAAATGCTTTATTATTCTTTTGATAATTAATTCAAATGTCAAGAGACACTGTTTCAATAGAAATTAAAAATTTACTTGCTGGACAAGTTATCACGAATGCACCAAGTGAAAACTTGATACATTTTATTTCTAAAAAGTCCGTTTAGTATATTTATTGATAATTCGAAATTCTTATACTATAAAACCCTAACTTTGTGTGTGTTTAGAGTATCGCGGTTTTCACATACATCTGACTATTGATTTCAACGAAAAAGGTTGCACTCGAATCTCAGACATAACAAGGCATTTTAAAATTTATAATCACCTCATAGTAGCAAAGATATTCTCCTCTTCAATTATGCGCGTCTTGGAATGGATTAACGAGTTCGTTCCGATATAGGGTTATTAATTTGTTATTATTATTCTCTTGTGTTACTGCTTTTAATATTGAAAGTAACTATGTCGGCACGTTCCAAAGCATTACTCGTATATTTATTAATTTAAATGCAGGCGGCAGTATGTTTTCATTCTCCTCATAGCTGAAATGTGTAGGTGTTTAATTATTATGTAAACGTGTAATAAATTAAAAATTAATTACTCTAGAGAGCACTTACAATGAATATACTTTTTCTAAGTTTTAGCTGCTAATCTCATAAATCAATTTTCAATTACATCTCAGTTAAATTTAGTTTCAAGTTTCACTAACGTTTAAGTTTTTGAAAAGCTCACATTTACTTACCCAAACTTTACCACATCTCACTAAAAGCTTTACATTAGAGAAAAACTTTAGAAACACTTTCGATATATGCAGATAGGCACATAAAACAGAACTGATAAAATATAAAAAGAACTTTACATGATAAATTCTTTAAGTTAATAACTTTAACATTAAAGCTACTCTTACACTGGGTGAAACACACACAATATAAAATAGTACACAGACAATATAGAACAATACAAGTTTGTAATAGTTGTAATATCTATTCGCATACATTGTGAACGAGCAAAAGCAAAATGAAGATATATTTTGGATTAACTGAGTCGTCTATGAAACAAAATGTGAAACATTAAATTGTTCTACTCGACAACAACATTTGCCGGTTTGTTAGAATTAAATCGGAAAATTATTGGCCAAGTTCTAAATTTTTACGTAATTTTGCTCGAAATCTTTCAAAACTATAAGAACTAAAACGCGAACTTTAAAACAGGTACATTAAGCATAGGTTAAGAAGTACAATTATATGCACTTGAAGCAAGTGGTTTCTATTAAACTGCATCAGTAGTCTTCTACATAAAAATCAGTATTTACTGATTAAACATCTTAAGTACTCCTATTTTAAAGATGTTTCATATTACGCAGCTTCTATGAAAGCATATTTTTAAAGTTTTATATTTAATGCACCTTATTGCATTAAATAATTGACCGAAAATCGGCTTAAAATATGGATGACGATCGGAAGATAAAGACCGAGGTTTGACTTTTTGTGTGTTTTCCGAGTTTTTTTGATAAAACATTTCTAAAAAGTAAAGTCAAGATACGTGGTAATCATTCTAACTTAGGTCCAGTATAATTTTCCAAATACAAAGAAAACAAATATTTATTTTCCGACTTGTCAAATATGAGATTTTCTGTTAAATGGCCGACGACGGTACGTTGACCATATATCACTTAAATTTTTATAATAGATCAAAACATCACGTTTCATGCTTATTGTCAATTTTATTGTTCTAAGTCTTTCTATGCCTTTTATTTTAAAGTTCACAATGAAATTATCTTTGTAAATATTATTTGAGTTCTTAGTTCTGTGGAATAATTTCTTCCATAGCTCTGGACTTAACGCCTTTTCTAAATTTATTCATTCTCAACTTATTCTATTAATTTTATTTGTAAACTTTTGATTAGGAACTAAAATTACCATCACTTTTAGGCGAATTCCTTTCGTGCGAAATGCTGAATTAGCAATTTAACTTATTATTAAAATAATAAAAGATTTATTCGAGCGGCAGTCATGCATACATCTTGAAAATTTTCGTTGAGATAAATTTACATCGCACACAAAATAATGCATAGTAAGGTTGCGAAATCTGGAATATAAACAATTAAAAACCTCCAAAGGTAGAATTAAAATTCAAATAAAAATGCAGAAAAGTATTCAATTAAATGATATTGAAAAAAACCTCTAAACACGGGAGCCGCAATATACCCAACAAGGCTTTATGAACAGAATTTCAATATGGCAGATCTAAGATGGTGGATATATTTTACCAAATATTTGGTAAGGAAAAAGTTCGTGGTGTTTTTTCAGTAAAATTTAACTGGTTTTTTTAATAGTGCAAAAATAACTTATATAAACCAAATATACTCCATTATTATCGACAACGTTTCGCTATTTTTCGGGTAGAGCCATGATGCCGTTGGTGAAGAACTTGTGTGGTTTCTGGTTAAAAAATTGAATCAAGTGGTTTTTACAGGCTTTTTGGAAACCAGCTTAATTCAATTGCGAGAGTTCTGTAGAGATTGGAACAAGTGATAGTCAGAAGGTGCTATATCTGGACTATACGGTAGATGCATTAACACTTCTCAACCAAGCTCTCGCAATTTTTAACGGGTCATCAAAGAAATGCATGGTCGAGCATTGACAAGACCTTTTTTATTATTCAATTCGGGCCGTTTTCTTTCAAGTGCATGACGTAGTCTCTCTAATTATTCACAGTAGAGTTAAGAATGAATTGTCTGACCAAATGGAAGTAGCTGATGGTGGACGATTTCCTTCCAGCAAAAAGCAATCAAACCATTTCCGCGTAGCAGATTTTGATACAGTACCTTCATCATACACTGCACAATTTTTTACTAGACTGCAGAGTTCTTCTCTTTGTCGTAATAATATTGCAAAATATAGCGCAGTTTTTCAATACTTTTCTCCATTTTCAAACGCAAACAACTTTGTAACCACTGCACCAATTTCGATGTTTAAACCTTTCCATCGAAAGTTTAGTGGTGTCACTACGATCTGTGTTTTGTGAGTTATTTGCAATTGATGCTATCTATCGGAAAAACGCAACTAACTTCTTCCCTTACCTAACATTTACAATTTGGATTTTAATTTTTGTAAAATCTTTTTTTATAAATTTCAGATAATTTTTTCAGATTTTTCTTAAATCATAAACATCTGTAAAAAAATTCAATTATTTTAAATTTCTGCATAAACCCGTTTTGATTCAAGATGGCACAAGATTCCAGAAATTCATAAAATTAAACTAATTTACAATGTCCATATTTCATATTACAACTATAACTACAAATTAATAGCACAAAATTAAAAATTCTATCAAATCAAAGAAACAATTCTCAAACAGTTTAAATGAGTTTTGCAAAAATTCGTATTCTAAAATTATTGTCCGCATCATGTGCACACACCACTGTAGAAGCAAAGTTATAATAAATAATTAGTATATTGTTTTATAATAAGGAGTAAAAATACATTTAGGGTAATGACTCTCTAGAGACACAAAAAACAGCATCATTTTAACAATTTTTTATGGCCTTATAGTAAATGCAATAGAAAAAGCTGTTTAGAGAGATTTATTGTACATTTTTTAAAAAATAGTTTGTAATTTTTATTTCAATTTTTTTACAAAATTTTTTTAGTTCTTAGTGAGATTATCTCGAGAAGTACGTAAGAAAATTAAAAAATATCAGTTTTTGTAAGAATAGTGCACGATTGATTTTAAATTACCATTTTGGTTGAAAAATTAGGTGAAAAATTGTTTATAACAAGAAAAGTTTACCATGTAACGTCAAATCTCTACGTAATTCTCTAGATAATTTAAATTTAAAGCTACAAATAAAATTTTAAGCAAATCGGTTAAGATCTGTTAAAATTATGTTACCGGCCAATTTAAAAATTGTAGTTTTGAGATAAAACGTTTTAAAGTTTTACATGGCACTATTTGATGAAAATTTTTTATTTACCTTTAATCTGTATTACTTGCACCACACAATTGACCTTCTATATTGATGTACTGCTCTTTTTTCTTTTTGATTGATTCTAACGACAGCCGAACCTCTTTTACAGCGTCAGACAGCGATCGCTCCGAGAACTTATTGCGGCGTGCATCAGCTTCCGCACAGATTGGGCCCGATTGTCATGTCAAAATTTTTTTAATACTACACATACTACAGTAAAATGTACATACGACAATTTTTATTGCTATATCGACGATAAGTTTGCCACTTGAAACAGATTTCATGATCGGGGTCTACGCTAATGCACAATTGCAGAGGGATGCTACCCACTTATAAAAATTTAAAATTTTTTAATTTTCACACGTTGAATTTTGAATTTTTAAAAATATAAAGATGCATTTTAGTTTCTTAGGTTATACCGACAGTTGTAATGCTGTAATATAATAAGTATGTTATTACTTACTTCTTATTGCTTTATTAATTCTTATAAATATTAATATAAAATTTTAACAGATAAATTTTAAAATATTGAACTATAAATAAATGCAAAAAAAAAATTTGCGTCCGTTAAAAATCCTAGAGTGCCATTACTCCTTAAAGTAGCGGTGTTGAAGTTTGGCGAACAAGTGGTGCAAATCCAACAATAAATTTTTGCTTTGAGAAAAAACGCACTAATTTTTTGCCAAACTCAAAAGTAATTTACATTACTTTTACTGCCGGTGACGGGAGGCACTAAATATAAAATAAAAGATGGCGAGCGTTAAGTTTAGTTAACTTATTTTATATCTGTTGGTTTTAGTTTATTATTTTTCCTTAATTTATTTCCATAAATAATCTTAATATACAAAACACAAAGTTTATATGACAGTCCCATCAAAATCTCCGGCACGAAAAGCTCTAACAAAATGAAAGTTTAGCTACGAATTCTAAGATGAACGTCAACAAAAAAATTTTATCGCAAAATTAGAACCAAAATAGCTCTAAAGTTTTCATAAAAATTTAAATCACGATTAAATGCGATGTCGTCAAATAATATGTTATCTTATTAATATAAAATACAAAAGTTGCATTTTATAATCTTACTAACAATAATACCAACGTCGCTATTTACAACACTCCAAGACGTTGTTTTGCGATGTCTACAAACATCAAAATTAGAATTCTGGAACTACTCCTTTTTTGGCTAATTTAAAATTAAGAGCACTCAATCGAGTTGCATATCAATCCAGTTGCACATTAATCGAGTTCCACTGTATTCACTCACTAGGAGGTCATGGCGGCAAGTAAATTATTAAATCAAAAGTTACAATAAAAAAATTTTAAAAAGTTATTAATTCAATGCGTTTAATTTTAATCGAATTTTGGTTACCTAATAACATTAATATGTTAATTTTATTTTAGAATCATTTTTTATCTGTAGCATTAAATACACATAGTAATTATTATATATTTTAACGAAATCTTCAAACGATATTTTGAATTAAGCTTATCAAAACTACAACAGAATGTACTGAGGTCTAATGGTAAATCGATAAATATTTATCTTACTTTTTCTAATGCCCGCTTTTCTAAACCTTGTTTTGTCAGTATTTGTATGTATTTAGTAAACATTTTTTATATGGTTTCACATTTTTATTGTTTCTATGTAATATAAAATATTGTACATAATGTACACCTTAGCCGCTACCCGTTCCATGATCATAAGATTATTTTATTTCATTCGTAGTGCACGCTCGAGTGATTCCCACATGATATGATAAATTATTATACAATACGATTTGGAAGCAACTTTCTTGTTGAATTATTTAAGGCCTGTATGATGTAGTGTAGTAGCTATAGTTTTAGCTACTCGTACAGTAGATGAGTTCTCATCCGAATTTTGTTAGTCAGAAATTCTATCCTTCACTATTACCGGATGATTCGCATCTATAAGTCTCAGTCGAAATTTATGTCGAAAACGCATCCACTGTACGAGCAGCCTTAGTTCTAACTGTATTACTAATTTATTATGAGTTGAGACTACCTTCATTTAAAAATGAAAACAGCTATCGATGCAGTACGCCCCTGAGTATTACCAGTTTATATAATGCATAATATATAAGGTTATATCATATAATACTTGTATCAGCAGATTAGACGGCTTATGGTCGCTCTGACCTCCTGATATGTAAATGACATAGAAATTGCTTTCAGCGTAAGATCCCTCGAGTTAAATCGACAAGCAAAAATTGTCAGGACCATTTTAATTGAGTGAGGAAAAACAAGGCAGTGTTAAAATGTGATTGATTAATTTTAATACTTGAAAAAGTGAGTCGATTGTTGAGTTAAGAGCGTATATTATTTTTTGACAAACATTAAATTTTAAAACACACCCAATACAATATTTTGTATTTAAAGTAGAAAATTGTGCCTAAATGCATTCTACTCGTACCAAATTCTATAATAAATAAGCGGAATTCCGGCTATACGAAAAAATTGTAATGGTGGTGACTCTATTCAAACAATTATTCTGCTATTCAAACAAATATTAAAGACTATTGAAATCCCAGCATAGTTTTTTAAAATTTATATTATATCTAGATATTTAAAAACAAACAATTTTGAAAAATAGCAGATGCATCTCTGATAATTCAATAGGTTGCTTAAATTTCTATGAATAATAAAAGCACTATGAAATTTAGAGATAATATTTTTGATGTTATTGAGAAAAGGATTTCTTATTTTTCAAAGAGAAAAGAGAACAAGATCAGACAGAAGACATGCAGATTGAAGATGAAATAGTTGAACCAACAAATGAAGAAATCACTGAAACAATTCAAAAAGTTAAAAAACTGAAAATCATCTGGTTCTTATGAAATTATGGCGAAAATGATCGAAATTGGAAGAAAAAAGATGCAAACTGAAATTTGCTAACTGATAACTGAAAAGAAAATCTCCCAGACAAATGAAAAGAGGGAATCATTGCGACGATAAAGAAAAAAGGAAGCGCAGATAAATGCAACAATTATCGAGATATAACAATTGTCAATTTGGATTCAAAAGAAGAAAATCAACAGTGGATGCATTACACGTAATAAAACAGATACAAGAAAAAACTCACGAAAACGGAATAGATATCATTTGCTGTTTGTAGATTTTAGACAGGCTTTTGACATAGTAAACAGATACCAACTGTTAAATATCGCGAAAGAATTTAAAATATCACCTAAACTGATAAGGATGATCTTAATGACCTTGGAGAAATCAAGAGCTACGGTAAGAATAACTGCTGGAGAAACTAACAGCTTCGAAATGAATGGAGGAGTATGACGGATGACGCCCTGTCGGCGACTCTGTTTAACATTGCACTCGAGAAGATAATCAGAAGCACTGGGTCTACACGCACAATAATAAATAAAGAATACCAAGTGGTAGCCTATGCGGATGATGTGGTTATTGTGTAAAGAACAAAAGAAGGTTTAATAAATACATTTAAAAAAAAAACGATAAGGAAACAGAATCGGACCAAGCATTAACCAAACAAAACAAAATGCATGGAGCGATAAAGTAACAGAGGATCTAGAAAAGATGGGAGAAAGAGAATGGAGACAAGAAGTTATGGAACGCACAGCTTGGACAGAGATTGTAAGAAATGCTAAAACACACCGGGACCTTTAATTAATTAATTGTAAATATGAAGATTAATCCACCTCAATAAATGGATTTTTTGAGTTCGAAAGGGTAGCTAAATTCTTGATCAAATGTAATGCTGTTAATAATAATTATAAATAATGATAAATAATAATTTAGACCTACATAAAAATTATTTAGTGTAATGCAGAAAGCTGCTAGTTTGAAAACGTGCCACATTGTGTGAGAAAATTTTAAATCTTCAAAATTAATTGACAATGTTTTTAAAAAAGGAATTATTTAGAATGATAACAAATTTTATATTTTTTTAATTTATTGTTATACTGAACTTTCTAATGCACTTTTGAATTACTGTTATTATTCTACTAGTGTACAATTATTATTGTAATGAACTTGTTCTTGTGATTGTCACCGAACTGGCTTTAAAAGAGCCAAATGTTATTTGAGAATAACATATAATAATATCAATTTAAAAAATTATGGGGACTCATGGAGCCTACCCTTAATATTTATCAGTTAACATCTCACATTTATGTGAGAAGATTAGCAATAAAAATTATTGTCTACAACCATTTAACACGCAAGCGGCTTTGTCTTTTATAAAGCCATCTCGCCTGTAAAGTATTACTTTCATGATGTATTTAGTATGGAACTTTTTCTGAAATCAAAATCAGGCAAACTTTGCTATTGCTTAGTAGTAATGATTTGTATTTTTGTTTATAAAGTAAAATTGCCTGGGCTGTAAAATTCAATCTTTATGCCGGAAAATGGCATCTGCAATAAACAATCTGCAATAAACAATCTACAGTCGACTTCAGGAAAAAATATTAACAAATACTTGCGTCAAATGTCAAAGAACTGGCAACTTTTAAATGTTAAAACAGTTGGGTATTGGGCTCTTAAATGTTAAATGTACATGTTAAATGATAAATGTTCAGTATAAATCGATCATTAGTCACATAGTAGGTATTTGCCCTTTGAAAATATTTATCAGTAGCTTAAACGACATACACTCTTTAATAGTTATTCAATTATAATGTAATGGCTTAGTTCTGATAGTGGTCCATCGCAGAATCAGTACACATCTGAGAATGGCGAATCCTCACCTGAATAACGCCAAAACCTAACAGTGGTAAGACATTATTTATTTGCATATGTAACATATGTGATCCATAATTTTGAATGCTACCTGCATTTATGTCTTATGCTGAAATCTCTTTCTTTGCTGTATGTAGCTTCATCTTAGGGATTGGAAATATTATGTGCAAGAATTAATTATCATTAGGTAATAGAACACGCTACCGAAGCCACTTTACTTTTTTTGAGTAAATAAATGGTTTTGCAATGCATTTTGTTTATAATATGCATAAATAATATCCATAACCCAGAAATAATGTTAATTAGTATAATACATTTTTTAAATTAAACTTGCATCTTTATTATATTAAGAGTATTAGTTTTTTTTGCTAACCGTAAATCACAAGCTCTTAAGTTCAAAATTGCTTCAGAATTTTTTGTGGAAGTTATTAAGTTTTGTAATATCCAAAAATTTTCAACAAGATAGTTTGTCGTAAAACGGAAAACTTTTGCCAGTCAGAACCATTTTCCGAATCAAATAAAAAATTACTAAAAACAGTTTTTAATTTAAAATAGAATTTAATTGTATAAAATAATCGGACGTGGTCATGCCCATGACTTATCATACTTTTATTATATATTATTAAAAACATAATTTTTAATAATAAAAAGAAAAAATATTTTCCATCAATCAATTTGTCCCAAAATCTAATCAGCTCTAAGTTTCAATACAAAGATACAAAATACTAAATTTAGTTTTAAAATTCTTATTAGTTTTTGAAATATTTAATAAAATTTTAAAAAAATTTTAAAAATAGTTTCCGTGAAACAAATTTAACCAATCTAATGCCCGATTTTTTTACTCGTAGTTATCTTCAAGTTAGCAAACTTCAGGTAAAATTGACGAAATAACCAATCAGACGACAGCAAAACAAATAAATCAATCAACTGATTGGTTATTTTGTCAATTTAACCTGTAATTTGCTAACTTGAAGATAACTACGAGTGAAGAAATCGGGCTCAATATAAGGTCTCAATATAAGGATACAAAATTTCAAATTTAGTTTAAAAATTCCTATTAGTTTTTGCTGTAGAGCGCACACAAAATTTGACCACAGACATTTTTGGAAATCGTCTTATTTCACTCATGGGACCTCAAAAGGTGTAAATCCATCAAAATCCATAAAATAATTAATAATTAAATTAAAAGTAATCGCCGTTTGCAGTGAAATTGATATATAATAATTAAAGAGTTATTGTTGAGGTTGTAGGTCTCATTAAAACAATATCAAATTGTTCGACGTTTTATGATCCTGGATCGGGAGACGATAGACAAAAAACGCAAAATTAAAGAGGCTATTAACATTCATTTAAGTCATAAACCTATGAACGATAAAAAGGATGTTTAATACTTTCACGGAGGTTATAAACACATCCTGGATATCATGAAACCTGGTCAATATTAAGTTTTTTAATTTTCATATTTAATTTAAAAATCTTTTCATTTTTTCATTTTATTGTTCTTCTTTGTTCTTTTTACTATTGTTTTTTGTCTTCCTTTTCTTTATGTTTGTCTTTTGTTTTTGAGTATGAAGTTAAATGTAAGCTCGCGAATTTATTTTACGGTCCCCCCTCCACCTCATGACAAAACTTACTTTTTCTTTTAACCACCTTGATAAGGGGTTTAAAATCTAGAATTAGTTAACAACCTCAATGGTCATTCCGTTTTACCTCAGTTTAATTTTGTTGTTGAACGGAGCTGAAGGCTGCCCATTATTGGTTTACCAAAATTGTCACGTAGGAGAAGGAAATTAACCATAAACGTAAGTTTATTTAAAAAATTTCTTATTTAACTAGTAGTGTCTCGGCTATCTGTTTTTAAAAGTGGTTGTTTAATGATTCCTTTAGCAAATTTTCAGATTCGTTCAGAACCAAATAAAGGGTGTCTTAGTAGCTTATAATTATCTTCTCGCAGGTGGGTTAACTTTAATTATTCATGTACTTGATTTTTATTTATGTATAATTTTCCAGCCTTGAAAATGTCTCAATAAACGGCCCGAAACGTCGGACAATTTGATATTGTTTTAATGAGACCTACAACCTCAACAATAATTCTTTAATTATCTATTGAAAAGGTCAACTATATTTCGTAAAATTGATATATAATATCATAATATTTTAAACCAGAAATAAATCAAATTTAACCCTTAAAAATTCGTGTTGGCCGTAATTTATACGGGGTGAAAAAAACTGTAATATAATAATATTGCTATATACATACATACTAACAAAATGTAGCAAATGTAAATAAAGGAAACGAAATTGAGTTATTAGGGCTAAGACCTGAACTCAAGCCAAGAGTTTAAAATTGGTAATGAATTTCTATCAGAAATGTCTGATGGCTTTTTCGCCAAATCCTGCTGTAAAAGAAGATGACGAATATGCTTCTTATCAATTCGAAAAAAATGAAGTGAAATAATTGCATTTTTATTTTATTGCTAGAGTTACCTTTTATTTGTTCAAAGAATATTTAGTTTTTTAGAATTTATTTAATTTTGTTCCTACTTCACATATGGTATGTAGTTATGTACGTACTCGTATTTCTTTGCAAATAAAGTACATTATGTTATAATTTTTTATCAAAAGGATGAGTTCTATTGTATAAACCTTATCGATCAATTTACCCCCCGTTGAATAATCTCACTCCGATTTATATAAAATTCTTTTACTTTTGAAATATTCAACTCACGGTTTTGAAAAGCGAGATTGATCAGGTACGACTTTATCCTCATGCAGCCTATGTTGGAAATTAGTCCTGATAAATTTCGCCCCGAATGGAGTATGAGATTGTTCATAGATATTTTTATTTCTATGGTTCATATTTTTTAACTTAAGTTTAGATTATTCTGCCGTACCCTTCATATCAATATCCTTCAAATTATAAACGAAAATGTGTGTTACGTTATATGATCAAAAGAAAATTAATTAAATTAATTTCAAAGGTTTTAATTTTTCTTCAAATATGTTTAGAAATACTTCTTTTATACACACGGGAAAGTAATATTATCTTCTTATTTGACACTAAGACGGTAAAAACGAGAAATTAAGTTTCATGCTTGGAATTGCAATTTACACGCACCATTCGCACTTCTATAACAAGGTAAAATATATTCACTTGCAACCCATTTGATTCGAATAAATAAATCTCAATGTCCGGTTGATTTATGTCTGGTATATTAATGTCCGAGAAAGGTTTGATGTTTCAATGCATAGCAAAATGCTATGCTCTTCAAACAAAAGACCCCGAATTGGGTTGATAAGACAATTATTACACTATAGTTAGAAGTTTCCTCTAGAAAATTTAGAATCTACTCTGAAAATGTTTTAACAAATTATTAAAGGCTTAAAGTAATCGACCCCAATTCGAGTGATAAGCAAAACACATTCCTACGTATTTGTATTAAATTGGAAAATACACTGTCCTGCGCTAATTCAGTAAAAAATTACATTCACAAGAAATTCAAAAATGTGATATAGGGTAATTCCGGGACCACTTTTTTAAAACATCCTGATTTCATTTTCATTGTGTTTTCAATTTTCAAAATGGAAAAATCAATGCATACACTGATGTAGTTTAAGTATTTTATTACAATGATACATAAAAAATTAACATTATGAATTATAAACAAAAAGAAAAAGTTGTAACTGGTCTCACTAACCCATAGTATGAGGGTTAGTTGGTCCAGTATATATGGGTTAGTTAGGCCACCGTTTAAAGGAAATATGTAGCAGGGTAGAAAACCCTTCTGCGCTACAGCATGCTACTACAGAAACGGTTTCTCTTCAATGTATTTTTATTTTTAATTCTAGTTTTTAAAGTCGTTTTCGGTATTCCAAATTCTTTTGCAGCTCTGTTAACTCCAAATGTATCTATCTACAGCTTCTATCGCATTTTGTAGTGATTCGGCACTCCACTTGGCTCTACAGTTCCTTTCCTTTTATAAAAAGTTGGCATGATGTAATTCTGGAAAAAACTTACTACTTTAGATTTAAAAATGGTCTATCTAACCCGAATGAAAACGGTCTCACTATCCCAAAACTATGGGTTAGTTAGACCACTTTATCACACGAGTCACGCTGTTAGAAACGACGAAAAAGTTAGGTTATACCTATTTCGGATACAAAAACTACCATATACAAACAAAATCTTTAAAAAAAATTTACCTTTAGGTTCTTCTTAATTGGTCTAAAACAACCACTATAAAAACTTTCACCCAACCTCGACACACCTATGCTTAATTTTACTAGTTTAATACACCCACACTTTACTGTTTACACGTTATACAACTTAGACTGTTTCACTAAAGGGGAGGATGCGTCTAAATACCAGCGGTACTTCATAAAATTACAGTTCTCGTAGGTGGTCCATCTAACCCAGTGGTCCAACTATCCCGGAATTACCCTAATACTACGGTTATGCTGTATATTTCTGCAGTTCCCTTTCAAAGTTATCCATAAATATGTAGGTAAAACAACGGACGAAACAATAAAATTATAGATTACAAAGTTTTAGCATTTAAAAAAAGTTAACAAACGAGCTTAAAAAACAACTTCAATTAAAAACCACGAAAAAGTAGGAAATAAAATAACACCAAATGAATAATAACAAATGAATGCCTCTTTTCTCCACCTAGAGGTATCTATTAGATAGCAACCTACTAGATAAATTAACGAAGTAACCAATCAGACAGCAACAAAATAAACAAACCTAAAATTTGATAGGTTACTTTGTTAATTTATCTAGTAGACATCTAGAGCTGAAAAGAAAACGGACATAAGTGGAAGAAATACATTAATAAGGAAATCAGTATAAATTTTTTTGAATAGACCAGATCATTTTATAAATTGTAGTAGTTTTTCAATGTTTTCTTTTTTGTTTGCAAGAATCTTTTATAAATTATCAGGCAATCCCGCAAAACGTCGTGTTGCCTGGTACTATCAGACCCGGACTAGCAATAATTCAGTTACTCGGTATTTCTTTTGAGCGGCGCCAGTCTTCAAAACATTTTCTATAACAAAGTACAAATAAAAAAACATTTTAAAGCACAAAGAATTCACTTAGATATAGTATTTTACATTTTATAAGGCTTTAGGAGTGAAATTTTTAAAATCCACTCTTCTAATACTTTGCAGCACTTTTAAGCCGCTTTTCGACGTTTACAGTGGTCCCAATAGTATTTTCCCATTCTAGGCGTTGTATTGTGACATTAAAACGGGCAGAAAATTTCTGAACTTAATATAAAAAAGCGTAAGAAGGACTTTTTGACCCAAAACATTAAAAGTTTGAAAAAAATCACTTTGTTTACTGCTTTTAATAGCTTTCAATGAGAAAATTTTATTGGCACAAAAAGGTATTCAACTAAATATTTTATTATACATTTTATGAGGCTTTAAAGTGAAATTTTTTGAAGAACTTTGCAGTGACTTCTGAACAGCTTCTCGACATTTTTGGCAGATACAACTGCCGTTTTCCCAGTTATATACATATTATGTATTAATATAATACAATAATGTAAATACATAAAAATACTATGTAATAATTATTTTGAGTAAGATCAAAACATTGTAACTTTGCAATGTTTTATTAATGTATATTAAATAAAAATTACGCGTTTCTTTCGTAATGTCGTTAATCCTTTCGTGCGAGTCGGAGAGACTACGCCCTCGGCTAATTAGAGCTCGGAAAAACTTTCGAGTAGATAGTATTTGAGGTAGTAGCGTTACAATATACTTTACTCGATTCCTATGCTGTAATACTTTTCTAAACTATTCCCTCAGGCAACTACATCGAGATATACCGAGGATTTTTATATAAGATAATAATTTATACCTCTGTTATATAATAATTATACGTGGTACTACAGTAAAGCGATAAAAGTTTAAAATATTCCCCTGCATGAAGTGAAAGGTTAGATGTCACTGGAGTAAAATAAAAGCAATTAGTTTAACTGAACAATTAAACTTATATGTCGAAAATATTAATTTCATTTTTAATACTATGCCATTCGATGCCCATGTATTATTATAATACATGTATTATTTTATACATCGAATACGTGAAGGCTATAGGGATGTAGTTTTTTTTAAATACATTTTTGAAATCATAAAATGAATTTAATTTAATTCTACGGTTTACCGTTGATTTTTCTCTTTTTCCATAAAAATATATTTTTAAAATAAAGCGTTTCAAGACAACAGGGAAGATGCATAAATTTTTTTTATAGCGTAGTTAGATCAAAAATATCTAAAGATAGTGATTAATACTATTTATTTTATTTATTTTCGTTTCCATCAATCCATTAAATCTATCAATTTGAATAGAAGGAAACGACCACGCAAATCTCTATTTGCTAGTAACTTAAAATGCGGCTTGTTGTTTTGTGCAGTTTTGTGCTTGAAAGTTAAAGTTTGTTAGTGTTAAAAGCTGTTATTATCATGGAAACCAACAAGAAGACGAGCTATAAGTAACGTATTGCTTCGAAATGTAAGAAATGTAAGCGCATTATAGAGCCGTATGACGTGGAACCAATGGCAATGCGTTTATGATCACATGATTTATTTTATATTATCATTAAATTTTAAAATCGATTGTTTATAACAAAATACAATAAATAGAAGTTATTATTACTAATTTGACCTTTAATATATCGAATTAATCGGAAAATACTGTTTTAACTAAATTTTTGTTCCACTACTAGCCATAAACACTATCATTTCAACGTAAGTGATCGAACTGTGAACCACGCCTTCTGTCACCTGAGGTGAATAATATTTTATTATTCACCTGAAGTTAATAATGAACATAAATGCGTTTTCCGGAAACTTCGGGCCATTTTAAAAGAAAATTTATGTGTAAAACGAATTAGCATAACCAAGAAATGCTATCAATAGTGTTTAAATAATTAAAGTCGGTCTATAAATAAGATTAATTTGATATTTAAAATGTTGATTAAATTGGAATTTTGTGACGTTTAGCAATTAGGCGAAATGAGAAAACGAATTATGACAGCTGAAACTGGAAACTATAAATCGATTATTAATAATTATTACAATCAATTATCGTTACAAATAGTACATTTTTTGACAAAATAGTTTTCGTCAACATCTATATACTTGTATTCCACGTTCACTAGTTTTTATTCAATATTTAATGTAACCTTTATGTCAAAATTAATTAAACATTTTCAAGCAAGTGTCAACATCAAAACAAAAAACTATCATTTGTTTTATAACTTGAAATAAATAATTAAAACGATTTACTTTATTCATTAACAATTATTATTATAAGAGTAAACAATCCTAGTAGTGGAAAAATTGTATATAAACCACGGTAGTGAAGCGTGTTATAACCGCGCGTTAAATCCCGCGGTGCTACGCACCTTGGGATTTAATCTGGCGCTAGGGTTATAACTAGACATCGGATTATATGCACTAACAAAGTGCTAAAATATGCATGCAAATATGCACTAAAAAAGGGCGAAATATGCATGCAAATATGCACTAAAAAAGGGCGAAATATGCACAAAAAATGCAAAAAAGGGCGAAATATGCACAAAATATGCAAATAAACTAATAAATAAAATGCTATGGGTAACTTCTGTAATAGTAACGTTCTAAGGAATATTTATGAATATTTTTTTGGTTTTTTAGAGTTCCGGTAGAGCTCCTTATATATTAACTTTAATATGGGTTGGTACCAACAGAAAAATGTTAATCTACTTTACCGGCACCTCTAAAACCACCTCTAAAATACGTAAGAAATATGCACGATCGACCAAAAAAAAATACTAAAATATGCACGATCGGCCAAAAAAATACTAAAATATGCACGATCGGCAAGAAAGTACGAAAATATGCATTAACGCTAAAAATATCGAGATATATGCATTTGCATATGCAAATATGCAAATGCATATAATCCGATGTCTAGTTATAACACTATGCTTCACTACCTTGGTGTATAATATACTATTATTCATGCATGTTCCCTATTATTGGAGTCAAAAATTGGTTGCTTCTGTTAAGTTCCTATAAAATCAATTTGCAATCAGGAATATTTCATTTATTAACAAATAAATCATAACAAAACCGCAATCTACTTTTTAAATATAGTTTAATACCAATTTATTGAATTGAATTGCCTTTGTAAATTTTTAAATTTTTCTGTAAAACTTCCATTTAGAATTACTAATTGTAAAGACCGTAGGCTACTTCTCATAATTCAAACACGATTTATAATTTTATGATAATTATAATCAGTTTGAGTCTTGAAAATGCATCTCACTGTTGTGGTTAGGTTAGAAAACTGTATACAGAAGAACAGAACTGGTAATAATAATATTGGGTATTCTCATAGGTGTCGGTGAAAATCTGTTTTGTTTAATATTCAATCAATCGTGTTCTCCTTCTTGATATGCAGACAAGAATTCTTCAATCGGCGCCGTGGCTTAGTTGGTTAAAGCGCCTGTCTAGTAAACAGGAGATCGGGGGTTCGAATCCCCCCGGGGCCTTACATTGCAAACAATGTAATATTTTTTTGAAATAATAATTTTATTTTATGTTAAAAGAAAATATAATTGAGGTGATAGGCCAATGACAATCTAACAAGTAGATAGCTTTTCCATAACACAATATTAACGTAATTATTCAAAAAAGCAGAGTCGCATTCAGGAACATCGTCGAATGAAAAAAATAGCAAACAACGATTCGACGATGTTGCTGAATGCGGCTCTGCTTTTTTGAATGATTACGTTAATGATGTGTTGTGGAAAAGGTATCTACTTGTTAGATTTTCATTGACCTATCACCTCAACTATATTTTCTTTTCAATTTATAATTCAGGTCGACAATGTTGGTATTTCTTTGCATTTCTAAAAATTTCAAAATTATTAAAAAAAATTTTGTTTTTAATTAATTTTTTTAATTTCCCCAAATTCAAATTTTGGCTCTGCTATCTATTTTAATTTATATTATTTTATCATGTAAGTTTCGCTAACTCTAGAATGTATAATGTACTTGTACCTATTTGGTACGTAATTCAAGATAAAGCTGATAATCGAGTAATAAATTTTGATGATGACTATTCGTTTCTCGCGTAAAATAAATATATTGCATATTGAAAACAGCTAATTTAGGATATACAAATTGATTTTACCTTAACATTGTAAGCATTTCTTTTGTAGTATTTTCATTGTTTATCTTATCTCCAGGTAATGGTATCTGAGACTAAAATTTATATGCCGAAATAGCTCAGTTGGGAGAGCGTTAGACTGAAGATCTAAAGGTCCCTGGTTCGATCCCTGGTTTCGGCAAATTTTTTTTTGTGGGTCTTCTATCGTATCAAAATGAAAAATATTATTGCTCTATAATTATTAATTTATAATAATGATAAATAATTAATTTATTTAAACCATTTACTGTTTTGCTTTAAATGTAGTTAAACGTGTTAATAATCGTTTTATATAAACAAAATGTTATATAATTATTGTAAGATAAGCTATAACATAAAAATTTTCCTGGATGTCGATCATCCGGTATGGCTTATGATATCAGTTTATCAGGAATATGCACAGAAAATATGATTCGTTGTGCATTATTTTCTTCTTTGGTGCTTTTTTAGCATTTAAATTCTCTGCTCTAAAAGAGAATAGAAATTTATTTACGTTTATTCTAAAAAATCGATTTTTATTTCTGTAGTTGTTCACACCATCTCTTGTAAATTGCGCTTCGTCGGTAAACAAAATCTTGGCGTATTCTCTTGTTCTCGAAAGCAGTTGATAATCCGTATTCTCCAATGCATATACCGAATATAAATGATATGGGTAGTACCTACTGGTGTTGATGTAAAATTTTCCATATCTAAAAGATCAAATTAATTTTTCACATTTGTTTTTTAAATTCATTAAGAGGACATACCTGCGTATAACTTAAAACTTAGATCAAATTTTTTATTGCTTTAAAATGAAATTTTAAAATAATATTTCAAACATAAACGATAACAAAAGAAAACGAAAGGCGTCTGCAAATTTAAGAGAATCGACAGAAAGCGCAATACAGAAATTAGAAATGAAGTTACAATATTCGATTTGTGTGAACGCATAGAAGAAAATATGTAGAAGCTATTGGCTAAAGCACCTAGAAAAAATGGATCACACCCGTATACCAAGAAATTTTTTTAAATATTAACCTAGAGGCAGAAGAAACGTCGGTCGACCAAAAAAATATGGACAAACCAAGATAATAGAGGGCGCAACGGACTATAAGTCTATCACGTGTGTCGATGATGATGATGACGAAAAATTTCCTTGCTGAATTTCCACTGTTGTTGCCTGCTGTGTTGAAACGGTTTCAAGTTTTGCGTACTCTGGTTGTCCGTACCAAAAAGTTGCAACAGGTATGGTCTTATTGTCGGTTGGCACTTTGCCGAAAACTTAAAAATTAAGGTTTACAGTTTACAGATTAGCAGCGCCAAAATTTGAATTTGGAGAAATTAGAAAAATTAATTAAAAATTTTAAAATAATTTTGGAAATTTTTAGAAATGCAAAAAAAGACAAAAACATAGTCGACCTGAATTATAAATTGAAAAGAAAATATAGTTGAGGTGATAGGCTAATGAAAGTCGTCTAACCAGTAGACACCTTTTTCACAACACATTACCAACGTAAACATTCAAAAAAGCAGAGTCGCATTCAGCAACATCGTCGAATGAAAAAAATAGCAAACAAAAATTATAATTTCTACAACTTACTGGATGACCTAAAGTTTCGTTCTTATCCACAAAGTGTAATTGATCTCCTCAGACCCAGATTGATTAAGAAAATACAAAATCTACTCACCACCTTTTGCAACCGACTCCGACGCTCGAATGACCCTAACCTTAAAAATGTCACGTGGTAAATGTATTTGCGAGAAAGTTTAAAAACGTCCTATAGGCGTTTCAATTTAAGATCGGAGCGCCATAGCGGTTGTTAGTAGTATTAACATTGTTGGTATGTTTTTGATAGTTCTCTGTTTTGTTTATAATTATAATAATAATATTTTAATATTTACAATATATAAATATATTTTTAACATATTACGGTACTTTGTGATTCTTTATTATAATATTTGAAATAATTATTTGCTACTTATCTAAAAGGATTAGCGAAAAGTGACATACCCTTGGACCATATTCGAGCTTAAAACTGTTTTAAAGTGTGTGAAATATTTAATATTTATAAGAATTTGTTTTAGAAGCAATGTCTGGCTTCATTGAGTCTTCGTTTTAGCGTTCTCGAGGCGAGATTTAAATTCGAGGTGTATTAACTAAGGTGAAGCGGCTCAACACGCAGAACATGTAATTTTGTGCTGTCAAAGTACTGAACCACCTGATATGATAAATTTGTTCGCTATGTGTTTGCTCTTGTTTAGAAAAATACGTTTACCCCTGCATTTGCTTTGGCTAGCTCCGAAGTTATCCAAGGGCTATGGGTTTCATCAGGTAATCATGGAGGACGAATAATAAAACAAAAACTAAGAGTTTTAATTTATTCTCCCCCCCCCTAAAAAAATGATTAACGTGTGTATGCACGTCAAGATATAAGACAATTACAAAAAATACGTATTTACAAAACAATAATATTAAACAAAAGCAAGTAAAAGTAAACTTAGGTTGAAAACCTAAAGTTCACAAGTTTAAACAAGTAATCGCCGCTTTCCATTGAAGATGAAAAGCGGCCCAAATTATAAAAATACAGTTTGGTTTTCCTGAAGGAAAAAACAAACAATCAAAGTAAGCTAAGTTACAACAATGAAATGCTATAACGATGACAAAATTGACAAAACCAAATTCTGTAACATGTTAAATTTGTTATTTATGTACACTTTTTATTGTCCTTTTTAGGAAAAGGCATTAAAACTAATTTTGGGATTTCTTTTATTTTTAGAATTACACCAGAAAACTGAACAAAACCATCTACTCATTATTAAAATTTCCTTAGGAAAACTCACAACTTTACATTAAAATACACCAGATCCTCTTTCGTTACCCTACATCTTTAGTTTAAAAATTTGCCACAAAGTAGCGTATCGCTTATCTTGAAACACCTATATAACAGGATATCACATTTTTAAAAAATAGTTTCACCTCTGACGAGATAATAGATAGCAACGCCAAAATTTGAATTTGTTAGACTTTCATTGGCCTATCACCTCAACTATATTTTCTTTTCAATTAATGTTTACATTGCAACAGGGCTGTAATCAGGAAATTTAGTAATTAAAATTATAACTTAAGAAGATGCAAAACGAGTTTCGTTGCACCACTCTATAATTTGTATAATTTAAATGTATCAGAAAAAGCTGTGATTCTTAATAATTACGAAGGTTAAGCAAAAACTTATCACGGGTCAAATTCTATTTTATTATTAACCGGTTTCGTGCTCTTCGCACGTCAGAATAATCTATAAAGGAAGTTACATCAGTTTGTTAAACTAAAATGAAATTCAAAATTGTTATTACTTGCACTTTTTGTGAGCAATATCCATTGCTAAAGAACCTATCTGATTCGTAGTGTTTATTTTGTTCGTTTATTTTAAATTTGTTCTTTTGCAATTATTTTATAATTAATGTAATTTGTTAATTGAAAGATTTAATGTTAATTATTTATGTAGATCTAATTGCTGAAGTGAGTAACTAACTTTTTTTTAATTTTATTTACTTTGATTAATGTAACTTTCTTTATAGTTTATTCCAGTGATGATAAACGAACACAAAACCGGTTAACTTTCTTTAACACCCTGTATACATTTTTTAAGCTTTGATACTTCGAAATCCAGTATATCTCAAAAACCGAAGATGGTGCTGGTGTAGATCAAAAGTATTGCAAAATGAGAAAAGATTTATATAAAACAGCGGAAGTCTTGGGGAGCTAGCGACCAATCAGGTTACCTCGTTTCATTAACTTTGTGAATCTGTCTTCCAAGTGTGGGTATGTCATAATATAGGTACCTATGTCCTTTTAATAGGTGAATGACGAGTAGTAGAAATAGGCTCGGCGGAGGCGTTGCAAAATAATAATCCTTGATCAAGAATATTAAAACTGATATTTTTTATGAATTATAGATAACAAAAAATACCCAAAAAAACCTGTCTATCGCTTTATCTGCGAAACAAGATGCATCTGCCATTTAAACAAATGTGAGAAAAATTCTAATTAATTTGACTTATCATTAACGTTGAAACTTCCTATAGGTATTACTAGCGCATATTTACAGTATAAAATTTAGAATAAAAATACCGTAATCTTTCAGGCTTGCAGCGAGAAAAATGCCGTCTGTCAAACCGGCCGAAGCTATATTATGAAAAATAAACTTGAATTATGCGAACTCTTTACAAATTTTTTTCTTCTTCATGATGTGGGTAATAATGTATGCTCTTTAACAACATTGTGCTAATTAACCGATTACAATAAAATATTTTCAACCGTCAAATTGAAATTTAAAATTTTAATGATTGATTGGAACAGAGGAAAAACTGTGTAGAACTGTATAAAATAAAAGACACAGATTTCAGTTTTCGATGAGTTTGCACGCAATCGCCAATTTCCATAATAATCATGTAGTCTTTTTAAATTTGATGTTATTGTAGGCAACGCTAGTTTTTCAGAAGTAAATAAGATTTCTTGCAAAGATGGCTATGACTATGTCTACTACAGTTATGACTTGCAGAAATATAAAATCTGATTCAGAGAGCACATGACAAGAAAAAGGACCCATTATCATTAAGTGTTGCCAACCATTTACTCCATAATGTACACGGGCACTTCTGTGGAAAGAGTGGACAAGGTGGAAGAGGTAAATGATAGACGAAGATAGACGATAGAAGATAAATGAAGAGATGATAGACATCATCTAAAGATATGAAAAGCAATCCACATAAGAATAAACAAGAATAGAAACCTGATGAACTCAGACATGGAAAATGTCAACTCGATCCTGCTGGAACCCCATTTCCCTGCTTCTATTCAGCTTAGCGATGTGATGCTTCTGAATTGTGTTTTTAATTTATTGTGTTAATTTGTTGTGAGTTAGCACTTGTTCTGTTCCGTCCTGCTCGCACGTTTTATAATTTTTATAATGTAATAACTTATTATTATGTGGTTTTACCTAGAAATAAACGCATTGCGTCCAAAACATGTAGTTTTATTCAATAAAGCATTTGCTAGAATTAAAAGAGTATTGTATTGTCGAGTTTCCTGTAGATACTAGATTCTCCATTTAAGTGGAAACTTAATATTCTTTTCAGATTGTTTTCATTCTACTGATCAGTTGAAAATGTAGATTTTACGATAACCTTTTGATATAACTCTTTTGCAGTACCTATAAGGCTGGTTGAAAAGTACTGAAAGCGACACCTATTAAGCAGTAGAGGAATCAAAATTCATACGTCATTTTGATATTTGATCTTTCATATGAACCTACTAAAATTTTATTTCGATCTGTCAATTCATTCATTGTTTACAAGCCATTTGAAGTCGACGTGTCGGTGTATTTTTAACAATGGAAAAACTGAGTATCGTGCAGTGATAAAATTCTTTGTTTTGGAAGGTTTATCAGCAACAGAAATTCATACAAAATGGTGAGCGTGTTAAAAGAATCTGCTCCTTCATTTCCAACTGTACATCGATGGGTTTTAGAGTTTAAACGTGGTCGTACAAGCGTTGAAGATGAACCACGTAGTGGACGACCAAAACTGCAACAACACCAGAAATCATTGAACAAGTACATAATATTGTTAGTGAAGATCCAAGTTTGACTAAGCGTGAAATTGCTAATACCATAGGCATCTCAGACGAACGAGTACTCTATATTTTACATAAAGAATTACGTATGAAAAAGCTGTTTGGAAAGTTAGTGCCGCATTCGTTAACAATTCAACAAAACTCACACGAAAGCAAATTTCTCAGCATCATTTGAATCTTTTAATAAGAATAAAATCGATTTTGTGCGTCGTTTTGTAACTATGGATGAGACTTGGATCTACCACCATGATCCTAAATTGAAACAAGAACGATTACAGTGGACTGAGGCTGGTTGTTCAGCTCCAAAACAGGTGAAGTCAGGACGATCAGCAAAAAGGTTATGGCATCAGTTTTTGGGATGCAAAAGGATTTTATTGATTGATTATCTTGAAAAAGGTAAAACAATTAACTCTGAATATTATTGTAACCTTTTGGATCAATTGAACGAACAAATTCGTGAAAAGAGACCCGGTTTGCAACATAAAAATCATCTTTCACCAAGACAACGCACCTGTCCACAAAAGTGTTTTAACAATGGCAAAATTCAATGAACTAAAGTACGAATTGCTTGAACATCCACCGTATTCGCCAGATTTGGCTCCTAGCGACTACTACCTCTTCAGAAACTTGAAACAATTCGTTCGTGGAAAGCGTTTTCATCGAATGAAGAAGCTATTTCAGTCGTGGAACAGTATTTTGCAGAGCTTCCAGAAAATCATTACAGAGATGGAATAAAATTATTGCAGGATCATTGGAATAAGTGTATTGAAGTTGAGGAGATTATATTGAATAAAAAACTAATTTCATTTAAAAGTTCACATTCTTTCATTTTGCTTTCAATACTTTACAACCAACTAGTAGTATGCCAGAAAATAGCTTAAAATTTTGAACCTTCAGGGGTGAACGAGCAAATATTGCTTCCTACAGCTATAGCATATCCAATACAATTTGCTTTTTTAAAGTTCTATCTTGGTACTTAGTTTAGAATTTACAATGGAATTTGAACACCCACATGTCCGATTCTTCTTAATCAAAGTGATCATCGCACGCTTACTGTTTCATCTTTATCGGTATACTCGTTCCCAAAAAATCAGCATTATGATCATCGAATACTCTTCGTAGCTTTCATCATTATCAAGAATATATGAGCATCATTTTCTTATACACACTTTTTTAAAGGTGATTATAAAGACGTTTTATTAAATTTAGTTCTTACATCATAATACTCTGAATTTAGCACAGACAACTAACTGTGTATATTGAACAATATAATATTGAAGCAGGGCATACAATAATTCATAATTACTAAAACATAGTAGGTACGAGTATAAGTCAAAGCAAGACTTTTTATATATTTTTTGTTAGTAAGGTTTTTGCATATTACTGCCATGTGAAATGTTAATTTATTAAATTTCAATTTAATATTATTATATTATGTATTAATTTAAATGGACCCAAAAACCAACGTGGTTTGGAAGATATTTAAACTATAATTCTTATCACCATAAAAGTCAAGTAATAGGAACAGCTATAGGACTAGTCGATAGATCTTTAAAATTAACTCATGGAGATTACAGAAAAGGAAATTTAAAAACAGTGAAAGAAACCTTAAACAAGAACGGATATCCAGAGTCATTAGTAAATAAAATCATAAAAGATCGAGTAAACAAACTATACAATGGAAGTATGTTCAATAAAGGTCCAACTAATAGTTACACGGTTATGCCATACGTTCGAGGATTAAGCGAAAAAATAAAGAAAGTTTTAAAACCTTACAAGATTAATGTGACGTTCAAATCAACAAATAACATTGGACAACTACATATATGCCAAATTAAAAAACCCTGTACCGCAAGAAAAGAAGACAGATTTGATATACAATGTGGAATTCCAAGATTGTAATCTTGTATATAGTATATTGGCCAAACTAACAAATGGCTTCATAAACGAATGAGTGGACATGTTTCAAGTATTAGATGTAATAAACCAGAAACCACTGCGATTGCCTAACATATTTTAATTGATGGACATAATGCTGCCTTTAGAAATGCTAAGATAATCAAATCAGTCACGAATTATAAAGATCGACTCCTTCACTCCATCAAGAAAGAAAAGAACGCAATGAACAGAAAAACAGACATCGAAGGTTTAAGTAATATCTACAGCCATCTAGTCATCTAAGCTGTAAATAACGTATTGGGGTTAAGTTTTTCCTATTTAATGAGTTTTAAGTAGGTTGTTTCTTAACTCGCGATTATCTTTCAAACTTGAGGGATCAATAAATCGTATCAAATGACAATACGTTATATTCCGTTTCTATGTAATTACACTATTATTATTATTAAACGTCTGATGACAGCAGTAACCATTGCTGAAAGCTTACGAATAATTTCGTTTTATTGTTTATTTAACCTTTTAATTTTAAAATTTAAATCTAATATAATTTAAATAATATAATTTTATTAACAAAAATTTCTCAGCAAGCAAAACATTTAAAATCAAAATTTTAAGAGTTTATTTTTAAATTACTAGAATATTTTATTCAATATTAAAGTGATAAATTAAGTTTAAAGTTTATACGTGCGAGAAACCATTTAACAGATAGAAAGTTTTGGAGCGAAAATTAGCTGAAGCAAAAATTTATCGTATATTCCGTAGTTACAACCGTAAAAATAACTTTGGTCTATCGTACTTTAGTGTAGTTTTCTTTAAAAGTAAAGTAACCGTTATGTCAATTTTGGTTATAGATATCTTATATAAGTTGGACCCATGGTAGAAAAGTATCCTTATATTAATTTCATTTAAAAATTATTTTATGCGTCCTATTTATAATTCAACTTAGGGACAAGGGTAAATGCGCGACGAGTTGCTGTTTTACTTTTTGTTAAAAAAATATCTTGAAACCTAGGATCGCACAAAGGACTTCAACTACACTCAGCTCTTTTTACACGAATTTGAAGTTGCACGACTCAAAAAAGTCATTCTTTTTCGTAAAATTTATTTATTATGTAAGGATAACTTTTTTATACTTAAGGATAATTTTATTATAGGAAATATCTTATTTTACACAAATTTCTGAAAACGTATATACCGTGTAAAAAAAGAATTGGGTGTCTCTATGTAAATTATTAGGTACTAGTCCGGGCCTGGCTGACACTCAGCATTCGTATCATTAAGATAGATAATGTTAAGGAAATATATTTTGAAATTGGCGCATTTAGTGGCAATAAAATAGATGCTTACAATTAATCGGGAATGAGAATGTATTAGCCACGCTCGTAGCTCGCGACGCGCCAACGCATTCATCCCTTATGGACAAACGACATTTACCCGCTAGAAAATTGACAGATTACGTTTTTCGTATATCGTTTTTGGCACCGGGACTGTCACATCGTTAAATTTGATTACATATTTTTAAAATAATTTTTGTGTGTTACAACAAAAGTTAATCAATGTATATTTTATGCGATGTTCATTATAATATACAAATTTAATTTTTAATTTATTTAAGTGTTATAGTGAAAACATAATAAATGCTACTATTTTATAAATAGGGGGTGTAGCTCAGATGGTAGAGCGCTCGCTTAGCATGCGAGAGGTACCGGGATCGATGCCCGGCACCTCCAATTTTTAACTTTGAAAGTTAAAACTAAAGCATAATACTTTATTCTACCCAACTTTCTTGTTTAAAAGTCTGGAATTAAATCAAGGAAAGGGAATACTAATTTTTGTGTTATTAAAATTAATTCAATTTACTTAATCCTGCACAATTTCGTCGAGTCAATGTAGGGCAAAATAAATTAGATAAACTAAATAATAACGGTTATTGGAAATATAATTTTGTAAAAATTGTAAATTATAAAATATCATATTGAAGAAAAAACTGGCAGTTTTCATTTTTTTACAGAATGTTCGACAGTAGAAGGATGCGAATTTAAAAACATCCCCATATCTCCCATGGGTGGAAAACATCTTAGCAAATCAGCCTCGGAACTTAGTAGCCCAAGGGAAATGCCCGAAATTCGTCCACGTTCAGCAGCGCCTCCTGGAACTTCACATTTATCAGTTTATCAGAAAACGCACAGCTTTTTCACACAACTTAAGGTTAGCATCAGTTATAAAATACACAATAAATTATTTGTAATTCTGTAGGTGCTTAGAAGACTAATTTTATTCAAATCTGAAATAGTAAATTTATTTTTACGATATTATTGCATAAAATACTATTAGGTAAAAGTACGTATAGTAATGACTGTACACATGGTCTCGAAATCACACTGTATAATTTTATGAGACATCAAGCCTCCGTGGCACAATTGGTTAGCGCGTTCGGCTGTTAACCGAAAGGTTGGTGGTTCGAGCCCACCCGGGGGCGTAATTTTTTTAAAATTTTTAAAACAATTTACGTAAAATGAATTTATAATTAATTTTAATCTGTACACTAACTACTTAAAAGTTTAAACAGAATAAAATATAATATTTAGCGATTTTTTTTCAAAATTATAAAAAATAATATGATATTATAATAAAAAGGATGTAAAACAGAGATTAATTATTTACTATTCAATATAATGGATGAGAATTCTAGTAAAAGCTTTTCTAATTTTCTGTTGTTATTGCATCGCAGGACTCCGGCAATTTACTAAAAAAAGTCCTGTTGAGATGTCGCAGGGGTTTGTCCAACAAACGTGATCGAATTGTTTCTATAATTATATAGCAACTCAGTATGGTTAAGTGTGTTAATATTTCATAACGATAAGAAAAATTGTTATTTCGCATAAATAACAATATTATTTATTTTTATGATTGAGTTAAATTGTTAACTTTTAAATAAAAACGCGAATATAAGCAATTTTAATGTAATAATTTAAACATTACATTGGTTATTTCAGAAATAAACTTGATTAACTATTACATTATTTATATTCATATAAATTTAATCTAATTTTTATTAATCGAAATATAAATTTGAAAAACTAATTTGACCGCAATTTGCCTTTGAAATATGAATTTAATTTTAATTAATTGCATGTTTTAATTAAATTTTACAACACGAGCAAGTGTTTATTGTACTTGGATTATATTCTACAGTAAAAGTCCTTTATTCGCGGTTCCCTTATTCGCGGTTTCAGTATTCGCGGAAGAAAAAATTGAGACCACTTTCTGTATTCCCGGCGGAAGATTTCATTATTCGAGGATTAATAATTTACGATTTTGAATATAATTTATATTTAAAACTCAAAATTGTGTTAATAATTGCATAAATAATAATTTTGCCACGCTAGCCGCTTGCTTGATCGTAGATGTTATTACACGATCGGCTAACTCTTATACATTTAAGTATTTAGTCGAAGTGCGAGGGGTGGTTCGAAAACCGTCGTGGATTCGTAATTAAAATGCATTGCTCAGTATGAGGAAAAATGATGTAAATGGGGCGCCAGCTAAAGTAAATAAAACGTATAAGAAAGGAAGAATTGTTTAATTTAACGAAAGCAAAGATAGTAAACAGGTGTTGTGACATATATTCTCAATTCCTTATCAGAACAAACACATAATAAAAAAAGAAAAAACAAAGCAAGTAACATTAGCAAGTAGCTGAAGGCTACAGGCTAAAATAATAAAAAAACAAAGGTTAAATAAGTAAGTTTACCTGAGGGGTAAACTTTTTAAAGCAAAATACAACCACACTAGCTGAAGGCTAAATGATGGTTCAAGTCGACTCCCCATTACTATGAATTGTTCAACAATTGAATTCTTGTTGAGAAAACGTTGACGTTAAAGCAAAGTCCCACCTAAAGTGCAGTTAAAACACACACCCTGCATCTTTACTGACATAGTTCACTTACCTAGAGACTTCCAAAATGATATATCGATTCTTTAAAATACCTTCCATTTTGGGTTATCTTCAATTTCAGAGTAAATCATGTCATCGTCCCACATCAGGTTATCTCCGGAAGTTTACTAAAATCAAATAAAGACACAAGAATGGATTAAACATAACTTCAGGTCGACAACGTCAACGTCAAACGGAGGGAAAAATAAATGGAAGGAACCGCTGCCCTCGTGGCAAAATCAAAGGCCTGCGAAGGAACAACTGACATCTTGATCAGAAGCATAGAAGCTCTCTCAAATTTTCAAGAATACCATCGTCAAAAAAATGCAAGGATCCCCATCATCCACTAAACACAACAGTCCAAAATCCAAGAAAATATGAAAACTAATTTTCCGAACCGCTCCAATGTAAAAGTTAAATGGACGAAGGTCGACTTCGTTCGGTGGGCTAAATTTTCCATATCAATCCAGGTGTAGCGATTTCCAAAGATAACGACTTGATGCCATTGCAACAATATAACGCAGCACCAAAATATGCAATGAATCGAAATTAATTAGATTGTACCCTGGCATTAAAACCCACTAAAAATAAGTGGTAAGAATCAGCAAAATAAAATTAAATGTAATTTACCTGTGATATGAAGGATGAAATAAATCACAGTAGGTTTAAAACAGATGAAAATTTGCACCAAAATAAAAATATATGCGTGCTCTTGAGGTGTTGGTTGAGCACTGCGTTTATCAGAAAGCAAGATATCTAAGTACGAAAACATAGTGCCAACTTAGATGATCAAAAATCCCTTTCCTCTCACCTTACACGTAACTTAATAAAACCCAAGGGGATTATGAGAAAGGTGCGACAAGCGTACCTTTCACAACAGAAATTGTTAAAGTTACAATTTATTGTTATAAAATTAAATAATAATAATAATATTTAAAAGATAAAAATTTAGACTTCAAAGTGGTTCTTGTTTTGGACAATATTGCAGGTCGCTCACTCTCGTGAGCTTGATGAAATCCGAATATATCGGTGATATTTTTGCCTCCGAACACGACGGCTTTACTTCAACCAATAGACCAGGGAATAATTTAAGCTTTCAAGCTTTTTTACATTTTAGACGAACCTTTAAAAACCAATCTGAATATCATGGCATGTGATTCTGACGTGAGTGTTACGGAATGCTGAAAAAAATTTAACATACAGCTTAACATGTAGCAATGTGCATTGTTAACATAAATGAATATTAACATAATAAACATAAATGAAATTTCGACCTTCAAAATTATCACAGTCACGTGATCGTCGCACGATTCGAAAAAATTGTGGTCGGCAGATGACGAAATTTTGACGAATAATTAATTCAAAAACTCCCGTATTTATAGCACATTCAGAACCGCTAAAAAGCGTCTTTACAGGTGACTTGTTGACTAATCGAACCGAATTATCTAATAATTCCACCAACTTTGGTAGACAATTAAAATTTGGCAAAATAGCTCGCACTACACTACCACGCCTTTCAACGGTTCGGTCACCACTCCCGTCCCTTCCCCGCTTCGTACCCTTTCAAGTCCCCAAGTCCACGTGACTTAATAAAACCCAAGGGGATCAAAAGAAAGGTGCGACAGCGTACCTATCATAACAGGAATTGTTAATGTCACAATTTCCTGTTATAGTGTGTCAACTTTATTAATTTCACAGGTATTTCCATTTCTTGCATTGTTTCTATTAGTTTACTTCTCTTAACTTTATCAAAAGCTTGTTTGAAATCAATGAAGATTATATGCTTATTTATATTATATTCTCTGCCTTTCTCCATAATTTGCCTCATCATATATATTGCGTCTAACGACGATTTACCTTCCATAAAACCACATTGGTACCTTGTATGTTACATTCAGCAGTGTGACTCTTCTATAATTCTCACATCTGTCTTAAGTCTCCTTTTTTATTGTCACAATTATTCCTTCCCTTCGTTTTTCTGGCATTACCTCTTCTATCCATATTTGCTTTATAAGTTCATAAACTCTTCTATGTAGTGTTTCTCCTTCATATTTCAGTAGTTTCGCACTAATACCGTCTTTGCCAGACGCTTTTCCATTTTCATATTCTTAATTGTGTCTGCAACTTCATCGTACGTTGGTTCATCTGTTTGTTGTTCTTTGCTTATTATTGTACTGTAGTCTTCTTCCGTCGTATCATTCAATAATTCTCTAAAGTATGTCACCCATATCTGTTTTATTCTATCCGTATCACTCTCTACTTTATTTTGTTTATCTCTCATACCTCTTATGTTAATCCTGTGCTCTGCTTTCTGTTTCTTCAATTTTCATAGAATACCTTACTATTATTTTGTCTGTTATTTTCTTCTATATCTTCCATTATATTTTCTATCCATTTATTCTTCTTCCCTTTATACAGTTTGTATGCTTCACGTCTTTTCTTTTGTAATTCTCTTGATCGTGCTTTTCGTTTGTGGTGAGGAATCTCAATCTTGCCTTTTTCTCTTTTCCTTCTTCTCACATTCCTCATCAAACTATTCTTTATCTCTCTTTTCTTGTTTACATCCAACCACTTTCTCTGATGCTGCTGTTATACATTCTGTGATATTATCAAATTCTTTGCCTATATCCTTGTATTATATTCTCATACTTGTTCCTTATTTCTTCTTCTCTTAGTTTTTCTGTATCAAAGTTTTTATTTCTGTTCTTCCTTATTTTTTATCATTTTTTCCATTTTTATCTTTGCTATCACCAAGTAATGGTCCGTCTCAGCATTGGCTCCTCTATATGATCTTACGTCCGTAATTAGTGATTTTCGCTTCCTTGTAATCAAAACATGGTCTATTTGGTTCCCATCATCCTTTTCTCTTCCTGGCCAAACCCAGGTTATTTTGTGTATCTTTTTGTGCTTATATCTGGTACTGCAAATATCCAAATTTAACGCCGCCGCCAGGTTGCAAAGCCTATTCCCATTGCCACTTGTTTTTGTGTGTATCGTATGTCTTCCGGCCACCTCGCTTACATACTCCTCCTGTCCTATTTTGGCATTAAAGTTCCCCACCAGGAAAATAGGATGCAAATAGGATCATTAATTAAAAATCATTTTGCCACTTATTCTACAAAGATTGAAAAAACACAGTGTAACCACACAATAGACCAATCACGGCACTCTTCATAGTGAAGGTGCAATATCCATTTAGTCTGTTTGAGGACATAACCTGACAGGAAATTTAAAAATATTATGTCACTTTTGTTTTTTACAATTTTCAGGTAATATAACCAGAAATAATGGTTTTACAAATAGGTATAAAAATTAATAATAAACTTTGAAAGCACCAATTTCAAAGGGCTGTAGTGTTGACAAAATCAGGCCGACATCAGGAATATACAAAATATGATAATAAGTATAATATAAACGCATGTTTTCATTTAATTTTATCCAACGTTATCCTGTTAATGATGCATAATACTTAATAATAGTAAATTTTTGTTTTCAGAGTAGATGGACTCGAAGTAAGAGTCGTGAACGCAGACATAAATCACCAAGCCGACAAGATTCAATAGGTACCGATTACGCAGCAGATTTAAGTAGTGAACATAGTACTCCTAGCACACAGAGCCCACGACACAGACTACATACTTATACAGGTGAATACTGAACCGTTACTTGATTTTTATTTCGTTAGTTTTCAAGTAACCTTCGATAGCTCAGTTGGTAGAGCGGTGGACTGTAGTACGCATTTGCAAATCTGATATCCATAGGTCGCTGGTTCAAATCCGGCTCGAAGGAAATTTTTTTTTATTCTCATATTATTTCACAAATATAAATAATAATTGAAAACTGTGTAAATTATAAATTATATTTCTAAATGTTTACGTATCGTGCGATTATATTGTAACGTTTATAGGATGTATGTATACAGTAAGCTAGATAAGTTGGCAATAAATTCGATACAATTTATTATAGAGATTTCCTCAAAAAATTCTCGTCAACTTTATTTTTGTCGATGCCATTGACATTTTTTATCGTGTTTTGTATTTGGAATTCATTTTATTTTTTTAATAATTTTAAAATGGTTCGTCGTTTGTCCGAAAGGCAAAGAATTAAAATTTTAATGGTGATTGGCTACGGGGACGGAACTCGCATTCAATTAAAAGTTTCCATTTATTCAACAATAAAAAAAAGTATCTAAACGAGGACCGATTACGTGTACTACCGTTAGTAAAATAGAACAAACATAATTTGCAAGTGGGTCAGAGCAAAAATCGTCCAAGATTAAATTGTCTACCGCTTCAAGAAGATGTTCAGCTAAATATTTTACTCAGAGCTTCAAGAAAATCTCCATTTATCCACTTGTCAAATGGCGGTAAACAACGCTATAGGTCAGAGCTCTGTCTTAAATATTTGAAATTGAGAAAGTGGCATTCATATAATGTGATTTTACTTCACCTTAAATTGACTTGCTCATTTTCATATTTTCATTTAGTTAAAAACTTAACACACTTCATAATTTAATAGTTTGTTGAATTACGGAAATTCGTAAGTATTTCTTGGGCTATCAATTCTACCCCGATACGAGTCAAACACTTAAACTGCTATTAATTAGTTTTGGCAGATACTAGTGTACACTTCACGATTAGGTATGTGTACATACTACAACCTGAGGCTCTTGTGATCTTGTGTTTGATCCACATCAAGCTCTTGCCGTCTTGTCCATCTTTAGTAGTTTAGAGCATTCTAGAGGCTCTTAGAATAATAAATACTTTACTCATCTTAAATATTATATTATATGAGTACAATAAATTAATAATTCCTTTTTAATTCTGCGATATTTAAATAATAAATATTAAATATTATTTAAATACATTTTTGTTATAATATTTAAATGGTTATATTTTTTACTCGATTAAGATTGAAGCGCCTACATAATAAATATATTGGCTCAGAAATTTATTGGCACAAAATAAATTTATAATAAAATGCACCCTTTTCTTAAAATTGGTTATCTTTGATCAATTTTTTCTTCATATAATTATTTTAATTATGACTTGGAATTGTAATGGCATTATTAAAATCAAAAAATTATTGGCACATTTATAAATAGCTGTATTCACTTTATTTTAATATTTTTAAAAATAATTGCTTATCGTTTTCGCATGCTTTAAACCAATATTCTTGTTAGAGTTTCATCAGTTTTATGCCATTTTTGAAATAATGTTTCTTGTAAGATTTTATTGCTTATTAGTCTTTTACATTTTACCTTAAAGTCTTCAAATAATGCTCCTTATTCAACGTTTCTATCGTAGATAGAATCAGGCAAGAACTAGACAAGGTAAAATGGAACATAGTTGAACTATCCGAGGTAAGAAGAACAGGAGAGCCCTGCAAAACTTTGAAAAGTGGCCACGTGCTATACTATAGAGGATATGAGGACAAAAAACAGGGTGAAGTGGCGTTGTTGATAAATAAAACCATAGTATCCAAAATAGCGAAATATAAAAATATATCAGCAAGTGTAATTGCAATTATACAGCACTGATAGGAGACTAATAGGTCTGTAGTTATTTAATTTACACTTGTTTCCCTTCTTGAACAATTAAACGCCGGAGATTTAACAGTTGAGAAGGTGGACTCTAAACATATCTGAGTCAAAAATCATTATGTCCAAGAAAAATTTAAAAGCCGATCTAAGCAGAAGAATCACGCTAGCATGGACAGCATTTGGGAAACTTCACCAGGTCTTAAAATCTTGCATACCAAACACTCTCAAAGCACGAACTTTCGACCAGTACATTCTACCGGTACTAACATATGGAACTAAAACTTGAGCTCTAAACAATAGTATAGTAACAAAATTTTAAGTCGTGCAGAGAGCTATGGAGAGACGTATGATTGGGAGTCACACTGCAAGACCGAATACCCAACATAGAAATCCAACAATACATCCAAGGTAACAAATGTAATAAATCGAATATGCAGATTGAGATGGAACTGGGCGGGCCATATCGCTAAAATTCAAGACAATCGTTGGACACGACGAATAATAGAATGGAGACCTCGAGGCCAAAGAAAAAGCATAGGACGACCACAGACGAGGTGGACTGATGATCTGAAGAGATTTGTGGGACGCGACTGGATTCAAAGAGCAGAGAATAGAGAGGAGTAGCGTATTATGGGGGAGGCTTATGTCCGACGATGGATGATATACTATAGCTGTGATGATGATGATGAATTGCAATTAACATAAGAATAAACAGAACGGTATAGAAGTTAAAATAATACAAGATATAGAAAATTTTTGCAAATATATAAACTTGGCAGAGCGCAGCCTTAAGTCAAAATACACTTTTATAATTGCGAACTTCAACCCTGAAGTCAGAAAACGTGAGGAAAACAGAGAAAAAGGTAAGGTCTGAGAAAAGAAAATTAATGCAAAACATGATAGGTGCACAGAGAATTGGAAGTTGGTAAAATTCAATATCAAGAAGTACTACAAGAAAGATCTAAACTGATAAATGTCAACGCATCCTTAAATGATCTGAATACGAAAAAGTTCAACATATTTTACAGGCATCTAAGATAATAGCAAAAAAAGTAGAGAAAAATCCACCCATTATTAGCAAAGAAACAACGAAGCTAAAAAAAACTAAGGCGCTACAGGGAAGTAAATATCATTGAAATGACGGAATTAAATAAAACTACTAGGAAAAGAATAAGAACAGATGTACGAAAATTTAACCTTGAGAGCACGGAACGGATACTGAAAGAGAGAGGAACCTTGTAAAATTTCATAAAAACGACATCAGAGCATCTTCCAACTTAAGAATAAAGCAAATGAAATAATTACACAAAGCGAACAAATAAGTGAGCTGGTGGAGAATTTTAAACTCTATATGACACCAAAACACTAAGAAAAACAGACAAAGGCAAACTAAAAGTCATGAACACAGAATCAGAAGAAATCCCAGAAATTACATAAGTTGAAATAGCAAATACCCTAACCAAAATGACAAACGGATGCACTTCAGGTGAAGATGGGATTGTGGTGGAAATGTTGAAATTTGAAGAAACACCGGTTCTAACATTACTAGAAATATTATACAATAATCGCATCACTGAAAGCCAAACACCAAAAGAATGGAACAACCCAGTTATGATATTACTTTTTAAGAAAAGAGATAAAACAAAACTACAATGCTACAGACCAATAAATTAGTCTTATATCAGTCATTTATAAATCCTTCACAAAGAAAGAACACGCTGGCTTTTGAAAAACACCTTAGATAATCTACAAGTCATGAAAGCTATAGTTGAAAAGTAATAGTTGAATCGCAGATATACCACCCCAATACAAAACATCTATATAAACATTACTTTTCAAGTGAACTTAAAATAAAAGGCAAGAAAATCAAAATTAATAGAGAAATGCAACAGGGCAACTCCATATTACCCAAACTTTTTACACAGACTTTTGAGGATATGTTTAGGAAACTGAATTGCGGGATAACGGAATAAAGAGTGTAGACGCCGAGTATTCCTCTGAGAGTGTATCTCTGCTACAAATACCTCTTTTCTCCAATAAGCGTTCTAAATAATTGTTTTATAATGCAAATTAGCAGCGATCCAGGCACCAACTTTCTTCTGAAACCCCAGTCAATGATCGGTAACGGGAAGATTAGCCAATGTGCTTCTCTGTTCAACGTCACAAATTACTGTGGCGGTATAGTAATTTGTATTATTGAGGGTAAAACTACGAGATGAAATGTACCAATACAAGAAAGATATTCGATGCTTGTAGGCAAATTCTCGTCGTTTGCCATAATCAGATGAAGGATGGATGGCGTATATTACAGATTTTCTATACGCGAAATAAGAATCGCATCGTCAGTACCTTTAGTATCGGGAAGATGGAATATTACAAGAACATAATTATAATCTAAGCCCAAACCATACAATCACTTCCTCCGTGCTTTACTGTTGCACAAATATTTTCTTTTTCAAAACCGGAGGTTTTCGTTTATGTATTTATTAGCATAATTTAATGGTTTTTTCCGATTTAATAGTACTTGACGAGCTACACGTTCATTGTAAGAATATTTCGTAGTGCCCTACGGACAATTTCGTGAGAAATAGGTTTATTTATTAATTGAATCGTTCGTTTCAAAAACCACGTATACTCGTAAGTCACAAATTTAACTAAATTGAGTTTTAAGTGGAATTCGACTTTTTGAGGATAAAGTTACATGTTATGTACAAAAACCCCATAAATCAATAATACTTCTTAACGGTCTAAAACTCTTTATTAAATTTAAGTCGTTGCAAAAACAACGTAAGTGATCGACTTAGGTTGTTTTTACGTCTTTGTAAAATTTACTTTTATTACTTACGTTGTTTTTAAAACGAACGATTCAATTGTGAAACGTCTGGATTGAAAATTAAAAATAGATTTTTTGGATTTTTTTAATTTCTCTCACAATAAAAATGTTGATTTTAAGAATAAGTATTTTTTTATCACGTCCAGGCTTATTTTGTAACTTTCTTAAGATTCTAATTTTTTTACGACATTTCTTTCCGATGAAAATGACCTGCTGCCTATTTTCCCAACATCGCGCTGTTTTACTCCTAAATACCAATTTTAAAATAAGTTTTCTTTCTGTAAAATTAGTTCCTCTTTGTTTTCGACCCATTTTAAATAAATAACACTTATAACTGATTTGAAAAGTTCACTACGGTATGCACTGGAAATCGGGAAAAACTGTCACGTCATTTTTATCTGTTTATCTGATTTCAATCAGAATTCTTTCCACTTGTGCCAAACATTTTGTGTAACTGAATTATTCCATTTTTATCTATGTTACTTTTTTTGTGTGCTTATAAAACATTTTATAATTTGAATGGCCATACGTATATAAGTGATTATTTGAAAAGATCAAGAATTTCCACTTTCAACTAATAACTAGTAACCACAAATTGCGTAGTATTTGAAACTATTTAAACTACGACAAAACAAATCTATCAGAGTTAGTGCAACAGCACTTGATTTATATTGCGATTTAATTGCAATTTCGTGCTATAAATTCAGGAAATACGTAATATTATGTATTTCGATAATTTAAATATTAACTATTAGCTACTCAATATTGAAATTGAAATTAACGGAAATTGAGCGAATTCGACGATTTATGCTGGCTAATATTATAAAAATATATATATTAATAGGGATACAGGGTGAATGTGCCTGTTCGCGGCCATGTTTCCGTCCTCGGGCATAAAAGATACACTTAAATAATAGAAAACCTATAAAATAACTTATATTGTTATTAATTATTACTATTGTTAATAACATCAACAAGCGGTAGCCTTAAAAAATTAGAAAAACAAATAAACAAAGAAATATTATATTGATGTGCAATTCGGCATTTAGAATGATAAGTACATAAAAACTGCTTGCTGGATAGATGCTTAGATTACCCCATTAGCTATATCGTAAAAACAAGAGATACAAAAAAAAGCTAAAATATTAAAAGCAATGAGCTGATACTTAATGTTACGCTCCGATGAGCAAGCTGAGCAAGATAGTATTTGGGCAGCAGGAAGTTTAGAAACTACATTGTACAGGTTGGTTGAAAAGTATTGAAAGCGGCACCTATTAAGCAGTAGAAAAATCAAAATTCATACGTCATTTTGATATTTGATCTTTCATATGAACCTACTAAAAATTTTATTTCGATCTGTCAATTCATTCATTGTTTACAAGCCATTTGAAGTCGACGTGTCGGTGTATTTTATAACAATGGAAAAAACTGAGTATCGTGCAGTGATAAAATTCTTTGTTTTGGAAGGTTTATCAGCAACAGAAATTCATACAAAAAGGTGAGCGTGTTAAAAGAATCTGCTCCTTCATTTCCAACTGTACATCGATGGGTTTTAGAGTTTAAACGTGGTCGTACAAGCGTTGAAGATGAACCACGTAGTGGACGACCAAAACTGCAACAACACCAGAAATCATTGAACAAGTACATAATATTGTTAGTGAAGATCCAAGTTTGACTAAGCGTGAAATTGCTAATACCATAGGCATCTCAGACGAACGAGTACTCTATATTTTACATAAAGAATTACGTATGAAAAAGCTGTTTGGAAAGTTAGTGCCGCATTCGTTAACAATTCAACAAAACTCACACGAAAGCAAATTTCTCAGCATCATTTGAATCTTTTAATAAGAATAAAATCGATTTTGTGCGTCGTTTTGTAACTATGGATGAGACTTGGATCTACCACCATGATCCTAAATTGAAACAAGAACGATTACAGTGGACTGAGGCTGGTTGTTCAGCTCCAAAACAGGTGAAGTCAGGACGATCAGCAAAAAGGTTATGGCATCAGTTTTTGGGATGCAAAGGATTTTATTGATTGATTATCTTGAAAAAGGTAAAACAATTAACTCTGAATATTATTGTAACCTTTTGGATCAATTGAACGAACAAATTCGTGAAAAGAGACCCGGTTTGCAACATAAAAATCATCTTTCACCAAGACAACGCACCTGTCCACAAAAGTGTTTTAACAATGGCAAAATTCAATGAACTAAAGTACGAATTGCTTGAACATCCACCGTATTCGCCAGATTTGGCTCCTAGCGACTACTATCTCTTCAGAAACTTGAAACAATTCGTTCGTGGAAAGTGTTTTTTATCGAATGAAGAAGCTATTTCAGTCGTGGAACAGTATTTTGCAGAGCTTCCAGAAAATCATTACAGAGATGGAATAAAATTATTGCAGGATCATTGGAATAAGTGTATTGAAGTTGAGGGAGCTTATATTGCATAAAAAAACTAATTTCATGTAAAAGTTCACATTCTTTCATTTTTGCTTTTAATACTTTACAACCAACCTGTATATATAAAATCAGCAGTCAATAATATGAAAACTGCGAAAATATGGCTGCTGCAAAAAAAAGAAGTGGCCAGGTCAAAAGTTGTGAGTAACAAATATGTTGCTTGTTGTGATTCAAATTTTAAATTATCAATAATTATATATTAACTCTATTACAGATAACCACAGTATTAAGCTATTCTTTAAATTTAAAAGATATAAAAATATGTGTATATTATTAATAATTATATAATAACCATTGTTTACAATTTACCTGCGTATACTTGGCGAACAAGGTCTATCAACACACACAACTGCAAGCTTGACAAGCATGCGCAATGACAAGCTGCATGTACTGCGATTCAGATATTAGATGGTTTTCAGTAAAAAACCGTCATTATATCCTTAGCAATAATAGCTACCGTCAACTTTGCTAATAGTGGAGTAAAGCTAGTTGGAGTAGATAGGGGTTAAAAATAATGTTTTCGCAATGCTATAACAAGCCAACCATTTATCGGTGCTACTTTATCAGTGCATTTTGCAATTTTATTAGACGGGAAATGGATCACCAAGAGAGTCTCCACAGGTACATTGTATTGGCGCAAGGGCTTTTGGGGTTTCTGTATGAAAACATTGCTCGAGATTATTCGTCGCATTAGCGGGCCACACAGTTACTTTATAAGGCAGTGAAGACCTGATGTATGTATTTGTAAAATTTCTTATAATTCCACTCTTGGATGAGATTTTTCTCATAGTTTTCTCTGTCACAAGTGTCTCTTCCCTCGAATTCCACAATCTCAAGTTTGTGATAAGTAATTGTTCTATGTTGCAATTTGGTAGCGATGGTGACACCAACTTTTTCTCACACTTTAGCCAAACAAAAAAATTAGTAAATGTGCAATTCCCATCTACTACGTCATCAAGCTCTGGACAGTGATGTGTTATTCTGTGGCGGTAGAGTACTTTGTATTCTTAAGGATAAAGCGATATGTTCAGATTTACCAACGTATTAGAGAGATAGTCGACGCTTGAAGGCAAATTGTTATCGTTTATCATGATCAGATCAAGAATAATCTTGATGACTTGTTGATCCTATGAACAATGATATTTACGGTTAAGACGCTCCCGAGTTTCATTGGCAATCTCTTCCAGCATTCTCAAAACCATCACATCTACTCTTAAGAGAATCGGTCTTGCTTGCAAGTTTTGTAATGAAGGAGGTGAATTCGTCAAGCTCAGCAACCAAAATAAACGGGGCCGCAATAACCATCGTAAGCAATACCAGCCGTTGGAATTAATGTCAATATTATAATTTACGCAAGCCCACATATTGATAAAATGTACGCTGACAAAGTGATTGAAGGTCAAGCAATAAATACAAATGAGGAAAATAGACTAATCGGAAATTTTTTTAATAATTAAATTTCTATTATTACTAAAAAACAAAAATATTAAAAACCACACCATCTGCCAAACTTGCATAATATATTAATGTTGAGTTTGATTGAATTTCTAGGATTACGTGAACTATTTTAAACACTCGGATCTTGTTTGAAAAGAAGTCCTAATGTACTACACCATAAAGGAATTGAAAAAATTTATGATCAAATTTCAAACTGTAATCAAGATAACAGTTTTAAAATTTATATTATTTGTTAATCGTTTGACACATTAATTATTGTAACATAATTAGACACATTAATTATTTATATCAGCATCAGCAATTTTTTTCAAAGGTCACTAAATATATGGTGATCTGAAGCTTAATAGTGCGTAGTTTTAATTTTCTAGTTTATATTATTACATAGCCAATTGGGTTATTTTTGTTTACATACCACTGATATTAAATAGCTAAAACAATGTAATACTTTAACGTGCACTAGTACACACGTGTACCGGTCAGTCAAGGTAGAACTTATTAGCCCAGTTTTGTCCTTATTATTTTTAATGCATTCTATCGTCTTTCAAAATTTCACAGAATAGTTTTGAGCGTTAAAATGTTAAGGGCGTCCTATTAGGTTTTTAGTTCCATTTAGACACTCAGATAAACTGTGCGCTCTACTATTAGTGCAACAACTTATTGGAAATTTCAATGTGGAATTCTACTTTAAAATGTTGAAGCATTCAAATTAAAGAAAGCATGTCGACCATAACAATAAATTTATTGAGAAAACCGAAAAATTGGACAAGGAGTAAGCAGGTTTATTAAAATGTATTTAATACTCCGGATGAGCTACTATATCCTACATATGCGACTGTGAAAAATTGGATTTTAAGCTTCATAAGAGTTTAATTTTTATTGAAGATGAAAAAATACTAATGCAGTTTACGACATGATATAATCATACCGTCGAATTGAGCTGAATCCAATGTTTGAGATGCGAAAAAAATTGCTGTAAAATAGATTTTCGAACGCTTGAATGTTGATGAGAAACAAGCAAGTACCTAATTCTAGCCCCACACCAAATGTCGACCAGAATTGTAAAAATTCTCATAAATAAGAGTAATTTTACTCACTGTTTATCTTTGGTATTAATCTGATCAGATTCACATTGGAACCAGAAATTATGGAGCAGCCAATTGCTCAAATAAAAGAGCACTTTCAATTAAAGTCTTCAACCTGCAAAATTTGCAGGACAAAATTGGAAACTCCGTATATTATGAATAAATATTTTTTGCGACATATTGAAAAATTCTGGATCAAGTTCCTAATGACATGCAATTTAGAATGAATGATTAATAATATATGAAACATTTTTAACAAAACCTTTTATATTCGAAATTTTAATACAAATATTTTGGTTGGTAGCTATTTGTATACAAATATTTTTCCGATCAATTTCTAAAGATAAATGAAAAATAAACCAGTCAACAATGGCAAGAAGATGTGTTGTAGTAGGCATGGAAATGCCTCAACTACTTCAACGTAATAAATAAGAATCTGCAATGTTACTCGTAATGCGATACAAGAAAATCTGTTTTTTATTTGGAATAAACTAAATAATCTCGAAGTTAAACAAAGTTATACATTCAAAGCTAATTAACTCGCAATATAGACGAAAGCAACAAATTAATCTTAGAAATAATTATGTGCCTAATTAAGGAAATGGTATTACAAGTTGGTACATTTCATAAACGTTTCAAAATTTTATTTATTATTTAACTTGCTTTCGTTTGAATTCAACGAAATTAAAACATTTGTGTTTATCTAATGATTTGATAATAAAACTAAAATTTTATGTAAAACATATTTTTACATTTTAACGTTTAGTGAATTAAATATTTTGTTACATTCGAAATAGTAAGTACAATGAGATTTTTTATGCACGTTCTAAATATTTAAATAAGATAAAGTTGATTTTAGAACGGAATCCTTTATGCGTTTGTAATGTACTTTTTATATTCCATTTATTTCTAATTCCTGCCATTTACGTTAGTATACAAATTGCACACAAAAATAAATATCTGTTTGAAATAAATAATATACACAGGTAGGCAGGACTACATCCTTAATTATATTTTTTGTAATATACCTGTCATAATATTTCATATAGAGAATAACGGATATATTTAGTTATTTTCTTATTTATGCTTTTAATTTTTATTTATTACTTTAGTAAAATAATTAAGAGCACTCCAATAGTCTAAGATGAATAATTTATATAAAATATTTCTCTCCATTGTGTCATCTCAAGCAGAATATCGATTTAAAAAACAACAATAAAATTATCAACAAAAGCATTTTATCCATTTATTATTACAAAAACATTGTAAATCGATTGTCCCTTACATGTAAAAACATTATTATCAATATATTGCTTTTTAAATTAGGAATAATTGTGTCAAGGCTTTCCTTGTCTATGCAATAATATGGAGAGTAAAGAGGAATTTTATATTAATTCTAATAACCTAAAAAAAAATGAAATTGCGTGCTGAATTGGGGTGTGTTATTATCTTTTACAGACTCGCCCCTGAGCAGGGTTTGTGGTGGAGACACATCACATAGCTCTGCTAGTGGTTCGCCGAAACCTAGAGCACCAACACCAGGAGCTGTGGCAGGACTCGATCTGTTGCCTGTAAGAATTTTTTTTGTTTTGTTTCGTGTAAAAGATCGTGTCTGGGTTTTTAGAAATTATTAATTAAAGCTATTACACGTACTTTATATCTTAGAAAATGGAATTCAGTAATGAATCAAAGGTTAATCTAATTATCCATGAAAAACAATAGTAAACAATGAATTTAATGGCTTCTGGGATGGATTATAAGGCAAGCAAATCGTTTTCTTTATAATACTCAAATTTCTATAATAATTTGTGCTTTTATCACTCAATCTATTTCTTTTTACTCTGCATTGTACTTATATAAAGAAAAGCGCGTAAAAACTCTTAGTAATTCAGTTAAAGTGGAATATTTTGTATGCTTTCAGGTGTTAGTTACTGCAGTATAAACCATATAACAACTTTTTTCAACTGTAAAAGAAAATTTTTTTAATTTTCTTATCAAACTTGAAAATGTAAAATTTACTGTTTTTAACATTCAGTTTTTACTATTCACAGCATGCTATAGAATATAACAGTTACAACACATTTTTCAAATTAAAGTAAAAAGAATATGTTAAATAAAATGTTACGAAACCATTTTTCATCATTTTCCAAGTTCAAGTTTACAAACTGTAATATATGGTAATGATAATAAATATTTCCTAGACTTTCTTCAACGTTTCTTATGTTGTGTGATTGTTAATGAACTTGTTCTTTCTTCATCTGTTGTAACACACAACCTAGAAAAAAATCTAATCAATAGAACAACTTTTTCTTTGCAAAAACTTTTATAAACTTTTTATCAAAATTTTTATTAACTTTAAGTGTGGGATTAGTTTTGTTTTAAACAATAATTAGTTTGTTATTGATTCCAACACCTGTCTGTATTACTACCTACCTTTTATTTGATAGCGTCAAAGGTGAATAATACATTAACTTTGATACCTCATGCAATCAAAATGTTTACTTTCCTTAAATTTTTTTTATTTGAAACGTAGATTGAGTAACAAATTATTTAGAAAACAAACAAACAGTAAATTGTATTATTCTAGCTAACATCGAACGATGATACTACAAGACGGCGGGAAACATCTCTGCGTCAACATTCGTTTTTCCAGCTGCGGATTTATTTACGCCGAGGACAAGGGTTGGTCGCCATGGATAAAAATGGTAACTTTTTTTTTCTATCAATTTCAGTGCTATATTGTTAAAATTATGTACTATTTAAAAAATCCGACTTTCATCTCATCAGTCTTTTCGTGCAGAAATCGATCATTATAATTTTTAATTTATTTAATTTCCCACGTTTGAAATTAAAAGAAAAGACTGCAATAAATTGTTACGATAGAGTGTCCACGAAATCCCATTTCTTCTCTCGAGGTATAGGGTTTTCAATTTAGTGCACGACTGTCCTGTTTTGTTAGAAGATTTAACAGCCGTAGTAATTTTGTATGTTTTTAAAATTGCCGAAACTCTTTCAATTAATTTTTAGAGATATTGCAAAGCAATTCAGATATGCCTAATTTGTTATTTTCATAAACAACTCTAAACAGCATTTTCGAGTACTCCCGACTTACTACGAAACCCCTGATGTTTTGTAATAATTTAAGACCAAAAACAATTTTCGTAATAGACAGGATTCTGATTTTTCCACTGTCTGCTAGTACAGTTTCACCTATAATTAAGTAATTTTTTATAAAAGATTAAAGTTTTATTGCTTACTTTGATTGTCGATTTCTAAATTTTACTTTAATATTAAAAAAATTGATAGCAGAAATTTGCCAAATTAACTTGTTATCATAATTTATTGTAAGAATTTGAGCAATCATTAAAATTATAAAAATAGAATTTTAGTTATTACAAATCAAATCTCATAACGTCAATATTTATTTAATGAACTTTTTTTTTCATTTATGTTTTCCTTTTAGAAAACAGGTACTTTTCAACATATATAATTTTATTTCAGGAACTAGCGATCCTTACGTAAAATTTAAGGTCGGAGGAAAATTAATTTACAAATCTAAAACTGTGTATAGAGATTTAAATCCAAATTGGGACGAAAGTTTCACGGTTCCTATCGAAGATCCTTTCGTTCCAATTCAAATCAAAGTTTTCGATTATGATTGGGGTTTGCAGGTATGCACGCTTTTCCATGATGTATAGCAATTATAAAATAGTGTTAAATAATACCTTTTATAGGATGACTTTATGGGATCGGCTACATTAGATTTAGCAACGCTTGATTTAGGAAAAACAAGTGATATTACATTATGTTTGCAAGACACCTCTAGATCCCTTGCCAAATTAGGAGAGATTATGTTAACTGCTACCCTGTATCCAAAAAGTCAAGAAGATAAAGAGCAGGTATTTAATTTAGTTTTTAACCTTTAATATATTATTGATTTACGAGCATTTAATTTTTAAATAAAATACTTTCAGTAGGTAAATAAAAAAGTGGCCTTAAAATATTTACTAAGTTTTAACAGCTTCTCATTTTTGGCCATGTGCCCAAGTAATTAAAGCCTGATAGTTGAACGTATCATAAAATATTGTTTTTTATTATTAAATAATGTCATTATTAACATAAAATATCGTCGTACCTAAAAGAAAGTGATTTAAACTAATGATAGCACAAAAACCATGGGGCTTAACGAAAACGGCAAAAGAAAATTATGATTTGAAAAGTTGTTAACTTTTTTTAATTAACCTCGGTTAACTTTTGTAGTATTAGTACTTGAGAGATTGAAAATCAACATTTATTTTGTAGTATATGCAGTTAATTAATTAACATTCTCCGAGTTTGGTCTATACTTGATATTGGATCTACTTATTTTAATTACAGTTAATTAAATTTGAGGAGGCTATTTGGCCTAATCAGCTAGTACAATATTAAATTTTCTTAAGCACACCAATTTTAACCAAAGAGTTAATTTTTATACTCCATATAGAAAGTCGTTAATTTGATCAGAGCTCGTTTTAATCCATATAAATTAAATTAAAAAGGAATTCCAAGTAAAGGTGTGGTAATAATAATTATAGTTTATACTGATATTGTAACATTATAAAGTAAATGTGTATTTAAATCACTGTAATTCATCAAGTAAGGTAAGTTTTTGTTAAAATTTATAATTAAGTTCATTTATAATTAAAGCGGTTTAATATGACCGTATTTTCAGAAAAATGAAATGCAAATGTAATTACCTTTTAAATTTTGAGATTCCGCGTAAGTTATTCTAAAACATTAAAAAATTCTTATTCGATTTCATTAATTAAATGCTTAACGAACACGGATTATAAATATTTTTGCAAACAGGAATTTAAGTTACGTGAAATCTGAGGATTACAATTTAATTAATTTTATAATTTAATTTAGCAATTTTTTTCGAGATCTATTATTAGAATGTACTTTGAGATCTGCGATTAAATTTCTAATAAAGTAATTTCAATACTGAATGAGTAAGTATTCAGTATCATAAATCCAATATTAAACTTATTAGTGGTGTTCCAGAGCTGTCCCAGATGAGCCTTAAGGCAAAGAATTTAATCTTAGGAGTCTGTCGTATTCTTTTTATCACCATTCCATTATTATTTTTATACCGAATGTGAATTATGTGTTTATATTTCTTCCTCATTTAATTGACTGCTAATCTTGAAAACGCAAGATTAGGTCCACTCTTCAAGACGATTTTAATATGTCAAACCGTAATCCTCAAATTTGGTTTTATTTCAGAGGTTTCTTTTCAAAATATCAGATCATAAAATCAAACGAATCAGATCAGATTATACAAATATATTTGTAAATTTTCTTCCGATAATAACTACTGTAATATATAGAATTTTCTTTTACAATAATTTTAAAAATTAGATGTTAAAAACACACTTATAGGGAGCCTAATACAATGTAATGCGGGAGAGTGAATCGAGTTTCCTTTGAGAGATAAGGAACTATTACTTGAATATCAAGTAGGGCTTCTCAAACAAACCGAATTAGTATCTAGGAAAACGGGGATTAACCAGTACCATTTCCAGTATTATCTCTATTGTGTGCATGTTCTTCTCTGGCTCAATTAACACTTTTAATAACAATAAATAGCTTGAGCTACTTATTTTTATTAGACATTTTTTATTGGAATTTACAAATCCAGTTGTTATCATTTTTACTTACTAATGCCAGTTTACAGTTCAAGTAGTCTCTTTAAAAGGTAAAATTTAATAAACTGCAATTCAAATTCAAAGCGTAAAAATGTATAGTAATGTTAAACTTAAGGAAATTAATATCGCTTCTAGTCATTTGAAAAATGGTAATTTAAAAACTTACGAGAAATTAGCTTGTGAAATGTTACAGAATTTGCTTACAGAATGTAACATTATTGCTGATAAGAGAAAAGCAAAAATTAGAGCAATTTTGAAGACTGGTTAACCAAAAGGTCGTACTGACAGTTATCGATCCATTTTCCTTTTATCTTTCCCTTATGTTATACTACCTAAACGAATTTATATCGTATAGACCATATTGAAAATTTAAAATTTTAGTTTTAAAATTTTTCTTAATTACCCACTGATTTAACTTGCACTTTTAAAAATATCTAGTTAAACTTCAATTCAAACGAAAATTTCTTATATTAATAATTGTAGCTTAGCAAATATCACAGAAATTAACGAAGTATAATGCAAAATAAAGACTGCTGACCTATCTATTTATCTAAATAAAATATGAATTGACTAATCAATAATAATAACAACGTGTGCAAAAATTAACAAATAAAAGTTTTGTTTTTGTTGGAATATTATGCAAATTTTATTGCATTATTAAATATTTGCGTTACATAGAATAGGATTGCTTGAAATATATCACTCTAGATACCATAAAGGTTAACCATACAATATTTAACTTCATTATTATGGATTATAGCAAACCTTACCGACTACTTTACCATTCTAACGAAAGTAATACATTACTTACAACGTTACAGCTTTTTTTTTAAGTTTACCTACATTTTATAAAAAAAACTTAAACTTTTATCAACTTAAACTACCTTTTTTAACGTTTAATAATTTAAACGTATAATATAAAGTCAAAAGTAGTTACGTAGTGAAGTACATAAAAATTTGTTTCATAGCACTACATAGTATGTATGGTATAATACATAGTATATTATGCAATTTTAATGAATGTTGCTTTGGAACTTTACCGACTATGATGATTACATTGTAAACAATAAATTTTAATTCATTACAATTTAGATGGTTTTTCACCAATCCAAATTAAAAATTTATTTTTAGTAAATAAATTTTATGAAATAATTTACAACTAATGTAAATATAGTCATATTATGCTGCCATTACAATATTAAAATACGTATGTAGGTTGTGCATTGTAGATTGTACTATATTAGAAGAGTAATATATTTATAAAGCAGCTTGTACTATAAACCTTTCCAAATTTGTTTTAATAATTATTCTGGTAGGAAAAGAGCGGATTATGCAAAAATTGATTTAAAATACCTCACGTAGGCGTTCTTTTTGTAATGGAATATTTCATTAAAAGTTGAGTAAAATATTTTAAAAATTACAAGTTGAATGAAATTTGAAAATTTTCCAACTTACGTTTTAGTCTATGACCCTGTTGCGCATAAGTGGTTTTGTCTTTTCAAGAACTCATCAGCTAAACTATCCCTAAATGAGTGAAAATGGATAAAAATCCATTAAAATTGAAATCAAAAAATAAAATTAATGGACATGTGTTTTGACAAACTCATATCGGCATTCTAGATTATAAAACTAAATGTCACTAAGTAAACAAAAAATTATTCAAAAACATGTTTTATATTTCAAAAAAACAAGATTACCTTTTTCACAATAAACATTTACAATTATTTCATTAAAATGAATCAATTAATAATTTGTATAATTACTAAAATTGTTAAAAAGAAGTTTCCAGTAATTAGTTGATCTGACCAATTTCAATAAAAATTATTTTATTGTTTTTCTCGATATATCTAAGAATATCAATTTTTTGACTAAAGTTGCCAGTAAAATCAAAACAGCTGTAATCCTAAAATGTTGCAGTTCTACTTGTTAGTTTTTAGAAGTTTTTGAATGCAGCTCAGACTATTCACCGTCTTTTCATGTGTGTCTAAAAGGATAACAACAAGGCAATGAGATAACTTTCGAAAATACCCACTTTATGTGTTTACATATCATAAAATATTTCTAAATATTTTGTTTGCGCTTTTTCGTGAGATGACTATTTAAATTAATCACTTCTGAAAAATTCTTGATTTTTATTAGTTAATATAAACTACTAAAATCTTTTAGAAGATAAATTAATTATTTGAGTGGCTCTATGGAATAGAAAGGTAAGTGAAAAATTGTAGTGTTGAGATAAATGCAATTAAAAGTTTTAAAGTCGTTTATTATAGAATAAGAAATTATATTATTTATCAGAACATTTTTTAAGTTAAATAACTTATAATAAATTCAAAACCTTTATAAAATCAAATTATTTTAATTTATTTATTGGTTTTTTAAAATGTTTCGGAAAGTTAATTTACCTTATTATTCCATCTACATATTATATAAAAATATTTAATATAAAAGTGACCAATACAGTTTTACTTACCAAATACCTGCAGTAAATTTTATCATTTACTGAAATAATAAATTGAATTAATTTTTAACCGATTATTTAATAATTAATTACTGATATTCGGGTAAATACAAAAATTTGAGGAAGTTATTATAGTTAGTTCAAAGAACGCACCGCACCGCTAGAATTGAAAGATTATAAGGAAGAGTTTAAGCTACCCAACTTACAACATCTGGAAATGATTTCTGGAATCTGGACATCTGGAATGATGAAATTATTTATATTTAGAAATTTTATTACCTTATCGGTTATTTTTTTTAAATAAAACTATTTGTTATGTTGCTTTAGTATGATACAATGCTTCAACATTTACCTTTCTTTAAGTTTTGGTTATTGAAATCTTAACTTGATGTGCAGTAGAACAATAATATCTCTTAGAACAATTTGATTTAATTTTTCGTTTGTGTGTTTTTCTTTAATTATTTTATAAACTTTCTGTGGGGTAAAACGTACAAACAATTAACAATTTTCGGGAGAATGGTCATATCTTTTTTGTTTATTAATATTTTCTATTATAAAATTATATTATTGAGTACTAACTTACCTTTTATTTAAACTTATTATTTATTAAAATATTTAAAAAGGCTTCTTTTCTTAACAAAAATTTTCGAAAAAATTTGTTATTAGCTTTTTATTAATATCATATGTAATAATAACTACTGTCATAACCGGATATTTACTTACCGGAAGTGATTAAGCAACTGCAATACACAAAAATGATTAAAAATGCACTTAAACTGATATTTTGAGAATATCTAGATATAATGCATGTATTTGTCTTCGCTTGCACAAATAATCTTAAAAGTAAGGTTAATAGACTTACCTTGTTTATTTCATAGAGCCACTCAATTAATTAAATAAATTAAAAATTATAATTTCATATAAGTGGCTAAATTGACACCCGATAACAGACCCCGATAAAAACGTCAACGCCAAAATTATTTATAAAGCACAGCTCTGAACACTAAAATTCAATAAAGTAGAAAAATTAAATATGATTCAACAATCAAAGATTCTTATGATAAAGTAATAAAAGGAAAGACGAACTGCTAATATAAAAGTTATAATTTCATTTAGGTTTGGGCGGCTAAATCCAACTTTTTATTTAATAATTCAAACTCACTTTTGAACAAATGTTTTTCTATTTTGATTTGATCTTAACGCGATTCTCTTGGGAACTGTTGTGTTCAGTATCCAAGATGTTTGCTGAAATCAGTACTAAGTATTGCCACTGTAAATTATTGTCCTGGAATTGAGTTTTCTCGAGATAAAATGTAAATGCAAAAATTTTAAATCTTGCGAAACCAATTATATACCAGCGAAAACAAAAGTTTCTGCTATGAGTATTTACTTGAGATTTAAGAAATTTATTCACTTATGTGAAGGTATCCACATGCTTATGTGCATGAAATGCTGGTATTTTCATTTTTTCTTAACTGAAAACTATTTTGCAAAGCAATTTTCAGCATGACGAGGGCCAGGAAGTACTTGCACAAAATCATTAAAAATATATTATATAAAATTGTACAAAAAGTAGTCATTAATGATAAGGTTTGAAAATTAAAGGGAATATGGAACAAATAAGTAAAGCTTTCCATGAAAATATGACGATTCGAAACAGGAAATTAGTTTTCCGCCGGTTAGTAAATATTTTCTAGCTTATAGCTAATCAGGGATATGACGTTAACTAGGATAAATCTCCTGTTTTCTGTAACTGTTAGGTTATATGCTTTACTTTGGGCCTACCAACTGGTAAAAACAATTAATTTATATTCTTCCCCCCGGTTTCCTCGCTTTTTTACCTCTTCAAAGATACATATATTTTTAGTCCAGTTCGGTTTTCTAGAACGTTTACTTCCAAGTTTTTTTGTTAAACTTTTGTGATATTTTAAGGATATTCATGTCACTTCGTAAATTCATCGTAAGCTTTGCAAAATCTAATGGTTTTTGCTTTTCACTTTTATTTTGCCTTGTAAAATCACAAACAAGCGCTTCTGTTAAATGTGAAATAAGTAACTAAAATCAAAATGTACGAAAAGATCGACAAAATTCTTATTGAAAAGCAAAAATTAATAAATATTACGAAGTTTACGATGAATACTCTTATTATTTCTTCTTTATTTTTTCACATTGTTTGGTTTTGAAGATGCAACAAATTGTTAAATAACTCCAAACGTAATTTGATATGATTTGTAATAATCATTTTCCACTTCTCCGGATACATTTGCGTCACCATTACTAAAAGAGCGATTATGGTGGAGAAACTCAATAATGATATATTTTAATGTTATTAAATTATAACACATGCGATCGCAATTTCTTTGAATTACATGTGTATGGAAGGTATTTTAATGATATCTACCTTTCAAGGTTATTTATGTTTTTAAGTCATGTCTTGGCAAGCAAGGTCAATTTTTTTGTCTCTAAAATTTCCTTAAGCAATCTTTAATAATTTGCGCTGTAACAATTTGCAAATAGTTGTTAAATTTGTGTAATAGAAGTGCTATTATTATTATCATTATAAACAAGACAATGTATGTTTTTAAGTTCTGAGATTATGTTTTTAATAATATAATATTATAATACAGACTGTTCTCAAATAACTATTCCAAAATTCAGCTGCTGATACAACAGTTGTTGAAAATAAGCATAAAGTTTCATATAGTACAAACATGTCGCGACGCGGCTTTTAAAACACTGGGTGCTAAAGGTTCTTCAACCAATATTTTTAATAAAACATCAAAAACGCATAACCAAAACATAGTTATTTAGTAGTTGTATTCATGTTCACTTATTATTTAGCTTTCCTTCTTTTTTTTGAATATGACCACCTGTTTGAAATACCACCTTTCGTGGTGGTATCAGCTGGTGAATTTTTGCACAGTTATGCGGAAACACTCTGTATATTATATAATGTATATCAAGGAATAATTATTATTTTAGTGTAATTAACTGATAAATTATGATGGTTAATTAATTTTATGAACTACATGTTAATTGAAAATTTGACGTTATAACTCACGTTGCCCCTGTAGGTAAGCTACACCTTTAGAATTAAATTCAAATATAATATATAACTATTGTCTTCCATAATTATCAGGCTAATAGAAAATGGATTTAGATTTTGATAATTTTAGTACTCATTTATTTTTAACAATTTTTGTTCTAATAATAAAGTTTTGTGTGTTCTAAGTCAAGAATATTCTAAATTTACCTATAAATAAAATATTCGGTAAATTAGGTAAATCCTAGAGTCAATAATGTCAGTCTGACTTTAAACATCATTAAATATTTAGGATATGTATAGAGGAGTAATGGACATGTTTCCTAATATAGATTAGTTATTAATCGATTGGAATAGCATACACATATGGAAATAATATTATGTATGTACATGATTAAGACTTCGTATGTACCTACACCGCCGCGGTGTTTTGAAAACGAGGAAATCCGAGAATGCGTTTCAGTACGTGTAGTACCCAAGACTTGAAACATTGGGAAAGTCTTTCAAATCACTCCGCTTTTTGCGCAAGCATTTTCCTGTAATCGTTGGCGGCATGGATTTACCTAATGGTAGTTAGTGATCGTAGTCTATTCGGTTTATAATTAGATCATCACACCAAAGAAATCTATTTTAAATTAAATCAGTTGGGTATTATATTCTTTTATTCTTAAGTAACAAAATGTGATTATCATCTGTACTTGAAAAGTTATTTTTTTTCGGTTAATTTTAAATTGAATTAAGAATATTGTTATACGTATATAAGTGAATATAAATTTTGTGTTACGTCTTATCAGTTCTTAAAAAGTGTGTCGGAACGTATTTTTTTGATAAGAATAATCGTCTTCGTTCGCGTAGGATAATTAAAATAATTTTTGTGTATTTAAAAATAGTTGCGGTTTGTATGTTCGTTTATGCTAAGTGGTTTGATAAATCAACTTTGCGGTGAACTTGCTTTAAGAATGTTTTTTAATTAAATTAATAGGTACCGTAATAATTTATTGGCAAATTTTATGGATTTTTGTTGAACTTGCGTTGGAAGTTTATAAGCAAATAAATCTCGATGGGCGATTGTCATCCCTTCGTTTTGTGAATTATTTATTTTCGGACGTAATCTGTACAATATAGAGACAAATAGAACACTTTACATGTAAAATGTATTCAAAGTCAACACTTTAATCATTTTTGTCCTTCTAGTTTCAAATAAGTAAACTTGACAAGAATACTCTAGGGCCTAGGAATAACCTAAATTTATTTGAGGCTACAACTTTTTGTACGTATTGCATTCATAATGTAACCACATTTGTACATTTCAAATTGCTTAAATTTATTATTAAAAATATCTTAAAAACATTTTTAGATACAGGTTTGCATATTATGATGCTTTCGCTTTCCATTATAGCTAAACTTTTCGAATTATTTTCAGTAAGATTTACAGTAAATCCGTATTGTATAGGCCATGGCAAAAGTATAGTTTAAAACCGCGAAAACTGGAACTCAACCCGATTTTTATAAAAAATATTGAACTCAACCTGATTTTTATAAAAAATATTAAAGCAGGCAAACGAGTTCAGTTTGATATATTTTTGATATTTTCACTGTTTTTATCAAATTAAAATGGGGATGCTTGCGTTTTTATTTAAAAAATGAAACAATCAACTTCAAATCCAAATTTAATCTTATGGTCAATTGATATTTCTTTTTAGGGTGTAAAAATAGAAAAATTGACATGTTTATCAATACAATCTATCAGATATATCAGAAATTTGACACCTGAACATCCAATAGAATCTATTCCATTACTTGGTTATAAAATGCTTACTCACAGGTTTACCAATAACCAATAAGTAAACCCCCGACTAACACCTGTGTACACATTATGTATCTACTACAAAGTTAATATTATTTTGTATTTGTGTATTTATTCCACATCAGTATCTTCCCAATTAGTAAATATTCATGCGATGAGTATTGACATGATATTTTAAAATATACGAATATTTCTCTAATTTATCAGTACAATTATTTTGTTATCATTTTTGGAATAAATAAAAATTTATCGTTGCGAATTTAAAATGTTAAAAATAAATATTTAAAAGTTACTTTAATGTTGAGTTTTTGCGGGTAGTTTTATATACTAATACTATAATACACATAATACTATTCGGCGAAGGGATGTCAATTCTAGTCAACTTCTTAAATTTACAGCATTAAATCGAGCCGAAGGCATCAAATTTTGTCAATAAATTTGCAGTAATATTTTATTCAGGAACTGTATTTGCATTTTTATTAAATTGATGAATTATTCAAAATCGCATAATTAATGAATTGTATTATTGGTTAGTTCAAAATTAGTAAATATTTGTATGCTATTAATTGAATTTCCCTTCAGATAGCCATCTCTGCATTGAGCCTCACCTTTTATTTCTTGATTGTTGTTGCTCATGCCAAGGAAGGTGTGTGATTAAAGCTCGTCGCTCGTGCTTCACACGACATTTACATTTTAGTAAGCACGTAGCTTTGTTTAACCAAAAACAAAGTTTAGTAATACCCACAGCTTTATCATTATTGATTATATCGAAATAGTATTATATCGTCTTCGGTATGTTAATAAACTTTCTTTGTGCAGGGTGGTGAAGTTATATACCATCAGTGTTTTGTGTTAATAAAGGTGTAACCTTTAGACTTGATACATCAATTTGAAAATGTTAGACGGGAAAACGCATAAAAAGTGCGGAAAAGTTCAGTCATGTTTAAATCGCCTAGGTGGAAAGCTTCAAAGGGAACTGTCCTTATCGGTTCACGATATTGTTTGTGCAGAAAAACATTTTTCAAATACCGTACATAAAATCGTGCATCATTCATCAACGTCTGATTTGGATAAGTTTACAGGTGATTTGCATCATAAGAGTATTACATCCATCGAAAGGTGAAATTTTTTATTTCAAAATTTTCGTTTCTATAACATTGTTCATTTAGGAAATGCCCATCGCCAAATTTTATATTTACTGTTGAAGATCATAGTTTATTAAATGAAAATAAACTTATTCTTCCCAACAAATTACCTGATCTCATTACTGAAAACGCTATATCAACAAATGAAAATGAGGAAATTCATAACGAGCAGCTTTCTGATAGTTCTTCTCATCACGATTCCCGGCACATTTTAAAATTATTTAAGGATACCAGCGACAAACTACACAGGGTAAAAAGCATCATTATTTATTTTTACTTAATTTTCAGACAATGTAAATATTTAATCAGTATACTTAAATATTTTAAAATTAGAATTCTGCGCCATCCAAATTTTCATTACTCACGTCACTCAACTTTGAAATTGATATTTATCTATAAATTTTTAAACTTGAACGTTGAATTGGACCAAAAATAATGTTCACATAATATTATTTGTGCCAAATTTATAAAACTATTACCTAAAATAAAAAATTTAAAATAAGTATGGTATCGTATTTTTATACAGATACCGCATCCTCGAAGTGAAATTTTATTGCCAATTTTAAATTTTTATCAAAGGTTGCTTGATGTTTAAACATCGTATGGTACCTATGTATACCCATTATATTAGCAAACATTGTGCTTATTATTTACAATTCAAAACAGAAAATGTTATGTTTTATTGAAAGTCGATGTAACATTTTGGTAAAAAAATTAACTGGATGTTTAGATCAACATAGTTTGGATTTTAGTTTATCAATGATCAATATTCTAAATTTACATATTTTTGGGTTTAAATTTAATAATAAATATAATTATAGATCAAAGCATTTTTTAAACTTTGATATATTGTATAAGTAATAATTTTTATTATTGTTTCTGTCAAAAAGTGTAAAGATGGAATACTACATATTAAAAATAATAATCAATCTACCAAACTATAGTTTCACTGTTAATCTCTCAACAGACAGCATAATTTTTAATCTCAGAGAGAAAAACATTTTTAATTGAATTTTTCTTTCTTCATCCTTGTTTTCCAAAACCCAAAAGGATAGTAAACATTAAATTGGATGACGAACCAATTTAAATATTTTTATGCCACTTCGTGTTTCGATTGACGTAGGTCATGTTTATTTATTAAAATGTTATCGAAAACAAAATTAATTGTCCTTCTTGTAATATAAACACACTCTGTACATATAGTATAAGCAATGTTTTAACTTTAAATAACAATGAAATCACGAGTCCATGTGCAAGATTGAACAAGCTCTGAGTAGGTTACAAAATAATGCAGAAATTTTTTTAAATTATTTTGTTTTAAAAAGTATAATATTAAATTACTAAATTTTAAACCTAAGAAACGTATTTTATATTCATTTAAGAAATATTTTATATTTTGTTCGAAGCAAAAGTAACTTTTGTGACTAAAGACTCGTCACGAAAAGTTCTACTTTTTCTCCGTATAAAAATATACTATTTTGTATTTGTTTAATCCAAAGTAGGTACTATGTAACTTTTTAACCTTCTTCGATGCGGATAGTAGGTAATTTTTTCGTAATAAAAATTAATATTAAAAGACTATTTTTATATAGCATTTGGAAAATTTTGAAATATCAGAAGTTATTATTGAAGCTTAGTTGTCTAAGCATTGAATCATGATCAGGGGCGGCTCTAACGTGATGGAAAATTAGCTGTCAGTTAAAAATTAAATGTTGACATTTGCCTATTGGTAAATGCAAAAGCCATTACTGTGTGCTAAGTGTAAAGTAAATTTTTTTAATACTGAACAATTCCAAACATATGAAAGCTTGCAAAATTTTCTTCAAAGCTGTTGAGCACCTCTGGTAAAATAAAAAAAAAATACCATTGCAGAAAATAGATGAGGTAAATTTTCATCTTGTTATTGCTTATTTTTGAAACGGGTTTAGATAAAATAGTATGTGCACTCCAAACGTAATAGTATATTGTACCTCTAGGGACTAAAAAAAGGTCTTATAATACCGAGTATGAAGGTAATGGCAACAGCCACACAAGTTATTAAAAAGCACTTTAGTTTTATTGGATACGTACTATTCGTTGCACTTTCGGTCATGAATTTTGAATTTCAAGTTAAATTTGAAGTGGAAAATCTAATATAACTAACAAACAGGTGCCTTTAATTTCGGGTTAATTATGAAAAGCTTCGTTAAAACTAATTAAGCTGGGTTTAATTAATCTGATTGATTAAAAATGCTAATTTTGTAGATAACTATACTACCTACTTCAATATTCGTTTGTTTTGCAAAATCTTGCTTATATAACTTATTTTTTCCCCCGATGATAAAAAGAGACACTTTAGTTCTTTAAAATTGGGAGTAAAACTGCATAAGTTACTTTTGTGATCGAAGTCTAAATATTCTCCTAATATTAAGAATTTTTATATAATTTTCAATTCTAAATTTAAATAATTGAAACATCGTAAATATATAAGAAAACACAGCTGCCAGACGTGTTTATTTATACTTTTACTTTGTTTTGAGGAAGTGTTTCATGTTTTCTTGTTTTATTGCTCTAATAATCTGAATTATTGCTTTAATAATTGTTAAAAACTTGCAACTTTTTCTTCGAATAAAACATACTGTTTTCCTCAAATCTCCAAAATGAGATTCAAATTTAATTTTATTACCTTTTCTATCATCATTTCGAATGATTAGAAAAGGATTTAATACTCTTTCAAATTAAAGAGCATACAAATTCCCAGATAAAATACAAAACAACCGTATAATAAACGTCGAGTTTTTGAATTTTCATATTTGAAAAAATTCTCACTTTTTCTGTGCAAAAAACTGAAGGTCGCGATATCATGGATTGACGAAAACGTTTGAGAGATTAAACTTAAAATTATATGTATTAACTTGTTTGAACGTCGTTGTGATGTGATGTTAAAGTTTGGTATTTTAATTGATTATTGTTTATAATATAATCACCATGTTTTCATATTTTCTAAAGCGCTTTTCTCTTTAGATTCCATTCTATGCTTTGTAAATCAAATTCAAAAGGTTCATTAGCTCAGTAATTTGCACATTTTGTATTTACTTAGAAATTGAAAAAAAATTAAAATGCTCGCAAGAACTTCTTTCGATATTTCTAATACCGCATGTAGCTAGAATATAGAGCACCTTGAATTCCTTTAGTGCTGCTTAAATTTTATACCTCGCAGGGCACATGTTACTGTAGTTCCTGACTCCCTTATGCTAATCATTTATTTGACGCTCTTGTTCAGTTTTCGTTACACAAAAATACACGATAAAATATACAATTAAAAACACAAGAAAAATTCCTATAATATAAACTTATAAAATACGTTCTACTGTTTTTTGACGTAAGTTCCTTTTACCTAACCGCAGAGAAATAGTATATGAATTGAATAAACCATACATTCTGAATAAATGCGTCACAATTATACACATCATATTGAAATAAACAAAATATTTACATAATCGAGAAGGTAAAATTGTGCTATTGGAAAACCGCACTTCGATAAACACAGAATTTTGCAAAATATTTTAAATTCGCTGAAAAATGTAATAATACATTTCGCAAAACTCGTCAAACATTTTAGCATTATTTATGAATGCTTTAAATCCTGAAACTAAGTAATTTTTTTTAATTTCACTTATTATTCATACTATCATTAGTGAGTTCAAACTTTTCTACTAAAATATTAATAAAGAGGAAAACTTGTTAAGAACACCCGTGGGTATCAATTTAAGTAAAATTAATTTACTTTTGTTTATAGACAACTATTTGTTTAGAAAATAGATTTAACCCCAAATACCTTTTCATGTGTTTGCCATTCTTTATACAAATTTGTATATAATAAATTTAACAAGTTGAACGATTATTCGCAAAATAAAACTTGATTACAAAAATTTTTATATTGTGCTAAAAATACGTACTTAAATGCGAGTTGAACAACTTGTTCCATGTACATAGCAATAAAATATAACATAATATACTAAACAAAGTGCGATGCTTTATCAAACTTATTTGCAGGTATTTTTTTTATTTTTAAGTTTAGGATTAAAAATATGATATATTAGTTTTTAGTTTTAAAATTCATTACTTTTATTCTAAAAAGATACGAATTTTAGAAAATTAAGGAAACTGAAAGTTTGTAAAAAAATTTCTTGAAATATATCATGAAAACTTACAAAGTGAGAATATCTTAAAAGTTATATCAGAATTAAACAGAAAATAAAGGTAATCTTTCTCGCTCAACTTTTAACAAAAGAAATATTTGCCAGAACTAAGCAGGTTAAACAATTAAAATGTCAAATATAACTCCCAATTTTACTCCACATCAAAGAAGTGTCGAAATTCCAATATACAACAAACTCAGCTTGATTCGCTTTCAAACTCGTCAAACTAAATAGTGTATTAATTCTACCTTTACCTGACGAAATATTTTCCTCATATTTGGCTGTTTTTAGCTTTTGATATAATTCGTGCTTCTTCCGTATGAATCAGATTAATTCCATGTTTCAGCTTCAATTATAAATTTGATAAATTGCCCGTACTTTAAGAAGCTCGGAGATATATCTCAGCTTTTTTATAACATTTTAGTAACTCAAATTGGACTAACATATTACTTTCTGTAATTTCTAACAGTTATTAAAATCTTAGGTAATATTTTATAATAAAAAGCATTGGTATCTGCGTAACCGAGTAATGCAAAAGTACAACAAGCAAGCGTGGGTTTTAATTTTACATATTTATCCTTTTTGGGTGAGCGTAATGATTAAAATGTTAGACGCCCTTTATTAAATAATAATAATAGTGTAAATTGTTAAGTGGTCATTTATAATGAAGTTACCTTGAAAACCTATTTTAATCAAAAATTACCTGTTGCTCGAAATTAACGTGTTAGCACGATTTTCAATGATTTAATGTTATATTACTGAATTATGCTGGGGAGATTTTAATTATTTATCTCAGCACTGTCAACTGAATCAAAACCTTCAATTTTATTCTGGTGCTAGGAAAAAAATGAAACTATAGATTTTCATTGGTTACTTTAGTTAAAATTCTAGTTTAAAGGTATTTAAGTTATTAATATACTTATGCTATGTTCGTAATTATTAATACATTCTATTAGAATAAACTTGGTATACGGTCAACTGAAGTAACTGTAAATAACTTTTGCAACTTGAACTCTACCTCACGAAAACTAATCTTCTTCTTTAGGTACCTTCTCATTTCAGGAAGTTGGCGATCATCATAGCTATTCGGATTCGGGAGACTGCTGCTTTGAATAGTTGGTTGTCACATTTGTACCACTCTCTAAGATTGCGCAACCACGAGATACGTCTCTTTCCTATACTTTTCTTTCTGACAATCTTTTCCTGCATGATCAGTTGCAGGAGCTGGTATTTTCCCCCCTCAAAATATGACCAAATTATTGCAGTTTTCTCTGTTTTACTGTCAGCAGTACTTCTTTCTCTTTGTGCATTCTTTTAAAGATCTCCACATTGGTTAGTCTATCTGTCCAAAAAACTCTGAGAATTCGCTTATAGACCCACATCTCGAACGCTTCTTTTATTTAGCGTCCATGCTTCTAGTAGAAAAGGACCGCAAAGACATAGCCTTTCTCCATTCAGATTTTTAGGTCCAGATTCAGTTCTCAAATGCAGAATACCCGTCTCATGTTCATCAAGGCGCTTCTGGTTTTGCCGATGCTTTCTTGTATTTCTTCTGTATAGTATAGCGTGCCCAAATACTCATACTTATGAACTCCTTCTATTCTTTCCTATCGTATATAGAAAGCTGGGTTGTTATTGCTTCTTTTTGAAATGATCATGAATTTAGTTTTTTTTGCGTTAAGTGAAAATTCATATTCTTCGCTGCATTGCACAATCCCCCTAACCATCCTCTTGTTTAATGTTTTCCGAAAACATTACCGTATCGTCAACATATCTGATATTGTTAATCGGTCGTTCATTTATTTTTACGAAAACTATCGCCTTTTATTATTTAAATTTCTAGAAATTTAGAGAAAAAATTTATATATTATGTGTTGGCTGCTTATCTTTTCTTCTTCTTCTTCTTATTCTCTTATAAGATCTGTTGATCTGTTTTTAAACCGAATTTTAATGTTTTTCTGTGAAATGGACTGCCAGCTGTCTCTCCATCTCTTAGGCGGTCTACAAACTAATAATTAATTTTCAGTTCTTTACACATTTACATCTTTTCCTAAACATTTAATGTAAATAAAAGAAAAAATAAGAAAATATCACAATGACCCTTATTCGTATGTTTGTATCTCAATACAGACTGTTGAGTAAAATTAAATCCGTTTTAGATCAGACGAAAAGCTGAAAGCTGAAAAACTGTCAGTTTCGGCATAAGTTTTTATTTAAATCTAAAAAAACTGGTTGTTTCCCATTACGCTAATTTACCTTTACTCCAATTGACCTATATAATCACCTCACAATATTTCAGTAAAGACAAGTCGGCTAACATAGCTTGGCATCAAGTTGTATATAATTTTGAGATAAAAAAAATTAAATTAACTGGTAATTGCCAATTAAATGGTAACTCTGCTTGTTTCTATTAAGAATAAGTTGCTATCTCGCATTTCATTATATTTCAAGTCGAGCAAACAAATTATTTACATTTTCTTTTTGTTTTAATTAATTAATTCTAATTCCAATTAAAAATTAGCAAGTTTGCTTGATTCCGCTCGTATATTATCTTACTATAAGCCTATTCAGGATGCAAAAATTAATCTTGCCATAGTGTTTTTCTCGAAAAGAATCAACTTACAATAATTATAATAAATGTATTCTCCCACCTATTTATTTATTTAACATAATATAATCCATAAAACCAACTTGAATACTTCAATCTGAAAGCTAGCAATTTTCGTTAACTCACACTATTGAATATTGAGACGAAACAAAATTAGCAGCTAGAATTTTCTGATTCTGAAAAAAACTGATGTCTAAATTTAAGAATTTGCTTTACAAAAATATTTTATTCTAAAATTGTCAATAAATATATTGTAGGGTAATAATTCCATTTCATCGATTGGTTAAAATTAATAGTAACGCATTAGCCAAAATTATAATTTATTTACATACTTACGAAAAGATAATATTATGAATAATGTACTTATAATCGCTCCGCTAAAAGTAAAATTAATGTATTAAATATTAATATTATGTATTATTTGAACTACGATACGTTGTGCTAAATTTTACAAGATTATAAAAATTATTTTAATGAAATTGAATTCTTTTTTTCAGTATTTTCAAAAAAACTCAAAAATCTCAGATATAAATAGGCGACTAAAATCTCAAATTTGGAGTTCAGTAGTAACTATAGTTTTAGTTGAAGGTAGAAACCTTTTAGTCTGTGATCCAGAAATTGGAACTTCCGATCCATATGTTAAGTTTAGGTAAGTGAATTGTATTGTGTGAACTAAACCCAAATTGATTTATTTATCCTGCATTCAGATTAGGTAACGAAAAGTACAAAAGTAAAGTTGTTTGGAGATCTTTAAACCCACGATGGGTTGAACAATTTGATTTACATTTATATGATGATGGAGATCAATTGCTCGAAGTAACCGTGTGGGATAGAGACAGAGCTAGAGACGATTTTATTGGAAGGTAATTTAAAATTAAATATTTTTTCTTATTAAAAACTAATTTTGTCAATTTAAAGTTACTCTGCATGCCTAACGAACGTAAAAGTTATTAAAAGCTTCAACTTCAACTGCGCTACCAACATCATCATTATAAAATTTATTATTTTCAAGTACCCATCCACACAACATATTATACAATTAGCTCAGTTTCAAAATTTTCATAATAATTTTCACAAAAGGATTACTACACCTTTTATATTATCACATCGTATTTGATGTGATAATTTTGTAATAGTATTATTGAATCGATACTTTCTGACGTATTAAATATAATCAATACCTACCTATAATTGCACCTATTCCATTTAAAAAGTTGCATTTTATTTCGAAATACATTGACCTTTTAGGTGTTCAGAGTTTAATTCTAGTCTATAAAAATTATAACATTTAATTTGATTTGAAATTGTGGACTGCCGCCAAGAATGTGTAAAATATTTATTTTCCAAAAATAAAATTCAAAATTAATCAACGAACTTTTCTAAAGAATGATTTATGGTTTAAATAACCATAAATTGAAAACTAATTTGTTTTCTTTTCTCAGTCCAGTTTTTCTTTAGCGCTAATTGTTTTATCATTATTTATATCATAGCAGATAAAATTTGACTTGTAACTTAATTTTTCAGATGTGTGATAAACCTTTCAAGTTTAGAAAGAGAAAAAACTCACGGTTTTTGGCAAGAACTCGAGGACGGTGCAGGCTCGTTAAATCTTCTTCTTACCATTAGTGGCACAACGGCTTCAGAAACAATTTCTGATCTTACTTCACACGAGGACAATCCTCGTGAACGTGCAAATCTTTTAGCCCGTTACGTAAGTATAAAAGTCTAATGCCCACGCCTGGGGCCAAAACATTTTATATCACTTTAGAACTACTTTTATGTAGGCATGGCAACGTACTTTTCAAAATTTAAAAGATGTTGGACATTTAACAGTTAAGGTACATCGAGCCAGTGGGCTAGCGGCCGCCGATCTCGGAGGAAAAAGTGATCCATTTTGTGTAGTCGAATTAGGTAACGCACGATTGCAAACTCAAACGGAATATAAAACTTTGACACCATCGTGGCAGAAAATATTTACTTTTAATATTCGAGATATAAATAATGATTTGGAAATTACCGTGTTTGATGAAGATCGTGATCATAAAGTTGAATTCTTAGGAAAAATTTCGATACCGTTACTGCGTATAAAAAGTGGAGAAAAGAGGTGGTATGTTCTCAAGGATAAGAAACTCAGATGTAGAGCAAAAGGAAATTCGCCTCAAATTTTATTAGAACTTAATGTGGTTTGGAATCCAATCAGAGCATGCATTCGTACATTAAATCCAAAGGAAATCAAATATATGCAACCCGAAGTTAAATTTAAAAGACAAGTCTTCGTTAAAAATGTATTAAGATTTAAGGTCATTATAATGCATTTTTATGAATTTGGAAAACTCGTTCAGTAAGAAAAATTTATTGAAAATTGTTAGAAATATGTAGTAACTGTAATTTTTAATTTTTAGGAGTTGTTTCGAATGGGAATCAACACTTTTAAATTTTATAGCATTGTTGTTTTGGTTAATGATTTGTTATTATTTTCAACCTTGGATGGTTCCTGGGGTAGGTTTGTTGGTTTTTATTAAGCAATACTTTGTTAGAACGTTAGCAACTCCTTCCACCATAAATTGGGATGAAGGTGGAGAATCCGATCTAGACGATGATGAAGAAGACGATAAGGATAAAGTAGATTAGAATTATTTCAATTTAAAAATATTAAATAATTTCTTTCTTAGGAAGAGAAGAAGAGTTTAAAGGAACGATTGCAAGCCATTCAAGAAGTAACGCAGAGCGTTCAAAATACCATCGGAAAATTAGCTACTTTAGGAGAAAGCGTTAAAAAGTACGTATTTATAAGAATCTTTGTATATTACGCTGTTTTTGCAATAATTAAACTTATAAATTATTGACAATGTTAACTAATGTTTTGTAGTACTTTTAATTTCACCATTCCGTATCTATCGTGGATAGCTGTTGCACTATTATTAGGAGCATGTTTGGTACTGTACTTCGTACCAATACGATTCCTGCTCATGCTGTGGGGAGCTAACAAATTTTTGAGAAGACTTCTCAGGCCACATTCTGTACCCAACAACGAGGTTCTAGATCTATTATCACGAGTTCCCGACGATGAGATGCTGGTGAGTAATGTTAACAACTATTTAATGGGAAGTGTCTTACACAAAATATTTTAGCTGGACTACAGGGATTTCAAACCTGCTGTCAACACAGAACCATCAGACAGAAGACGCGAACAGAGAAAAAAAACTAAAGCTTCCTAGTGGACACCCAAAGTGGTTTCGAAAGCACGCACCAAGTTTCGAGTGGCTTGGAATAAAAATGCCGATTAAAAGTCTGATTTGTTTAGTGTGTTTTTATAATAATTGTTGTTTGTGTACTTTGATGCAAATTTTCTTAAAATTATTAGTGAGAAGAGTGCCCAATAGTTAAAATACCTTAAAATTAATAATTAAGTATAATTACCCTAGAAGTTTGATAAATGTTCGAAATACAATTCAAGTTTGTCGTTATACATTATACTTGTTATGTTTATGAAAAGTTCAAAAATGTTGAAGCTTATTAGGTTTGAAATTTTCTTGTTTCCGTACAATTTTAATCAACCTTAACAATCAAATATTAATTACGCCGCGTAATCCCGGTGTAGGTTTGAATTTTATAACGACTTGTGCAGGGCAATAATTTTCCTTTAGATTAAAATTAATCACAAATCAGTACACTTCGTAATAACTAGAAGATTGAAAATTGTTAATTAATTACACAATATTAGATTTACCTTAATCTTTTCTTTCTTTTGGTTCTTTTTCATAATATGTTTTTAATTTTGCTATAAATTTTATCACAAATAATCTTCCAGAAGAGAATTTTTAGTACATAACATTTTGAAATTCTATTGAAGCGAAGCTGAATGAAAAGCAATTAGTGCTGATGCCCAAATAAATCTCAAAGTAGTGGTGGCTTCTTTTTTCAAAGAAGGGCCGCAGTAAAATTTTTATTTAATTTTATTATTTAAAACGGTTTTTATTAACAAACTTTATCATAATTTTATATTAAAACGCTTAGCTTTATAAAAAGCAGGCACTAAGTTGAATCGTATTGAGTTTAGAGTTAAAGATATCGATTTTTATAAATTTTGTACCGACTTAAATTTAAAACTAAACGCAGAATTTCAATTTAAATTAATAAAATTGAAAAGTACAGTTTAAAAAATTTAGATTTAAAGTTTTACTAATCAACCATAAATTATAAAGCTTTATGTCCGCTTTAACATATTCAGGCAAGGCAACTGTACTAAGTGTAATATAGGATTATCCATAAGTAGTATTTACATCGAGTTTAGGCTCTAACAGCTTGCAAAAGCCAATGAAATTGAAGTATCGACACTCTCTTTCTAATAGTTTAATTTGATTGGTTCCTGCAAACTCTTATAATGTAAAGCAAGACAACTAATCTCTATATAAATGCTACTTTATTGGGTGCATTTGAATGCACATAAATAAAACTAACAAGCTGAAGGAAAGTAGATGTTTTTTTTTGGATACAAACAGTTTAGATGATGTAATATCATTTAATAGTATTGTTTAAGTTTTTATTGAAGTTTAAAATTTTTATAAATAAGATTTTTGATGTTACTGCCGAAAACACCAAAGCAAATAATTTTTAAAATTATTAATAAGTAAATAATTAGTAATAATCTATGTGCATTATTAAGATCCGGCTTACTGTTGTAGATTTATGAAAATAATCGCGATTAATGACTTGGAAAACTAAAATCGCTAAATTATAAAATTTTGTAATATCAAAGTTTAGTCGAATTAAATCTGAACACCTTTCTTCTGAAAGACCTTGCCCAGTTTAATTTACTTGGTAGTAGGTTAATCACTGGCACTGGAAAGAAATAATTTTTATATAAATTGAGCCGGTTTTCTTAATACCACCAGCATATGTTTTGGGGATGCATAAATTTGATAATATTTTAGCGAATAAACATTTATAAAAAATTATTTCAAAATCATCAACTTTCCTCGGTTTTTTATTATACACAGATTTTGTAGTTTAATAGTTACTTATAACAGCAAAATTCTATTTAAGTTCAACTTTTGAGACAACTCATAAACTAGAGGTAGTTAGTTGGAAATAACTCTTTATAATTAGTACATTCGATGGGCAATATAATTTTAAGGTAGAAAAAAATTGAGTAACCTAAACAAACCCAATAGTAACATCCAATTCCAATATCAATACATTTTTAAGACTAAAAATGAATTAAGAAACCTACAGAGTGAATTATAAAAAGTTAAAGAGAAAAACCTTTTATTTTGTATCTAAAATATTATGTCGTTTGAAGGCCAATATCATAATCATTTTGATATAATCGTATCTTAATATGAAACAGGCATTTTTTATATTAGCGAAATGGATAAATTTTACTTGCAATTGTGAGTTTTATTTGTAATGAAACAGAAGTGGTCGGAAAATCCACGGAATTGTTTCAATTTTGCTTCTATGGTATAATATTAAATATGTACAGTATATTCGTAGTTAGTACCAAGAACAATACTTCCAATCATCATAATTGCAAGTACTATTTTTCCTTAAAGATATTTAGACCCAGATATTTGAAAAATAATATATTTTTGTAAAACCTTGTATACTTCTTATAGGCTTATTTAGAAAATTGGTTATTTCTAACACATAAAGAAAAGGAAATTTCGGAATCATATCCTCAACATATGTATAATTATTAATTTAGTGCTAATTATTATAAAATATGTTTATAACATAAATAAGATCGATAAATAACTTATGCGGTGCAATTAACCAATTATTATAATTTTAAATTATAAATTTTTATAATGTTAATTATGAAATTGGCCATAATTTAGATTTTAGAAAGAAGTTTTATTTTATTGCAAATTCTAAACTGTTAATATAGTACACACGATTAAATTTTATATTCATATTTTAAATTAAAAAATTGATTTCGTACTTCGTCGCGTCGTTAGCGCCTAATTATTAATCTTCCATATTCTATAAATTTCTTCCTAATAGTTCTTTTTAATTTAAAAACATAATGTTTTTTAGTTAAACTGCAATGAAAATGTTTTTTTTAGTATCAATAAAACCTCGGAAAAGTCACGAGCCGCCACTGTTTTTTATGTAATGCAATTTTGTATAATAATATTATGTGGGATTTAATCCGCGAACTAAGGCGTGTCAAGATTTTTCCGGAAAACCGGTGCTATAAAAGGAACAGCTTAGTCAGATTACAAATTTTAATGGAGAGTTTAAAACAGGAAGAAACTGCAATCAACCATAACATTGCGATTGAATTGCATTAATCTTAATTTCCTTTAAAAGAAACCATTTCGTAATCTTGCGGAAACTTCCGTTAACGTTAAACTTCTTATTTCAGACAAATCAAGTTTCAGGATTTCTTTCATTACTTCTTATGACACTTTTACTGTGAAATAATATTGCTAAAAAAGCAATTAAATTACGTGCTAATTAAAATATTTTCATTAAAAGTTTACATTTTTTTTTTCTCTTTCTTGTGTTTTTTTTGTCAACATTAAACGATTTAAATAAAAAAATAGCTTGTATAATAAAATTATAAGTAACTACCATTGAGTGCAATGCAACCACGAGTTTGTTTTCAAAAAATTCATTAGAGAGTAAACTCAGAATTGCACTGCATCACTTACTTTTTTATTACTTATTTAATATTATGTAAAACAATTAATTATTGCATTTAATTGAATAATTTAGTTGAAATATATTAGAATAAATTTTATTGTAAATTCTTAAAAAATTATATTATGTGATCTATATAACAACTATTATAGGTATATACCTCTTATAGTTTATGTAGTGAAAATAATTTACAAATCTATTTTTATATTTGTATTCAGTTAGAATTCAGTTATAGTGAGAAATATTTAGTAAATTGTACCTAATTATTCAAATAATTTTCTATTTAACAAAAATTTTATTTACTTTTAAATATCTAAAGTATGCTGCTTTTGTTTGGTAAACAAAGAAATACATAGTTATATTTTTTTTGTCACTTTAGTGAATTTTAAAATACATATTTAAATTATAAAAATCCTAAAACCAAAAATATTAATTGGTTATATTTTTTTAATTAGTTAAATTGTATAATAATATTATGTTACCACACTAATACACGAAAGTATACTTTTTAACACAGTGATAATAATATTATATAACATTTTAACTTTTCTACAGCAGTTTGAAACGTTTTGAAACTGTCGGACGCATGAGCAGATCAGTTTTAGCTTGCGAATTTTATCTGTGCTCCAAATGCTGTGGAAAACTTGAAATGACAAACTATTAATTTGTGAGTTCTATATAACTTCATAATAAATAATAAAACTATAATAAATCAATAAAAATGATTGACCGCCGGTCACCTACATCACGTAAGCGGGTCGGTAGAACCCTTCCGAGTTCTAGCCCGCAGGTCACTAGTTATCCGCTTCCGAAGCATATTTATTTCAAATTGGTATCTATTAAACTGACTAATGACTTTAATAATTAATTTACTATGCACAATGTTACATTAGTGTCAAATTTTCTCTCTAAATGTACGCACTTATGTCTTACCGCACGTAGCCTTTGTATATTTTATTAATTTTTGTCAATAATAAAAGTGATATTTGCATAAAAAACGTAATTTATAAATTACAATAAATTTTTTATTCATGAATTGCGTATTAATACTGCGATACTTGTAGTTAAATACTTTACCTACAGCTATGGGTTACCTTGATAATATCCATGAACTTGAACAAGATGCAACTTTTCACAATGAATTGATAAATTGCTTAAAACATCTCCACCACATTTAAATTCAAATTCCAATAACCTAATACTAATAACGTAAATTTCATTTAATTTTAAAATACACTAAAAGCAAATTCTCTCAAGCGTTCCTTGAGAAGCACTAATTTTTCGAATCGATATTTTTCTGTACTATCAATATTATTTATATTTTCAGAAATTAACTTACATACAAGGTCATTTTTCCTTTTTATCAACGTACAATTTGAGCATACAAATATACATGTGTATTTAAGTCGTCGAATGAACCCCCAGAGTTCTGTAAAATTCCCTATCCACTTTTTTACGAATTAAACATGTTAACTCCCACAGGACTGTTTCCTACCTATAACTCACCTAATTTCATTTTCAGAGAAAATTGACAAAAACGGAAGAGTCTACCATTCTTGACAAACATAAACTTTTTTACGTTGAAACGTAGTTCGTTTATCCTCATTATATGCTTTCAGGTTTATTTTTATTACCCAAATTATTCTGTGAGCATATAATGAAAGTGTATATTATCTTTCATAATATCTTACCGCAGATGAATTTATTTGCCCGTAAATTTTGATTTAATGATAATTTTTCGTAAAAATCCAAGTTACAAGTAAAAAACTGCATTAGAAAAACTAGTACATCCAATTTGGAGAGAAGGGGCAGGAGATTTTAGAAGACGTTGCTATAAGGTACTATGTACATATGTGAAGAAATCAATTAGTGCATTTTTAATTTTTAATTATCTTGATGAAGGAGGAATAAAAATACAATTTTTTCTCGCAGAAGACTTATTTTAAATAAGATTCGGAAAGAAAAAATATAGATTATGATTACAGGAGTCAACTAGTAAAACTTGTCTTGGGGCAAAGTTTGCGTTTTTGGTAAACACGCACACATAGTATACGAAACTTGTCCGCAACTTTTAATACTCACGTTTTTTGTCTTAAGTTTTTAATACATTATGATTTGCTAATAATATAATATTGTCAAGGTATGCAAGTTTTATTTATTTGATAAAAAATAACATAAATATGTACACTGTACCCTACATGGCTTGATGACATCCATAATTAGATGTGAAAGGGCGACTGTATAAAACTAGAAAATTCAAGAAAGTTAAAATTTAAGGAAAATGTAAAAAATTATAATAGAAACAAGTATATTTAAACCATATTGGGTAGCTTATGTGTCCGTTCAAATAAAAAAATATTCAGACTAACTACTGAAGATTAACAGATTCACTTTGGATACATATGTAAAACATCAGATCTTTGTCAAGCCAACGCTTTCTTAATCGACAAAGTAACTAAGTCACACAAAAGCAATGCTATATACACGTACACAAACAAAATTAATAGACATTCGGTAGTAAAATCAATATGTTGCAAAAGGAAATATACGTGAGGTGATAACTCGGTGTAATCTACCAAGTAGATATCTTTTCACAACACTTTACCACTTATGCGGAATGCTTCTAAAGTTATAGATGCTATTAAATATCATAGTTATCCATTCTAGTCCTTCTTCGTCCATGAGTTTAAAAAACTCTGCCCCCACCCTGATCCGGTTCAGTAGCCCCTTTCAGTCCTTCATTTGTTCTATGGCAGCTTTTACCTCCTGTTTTAAGATATTTAATCCTCAATTGTCTTCTATTCTTGGCCGATCTAATCTTACATCGTAGAAAAGTTGTGCTATAAATGTTTTCTGTTGTTTTTTTTTTAATCACTTTTGTTTATTAGAATTCTTCCACTGTTGTCAAGAAGTTTTCTCGCCAATTTTGTTCGATATTTGCCTGTGTGTTCTTTGATCTTTCGGTGCACATTAAAGCTGTCATACTTAGCCTGTAGCATCTATATTTCTTCGCACTTTTCTCTCGCCTCTTTTTCTTTTGCTTGTCTTATCTTTCTAACAATTACCCCGATAACCGCTTTATTTTTTTTTTATTGATGTGTTTCGGGCGTCTTCTTTTTTGCATGAGTTCCATAATCTCATTTGTCATCCAGGTCTTTCTTTTTATATGCTTGTCCTGTTTTGAAATTTCTTTTGTGATGCTTTCCACCGCTCGGCTAAATGTGTCTAATTTTTCTTCATCATCTGTCACTTTTTTATGAGGTATAAACTTTCCATTTAGTTCTTTCTGGATCTTGGCCTTCACTTCGGTTTCTTTAAGTTTACCAGCGTCGTATGTTTTTGTCTTCTTCTTTACTTTTTTCATTTTCACTTTTAAATTTCCAATAAGAGGATTATGATCCGATCCTATATCGGCTCCTGGGTATGTTTTTACAGAGGTGATACAGTTTTTATGTCTCCCACTAATAAGAATATAGTCTATCTGATTTTGGACAGAATTCTCAAAATATACAGAGCAATTAAATCCGTTCAGGATTGCTCATTACTACAGCAAAATCTCTACAATCTTCACCAATGGTGCCAATACAACAATCTAAAGTTAAATTTCAATAAATATTTTGTGATGACTTACTCCAAGCATACTATGTATTTACGTAAAATGGTTTAACCGCATCGGAATTTTTTTTAAATTTCTATAAATTGTTCCAAATTCAAATTTGGTGCTGCTATTGAAATAAATATGGTGTATTTTTCTTTCTTTTTAAGCCTTTTATTTGAATCATTACCTACATTATGTTATGTATTGCCAATAGACGGTCATTAGCCTGGTAGTTATCTTCGTGAACTGCTAACGCTATGATTTCAGATTCTAGCTATTAGAGGAAAGACAAAATTAGTTACTGGGAAATTTATTTGAGTCAGCCTTTCAAAGGGTGACTTATTCAAGAGAAGAAAATTTTGTCAACAGCTGTCGGGCACTATGATGGAAAAACAACAAAATACATTCAAAAACAATTTATGGGATAAATAATTTTTTCCAAGCTATAATTCAATTAATTAAATTAATAGAAGTTATAGAAATAAGCAGTATAATTAATTAAAATAGTTTTAAAAAATGAGGTTATTGTTTGAACCGACAATGATGAATATTTTCGAAAATACGAAAATGTAAATATTATGCAACATTTCTGACAATAATAATTTGTTGATTTTTAGAAAAATGTGTAATTTCCTTATTCACTAAATATGTATATACTTACTATACTTAATTCCAAAATTTTACTATTTTGACTTAATTTTAACCAAAAAGTTTTTGAAAAATTTGAAGATTTAAAATTTTTCCACCATGTTAGAATTTACATTTTTAACTTAAAGAAATAATTATTGTATTATTATTTAAGATTTAAATATCAGTAAATACGAAGTAGCCATTGCAATTTGCACAATTTTTATTTTAAATTTGTCTATTTTAATACCGTCATTGAATATTTTTATTTTCTTCTTCTTCTTCTTCTGCACGTTTTAGGTTTAGTTACCCGTTACGTCATCTTTGGTCAGTCCATCTCTTCTTAGGTCTGCCTGATATTACGTTTCCCTATTGGTCTGTAGCGGAAGAGTTGCTTTGGTAGCCGAGTGTTCGTCATTCTTTCTAGATGTCTTTTCCAAGCCTCTCGATATTTGTATATTTTATTTTTCCAACTTTAAATACATACCTTGGAAACCCTTACGGAATTATTTTCGGAACATTTTTTAAATAATTTTAATAAACGAACTAATTATTTAGTGTATCGAACAAGAAGCAATTGGCATACAAAAAGGAGAGAGTAATTTTTTCATTTATTCTTATACTATAGAAAGCCATTAACAAAGTGTATCTGTAAAAATCCTAAAAATTTTGGCCTTTATTTAGCATTATTTTCTTTTTGATAGTGAAACCTGAACATTTGTACCTACCTGCTAAGGGTCGTTATAGAGTAGATAAATATAACATGAATTGCTGGTAGAACATAAAAATTTAAAAGTCAAGTAGCAACATTTGAAGAGGAATGTGATCGGGCAACGCCATGTAATAATTCTTTTATTCGTGATTTAATATAATCATAAACAAAGGTAAGCGAATAAAGTTTTTGATTATAATAATACTGTGCAAATTATTTTGTATGTATTTTAAAATGTATCTACTTATATGTTTTAAATATTAATGACTGCAAATTTGTGATAGTGTACTATATAAATCTAAACTTCAATAAATAACGTGGCATTTAAGATCAACACAAAAAATTAATACGAATTAAGGACAACTTTTTTTGCCAAAGTTTGAAAACTACATTCAATTTTTGGTTACCTTGAATAATTAGCAAGCTTAAAATATTTAGAAATTTACCTTTGCTTAAATAAGTATACGTGATTGTAAAAACATTGAGTAGATAAAATTTTCAAATAAGGACATAATCTTAAAAAATTCTGAAAATAATTTTTAACATTAATATCGCAAGTTTTAAAAATGTCTAACATTATTTTAGATGGCCAACCGTCAAACTCCAACAGAGATAAAATGTAAAAACTTTAAATTTTTATTACAGATATACCTAAAAGCAACAACAGTTCTGAATTTGTTCAAGTAAGTGCTAAATCAGTCAGTCAAAACTCAGTAAAGTAATTTTTTAAGTATCCTTATTCGTTTGGCTGACTTTTTGAGTCGAGTTATAGCTGAGATGTTATTTAAGGAAATGGGAAAAGATCAAATGCTAACTGAAATTTTAGCTGAAAATTTAAACTTATAGGATACTGTCAACTATTTTGCTACAATTAAGTTGTTTTACTACTGTACCATATCATGACTGTTTTATTAACTTGTGAAAATATATTTTAAGAATGAATATTAATAGTTTCAATTTTTAAATTAGTAAATTTTTCCATTTCCATTTATTAACCTATGATGGCCATTTATATTTCGCTTTTTTGAATCTCATCAGATAAATCTGGATTTGCTAATTTAAAATTCGCTAAACTTAAAACTAATAAATTCATTCTTAAAATATTCCTTATGTATTCCTAAGAATTCTTTAACTTTCATTAGTGTTGCTAATTCAGAAATAAACCCTCTAATGTAAGATTTCCAATGACGTCATATAGAATTGGCAATAGTTTCAATAATTTTAGTTTTAACCCTTACAAATGTATAAATAATTTATTTATTATTGCCCAATTTTAAATTTTTTAGATTCTTACTGAACACAACGTAACAATACTTGTACGATTATGTTCACCTAATCCATCAATCAATAATTTTGAGAACAAGGATATTTATGTATATGATCTAATGTATGAAGATGGCGGTTGCACATCTAACAGTATAGTGCTGGATTTGGTGGAGCACCAGTGATGGTAGCTTTAGCTCTAATAGAATTAAGTTCTTAATACGTATTCGACAGTACTTCTTAATAATTGTAAGTAATTTTTTCATTTACAGGAAACGAAATGGATCTTTCAATACGTGTCAGTTAAGATTTCTAGAAAGATATAGGCGAAAATCACGTTTAAAATTGAATAAGAATACACAAAAATGTATAATTATTTGAAATGATTGATAGCAAAATATTTAATGTCGTAAAATGTTATAATCATACGAAAATAATTCTTACTTATTTTATATTGTCCCATAATTTATACCATAAATTTCTTTTTATTATAATATAGTACTTCTAAAAATGGAAAACTTTCGATATCAAAAGTTGTTTTAATGCAATACGCGAACTCATCTTAACAAGTAATCAATACCTACTCGTTTAAAAGTGAAATTAATTAAAAATTAAATTTAAACTGCTTTAATTAAATTATGTATTAAAAATCCATAAATTAGTATATAATGTGCTTTATACAATTTTGGTTTGACAAAGTTTCACTATTGGGTAATAAAATTACTACGCCCAGTTCAATGACATTATTTGAATTTTTGATTAATTAATTATACGGTAACTTTTAATTTTATATATATTTGTGTGATTTTGCAACTGATAACCTTCTTTTATTTAAGTAAATATGCCGAAATAAAAGTCGTTTATGTTCTATAGCAGAAAAAAAATGAGGAAAGGTTGCGTTACACATAAAAGGATATGGGGGACCTTTAAAAGCTGCTCCTTTAGATACATTTTAAAGCAAGAATATAAAATAATGTCGAAATAGCTCTAATAACTACTGATGCAGCACGCAGTTGGGGATAACTAGTACAAAACTTCGCTATCAGCTATCATAAAATTATAAAAGGTTACACAACCTTTATTTCACAATAAATAAAATTATTCATAATTTCACTCATTTATGTGTTTTAGGATGACATTGATAATGAAAATACTTTCACTACAACATTTTTTCTCTATGGCCTTGAATGTAAAATTTTTTTTCCGACTACAATTTTATAAATTATGGATAATTTATTTAAATTCATTCCAATTAAAAATGTCAATTTTCTAATAAAATCGATTAAATGGAAATTATTACAAAAGAATCTAAAATAATTAATTTGATTTTTCTTTCTATTTTCTAATATTTATTTTATGACATTGCAAAAATTTATATTTACCCAATATACGCGAATAGGTAATAGTTAAATTTCTTTTTCAGTTTTACGCATTAGCATGATAAACGGTGGTAATAGCAAATAAGTAATTTCTCGTGTCGTTAATGTTAAAATATTTGTAATAAATAATTGATAGTATTTGTTAGTTTCAATTTCCATTTTGCTCCGATTCATCTTGGGAATGTAATTCACTACACGCTCTGATTGTACTTTTTTCTAACATTTACCATGTTTCACATAAGATGGACTTTGCGTGCTATTTTAATTGATCCTTAATGTCGTTAAAGTGCTGCTTTAAACTACCGGGAATGATGTTTTTAAAAGCAATTTATGATGTTTATTGATCTGATTTTAAAAACATGCAACTAAATTTCCTACTCGATATTTAAAAAAACTTTTAAATAGTAGTATTGGTAAAATATATGCGACCACGAAACTCATTATCAATAAAAAAAACGCATTCTTTGCAATTAATTAGATTACATTTGTTACTGTTACTTAACATTTGATAAAAAAATAGGAAAGTTGATAAATAATTAAATTGTTCCTGAATCTCCTTATTGCAATGTCAATGATTGCAGATATTAACACATAGATGAGATTTTACTTTTTATCTTAAATTCCTGAATAGTAGAAAGTAGGAATAAAAATGTGTCGATAAATTATATCGTAAATGTAAGTCTATCATACGTTAGTTATACAAATACATATGAAAATAAATTTACTGAAGAAGAAAATGCTATAGTGAATGCTGCACAGTATAATTACATGTAGGATATATTATTATTTATATGGGGCATTCCATGCATATTAACCGTCTCGTCGTTCTACTATATATTTTTTCCTTGGCAAATTTTTGTATAATATTATCTTGTAGTATCTTTCAAATAAAACTTTATTAAAAAAAATTGTTTATGAGGTCTATAAATAAGCAGTGATATCAAAAAAACCAAAAATAAGGATATCAACTTTGAAACGTACTTTCATTAAAGGATATGCCAGAAGTTATAATTACATGTAATACTCGTACTTTAGCTCACTTTTTTATTTTTCAACTCAAAAAACGCTATTTTTTTTTTCTATATACATCGAATATTCTGACATAGTCGGAAACCACATGGCAACCATGCCATGTTTTATTTTGTAATATCAAAAATCAGAAAATTATGGTTCCTAAAATAATAAAAATCAGTTTTCTTATGGAAACCCAAGGTTTTACTTTATGTACATTATCAAATTAACTATGTTAATTAGATGTATGAACCATTGTACCATTTGCGTGTCTACCCATTCAAGGAAGGTCCGTAGGCGAGCGGTCAATGTTTGCACTTTGTGCAGAAGAAATTCGATTTCGATTCCTGAGCAAGATTTTTTTTTCTTTCTTGTATTTCCCTTTTTATGTAGATATATATACAAGGGAGGTTTGATAAGTCAGTGACTTTTTGAATTTCTCGCGTTATAACTTCATATGCAACACCATCTGTTAATAGACCACTATCAAATTTTAAGTAAGCTGCGTCATTTGGTTTATATTTGAGAGCCATTAAAAGTAAACAACCTCGTGAATTTGAACAAAAATGGAAAAAAATAAATTTCAATCAAAGTAAATTCAGAGCCGTTAAACAGATTCGATATTGATTTGAAGCAAAAATGACCGCATTTTGCAAAGAATCAAGTGCTCTTTCACAAGGACAATGCACGGGTTCACACGTATGTCATCGCCATGGCAAAATTTCATGAATTGGACTACGAATTGCTTCCTCGTCGAGCATATTCTTCAGATTTAGCCCTCCTGCGACTGTTGCTTGTTTTCAAACCTAAAAAAATGGCTCTGTGGTAAGAGATTTGAGTTAAATGACGAGATCGTCACTGAAACAAACGCCTGTTTTAAGGGCTTGGAGAAATCGTATTATTTGGAAGAAATAAAAAAATTGGAAAACCGCTGAACAATTTGCGCCTTTGGATATCGAATTTAGATAACAACCAAATAAAAAAAATAAAGCAACACAAACCTGCATTTGTTCTGCTACAAGTGCTATATTATCATTTTGCTATTGTTTTTAAAAATCTTCCATTGTTATTGTCAGTTTAGAAATACCAACATTTCCTTTTTATATAAATTTATTCGTTTGTAGAAAAATTCATCTCTATAACACGATTCAGAAGAGGTGCAAAGCTATAATTCAAGTAGCAACTAAATTTTAAGCATTAAGGTATGATTTTAGTATAGAATGTATAATATCGCATATATGTAATTTTAATGTTCAAAAGATAAAAATTAAATTTATTCACAATTGAAATATAAATATTGCTTAAAATTGAAAAATTCAAAAATGAACATTAAAAATTCAACTTTATTTGTTAAATTAAATAACTAAAGTAGCTTCGGTCTATTAATCTATCTAAAATATGTATCAACGATAGACGCGTTTTTCACAATAGATACATATCCTAAGCTTAGTCCGAGTTAAAGCGGAATAAGTATTATTAAATTAAACATATTACTAATATAATTAACAATTAAACACTTTATTTCCCAATTATTTTTTTAATAAAAATTAAATTGAAGCCATATTTTGAATTAATAATTCTCTCTGAAACAATTAAATTCTAAAATTATCTTTTTGAAAATAATCTCCAATGAAATTTCAATAAATAATTTTTTGAATTTTTACAAATTTAAATTCAAATACAATGCAAAAAGTGAAAAAATATTTGGAGCTATAAATTTAAGTCATAACAAAAATTTGTAAAAAAAATGAAATTCACCAATTCCGTATTTCATGGTTTGTAGAACTAATAAAATGCACATATATACATATTATAATATAAGCATTATATTATGCTATTAATGTAATTATTGCAGGAATGAGGAGTATTAACTTGTATAATAATATGTTTTAAGAATGAATTTTAATGATAGTTAACTTAAATTAATAATATAACAGATTATTTACCATTTATTTTTTCCTATTTTTTATTTGAATAATAATTAAATAAAGAAACCTAATATATCATTTGAAAAGAAAATATAGTTGAGGTGATAGGCCAATGAAACCTCACCTCAACTATATTTTCTTTTCAATTTATAATTCAGGTCGACTATGTTTGTCTGTTTGTCTGCGAAAAGCCCAAATGTTAACTGATGAAAACAAGCGAGTACGACTTCAGCGATGCTGTGCTCTTCTATATCGCACCGCTGCTCAAAAATGGGAAAATTTAGTTTTAGTGATAAAAAGTTTTACTATTGAACAATTTCACAATTGTCAAAATGATAGATATTGGTCAGAAAAAGCACCTGGATCTTCTGCCATCGTTGTTCATCGCCAATACCCCAAGTCTGTCATGGTTTGGGGCGGTATTTGTGATGCTACCGGTAAAACATCTTGCTCATCGCGATATGTCTATTACAGAAATGCCAGATGCCGAAATTTGGCATCTGGCTATGTGAATTTGGACATATCCCGAAATGTCAAATTGCACTTTGGTCATATGGCGAAACGAAGTGTGATCGAAGTGTGAACGTGCATTTTGTTTTGTTTTTGTCACTGTTATGTAGGAATAGACTTATGCCTGATTTCTTCACCTCAAGTTATCATCAGGTTGGGTAATCTGAAGTTAAATTGACGAAATAACCAATGAGATGTTTGATTTATTTGTTTTGTTGTCGTCTAATTGGTTACAAGATGAGGACGATATTTATGGATTCCAAAACAGTGTTGGTGGAAATATCAAAGACATAGAATCTGATGAGTCGGATTCAGAATTCTTGAATAAAGATAATGACGTAAGCAGCAGGAATGTTGCAAATGAAAGAGATGTACAACAAAACCTTCCAATAAATGAGCTAGAAAGTGATAATGTGGAGAAAGAGTTATTAAGGTAATTAAAGAAACTCAAATAATAATTAAATTTTGCTTAGTGTTACATGTTTTATTTCAGGGACAATGAAACTCACTTAAAATCAATAAATGAACATCGTTCTGAAAGTATTAAAAGCTTAAAAAGCAAGCAACAGAAATGTTACAACAAAGTTGCTCAAAATACTCAAAAATTGAAATTGGACAGAACGTTTTGGTTAAGATTCCTGATGTTGCAGAGAACGCTTAGCTCCTCGTAACGTTTTGGCTGTTGTATTAGCTGAAAAAGAAGATTTATACCAACTTGGTACATCAACTGGCGTCCTGGAGAAACTGTATGCAAGGAATGAATTTCAGGTACTTAATAATAATTAATATCTTACATTTTTAAAATTTAATGCCATTGTTTTTTTTCAGCCTTCCCAAACGAATACTTTAAAATCTTCGGAAGTACCCATCGCTAAAAAATTCTGTTTGCGAACAGTTGCGGCAAAAGAATCAAATTCTTCACAGGGCTTTGTAAGATGCAACTGTCGTAAACAATGCGGTGACAAAAAATGCAAATGTGTACTGAACAAGGTAAAATGTAATAGCAAATGCCATTCAAGTACTTCATGTCGCAATAAATAGTAAAATAAATGTTACATTAGTCCCTAAAAAGATCTTGTTTTAATTAAATAATCGTTTCGCCATATGACCAAAGTGCAATTTGACATTTCGGGATATGTCCAAATTCACATAGTCAGATGCCAAATTTCGGCATCTGGCATTTCTGTAATAGACATATCGCGATATGTCAAAATAATTCGGCCACGGGCCGAATTCGGCATCTGTCGCCAACATACATACATATATCATACAATAGGTACGTATATTATAATAATATTGAATTCTAAAGTTACCATTTTGGAGTCTACATAAATTTGTATCAGTCAATAATAATTATTATATTTTTATATTCAAAATGTAACTAGAAAATATAGTCCATTTGCTAAGAATACTTCTGTGTGTCCTTCATTTACCAGAGATTCACCCTTTTGGATATTGTTGGTAATTATCCAGTGATCGAAAAAATTCGGGTGATAGTCTGTGCGAGCGGCCATTTTGGAGAATCGACGCCATCTTTAATTCTTATTGAAAATATACTGTATAGGCATGTGAGGTGTCATTTTACATGTTTTTAGGGTTTTAAACACGTTTCCGATATTATAAATACTGAAAAGTAATCAAATTGGTTAGTAATCATTATTTAGTAAGGCAGATACGAATCAACATCTTTGAAACTATCCAAAATAAGTTATTTTATTTAGTAAATTAAGTTATTTTAATATTTTAAAATTAAAATTTTTCTAATTTTAGCAATATTTATATTACTTATTTCATTCTTTGCCAATTGCGGGGTAGTGTTTTACAATAAAGCAAAACGTTTCTATGTATATTATGTAATTGGTAAGGCAGACTCTTAATAAAGGAGCAAGTTGCTGGGGTTCGGGGTGGTCTTAGTATTACCATAGTCCGCAAGTCAGTGTGTATCTAAGGAAGGTGAATCTTTATTAATAATATCGAAAGTGGCCATATGAGATGCATATTTCTGAATGCTACCTGCATGTATGTCTTATTATTAAAGCACTGCCTCAGCTATTGCCACTTTATTTATTTGATTTAATTTCTAGTTGTCAAAACGACTTAAAAGTAAAATATTATATATGTATATGTATAATAGAATATTTTTATAACGGTTACTAAATTAAATATTTTTTATTTAAACTTAATAGCAATAGCATTTTCTTATTATGTTAAGCGCCCCATGAGCCGTAACGACATTCCTAGCACTCATTAAAATTAATTTTAAAGGAACTACATTTTTAAATTAATATTTTATAAATTAGCAAGCTAACTAAACAATAAATTATATCCATATCTATCCATATTTTAAAAATTAATTTGATTCAATTGTGAGTTCTAAATATTTCGTATATTATTTTATGCATATTTTGTTTTAGATTAAAACCTCATCGGTAAAACTGTTAAGCTTCAATTATTATAAAATCCTTAGATGCTTATCTGTAACTTTTTAATTATTTCCATTTAGCACACAACCCAAAAAATTTAATTACAATACTTTTATTTGATTTGCTTTTTATTCATATGTATTTATTTAGAGCATAATAAACGGATATTAATTTAACACATCGCACGCACAGGTTATTTTCTTAAATATCAATAAATTATGTTAATTTCAAAAGTAAGTCCGATTATTAAAAAATATACGTTGCAGTCGTGCAGTAGTATATAATTATATCTCGATAAGGGTAAATCAGAAGAATTCGGATGTCACAATTTTTGGGCACTCCTGCAATGCTTTCATTGTGAATCTTTAAAAGGGATCGAAGAAAGAAAAAGTTATTTCAACGAGTGCGAGGATCAAGTTGCACCTGACGAAATTTATTGTTACCAAATTTTCACTGGAAACAGGTATGCACGGTGAGTATACTCATGTAATTTAATGCATCTTAACAACCCACAAATTAGAGTAAGCGGATGTATGCTACAAACTGTAATACTTTTCATGGTCAGTACTATCGTAAGGATGTAAAACCACACCTTCACTTTTTACAACAATTTATAATATCTACGAGTACTTAAACAATTTAATGTAATTAACAAAAATTTATTTTAAACAATAAATTTACATGTTAAGTAATGTAAATTATTAAGTTATAATTAAAATTCATTAATTGGCTTAAGACAACTTTCATTTGTATTGACGTAAAAAGTTTTCAGTTCATTAGAAAGTGAAAACAAATCTAATCCATATTAAAATTAACGAAATCTTTGAAATTTTAGTGTTAAGAAGAAGAAACTATTTGAAACAGAAAGTAAAAGACACTTTGAAAGAAAGTAAAATTCGAATCCAGATTGTGATTTTTTATTGACTCTTGAATTGCAAAGTGTTGTGCTATCATTTAAGAACTACAACAGGTGAAAGAAAAACAAAATAACAGAGTTGTAGTAGGTACAAACATTAGATGAAAAAAGCGAAAGATAAAACAAAAAATTATAAAAAGAAAATTACCTGCTTGTGCTCAATTGTAATTTATTAATAATTGTTGATGAAAAAGTTTGTGTTGCATGAGCAACGACCAATTCCCCTGTTTTTCTTCACTCAAATTATATTATGTTTTCATGCACTAAAGACTAAACTCTTGCATCAACAAACTATAGCTAATTTCAAAGTGTCATAAAAAGTAAAAATTAATAGTAAAATATAAAAGCATTTATAATAATAATTATTGTTCAATGGTGCGGTAATTTAAAATCTCAAAGAAAATTAACGTTAAACTGAATAAGTTTTGATAAAATCTAAAAATTACAGTCAAAACGTGAAAATGAAGCATCTTTTCCTACTACCATCAGAAAAGTAATCAAAAACGCACGCTCTACCACATCTCAAATTACTCTTTAAAATCATTTGTCCAGTTTGAGTAAAAGCAATTGCTTTAGGTACTTATTGCAATATACAGAATTTCAACTGACAAAATTTAAAATTCCACAAACCATAATATGTTTATCTAAATCCAAATCAACGTCAACGTTAAAACGGATAAAATTTAAGGAATTTACTTTCAATTTTTTCCTTTTAATTAAAAAAGTATTGAATTGATGCCAGGTTTTACGGTGTAGTCTAATGAACTTTTAATTAAAAAAATAAAACGTTTGTACTAGATTTTCTATTAATATCCTTTTCTTTTATTCTCTTCCATTTTTCAACAGGTAGTTGTTACACTTGTTGACCTTCAATGTTGGACACCTAGTAATATAGTTAATTCTAATACAGTGAAAGTAAACCTTTTGTTTGAACCTTGCTAGCAGCTACTTAGACAAAGCAATTTAAGAGCAAATACCAGCTTGACCAAATTTACTAACATTAACATTGAAGTATAAATCAAATATTAATTAATGATAAACGAATTCGTTGTTATTTTACGATTTCGTCATCTAGAAAGAAAAGAAATTTGCAAGAATGAAGAAAACTAAATTTCACTAAACAAGTTCCACAAATGGTTATTAAATCTGAAGTTACACTCCTATTATACTGCTTATCATTTCAATTAAGCTTAATTTAATTTATTTAAATTTTGCTTGCATTTACTTTACATGTTTTAATTATGACTAAAAGGAAATTTCTCTCCTGTACGGTAGTTAATATTTAATTAACTTTGCCAAAAACTGTTCCTCTGTTTACATACAATTAACTTCTACTATAATAATTAACTAGAGACCACGCGGTTTTCCCATTGGTGATATTTTTCTAGAAATCGTTAAACTTTTATATATTGATTCAAGAGCTATTGCATATGTAGCATTTCAATATAGGAAGTTAACAGGAAATTTTCACACATATCCTACCTATTGGCAACTTAATTTCTTTTTCCAGCTGCAGTGTTGACGTAATCTTTTCTAATTTTCAAAGTTAATTTTCTTATTCATACTAACCACTCCTACGAAACATTATTGACACACTCACACAAGATATGCATCCAAGGTTTATTGAAAATAATGGAATGGCATCGAATCTGATTCATATGTATCAATGTATCGCAGACATGTCTGGTTTACAATCACTCACTCTGGATTTGGTTTTGGACAACGCCTCTTACTATTTCTTTTATATTTATCATAGAGCCTGATGAATCTTTGGAAGTAACAATTTATAAACAAAGCTACATTAGCTATTCCCATCTTGCATCGTTTGAAGTATAACAATGTTTTATTGCATACAAATTTAGATTTTTTTTGAACATTTTTATTTTTCAGTAAAGTTACAAAAATTTATTCTTTCAAATTGGTGTCTGTTTCGCCTTGGTTTCAAATTTTCGTAGATGTACTTAGGTTACTATTGCGAGTTGAATGAAAAAGTAAGGTAATGCTTTTATTCGAGTTTTGATAGAGTAATGTAGATTTTGAGAGTTCTTGATTTAATTTTATTAAACAATTTTAAAAATTACAATAGTAAAAATTTTAGGACTCTTTTACTACAAGGATAATTTGACTCTTGACAACCCTTGAAATATGAGAGAGAAAATGACAGAGGTGTATATAGGGCATCTCTGCAAGCGTGGAGAATTTCTGAGATGGTGATAGAAAACACTTTACTAAAAGAAATTCTTAAATAAAATTTTTGTCTAAATCTAAATCCTGGAGGGTATATGTTTATTTTATTTGGCTTTTCGATGAAATTGGATGGTTTTCGAAAAAATATTACTAACTAAAGTTTTAGCCCGTTATATTTGCTATTCAAATTAGACAGTTAGTTTTAATTTTTTAGCATTTCTTTTTTTGATTTAATTCATAATTCGAAATCAGTTGATTCTAGCTGATAAGTAATTATAATCTAGTTTGTAGATAAACTAATGCCCTTTAAAATCTTACAAGTCCATTAACACAACAAAATCAATAGTTTTGGTGTTATAGTTATCTTTCGGGATCATATCCGGCACTTTCTCTTCTAGTACTCTTCTAAAGTACAAGGATAACTCAAACGTATACTTTAAAGTTTAAGGTTTTTAAAATCAGATGTTTTAACAACGCGATTACCTCTTGAAAAACTTGTGAATGTGGAAATATCATGTAACACAACATTTTTTTACATGAAAGAGATTTTCCCGGGTTAAATCTGATGCAATATTTAAAAGTAGGAAGAATCATGGATGGATTATAAATTTTAATTTCTTTGTGATAATGATCTAAATAAGAGAGTTATTGCAATAAAATGAAAAAACTAATTTTCAGTATATAATTATTATTATTGTTAATTAATGTTTAAGTTAATAATTTTTAAATTATAAATAAGTGAAGGGAACCACTGTCGCTATATGCAGTTTTATAATTCATAAAGCTATCTAATACCTACCACTTGTTCTCATTTTAAATTGCATAATGTAAAATAGGAAAAATATATTTTCTATGGTAGGTACCTTACCTTACGATTAAATTTGAAACACTTAACAACACGTAATCAATACCAGCATAAAATTAAATAATCAGCTTTTAGACCGTATCACGGAGCAAATAAATTAATTTTGAACAATTGAGAATATGTAACTTCAGCTTTCTAAAATGCATTAAATAAAAAATTTGTTTATTTTATCATTTTACATAATAAATTCAAGTCCCTACCGTATAACAATAGGTTGAATGCCTATTATAAGACAAGTTAAAATTAAATTGTCAATCAGAAGCAACAATTTACCTACTACCTACACATTTTAACCTGAGTTCTGATTTCATCGCTTCACTTAATACAGTACGCATAAAAATTATTGGCATCAGGATTTAAGGAAAAACGTAAGCACTATTATGTATAGCAATGAAGATACCATAAACATTAGTATTTTAATTAATTTTTTATACCCATAATGAATTAGCGATGAAAATTTTAGATAAGAGGGTAGAGATGCTCCAAGATATTATCGGGCAAAATGGTAATGAAATCACTGCTAATTACCTAATTAATTTCTTATTTAATCGACTGAAAACTAAAGTACGTACACTTCTTAAAAAAGTGAATGTTGACCTAGTAGGGCAAGTAAATGCAAGTTTATTATTGTCCAAATGACATATTAAAAAAACACAACATTCACTTTGCTTTCAAAAAAATTATGCATCCATAATGTTGTTCAGAAAATGTAATATTTCGTAAGATATTTGAATGTATCATTGAACATATTATTGTTTTATGATACCTATAAAGACAAAATTTCTCTTCAAGTTTTCTTGAATATTAGAAAATAAATTATCGTACTAAATGTAACCTTAAAAATCTTGTTATGACACACCTAACATATTCAGTATTTTAAATGTAAATAAGTCATTAATTTATTAACATACAACATATTATAAAATTTGTCGTATCTACTATCTGGCCAATTCAAATATATTTAATCAATTTGCGTTCTCTGTAATCGGCTAAATGCCGACCATTAATTCAATTCAATCAAAAATTTTCCTTTGTTATTACGATGTATTCTACCATTCCATTCAGAAAGTCGAAATAACTTGGAATTATACGACATTATATTATTTGCGATGATAAAAGGTTGCCACAGGTTTAACAAAAATAGAATATTCAAATACTACATACAACACGCAATTTTATTAGCAGCAATAATTTAGAAATTTACGTTACTACTTATTATTATGTCTTGGTATGTTGAAGGCGTTCTGATGGTTTTATTGTGGTTGGTTATACCAGACTTTATTTCTCCAATATTGAGCTGATCAGATGCATGCAGTATCATCACAGTGACGTAGCTATCACATAGCAAATGAGTCGTCTATTTTTAAAACTCGCTATAATATAAAACAACTGCAGTGAAAACACTGGAAATTGTATTGTGTTTTACTAAGATAGTCTCCCGAGCGCCCCGGTTAAAGTCCGGGCAGAATAAAACTTTATTCTGACCGTCTTTCCTCGGAAGGCACTGGCTATCCACCGAGGTAATTTAGCCAATCTGGCAATAGGTATAAAAAGCCCTTACCAAGACTCATGGCCAGCGTGGTGTTTTACGGCTAATACTTATATAGACAAATCGTGATTGTGAATATTTAAATACAGTAGAATCTCGATATATAGAACTCCAAAAAGAACAAAAAACTTTGAATTACTATCGAGGATTTCGATTTACCTGTTAGGCAGGTTCAAGGAAAAATGGAAAAACTTCGATTTATCAAAGAATTTAAGTAATCGAGTTCTATGCAGTGTTAAGAAGTTCCATAATTTGTTTTTGTATTTTTATCTTCTCGGGGAGTAAAAGAACAATGTTTCTAAACCACGAGAGCGTAGGAATGAAAGAGAATTCTCCAAAATTCTGCACAACTTACAATATCACTAATTCTAAACTCGATTAAACCTCGACCATTCAATAAAGAAATTTCTTGATTACAGCGCTGCAGCAGTGTAAACTTTAATTTTTAGTTTTCAAAAGGCGCCAATCGTACAATGGAAACCATTATAACAGAAAATTGTTTTTTTCAATTTCTGTTACAAAAGATACGCTTACCGTACCTTTTCTATTGTCCCCTTGGCATTAGAAATCAGGTAACTGATAAGGAAAAATTGCGCAAGGATAGGCTAAAAAACGGGAGTGATCAAGAAGATGAATAAAAGCAAACGTCGATGCGTTCTATCTTTCTTTTTTTGATTTATCAGTCAAAGTCAGTATAGTTTAATTAATCGTAGTGGTTAATAATTTGTGCATCGATCGCTGGTTACGCTCTTATAAGAGGATTCGCCATAAATAACTCAAGAGAATTATTTCTTATATTTGTTGAAACAACATCTGTCTTTCTAAATTTTACGCCGACCTTTTGTCGGCATTTATTTAAACATCTTTTCCTAAGCCTTTCCGCACTAAACCTTAAATGCATTTTGCGGCATCATTTGACACCTTGCTCTTTTTGTTACCTAGCCGCGTCAATTTGGAAGAACTCCTGTAGGCCGCGTTATTACCGAAATCGAGGAGTCCTATCTTCACCTTTGTGGGAGTCTTATCTTTACCTTCATGACGGTCTTTTCTTACCTTGACGAAACGTTTTATCTATGTATTGTCTTACTGTAACTTTGGAAGAAGCCGGTAAACTTATCGATTTCTGATAGTTTTATCTTTACCTTCGCGACAGTCTTGTTTTACCTTCGTAAAGAGTTTCTTCTTACCGTTGTGGAGAACAGTTTTATTGTGGCTTGGTGGAAGGAGAAGAGGTGAACGTTGCTTTTTCTGCTAATTTTATGAAGGTGACAGTTAAGATTCCCGGATCGCGATTTTTACCATTTTTGAAGTGGATTATGAAAGATGAGGGTCCCAATAGCATATAAAAAAAATAAAATTTGCGGAATATTCACACAATTTTGTAAAAAACGGCTTTAAAGTTAATTTGGAATGCAATTTTATCATTGGCTCTTTTCAACTATAACCCCGCCCCCAAAATTGAAAGAGGCTGTGGCGACAGTAAATATACCAGAATCTCGGTTTTCACGACGAATTATGATAGATAATGGTGTAATTAGCTAATAAAAAATTAAAGTTGTGATCGGACAACAAATTTTCGAAAAAATCACTTTTGTGTGAATTCATTTCTGAGGTGGTTGCACTGTCAAAACCTACTCTCGCACCCGCCCTCGCCCTCCGGGGCTCGTGCGGCTCCGAGCGGTTTTGACACGTGCTAAACTCATTAAAACATCCCTTAAGCGGCTCCAACTCGAAAATTTTGAAAGTTGACGCGACGGATCTCTGAGAGCGACTGGTATCACCCACCACTAGTCACTGTCGACCCAGGCACAGCACACGTACCGCCAACAGAATAAATGATACCTTTTCATTTTAATACACTTACATGTATTTCTTATGGGAAAATTGCAATTTTCAAAATTAAATTGTGGCCTTATTACAACTCCGACAAGATTGATCCTCACCTTAAAGAGCTTGTATTTTTGTGTTCTTTCGTTTGGTATAGCCATTTCTATAGGGAAAAGTGTATTTACGATTCCGGGTATTTTAACTCTAGCCTTTATGAATTTATTCAGTGCGACTAACGCAAATTTATCGGATCAACTTCTATCGACTTCCGTAAAGTGATAAAATCCAGATTTATTAGTTAAACTATCTTATTTATAAATAACTAATGCCCGGTTTCACAAAAGTTGCTATTATCCGAGATTTCAAAACCTTGGATTATATTTAAGCCAAAATTGCGTTTCACAAACGCATTTTTTTAAGATTACGTAATCCATCTATATAATCCCAACTTGGTTTACATAAAGAATTTTTACGTAAATTGAACAAAATTAAATCACAACTTGATTTTTGTTGTAATGAAATAAAATTATTATTTGACATCTGTCTTATAGGGCAATCACCAATCAGTAGAGGTATTCTAAAAGGTAAATGATGCAAAAGTGGTGTAGAAGCTTTTATTTTTTAACTTGGGTGCAAACATGTGATAAATAAATATGTTATGGTCACCCGGCCCTTTTGGCAGCCAAAAATGTAAAAGTTTAGAACTACTTTGGTTTTTGTCCACACCTCCTAATCAATGCATCTTAGCGAAAAGTTCGCGTTAAGTGGTATGGGCGAAAACCACGGTAAAAACAACAATTTTATGCAACTTTGTGAAAACCTGAGATATAGAACTATATTATATAGGTGTGCAGCTTAGAGATGAGTACTCTGAAAGAAAATTCTATAAAACATATTTGTAGATCATCAAATTCTGCGTTCACTGAGTACTAAAATTTTAAATTCTGTCAAGTACAAGTCAAGTCTCGAGTCATAACCCAATTCTCGCAACCATAGAGTGGATTGCCATAACTTTATAGAATTGCAGCAAAGTTTCTTGACTTGTACCTTTTAAAGTTTGTCTGGTAGTACCCACATATGTATCTGTTGGAATCTGCTCAATTTGAATCAAAGGTAGCCGAAGTTCTTCACTTGCTCAATTATTTAATACAATGTTAGCTCTTAGATGGTCGCAACGTCTGAATGCCAGTACTTTCAACTTTTTCTGAGATACACAGCTGATACGTTTTTGCGACATTGTTGAGTTGCCCTTTGAGGTCGTCTTCCGGTTCCGCAAGGAGTGTTTGGTCAACCGCAAAAATAGTGTGTCCAAGGTCGTGTCTGCAACTTTGAAACGCTTTGTCCCCCTTCTGCCATTGTTGAATGACGTCGTCGTCGTTTTGTCCAACGACAATACGCCGTCTCACAGGTCGCATCTTGTATGGGAGTTCTTGTTCAAAAATTCAACTAATGTTCTACACCAAGCACCGTATTTACTAGATATGATCTCGTGCGACCTTTCCTCTTCGCCAAACTTAAATTACCACTTCGTGGAAAATGTTTTGAGTCTATGGAATCTATAAAAGAAAATGCGCCGATCACGATTCGACATCATGCCAAAATTGCTTATAGGAGGTGTTTTGTGGATTAAAGTATCGCATCAAATCGGGTTTACTTTGAAGGTGAAAAAATAAATTTGGATGATTAAACTAATATTTTGTGTTGCATTGAACAATTCCCGGTAGTTATTTGATAAAGTAGAATATCCCTTGCAAATTGATTTATAAATTTTTGTTATAGAAATTACTTTTATAACATTTTGACATTGACAAAATACAAATAATTTTTTTAATCTAGATATCCACCGCTTAAATTTTGTAAAAAAAACGGCTTATATTTTTTCGGGTTTTACAAAAATTTTCTCAAATTTTTGCAAGTGTCAAGTTTAAATGACATGCCTGATTTACACCACAACTTTTACGTAAATTTAAATAAAATTTGCCAAATGGAAAAAGTTAACTTAAAAGAGTAATTAATTGAAAAGGTATTTAAAATGTATAGTATAAGTATATTTTGAATTTCTTCTGTTATAGTGGATTGTCAATATAATCATATCAATTTTTTAAACTTACACAAGTATGCAAAAACATGTTTCAAAGTAAATTTACATTTAATTTTTATAAATTTGCTTTTCTTCGTGTTCCAAAAATACATAAAGTGCGCAGAAAATAACGTGATAAAAGCCAAGTTGACTACTACAAATATTTAATTAATGGGTGGTTTTCTATTATCTTTCCCATAACTCACAAATTGATCTTTAACTAGAGATCTCAACATTACAGGCGACCCAACCAAGAATAGCACAACAAATATTAAAATTTTTTAAAACCGACAGATTATATTATTGAAATCAACAAAATTGACTGTTTAAATCTTGGATTACTTTAAACCATAGAAACTGCGCCTTCATTTTTGTGAAACCGAAACCAAACTGAACTAGAATAAAGCTCGCCTCACACGAGGCTTGATTTGCTTGCTGGGTTTTCTGCTGGCTTTCAAGCGGCTGGATATTCGGATGGTTTTTCAGTGCGTTGGCTTCACACGGTAGTTTTAATGCAAGGTAGTTTTAACGCGCACGCGGTTTAGTGATTTCATTGTCATAGTGACAGTTTGTAGAAATGGACGCGGTTATAATATAAATTCACTTGACAGCAAACAACAACAGGTTAGCCTTGTCGTAACCTAGTAGCGCCCGTATTTACGAAGACGACGCGACTTTGTCATTGGTTAGCGCTTAAAACCAGCAGAAAAACCAACAAGAAAAATAGCACCCGTTTTATCACAAAACAAGCACGAAAACCCAGCACGTGACGTCACTTTCCAGCACGGCCGGCCATCACAGCGCCCAGCAAGCAATCCATCAGCAAAACAAGCATCGTGTGAGGCGAGCTTAAGCTTATAGTAATCCTAATTTTTATAAAATATAGCGTGCTACTACAGTTCATGTTAATATTTATGACAAATTTTAGTTATAAAGTTGGCGAAATGACTGACATCTCGGCTTAAAAATGGCTTAAATTTATTTGTGAAACCCAAATGTGTTATAATCGCAGTTTATATCGAGGTTTAAATATTTTGGATAAGCCAAATGTTTTATGAAACCCATTTGACATTTAAGCCGAAATTTAAGCCGAAATCGCAGTTTAAATGTTTTGTGAAACCGGGCATAAGTGTATACAGGGTGGTTCAAATTGAAGTTCCTTATGAGAAATTCGGTAACCATAGGAGATATGGAAAATGGATGGCGCATCCTCGATCTCTTTTTGAGAAAAGCTTAATGGTGAAAAGCGGATATCGATATCTTTTTCGTTTTCGAGTTATGGCCAAAGTTCGCTTTTTCGACTTTTCGTTAAATGTCGATATCTCGGTTGTTTGTAAAGTTATAGAAAAATATTTATACCTTCTTCAGACACTTTTTAAGGAGAATAAACTGGGCTGAAGGATTTTAAATATCTTCATTTGTTTCGAGTTATAATATAAAGTTGTGTTTTTAAATAGAAACCATAGTTGGCTATGACATATTTAAATAGAGTTTTTATTCTCTTTTCAATTATATATAATATGTGGAGTCTATTATTTCAGTTTCATCCCGTCATATTAAAAAATGTTAAATTAAAATAAAGATCGGAAAATTAAAAGTTGGCTATGTCAGAACAAAACACTATACAAAATAATTATTGACATCTAAAACGATGTTCTTCAATTGTTTTTATGTGTGTTTTTGGTACCTATTTCTGTTTTGAACCTATTTACTTATTTCAAAAGAGTGTCAAATGGCTTATGAATAATATGATATTATGTTAATAAAATAAAAAATTGAAAATTTAATTTAATACGATAAACAATAACATAAATTAATTAAAGTAAGTATTCAAACTGGAGTCCATTGTTTGCAATGCACAAATTGCACCTCTTCCTAACACTCTGAGTTGCATTGCGTATGTGAATATTCGATACTGAATTAGCACATTCTATAAAATTTTGTCTGAGTTCGTTAATGTTGTCACTTTTTTTTTATATAAATTGTCTTTAACATAACCCCAAAAGAAGAAATCCAGTGGCGTTAAATCTGGAGAACGTGGTGGCCACCTCACTGGACCGTTAGTTCCCATCCAGTTGTTTCCAAAATTTCTATTTAACAATTCCTTGACAACTCTTGTATTATGAGGTGGTGCACCATCTTGTTGGAAGAATATATGTCTTCTTTCGAGTAAGGGTAAATTATCTAAATAATCGTCAACAATATTTTGCTCTAAAATTTCCTGATATCTTTGACCATTGAGGTTTTGTTGATATATATAATAACACAAAATGCGATTTCCAAGTAGGGCACACCAAACACTAAAGCCAAATCGTCCTTGGGTTTGGACGGCGACGGTACGGTGGGGATTCACATCGGACCAATGGTGTTCATTTTGTCTATTAAAATTCCAGCACTACTAATAAAGGGTCTACCAATCAGGGGTTTGTTTTAAATTTTAAAAGAAACACATATTTTGTATGAAAATTTTCTAATTCTCTACTGAAATATGTTGTAGGGGCTTGAACATTTATGAATGGAAAACAATATCCGGTAAATGTCCTCCACGACTACGTTTGCAGACGTCGATTCTTTTAACAAAATTTTCGAATACATTTTGCATAATTGCGAACTTATTTCTCGGATGACGGCTTCGATATTTGTTTTAGTTCTGAAATTGTTTGTGGATTATTCGCGTAAACATTATCTTTCACATAGCCCCACAAAAGAAGTCCAATGGCGTTAAATCACAGGATCTTTTTTTTTTTTTTTTTTTTTTTTTTTTTTTTTTTTTTTTTTTTTTTTTTTTTTTTTTTTTTTTTTTTTTTTTTTTTTTTTTTTTTTTTTTTTTTTTTTTTTTTTTTTTTTTTTTTTTTTTTTTTTTTTTTTTTTTTTTTTTTTTTTTTTTTTTTTTTTTTTTTTTTTTTTTTTTTTTAAAAAAAAAAAAAAAAAAAAAAAAAAAAAAAAAAAAAAAAAAAAAAAAAAAAAAAAAAAAAAAAAAAAAAAAAAAAAAAAAAAAAAAAAAAAAAAAAAAAAAAAAAAAAAAAAAAAAAAAAAGTCTTCTCTTACCTTGACGAAACGTTTTATCTGTGTATTGTCTTACTGTAACTTTGGAAGAAGCCGGTAAACTTATCAATTTCTGATAGTTTTATCTTTACCTTTGCGACAGTCTTGTTTTACCTTCGTAAAGAGTTTCTTCTTACCGTTGTGGAGAACAGTTTTATTGTGGCTTGGTGGAAGAAGAAGAGGTGAACGTTGCTTTTTCTGCTAATTTTACGAATTTATTCAGTGTGACTAACGCAAATTTATCGGATCAACTTCTATCGACTTCCGTAAAGTGATAAAATCCAGATTTATTAGTTAAACTATTTTATTTATAAATAACTAAGTATAAACCATTATTTCCACGGTAAAACTTGTTCGATTTATTGTTCGATTAATGTAAATAAATTGTGTACCTACTAAAACTAACAATACTAAAAAGCATTGTTTGTCGCTATACCTGGGTGTTTATTATATATCTATCTCTTCATATAATCTGCACAACAACACCACCCGACAATTATTCAACAGGGCTTCATAAACTATAGTGCAAAGAGCATGAAGAAATGACCACTTTTTGATTAGCGGTAAACAGCTTAACAAGCTTTGTTTGTTAGACTGACTTTTTTACCAATAAACTGGTCTTCCGTTATTATCTATTGCCCGGTTTCACAAACATTTAAACTGCGATTTCGACTTAAATTTAGGCTTAAATAATTTAATCGCTGTTTAAACGTTTTTGAAACAGGACATAAGTTTTGTTATATTTTTACATTTTCGGTAGGGTTTTTATTTTTGTAAATATAATTATGAAATATATTCTTAGGTTATTTTACTGTGGCGTATTAATTGCCCAGTTGTAAATCAACCTAGAAACTATTGCATGGTCCACGCCCAATTCAGTTCTCCGATCGCTAGCCGGAGGTATCTTGTACGTTTTCAGCTTGTTAAACTTGTTTGATGATTTGTTGTTTGCCATTACTTTACATCTCACAGGATATGACTGAAAGTCCATCTTACTTATTCAAGAAAAACAAATGCTGCAGCTTGCAAAATTTAAATACGAAACAATTTGGTCGCTAACAAAAAGTACAGTCCGTTTACCACAACGAAAGGAGAAGAAAGTTTCTTCATCCTTGTGACTTTGTTTTTTCAAATTTATATCCGAATGAACACTTGTCCGCTACTATTTTGGAAGTGATCAAATTTGTCATGGCGATTGTGGCAGCAATTTTCAAGATCATCTAGGTTGAAAAAGTTCTCGATGGTTTTTAGTTTAGGATCATGTTTTCGGCGTTTTATATTTTAAGTATTGCAAACCTAAAATTTTTGAAATCTATTTTGAAAAATCTTTGTAAAACACTATGCATTATGTCTACAAACCGGTATAAATATTTATTCGCAATCGGTCGGTAATTGCTCGTTTCCCGACTTTTAAAAAGTTGGAAAGTGACAAATTGTTTAACTGTCAAAATCAACCGGTATGTAATGAAAATTATTCACTCGATATACCACGTGGCGGTCAGTAATGAACAAATGGGCGGGGTTTTAACGTAAATAGAAGCTGATCAAATGTCAAATATAGTTAGGTTATAACAATAATTAGAAATCATAATTGGGCGTGCAAATTATAAAACATTTTAATTAGAATAATTGCTTATTGCAAGTGATAGCCCTTTTTTAAATTTTCGCTAAGATTTATTTGTTGCTAGTTTAAAAAATATTTGGATGATCCGATAAATTTAAGCTTCGACATCGAAAAGTTTTGTTAACAATTCCTGGCATTTTATCGTTCAAATTATTGATGTATAAGTACATATTGTGACATTTGAATACTTATTTATGGTAAGTCCTATAATACTTTCTCATTTTCTTGTTAAAATTTATTTGTTACAGTCAGGGTTCGCAGTTTGGAACCGTAGAAGTCTTCTGACGATTGGCTACACCGTCACACTTTATTTGCTACATGACACCAGAAGTGCAACCTAGATTAGCCTAGCTTATCATAAAACCAACCTAGAAAGTTTAAATAATTTTATTATGGAATATTATGCAATTTTGAAAATTATTGAAAATATAAGAAGATTACTTAAGAGTAACTAATGTTTACAAGTTTTCTTCCGAAGATTTACGTATTCTTTAACAATTACAATCCATTCCGCCGTTATTAAGAATGATCGAGAATGATAGGTTTTTGTATCACGAATGTGGATACTTATTTTATTTTCTAAAAGTTTCATCTTCTATTTTCATTTTATACAGCTCATCACTTCGGCATGCACCGCTAACGCCGATTATTAAAGCAACCTAGAAAGTTTAAACAATTATGTTCATTGTATGTGAGTACAAAATTTATAATTTTACCTTTTGTAGAAGAAATTCTATAGGCGCATCACTTAAAATCTATCAATTTCAGTTTTATGTAACACCTGATTTTTGGCTTGAACCCAACATTTTGCTTCTTCAAAAGCTCTCAATTTGCAAATTTTGAAATATCTGTATTATCTTTAATATTGAATGTTGTTCGTAGCATTGAATAAGTTGCCCATAACGTAGAAGGTTTTTTGTCTTTCGACAATTCACTAAAATAAGCAAGCACCACACTTTCTGAATTATTCCGTGCTTGTTTATTGCAACGCCAATCCATGTAAGCTTTGTAGGCTTTTCATACCTTGCCTTACTTTTGTTGGGTAACAAATCACCTACTGCATTTTCTGCAACTTCTCGAAGCTCTGGTGGAGTACAAGATAATTCACTCATAATCACAAAGCGACAAAAACAATAATACTAATTATTGTCAAAAAAAAAACGCACGGTAATTTTTGCTTTGACGCCTACTAAAAAAATAATTATCACTAACGTGATATGAGCTATTAAAAGTAGAGGCGCTGATACAAATGTCAAATATGACATAACTTAATATAAATTTGAAAACGCATTATTTCCATTAAACCAACCCCAACTTCACGATTGCGAATAAAATAGTATACATGCTTCGGCGTAAAGCGTCATTACTAACTTCGGTAATTGCTGACCTCCGGCTTCGCCGTCGGTCAGCAGAACAGACCTCAGTTAGTAATGACTTGCTTCCGCCTCGCTATTAATATACTATTCTTTGTAGTTTGGAATCAGATAATTAAATGAAGCATTATAGTAGTATTACTATCAACCAGACCCCATACTTTGAAGAGCTCTAAAGACCATAAGTACTTTGAATACTCTTTTAAGGCGTGAAATCTTAAAATGGGTAAAATTAAAAAAATAGCACACCATTGAACAAAAAGTACGAAAATACAGTTTTTACATAATATTTAAGTTTTGCTTTTTTTTTGGATTTGGAAAAATACTTTATTTATGTATTCAGAAGAATTAGCTATTTCACAGAAAACACAAAATAAAACATTTTCAATTTTAGATCTCTCCAAAAATAAACAATTTTTTCTTAAATTTGCAATATTATTAAATGCATTTGTCCACTTGAAGTCAACATAGAAACTAGGTATATTTGATCCCACAAACGATTGCACGTGTGCCAAATTTCATGTTGATAACCGGAAACTACATCATTTGTCTTGCTGGTTTCGCTACAAGAAAACTAACTTTCCTCATAACTATTATGTTATGTATTAAACTATTATACGAATATAATATGATAAAAATTACAATAATGATTGTACCGATATTGAGCTGCCAATAAACATATTACAAAAAATTGCATAATTAAAGCTACTCCCTGTACCAATTCACACACACCTACATATTACATATTATATCTATAAATTAGATTCATCAATATTGACAGACTATTATTTTTATAATCAAACTAATGAACAAGTTATAAATATTTTTATGGGCTTAAGGCAAGATGCCGTAAGATAATTTAATTCTGAATAGACACCCCAGCAATCCGTCCAAGTCTTGGTACCACATTTTTACAAATTTTAAGATTAGCTTCAAAATTTTAGGCGGGCGGTAAATAATTCTTTTTGTCTTATAGACGGCATCAGTAACGTCTCCAGTATCTATTAATGGAAGATTTGTACTAGGTGGTGATGACGCTCTTCTCAATTTATACTACCGAACGGGATCACCGATTAGGACTACATCAGAATTATTCATCATTGTTCAAGAGCAAATAATGATTTTTATGTAAAATACTAAAGAATTAGAAAAGTTATTAGAGAAAAAATATTGAGATTTTAATGAATTTACACTTGTTGAGGTCCCATGAGTAAAATAAGACCATTTCCAAAAAATGTCTGTGGGTGTGTGCATGTGTCTGCGTGTCTGTAGTCAACTTTTGTGTTTGCTCTACCTCAAAAATTAATAGAAATTTCGAAACTAAATTTGAGATTTTGTATCCTTATATTGAGGCTTAGAGCTGATAGATTTTGGTTAATATTGATTCATGGGAAATACATTTTTAAATTGTTTTATAATCATGTTATTTAATGCAAAACTAACTAATGGGAATTTCAAAACCAAATTTGGTAATTCGTATTTTATATTGAAACTTAGAGTTGATTAATCTGTTCAATTTAGTTAATGGAAAATTCTTTTAATTCATGGTCACATCAGATTTTTTTTTAAATGAATATTTTATCATAATCTTCCATAATTTTTAGAAAATTTTTAAATTTTGCGGTCTTGGTTGATGAATTATCCTCTCATTATTGGTACGAAAAAAAGACATTTTTAATTTGCGAGTCTTCATTTAGATAATTGACCAATAATTATAAAAATTATGTTAATAAATAACTGTATTTACTGAAGGTAAACAAATACTTACTCGGAAAAAATGCGTCTTCCTGTGAAAGGAATGCATCTTTGCATTAATGAACACGCCCCTTTGTTTAGGTGCATAATTTGAAGTTTATAAAGTTTCTAATTTGTTCGCGAAATTATCGTAGCAAATATGACATGCCCTCATTATTTATTAATCGATTAAATGCAATGCAAATATTACTTAGGAATCATTCCATTTAAGCAATTGCAATTAAAAGAGCTGTTCTAAAGAATTATATTTTATTTTTGACAGACAACTTGCTCCCAATAATTGCAGTATTTCCTTCTTATTTACAATATAACTTATTGATCTAAAATAAAGATCTTATTGTTACATGCCAAAACTACAAACGGGGAACTATGGAAAACCATTTTAAGTGCAAAAAATTAATAATTCTAACAGATTCAGTGCAAAGATTCACTGCCGTCATTGATAAACAATTTTTTAAAGTCTAAATAATAGATTTTTAATTGAATGTTCAACTTTCTGCAACTGTAGTAAAACTATGCCAAAAGGACGTCAACAGGACGTTTAATATTCCATGTGTATGTTTTATGTGGATGACGCTTTTGTTATAGAAAATATTGATAATAATCACAGCAAGCAGGACAGATTTATGTTTTGGGTTTTGACTGTGAGAAAGGTTAGGCGTATTTTAAAAAATACCACACACTTTGGAATTGCAATAGAAAAGAAAATGTTACCGCAATACTTCAAAGAAAATTAATTGAACACGTCTAGAACTTCTAGTACAAAGCAACTGTCTAGCTTGAAAGAAAACCTTTTAAGCTCCAAGTGATTGTAGACATAAATTTCTAAGCATAACAAAATAAACTTGAATTATTTTAAATAATGACAAATTATAAAATATTATAATAGACGCATTTCTTAACTTCTTTATTCAGAAATCTCGGAAGAAATTAATTTATTTTCAACAGTCCTAAAAAGGCAACTTATCATCATACAATGTACCAAATTAAGTTGAAATGCTGCAGGTGCTTAAAAAGTGAAACTAAAAATTCTAGTGCGCTTGAGTAAATTCATACCTGAAGAATGTTAAGGGCTATAATGGCCCTTTTAACTTTTATATCAACATATTTTATAGGTACATTATTATAGTGGAAATAAAAGGTGGGTATCAGTTTATGTTAAACTTTCTTTTTGAGATAGGAGTGTTGTTCAAGTGCTATGGCATGCCAGTGATGTGATGGTAGTGAACTGAATGTCTTCGTGTTAAGTGCTGTTGATAGTAATAACTATTTGGATTATCTTTATCTAAAATGGTTAGTAGTCTAATAATTTTTATATTTCTACAAGGTGACCACTGCATTAAAAAAATTTTAACTTCGTCTTTGCCTGTACAAAATTTTAATTTTAATTTAATAAATATAATATTTACTGAAAGTGTAAAAATAAAACTTAATATTTTATTTTTGTTACTTTTACAATTTGACAAAATTGCATCAAAAAAGTAACTCGATTTTAGAAATTATTGTCCTCAATTTAATTAATTATATTGATCACTTGCTTTTACTGGACTTTCTAGATTAAGCAGTTCCTTTATTATATTATGCACTAATATATTTGATTATAACATCAACTGAAGTTATTAATAAAATCTGAATGTTTAATTATCTAAAAAATTGATTCCTGAACGGTAAAGCTAATCATAAGCTTCAATTAAGATTATTTCAATGCAATCGATAGCACTAGGCAAATTTAAATTTTGTTCTAAATTCCAATTCAAAAAAATTAAATTCTAGTTCTAAAAACAAAGAACTTTCTTCTAAACCTATAGTATTTTTTTCGTGGCAACAAAATTTTTAATAAATCATTATGATTTTAACAAGCGGAACGACCACCAAATTTTTTTCAAGTGATTATACATTAAAATGCATTCTGGTAGTCTACAGGTAGATATTCTTTAGGAGTGTACCTGTCTTGAGTGGTTCCTCAAAGATTCGCACATAAATAAATTTAAATGTTGTTTATTCTTAATGATTATTACATAATTATCATTAATCTTGTTAAAGAATTAACCTTAATGATAATTTTAAATAATATCTTTTAAGTAGGTGTAAAGTAAATGTTTCATTCAAAAGCCTTCCAAAATTTACTCACGTTTAATTATATAATTTTTATCTTCTTAACTAATAAAACGTTTACACTTTTATATTTGTTACTACTTATATTTATTCATTGTGTAAAATTTAAGCCTCACGTACTTAAAGTACCTAATATACATACTATTTACCTGGTACGAATTAGTGAAGTCGAGTAAGGAAATTATGCACATTTCTCTTTTACTCTAGAAATGTCCAAAGAAAATTACATAATATTTTCAAAAATATTTTTTAATATTATATATTATTCCATACTAAGATAATTGAGAACATATCCTACAAGTCTTATAAATAGTCGTAATAACTGAATTACGACAGTTTATCCGGCGCCATCAGGATTCGAACCGCGTTTTCCGTTCCCTAACCTGTTCTACAAAATCTACATAATATGTAGTATATGGGTTATGTATGTACTTTAAAATTTTGTTCAACTTCCTTAATATTTGTTTTATTATTAAATTAAAATTTTCAAAATTAATAGGTTAAATAAACAATAAAACGAAACTATTCGTGAGCTTTCAGCAATGGTTACCGCTGTCATCAGAAATTTAAATTTTGGTAATTTTAATTTAATATTAATTTCAGAGGTTAATTTATTAATGTGGATTGTTTTATTGTATTACAAAAATTATCTACATGATTATTAACTAAACGAGTAATTTTCATTAGTTAAAAAATTGTAAGAAATATTATATTATAATTAAATTTTATTTTATTTCAAATGTATTATAAATATTAATTTCACAAAAAGAAGTAACTCGGATAATTCTTTACATCCGTTCTACTACTTAGGCTTTATCTGGTTCTTTATACAATTATTAGTTCAACTATGTTTATAAATATTTATAAAAAATTTAATTTGTGCCTTGCCTTAAAAAAGAAAATCTAATTATGACTCATAATATTTCAAGAATTCAACGAGGAGTTGGCAAATATTTAACTTTATAATGATGGTATTAATGGGTACTACTCAAAGCCATTTCAAATATAAAAATTCGTTTAGTAAACACCCACCATCGACTAGACACCAAAGAGCTCTGTCGAAATATTTATTCACTACTTGGAAAATAGTAATTAAAAAGAAATTGAACAAACTGACTGGCAGATTGCAATCTGCGAAAAAACTAGTGCCCACTCAAAATTGACGTAAATCCATTCTACGCTTTCTTCATCTTCAGACAATTCCATTTCGATATTGGACGTAGTCATACTTAGTTTTACCTGATTCTTGGTTTTCGTCCACTTTTTTTGGACGAACCTATCCATCATTTTGATAGTCGTCTAATACTTTTTTTGTCATAATATTTTGATCTCCGATGAAGAAGGTTTATTTTGAAATTCTATTAAATCTTCTTCTTTGACTTTTATGAAGTACATGATCTATTTAATTCTAGGAAATCTATTAAAAAAACATAATAATAATGAAATTCATTTTTAAATTAATTATATTTCTGTAGTGCACTAATAATCAATTTATAATATTAATACCTAGTACATGAAATTCAAATTATAATGTATTATATTTCACGGTGAAGTGGAATGTAGATAGTTAGTCGGTTCGTTATTTTTATAATATAATAGTTTTGGTAAAAGGTGTATAGTAAAAGAAAATAATTTTTATGAATGTGATTGTTGTAGTTGTTTCATTATCTGATACAATTTCAGCTTAACTAAAACTACTATATCTTCAATCTTACCGATATATTTCACAGTTCATTAACATTTTAAAATTGTTGTTTATTATGCTGGTAGATTATAATGTTTTGAAACTTCTGTTTTCGAAATTAATTGACTACCTATATACTTTGGTATGTACCTACTTAAAGAGTTGTATATATTTTTTTCAAGTTAATTAATCATAATCATTCATTACTAATTAGAAAAATCGTGCAATAACGAAATAATTAATAGGATGCTGGATAACTTGGTAACCATATTTCTGTCGTGGAAGAAATTTCGTGCACATCAGTTACCAAATTATCCAAAACTGTTAATATTGATTAATTAGGATTATAATATCATTCTGACGTTTGTAAAATATTATATTTTGCATAATAATATCCATAAAATAATATTAATTAACTATGTATCTTCGTGTCTTCTGTTTTAAAACCTTTGGGCTACGCACTTCTATACAGTCTTCTTCGCAAAGCACTCTCGTTAGTTGCTCATAATTATTATCTGCAACATTTCTAACACTATAATTATTACATTAAAAATAATTTAATTTTAGTTTTAATTAGCTGATGCGATCTTAACACCGATAATATTAGGTGCCATCTTCTTCTTCCTCTTAATTCTTTGATAACAATTTTTAGCTTCTCTTTCAATTGATTTAGTCGTCTCTCTTTAACATAGTATTTTTTAAGTTTTAGAATTTCTTGTAAATAATAAAAATTTCTAATTATTTGGTAACTCTCAACGAAGGGTTGCTAATGAAATCCCAAGAAAAGAATTTAATTTTGTTATTTAATTAACTTGAAACTATTAAAATTTTAATTAAATAAAAATATTTAATGCACATTATTAAATGATAAATAGACTACAACAAAATTAAAACATTATTTAATCGTAAAAATTATTGGTACTATTTTGCATAAAAATTATCTGTCAAGGTAGTCACTCCATTTCCGTATTGTGCTTATATTTAAATTTATCAAAAGCCCACTGTGTTGGTACATATTACAAAGTTTCTTAAGGACATCTACTTTCTGAACAATAATTATGTAGACTAAATTATATTTGAACTGCAATAGTTGAAGCCATTGCATAATTAAATAAACTATGACTAAGTAATTGTAATGTAAGCAACGGATAGATTTAATGGGTCTAACAATAAGCAATGTTCTGTTTAAATCGTGCATAAAATAATAAATATTATAATTCCTTAAATAAATTATCTTGACAGCTTAGCAATAACTATGTTATTCTTTATTTTGTAATAATTTACTTGAATATTTAAAAATATTTTTTCAGTAACACTGCCTACACTTATTATATCGTAAACATAAAATAATAAGAATTTTTAATTAGTTTTGATAATTTTCTTCAATATACCTAAACACTACTCACATATTCAGTCAAATTCTCATCATAACTTTCTACACCTCCCACACATTTTTGGCACAAGATCTATAGTATACAAAAAAGTCATGAACCAGAACACAGAAAAGTAAAGATATTTTCATTGTTTTTTTGATAAACGTACTTATTCAAGGTATTATGTTGAATAGAATTAAAAAATTAAAAACACGTAAGTTGAATAGAAAAGTTGGTTGTCACACTTTTTTAATTTAATTTCTAACTTTATAATATTTAAATAAATATAAATCCATTTCAAAATATTTTTATTTGTTTGTTAAAAATTGTTTGGAAAGTTTTCTTAATTTTAATTTTCTCCCTCTATTAAATGTTTTATGATACACCACAATGTTGCTAATTCTCGGGTGTAAAATTAGACCATTGCTGAGGAACAGAGTATACAGCTCTCACGGGAGAATTGAATCCTATAAACCACTCTCATCTTCTCTTGATAGTACATCAGTACAACCATCTTATCTTTGAAGGCAAAGCTATGTTGCGAGAGTTGTATTTAATCGTAAAAGCGATACATTGTAAACAATTAAATTTTCTTTTTTTTTATTGTTTTATAAAGCCAAAAATTTGCAACCAGCTGGTTCTACAGCTTTCTCTTAATTTTCTAACAATAATTGTCCTGAACCAAAATATTCAAATTGAGTGCAAAATAATACGGCATATGACAAAATGTTGGTTTGAATTTCTCCAAGACTTAATTAGAGTAAAAAATTTCGCAAAAAATTGCGAGTATTAGTGTAGGTGCTAAATACAGAAAGCTGTATTTTAACATTAAGCAAAACCAGTTAATTTCACTAAATTACTATCTAATACACCACCAATTAATCGATATATAAACTTTAAAATTATAATACTTTATTTAATATAAAAAATTAAGTTTTATAATTGAATTTCTTTAAATTCAATGGATTTGATAAACATATTGAAAACTAAGTTTAGTTTTTTTTTAATTAAAACTGAAACGCAAGTGCTAGCCCCTCAAGTTCATCCATCTGCACATTTTACAAAATTCACTTTTTGAAATATTACAAAAGCAGAGATAATGTATTCTCACTTACTTTCCCACTTCCTTCAATTCGTCATTCTTCCGCATTATTTCGAATTTTATTAAAATATAAATACATTGTATAAACACGTTAAATTTTTTAATATGGGAAAATAAAATTGAGTAATAATAATACAATAGACATTGAAAGTAAAAATATTAAAAAAAAAAGTATAAGACAATGAGTGTAAAGATTTATTATACACAATAATTATTGTTCCTATCAACAGTAATTAAAAGAACACAGAATACTAAATAATACAACCTTTTCAATTTTGATTATTTCAATTTTTTATTACTAAACATTTAAACTACATCTGTGATTCGCATTCCATGTTAAATTGTAGGTCTTCTTATATGCGTATGTAAGTTTTATCTAAATCCAAAACCGCCCTTTATGTAAAGGTAAAGTAAGAAATAACAAGATGAAGGCCATATGGTTATTTTCCCAAATATAAGACGAATACCTAAAATATTTAACATGAGACAAAATTGAAATGAAGACCAGGTCTAAAGGTATGAAACATTTTAATAAAGTGACCTAACAAAATCAAAAATAACAGTCGAAGTATCCTGAAAGGCCAAATCAAAAAACATTGTCTTAGTAATTAATCACCTCTCCCCCTTGCAGAAAATGCTAATATGTATGTCTATGCAAAAATTATACAGTCAACTCGCGTTATAACGAAGTTCGATATAACGAAAATCTCGATCTCGAAATCTCTAAAATAAAGAAAAAAACTGTCGGTTCTTGAATTTCTCGCGTTATAACAAAATTTTAAATGGGTTTTGGTCCCCTCGATATAACAAAGTTTTTTTGGTCAAAGTCTAATAATTTTTGTCATTTCTATGGTTGTCTAATTTAAAAAACGTCATAACATGGTGTTCAAGAAAATTTATGGCAAAAGTGCCAGCGTTGACAAAAGTGTTTGTGATGACTGGAAGGTTAAACTTAAAGACTTATTATGTGAATACGAGCCGAAAACTACACCGTTCATAACAATCTCCCCCCCCCCGCCATCTGTAACGTGTGAAATGAATTCCTTCTCCGCTTTTTATTAAATTTTTTTACATATATACGTTATATTGTTTATTTTATTAAACGACAACAAATTAGTAGTGTATTGGTTTACAATTTTCTTGAAATTTCTTACATATATCGAATTTTAACGAATTATAACGAATTTCGATATAACGAATTTTTTCTCAGTCCCTTAAAATTCGTTATAACACGAGTTGATTGTACCTAATTTAATTTTATGAGTTTTTTTTACAACAGTAGAATTTGTTTAGATGCTCACATAATAACAAAATATTTGTTACTTTAATTCCAAGTTTTACCAAGTTCGTAAAGATTCATAAAATTCAGAAGGCAAATTTGCATTCCTTCTAATATAGGAAAAATAAATTGAAGTATCTCTTGTTCAAATATATCAAAAGTGTTATAAAGCTATCAAATGCGGATTACTGCTATCGATTACGAAAATGTAGTATGTTATTTAAGAGACATGTGTGTTCATACAAACAGAACTAAAAGGAAATGTGCATTTTACTTAATCCATACAATTATGGTGTACCTACTATAACAAGAGAAAGTCTAAGCTATTCCAACCAGTTATTGCCCTAGATAATTGTTCTGAATTATGATTATCCAACCAAAAACTCATGTTTTAATTTGTTACAAGTATATTTCAGCCTATTATCAAGTTAGTGATGCGTTTATTGTAAAAGTTATTATAATAAAAACAAACTTTTAACAATTCATTGTGTCCAATATAGTTAACAAACCTAATTACTTACGCTTCGATACCTTCAGTGAATAATAACTCATTACTTTGAATAAACATTAATTAATATCCTCCTTTTTTTGACAATTAGGAATTAAATTTAAGAATAAAACTTTTTTCTTGTTGTAGATACCACGGGAGTATATTAAGAAATATGCATTTGTTGTGGTAACAATAATTCACTTGGTTCGATCAGAAGATTCTCGAGTATACGATACAAATGAATGGGTCCCTATAGATAAAAGCTGTCCTACTTGCGAAAGAAGTCCACGCGAACATCGAGACACCGATAAACAACCAAATGATAGAGTACTAAACGTATTTGAAAATGATAAACTGGGTCAACCAATTGAGAAAATTCCAAATTATTTGCCATCGAGACATTTACCTAAACGGCAACAATTATTTAATCCAACCGCACGAGAAATATAAGACAACAACTTAATGAAGGTGAAATCGTAAACCGTCAATTTTATAAACCACAATTAAATCAAAACATACCTCCCATTAATAGAGAATATCCAGCACAAGTGCCTCAAATTATACAAAATGGTAATCAACAACCGCAACAAATATTTCCACCTCAATTACTTGCTGCACCGCAACAACAATATTTCTTACAAAACCAACAATTTTTAACCCCACCGTTAATACCAAATCCGGGAAATGTTAATTACTTTCAAAGAAATTATAACCACTTCCAAGTTGCCAATCCACCGCAGCCACAATATAATCAAAAAAATCAAACCTTTCCTATGGATTTTTAAATCCTGGAATTGATATTATTAATCAGGAATTGGCATCGGGTCCATTGACAAATAATAATAATTACAATAATCTTGTGCAATTGACAAAGCCAGTACCACCTAAACCACAAACTGGAAACGAAAATGTGCAACTGGTGTACGTTCCAATTGAATCTTTGAATCAAAAACAACAACCAACTCATCAAAGCACATATGTGGCTTCCGAAGAATTGCCCAAACAACAACATCGTTTTCAACAAAATACACAATTCAACGCTCAAAGTCATCTTAATACACAAAATAATAATCCATTTAGTTTTCCACAAGGGCAACCCATTCAACACAATTTAAGACCACAAAATCAAGAACGTCTGCAACCATTAGAAACTTCTCAAGGTAGTACTCTACATCGACATCCACAAGTTTCTAGAAACCAAAACGAATCACCTTCCGAACACAAACAACATCAATTAGAAAATATTCAAAACGATTTTGCACGTCAAGCTTTGGATGCATTAAAATTACAGCTGGCTTTTGATCAAGGTGAGGCCCAACCACAAATTCAGGTTACTACGACGACGTCGCAAACGCCCACAATTCAATCTAAAAAACGTAAACCTCATCAACCACCGCTCGCTGTATACATGGGCGGTGAGGGAGATGTAAGTGTTTCGGATGTTTTAAATTTATTAAAAAATGCAAAAACAATTTCGGTACAAGATGAAGTTGGACCTAACTCGCCTCAAGTTTTCGTGGGACCAAATAATTTAGATGCTCCCGATGGTTTTACCAAATTTGAGTTACCTTACTTGAATACTGTAGAAAATAATCGAATTGAACGTAAAGTCGAACAATTGCCGTTTTTCGTAGCTCCTTCAAATTATAAAGCACCAAATGGATATTCCAAAATTCCATTACCCGCTCCTCACGTGGGTTCAGTTGTAATTTCCGATAGTGAAAAGTTGTCTAGACAGCAAGAAAGACAACAACCACAATTTAGCTTTGAAACTTCATTTAATAATGATTATCAAACACCAATTTCATATCAAAATAGACAACCAAATTCGATAAGAAATGAAAATGTTAACGAAGCACCACGTAGAGTACCAGATCAAACAATTTCAAATTCATATAGAAATCCGGAGGCTAATAATCCCACTCCAATTAAATACCCTACGACGATTCGTCCAGATCCATTAAGTCAAACTATAAATCAGTACGAGCTTGAACAAATTAATAATCAATTTGTTCCACAATTTTTAGAACACAATCAATCGGAATTTCAATTAACCGACGAAGAAATTGACAAATACGTACAAAATAATGTTAACAATAGAAACACCAATAAAAGTTATCCAAGCTTATTGTCAAATCAACAATACGTTACCGAAATTGCACAAACAACTACAGAACTACCTAAAGTTAACCCTCATCGTGGAAGGCCATCTCATCGGTTACAAGCATCCACACAAAGTATTGTAGATAAAGATAAATATACCGTATTGGAAGAGTTTTCTATTAGCAACGATAAAATAAGAACAACAACTCAACAAAACTATGCGCAATCTTTGGTTCAACCTTCGCCAACACCAATTAGAGAATTTAGACCCACAGTTATACCGGAAAGTAATCACTTTGATATACAATTTCAACCGATTCCCGATAAAATAGAATATCAACAACAACCTCAACCACAACAACTACCACATCAACCAACCGCTGATAAAATAGAATACCAACAACAACCGCAACCACAACAACTACCACAACAACTACCGCAACAACTACCACAACAACTACCACAACAACTACCGCAACAACTACCACAACAACTACCGCAACAAGTACCACATCAACCAACCGCTGAGGAACTGATACAATCAAATCCTATTCCAAACCAATACCAAAATGATAACACGTACTATCAATTAACTAATAATGGACAATATGTACCATTAGAAAATGTAAATCAAAATCTTTATAAGCCAGTACAACAAGATTATCAACAAGAAATTAAAGCTGAAAAATCCTTTGATTCGTTTACTACTCCTACAACATTTAATATAGTAAATATACCTTCAACAGAAACTGTTACACAAAACGTTGAAAGGACTACATCTGCAACAAGTAAATTAAGAAGCAGAGGAAAGGTGCATCACTCAACTCGCACATACGATGATCAATTTGAAGATAATAATGATAATGGCGAAAACTATAAATTACCTGAAGAATTTCCATCTATAAACCCAAATCTACACAATCTCATCAATAATTTACAAGATCAATCGCTTCGCCCGTTATTGGTTCCTGCATCTATAGCACCCACAACCGAACACATATCGTTCAGCTCTCCAATACAACAACCAAAACTACCAATGCAGTATGAAGAATTAGCTCCAATTCAACATCAAACTTCGTACGGAATTGTTTCAACGACCGAAGAACCGACGACATCGATTTTACCGATTACTCGTTTTTTGAGTACAACAACAGAAAGTATACCTGTCGAAACTACAACACCTTACAAAAGGCAAAGAGGAAGGAGAACAAGAGTTACAACCACGACTTACGCACCTCCCGCACGAAACTCGCAAAGAACACGTAAACCGTCAAGTCGAACAAGACCACCCCAAATAAGACAACAATCAGAAGAAGTGGATTATTCTCCAACAAGATTAAGTAATAATCAACAACGAGAGTATGACAACGACTACGCTCCAAAAGTAACAAGAAGACCATCTACCCAGCAGAGATTCAGAGGTAGACGTCCAGTACAAGAAGTTGAAGTAACTCAAAGAACTACTACCCTAACTCCGACAGAAAACGATTATGTCACTCAATCTTCCCTTCAATCGAGAGTTCAACTATCATCTGCTAATTATCAGCAACCACAATCGTACATGCAATTTGAGCAACCAATAGAAAACGCTCTACAAAATAAAATAACGTACTCCAATGTTGATGATAATAATAACAATCCCATTCAAAGTACAGAAAAGCAATACTACACTTCCGAGTCTCTATCGTCATCAAATCCAGCAGTTACAAATCAACAGCAATTAAGTGTTGATGTTTTAATAAACCATCCAATGGTGGATTCTAATATTAAAGAATTACCTCATACTGAACATATTCAATACGAACAATTAAACATTCAGAACGAACCTAGCAGTTCCACAGATGCTATTGCGGAAAAGAGCAGCAGCACAACTCGATCACACTTCCGTAGAGGTGGACGAATAAGGACTAAACCAAAACCTACAACGCCAATTCCTCCTTCGACTTCAACGAGTTATGTAAAACCGCAAGTAAAAGATAAAGATGAAGAATTTTATGGCTTTATTAGAACACCAAACTTTATTAAACCAAAACACATTAACGCACAATCAAAATCTTCTACTAACGAACCAAAATTATATTCGTCCACGTACGTTAGCACAACCAGACGACCATTGATCGTTCCGGTCGATAATGATGAAACAATTCAATATGAAAATCAACCTAAGTATTCAAATGATATTCAAATTCATCCCAACAGTTTTGCTTCTTCGACTCCTAACGTAGAATTTATTGGTAAAATAAAACCGAAATATATATTGACCACTCCTTTAATCAACGACGAAACCGTTGCATCTACTACAGAATATATTCCAGAAAAACGCTACACCGTTCACACCACGCAATCTTCTTCTACTCTTAAACCAAAAACACGTGCTAGAATGCGAATTCCGAACAAGAAACTATACTCCCAAAGAGGATCGTCGCACTTTAAACCGCCGACAAGTATTAAGAATAATTCTGAAGACGAAGACGTCGAGGGTGGTAACTACCCTGTTTCGTTTTTGAAAGGACAGGATATAAAAACTGAAAAACCTAAATTTCAAATAACCATTGACCCTGACGATCAAATTCCTTACTCGTCAATTTATCGGCCTCAATTTGTTAAATCGTTCGATAAGCAAAATCATGCAGTTATGGAAAGAAAAATTATCGAATCTCAAGAATCCCTATCTAACGAATTCGATGAAAATTTAAAAAAGAAAAAATTTGAGCACTCTTACGAATAAATTAGAAGAAAATTCTTCTCGTGATCTTAATGTTATAAATTCTACCGAAGAAATTAATTCTGTAACTGTAACTACGTTACCTCCTGATACGACAACACTAAGTGAATCTGAAGAAAACATCGACTTAACAACCACGACAACCGAAAAACAGCGTCGACGTGGGATGTGGCGTCTCGTTAAACGTCCGTTAGATCCATTAGAAGGATCTGAATCTCAAAACATTGGAAGTGTAATTGTTAATAATAACTTTGTTATTGATTCACTAAAAAGCACAAAGAATACAGATAAACTCGATTTTTCAACTCGTGTTAAAGATGGATCTTTCTTACAAGAAAATAAAAAAAATATTAATGGCGAAAGCGAAGTCAAACTAGAAATCACAACTATTCCAAGTAGTGATACCAAATATTCGAATACAAACGATAGCATAACCAACCCAGCAAAACACGAAACTTTTTTGCATTCGATATTGAATATGTTTGGATTAGAAAATAAAGATAAGCAAAAGTTATCGTTACAAAATATTGAAGAAATCAATAGAGAATTTAACAGTGTTGAAATAACGTCGCCAGATGAAGATTTTACTACAGCTCCTCCAGAGATTACCACTTACCCTGTAGAGGGTAGTAACAAATCGGCGGAGATTGGAACTAAATTGCAAAACAGTCTGCCAAATATCTTAACCGAAACTGGAACTCCAGACGAAACTGAAACAAACAGTTTTGAAAATATTTCTAATAAAATCCAAATCAAAACTCTAAAATCAGATTTATTAGATGCCAATTTGTTACATCAAACGACCACTCGTGCCGAAACTCAAACACCAAGTTTTGAATCAATCAAGACCTCGATATCGACAGAAGTCTCTCACGAAACGGAAATTTGTTATCGGGGAAAATGTATCAAAACGAAAGGAATTAAAAAAGCTCATGCACTATAGCGACAAGGCCGTCCAATAGTGTAAAATTTGTATATAATTTTTGTATTTAATTTATGGTGTGACTGAAATTTCGAATGCTGCGTGACTGTTACGTTAACATTAAAAATGTGAAATAATTATAAGCATACTTTTTTATTTTGCCTATGTACCTCCATAATTAAAAAAGAATGTAATTTTTAATTTATACGATTTCAAAAATTTTTTAATGATTAAATTTTATTTTGTTTGATATAAAGTTAAAATAAATTTATTGTTATATAAAATATGTGTACCGTCAGTCTTTATTTCTTTTATTTTAAACTTAAAATCTTCAAACTTACAACCTAAATTTCTAGAAGTTTACTTCGGTCCTGATAATGGTAAAAGTTAAATTTCATTATAGGTAAGTATAATAATTAAAAAATCGGATGTGGCCATGCCCATGACTTTATCATATTATTATTAAATATTAAAATCGGATGTGGCCATGCCCATGACTTTATCATATTTTTATTAAATATTAAAAATAATTTTAATAATAAAAGAAAAATATTTTCATTAACCAATGTGATTCAAAATCTAATCAACTCTAAGTCTAAATATAAAGATACAAAATACCAACTTTAGTTTTGAAAATCCTTTTAGTTTTTAAAATATTAAATAAAGGCTAATATTAAATAATAAAATTTAAAATAATAAAAAACAATAGTTTTTATAAACAAATTTTAACTAAAATTTAATGAGTTTAAATATTGATTAAAATATGCGAAAACCTTCATTTAGTTTAGAAATTCGTATTACTTTTCGAAATATTAATTAAAAACTAATATTAAATAATAAAACTTAAAAATATAAAAAAACAATAGTTTTCATAAAGCAATTTTAACTAAAATTTAAGCAGTTCTAAATCTTGACATAAGTATCCTAAATCCTAAATTTGGTTTTGAAATTCTTATTAGTTTTTGAAATATTAATTAAAAACTAATATTAAATAATAAAATTTAAAAAAATTAAAAAAAATAGTTCCCGTGAATCAATTTTAGCCAAAACCTAATCAGCTCTAAGTCTCAACATAAGGATACAAAATCCAAAATTTTGTTTCAAAATTCCTATTAGTTTTTGCTGTAGGTCGCACACAAAATTTGACCACACACACACATACACACACACACAACACACACACACACACACACACACACACAGACATTTTTTGGAAATGGTCTTATTTTACTCAGGGGACCTCAAAAAGTGTAAATCCATCAAAATCTCAAATTTTTTTCTGCACGAAAACAATACTTTCTTATATTACATATTATGATAAAGTAAAAATAATTTTAATAATAAAAGAAAAAATATTTTCCATTAACCAATGTGACTCAAAATCTAATCAGCTCTAAGTCTAAATATAAAGATACAAAATACCAACTATAGTTTTGAAATTCTCATTAGGTTTTAAAATATTTTATAAAACTAATATTAAATAAAAGATTTAAAAAGTTGCTTCCATGAACCAATTTTACCCAAAATTTAATCAGCTCTAATTTCTGACATAAACATAACAAATCTCAACTTTAGTTTTGAAAATCCTTTTAGTTTTAAAATATTAAATAAAGACTAAAATTAAATAATAAAATTTAAAAAATAAAAACAATAGATTTTATAAACAAATTTTAACTAAAATTTAATCAGTTCTAAATATTGATTAAAATATGCGAAAACCTAAATTTAGTTTAGAAATTGTTTTACTTTTGGAAATATTAATTAAAAACTAATATTAAATAATAAGACTAGGGGCTCCGCCCTGCCTACGGCCCAACCCCTGGCCCTGGCGTTGCATAAAAACCCTTACCTTTTATATTATAGGTAGATATAAAATCTGCGCGTTGTATCTGCGCGTTACATTTTAGCGTTGCATAAAAACCCTTACCTTTTTATATTATAGGGTAGATTTAAAAAATTTTAAAAATAGTTCCCATGAACCAATTTTAACCAAAATTTATATAACTTTAACTCCAGCTATAAAGATGGGAAATATCAAATTTGGTTTAGAAAATTATGTTAGTTTTCAAAATATTAAATAAAGACTAATATTAAATAATAAAACTTAAAAAATAAAAAACAATAGTTTCATAAAACAATTTTAACTAAAATTTAATGAGTTCTAAATCTCGACATAAGTATGCTAAATCCTAAATTTGGTTTTGAAATTCTTATTAGTTTTGAAATATTAATTCAAAACTAATATTAAAAATAAAATTTTAAAAAGTAAAAAATAGTTCCGTGAATCAATTTTAGCCAAAATCTAATCAGCTCTAAGTCTCAACATAAGGATACAAAATCCAAAATTTTGTTTGAAAATTCCTATTAGTTTTTGCTGTAGGTCGCACACAAAATTTGACCACACACAGACACACACACATACACACACATACACACCATCACACACACACACACACACAGACATTTTTTGGAAATGGTCTTATTTTACTCAGGGGACCTCAAAAAGTGTAAATCCATCAAAATCTCAAATTTTTTTTTCTGCACGAAAACAATACTTTCTCATATTACATATGATAAAGTAAAATAATTTTAATTAGCTACATTAAAAATTGAAAGTTAAAACAAGTTTCTTGTTTTATTGCCAATAAAAGAAGTAACTCAGTAACTAGATACTATAATATACATATACTATATAATGTAAGTACTATAACTAATCACCCTAGTAAAATATAAAATTTACAATATTATGTTTATCGTAAAACTTTCACCTTACATACATTAATCTTTACAGGTGTGCTACTGGACAGGTAAAAAATTATATAAAAGATGTCAATAAGTTTTGGTCCAATTTTTGGTTCTATTAGTCCTTTCTTTGATGAGTTACAAAATTTGCTGAATTTGAAAAATAACATTTTTCTGTCAAGTTTAAGCTTGGGCAGCTAAGAACCAAACCGTGGCAGTGACCTGATACTCCAGTATGAGGCTGTTATATGACATTTTATGTACGTTTAATAGGAAATGTAAATGAAAATTTACATGGTAGTAAACACACAGAAGTTATATCCGGTGAAAGAATGTCTTGCATGACAATTATTAATAAAGATCAAGAACATTAGTCACTTCAGTGTTGCAGGAATCGGCTTGAGATGCTCCTGGTTTTCTCATGGCGCCTGTTCGAGAGTGAATAAATAGAGGAAGCTAAAATCCGCTCAAATTATTGATTAGTAGTACTATACCAAAATAT